>OY997264.1:472441073-473691073 GCA_963921465.1 Triticum timopheevii | reverse complement strand
CATTCTTACCTAAAGGAAGGTTATGGTGCCAAGATGGAGGATGAAGATTGGAAGAGAGATCTCCCTTTGTGCAGTTCCACCGAAATGAACCAACGGTTCCGGTGTGACATTCCAATTAAACAACACAAAAGTCACTTCTTTTAAGAAGTGTTTTGTGCAGTGCACCAAAAGGTCACAATAGCAACAAGGTGAAATGGATATCCCTGTTTGCACAAAAAGCTACAGAGGAAATAGTTAGAGTCTGAAACAATTACTGGCTAAAACAATTGGTTAAACTTGTCATGGCTTATAATAGTGGCATGGCTTCATTTTACCCGGGGCATTATATTAAGAACAACTAAATATTTGCTATGATGGCATGGGACAGTGGGTGGACTAGCAGTCCAGCACCATGTACCTAAATCGGTGCATAAAGTGGTGATTCAGACCCCGAGAAACAAACATCCAAGCAACATATCTGGGTTGGTCCCATTTATGTTCACTCTAGCCACCTATTCGTATGTGTGGATAGCAAATCTAGTCCTGGTCATACCACTGTGTACAAACGTTTCCCCTATATTTCCCTTTTCGACCAAGAGACCGGTTGGATGACCAGTCTGTACTACTTTCACCCCCCTTTCTTTCCTGTTTGTACCAAGTCTGATGTACATACTAACTTTCCCCCCTTTATTTCTTATTTGAACCAAGTACAAGATTCGACTTCATGAAGTAGCTTTACCTCTAACAATAGAAAAAACTAGGTGATGTTGGACCATCCGATCGAGCCTAGCTACGAGGGGGGCTAAGAGGTAGAAAATGATGAACATGTAGCAACGTAGCGAGCTAGGGAAGTAGAGCTAGGACGGTTCTGAAGAAAGATATACCTGAAGGTCATTGGGGCGCGGATAGGTGGGCAGCGGGAGGCCGGATCCGCCCGCAAAGGGATCAGAGGATATCCCGCGCCGACACTCGGCCAGAGATAACGGTGCGACCGGCACTGGGTCCCCTCCCTCGCTGTCGACAATGGCCTAAACGCTACCCCTCCTCCCCTTCACCGGCGGAGGGGATATGTCCGGATCTGTAACCAGCGGTGAGGATAGAAAGACAGTGTTACCACCGCTATCTTGTTTAGATTTGGAGAGGATGAGAGTGTGTGAATAGAGCAACTCTAGAAAGCAAGCGCGAAGGCTCCTGCCTATATATATACGTATAGTGGGGTAGTTTTGTTTTTTCACTCCATCAAAATAATCATTTAAAATTGTGTATGTGCCAGGTCACCTTTTTTTGAGTTGTTGCTTGTTTTTTGAGATAGCTACCCACTTATACCAAGTGGTGTGCAGTGGTGGATTAATGAGCTGCTCGGCTCGTTAAGCTCGTGGTCGTTAAGGCTCGGCTCGTCAAGCTACGAAAGATTAACGAGCAAAAAACCCTGCTCGGCTTGGTTCGTTCAAAGCTCGTTAAAAGAAAATTCACGTAAGACGAAACATGTGTTGTGTTGTTACTAACGAACTTAGCGTGAAACTTGTTAGCTGGTTCATTAAGCTCCTTCAGAAATTGATGATTGACTTTGTCCATTAAGAAGCGACCCACGAAGATAACAAGCTGAGCTACCGAGGGAACATTGCTCATGAGCTACGAGCTTTTGTTCCAGCCCTAACGGTGTGCTAGCCTGCCAGGTCGCACTTTGGATTGTTCAAGTCTGGTACCAAACCCTCCATTAAGTGAACAAACACCGCCTCGTGGAAATTGTGAACAAGCCCACGACTCAAATTATTGGAAACGTGGGCTGCACCAACATGCATTATTATTTATATTTTCTATGTGGGAGTATCCTCAAAACAAAATGTGAGAGTACAATCTTTATTGGTCCCCTTTGTAATTTGTGCTAAATTTTGACCAAAGATTTAACTGACAAAATGTTAGTGCATGTTAACAAAAATTATATCCTTGGATTCGTATTTGAACATGTAATTTTTTGTGCCATGCATGAACATTTGGTTAGTTAAATTTATAGTCAAAATTCCGCACAAATTATCATAGGACCAATAAACCAGGATGGAGCTCCTCGTTTGTCATCCAAACTCTATGACTAGCCGCTCTATTACATGCGGGACATCAAGCATCCGGGCCCGCATGCCATCCACCAAATCACAGCAAGGTGCTATAGTGGAGACTCACCAGTCACCTCGGTGTGGCCGTCATGACCCATCATATCACAAAACCCACACCTTTACCAACAGTGGTAAAGTGGCCTCAAAGTTGGACGGGATGAAGCAACCATCATTTCACAGCTGGAACGCTCGTTGAAGCCCTTTCTCACCTATCTTGAAGAAAACCTCACTCCAGGCTAATCAATTCTGCAATTTTTCTTCTGTACCGCGAAGGAAAGGTGGGCGAATCAGTGATGCTACTATACTTTCATTCCAAGAATCTTATTTTTGCGAAGCACCGACTGATTCTCACTGCCTATTATTTTCCCGTTTTCATTGCGATTGTGGTTTCCTTTCGGTTACTTTTTGTTTGTCAGTTTGTTGATGGATCCTGGAGCACTAAGCGAAGAGTTGCTGGCGGACAACCCACTCAAGAGAGAGAGCTCCAGGAAGCAAGCACCGGCCAACGAGTTGGCCATGTTGGTGGGCCAACCCATGGAGATGAAGAACTCCAAGAAACAAGCACTGGCCAAAGATTTGACGACATTGGCAGACGAGCTCCTCAACCAAGAAAGCGGGAAGAACAGCAAGGGCCCCATCGTGCCTACCCCGGAAACTCTAATGGCCACCTATGAGAGGCTCAAGGCCGAGTTTGAGGAGATATTCGCTGTTGAGAAGTAGTGTTTCCCTGGCAAGGCGATGGCCCCCATCGAGGAGATGCCCCCGGAGGGATGGGATCCCTCAGCGAGCTGCACAAGGTAAAAAAAATGGCTTACCATAATTGTGGTTTTTGATTATTTGCAATGTGCTTGCTAATATTTTAGGATTGTGCAGGTGCCGGTGGACATCCTTGACGATTCCGATGTCATGGTCCGTCCTGTGGACATCGCCCCAGAGATCGATTCCGATGTCATGGTCTGTCCTGTGGACATCGCCTGAGAGATCAATTCCCAAGCCGCTGTCCGTCCTGTGGACATCGCCCCAGAGTCAATTTCGATGTCATGGTCCGCCTGTGGACATCGCCCCAGAGATAGATTCCCATGCCACTGTCCGTGCTATGTACATTGCCCAAGAGAATGTTGACAATAAATAGTAGGTCGCGCTAATCGTTCAACATAGTTTGCATTGTGTTTAATTACGAGAATGATGCATGTTATCAAACCATCTTAGGCCTAGTGCACTGTCTTGTGTGGGCGGTACTTGCTACTTTAGTTTGATAGTGAATAATGCAAACCCTCACCGAGTTATGGAAATAGATGTATACTCACCAGCTTTTGATGTAATATATGGCGTTCTTAGATGTAAGTTTGAACTATTTATCATATCAGCAGGGCTTGTTTGATGATTTTGGTGTTAGTAGGCTAGCTACTGTGCAATCTATAGTACTTGCAAACACTCACCAAAGAGAAACGTTGGGGCTGATGAGCTTGTGGTACGTTTTTAGGTCTGATTCGTCATCGATCGTCCAATAGCCCAAGCTCCTAAAATTGTAGGCTTAGCGATCGATCAGACAATAGTCCACAATTATACATTAATTCGCATCAAACTCAAAGAGTTGGTTCATGGATACATTCACATTAATAGTCAGAAAAATTGGCATGTACTTGTAACATGCGTGAATGTGTAGCTTTTTTGTTGGAAGCGTGAATGTGTAGTGATGCTACGTCTTGAGCTTGCGTTGGTTTTCCTCGAAGAGGAGAGGGTGATGCAGCAAGTGTAGCGTAAGTATTTCCCTCAGTTTTGAGAACCAAGGTATCAATCCAGTAGGAGGCTCCTCAAAAGTCCCTCGCACCTACACAAACAAACTGAGAACTCGCAACCAACGCAATAAAGGGGTTGTCAATCCCTTCACGGCCACTTGCGAAAGTGAGATCGAATAAAGATAGTATGATAAGATAATATATTTTTGGTATTTTATAATATAGATGCAAAAAGTAAAGATGCAAATAAAAGTAGATTGAAAGCAAATATGATAAGAGATAGACCCGGGGGCCATAGGTTTCACTAGTGGCTTCTCTCAAGATAGCATAAGTATTACGGTGGGTGAACAAATTACTATCGAGCAATTGATAGAGAAGCGCATAGTTATGAGATTATCTAGGCATGATCATGTATATATGAATCACGTCCATAACAAGTAGACCGACTCCTGCCTGCATCTACTACTATTACTCCACACATCGACACTGCCTGAATCATTTCGGTCTACTTGACACTGACGTGATGCCTATATTCATGATCATTGCCTTAGATATCGTCATAACTTTGTGCTTTTCTATCAATTGCTTGGCAGTAATTTGTTCACCCACTGTATCATTTGCTATCTTGAGAGAAGCCTCTAGTGAAACCTATGGCCCCCGGGTCTATTTTCCATCATATAAGTTTCCGATCTACAATATTAGTTTCCGATTTACTATTCTTGCAATCTTTTACTTTCCGATCTATAAACCAAAAATACCAAAAATATTTACTTTGTCGTTTATCTATATCTATCAGATCTCACTTTTGCAAGTAACCATTAAGGGATTGATAACCCCTTTATCGCGTTGGGTGCAAGTTTGTTTGATTGTTTGTGCATGTATTCAGTGATTTGTGCGTTGTCTCCTACTGAATTGATACCTTGGTTCTCAAACTGAGGGAAATATTTATCTCTATTTTGGTGCATCACCCTTTCCTCTTTAAGAGAAAAACCAACACAAGATCAAGAAGTAGCAGGAAGAATTTCTGGCGCCGTTGCCAGGGAGATCTACACGAAGTCAAGACATACCAAGTACCCATCATAAACTCTCATCTCTTGCATTACATTATTCGCCATTTGCCTCTCATTTTCCTCTCCCCCACTTCTAAAATGATTTTCGAAAAGATTTGCCTTTTCTTCGCCCCTCTTCCGTTCGTCTTCTTCGCTTGCTTTTTGTGTGCTCGTGTGTTGGATTGCTTGCTTTGTCAAGATGGCTCAAGAGAATACCAAATTGTGTGACTTTTCCAACACCAATAACAATGATTTTATTAGTACTCCTATTGCTCCCGCCACTACACTACTAGGGAAAAGGCTATACACAGAATCTTAGCAGCAGCGCGGTTCAAAAAACAGCGCTAGTGCTATGTAGCAGTAGCGAGCTATTAAAAACCGCGCTACAGAAACAAACTTAGCAGTAGCGCCTGTTTAAAAAAAGCGCTACTACTAATATTCCCATTGGCAGAATGCTAGGCTACGCATAGCAGTAGCGAGCTTAACCGAAACGCGCTACTGCTATAGCACAGTTAGCAGCGCGTTTCCAGGGAAGGGCGCTACTACTAACGGAAATAAAATAAGATGATAAACAAATAGAAATTTAAATGAAAATGAAAGAAATAGAAAAAGGAGAAAGGGAAAAATAAAATGTAAAGCAAAATAAACGAAAAAGTGAAAAATCGGAGGAAGGCATAGCAGCAGCGTTTGTTTGTAAGAGGCGCTATAGCTAACGTAGCTGCAGCGCGTGCCCTAGACCCCCGCTATAGAAACAGAATAGGAAATTAGCTATAGCAGCAGCGTGTTTTGAGGAAAGCGCTATAGCTAACTTAGCTATAGCGCGTTTTGCGAAACGCGCTACCGCTAAGTTTGACTTAGCCAAAAAACCGTTTCCCCCCCGGCCACCACTTCCCCCAAATCCCTCAAACCCACCCCGCGCGCGCCGCCGTCTCCCCGATTCGTCGCCCCAGACTTCGCCGCCGCCGACGACGCGCACTAGGGCCGTGCGCCGTCGACGACACCGGAGCCGCCCCCAACGCCACGGAGCCGCGCGGCCTCGTCAACGCCACCGGAGCCGCCGTCGACGCACCTTCCTCTCCGTCACCGGAGACGCCCCTGCCTCCCTCGCCGTCACCGGAGACGCCCCTGCCTCCCTCGCCACCACACTGCCTCCGTCGCCACCACCGGAGCCATCATCTGTAAGCCCCCATCCCTCCTCTCTCTCTCATGCATAGGTTAGCCAGTTTTTAATTAGGTTAATTATCTAGGTTAGGGCAAAAATTTAGTTAGGGCATTGACAGAGAAGTAGTTAGGTTAACTAGTTTAATTAGGTTAATTATCTAGGTTAGTGCAAAAAATTAGTTAGGGCTTTGACAGAGAACTAGTCAGGTTAACTAGTTTAATTAGGTTAATTATCCATGTTAATTAGTGCAAAAATTTATTTTAGGCTTTGACAGAGAACTAGCTGCGTTAACTAGTTTAATTAGGGTTAATTATCTAGGTAAACTAGATTAACTAACTAGGTTAAATAGGTAGGTTAATTAGGTTCGTTGGATTAAGAAGCTAGGTTAAGTAGATTGGCAAAGGTTTTTGATTTTTCAAAAGACCACTATTTTTCAAGGAAAAGAATTTAGGCAAATTTTATTTTTCATTGAAGTGGTCATGTTATATCTTTTCATTGAAGTTGTTCGATTGTGCCCAAGTGGTGGCTTTGTTGTTTCCAGGGAATGATGCAGCTGAGTGGCCTATGTTTTGCCGGAATGTTGATTCATTTATGTTCCGGCAAATTTCAGGTTCTCGATTTGTCCACTTTTTAGCAAAGGTCATGCCGAAATTTCCTGTGAATTTCGGCATGACTTGTGCTACAAACTAGGACATATCGAGTGCCCGGGATTTGCTGCACCAAGAAGGAGTCAACATTCCTGCAAAACAATAGTCCTTTTTTATGTCATTATTCATTTTATTAGGTCTAGAATTAATTGACTAGATTTAATCATAGGAAACATGGCTAGCAACGATGAAGGACAGGGTTCTGGTGATTGCGACGACGTCTACCGGGCGGCAGACGAATTTTTTAGCTTTACCGACGATCAACAGATGTTGTTGCTGGGCCCGGCATCGGGGACTGAGACCGACACACAGATCGGTGCTGAGACCGATACGCAGACCGGTGCTGAGACTGACACCGGCGCTGAGATTCAGACCGGCATCGAGACCGGCGCTGAGACCGGTGCTGCCTCGGGGAGCGGATCCGGTGTAGCACCGAAAGCGAAGAGGCAACGGGTTCCTAACAAACTCAGGACTACTAGACTGGTGGTCACGGAGGTGGACAACGGCAATTTTGAGCCAAAGGCGCCCGAGGAAGCGCGCGCGTGCTACGGCAATCAAATAGGCTGCATCATACGGACAACCGCCACCATCAACGATGAGAATCTAAAGAAGATAGAAAATATGAGGAGCTCCCTCCTAAAGAAGTTTCACCAGATATTCTTGTTCCCGGGCCGGAATGAGAAGGATTATGAAGGTCCAGACAATGACCCGGCAATGAAGAAGATAAACAAACACGCCATGACCAAGTTTAGCAACGCGTTGGCCGCCTGGAAAAATCGAGTGAAAGCAAAGATCAATGACGGGGAACCCTACTCCGAGATTGTAAAGGAAAGTCCGACAATCACGGAAGAGCAGTTTCAAATATTCAAGGAGGCTTGCGAGGCCGAAGCTGCCAAAGAAAAGTCTAAGTACATGAAGGGGCTTCAAAAGAGGAACATTGGGACCCACCACCTCGGAAGCCGTGGTTACAGCGGAAAGAGGTCCAAATGGGCCAAGGAGGACGCGGAAGCCGCGAGTCTGGGCATCCCAGACCCCTTGGCGGATTTCACCGTCCCGCAGGAGCGTGACGTCCTGAGGGCCCGCCACCGTTGGGACCCACTAAAGAAGGTTTATGAGACAACACCGGTCATTACGGAGTTCATGAGACTGCTGGTAATTTTAGTTTCTGATCAATTCGACTGCACACGTTAGTCATATTTGTAAACGATCCTTGTGCCTTTTGCAGAGAGAGCAACGCCGGATTGCGGCCGAAAGCGACTCACCGTCTGAGGCATTGGCGAGGCCCAAGTGGGACACTCCATTCAACCGGGCGTTGAACATATTGAAACGACAACCGGTGGATACTCGACCATCGTATGGACGCGTGCACGGTGTCGGAGACGGCGCCACGTGGAAGAAGTACTACCGTGAGACCACGGAGGAGAGAAAGGAAAGACGGAGGTTAACTAAAGAAAGCATCGACAAGAAGGTTGAGCTTGCGGTTGAGAAGAAATCATCTCAGACAGTCGCAACAGCGATAGCTGCCGCAAAACAGGCGATTGCAGATATATCTACTTCCTTGGTGACGGGCGTTCACACTTGGACAAGGGAAAATCCAAAAAAAATGCAGAGGACTTTCCCCTTGCTGACTTCTTGGCAGCACATGCTCCTGCACCGGCTCCCGCACCTGCTCCCGCACCGGCTCCCGCACCTGCTCCCGCACCGGCTCCCGCACCGGCTCCCGCACCTGCTCCCGCACCGGCTCCCGCACCGGCTGCCGCACCGGACGTGCTCGGTGGTGCCTCCTCTTTGGCTGAGCTCGACGCCCTCACAGTATCTTCCACACCGGCCCCCTTCAATATAAATGTATAATCTCCCGTTTTCGTTGCCTTTCGGATGTCTCACGTCGCAGACTTTTATTTGCAGGCCGACGAAACCCCATGCACCATATTGTACACCATCGGCGAACAGAAGGTGGACGTTGGGAAGAAGACGATAATGGAGCCGAAGGAACCATTGTTCCACAGCCGGTCGATCCCCCCGAACGTCTTCAAGGTTTCCGTGGCCAGTGTCAAACCGGGCCACGAGAATTTGCCTCCTCTAATACTAGTGGGGGATGACGACGAGACCCCGTGGCGGCTTGGTGATTGTTGCAATGGGTGGGTCCTGTTGTGGCCAAAGAGTCTGCTTCGTCTGGAGGCGGCCGGGAGCACACCCACGAGCACGCAGCCTCAGCAAGGTATGAACATAAACACCCCACCTACCCAATTAGCGTCGGGTGTCGGGTTGGGTGATAGCGGACGGGGTAAGCAGGTGGCTCCATTAGAGGCTGATGACGTCGCCATGGAAGAGGATGAGGATGACGATGGCGCTGAACAGTATGTCTATACTGGCGCCTCCTCAGGGTTTGAGCATCATGAGTCGGTGCCTGAATTACCGTCTCAACGTGTTATTGACGACCATCCGGTGGTAAAGAAGCCTAGGAAGAGAGCGAGGAAAGGCAAAAAAGCTGATTCTATGATCCAGCCACCTCAGCAGCCTCGGCTTCGGGACCGTGTAGATATCCCCGATGCGGATAAATGGCATATCCCCGGTAAACCAATCCTACCTGAAACAGCGCTACGGGCCAGATTCGGCGATCTAAGGAGACTTCATGACGATGTGCTGCGGGTAGAGAAAGGCCTCATCGCCTCGAAAGATCCAGGATACCCACTCTACGTGGTTAACGTTTCGCAGCAAATGTCGTACGTCAAGGGCTTCCCCGCGGATAAGTTCTTCCTCCGATTCGATTACATATTCGACATGTTTCACGTGAAGAAGCTGGATTTTACTTTTGTCCGCCTTTATGCCTTGCACATGAGCTACATCATTGGGGTTGAGCAGATAGCTCATATCTGTGTCGCTGACCCGTACTACATGCACGAGGCCTTCTTGGGAGTCTGTGCACAGCATCGTGAATACGCGAGGGATTACATCGTCAGTTTCATGCTCGCCAATAAGGACAAGGAGGCGATTCTCGTGCCTTATCATCCCATGTAAGTCATCCACGCTGCTATCCTTCCTTCGATTTCAATAATTCATTTGCACGGTGGAGGCTAAGTAATTTGAGGTGTACTTATTTTGCGCAGCGGCGGGCGCGCCGTCCTCATCATCCTCTACCCCCGATTCTCCCACGCTCTTTACTTGGACTCGTCAAAGAACATTCACAAAAAGGATTACACCCACACCAAAGATGTTCTCGACAGTGCTATGTTTTACTACCAAGCAAGGGGTGGAGATGTTAGGGACAAGAAGAAAAGGGGCGGCAGGCACGCCTTCAGCCATAAGACCGACTTCTGGTGCATCCAGCAACCGAACGATTCTCTTAATGATGGATTCTATGTCCTACACCACATGCTGGAGTACCGACGGGATCACCAGAACCTTCACATGGCACCTAGATCTAGCGATGCCCATATTCTGCAATGGGCAAAGGACATAGGAGATATCGAGGATCATCGACTTCGAGCTGAGTTCTATAACATCCAGCGCGAACTTGCCCAAATCATCATGAATGAGGTCGTCGGAAAAACAGGGATGTTCCATGCAGAAGGACAAATGTCGCGGGAAGACGTCCGAACATGGATAGCCTCTCAGCGTCTCGACATGAAGCCTTTCACAAAGCTCGATGACTATCTCCCTGACTTGGATGGATGGCACGACATGATGGAGTGATTGTCGATATATGACAATGTGTCCGTTTAGTCCATAGTTTCTTTTATGACAAAACTTTGAGTTATGCACGGTGAAACTTTATTTGTGATGTAATTAAACCGTCCTCCTCGACTAGCGAAAATCACTCTAGTTAGGTCATTTGGGTACGATGAACTTTGTTATTTATGATTATGATATGTTGTTTCTATTTTTGCCAAGTCTGTCTCTTTGTGTTGCTCAACTATATATGTTGCATATCATCGACTCACGTGACGATGCAGGTGCATAGATCATAAATGGCGAAGAAGTGCTACGCCAGGAGTATATATACGACAAGTGGCCGGAGTGTCAGGCCCAGGTGTACCGGTTTTCGGTTTTCGAGCGACACGCAGTACATAGTTTAGGTTCACGCTAATGCGAGAGAGGGATACGAACTCATGTACTCAAAGTGATAGCTATTCTCATGTATATCATTGTTTAGATGGATGACGATGTATTTGCAAGTAATCGAGACTTGTATCGCTATTTTCAAGATTGATGACGAGAGACCACTTTGTGTTGGATGATGATTATGATGATGACATGATTTGATGAGACTAATTGTATGTATATGCTATGATTACATTTGTATGTGGATGATATGCTAAAGATTATTGTATAAAGCCTATTCAAATGCAAAACAAATAAAAAACAAATCTGCAGGGAAAAAAACTAATAAAACTAGTAGTAGAGAGGTGGGGATTTAGCAGTAGCGCCGACTTACCAGTAGCGCTTACACCAGAACGGCGCTGCAGATAATACCAGTAGCGTCCTTTTCTAAACAGCACTGCAGCTATTCATGTGTAGCAGTAGCGTGTGTCAACACGCGCTACTGCTATACGTTAGCTGTAGCGCCTTATTAGTAGCGCCGGTACCCGCGCTACTGAGAGGGCCCAAACCCGCGCTGCTGCTAGGCTTTTCCCTAGTAGTGCTAGTGCGGAATCTAGTGAAATTAATGTCGCTTTGCTGAATCTTGTTATGAAAGATCAATTTTCTGGCCTTCCTAGTGAAGATGCCACATCCCATCCAAACAATTTTGTTGATTTGTGTGATATGCAAAGGAAGAAAGATGTCGATAATGATATTGTTAAATTGAAGCTATTTCCGTTTTCACTTAGAGATCATGCTAAAACTTGGTTTGCATCTTTGCCTAAAAATAGTATTGATTCATGGAACAAGTGTAAAGATGCTTTTATCTCTAAGTATTTTCCTCTCGCTAAGATCATCTCCCTTAGGAACGATATTATGAATTTTAAACAAGTTGATCATGAACATGTTGCACAATCTTGGGAGAGAATGAAATTGATGATACGAAATTGCCCTACTCATGGTTTGAATTTGTGGATGATTATACAAAAAATTATGCCGGATTGAATTTTGCTTCTAGACATCTTTTAGATTCAGCTGCGGGAGGTACTTTTATGGAAATTAATTTAGGAGAAGCTACTAAACTCCTAGATATTATTATGGTTAATTATTGTCAATGGCACACCGAAAGATCTTCCACTAGTAAAAAAGTGCATGCGATTGGAGAGATTAATGTTTTGAGTGGAAAGATGGATGAACTTATGAAATTATTTTCTAGCAATAGTGCTTCTATCTATCCTAATGATATGCCTTTGTCTACTTTTATTGAGAATAATAATGAATCTATGGATGTGAATTTTGTTGGTAGGAACACTTTTGGTAATAACACGTATAGAGGTAATTTTAATCCTAGGCCGTTTCCTAGTAATTCCTCTAATAATTATGGTAATTCCTACAACAACTCTTATGGAAATTATAATAAGATGCCCTCTGATTTTGAGAATAGTGTTAAAGAATTTATGAGTTTGCAAAAGAATTTCAATGCTTTGATTGAAGAAAAATTTCTCAAGATTGATGATTTGGCTAGGAATGTGGATAGAATTTCTCTTGATGTTGATTCTTTCAAACTTAGATCTATTCCACCCAAGCATGATATTAGCGAGTCTCTCAAAGCCATGAGAATTTCCATTGATGAGTGCAAAGGAAGAACCACTAAGATGCGTGCTAAATGAGATTTGTTTGAAAAAGCGTGTTCTTCTAGTTTTCATGAAAATAATGATGAAGATCTTAAAGTGATTGAAGCGACTCCTAATGAATCTTTGTTTACTAATATAAATCTTGATAAAGACGGGACTAGAGACGAGTCAACTTTAGTTAAAAGGCGTCCCAATGATTCGGGGTTTTTAGATCTTGATGCAAAAAAATTGATAAAAGTGGGATCGGAGAGGTCAAGACTTTAAGTAGCAATGAACCCACTCTTTTGGATTTCAAGGAATTTAATTATGATAATTTTTCTTTAATATATTGTATTTCCTTGTTGCAATCCATGTTGAATTCTCCTCATGCTTATAATCAAAACAAAGCTTTTACTAAAAATATAGTTGATGCTATGATGCAATCTTTTGAAGAAAAGCTTGAATTAGAAGTTTCTATCCCTAGAAAACTTTATGATGAGTGGGAACCTATTATTAAGATTAAGATTAAAGATTATGAGTGCCATGCTTTGTGTGATTTGGGTGCTAGTGTTTCCATAATTCCAAAAACTTTATGAGATGTGTTAAGTTTCCGTGAAGTTGATGATTGTTCTTTAAATTTGCATCTTGCAGATTCCACTATTTAGAAACCTATGGGAAGGATTAATGATGTTATTATTGTTGAAAATAGTAATTATGTGCCCGTAGATTTCATTGTTCTTGATATAGATTGCAATCCTACATGTCCTATTATTCTTGGTAGACCTTTCCTTAGAACGATTGGTGCAATTATTGATATGAAAGAAGGAATCATTAGATTTAAATTCCCGTTAAGGAAGGGCATGGAACACTTTACTAGAAATAAAATTAAATTTCCATATGAATCTATTATGAGAGGTACTTATGGTTTGCATACCAAAGATGACAATACCTAGATCTATCCGTGTTTTTATGCCTAGCTAAGGGCGTTAAACAATAGCACTTGTTGGGAGGCAACCCAATTTTATTTTTGTTCTTTGCTTTTTGTTCCTGTTTTGCAATAATAATTCATCTAGCCTCTGGTTAGATGAGGTTTTGTGTTTAGTTAGTGTTTGTGCCAAGTAAGACCTTTGGGATGGCTTACGATAATAGTTGTTTTGATCTTCCTAAGAAACAGAAACTTTTGCACCCAGGAAAATAATTTTCATAATTCATAGAAGAGTGATTTTGATATTGTTCTTTCTGCACTGGATTGGTACACAAATTTCACAGGTTTTACTAAATTTTCAGAATTTTCGGAGTTACAGAAGTATTCGAGAGTTACAGATTTCTATAGACCGTTCTGTTTTTGACAGATTTTGTTTTCTTTGTGTTGTTTGCTTATTTTGATGAATCTATGGGTAGTATCGTGGGTATGAACCATGGAAAATTTTGAATACAGTAGATATTACACCAATATAAATAAAGAATGAGTTCATAACAGTTCCATAAAGTGGTGATTTATTTTCTTATACTAACGGAGCTTATGAGATTTTCTGTTGAGTTTTGTGTTGTGAAGTTTTCAGGTTTTGGGTAAGGATTTGATGGGCTATGGAATAAGGAGTGGCAAGATCCTAAGCTTGGGGCTTCCCAAGGCACCCCAAGGTAATATTTAAGGACAACCAAAAGCCTAAGCTTGGGGATGCCTCGGAAGGCATCCCCTCTTTCGTCTTTGTCTATCGGTAACTTTACTTGAGGCTATATTTTTATTCACCACATGATATGTGTTTTAATTGGAGCGTCTTGTATGATTTGAGTCTTTGAATTTTAGTTTGCCACAATCATACTTGCTGTACACACCTTTTGAGAGGGACACGCATGAATCATGATTCATTAGAATACTCTATGTGCTTCACTTATATCTTTGAGCTAGGCAATTTTGCTCTAGTGCTTCACTTATATCTTTTTAGAGCACGACAGTGGTTTTATTTTATAGAAATTGGTGAACTCTCATGCTTCACTTATATTATTTCGAGAGTCTTTAAACAACATGGTAATTTTCTTTGGTTATGAATTTAGTCCTAATATGATAGGCATCCAAGAGGGATATAATAAAAACTTTAATATAAAGTGCATTGAATACTATGAGAAGTTTGATTCCTTATGATTGCTTTGAGATATGAAGATGGTGATGTTAGAGTCATGCTAGTGGAGTAATTGTGAATTTGAGAAATACTTGTGTTGAGGTTTGTGATTCCCGTAGCATGCACGTATGGTGAACCGTTATGTGATGAAGTCGGAGCATGATTTAGTTTTTGATTGTCTTCCTTATGAGTGGCGATCGGGGACGAGCGATGGTCTTTTCCTACCAATCTACCCCCCTAGGTGCATGCGCGTAGTACTTCGTTTCAATAACTAATAGATTTTGGCAATAGATATGTGAGTTCTTTATGACTAATGTTGAGTCCATGGATTATACTCACTCTCACCCTTCCACCATTGCTAGCCTCTCTTGTGCCGTGCAACTTTCGCTGGTACCATACACCCACCATATACCTTCATCAAAACAGCCACCATACCTACCTATTATGGCATTTCCATAGCCATTCCGAGATATATTGCCATGCAACTTTCCACTGTTCCATTTATTATGACACGCTTCATCATTGTCATATTGCTTTGCATGATCATGTAGTTGACATCGTATTTATGGCAAAGCCACCTTTCATAATTATTTCATACATGTCACTCTTGATTCATTGTACATCCCGCTACACCGCCAGAGGCATTCATATAGAGTTATATTTTGTTCTAATTATCGAGTTATAAGTAAATAAAAGCGTGATGATCTTCATTATTAGAGCATTGTCCCAGTGAGGAAAGGATCATGGAGACTATGATTCCCCCACAAGTGGGGATGAGACTCCGAATAAAAAATAATAATAAAAAGAGGCCAAAAAAATGAGAAAGGCCCAAATAAAAAAATGAGAGAAAAAGAGAGAAGGGGCAATGTTACTATCCTTTTCCACACTTGTGCTTCAAAGTAGCACCATGATGTTCAAGATAGAGAGTCTCCTATTTTGTCACTTTCATATACTAGTGGGAATTTTTCATTATAGAACTTGGCTTGTATATTCCAATGATGTGCTTCCTCAAATTGCCCTAGGTCTTCGTCAGCAAGCGAGTTGGATGCACACCCACTTAGTTTTCTTTGAGCTATCATAAACTTACAGCTCTAGTGCATCTATTGCATGGCAATCCCTACTCACTCACATTGATATCTATTGATGGGCATCTCCATAGCCCGTTGATATGCCTAGTTGATGTGAGACTATCTCCCTCTTTTTGTCTTCTTCACAACCACCATATTCTATTCCACCTATAGTGCTATGTCCACGGCTCACGCTCATGTATTGCGTGAAAGTTGAAAAAGTTTGAGAACATCAAAAGTATGAAACAATTGCTTGGCTTGTCATCGGGGTTGTGCATGATTTAAATATTTTGTTTGATGAATATGGAGCATAGCCAAACTATACGATTTTGTAGGGATAAGCTTTCTTTGGCCATGCTATTTTGAGAAGACATAATTGCCTTGTTAGTATGCTTGAAGTATTACTGTTTTTATGTCAATATTAAACTTCTGTTTTGAATCTTATGGATCTGAATATTCATGCCACAATAAAAAAATGGATAAATATGTTAGGTAGCATTCCACATCAAAAATTCTGTTTTTATCATTTACCTACTTGAGGACGAGCAGGAATTAAGCTTGGGGATGCTTAATACGTCTCCAGCTTATCTATAAATTTTGATTGTTCCATGCTATTATATTATCTGTTTTGGATGTTTTATGTGCATTAATATGCTATTTTATATTATTTTTGGGATTGACCTATTATCCTAGAACCCAGTGCCAGTTCCTGTTTTTTCCTTGTTTTTGAGTTTCGCAAAAAAAGAAATACCAAACGGAGTCCAAACAGAATGAAACCTTCACGATGATTTTTCTTGGACCAGAAGATAACCAAGAGACTTGGAGATGAAGTCAGAGGAGCCACGAGGTGACCACAAGGACGAAGGGCGCGCCCAGGGGGGCAGGGCTCGCCCTACCCTTGTGGGCCTCCCGTGACCCTCCTGACCTAATTCTTTCGCCTATATATTCCCATATATCCCCCAAACTAACAGGGGCATCCACGAAAACACTTTTCCACCACCACAACCTTCTGTACCCGTGAGATCCCATCTAGGGGCCTTTTCTAGCATCCTGCCGGAGGGGGATTCGGTCATGGAGGGCTTCTACATCAACTCTATTGCCCTTTCGATGAAGCGTGAGTAGTTTACCACAGACCTACGGGTCCATGGCTAGTAGCCATCGAGGAGTCCTTTCTTTGTGTTCAATATTGCGGTGTCCTTTCCCAATGACAGTAGGGGCAGCAAGGCACATACTGTATTATTACCATCGAGGATAAAAAGATGGGGTTTTCATCATATTGCTTGAGTTAAATTCCTCTACATCATGTCATCTTACTTAATGCATTACTCCGTGCTACCTCTTGAGCTTGCGTTGGTTTTCCCTTGAAGAGGAAAGGGTGATGCAGCAAAGTAGCATAAGTATTTCCCTCAATTTTGAGAACCAAGGTATCAATCTAGTAGGAGACAATGCACAAGTCACTGAATACCTGCACAAACAATCGACAACTTGCACCCCACGCGATAAAGGGGTTGTCAGTAGATAAACACTCAAGTAAATAATTTTGGTATTTTTGGTTTATAGATCGGAAACTAGTAAGATGTAAACGAGATTAAATATAATGGAAAAGAGATCCGGGGGCCATAGGTTTCAGTAGCGGCTTCTCTCAAGATAGAAAATATTACGGTGGGTGAACAAATTACTGGTGAGCAATTGATAGAAAAGTGCATAGTTAGGATGATATCTAAGGCAATGATCATGAACATAGGCATCACGTCTGTGTCAGGTACACCGACTCCTACCTGCATCTACTACTATTACTCCACACATCGACCGCTATCCAGCATGCATCTAGAGTATTAAGTTCATAAAGGATGGAGTAACGCATTAAGAAAGATGACATGATGTAAAGGAATTAACTCAAGCAATATGATGAAAACCCCATCTTGTTATCCTCGATGGCAACAACACAATACATGCCTTGCTGCCCCTACTATCACTGGGAAAGGACACCACAAGATTGAACCCAAAGCTAAGCACTTCTCCCATTGCAAGAAATATCAATCTAGTAGGCCAAACTAAACCGATAATTTGAAGAGACTTGCAAAGATATCAAATCATGCATATAAGAATTCAGAGAAGAACCAATTAATATTCATAGACAATCTTGATCATAAATCGACAATTTCATCGGATCTCGGCAAACACACCGCAAAAGAATATTACATCAAATAGATCTCCAAGAACATTGAGGGGAACATGGTATTGAGAATCAAAGAGAGAGAAGAAGCCATCTAGCTAAAAACTATGGACCCGAAGGTCTGTGGTAAACTATCATGCTTCACCAGAGAGGTAACGATGTTGATGTAGAAGCCCTCCGTCATCGAATCCCCCTTCGGTAGGACGCCGAAAAAGGCCCCAAGATGGGATCTCACGGGTACAGAAGGTTGCGGCGGTGGAAAAGTGGTTTTGTGGCTCTCCTGGATGTTTTCAGGGTATAAGAGTATATATTGGCGAAGGAACTAGGCCAGGGGAGCCACGAGGGGCCCATGAGGGTGGGGGGCGTGCCCTACCCCCTGGGCGCGCCCTCCTGCCTCGTGGCTTCCTCGTTGCGTCTCCGACTTCAGTCTTTTGGTTTGCTTTCGGTCTAAGAAAGATCATCGCAAAGTTTTCATTCCGTTTGGACTCCGTTTGGTATTCCTTTTCTGCAAAACTCTAAAATAGGCAAAAAAACAGAAACTGGCATTGGGCCCTCAGTTAATAGGCTAGTCCCAAAAATAATATAAAATAGCATATAAATGCCTATTAAACATCCAAAACAGATAATATAATAGCATGGAACAATCAAAATTATAGATACATTGGAGACGTATCACTCCGTTCTTTATGAACTTAATACTCTAGATGCATGCTGGATAGCGGTCAATGTGTGGAGTAATAGTAGTAGATGCAGATTCGTTTTGGTCTACTTGACACGGACGTGATGCCTATATTCATGATCAATGCCTTAGATATCATCATAACTTTGCGCTTTTATATCAATTGCTCGGCAGTAATTTGTTCACCCACCGTATTATTTGCTATCTTGAGGGAAGCCTCTAGTGAAACCTATGGCCCCCGAGTCTTTTTTCCATCATATAAGTTTCCGATCTACAATATTAGTTTCCGATCTACTATTCTTGCAATCTTTTACTTACCGATCTATAAACCAAAAATACCAAAAATATTTACTTTATCATTTATCTATCTCTATCAGATCTCACTTGCAAGTAACCGTGAAGGGATTGACAACCCCTTTATCACGTTGGGTGCAAGTTTGTTTGATTGTTTGTGCAGGTATTCGGTGATTTGTGCATTGTCTCCTACTGAATTGATACCTTGGTTCTCAAATTGAGGGAAATACTTATCTTTACTTTGCTGCATCGCCCTTTCCTCTTCAACGGAAAAACCAACGCAAACTCAAGAAGTAGTAGAGGGGTTGTGGGATGGAAAGAGATATATAGAGAGAGAGAAAGACCCTCCAGTTCTTTCTAGTTGTTAGATTGACAAAGGATACTTGTTTTACAAAAATCATAGCAGTACAGAGACATACAAATCCTAGGCGGGCTAGTTTGGCCTAGTGGGTTTAAGTTATATGACGTGCCACAATGGCGTGCAGTCTTCGCGTTTGGTAGCAGTATCAACGGGTTATCGAGATGCCCATCAATAGATATCAATGTGAGTGAGTAGGGATTGCCATGCAACGGATGCACTGGAGCTATAAGTGTAAGAAAGCTCAAAAAGGAACTAAGTGGGTGTGCATCCAACTCGCTTGCTCACGAAGACCTAGGGCATTTTGAGGAAGCCCATCATTGGAATATACAAGCCAAGTTCTATAATGAAAATTCCCACTAGTATATGAAAGTGACAACATAGGAGACTCTCTACCATGAAGATCATGGTGCTACTTTGAAGCACAAGTGTGGAAAAAGGATAGTAACATTGCCCTTTCTCTCTTTTTCTCTCATTTTTTGGGCCTTCTTTTTTTATGGCCTCTGTTTTTTCGTCCAGAGTCTCGTCTCGAATTATGGGGGAATCATAGTCTCCATCACCCTTTGCTCACATGGGACAATGCTTTAATAATGAAGATCATCACACTTTTATTTACTTACAACTCAATACTTAGAACAAAATATGACTCTATGTGAATGCCTCCGGTGGAGTACCAGGATGTGCAGTGAATCAAGAGTGACATGTATGAAAAAAATTATGAACGGTGGCTTTGCCACAAATACGATGTCAACTACATGATCATGCAAAGCAATATGACAATGATGGAGCGTGTCATACTAAACGGAACGGTGGAAAGTTGCATGGCAATATATCTCAGAATGGCTATGGAAATGCCATAATAGGTAGGTATGGTGGCTGTTTTGAGGAAGGTATATGGTGGGTGTATGGTATCGGTGAAAATTGCATGACACAAGAGAGGCTAGCAATGGTGGAAGGTTGAGAGTGTGTATAATCCATGGACTCAACATTAGTCATAAAGAACTCACATACTTATTGTAAAAATCTATTAGTTATCGAAACGAAGTACTACGCGCATGCTCCTAGGTGGATAGATAGGTAGGAAAATACCATCGCTCGTCCCCGACCGCCACTCATAAGGAAGACAATCAATAAATAAATCATGCTCCAACTTCATCACATAACGGTTCACCATACGTGCATTCTACGGGAATCACAAACTTTAGCACAAGTATCTCTCAAATCCACAACTACTCTACTAGCATGAATCTAATATCACCATCTTCATATCTCAAAACAATCATAAAGAATCAAACTTCTCATAGTATTCAATGCACTTCATATGAAAGTTTTTATTATATTGATCTTGGATGCCCATCATATTAGGACTAATTTTATAACCTAAGCAAATTACCATGTTGTTCTAGAAGACTCTCAAAATAATATAAGTGAAGCATGAGAGTTCAACAATTTCTATAAAATAAAACCACCGCCGTGCTCTAAAAATCCATTCGAATGAGGAAAACCTGAGGAATTTGTATACCAATCCAGATAAAAAAATCAGATCAAAATCACGTTTATGTGAATTTTCAAATCTAATTTACTAAGTGCAAAAGTTTCTGATTTTCAGCAGGATCAACACAACTATCACCGTAAGCTATCCTAAAGGTTCTACTTGGCACAAACACTAAATAAAACTTAAAACCATATCTAACCAGAGGCTAGATAGATTATTTATTACTAAACATGAGCAAAAAGCAAAGAACAAAAATAAAATTGGGTTGCCTCCCAACAAGCGCTATCGTTTAACGCCCCTAGCTAGGCATAAAAACACGAATATATCTAAGTATTGCCATCTTTGGTATGCAATCCATAAGTGGCTCTCATAATAGATTCATAAGGCAATTTAATTTTCTTCCTAGGAAAGTGTTCCATGCCTTTCCTTAACGGATTTTGTAATCTAATGTTTCCTTCTTTCATATTAATAATTGCACCAATCATTCTAAGGAAAGGTCTACCAAGAATAATAGGACATGCAAGATTGCAATCTATATCAAGAACAATGAAATCTACGGGCACATAATTCCTATTTGAAACAATAAGAACATCATTAATTCTTCCCATAGGTTTCTTAATGGTGGAATCCGCAAGATGCAAATTTAAAAAACAGTCGTCAAATTCACGAAAACTTAGCACATCACACAAAGTTTTTGGAATCGTGGAAACACTAGCACCCAAATCACACAAAGCATAGCATTCATAATATTTAGTCTTAATATTAATAGTAGGTTCCCACTCATCATAAAGTTTTCTAGGGATATAAACTTCTTGTTCAAGCTTTTCTTCAAAATATTGCATCATAGCATCAACGATATGTTTAGTAAAAGCTTTGTTTTGATTATAAGCATGAGGGGAATTTAACACGGATTGCAACAAGGAAATACAATCTATTAAAGAACAGTTATCATAATTAAATTCCTTGAAATCCAAAATAGTGGGTTCATTGCTACTTAAAGTTTTGACCTCTTCAATCCCACTTTTATCAATTTTTGCATCTAGATCTAAAAACTCTGAATCATTGAGACACCTTTTAACTAAATTTGACTCATCTCCAGTCCCATCTTTATCAAGATTCATATTGTAAAACAAAGATTTAATAGGAGTCACATCAATCACTTTTAGATCTTCATCATTATTATCATAAAAACTAGAAGAACACGCTTTTACAAACCAATCTTTTTTAGCACGCATCTTTGCGGTTCTTTATTTGCACTCATCAATGGAAATTCTCATGGCCTTGAGAGACTCATTGATATCATGCTTAGGTGGGATAGATCTAAGTTTCGAAGAATCAACATCAAGAGAAATTCTATCAATGTTCCTAGCCAACTCATCAATCTTAAGCAATTTTTCTTCAATCAAAGCATTGAAATTCTTTTGCAAACTCATAAATTCTTTAACACTATTCTCAAAATCAGAGGGCATCTTATTAAAATTTCCATAAGAGTTGTTGTAGGAATTACCATAATTATTAGAGGAATTACTAGGAAACGGCCTAGGATTAAAATTGCCTCTATACGCGTTGTTACCAAAATTGTTCCTACCAACAAAATTCGCATCCATAGATTCATTATTATTCTCAATCAAAGTGGACAAAGACATATCATTACAATAAGAGGAAACACTTTTATTAGAAAATAATTTCATAAGTTCATCCATCTTTCCACTCAAAACATTAATCTCTTCAATCGCATGAACTTTTTTACTAGTAGATCTTTCGGTGTGCCATTGCCAATAATTAACCATAATATTATCTAGGAGCTTAATAGCCTCTCCTAAAGTGATTTCCATAAAAGTGCCTCCCACGGCCAAATCTAAAAGATTTCTAGAAGCAAAATTCAATCCGACATAAATTTTTTGTGTAATCATCCACAAATTCAAACCAAGTGTAGGGCAATTACATATCATCAATTTCATCCTCTCCCAAGATTGTGCAACATGCTCATGATCAAGTTGCTTAAAATTCATAATATCATTCCTAAGGGAGATGATCTTAGCGGGAGGAAAATACTTAGAGATGAAAGCATCTTTACACTTATTCCATGAATCAATTCTATTTTTAGGCAAAGATGAGAACCAAGTTTCTAAGAGAAAATGGAAATAGCTTTAGTTTAACAATATCATTATCCACATCTTTCTTCTTTTGCATATCACATAAATCAATGAAATTGTTTAGATGGGAAGCAGCATCTTCACTAGGAAGGCCAGAAAATTGATCTTTCATAACAAGATTCAACAAAGTGGCATTAATTTCACAAGATTCAGCATTAGTAGTAGGAGCAATCAGAGTTCTAATAAAATCATTGTTGTTGGTGTTGGAAAAGTCACACAATTTAGTATTATCTTGAGCCATCATGACAAAGGAATCAATCCAACACACAAGTACACAAGAAGCAAGTGAAAAGAGACGAATAGAAGAGGGGTGAAGAAAAGGCAAAGGTTTTCGAAAATTGTTTTAGAAGTGGGGGAGAGGAAAATGAGAGGCGAATGGCGAATAATGTAATGGAAGGGAGAAAAGTTTATGATGGGTAATTAGCATGCTTGACTTGACGTAGATCTTCCAGGCAACGACGCCAGAAATCCTTCTTGCTACCTCCTGAGCATGCATTGGTTTTCCCTTGAAGAGGAAAGGGTGATGCAAAAAAGTAGCGTAAGTATTTCCCTCAGTTTTGACAACCAAGGTATTAATCCAGTAGGAGACAACACACAAGTCACCGAATACCTGCACAAACAATCAACAACTTGCACCCAACGCGATAAAGGGGTTGTCAATCCCTTCACGGTCACTTGCAAAAGTGAGATCTGATAGAGATAGATAAACTGTAAAGTATATATTTTGGGTATTTTTGGTTTATAGATCAGAAACTAGTAAGATGTAAAGAGATTCAATATAATGGAAAAGAGACCGGGGGCCATAGGTTTCACTAGTGGCTTCTCTCAAGATAGCAAATATTACGGTGGTGAACAAATTACTGCCGAGCAATTGATAGAAAAGCGCATAGTTATGATAATATCTAAGGCAATGATCATGAACATAGGCATCACGTCCATGTCAAGTAGACCGACTCCTGCCTGCATCTACTACTATTACTCCACACATCGACCACTATCTATCCAGCATGCATTTAGAGTATTAAGTTCATAAAGAATGGAGTAACGCATTAAGCAAGATGACATGATTTAAAGGAATTAACTCAAGCAATATGATGAAAACTCCATCTTGTTATCCTTGATGGCAACAATACAATACGTGCCTTGCTGACCCTACTGTCACTGGGAAAGGACACCACAAGATTGAACCCAAAGCTAAGCATTTCTCCCATTGCAAGAAAGATCAATCTAGCAGGCCAAACTAAACCGATAATTCGAAGAGACTTGCAAAGATATCAAATCATGCATATAAGAATTCAGAGAAGAACCAAATAATATTCATATAAAATCTTGATAAAAATACACAATTCACCGGATCTCGGCAAACACACCGCAAAAGAATATTACATCGAATAGATCTCCAAGAACATCGAGGAGAACATGGTATTGAGAATCAAAGGGAGATAAGAAGTCATCTAGCTAATAACTATGGACCCGAAGGTCTGTGGTAAACTACTCACGCTTCATTGGAGAGGTAATGGTGTTGATGTAGAAGCCCTTCGTGATTGAATCCCCCTCTGGTAGGACACCGGAAAAGGCCCCTGGATGGGATCTCACGGGTACAGAAGGTTGCGGTGGTGGAAAAGTTGTTTCGTGGCTCTCCTGGATGTTTTCAGGGTATGAGAGTATATATAGGCAAAGGAACTAGGTCAGGGGAGCCACGAGGGGCCCACGAGGGTGGGGGCGCGCCCTCCTGCCTCGTGGCTTCCTTGTTGCATCTCCGACTTCATCTCCAAGTCTTCTGGTTTGCTTTCGGTCCAAGAAAGATCATCGCGAAGATTTCATTCCGTTTGGACTCTGTTTGGTATTCCTTTTCCGCGAAACTCTAAAATAGGCAAAAAAAAACAGAAACTGGCACTGGGCCCTCGGTTAATAGGTTAGTCCCAAATATAATATAAAATAACATATAAATGCCTATTAAACATCCAAAACAGATAATATAATAGCATGAAACAATCAAAAAATTATAGATACATTGGAGACGTCACACTCCGTTCTTTATGAACTTAATACTATAGATGCATGCTGGATAGCGGTTGATGTGTGGAGTAATAGTAGTAGATGCAGAATCGTTTCGGTCTACTTGACACGGACGTGATGCCTATATTCATGATCATTGCATTAGATATCATCATAACTTTGCGCTTTTCTATCAAATGATCGGCAGTAATTTGTTCACCCACCGTAATATTTGTTATCTTGAGAGAAGCATCTAGTGAAACCTATGGCCCCCGTGTCTATTTTTCATCATATAAGTTTCCGATCTACAATATTAGTTTCCGATCTACTATTCTTGCAATCTTTTACTTACCGATCTATAAACCAAAAATACCAAAAATATTTACTTTATTGTTTATCTATCTCTATCAGATCTCACTATTGCAAGTAACCGTGAAGGGATTGACAACCCCTTTATCGCGTTGGGTGCAAGTTTGTTTGATTGTTTGTGCAGGTATTCGGTGATTTGTGCGTTATCTCCCACTGGACTGATACCTTGGTTCTCAAACTGAGGGAAATACTTATCTCTACTTTTCCGCATCACCCTTTCCTCTTCAAGGGAAAAACCAACGCAAGCTCAAGAAGTAGCAGAGGGGTTGTGGGATGGAAAGAGATCTAGAGAGAGAGAAAGACCCTCCATTTCTTTCTATAGATTGACAAAGGATACATGTTTTACAAAAAATCATAGCAGTACAGAGACGTACAAATCCTAGGCGGGCTAGTTTATCCTAGTGGATTTAAGTGATATGACGTGCTACAGTGGCGTGCAGTCTTCGCGTGTGGTAGCAGTATTGTGGATACAGTAAGTTTTCTTGAAGAAGCGGATTCAACGAAGTTATGATGGTCCCTCATCCGAGCAACTATGACCGGGGTTGGGCCTACTATTTGACGGCTCATTAGTCATTTATTACTGCGACGCTACGACTGGGGTGACTCTCCCCTGCAGTATTGAGTGGTGCACTATAATTTTGTGCATGGCAAGTGGACCAGGATGGTCGACGTCCCACATGTCAGCGAGTGAAAGTATTCTTTCCAATATCAAGGATGAGCAAGGAGTACTCATTTGTTTATTTTTTATGTAAGCTATTGTCTCCGCTGTTACCACAAGGGAGTGTGAAACACGACAACCCAGCGAACTTGGCATGTGCATAACTCCCTCCTTCCTCATGTACCATAGTTTTGACTATAAGGTTGGCTATAAGGTTCCAACCTTTTCTCACTTTCTCTCTATCTATTTCCTCTCAAATGTTTTACCATCTTTTCTAGACACAAATGTTTTTTTATACTTAGGAGCACGTGTACAGACGGGCTCTTGCATTAGAGCCCACTCCTTCACTTTTTTAATGCCTCTCTCCTTCATATAAGCGGGCTTATAGCCCAGTATTGTACTTGCTCTGAATGCAGCTGGCGCCTGGGGGGAGCGCGCGGGAGGGGGGAGGGGTTTTCTGGTGGGCCAGGGCGGTCAGAAGCGGGCTTGGGAGTGGTCCGGACTCCTGCATGGCCCACCTCACATTATCACATATTTCTTGGAGTCTGTGCACGGCGGATGGGAGAACTCTTCTCCCTTCCCTATCTCTCTCTTCTTAGACGGCGCCCGCCGAGCGATTACATTTCGGCTATCAACGGTTTGTTCAGTTGCAGTCCCGAAAATGCAAGACAACGCGTGTCCCCTTTGGTGAGCGGCGTGCGATATCGAATGTCGGGGGTGTGACGCGAACACGACAGGCATGCTTTAAGTGTGCCACCTTTTCCTTTTGAACTTGCAAATTGTAACATTTTCGTGTGATCGATTGATAGAAATCTAGAACGAAATGACGAGGGCGGGGCTTTCTCGCGCGTTAGGCGGGCTAGTTCTGCCTAGTGGGTTTGAGATGACGTGATACAGTGTGATGGCCCACAAGTATATGGGATCAATTGTAGCCTTTTCAATAAGTAAGAGTGTCGAACCCAACGAGGAGCAGAAGGAAATGACAAGTATTTTTCAGCAAGGTAATGTCTGCAAGTGCTGAAATTGTAAGTAACAGAGTAGTTTGATAGCAAGATAATTTGTAACGAGCAAATAATGGTAGTACTAACAAAAGTGCAGCAAGGTAGCCAAATCCTTTTGAGGCAAATGACAGGCCAAAATGGTCTCTTATGATAAGCAAAGTGTTCTTGAGGGTACACGTGAATTTCATCTAGTCACTTTCATCATGTTAGTTCGATTTGTGTTCGCTACTTTGATAATTTGGTATGTGGGTGGACCAGTGCTTAAGTGTTGTTCTTACTTGAACAAACCTCCTACTTATGATTAACCCCCTCACAAGCATCTGCAACTATGACAAAAGTATTAAAATAAATTCGAACCATAGCATTAAACTTTTGGATCCAATCGGCACCTTATGGAATTGCGCATAAACTAGGGTTTAAGCTTCTGTCACTCTCGCAACCCATTCTCTAATAACTAATCCACAATGCATTCCCTTAGGCTGAAATATTGTGAAGTGTCATGTAGTCGACATTCACATGACACCACTAAGGGAATCACAACATACATATCATCAAAATATCGAACACATATCAAGTTCACATGATTACTTGCAACATGATTTCTCCCGTGACCTCAAGAACAAAAGTAACTACTCACGAATGATAATCATGCTCAAGATCAGAGGGGTATTAAATAGCATAATGGATCTGAACATACAATCTTCCGCCAAATAAACCATATAGTAATCAACTACAAGATGTAATTAACACTACTGGTCACCCACAAGCACCAATCTATAGTTCCGGTACAAAGATTGAACACAAGAGATGAACTAGGGTTTGAGAGAAAATGGTGTTATTGAAGATGTTGATGGAGATAGCCCTCCCCAAGATGGGACAGTTGTTGGTGATGATGATGGCGATGATGATTTCCCCCTCCGGGAGGGAAGTTCCCCCGGCAGAATCGCTCCACCAGAGGGCAAAAGTGCTCTTGCCCAGGTTCCGCTTTGAGAAGGCGGCGCTTCATCCGAAAGTCCTCTCCTTATTTTTTTTCTAGGTCAAAATGACTTATGTACCAGAAGAGGGGCACCGGAGGTTGGCCGAGGTGAGCATAACCCACCATGGCGTGCCTAGGTGGGTTGTGCCCACCTGGTGGGCCCCTTGATAACCCACAAGTATAGGGGATCACAACAGTTTTCGAGGGTAGAGTATTCAACCCAAATTTATTGAATCGACACAAGGGGAGCCAAAGAATATTCCCAAGTATTAGTAGTTGAGTTGTCAATTCAATCACACCTGGATAACTTAGTATCTGCAACAAAGTATTCAGTAGAAAAGTAGTATGATAGTAATGGTAACAGTGGCAAAAGTAAAGATAGCAATTTTGTAGTGATTGTAACAGTAGCAACGGAAAAGTAAATAAGCAAAGCACAGTATCTAAAAAGCTCATAGGCATTGGATCAGTGATGGATAATTATGTCGGATGCGATTTCTCATGTAATGGTTATAATGTAGGGTGACACAGAACTAGCTCCAGTTCATCAATGTAATGTAGGGATGTATTCCGAATATAGTCATACGTGCTTATGGAAAAGAACTTGCATGACATCTTTTGTCCTACCCTCCCGTGGCAGCGGGGTCCTAATGGAAACTAAGGGATATTAAGGCCTCCTTTTAATAGAGTACCAGACCAAAGCATTAACACATAGTGAATACATGAACTCCTAAAACTACGGTCATCACCGAGAAGTATCCCGATTATTGTCACTTCGGGGTTGTCGGATCATAACACATAATAGGTGACTATAGACTTGCAAGATAGGATCAACAACTCACATATATTCATGAAAACATAATAGGTTCAGATCTGAAATCATGGCACTCGGGCCCTAGTGACAAGCATTAAGCATAGAAAAGTCATAGCAACATCAATCTTAGAACATAGTGGATACTAGGGATCAAACCCTAACAAAACTAACTTGATTACATGGTAAATCTCATCCAACCCATCACCGTCCAGTAAGCCTACGATGGAATTACTCACGCACGGCGGTGAGCATCATGAAATTGGTGATGGAGGATGGTTGATGATGACATCGGCGACGAATCCCCCTCTACAAAGCCCTGAACGGACTCTAGATCAGCCCTCCCGAGAGAGATTAGGGCTTGGCGGCGGCTCCGTATCGTAAAACGCGATGAAACTTTCTCTCTGATTTTTTTCTCCGCGAAACATAATATGTAGAGTTAGAGTTGAGGTCGGTGGAGCATCAGGGGGCCCATGAGATAGGGGGCGCGCCCAGGGGGAGGGGGCGTGCCCCCCACCCTCATGGACAGGGTGTGGCCCCCCTGGCCTTGATTCTTTCGCCAGTATTTTTTATATTTTCCAAAAGTTATCTCTGTGGATTTTCAGGTCATTCCGAGAACTTTTGTTTTCTGCACAATAAATAACACCATGGCAGTTCTGCTGAAAACAGCGTCAGTCAGGGTTAGTTTCATTCAAATCATGGAAGTTAGAGTCCAAAACAAGGGCAAAAGTGTTTGGAAAAGTAGATACGTTGGAGATGTATCAACTCCCCCAAGCTTAAACCTTTGCTTGTCCTCAAGCAATTCAGTTGATAAACTGAAAGTGATAAAGAAAAACTTGTACAAACTCTGTTTGCTCTTGTTGTTGTAAATATGTAAAGCTAGCATTCAAGTTTTCAAAAAACAATATGAACTAACCATATTCACAATAACACTTAGGTCTCATGTTTACTCATATCAATGGCATAATCAACTAGCGAGCAATAATAATAAATCCTCAAATGACAACACTTTCTCAAAACAATCATGATATGATATGACAAAATGGTATCTCGCTATCCCTTTCTGAGACCGCACAACATAAAAGCAGAGCACCTTTAAAGATCAAGTACCGACTAAACATTGTAATTCATGGTAAAAGAGATCCAGTCAAGTCATACCCAATATAAACTAATAGTAATGCATGCAAATGACAGCTGTGCTCTCCAGCGGGTGCTTTTTAATAATAGGGATGACGACTCAACATAAAAGTAAATAGATAGGCCCTTCGCAGAGGGAAGCAGGGATTTGTAGAGGTGCGAGAGCTCGATTTTAAAATAGAGATGAATAACATTTTGAGCGGTATACTTTCACTGCCAATGCAACAACTGTGAGATGGTGATATCTTCCATGCTACATACAATATAGGCGGTTCCCAAACAGAATGGTAAAGTTTATACTCCCCCACCACCAACAAGCGCACTCCACGGCCATCCGAAACAACGGGGTACCGTCCATACCAACAATAGTCTTGGGGGAGTTTTGTTTTAATTATTTTGATTTGCTTTGATCTTTTTGGTCATGGGACTGGGCATCCTGATTACTAGCCATTTTCTCGTGAATGAGGAGCGGAGTGAAAGTGCAATCATGCCCTTACATTATGTTTTTGGTTGTTATGACAATCTACATGTAGGGGACTAACAATGGCTGCCAAGTGAATCTCAGGTGTTGGTCCCCGGTTCGTCAAAATTGTGTGTGGATCAAGAGCATACGATGTGGGTTCTCTCAAGGTTGAAGTGTTAAAATGATGTTTGATTTTGTTTCCTTGAGTATAGGATCCCGCACTATTAAGAGGGGATCGAGTGGGTTCGTAACAGACTTGCTCGAGTCAAAATACTCTTTTCTATAGGTCTTTGATCCATTCTATCTCTGGGAATGCCGGATGTCCGGGCCTTGTGCCGGATGTCCGGGCCGCTGTACTCCCCCGGATGTCCGGCTCTTGCCCCGGATATCTGGCCTTCCTGTCTAGTAGGTTTTCTGTTTTTCGCCGGATGTCCGGGTGTGCGCCGGATTTCCGGGCCTTCCTGTCTTGCTGGATGTCCGGGCCCCTTTCCGGATGTCCGGCCCCTTACTGCCCGACAAACTGATGTGGTTCTGTAAACGTTCGTGGGCTCTCCGGATGTCCGGCTATCTTCCGGATGTTCGGGCTTCCCTTTTACGCCGGATGTCCGGGCTTGACCCCCGGATGTCCGGCTCCTCTGGTTCCTACTCTGTTCTGCCCTGTTCTCCAAGTGGCTTGTCAGGTCGGATGTCCGGCCTGCCCGTTCACTTGCACTACAATGGCCATATTTGAGCTCACACTATATATATTGCCTCTCTTCCCCACTAGAGAGGTTGACCATTCACTTTGAACAAACCCTAGAGCACTTCTCACACTCTCTCTCATTCCTCCACACCAAATCTTAGATCCCCAAGAGATTTGAGAGCTTTGGAAAGAAGTTGTCCGATCAAGTGATAGATCCACTTCTCCTCCTTCTTTGCACCCAAGGAATTCGTGATTTGAGCAAGTCTTGAGCAAATCCCCATCGATCTTGTTACTCTTGGAGGTTGGAGACTCCTAGGCGGTAGGAGTCTTTCGGAGAGGAATCGGCCTTTGTGATTACCCCCGGATAAGTTTGTGAGGGTTTGGAGACCACCCCAAGGTCTACCACTAGTGGTTGAGAAACGCCTTCGTGGTGTTGTCTCAAAGGGAGAATAGGGTGAGCCTTCGTGGCGTTGGTGTGCCTTCGTGGTAACATCCACCTCTCTAACGGTGACTAGCTTCCCTCCAAGGAAGTGAACATCGGGATACATCCTCGTCTCCCGGAGTTGCGGTTATTCCTAACCCTAACTCTCTACTTGTGGTTACTTGTCTTGTTTGCACTTACTTATATCATATTGTGCTTACTCACTTATATGCTTGTGTTACTTGCCTTATACTTAGTACTTACTAGCAATTGTTAGGCTCACCTTCATATTCCGCATTATTGCCTAAAATTGCTAAGTAATAATTAAAATTTGTAATTACCTATTCACAACCCCCTCTAGGTCCATCTTGATCCTTTCAATTGGTATCAGAGCCTCGTGCTCTATTCTTGTGGCTTAACCGCCCTAGAGCGAGATGAACCCGGATGGGACTCCCCTGGTTGTAGATCCTAAGGATAAAGGCGAGGCTTCCTCTGAAGTCAAGTCCTTTACATCGGAGGATCTAGAACGGGCCCTTGCTAAGCAAAAAGAGGAGCATGATGCTTCTCTTGAGGCCTTGGTCCAAATGAGATTAGCCACGTTGTCCACAGTGCTTGCACCACTCTCGGGTGGTGCTGCTTTGAGGCCAACTATGCCTACTCCATCACTTGGTCAACAACCTCCTAGCAATGAACACGCCAGTGTTCCCTGGCTTTATGCAAGACCTCAGGTTGAGAAACCAAGATATAACCCTCAAGGCAAACCTCCTTTACTAAGTGCCACTTCCGATTTTGCCTTGTGGAGAGTTGCTATGCAGGATCATCTTCGGCATGGAAACGATGAGATGCTGGAGATTCTGGAGTATGGCTATCATGTGGTTGATCCAAAGAACCCCACACCAAGAGAAATATATGACAAGAACCTCAATGACATTGTAATCATGTGTATAAGGAGAGGCATGGATGAAAAGCAAAGGAGACCGTTCATACACATCACAAGTGCCAAGGAACTATGGGAAAGTATTATACGATCCAAGACTGGCACCTCTACCCTCCGGAGTGCTCAATATGAGATTGCCAAGGGGCAATTGCAAAACTTTTGTATGGAGAAAGGTGAAACCCCCAATCAACTCCATCAGCGCCTCATGACTCTCACTGCCGATATTGAGTCATGTGAGTGTGACAAGACACAAGATGGATTCAACATGACTAAAAGATTCCTTGTGGATAAATTGCTTCATGCTCTTGCTCCATATCACCATAAAATGGTGTGGGACATAAGACAACACCATACCTTCAAGGAAATGACTACAGATGACATCATATCCACCTTTCAACTATTTGAAGAGTCAAAGGCTAATGCCACAAAACATCTTGCCATGCATGGTTCCCCATCATCAAAGGTCAATCTTGCATTGAAGGCCAAGCATGTATGTGAAGATGAGAAAAGTGAAGAAGAAGATGATGATGATGAAGATGGTGATGAGATTGAATCTGACGAGGGCCCTTCATATGAAGACATGGCTCTATTTGTCAAGAAGTTTAGCGCGGGAAAATTCAAGGGAATATTTCAAAAGAAGAAAGTAAGAAAATGCTACAACTGTGAGGAAACCAACCACTTCTCAAATGAGTGCCCTTATGAGAAGAGAGAAGATAAACCAAGGTTTCCCAAGATCTTTCCTAAGAAGAAATTGCCAAATCCTTTGAACTCCAAGCTCAAGAAGAGAGATGGGAAAGCAATGGTTGCTCAAGAAGAATCCGATCCGGATGATGTTAGTGGTGTTGCCGGAGTTGCTCAAGATTCTCAAAACACATTGAGGCTAGTCAATAAGAGTGGTGAAGTTGTCGCCTACAACTACATGAAGGATTACAAGGGCAACACTCACAAGTGCCTCATGGCGAAGACCGTGGTAGAAGATGGAGAGGATCAACACTCTCCTGACAAGGTCAAGGTAACCCCACGATCAAACCCTCCTCTTTTCACTCCTCCTACTCCTAGTGATGAGTATCTTGATGCGGAGGATAGTTATGAGGATGATGATCTAAATGATCCTATGCTTGCTAAACTTAATAAGTTCATGTGCTCCCTCAAAGGAAAGAAGCTCACTATGTTTCGTATGCTTATTGAGATGGTGAGTAAGCACAGCATCACCATTAAGGAACTCGAAACCCTCGTCACCAAGGAAAAGGAAAAATGTGAAACCCTTGAGCGGAAAGTCCAATATGAGGAAACACGAAATGATGAACTATGCTTAAAAATTGGTGTAAATATTGATGTTCATACTAAAGATCTTGCCTCCTTGAAAAAGGCTATTGGCTCTTGTGAAGAGTTGATGAATGATAAAAGTAAGCTTGTGAAGTCTCATGCTTCTCTCTCTAAGGATTGTGAGCTTCTATCCGTGTCACTCAAGACTAAGGAAGAAGAGCTCACCCTTCTTACAAAGAGTTTTGAGACGCTCAAACTTACTTATCTTGAAACTCTAGCTAAGGCTTACTCGTCTCCTATTATAAATGTTGATGCTTGTTCTACTAACTCTAGTAGTGATCTAGCTTCTATTCTTGAGGAGAATCATTTTCTCAAGGCTCAAATTGAGAAAGGGCTCATGACATGTGCTCAAGGGCAAAAGAACCTTAATGAGGTGTTGAGCCAACACAATGAAGTGTTCGCCAAGGAGGGACTCGGGTTTGACCCAAGCACAAGCAAGAAAAAGACATCCTCTCAAAAGTGCACCACCCCTTTAAAAGAAATTTTTGTACGAGAAGGACACAAGGAGAAAAGTAAGGTTGCTAGTGGGAAGGCCACAAGGGGCATGCCCACTCTCAACAAGCCAAAAGAGTTCATGCCTCCATCCTATGTACTTCGTAAGACTAAGGATGGAGAAGTTTATGCAAAGTTTGTTGGTCCTTGAGATGCATTTCGGTTTTATGCTATTTGGGTCCCTAAGACCCTTGTGACTAACTTGAGAGGTCCCAGTGCAAAATGGGTGCCTCTAACCAAGTAATAATTGTGTGTAGGTTGCCTTCTCCGGTGGAGTAAAATGGGTGATTGATAGTGGATGTACCAATCATATGACCGGAGATAGCAAATTGCTCTACGATTTCATGGAAGCTATTCAACCATTTATGAGCATTATGTTTGGTGGAGGATCAAAAGGACAGGTACTTGGGTTGGGGAAGGTGGCTATCACAAATGACATGTCTCTTGCAAATGTCATGCTTGTCCAATCCCTTAAATATCATTTGCTTTCTGTTCGTCAATTGGCTTCTGTTGGTTATGACACACTATTTGGACTAACGGATGTGAAAGTCTTTAAGAGAGATACTCTCGAAGTGGCCTTTGTTGGAGAGTTGGATGGCAACCTTTACACGGTTGTTTTCTCGAAAGAGAGCACATTCCATGCAACTTGTCTAATGGCCAAGGCCGACAAGGGGTGGCTATGGCATCGCCGGCTAGCCCATGTCGGCATGAGGAATCTTCAAGATCTCTTAAAGGGTAATCACATCCTTGGACTAACAAATGTCTCTTTTGAGAAAGATCGTGTGTGTAGTGCATGTATAGCCAGGAAGCAACATCAATGAAAGCACCCACCCAAGAATATTGTGTCTACTTCAAGGCCTTTGGAGCTCTTTCATGTGGATCTCTTTGGGCCTCCTTCCTGGGATAGTCTTGGTGGGAAAAAGTATGGACTTGTCATTGTTGATGATTACTCAAGATATACATGGGTGTTTTTCCTCAAGTCCAAGGACGAGACGAAGATCACTTTCATTGACTTTGCCAAGCAAGCACAACGCAAGTTTGACAAAGAAATCTTGGCAATAAGAAGTGATAATGGATCTGAGTTCAAGAACTATACCTTGGAAGAATTCCTTAGTGATGAAGGGATTGAGCATCAATATTCAGCTCCATACACTCCTCAGCAAAATGGTGTAGCCGAAAGGAAGAACCGCACCCTTGTGTAGATGGCAAGGTCCATGTTGGATGAATACAAGTCACCACATAGTTTCTGGGCCGAAGCTGTCAACACCGCATGTCATGCATCAAACCGGCTCTTCCTCCGCACTATATTGGAAAAGACTCCATATGAGCTTCTAACTCGAAACAAGCCAAATGTCAAGTACTTTCGTGTATTTGGGTGCAAATGTTTCATCCTCAACAAAAGAGAAAGGTTAGGAAAATTTCAATCCAAAACAATTGAGGGTATATTTGTTGGCTATGGATCAAACTCTCACACCTATAGAGTCTACAACAAATCCAATGGATGTGTTGTAGAAACTTGTGACATGGTGTTTGATGAATTTAATGGCTCCCATGGGGAGCAAGTTGATCTAAGTGATGTAGGTGAAGAAGATTCTTCTCAAGACATTTTGACCATGGGTGTTGGTGCACTTCTTCCTATGGAACAAGGACCTCATGATGATGAAGAAGAAGATAGAAGTCTCACACATCATCAAACTACTTCAACATTCATACCACCACAAGCCCCTATTTCTCAACCGATACCCTTAGCCCAAGTTGAAGAGGATGATCAAGTTCCTCCTCATGACAATCTTCAAGAACAAGAACAAGAAAGTCCAATCATTGATGATGAACCTCAACAAATGCAATATGAACAAGAAGATCTTCCTCCACACATTAATGATCCATATGTTGAGGATGTGGATGATGGACATGAAGTTGAACCTCGTGAAACCCTTACCTCTATCATGCCACGAGTGGCCGGTCGTGTTGATGTTGACAAAATACTCACCGGCATATCGGAAGGTAGAGTCACTCGTAAACATTTGACCAACTTTTGTGCTCACTTCTCTTTTGTGTCTAGTTTTGAGCCCATCAAGGTACTAGATGCAATGATGGACAACGATTGGCTAGTTGCTATGCAAGAAGAGTTGAACAGTTTTGAACGCAACCAAGTGTGGTCATTAGTCAAGAGGCCACCTACCGAACACAACGTCATTGGAACAAAATGGATTTTCAAGAACAAACAAGATGAGAATGGTGTAATCATCCGAAACAAGGCAAGGTTAGTGGCACAAGGGTACTCACAAGTTGAAGGTTTGGACTTTGGTGAGACCTTTGCCCCCGTTGCCCGTCTTGAATCCATTCGCATCTTACTTGCTTATGCTGCTTTCAATGGTTTTACACTACATCAAATGGATGTGAAGAGTGCTTTCCTTAACGGTCCTCTACAAGAAGAAGTATATGTATCACAACTACATGGGTTCGTTGATCCCGATCACAAAGACTATGTGTATAAACTTCATAAGGCTTTGTATGGCCTCAAACAAGCACCTCGTGCTTGGTATGATCATCTTAAGAAGTTTTTACTCGATGATGGTTTTGTGAGAGGGGTGATCGATCCCACTCTTTTTACTAAGAGGGATAAGGGTGATTTGATCTTATGCCAAATCTATGTAGATGATATCATTTTTGGTTCTCCTAACATTCATTTGTGCAAGAAGTTTGCGGCGTCAATGACCAAGAATTTTGAAATGTCACTCAATGCGGATTTGAAGTTCTTCCTCGGATTTCAAATTCAACAATTTCAAGAAGGAATTTTCTTGTCCCAAGCAAAATACCTCAAGGATATCCTAGAGAAGTTTGGTATGTCTGACGCTAGTCCATGTAAGACACCAATGCCAACCAAAATAACACTCACTGAAGACACAGACGGTATCCCTTTCGACTCATCTAAATATCGCTCTATGATTGGTTCATTGCTTTATCTTTGTGCATCTAGACCAGACATCATGTTTAGTGTATGCATGTGTGCTAGATTTCAAGCTTCCCCTAGGGAAAGTCATCATAAGGCGGTTAAGCATATTCTTAGATACCTTGTTCACACCCCAAAGTTGGGTCTATGGTATCCCAAGGATGCTAAGTTTGATCTCATTGGGTACACGGATGCGGATTGGGCCGGAGATAAAGTGGATCGTAAGTCCACTTCCGGTGCATGTCAATTTGTTGGACGCTCATTGGTAAGTTGGTCATCGAAGAAACAAAATTGTATTGCCCTCTCTACCGCAGAAGCTGAATACATTGCTGCCGCCTGTTGTGCAACTCAGTTATCATGGATGAGGCAAACTTTGAAGGATTACGGTATCACCTATAGACATGTGCCTCTTCTATGTGATAATGAAAGTGCTATCAACATTGCTGAGAACCCCAAGGATCATCTCCGCACCAAGCACATTGATATTAGATATCACTTCTTGAGAGATCATGTTGAGAAGGGTGATATTCACATTGATCACATTGGTACAGATTTGCAACTGGCAGATATTTTCACCAAACCATTGGATGAAGCAAGATTCTGTCGACTTAGGCGTGAACTTGGTATCTTGGAGCTTGACAACATTATGTGAAATCTAGTACCCATCCATGCTTAAACTTAATGTCTTGTCTTGATGTAGGCATATATTTAGGGGGAGACACTCAATCCATGAGTGCTCTCACCTTACATAATGCATAAATTGAACAAACACTCTCAAAGTTATCATAGTTTTTTCAAACTAGGATACTTTAATATGATGGAGTCGTGACCATGTGCTCAAAGTTTATGTCTTTGTGGTACTATGTTCCATATGCTCAAACATGGTGACCTCAGTCACCGCTTGTACAATGCTTATATGGACCCTTCTTCTTAATCATGTTTGGATTATTTATGCATCTTAGCATGGCCTTAGATGTCTCACGTTGTCCCCCTTACTAATCTCATGTAAACTACTTGGCGGTGTCTATATAAAATTCTCGTGTCTGCCCTCTCCTTCACATCTCTCCCTCGCGCGTGTCGTCTGTCCAGTGACCGGACATCCGGGTCTCTCGCCGGACATCCGGGCTCTGTGAAAAATTCCTTGCCCATCAAAACAATCATAAACTACCATCAGTGGCCGGACATCCGGGCCTCAGCCGGACATCCGGGCGCTGCTTCTCTGGTCTCTGTTTTCCACTCGCCAGATATCCGGGCCTTGCCCCGGATGTCCGGCCCGTCGCCCGCAAGTCGCGTATACCTGGGGAGGGGGTGTGGGGTTTGGGGGCAGTTCCACTTTTTCCCTTCGTCCCTCTCCTCATCTCTCCTCACAGCCGCTGCCGCCGGGCCACTCCTTCGGTGCTGCCCCGGCCATCTCCTCCGACATCCGGCCCTGATCTCCTGCCAACGGACTCCTCTCCTTCTGATCTACGATTCTATCCAATCCATTTCTTGGATTGTGGCTTGAGTCTCTCGGGAGGGGCCGGTGTTCAGTGGGATTCACCTCCGGAGTTCTTCATGGCTCGTACCAAGAACTGCGGTCCCAAGGTCCCGAGGTGTCTTCTCGGGGTAAGGGTTCTATCTCTTCTCATCTTCCCTTGCTTGTGACTAAATCTTATTGGGTTGCATTATTCTCCATGTACATCTTGCCATATCTATTGCTCTCGCGTTTAGGTTCTGTTACCTAAGCCTACAAACACCTCTATATGCACTCGGTTACTCAACTTAACCATGGGAATGAAATTTGTTCCTTCCACGGTTTAATTTGGCGTATCCTTGTTCATGTTCTTTGGCTTCTTCTTCTTATTGAAAACCATTCATTATCCATTCCAGTTGATCACCGGCAAGGCTCCACCGACTCCGATGAGCATGCGCGGCCCAAGAAAAAGAAGGCCACCACCAATAAGAAGAAGCGAGCACCATCCACCAGTCCGTCGGCCTCGGATCCAGATGATACGGACTATGTTGCAGAGGAAGAGGATGACAGTGCACCACGACAGTCTGTTGGACAGTCCAAGCCCGGTACTAGGAGGGCGCCGATGCCTCAAGTTCATGGTTCTGCAATACCCATTACCCATGGTCGTTGCATCTCCATGGAGCTTCCCAATAGCGGAGGTCGCCCCACTCATGACTTCACAACTGTGGGGACGGGGCAATATCTTCAGTTCCATCGGGATGTCAATCAATATGAGATGGTGGCTGATGCCGAAGATCCTCGATTCAGACTCGTATGCAGCAGGATCTCTATTCCAGTTTTGTCCATGGGCGTGGCCTTGCTCCTCACTCATACTTGGATCTAAACTTCCTGCGTGATAATCCTGCCATGTTCCCTAACGATCCAGTCAAGATCATTGATGACATGACTCTTGGTCCCGCAATGACCTTCAGGTGTGATTGGAGTGACGCTGCCATTCTACAGTTCTATGCCACCTATTTCTTTGGTCTAGACAACACTCTCACTTGGATGACCTATGACACTACACTGAGAATCACCTATGACAGGTTTGTTCAAATTTTGGGTCTCTCAGGTGTTGGCCATTGCATCCACAGTATGGATCCAGAGGGCAAGCCCAAAGGGATTGATGCTTGCATGCCTCTTGTAAAACCTCCCTCTCAGCTCACTGATGAAGAAAAAGCATATCCAGTCAATGAGGTATCCATCTTCCGTGCTCCTTTCTTCATCCTCTTTCAGTGTGTGCTTCGCAGTCTATATCCTAAGAAGGGAGATCGCTCGAGGGCTCGCAACTATTGTATTGACTTGATGGTTCATATGCATGAGAAACCCACTATGCCTCTGGACACTGCCAACTTCATCTGGCATGAGATCCGTCTTTGTAGTTTTATTCAGACGCACCAGTTCCCTCATGCCCCATATATTCAGGCTCTGATTGATCACACTGCTCCATTTGAGGTGGTTAAGTCAACTGTGCACTCCATTTGGAAACCTCCTCCTCACATGCGTGTGACGGCTAAGGCTCCTACTTAGCCTAGGAGGTCTGCTGGTGGGAGGACAGCTGCTCCTACTCAGCCCACTGGTTCTTCTGTTCCATCTTCCTCGACCGCTCCTCGTGGCCGTTTTGCATCATTCTTGGGTAAGGCTCAGTCTGCTATCATGAAGGCAATCACTTTCAGCTGTCAGTAGAATCATGATGTTCAGAAGCGCCTTGTCATCTCCAAGAATATACTCAAACAGCACCTCCGTGACCGTGGGAGTCCCGTTAGTGATGATGATCCTCTTCCCGCAGCTCCATCCTCGTCCACTTTCGGCTTTCCATCTCGTGCTGACTACCCCGAGTTTCTTGATGATGATGATGACATCCGTCAAGAGTGATTGAGACTGTTTAGTTCTTCGCCCCTTTTTACTTGTTGCTGTCAAAGGGGGAGAAGTAGTATCGTAGTAATATGGTCATGCTATGATATGTTATTCCCCTATGGTACTTGTTCGCTTGAGACTATGTTATGATTATGTTTATGCTGCTACCTATGGTACTTGTTCGCTTGACACTATGTTATGATTATGGCATGGCCATGAAATGTTCTCAGTCTATTTGAAGTGTTATGATGATTTCATATGTGCTCGTCTCTTACTTCTTTAAATTCTTGAAGTCACATATGAGAACTTTTGTGTTGGTCATCCTAATATATTCATCGCATGCACACAATGAGGGGGAGCTAAAAGCAAATTGTAACTAAACATATTATGTATCCGTTTTGCTCCCATAATTATCATTGCTAAGACTATTTATTACATCTATGATACTACATGTATGATTGTCATCAACAAACAAAAAGGGGGAGATTGAAAGTGCAATCATGCCCTTACATTATGTTTTTGTTGGTTATGACAATCTACATGTAGGGGACTAACAATGGCTACCAAGTGAATCTCAGGTGTTGGTCCCCGGTTCGTCAAAATTGTGTGTGGATCAAGAGTATATGATGTGGGTTCTCTCAAGGTTGAAGTGTTAAAATGATGTTTGATTTTGTTTCCTTGAGTATAGGATCCCGCACTATTAAGAGGGGATCGAGTGGGTTTGTAACAGACTTGCTCGAGTCAAAATACTCTTTTCTATAGGTCTTTGATCCATTCTATCTCTAGGAATGCCGGATGTCCGGGCCTCGTGCCGGATGTCTGGGCCGTTGTACTCCCCCGAATGTCCGGCTCTTGCCCCGGATATCTGGCCTTCCTGTCCAGTAGGTTTTCTGTTTTTTGCCGGATGTTCGGGTGTGCGCCGGATTTTCAGGCCTTCCTGTCTTGCCGGATGTCCGGGCCCCTTTCCGGATGTCCGGCCCCTTACTGCCCGACAAACTGATGTGGTTCTGTAAACGTTCGTGGGCTCTCCGGATGTCCGGCTATCTTCCGGATGTCCGGGCTTCCCTTTGACGCCGGATGTCCGGGCTTGACCCCCGGATGTCCGGCTCCTCTGGTTCCTACTCTGTTCTGCCCTGTTCTCCAAGTGGCTTGTCAGGTCGGATGTCCGGCCTCCAGCCCAGATGTCCGGCCTGCCCGTTCACTTGCACTACAACGGCCATATTTGAGCTCGCACTATATATATTGCCTCTCTTCCCCACTAGAGAGGTTGACCATTCACTTTGAACAAACCCTAGAACACTTCTCACACTCTCTCTCATTCCTCCACACCAAATCTTAGATCCCCAAGGGATTTGAGAGCTTTGGAAAGAAGTTGTCCGATCAAGTGATAGATCCACTTCTCCTCCTTCTTTGCACCCAAGAAATTCGTGATTTGAGAAAGTCTTGAGCAAATCCCCATCGATCTTGTTACTCTTGGAGGTTGGAGACTCCTAGGCGGTAGGAGTCTTTCGGAGAGGAATCGACCTTTGTGATTACCCCCGGATAAGTTTGTGAGGGTTTGGAGACCACCCCAAGGTCTACCACTAGTGGTTGAGAAACGCCTTCGTGGTGTTGTCTCAAAGGGAGAATAGGGTGAGCCTTCGTGGCGTTGGTGTGCCTTCGTGGCAACATCCACCTCTCTAACGGTGACTAGCTTCCCTCCAAGGAAGTGAACATCGGCATACATCCTCGTCTCCCGGAGTTGCGGTTATTCCTAACCCTAACTATCTACTTGTGGTTACTTGTCTTGTTTGCGCTTACTTACATCATATTGTGCTTGCTCACTTATATGCTTGTGTTACTTGCCTTGTATTTAGTACTTACTAGCAATTGTTAGGCTCACCTTCATATTCCGCATTATTGCCTAAAATTCCTAAGTAATAATTAAAATTTGTAATTGTACCTATTCACCCCCCCTCTAGTTCCATCTCGATCCTTTCACGGAGTCCACTCCCCTTGAGAATAACCCACCTAGCATGGAAGATACAGACAACCCTAGTTGAAACATGAGCTGCTCGAGCATACAAAACAGAATTTCATTTGAAGGTTTGGAGTTTGGCACATACAAATTTACTTGGAACGGCAGGTAGATACCGCATATAGGAAGGTATGGTGGACTCATATTGAATAACTTTGGGGTTTATGGAGTTTGGATGCACAAGCACTATTCCCGCTTAGTACAGGTGAAGGCTAGCAAAAGACTGGGAAGCGACCAACTGAGAGAGCGACAACAGTCATGAACATGCATTAAAATTAATCTACACCAGGTGCAAGCATGAGTAGGATATAATCCTCCATGAACATAAATATTGTGAAGGCTATGTTGATTTTGTTTCAACTACATGCGTGAACATGCGCCAAGTCAAGTCACTCAAATCATTCAAAGGAGGATACCATCCCATCATACCACATCATAATCATTTTAATAGCATGTTGGCACGCAAGGTAAACCATTATACGCTCCTAGCTAATTAAGCATGGCATAAGCAACTATAATCTCTAATTGTCATTGCAAACATGTTTATTCATAATAAGCTGAATCAGGAATGATGAACTCATCATATTTACAAAAACAAGAGATGTCGAGTTCATACCAGCTTCTCTTATCTCAATCAGTCTATCATATATCGTCATTATTGCCTTTCGCTTGCACGACCGAACGGTGTGTATAATAATAATAGTGCACGTGCATTGGACTAAGCTGGAATCTGCAAGCATTCAATTCAAGAGAGAAGACAAGGTAATATGGGCTCTAAGTTAAATCAACAATCATGCATATGAGAGCCACTAAGCATTTTTATTATGGTCTTCTACTCTTGACCCCCAAAAGAAAGAAAAGAAATAGAACTATTTACACGGGAAAGCTCCCAACAAGCAAAAGAAGAACGAGAAATCTTTTTGGGTTTTCATTTAATTACTACTAGAAGCATGGAAATTAAACTAACTATTTTTTTGGTTTTCTTAAGGTTTATCAAACACACAAGAAGAAAGCTAGAAAAAGAAATTTAAACTAGCATGGATAGTACAATGAAAGAGTATGAGCACCGACAACTAGAATAGTGTGTGAACATTAATGTAAAGTCGGTCAGAAATACGTACTCCCCCAAGCTTAGGCTTTTGGCCTAACTTGGTCTAATGCCAGGGGTAGCCTGGCTGATATCTGAAGTTATAACCGGGGTCGTACTGAGATGCAGCAGCCAATGCCTCCTGAGCTGTGACATGTTGGCGAGCTGCCTCTGCTCTCCTCTCGTGTTCGGCTGCCTCCTCCCTGGTGACAACATATCTTCGTTTTGCCTGGTAATCAAAAAGGGAAGGAGCAGGGAGAGTAACATGGACAACACAACGTCTGTCAAAGATTAGTCGATACTGGAGGAATCGTTAATTCCTCACAAGAAAACGGTGCCTAACCATAGCATCAAAATCTAAATAAGCGGCAGGCAACTCTATATCACCCTCACGTGGGGATATACCAAGATAATTAGCAACACGGGTCGCATAAATTCCTCCAAATAAATCTCCGGATATACCATTGTTATGCAACCTACGTGCAACTATTGCCCCCAAGTTATAATCTTTATTACCTAATACAACACTCTTGAGGACACAAAGAACAGGGACACACATGTGACATGCTTCATCTTTACCGTTAATGCATCTACCAATGAAGAGAGCAAAATAATGCATAGCAGGAAAATGAATGCTCCCTATGGTAGCTTGTGCTATATCCCTAGATTTTCCCCACAGTGATACTAGCAAGGAAGTCCTTATATTCAGATTTGTTGGGTTCATTAACATTGCCCCACTATGGGAGTTTGCAAGCAGTTGTAAAATCTTCTAAGTCCATAGTATAAGATTGATCATAAATAAAAACAGGACATTCTGAGAATTACGTGAAGATGTATATTTAAATCTTCTCGCGAATGAATCAGTCAGTACTGAGGACACTTATCTTGTATGAAGTCCTCAAGCTCGGCATTATGCACATATGCGTCAAATTCATCCTTGATGCCTGCATTGACCATAAACTCTTCTGACGGCCACTCACAAGACCGCACCTCAGCTTCCCTTAGTGGTTCATCGTCTTGCTCACGCATAGCACGCCTGGGTCCTCTCTTTGTTGAGGAACCACCTTGGTACATTTGTTGGGGAACGTAGTAATTTCAAAAAAATTCCTGCGCACACACAAGATCATGGTGATGCATAGCAACGAGAGGGAAGAGTGTTGTCTACATACCCTTGTAGACCGTAAGCGGAAGCGTTAGCACAACACGGTTGATGTAGTCGTACGTCTTCACGGCCCGACCGATCAAGCACCGAAACTACGGCACCTCCGAGTTCTAGCACACGTTCAGCTCGATGACGTCCCTCGAACTCCGATCCAGCCGAGTGTCGAGGGAGAGTTACATCAGCATGACGGCGTGGTGACGATCTTGATGTTCTACCGTCGCAGGGCTTTGCCTAAGCACCGCTACAATATTATCGAGGTGGACTATGGTGGAGGGGGCACCACACACGGCTAAGAGATCCAAGGGATCAATTATTGTGTCTTTGGTGCTAGCCTTGCCCCTCTATTTATATGTTGAGCCCCGGGGTCGAAACTTGGAGCAAAAGCCTCCTCAAAGTCAGTTTTGCCCGAAAGGCAAGAGTCCCACTCAGACTCCAGGACCAAACGCCACAATGCTTGGCGTCTGGCATAGAAGCCATGGGCCTCGGCGTCTGGCCCAGGGCCAGACGCCAGGGTCTCCGGCGTTTGGCCCCCTGGCCTACGCAAAACTCCTTTTGCACTGACCTAAAGCCTCATGGGCTTGACCCCTTGGCCTAACCATATCATCCAATATATGAATCTTTACGTCTCGACCATTTCGAGACTCCTCGTCATACCCCCGATCTCATCCGGGACTCCGAACTCCTTCGGTACATCAAAACATGTAAACTCATAATATAACTGTCATCGAAACCTTAAGCGTGCGGACCCTACGGGTTCGAGAACAATGTAGACATGACCAAGACACATTTCCGGTCAATAACCAATAGCGGGACCTGGATGCCCATATTGGCTCCCACATATTCTACGAAGATCTTTATTGGTCAAACCGCATAACAACATATGTTGTTCGCTTTGTCATCGGTATGTTACTTGCCCGAGATTCGATCGTCGGTATCTCAATACCTAGTTCAATCTCGTTACCGGCAAGTCTCTTTACTAGTTACTTAATACATCATCCCACAACTAACTCATTAGTTGCAATGCTTGCAAGGCTTTAAGTGATGTGCATTACCGAGTGGGCCTAGAGATACCTCTCCGACAATCGGAGTGACAAATCCTAATCTTGAAATACGCCAACCCAACAAGTACCTTCAGAGACACCTGTAGAGCACCTTTATAATCACCCAGTTATGTTGTGACGTTTGGTAGCACACAAAGTGTTCCTCCGGTAAATGGGAGTTGCATAATCTCATAGTCATAGGAACATGTATAAGTCATGAAGAAAGAAATAGCAACATACTAAATGATCAAGTGCTAAGCTAAAAGAATGGGTCAAGTCAGTCAAATCATTCTCCTAATGATGTGATCCCGTTAATCAAATGACAACTCATGTCTATGGTTAGGAAACTTAACCATCTTTGATTAACGAGCTAGTCAAGTAGAGGCATACTAGTGACACTATGTTTGTCTATGTATTCACACATGTATTATGTTTCCGGTTAATACAATTCTAGCATGAATAATAAACATTTATCATGAAATAAGGAAATAAATAATAACTTTATTATTGCCTCTAGGGCATATTTCCTTCAGTCTCCCACTTGCACTAGAGTCAATAATCTAGTTCACATCACCATGTGATTTAACACCAATATTCATATCTGTATATGATTAACACGCATAGTTGACATCTTCATGTGACTAACACCCAAAGGGTTTACTAGAGTCAATAATCTAATTCACATCGCTATGTGATTAACACCCAAAGAGTACTAAGGTGTGATCATGTTTTGCTCGTGAGAAAATCTTAGTCAACGGGGCTGTCACATTCAGAGCCGTATGTATTTTGCAAATATTCTATGTCCACAATGCTCTGCACGGAGCTACTCTAGCTAATTGCTCCCACTTTCAATATGTATCCAGATTTAGACTTAGAGTCATCTGGATCGGTGTAAAAAGCTTGCACCTATGTAACTCTTTACGACGGGCTCTTTTATCACCTCCATAATCGAGAAATATTTCCTTAGTCCTCACTAAGGATATTCTTGACCAACGTCCAGTGATCTACTCCTAGATCACCATTGTACTCCCATGCCAAATACAAAGCAAGGTATACAATAGGTCTGGTACATAGCATACTTTATAGAACCTATGACTGAGGCATAGGGAATGACTTTCATTCTCTTTTCTATTTTCTGCCGTGGTCGGGATTTGAGTCTTACTCAATTTCACACCTTTGCAACACAGGCAAGAACTCTTTCTTTGACTGTTCCATTTTGAACTATTTCAAAATCTTGACAAGGTATGTATTCATTGAAAATCTTATCAAGCGTCTTGATCTATCTCAATAGATCTTGATGCTCAATATGTAAATAGCTTTGCCGAGGTCTTTCTTTGAAAAAACTCCTATCAAACACTCCTTTATGCTTTGCAGAATAATTCTACATTATTTCCGATCAACAATATGTCATTCACATATACTTATCAGAAATGTTGTAGTGCTCCCACTCACTTTCTTGTAAATACAGGCTTCACCGCAAGTCTGTATAAAACTGTATGCTTTGATCAACTTATCAAAGCGTATATTCCAACTCCGAGATGCTTGCACCAGTCCATAGATGGATTGCTGGAGCTTGCATATTTTGTTAGCACCTTTAGGATTGACAAAACCTTCTGGTTGCATCATATACAACTCTTCTTTTAAGAAAACCATTAAGGAATCCAGTTTTGACATCCATTTGCCAGATTTCATAAAATGTGGCAATTGCTAGCTTGATTCGGACAGACTTTAAGCCTCGCTACAGTTGAGAAAATCTCATTGTAGTCAACACCTTGAACTTGTCAAAAACCTTTTTGCGACAAGTCGAGCTTTGTAGATAGTAACACTACTATCAACGTCCGTCTTCCTCTTGAAGATCCATTTAATTTTCTATGGTTTGCCGATCATCGGGCAAGTCCACCAAAGTCCATACTTTGTTCTCATACATGGATCCTATCTCAGATTTCATGGCCTCCAGCCATTTTGCGGAATCTGGGCTCATTATCGCTTCCTCATAGTTCGTAGGTTTATCATGGTCTAGTAACATGACTTTCAGAACAGGATTACCGTACCACTCTGGTGCGGACCGTACTCTGGAAGACCTACGAGGTTCTGTAGTAACTTGATCTGAAGTTTCATGATCATCATCATTAGCTTCCTCACTAATTGGTGTAGGAATCACTGGAACTGATTTCAGTGATGAACTATTTTCCAATCTGGGAGAAGGTACAGTTACCTCATAAAGTTCTACTTTCCTCCCACTCACTTCTTTCGAGAGAAACTCCTTCTCTAGAAAGGATCCATTTTTAGCAACGAATATCTTGCCTTCGGATCTGTGATAGAAGGTGTACCCAACAATTTCCTTTGGGTATTCTATGAAGACGCACTTCTCCGATTTGGGTTTGAGCTTATCAGGATGAAATTTTTTCACATAAGCATCGCAGCCCCAAACTTTAAGAAATGACAACTTGGGTTTCTTGCTAAACCACAGTTCATATGGTGTTGTCTCAACGGATTTAGATGGTGCCCTTTTAACGTGAATGCAGCTGTCTCTAATGCGTAACCCCAAAACAATAGTGGTAAATCAGTAGGAGACATCATAGATCGCACCATATCCAATAAAGTGCGGTTACGATGTTCGGACACACCATAACGTTGTGGTGTTCTAGGTGGTGTGAGCTGTGAAACTATTCCACATTGTTTCAATTGAAGACCAAACTCGTAACTCAAATATTCATCTCCACGATCAGATCGCAGAAATTTTATTTTCTTGTTACGATGATTTTTCCACTTCACTCTGAAATTCTTTGAACCTTTCAACTATTTCAGACTTGTGTTTCATTAAGTAGATATACCCATATCTGCTCAAATCATCTGTGAAGGTGAGAAAATAACGATACCCGCCGCGAGCCTCAACATTCATTGGACCACAAACATCAGTATGTATGATTTCCAACAAATCAGTTGCTCGCTCCATAGTTCCGGAGAATGGCGTTTAGTCATCTTGCCCATGAGGCACGGTTCGCAAGCATCAAATGATTCATAACCAAGTGATTCCAAAAATCCATCTTTATGGAGTTTCTTCATGCGCTTTACACCGATATGACCCAAACGGCAGTGCCACAAATAAGTTGCACTATCATTATTAACTTTGCATCTTTTGGCATCAATATTATAAATATGTGTATCACTACGATCGAGATCCAACAAACTATGTTCATTGGGTGTATGACCATCGAAGGTCTTATTCATGTAAACAGAATAACAATTTATTCTCTAACTTTAAATGAATAACCGTATCACGATAAACATGATCAAATCATATTCATGCTCAACGCAAATGCCAAATAATATTTATTTAGGTTTAACAGTAATCCCGAAAGTATAGGGAGTGTGCGATGATGATCATATCAATCTTGGAACTACTTCCAACACTCATCGTCACTTCCCCTTCAACTAGTCTCTGTTTATTCTGTAACTCCTATTTCGACTTACTAATCTTAGCAACTGAACAAGTATCAAATACTCAGGGGCTACTATAAACACTAGTAAGGCACACATCAATAACCTATATATCAAATATACCCTTGTTCACTTTGCCATCCTTCTTATCCACCAAATATTTAGGGCATTTCCGCTTCCAGTGACCATTTCCTTTGCAGTGTAAGCACTCAGTTTTAGGCTATGGTCCAGCTTTGGTCTTCTTCACGGGAGTGACAACTTGTTTGCCATTTTACTTGAAGTTTCCCTTTCTTTCCCTTTGCCCTTTTCTTAAAACTAGTGGTCTTGTCAATCATCAACACTTGATGCTCTTTCTTGATTTCTACCTTCGTCGATTTCAACATCACGAAGAGCTCAGGAATCGTTTTCGTCATCCCTTGCATACTATAGTTCATCACGAAGTTCTAGTAACTTAGTGATGGTGACTAGAGAATTCTGTCAATCACTATCTTATCTGGAAGATTAACTCCAACTTGATTCAAGCAATTGAACTACCCAGACAATCTGAGCACATGCTCACTAGTTGAGCGATTCTCCTCCATCCTTTAGCTATAGAACTTGTTGGAGACTTCATATCTCTCAACTCGGGTATTTGCTTGAAATATTAACTTCAATTCCTGGAACATCTCATATGGTCCATGACGTTCAAAACGTCTTTGAAGTCCCGATTCTAAGCCATAAAGCATGGTGCACAAAACTATCAAGTAGTCATCATATTGAGCTAGCCAAACGTTCATAACATCTGCATCTGCTCCTGCAATAGGTCCGTCACCTAGCGGTGCATCAAGGACATAATTCTTCTGTGCAGCAATGAGGGTAAACCTCAGATCACGGATCCAATCCGCATCATTGCTACTAACATCTTTCAACATAGTTTTCTCTAGGAACATATCAAAATAAACATATGAAAGCAACAACGCGAGCTATTGATCTACAACATAATTTGCAAAATACTACCAGGACTAAGTTCATGATAAATTTAAGTTCAATTAATCATATTACTTAAGAACTCCCACTTAGAAAGACATCCCTCTAATCCTCTAAGTGATCACGTGATCCATATCAACTACACCATGTCCGATCGTCACGTGAGATGGAGTAGTTTCAACGGTGAACATCAATATGTTGATCATATCTACTATATGATTCACGCTCGACCTTTCGGTCTCCGTGTTCCGAGGCCATATCTGTTATATGCTAGGCTCGTCAAGTTTAACCTGAGTATTCCGCGTGTGCAACTGTTTTGCACCTGTTGTATTTGAACGTAGAGCCTATCACACCCGATCATCACGTGGTGTCTCAGCACGAAGAACTTTCGCAACGGTGCATACTCAGGGAGAACACTTCTTGATAATTTTAGTGAGAGATCATCTTAAAATGCTACCGTCAATCAAAGCAAGATAAGATGCATAAAGGATAAACATCACATGCAATCAATATAAGTGATATGATATGGCCATCATCATCTTGTGCTTGTGATCTCCATCTTCGAAGCACCGTCATGATCATCATCGTCACCGGCGCGACACCTTGATCTCCATCGTAGCATTGTTGTCGTTACGCCATCTATTGCTTCTACGACTATCGCTACGGCTTAGTGATAAAGTAAAGCAATTACAGGGCGTTTGCATTTCATACAATAAAGCGACAACCATATGGCTCCTGCCAGTTGCCGATAACTTCGGTTACAAAACATGATCATCTCATACAATAAAATATAGCATCACGTCTTGACCATATCACATCACAACATGCCCTGCAAAAACAAGTTAGACGTCCTCTACTTTGTTGTTGCAAATTTTACGTGGCTGCTACGGGCTTAGCAAGAACCGTTCTTACCTACGCATCAAAACCACAATGATAGTTCGTCAAGTTAGTGTTGTTTTAACCTTATCAAGGACCGGGCGTAGCCACACTCGGTTCAACTAAAGTGAGAGAGACAGACACCCGCCAGTCACCTTTAAGCACGAGTGCTCGTAACGGTGAAACCAGTCTCGCGTAAGCGTACGCGTAATGTCGGTCCAGGCCGCTTCATCTCACAATACCGCTGAACCAAAGTATGACATGCTGGTAAGCAGTATGACTTGTATCGCCCACAACTCACTTGTGTTCTACTTGTGCATATGACATCTACGCATAAAACCTGGCTCTGATACCACTATTGGTGAACATAGTAATTTCAAAAAAATTCCTACGCACACACAAGATCATGGTGATGCATAGCAACGAGAGGGGAGAGTGTTGTCTAGATACCCTTGTAGACCGTAAGCGGAAGCGTTAGCACAACGCGGTTGATGTAGTCATACGTCTTCACGGTCCGACCGATCAAGCACCGAAACTACGGCACCTCCGAGTTCTAGCACACGTTCAGCTCGATGACGTCCCTCGAACTCCGATCCAGCCGAGTGTCGAGGGAGAGTTCCATCAGCACGACGGCGTGGTGACGATCTTGATGTTCTACCGTCGCAGGGCTTCGCCTAAGCACCGCTACGATATTATCGAGGTGGACTATGGTGGAGGGGGGCACCGCACACAGCTAAGAAATCCAAGGGATCAATTGTTGTGTCTTTGGTGCTAGCCCTACCCCTCTATTTATATGTTGAGCCCCGGGGTCGAAACTTGGAGCAAAAGCCTCCTCAAAGTCGGTTTTGCCCGAAAGGCAAGAGTCCCACTCGGACTCCAGGACCAAACGCCACAATCCTTGGCGTCTGGCATGGACAGCATGGGCCTCGGCGTCTGGCCCAGCGCCAGACGCCAGGGTCTCCGGCGTTTGGCCCTGGCCTCCGCAAAACTCCTTTTGCACCGACCTAAAGCCTCATGGGCTTGACCACTTGGCCTAACCATATCATCCAATATATGAATCTTTACGTCTCGACCATTCCGAGACTCCTCGTCATGTCCTCGATCTCATCCGGGACTCCGAACTCCTTCGGTACATCAAAACATGTAAACTCATAATATAACTGTCATCGAAACCTTAAGCGTGCGGACCCTACGGGTTCGAGAAAAATGTAGACATGACCGAGACACGTTTCCGGTCAATAACCAATAGCGGGACCTGGATGCCCATATTGGCTCCCACATATTCTACAAAGATCTTTATCGGTCAAACCGCATAACAACATACGTTGTTCCCTTTGTCATCGGTATGTTACTTGCCCGAGATTCGATCGTCGGTATCTCAATACCTAGTTCAATCTTGTTACCGCAAGTCTCTTTACTCGTTACGTAATACATCATCCCGCAACTAACTCATTAGTTGCAATGCTTGCAAGGCTTTAAGTGATGTGCATTATCGAGTGGGCCCAGAGATACCTCTCCGACAATCGGAGTGACAAATCCTAATCTCGAAATACGCCAACCCAACAAGTACCTTCGGAGACACCTGTAGAGCACCTTTATAATCACCCAGTTACGTTGTGACGTTTGGTAGCACACAAAGTGTTCCTCCGGTAAACGGGAATTGCATAATCTCATAGTCATAGGAACATGTATAAGTCATGAAGAAAGCAATAGCAACATACTAAACGATCAAGTGCTAAGCTAACAGAATGGGTCAAGTCAATCACATCATTCTCCTAATGATGTGATCCCGTTAATCAAATGACAACTCATGTCTATGGTTAGGAAACTTAACCATCTTTGATTACCGAGCTAGTCAAGTAGAGGCATACTAGTGACACTATGTTTGTCTATGTATTCACACATGTATTATGTTTCCGGTTAATACAGTTCTAGCATGAATAATAAACATTTATCATGAAATAAGGAAATAAATAATAACTTTATTATTGCCTCTAGGGCATATTTCCTTCAACATTTTGCTGGACATATTTCTTCCTCTGAAAAAATTTCTGAAATTTTTAGCAACTTCAAAATAAAAGTGAATCAAACTAAACAAGATTGATAGCAACTACTCCCACAAGTGCCTAGAGCCTATATCATGCATTAGAATTACTTGGGACCTCATAAATTTGACCTGCAAGCTCAAGAATAGGGTCACCTATGCAAAAAAAACTTTGCAATGAATAAAGCACTAGAACAAAAACTAATTGGACCAATGGAGGAGTCACATACCAAGCAACAATCTCCCAAAGCAGTTTTATGAATGGAGCTTTGAGCAAGGAGATCAAAAATCATAGCAAAATGAGCTAGAACTCATGCTTGAGCTGGATGGGGATTTTTTGGGAGGAAGATGGAGTGTGTGGGTGCAGGATTAAGGGGAGGGGGCCCATCATGGGCCCACGAGACAGGGGGCGCGCCCAGGGGGAGTGGGCGCGCCCTCCACCCTCGTGTCCAGGTGCTTGCCCCCCTGCTGTGTTTTCAGTGCCTAAAATCCTCAAATATTCCATAAAAAATCATACTAAATTTGCACGGCATTTGGAGCACTTTTATTTTCGGGATATTTTTTTATTGCACTGATAATTCAGAAAATAGACAGATAATAATATTTTTGCTTTATTTATTGTAAATAACAAAAAGTAAAAAAAGAGGGTACAGAAGGTTGTGCCTTCTAGTTTCATCCATCTCATGATCATTAAAATGAATCCACTAACAAGGTTTATCAAGTCTTGTTAACAAACTCATTCTGAATAACATTGAACCGGAGAAATTTCAAATAACACTAGGTTAAATCAACGGGGATATGAATATCCCCAACAATAAGAATATCATACATTTTCTTGACAGTAGGAAGAGGAAATTCAAAACCTCCAAGAATAATAGTTGGAATTTTTCCAATAGAATTGATACTATGAACTTGAGGTTGTTTCCTCGGAAAGTGTACCGTATGCTCATTACCATTAACATGAAAAGTGACATTGCCTTTGTTGCAATCAATAACAGCCCCTGCAGTATTCAAAAAGGGTCTACCAAGGATAATCGACATACTATCGTCCTCAGGGATATCAAGAATAACAAAGTCCGTTAAGATAGTGACATTTGCAACCACAACAGGCACATCCTCACAAATACCGACAGGTATAGCAGTTGATTTATCAGCCATTTGCAAAAATATTTCAGTAGGTGTCAACTTATTCAATTCAAGTCTATGATATAAAGAGAGAGGCATAACACTAACACCGGCTCCAAGATCACATAAAGCAGTTTTAACATAGTTTCTTTTAGTGGAGCATGGTATAGTTGGTACTCCTGGATCTCCAAGTTTCTTTGGTATTCCACCATTAAAAGCATAATTAGCAAGCATGGTGGAAATTTCATCTTCCAGTATCTTTCTTTTATTTGTAATGATATCCTTCATATATTTAGCATAAGGGTTTACTTTAAGCATATCAGTTAAGCGCATACGTAAGAAGATAGGTCTAATCATTTCAGCAAAGCGCTCAAAATCCTCAACATCCTTTGTCTTGGATGGTTTAGGAGGAAAAGGCATGGGTTTCTGAACCCATGGTTCTCTTTCTTTACCGTGATTCCTAGCAACAAAATCTCTTTTATCATAACATTGATTCTTTGATTGTGGGTTATCAAGATCAACATCAGGTTCAATCTCTACATCATTATTATTGCTAGGTTGAGCATCAACATGAACATTATTATTAACATTATCACTAGGTTCATGTTCCCCACCTAATTGTGTTTCAGCATCAAAAATAGAAATATCATTGGGATTCTCAGGTGTGTTTACAACAGGTTCACTAGAAGCATGCAAAGTCCTATCATTTTTCTTTTTCTTCTTTTTAGAAGAACTAGGTTCCTCTAAATTATTTCTCTGAGAATCCTGCTCGATTCTCTTAGGGTGGCCTTCAGGATACAAAGGTTCCTGAGTCATTCTACCAGTTCTAGTAGCCACTTTAACAGCAAAATCATGTTTATTATTTAATTCATCAAGCAAATCACCTTGAGCTTTAAGTACTTGCTCTACTTGAGTGGTAACCATAGAAGCATATTTGCTAATGAGTTTAAGTTCACCTTTAACTCTAGCTATATAATCACTCAAGCGTCCAATCTCAAAAGCATTACTCTTTAATTCTCTACCAACATAAGCATTAAAACTTTCTTGTCTAGCCATAAAGTCATCAAATTCATCTAAGCATTGGCTATGAAATTTAGTAGACGGGATTTCAACTTTATCATATCTATAGAGAGAATTTACCTTTACTACCTGTGTCGGGTTATCAAGACAATGTGTTTCTTCAATAGGCAGTATATTAAGACCATGTATTTCTTCAATAGGAGGTAAATTCTTAACATCTTCAGCTTTAATACCTTTTTCTTTCATTGATTTCTTTGCCTCTTGCATATCTTCAGGACTGAGAAACAGAACACCCCTCTTCTTCAGAGTAGGTTTAGGAATAGGCTCAGGAGTTGGCTCAATTAGCTCAGGAATTGGCTCGGAAAGAGTCCAATTATTTTCATTGGTCAACATATTATTCAATAACAATTCATCTTGGTCGACTATTCTTTCACTGAAAACACAACCAGCACAACTATCCAAGTGGTCCTTGGAAGCATCGGTTAGTCCATTATAAAAGATATCAAGTATTTCATTTTTCTTAAGAGGATGATCAGGCAAAGCATTAAGTAATCGGAGAAGCCTCCTCCAAGCTTGTGGGAGACTCTTTTCTTCGATTTGCACAAAATTATATATTTCCCGCAAGGCAGCTTGTTTCTTATGAGCAGGGAAATATTTAGTAGAGAAGTAATACATCATATCCTGGGCACTACGCACACAACCAGGATCAAGAGAATTACCAAGGATATAATAATAGCGGGACTTCTCATCATTAGCAAACAGGGTGGCTATATCATTCAACTTGGTAAGATGTGCCACAACATTTTCAGATTCATAGCCATAAAAAGGATCAGATTCAACCAAAGTAATTATTTTAGGATCAACAGAGAATTCATAATCCTTATCAGTAACAAAGATAGGTGAAGTAGCAAAAGCAGGGTCATATTTCATTCTAGCATTCAGAGTTTTCTGTCTAAGTTTAGCTAGTAACTTCTTAACATCAGATCTATCATTGCAAGCAAAAAGATCTCTAGCAGTTTCTTCATCCATAACATAACCCTCAGGAACAACAGGCGATTCATACTTAGGGCGAGAACCTTCATCATCACTATAATCAATAATTTCATCTTCAATCAATAATTTCATCTTCAATAATTTCATTCTCTCTAACCATAGCAAGTTGTTCATCAAGAAATTCACCTAATGGCAAAGTAGTATCAAGCACAGAAGTAGTTTCATCATAAGTATCATGCATAACAGAAGTGGCATCATCAATAACATGCGACATATCAGAATTTATAGCAGTAGCAGGTTTAGGTGTCTCGAGCTTACTCATAACAGAAGGAGAATCTAGTGCAGAGCTAGATGGCAGTTCCTTACCTCCCCTCGTAGTTGAGAGAAAAATCTTAGTTCTTGCGTCTTTCAAGTTCTTCACAGCAACCAGCAGATATAAATCCCAAGTGACTCAAAGAATAGAGCTATGCTCCCCGGCAACGGCGCCAGAAAATAGTCTTGATAACCCACAAGTATAGGGGATCGCAACAGTTTTCGAGGGTAGAGTATTCAACCCAAATTTATTGATTCGACACAAGGGGAGCCAAAGAATATTCTCAAGTATTAGCGGTTGAGTTGTCAATTCAACCACACCTGGATAACTTAGTATCTGCAGCAAAGTATTTAGTAGCAAAGTAGTATGATAGTAATGGTAACAGTGGCAAAAGTAAAGATAGCAGTTTTGTAGTAATTGTAACAGTAGAACTGGAAAAGTAAATAAGCAAAGCACAATATTGAAAAGCTCGTAAGCATTGGATCAGTGATGGATAATTATGTCGGATGCGATTCCTCATGTAATAGTTATAACATAGGGTGACATAGAACTAGCTCCAGTTCATCAATGTAATGTAGGCATGTATTCCGAATATAGTCATACACGCTTATGAAAAAGAACTTGCATGACATCTTTTGTCCTACCCTCCCGTGGCAGCGGGTCCTAATGGAAACTAAGGGATATTAAGGCCTCCTTTTAATAGAGTACTGGACCAAATCATTAACACATAGTAAATACATGAACTCCTCAAACTACGGTCATCACCGAGAAGTATCCCGATTATTGTCACTTCGGGGTTGTCGGATCATAACACATAATAGGTGACTATAGACTTGCAAGATAGGATCAAGAACTCACATATATTCATGAAAACATAACAGGTTCAGATCTGAAATCATGGCACTCGGGCCCTAGTGACAAGCATTAAGCATAGCAAAGTCATAGCAACATCAATCTCAGAACATAGTGGATACTAGGGATCAAACCCTAACAAAACTAACTTGATTACATGGTAAATCTCATCCAACCCATCACCGTCTAGCAAGCCTACGATGGAATTACTCACGCACGGCGGTCAGCATCATGAAATTGGTGATGGAGGATGGTTGATGATGACGACAATTACAAATCCCCCTTCCCAGAGCCCTGAACGGACTCCAGATCAGCCCTCCCGAGAGAGATTAGGGCTTGGCGGCGGCTCCGTATCGTAAAACGCAATGAAACTTTCTCTTTGATTTTTTTCTCTGTAAAACGGAATATATAGAGTTGGAGTTGAGGTCGGTGGAGCATTAGGGGGCCCACGAGACAGGGGGCGCGCCCCCCACCCTCGTGGACAGGGTGTGGGCCCCCTGGCCTTTATTCTTTCGCCAGTATTTTTTATACTTTCCAAAAGTTATCTCCGTGGATTTTCAGGTCATTCCGAGAACTTTTGTTTTCTACACAATAAATAACACCATGGCAGTTCTGTTGAAAACATCGTCAGTCCGGGTTAGTTTCATTCAAATCATGCAAGTTAGAGTCCAAAACAAGGGCAAAAGTGTTTGGAAAAGTAGATACGTTGGAGACGTATCACCCCTCTGGTACTTATTTGCTCCTTAAATCCTCATTTATTCCATAAAAAATCCTCGTGAATTTTTAGCTCATTTGGAGTTGTGCAAAATAGGTAGCCTGGCGTAGCTTTTTCAGGTCCAGATTTCCAGCTGCCGGACTTCTCCCCTTTTGTGTGTACCTTGCATATTATGAGAGAAAATGCATTAGAATTACTCCAAAAATCATTATTATGCAATAAAACAACATAAATAACAGTAGGTAAACATGATGCAAAATGGACGTGTCAACTCCCCCAAGCTTAGACCTCGCTTGTCCTCAAGCGAAAACCCAAATCAAAAAACATGTCCACATGCTTAGAGAGAGAGAGAGGTGTCGATAAAAACAAAAATACGGACATAGAAGCATCATGTAACTTATTATGGCAGCAACAAACTTCAACATAAAGCTTTTATCATAGAACTTTTATCATAGACTTCTCATGAATAAGTAACAATTCATCACAACATCGAAGTATAAACTATAAACTCTATTGGAAACCAACAAACTATGTTCTCAGTCAACTTTGCAACTACAATTCATCATCTTTTCAGGAAGGGTCACGTATCGGAGCCTTTAGGCAAGTCCACATACTCAACCATCATATAGTCTTCTATGGGTGCTAAAACTCACCGCGTACACATGAGCAAAATGTTTCAATCGGACACATAGAAAGATAGGGGCTTATAGTTTCGCCTCCCAACGTATTCACCTCAAGGGTGATGTCAACAATAATAACTCATGCTACCCATATTCAACTGGATATATGTGCCTAGATCTTTCCTCACCACATGATGCTTGCCAAAAGAGGAAATAAAAAGAAATAGAGAGAAGAACTTTGACTCTTGCATGAAAGTAAATACATAAAAGTAAAAGATAGGCCCTTCGTAGAGGGAAGCAGAGGTTGCCATGCGCTTTTTTTTGTATGCTCAACCCCTTAGTGCAAGAGAATGTCACGTTATATTGCCTCTTATGATGGCCACCTTTATTATGTAGTATGTCGCTTATTCTTCGCCATCACAAGTTCGTACAACACTCAATTTTCTCTTACACTAAATGATCTAACACTTTTAGAAGCAATTCTTATTGCCTTATTGCACCGGTGACAACTTGAAGGATCTTACTCAATCCGTAGGTAGGTATGGTGGACTCTCAACACAAGATTTGGGTTTAAGAGTTTTTGGATGCACAAGTAGTATCTCTACTTGGTGCGGAATTTTTGGCTAGCAAAGATAGGGGGCAAACACCACATGTTGGAGGATTTGTGACAATATAGCTTCTATGTGAATATGAACAAACATAAATCATTACGAACATCAACAATTTTGGCATATAATATTTTAATGGGTGTTCATAATCACAAAAGATTTCCAGGATAGTGTATTTGCATGTGAATCTTCTCTTCCCTTTTTAATTCTTTCATGAATTGCATCATTGACCAATGCTATGTTTGTCAATCTACAATAAAATTTTCTACTTATACTTTTCCTTGTGTGATATCATTACTTACCATAAGATTAGCATATGATCTTTTTCGTTTATTTCCTTTCTTTTTATTGAAACATGAAAGTAAAATAAGCAAAACTCAAACTAAACTTTATTATATATCTCACACACGATTACAAGGATAGATCACTAAGCAAACTCTTGAAAAGAAAGGATCGAACTAAACTGTTATGCATCTAAAGCAAAAGATAACTATGGATCGGACTAAGAGAAGTAAAGGCAATAGATAGTGGAGGTGACACGATAACGGGGCACCTCCCCCAAGCTTGGCGAAAGCCAAGGGGAGTGCCCATACCCGATGCTCAATTTTCTTTTGGTGATGAAGGAGGACGTGGTGGTGATGAAGTAGTGGCGATCATGTCCTTAAGGAACAATAGATTCTCCAATCTACGAATGATGCTCCAGAGGAAGGTGATGTGCTCTTGATGCAGAATAGTTTCACGAGTGAGATACTTATTTTGCACCCGAACTGTTTCAATGATCCTGAAGGCTGCAATCTCAATGGGGGTAAGATGAGCATAGTAAGGTTTAAGGATATCTTCCTCTTCCTCCTCAGCAGGCAGTGCTTGCTCGATCACCAACATTTGGTCTCCGGTGCCGTCCTTGCCCTTGTCCTCCTTGGCTGCTCCAACGGGCTCTTCCCTCTTGATCTCGATCTTCATCAACCAAGCATCCTCTTCCACATTGTTAAGAGGAAGAAGAAGACATGATGCCTGGCTTAACAGATTAACAGAAAACAATGGGAAAAGAAAACATGAGATTTCTCCGCGATACGGAGATCAACAGGTTCGGGGAGTATATAAAGATTTTTTTATCTTGGGAAACAAGCAAATAGAAGAAAAACGGAGTCCGAAAGGTACCCGTGGTGGGCACAACCCACCTGGGCGTGCCTGGCAAGCCAGGCGCACCCTGGTGTCTTGTGCCCACCAGGGTCACCTTCTTGGTAGTTTCTTATTTTCCTAATTTTCTAAATATTCCAAAACTAACAAAAAATATGCTTGCGGATTTTGGAGTCCGTTTACTTACCGTATCACGTACCTCCACTTTTTCACGATTCTGGAGTGTTCCGGAAGGTTTCTTTTATGTGTTCTTCCGGTGTCATAGTATGGATAATATTGCTTTCAACATTAATGGGCGTACCTGAGATATAATGTTTTATTCGTTGCCCATTAACAAACTTCGGGCTAGTACCTTTGGCAATATTTATTTTGATAGCTCCAAATCGATAAACCTCCTCGATAACATAAGGTCCTTCCCATTTGGAGAGGAGTTTTCCTACAAAGAATCTAAAACAAGAGTTGTACAAAAGAACATATTCTCCAACTTTGAACTCACGCTTTTGGATTCTTTTATCATGCCATCTTTTAACTTTTTCTTTGAATAACTTTGCATTTTCATAAGCTTGGGTCCTCCTTCATCTAATGAGCTAATATCAAATAACCTCTTTTCACCAGCAAGTTTGAAATCATAGTTGAGTTCTTTAATTGTCCAACATGCTTTATGTTCTAACTCAAGAGGCAAATGACAAGCTTTTCCATAAACCATTTTATAAGGAGACATACCCATAGGATTTTTATATGCTGTTCTATAAGCCCAAAGTGCATCATCTAGTTTCTTAGACCAATTCTTCCAGGACCTATTGACAATTTTTTGTAGGATTAATTTTATTTATCTATTGCTAAGTTCAACTTGACCACTAGACTAAGGATGATAGGGTTATTCAATTCTATGGTTAACATCATACTTAGCAAGCATTTTACGGAAAGCACCATGAATAAAGTGGAACCACTGTCAGTCATTAAAATCTAGGGACTCCAAACCTTGGGAAAATAACTTTCTTAAGCATTTTAATAGAGGTGTTGTGATCAACACTACTAGTTGGAATAGCTTCTACCCACTTAGTAACATAATCCAAAACAACCAAAATATGAGTATACCCATTAGAGGAAGGAAAAGGTCCCATGAAATCAAATCCCCACACATCAAATGGTTCAACAACAAGTGAATAATTCATAGGAATTTCTTGACGCTTACCAATATTACCCATTCTTTGACATTCATCACAAGATAAGACGAACTTACAGGCATCCTTGAAGAGAGTAGGCCAATAAAACCCAGATTGCAGTACCTTATGAGCAGTTCTGTCTCCCGCATGATGTCCTCCATAAGCTTCAGAGTGACATTTTCGTAGGATTTGTTCCTGTTCATGCTCAGGTACACAACATCTAATAATACCGTCTACTCCTTCTTTATAAAGATGTGGCTCATCGCAAAAGTAATGTCTTAAATCATAGAAGAATTTTTTATTTTATTGGTATGTAAAGCTAGGTGGTATGTATTTAGCAACAATAATAATTGGCATAGTCAACATACCAAGGTGTACTATTAGAAACATTTATTGTAGATAACTATTCATCAGGAGAGCTATCATTAATAGGTTGTGGGTCATCAAGAATATTTTCAAGCCTAGACAGGTTATCAACCACGGGGTTCTCTGCTCCTTTTCTATCAGTGATGTGCAAATCAAATTCTTGTAGTAGAAGAACCCACCTAATGAGTCTAGGTTTAGCGTATTTCTTTTCCATAAGATATTTTATAGCAGCATGATCGGTGTGAACGGTCACTTTGGAATCAACAATGCAGGATCTAAATTTATCACAAGCAAACACCACTGCTAAGAATTCTTTTTCAGTAGTAGCATAACTTCATTGAGCACTGCCTAGAGTTTTGCTAGCATAGTGGATAACATTTAATTTCTTATCAACTCTTTGTCCTAGAACAACACCAATAGCATAATCACTAGCATCACACATAATCTCAAAAGGCAAGTTCCAATCAGGTGGTTGAACAACATGTGCAGAAATTAAGGCTTTCTTGAGTGTTTCGAAGGCTTCCAAACAATCATCATCAAAAACAAAAGGAATATCCTTTTGCAAAAGATTTGTAAGAGGCCTAGAAATTTTAGAAAAGTCTTTGATAAATCTCCTATAGGAACCAGCATGACCAAGGAAACTACAAATACCTTTGATTTCTTTAGGACATGACACTTTCTCAATTGCATCAACCTTGGCTTTGTCCACTTCAATACCTCTTTCAGAAATTTGATGGCCCAAAACAATACCTTCGTTAACCATAAAGTGGCACTTCTCCCAATTCAACACAAGGCTTGTTTGCTCACATCTATGCAAAACTCGATCAAGATTGCTTAAAAAATCATCAAAAGACTTCCCATAAACAGAAAAGTCATCCATGAAAACCTTAACAATCTTTTCACAAAAATCAGAGAATATAGCAGTCATACATCTTTGAAAGGTAGCAGGTGCATTACAAAGACCAAAAGGAATACGTCTATAAGCATAAGTTCCAAAAGGGCAAGTAAAAGTGGTCTTTTCTTGATCAGGTTGAGAAACAGGTATTTGTGAAAAACCAAAATATCCATCAAGGAAGCAAAAATGTGTGTGCTTACATAATATTTCTAGCATTTGATCAATAAAAGGCAGAGGGTAAAGATCTTTTCTAGTTGCTTTGTTTAATTTTCTAAAATCAATTCCCATTCTATAGCATGTGACAATTCTTTGTGGAATAAGTTCATTCTTATCCTTAGGGACAACAGTAATACCGCCCTTCTTAGGGACACAGTGAACAGGACTTACCCATCTACTATCAGCTATAGGATAGATTATACCTGCTTCCAGAAGTTTCAATATTTCCGTTCTTACCATTTCTTTCATCTTGGGATTTAGATGACATGGTGATCAACAACAGGTTTAGTGTCAGGTTCCATATTAATCTTGAGCTGGCATAGAGTGGAACTAACGCGTTTAAGATCATCAAGCGTATATCTAATAGCAGCTCGGTGCTTCCTTATAACTTTCAATAATCTTTCTTCTTCATGTTCTGAAAGGTTAGCACTAATAATAGGATATATCTTTTTCTCATCAAGATAAGCATATTTAAAAGTGTCTGGAAATTGTTTTAGTTCAAACACATGATCACCTTTTGGTGGAGGAGGACCGTCTAGAGTGTCATTAACCAGATTGCGTTTAAGAAGAGGTTGTTGTTCGAACAAGATTCTTTCAATTTCATTTCTTTCATGCATATGCAAATCATTTTCATGGTCTAGCAAGTATTGTTCTAAAGGATTAGTAGGAGGTACAACAATATAAGCAAGACCAATAATTTCATCCTTACTAGGCAAATCTTTCTTATGAGGTTTTATACTAAACTTAGAAAAGTTAAACTCATGAGATTCATCACCAAAACTAACACCAATAGTTTGTTTCTCACAATCTATTTTAGCATTAACGGTGTTCAAGAAAGGTCTACCAAAGATAATGGGACAAAAGTCATCTTGTGGGGAACCAAGAACAAGAAAATCAGTAGGGTATTTTATTTTCCCACATAAGACTTCAACATCTCTAACAATCCAAATTGGTGATATAGTATCTCTATTAGCAAGCTTAATAGTAACATCTATGTCTTCTATTTAAGCGGGTGCTATATCATTCATAATTTCTTGATATAAGTAAAAAGGAATAGCACTCACACTAGCACCTATGCCACATAAACCATGATAACAATGATCTCCTATCTTAACTGAGACAACATGCATGCCAACAACAGGTCTATGTTTATCTTTTTCATCAGGTTTGGCAATTCTAGCAGCTTCAACACAGAAGTAAATAACATGACCATCAATAATATCGACCATGAGATACGTAACCGTAGCAACATTAGGTTCAAATTTGATCTGTTCAGCTGGTTTAGGTGTTCTAATATAACTCTTGTTGACCACAGTTGAAACTTTAGCATGTTCCTTCATCCTAACAGGGAAAGGTGGTTTTTCAAGATAAGCAGTGGGAACAACTGGGTCAACATTATAAATGATAGTTTCTTCTTTAGATTTTACCGGTTCTTTAATTTCTTCTTTAATTGGTGGGTGATATTTGAACCACTTCTCCTTAAGAAGATCAACATGGGTAGCAAAATATTCACAAAAGGAAGCTACTATCTCAGAGTCAAGTCCATATTTAGTGCTAAACCTTTAAAAAGCATCAGTTTTCATAAAAGATTTAACACAATCAAACTTAGGCTCAATACCGGACACTTTACTTTCTTCGAGTTCCCAATCTTCAGAGTTGCATTTAATTCTTTCTAAAAGATCTAACCGGAACTCAATAGTCTTCTTCATAAAAGAACCAGTACAAGAAGTATCGAGCATTGATTGATCATTACGAGAAAGCCGAGCATAAAAATTGGAATAATAATTTGTCTTGAGAGCTCATGATTGGAGCATAATTTTTTTGAATAATAATATTGACTTAAGCCTCCCCCAAGCTAGAGCGATACTTTCTCCTTCACGAGGCTAAAAATTATATATATAATTCCGACCATGATGAAGTAGATGCATATGATATTTTTTTGATGGAATTCCAGTTTCAACCGATTCCAGTTCCAAGATCCAATATCATTGCATAGCCTATACTGTGCCAGTGCCTTTCCCTTCAAATATAAAGGGAAAACCTTCTTCTTAGCTTCATCTTCGGGTAAACCTGCAAGCTTAAACAATCCACAAATTTCATCCACATATATCAAATGCATATCAGGATGTTCGGTTCCATCTCGTGCATAAGGATTGGCTAGCAGTTGTTCTACCATACCCGACAGAATTTCATATTCAATATTTTCAGTAGGTGCAGTAGGTTGAGGGGTAACTAATTGTGGTTCCGGTCGAGGTGATGATACCCCGAACAAATCCCTCAAAGGATTGTTTTCCATAGTAACAAGTGATAGTAAATTTCAGCACGTAGTAATAATTTTTTCTTACCAATTTCCACTTTCTAAGAGCGCTTCACTCCCCGGCAACGGCACCAGAAAATAGTCTTGATGATCCACAAGTATATGGGATCAATTGTAGCCTTTTCGATAAGTAAGAGTGTCGAATCCAACAAGGAGCAGAAGGAAATGACAAATGGTTTTCAGTAAGGTAATGTCTGCAAGTGCTAAAATTGTAAGTAGCAGAATAGTTTGATAGCAAGATAATTTGTAACGAGCAAGTAACGGTAGTAGTAACAAAAGTGCAGAAAGGTAGCCCAGTCCTTTTTGAGGCAAATGACAGGCCAAAACCGTCTCTTATGATAAGCAATGTGTTCTTGAGGGTACACGGGAATTTCATCTAGTCACTTTCATCATGTTGGCTCAATTCGTGTTCGCTATTTTGATAATTTGGTATGTGGGTGGACCGGTGCTTAGGTGTTGTTCTTACTTGAAAAAACCTCCCACTTATGATTAACCCCCTCGCAAGCATAACTACAAAAAAAGTATTAAAAGTAAATTATAACCATAGCATTAAACTTTTGGATCCAATCGGTCCCTTACGAAATAGCGCATAAATTAGGATTTAACTTCTTCTTGTGGGAGATTAAAGAAATTAAACGGACTACTAAATAGCAGAATGAGTTCATGGTGATGTGGGGAATAATTCCCATGTTGAAGTCGAAGCGAAATGGGGAGTAGAATCAATGGAATAAAGAGGAGGAAGCGGCCGCCATGGCCGCTCGGTAGTGTACCTTTGTACCTTTTTTTTGGAGTGAATGTACCTATGTATATTTTTTTAGGGAACCTGTGTACATTTTTTTTTGAGGCAAGGGAACCTGAGGAGGAAGACGAGCGAGCGGCTCGTGGCCAGGTTTGGTCCTTGGTCTACCAGCCCATGAAGAGGAAAGAAGGGAGGGAAAAAAGAGGTTGGCTCCACCCCAGGAAAAGGGAGACAAAAATAAGGTGGGCTTAGCCCATTCGGGTAAGAGAAAAATAAAAGAGCGGAGACAAACTGGGCTGGGCCCATATCTGGGTTGCACCCAGGAAGAGAGAGAGAGATAGAGATAGAGAGAGAGATTCTTTGATTTTTTTCTCAAAAAAAATATCCCAGGTTTTGATAGAAGGAAAAAGAAGTGGACTTTCTTTTTAGGAAAGTCTAGAAAATGGATAAAGGCTCGAATAAAGATCAAGCAAACTTCAAAAATTCCAAGAATTCATAGACACATAATTAAGATGCCGAAGGCAAAGAAAACAACCCAACTAAGAAGATGATTAAGGTTGGCATTAATCAAATTAAATCCACCAAATTATAAAAACACAGTTTAAGATAATATTATAAAGCAAACAAAATTTTCTGGCACTATTTTTGGAAAAAAATATTAAACATTCTAAACATCGGGATGTCGTAGCTAAAAACAACACCACGATGACGTCGAACTGGACAAAATTTTGGCCAGATGTACTAACCTTGCTCGCCGCGCTTCCGTGCCTGCCTTGGCCTTCACCCGTGTCGGCGTGGCGCCCACGGCCGCGGATGGATCCGTGGGGCATGGATATGTTGACGGCAAAAAAGAAGAGGCGACGTGCGGCTAATTGCTCGTCGGAGCTCTCTAAACCTACCGATGGGGAAGTATTTTTGCGGTGAAACATATTCGGTCTGCTAACCTAGAATGCACCCTTCCCTGTACATATAGCAGCAGAGGGACAGATATACGAGTCGCTTCAAAAACTTTTACGTGCCGCTGAGTTTTTAGCGGACCTATTCAGGCAGTAAAATAGCAAAAACTTACAAAATGGCCGGAATTTTATGGGCCGGCGAGGTTTTAGCAGATCTGCTAGAGATGCTCTAATTTCCCAATGCGGTGATAACTATCAGAAGTGAGATTGAACCCCTGAATGTTTTTTTCCATGGGCGACGTATGTGCATGAACTTTGAGCATGAGCTTTACATGATAATTTGTACAGTACATATTAGCTCCGTCCAAGTAGGCAGTTAGTACTACTACTACTATGTATGTATATCCACTTAATTAAGTACAGTACAAAACTTAGAGCAGAGACGGCCGGGCCGGGGTTGTAAAGTATACAGTTATATTGACCTCCATGCATCCACGTCTCATCAGATCTCAAACGTTCCCTCTAGCTCGAGCTGGCCACCGGCAGCCTCTTCCTCCTCGTCCGCAACGTAGAGGTACGGGTTCCTCTCCACCGGCTGGAAGTTATAGAAGACGAAGACATAGAAGGCGAGGCTGGCGAGCTCGACGGAGACGTTGACCACCCACTGGTACTTGTAGCTGAGCACGGCGGCGAAGGCCGAGACGGCGATCCGGGTGAAGTAGAGGTAGCCGACGACGACGAGGTAGAACTGCTTGAAGAGGGTGAGCTTCTTGAGGTTCCTTGCCGCCTTGCCGTCCGTCTTGGAGGCCTCCCTGAGGTTGCGGATGGACCAGATGATGGGGAAGAAGACCGCGCAGCAGCAGACCACGTCCACCAGCAGGAAGATCTGGTTCCACGCCAGCCAGTCCCGCCCCGCCGGCCCCGTCTCCCCGATCATCGCCGACGCGATGTTCTCGATCACTTGCAGCGGGATGATGATCATCAGCACGTTCTTCTCCCGCTCCTGCATGCATTCTCCATCCATCCATACGGTTGTTACGTGAGCTTCTTGAGGTTACACGCACTTGACGTACGTAATGTACGGACCTGGAGGTATGGCTTCAGGAAGGACCAGCCGGTGCCGATGAGGACGATGACGGTGAAGAGGAGGATGCCCTTGAAGAAGCCGAAGACGTAGAAGGCGACGTCCCAGCCGTGCGGCGTGCCGGTGCGCCCCACGTACCACGCGTCCTCGGCGGCGCACGCCAGCTTCAGGGCCTTGAACAGCAGCAGCGCGCCCATGACAGCGTGGATCCGCTCGACCGTGGCGCGCTGCTTGATACAGACGAACACCCACGCCGCCAGGAACGCGAAGTACAGCACGGAGGAGGAGGCGAAGATTCCCGGCAGCGGGAGCAGGCCGACGGGCAGGTACTCCCTGTCACCGCCGGGGCGAGGCAGGTTGTACATCTCCGTGCGAACGTCCATGGTGATCTCGACGCCGTCCTGGCAGCTGCTGAACAGCACCGTGTACTGGTCGGCATCGCCGATGGTCACGTTACCCCCGCCGGCGCCGTCACGCCCGATGTCCTTGAGCCGGAAGAGCGGCATCACGTACTCGCTGGTGAGCGGGCAGAAGGAGCTGCCGGTCTCCTCGGCGTACTCGGACTCGTTGGTGATCTTGAAGAAGAGGGTGTTGGAGATGAGGATGAAGCCCATGAGCCCCGGGTCGACGGCCTGGGGCGGGGAGCCCTCAGGGACGCTCCATGAGACGCCGGACACGGAGACCTGCGCGACGCCGCCGGGCTTGAAGCCGAACTCCTCGAACAGGATGACGGGCCGCGAGTCGGACACGATCGGCGTCGTCTTGATCTCGCCGCGGGCCACATGGAGGAGCTGGAGGGCGAGGACGGCGGCGAGGAATACGGACGCGGCCATGGAGGATCGAGCTAGGACGCTACGAAGGTCGGGTTCGTGTCACGTCATTCGTGGAGGCGGAGAGGGTGGGAAGAGGCTCCGGGGCGCGTCGATTCGCGTGGCGTGTTTTCGGGGTTGCCACGAGACCCGCATGAGTCAAACAAACACCTAACAGGCCAGAACCAACAGCGTTTTCGCTATTTTTGCCCGGTGAGAGAGGGATGACACGAACGCAAATCCCATAGAGCAATGCACCTACGAAGAGTTAAGTTAAGTTTTACGTGATTAGTGGCGAACTAACTTGTATTTGTAATGTTAAGAGGACAGTGATATCCCAGCATACGCCGTTGTCGCGCCTCTCTTACCAGAGCCGGCTTGACCTTGTCGATGACAATCGGCAAGTCTTCGTGCACATGCCTCTAAGAACCAGTGTCCTAGAGCCATACTCGTCGGCATTAAAGCCTTTCATAGGTCTGAAGCACCTGACACCAAATCTCGAAATTCGAAAACAGTTTATGTTTTTTTTGGGTGAAAAAGTTCATACTTTTTTGCAAAATTCAAAACAGTTTATGAATTTGAGAAAAAACACAAAAACTGAACAAATGTTTGTGAGTTTGAAAAAAGTTCATCAATTTTGAAAAAGGTCATCGAATTTGAAAAAAAGTTCACCAAAGTTGATAAACTTTCATCGAATTTGAAAAAAGTCCATCCAATTTGAAAAAAGTTCACCGATATTGCAAAAATTTCACCGATTTTGAAAGGGAAAGGATTAGCATCCACCGACAGATTGCTTCCAAATGTCAACCGTCTCCATCGTCTACCACGTGTCCATGTGGCCCCGTCCGTTGTCTACCTTTCCTTCCCCAAAAATATCTCAATCCTATCACTCTCGTCTCACCCTGGGGACAGTTGCAGGGCCTCGACTCGCATGGGCTTCAGTTGCAAAAAGACTTTAAATTTCTGCAACGAAACCTCTGTTGCAGAATAATTCTACAACAACACCTTTGTTGCGATTTTTTTTTTGCAAATTTCCTGACTTCTGTAACAAGACTTTTTCGCAAAAATTTCTGTGACAAGACCTCTGTTTCAAGAAAAAAAAACTGTAACAAGGCCTTTGTTGCAAAAATAAATAAATTCTGCAACTAGACCTATGTTGTAAAAATTCTGCAACATCACCCATGTCGTAAAAGTCCTGCCGCAACATCATCTATGTTACAAAAGATGAAGACGAAACAATCTGCAACACAACCCCTGTTCGCTCGTACTACACGTGTCCCACGTGACATGTGCCCCTGATTCCTCATGGCTCCCCTCAAATTTTTCCGCAACAACACCAATGTTGTAGCAGTTTCTTCCGAAACATAAGCTATGTTGCAAAAAAGTGAAGACAATTTTTTTCAACAAACCTCTGTTGAAAACAAGATCTGCAACAAGACTCATTTGCAAAAAAAGTTTTGCAACACAGACCGTGTTTCGGAAAGGTAAATAGCGGTCCCGACGTTTTGCAACAAGCATCCTGTTGCGGGGCTTGTTCCGCAACACCGCTCTTGTTGCAAAAGGAAGATGGCGTTCGTGGATGGGTAGATCGGATGGACATCCCTGAGTCCATCCAATAGCCAGCGAAGCGGCAGATGTTTTCTGTTTATCCGCCGGCCGACGCCTAGCGTGGCCCTTATAAGCTCATCAAATTTGAAAAAGTTTCATTCATTTGTAAAAATAGTTCAAAAATTTGGAAATGTCATCGATTTTGAATAAAAGTTCATCAACTTGGGAAAATTTTAATTGAATTTGAAAAAAACTCATAGAATTTGAAAAAAAAAGTTCATCAAATTGAAAAAAAGTTCATTCAAATGGACAAAAAATTTAAAAACCGAGCAAAACCATTCTAAATAAAAAGGAAAAATTAAAAAATAGAAAAAAAGAAGAAAGAAAAATAAAAAAGGGAAAAAATAGAAAAATACATAAGTAGGAAAGATTGTACAAGAGCACATGAGGTGAGGCAGGTGGGGTGGCTAGCGCAGGTCTTGAATGACCAGGAGGTCTTAGGTTTGAATTCAACTAGACGCAGGCCGAGACCAACTTTCCTAACTTTCCATCTGTTAATCCATACAATTGAGGCTAAAATAACTTAAATTAATTTTTAAATTACATATCTAGTATCCACATTCATAGTAATTACATACAAACAAATTGATGGTGAGATAAAATTAATTTTGGATCTTTTATATCTATAGTAATTAATAAAACTAAATAACCTGCTAATAGTCCGTAACATTTCTTCTTCATTTTACACTAGACAAGCACTGTAGCACCGTGACTTTCCTTCTCTAAATTAGAGGATCCGGCTCCGCTATCAGGCGTCCGTTTGCGAACGGTCGCTTAAGCGCCAAATAGGATTCGCCCGCTTAGGCACGCCCTGGGTTACGGCTATTTCCATGGTCCTTTAAACTGATGGGCCGGGCTGGATCTTGGGTTCAACGGTCATTTGTTGTTAATTTCTCTGCTTTGGGCCCATTGTCTCTTCCTAACTTTTGCCCGTCCACAGGACCAAAGCACTACAATGTGCCTTCCATGATGGAATGCAAGTACAGTACAGCATCTCCGTGTACTTTGTGGGCACATTCGTGGCTTCGTGAACAGTGAGGTGGGTGCAAGTTCAACAGTTTAAGACCGACGCAAGATTCTGTCCCCTCTTTACGCCAAGAGGACCGAGGGACTCGTGGACGGATCAGACAGCTGCGTACAAAGTGGAACTGATTCCATCCATTTGTTCCTTATTTTCTGTTACCTAGCTAGCCTGCCGGAATCGCATTTCAACCACACCCGGCCGGGCTCAAACTTGGTGCGCAACTAGAGGTGTGCACACTGAGCACATGCGCTCATGTTACCTTGCCACGGAAAGAGACACCTTTCTTGTTTTTCCGGTGGAGAAAAGAGACACCTAATGCCAATAAAACGGTGCTCTCTCTCTCTGATCAACATCTTCAAAACGTGAATACGGCAAGGGTATTATGACAAAGGTGAACATAGCGGGTACGCTAGCCTCCATTGCATGCCCACAGCGCGCTCACCAGCGGAGAGTGTATGGAGAAGCATATAATGTATCATCTCCTCGCGCCACACCTACATATGTACGCTTACACACATTATAAAAATGAAATATGTGCTGTTGAATTACAAAATAGTGGTAACAAAAGACATAAAGGATTCATATTGCAGAATGTTGCCTTGTTGGACCGATTGTGGATTGGAATAGAAGTTTGTATTCGTGTTTACTGAATGGAACTTGATGTAACCCATTATTGGAAACCCTCCTTTTTTACACACGCTATCAGTTATATATGATAGGCTAATTAAGTCCTTAAATTTAAGAAATGAGCCTTCCCTTACTTTTTTAACACAAAACTGTTATGTTGTTTTGCTGCTCGTGCAATCAAAACTTGGAATAGAAGAAAAATGTCCGAATTGGCATCTTGGGGTGAAACCTGGTAAACCAAAAGTAATTTCATACGGTTAAAAAGAAGTTCATATGTTGTGCTGAGGTTATCTTATCATTTGTGTGCAAAATTGGTATCTTGTATCCTATTATATCGAACTAACTGGTAAAATAGCAAACCTAAAATATACACTTTTACTTGGTTGGATATGGCCCATTCTTTTTAAGTTCCAGGACACAGTTTGGAACTCATTTCTAGAGTGTATGCTAACATAGGCAACCTATCAAAAGGTGCTTAAAATAATTGTGATGAAACCATGGAATCTTATTTGATACCAGATTATTTTTACCAATTCTACCCACTTTTTTTTAAACGCTTCAATTATAACTAATACCAAAGGAAGAGAAAATAAATAAAGACATTGCAGTGACAAATACAACAAAAGTGGCACCTAATTTAGATTAGTACAATTGAAGCGCTAACCTTCATCTACTGCATGAACTTTGCTATCCACCTACCAATTAAGTAATAACCATTGTGATACAAAATGAGGGTATGACAATTGGTGAACTAGATGTTGCTCTCTTCTTTTTCAATCATGCAATCACAACCATTTCCCCCGAAAAATTAAGATAACCCCTCTGTTCGTTCGTCTGTGAATCAGTTGATGCACACAACTGTTTCTTTACAAACACAACACGCCATCGCAGAAGAGCTAGAGCCTAGAGCTACAGAAAAGAAGGTACAACTATCACCGATTCTTTTGGTAACTGGTCATCCATATTGGTAAGATAATTTAGTTGAGCATTTATACATGACACGCTGAATGCACACTATTTTTTTCTACTATTGTTACTAATTTGATTCCAAGGGAAAAAGTTGTCGGATCGTAAAAACGAGGATTAGTGGAGAGAATCAAACATGTTTATAGGAGTACATAGGAGTATATATGTAACCACTATATATAGCAGACAGAATGACCAACCTGCTATATATAGTATGCCTAGCTAGCCATAGCTACTGCGATTAACTTTGTTTTGAGGTGTAAAAGTACCCAGGAGACAATAGATTTTCCCTATAGGCTATAGCTCTGCCTTGTTTTAGTAATCCCTGACGGTCATAGCATTTGCCCGATCAATGCGACTCCATCGCCAAATGCAAACAGCAAGGCTTGTGCGGGAGGGGCGTATATTGCTTTCCACTTTTGGTCCCCGCTCGACGAGCTTTGCTTTGCTTGGAGTATAAACATACTACCTCCAAATACACCTGGCCTCTGGGATTTATATACAGTACTAAATAAAACTAGCAGATCGAGCCTTCTAGACCGCAAAGTAGAGAAAGGGACCGTGTACACGACACCATCACTCATGCCATCATCGATGGATGCTTCATTTCACCGCACACGGATTAACATAACCCTTGCAGCCACATCACGGGAGAGATTTACTAATGGGGGCAGCGAATAGGGCGCGGCCTCCATGCCCGCGCAGACGACATGCAAACAGACAGGTGGAGGGAGCTAGACGAAGCAACCCCGGCCGTGTCTCCCGGCCGTGGCATGTACTGCAAGATATATATTAGCTGTAGGGATAGTTAACCATTAACGTGCCCGTCGCCGGTCGATCTGGGTTCTTCTTCCTGCTCTTTCCGGTGGCCGGGATGGGCTTTACGCGCGGGGTGGCGGTTAAACAAGGCGGTGGTCCTGGACCTGGAGGGGGAGCTGGTGCGCGTGGGTGACACCTGTCGCCGGCGTGGTGCGGCAAAGTCACCGCACCCAGCGCGCGGAGACGGCGATGCGCGCATAAAATAACGCGCGGCCGAGGCCGATCGCGCTCGCCCGCCCGTACGTACGTCTACGTGCTTGCCCGAAATAGCAGCCACATTATTTTACGGGCGCGCGCGCTGTCTTCCGGGCCGCGGGAACCCCGATCGGTCTAGAGAGGAAGAGGAAAGGCGGGCGGGGTGTCGGCGCGGGATTGGCCCGGCCGTCGCCATCGGCGCACCCACCACTAATTGGTGGCAGCGACAGCGGCTACCGATCGAGCATGACCTTAGCTTATTAGCTTAGGGCATTGTTAATTGCGCGGTGATGCGTCGTGCTGAGCTTGCTGATGCGCGCGCGTGACGCTCTGGTGTAGAGCTGGCCTATTGGCTCGGGCCGATTAGTGATTAGGTGAGACGCCGTGAGAGCTAGGCATGGGAGAGGGCACATTGCCACGAGCGCTAGCTTAGGGGCGATCTACGGGAAAGACCGAAAGAGAAGGTGTACGTGGAGGGCATGGCCGGGGACCGTACGTAGAAAACACTACTTAAATCGCAAGGGGAGATCTAACGATCTACTGCTGCTGCTGATGCTTGGGGTTAGTATTATTCTTTGGTGAATGTCACGACGGGGAGGTCTCTCGAAGGGGTAAGGGAGAATAAGGAATTGGATATTGGTTTTGATTCCGGCCTCTTGTTACGTGCGCGTACGTGTGTGGTGTTCCCATGTTGCCCTCCGGTAACAATGGATCAGGCCGGGGTAGATCGGTGGAATTGAAGTTCCGGTATCGCGGGGAATCTTGTGCTGTGGACACCTGCGCTCGATCGAGGGGTTCTTTCGGTCGTTTTGTCCCCGGCATCCCAGCCGGCCGGTAACTTTTGGCCAAATTAATTCATGCCTCCTTCGACCCATCAAAATGGTTCCTGGAGCCGCCGTTTTGTTTCGCCTTAATCTACCCACACGGGTGAGACCGTGAGAGATGGGGTTGGGGATCCTAGCCGGTAGGCGTTACAGTCTTGCTAAGTCTCAGTCGATTGCTAGATCCGTTAGATCATACATTAAGATCCGTGCGAAAAAAAAATTCTCTCTTGCATATTATGTCACATGACTGAGACTTAGTTAAATCTCAGTCGACTGAGACCTAACCACATCCTAGGCGGTAGGCCAAGATGTGGGCCGGCAGTGATTTTTTTCACTGTTGTGGAATTGATTTTTAGATATAAAAAAAGCTTAAGGAGAGTCTGATTTTGAAATAACAAATCCATCAACCGGCTAGGGATTACACAAGTCCAATAGAGAACAATGGCCAAAAGATACAAGGAGCTGAAAAAGCATGTAAAGCCAACACACACAACGAGGACAAGAAAAAAAATGAAAGCACAGCTAGCCTGTGTGTTGCCAACCATTCTCGAGATCCTAAGGGCATTTACAATGCAAAGCGCTAAGATGGGCGCTAGGGTCAGTGAGGGAGTCCTGCATTAGGGGGTATTCGGACAGCCGGACTGTATACAACGTCCGGACTACTGAAGCGTGAAGATACAAGACTCAAGACTTCGGTCCGTATCCGGATGGGACTCTCCTTTGTGTGGAAGGCAAGCTTGGCGATCCGGATATTATATTTCCTTTCTTGTAACCGACTCTATGTAAACCCTAGCCCTTTCCGGTGTCTATATAAACCAGAGAGGTTGGTCCTTAGAAGGCCGATCACAATTACAATCATACCATCATAGGCTAGCTCTTAGGGTTTAGCCTCTACGATCTCGTGGTAGATCTACTCTTGTACTACCCATATCATCAATATTAATCAAGCAGGAAGTAGGGTTTTACCTCCATCGAGAGGGACCGAACCTGGGTAAACATCTGTGTCCCTTGCTTCCTGTTACCATCAGCCTTGACGCACATATCGGGACCCCCTACCCGAGATCCGCCGGTTTTGACACCGACAGTCAGGAACCCGATCATTTTGCTCAGTTCCCGTCCAAATCTGGGAATTCGGTTGGCATGGATGCCATACAAGTCGTCGGGCGCTAACCCTGTTTCCCTTTCTAATTTCTGAGTATAGCGCTGGTACACAGCTCTCAGCGTTGCAAGTACAGACTCTTAGCCAGGCGCTAGGACCAGAATACTATTTTATTTCTAATCAAGCGCCTGATTAGGCGCCTCCCATTGGACATGCCCTAAGACACTAAGCGAAACAGGAAGCCAAGGATTTTTTTTTGGAAAAGGAGGCAAAACCCCCGGCCTCTGCATCAATCGGTGCATGCAATCATCTGATTAACGATAAGGTATCGAAGTCTTAGGGTCACTAGGGCCCAAAATCATAGTGAAAAACGAAATATAACAAAGAAAGATGCCACATCCGGCGAAACAGATCAGGCTACGATGCCTATACACCTAGCCTATTATCAGCAGGCCATCCAAATCGGCTGAAGATAGCCTGTGCTACCGTCTCCCAACGGTTGCACCCAATAACCAAAAGCTCCCTGGAGTCCACACGAGTGAGTAATGACCACATGCAGATCGATGATGTAGCTCTGTATATTACCTGCAAAAAATTCGTGAGTTTGTCCCATTAAAAATCACATCATTTCTAATATTACATATCGCCCATAGTAATGCACATATCCCTATCTGAATATATTTCACTGTATGTAAGTCTACTCCACTGAGCCACGTCCCAAATAACATGTTTATGCTCGTTGGGTGATGGACGTTAAAAGCTATATGAATCGAGCGCCATAATAATTTTGCAAGCGGGCACTCCAGAAAGAGGTGTTTAATCGTTTCATTGTGATCACGGAAGCAACATGTGAAGTTACCAATCCAACTTCTTTTAAGAAAATTATCTTTGGTCAAAATGGCTCCTTTGTGAACAATTCGCTTTTGTTATATGCCAATCGGGATCTGTATTCATCATGTTCCTCTTTCACTCTTCCGAAACAGAACAATTCGCTTTTGTTATATGCCAGGAAGAATGCCGGCAAACTAGCTCCGCCGGGCTTAGAAGACAAAGCTCCTTCCTTCTCTATTGCCGAAGAGGGACCCTGCCCTCTCGTGTTGTTGTGAAATGGACTGTCAGAAACCAATTCTTACTGTCTCGTGCGAGCGAGCGTCAAACATATCCTCCCGCCATTCGTTTCTTCAGAAAGCCCAAAAGCATTGTTATAAACACGTCAGGCAATAGAAATTGAGGAAAATCAAATCAACATAGAGAACACAAGATTTTAACGTGGAAAATCCCATCCATGAGAAGGTAAAAAATCACGGGCACTAGCCAGCGAAACTTCACTATACCGAAAAGGTAAAACGTTGGGATTTACAACGATTATTTTACCCCGTGCGACGGCTTACAAGAGGTATATATAGTAGTGGTGACCCACTCCGCTCCGGCCCAAGCGTCACGGCCACGGGGCTCCGCTCAACTCCGTCAGAAGTTAGCCTTTATATGAATGTGGATCACAACTCAACAAGCGTCGCGTCTTGGTGTATTGGTATTTGATAGAAGAAAAGTCCAAGGGAGAGCAAAAAATCTAAATTACAAAGGCACTCTAAGTGCTAGACACCACCGGAGGTATCACCTATAGGGCCTCCCGCGTGATTGAGCCGGCTTTAATCATCTTAGACTAAGCTAGCGAGGTTGGATTGCTGGTTGTAAAAGATTATCACATTCCGTTAGGGAGAGAATTCGTGGCATTCAGGCGCGGGAGCACACACTTTTTTTAGGCGTCGTGGACCTTACGATTGCTTCGCAATTCCGATACTAGTTTAGTATTTGCATGCGATTAGTCCTTAATTACTGAATGTGGGGTATGCATAGTTCAGGCTGGCGTAAGCCCGCCATAGTTTCCCGTGAAAAAAATGTGGGGTATGCTTCGCAATTTAGCAGCTTTTGACAGAGACTACATGCTCATCCCATCCCACCTCCCATGCCTTTTCTTTTTAACATTCAAATTTGAATCTATTGTATCTTTTGAATTGAAAATCTATTTTTTGTTTTGTTTGCATATCCGTGTTTTGCAACGAGGGGTTTAAATCAAGACTACTCTTCAATGCGTTTGACAAGTTTTAAAAACATCATCAAGTTTCAACTATTAACTTGATAAAAACAAATGATAAATTCAATGAATTTCAAACACTAAAACTTAAACTCTGCACCCTAAACCTTACATCCAAAGCCCTAAACCCGAAATCCTGAAAGGAAATGAAACTTGGTCAGAATTTAATGTTACGGCTATCAAGGTTTAATATTTGAAAGTGGTTAGAATTTGAATTGTTCCCCACAAAAAAAAGAATTTGAATTGTTGTCCAAATGCATTAAGAGTGGTCTTGTTTGAAAGCCTTCATTGCAGGGAACGCATCTCTTGTTGGAAATATGCCCTAGAGGCAATAATAAAATGGTTATTATTATATTCTTTGTTCATGATAATTGTCTATTATTCATGCTATAACTGTGTTATCCGGAAATCGTAATACACGTGTGAATACATAGACCACAACATGTCCCTGGTAAGCCTCTAGTTGACAAGCTCGTTGATCAACAGATAGTCATGGTTTCCTGACTACGGGCATTGGATGTCATTGATAACGGGATCACATCATTAGGAGAATGATGTGATGGACAAGACCCAATTCTAAGCATAGCTCAAAGATCATGTAGTTCGTTTAGCTAGAGCTTTTCCAATTGTCGAGTATCATTTCCTTAGACCATGAGATTGTGCAACTCTCGGATACCGTAGGAGTGCTTTGGGTGTGCCAAACGTCACAACGTAACTGGGTGACTATAAAGGTGCACTACGGGTATCTCCGAAAGTGTCTGTTGGGTTGGCACGAATCGAGAGTGGGATTTGTCACTCCGTATGACGGAGAGGTATCTCTGGGCCCACTCGGTAATGCATCATCATAATGAGATCAATGTGACCAAGTGTCTGGTCACGGGATCATGCATTACGGTACGAGTAAAGTGACTTGCCGGTAACGAGATTAAACGAGGTATTGGGATACCGACGATCGAGTCTCGGGCAAGTAACGTACCGATTGACAAAGGGAATTGTATACGGGGTTAATTGAATCCTCGACATCGTGGTTCATCCGATGAGATCATCGAGGAGTATGTGGGAGCCAACATGGGTATCCAGATCCTGCTGTTGGTTATTGACCGGAGAGGCGTCTCGGTCATGTCTGCATATCTCCCGAACCCGTAGGGTCTACACACTTAAGGTTCGGCGACGCTGGGGTTGTAGAGATATTAGTATGAAGCAACCCGAAAGTTGTTCGGAGTCCCGGATGAGATCCCGGACATCACGAGGAGTTCCATAATGGTCCGGAGGTAAAGAATTATATATGGGAAGTCGAGTTTCGGCCATCGGGAAAGTTTCGGGGGTCACCGGTATTGTACCGGGACCATCGGAAGGGTCCCGAGGGTCCACCGGGTGGGGCCACCTATCCCGGAGGGCCCCGTGGGCTGAAGTGGGGAGGGGAACCAGCCCCTGGTGGGCTGGTGCGCCCCCCTTGGGCCCCCTGCGCCTAGGGTTGGAAACCCTAGGGTGGGGGGGGGGGGGGGCGCCTCCACTTGCCTTGGGGGGCATGCCTCCCCCCTGGCCGCCGCCCCCCTGGAGATCCCATCTCCAGGGCCGTCGCCCCCCTGGGGACCCTATATAAAGAGGGGGGAGGGAGGGCAGCCGCACCCTTGCACTTGGCGCCTCCCTTCCCCCTTGCTACACATCTCCCTCCCGCAGACGCTTGGCAAAGCCCTGCAGGATCCCTGCTGCATCCACCACCACGCCATCGTGCTGCTGGATCTTCATCAACCTCTCCTTCCCCTTTGCTGGATCAAGAAGGAGGAGACGTCACGCTGACCGTACGTGTGTTGAACGCGGAGGTGTCGTCCGTTCGCTAGGATCTCCGATGATTTGGATCACGACGAGTACGACTCCCTCAACCCCGTTCTCTTGAACGCTTCCGCTCGCGATCTACAAGGGTATGTAGATGCAATCCTCTCTCTCGTTGCTGGATGAACTCCTAGATTGATCTTGGTGAACGTAGGAATTTTTTTATTTTATGCAATGTTCCCCAACAGTGGCATCATGAGCTAGGTCTATGCGTAGTTCTCTTTGCACGAGTAGAACACAATTCGTTGTGGGCATAGATGTTGTCAACTTTCTTGCCACTACTAGTCTTATTTTGCTTCAGCGGTATTGTGGGATGAAGCGGCCCGGACCGACCTTACACGTACGCTTACGTGAGACAGGTTCCACCGACTGACATGCACTAGTTGCATAAGGTGGCTAGCGGGTGTCTACCTCTCCCACTTTAGTTGGAGCGGATTCGATGAAAAGGGTCCTTATGAAGGGTAAATAGAAGTTGGCAAATCACGTTGTGGCTTGTACTTAGGTAAGAAAACTTTCTTGCTAGATCACCTATAGAAGCCACGTAAAAACTTGCAACAACAATTAGAGGACGTCTAACTTATTTTTGCAGCAAGTGTTTTGTGATGTGGTATGGCCAAAAGTTGTGATGAATGATGAATGATATATATGTGATGTATGAGATCATGTTCTTGTAATAGGAATCACGACTTGCATGTCGATGAGTATGACAACCGGCAGGAGCCATAGGAGTTGTATTTATTTTTTGTATGACCTGCGTGTCATTGAGAAACACCATGAAAATTACTTTACTTTATTGCTAAACGCGTTAGCCATAGTAGTAGAAGTAATAGTTGGCGAGCAACTTCATGGAGACACGATGATGGAGATCATGATGATGGAGATCATGGTGTCATGCCGGTGACGAAGATGATCATGGAGCCCCGAAGATGGAGATCAAAGGAGCTATATGATATTGGCCATATCATGTCACTATTTGATTGCATGTGATGTTTATCATGTTTTTCATCTTGTTTACTTAGAACGACGGTAGTAAGTAAGATGATCCCTCATAATAATTTCAAGAAAAAGTGTTCCCCCTAACTGTGCATCGTTGCGAAGGTTCGTTGTTTCAAAGCACCACGTGATGATCGGCTGTGATAGATCCTAATGTTCGAATACAACGGGTGTAAGCCAGATTTACACACGCAATACACTTAGGTTGACTTGACGAGCCTAGCATGTACAGACATGGCCTCGAAACACGGAAGACCGAAAGGTCGAGCATGAGTCGTATAGAAGATACGATCAACATGAAGATGTTCACCGATGTTAACTAGTCCGTCTCACGTGATGATCGGACACGGCCTAGTTGACTCGGATCATGTTTTACTTAGATGACTAGAGGGATGTCTGTCTAAGTGGGAGTTCATAAATAATTTGATTAGATGAACTTAATTATCATGAACTTAGTCTAAAATCTTTATAATATGTCTTGTAGATCAAATGGCTAACGCTCATGTCCACCTGAACTTCAACGCGTTCCTAGAGAAAACCAAGCTGAAAGACGATGGCAACAACTATACAGACTGAGTCCGGAACCTGAGGATCATCCTCATAGCAGCCAAGAAAGGTTATGTCCTAGAAGCGCTGCTAGGTGAAGCACCAATCCCAGAGAACCAAGACGTTATGAACGCTTGGCAGTCTCGTGCTGATGATTACTCCCTCGTTCAGTGCAGGATGCTTTACAGTTTAGACCCGGGGCTCCAAAAGCGTTTTGAGCAACACGGAGCATATGATATGTTCGAGGAGCTGAAAATGGTTTTCCAAGCTCATGCCCGGTTCGAGAGATATGAAGTCTCCGACAAATTCTTCAGCTGTAAGATGGAGGAAAATAGTTCTATCAGTGAGCACATACTCAAGATGTCTGGGTTGCACAACCGCTTGACTCAGCTGGGAGTCAATCTCCCGGATGACGCGGTAATTGACAGAATCCTTCAGTCGCTTCCACCGAGCTACAAGAGCTTTGTGATGAACTTCAATATGCAGGGGATGGAAAAGACCATTCCTGAGGTATATTCAATGCTGAAATCAGCAGAGGTAGAGATAAAAAAGGAACATCAAGTGTTGATGGTGAATAAAACCACTAAGTTCAAGAAAGGCAAGTGTAAGAAGAACTTCAAGAAGGACGGCAAGGAAGTTGCCGCGCCTGGTAAGCCAGTTGCCAGGAAGAAGTCAAGCAATGGACCCAAGCCTGAGACTGAGTGCTTTTATTGCAAGGGAAGTGGTCACTGGAAGCGGAACTGCCCCAAGTACTTAGCGGACAAGAAGGCCAGCAAAACCAAAGGTATATGTGATATACATGTAATTGATGTGTACCTTACCAGTCTCGTAGTAGCTCTTGGGTATTTTATACCGGTGCGGTTGCTCATATTTGTAACTCAAGGCAGGAGCTGCGGAATACGCGGAGACTGGCGAAGGACGAGGTGACGATGCGCGTCGGGAATGGTTCCAAGGTCGATGTGATCGCCGTCGGCACGCTACCTCTACATTTACCTACGGGATTAGTTTTAAACCTCAATAATTGTTATTTAGTACCAGCTTTGAGCATGAACATTGTATCAGGATCTCGTTTAATTCGAGATGGCTACTCATTTAAATCTGAGAATAATGGTTGGTCTATTTATATGAGAGATATGTTTTATGGTCATGCCCCGCTGGTGAATGGTTTATTCTTAATGAATCTCGAGCGTAATGTTACACATATTCATAGTGTGAATACCAAAAGATGTAAAGTTGATAAAGATAGTCCCACATACTTGTGGCACTGCCGCCTTGGTCACATTGGTGTCAAGCGCATGAAGAAGCTCCATGCTGATGGACTTTTAGAGTCTCTAGATTATGAATCATTTGACACATGCGAGCCATGCCTCATGGGCAAGATGACCAAGACTCTGTTCTCTGGAACAATGGAGCGAGCAACCAACTTATTGGAAATCATACATACTGATGTGTGTGGTCCAATGAGCGTTGAGGCTCGCGGAGGATATCGTTATGTTCTCACTCTCATTGATGACTTGAGTAGATATGGGTATGTCTACTTGATGAAACACAAGTCTGAGACCTTTGAAAAGTTCAAGGAATTTCAGAATGAGGTAGAGAATCAACGTGACCAAAAGATAAAGTTCCTACGATCAGATCGTGGGGGAGAATATTTAAGTCACGAATTTGGTACGCACTTAAGGAAATGTGGAATTGTTTCACAACTCACGCCGCCTGGAACACCTCAGCGAAATGGTGTGTCCGAACGTCGTAATCGCACTCTATTGGATATGGTGCGATCTATGACGTCACTTACTGATTTACCGCTATCATTTTGGGGATACGCTCTAGAGACAGCTACATTCACTTTAAATAGGGCACCGTCTAAATCCGTTGAGACGACACTGTATGAATTATGGTTTGGGAAGAAACGTAAGCTGTCGTTTCTAAAAGTTTGGGGATGCGATGCTTATGTCAAGAAACTTCAACCTGAGAAGCTCGAACCCAAGTCGGAAAAATGCGTATTCATAGGATACCCTAAGGAAACCATAGGGTATACTTTCTACTTAAGATCTGAAGGCAAAATCTTTGTTGCCAATAACGGGTCCTTTCTGGAGAAAGAGTTTCTCTCGAAAGAATTAAGTGGGAGGAAAGTAGAGCTTGATGAAGTACTACCTCTTGAAACGGTAAGTAGCGCAACTCAGGAAGATGTTCCTGTGGTGCCAGCACCGACAAGAGAGGAAGTTAATGATGATGATCAAGATACTTCAGATCAAGCTACTACTAAACTTCGAAGGTCCACAAGGACACGTTCCGCGCCAGAGTGGTACGGCAACCCTGTCTTGGAAATCATGTTGTTAGACAACGGTGAACCTTCGAACTATGAAGCAATGGCGGGCCCAGATTCCAACAAATGGCTTGAAGCCATGCAATCCGAGATAGGATCCATGTATGAAAACGAAGTGTGGACTTTGACAGACTTGCCCGACGATCGGCGAGCGATAGAAAACAAATGGATCTATAAGAAGAAGACGGACACAGATGGTAATGTCACCATATATAAAGCTCGACTTGTCGCTAAGGGTTATCGACAAGTTCAAGGGATTGACTACGATGAGACTTTCTCTCCCGTAGCGAAGCTGAAGTCCGTCCGAATCATGTTAGCAATTGCCGCATACTATGATTATGAGATATGGCAAATGGACGTCAAAACGGCTTTCCTTAATGGTCACCTTAAGGAAGAACTGTATATGATGCAGCCAGAAGGTTTTGTCGACCCTAAGAATGCTAACAAGGTATGCAAGCTCCAACGCTCCATTTATGGGCTGGTGCAAGCATCTCGGAGTTGGAACATTCGCTTTAATGAGATGATTAAAGCGTTTGGGTTTATGCAGACTTATGGAGAAGTCTGCGTTTACAAAAAAGTGAGTGGGAGCTCTGTAGCATTTCTCATATTATATGTGGATGACATACTTTTGATGGGAAATGATATAGAACTTTTGGACAACATAAAGGCCTACTTGAATAAGTGTTTTTCAATGAAGGACCTTGGAGAAGCTGCTTACATATTAGGCATCAAAATCTATAGAGATAGATCGAGACGCCTCATAGGTCTTTCACAAAGCACATACCTTGATAAGATATTGAAGAAGTTCAATATGGATCAGTCCAAGAAGGGGTTCTTACCTGTGTTGCAAGGTGTGAAATTGAGCTCGGCTCAATGCCCAACCACGGCAGAAGATAAAGAAGAGATGAGTGTCATCCCCTATGCCTCTGCCATAGGGTCTATCATGTATGCCATGACCTGTACCAGACCTGCTATAAACCTTGCCGTAAGTTTGGTAGGAAGGTACCAAAGTAATCCCGGCAAGGAACACTGGACAACAGTCAAGAACATCCTTAAGTACCTGAAAAGGACTAAGGACATGTTTCTCGTATATGGAGGTGACGAAGAGCTCGTCGTAAGGGGTTACGCCGACGCTAGCTTCGACACAGATCTGGATGACTCTAAGTCACAAACCGGATACGTGTATATTTTGAATGGTGGGGCAGTAAGCTGGTGCAGTTACAAGCAAAGCGTCGTGGCGGGATCTACATGTGAAGCGGAGTACATGGCAGCCTCGGAGGCAGTGCATGAAGCAATCTGGGTGAAGGAGTTCATCATCGACCTAGGAGTCATACCCAATGCGCGGGGCCGGTCACACTCTTCTGTGACAACACTGGAGCTATTGCACTTGCCAAGGAGCCCAGGTTTCACAAGAAGACCAGGCACATCAAGCGTCGCTTCAACTCCATCCGTGAAAATGTTCAAGATGGAGACATAGATATTTGTAAAGTACATATGGACCTAAATGTAGCGGATCCGTTGACTAAACCTCTCCCTAGGGCAAAACATGATCAACACCAGAACGCAGTGGGTGTTCGATTCATCACAATGTAACTAGAATATTGACTCTAGTGCAAGTGGGAGACTGTTGGAAATATGCCCTAGAGGCAATAATAAAATGGTTATTATTATATTTCTTTGTTCATGATAATTGTCTATTATTCATGCTATAACTGTGTTATCCGGAAATCTTAATACACGTGTGAATACATAGACCACAACATGTCCCTGGTAAGCCTCTAGTTGACTAGCTCGTTGATCAACAGATAGTCATGGCTTCCTGACTATGGGCATTGGATGTCATTGATAACGGGATCACATCATTAGGAGAATGATGTCATGGACAAGACCCAACTCTAAGCATAGCTCAAAGATCGTGTAGTTCGTTTAGCTAGAGCTTTTCCAATTGTCGAGTATCATTTCCTTAGACCATGAGATTGTGCAACTTCCGGATACCGTAGGAGTGCTTTGGGTGTGACAAACGTCACAACGTAACTGGGTGACTATAAAGGTGCACTACGGGTATCTCCGAAAGTGTCTGTTGGGTTGGCACGAATCGAGACTGGGATTTGTCACTCCGTATGACGGAGAGGTATCTCTGGGCCCACTCGGTAATGCATCATCATAATGAGCTCAATGTGACCAAGTGTCTGGTCACGGGATCGTGCATTACGGTACGAGTAAAGTGACTTGCCGGTAACAAGATTAAACGAGGTATTGGGATACCGACGATCGAGTCTCGGGCAAGTAACATACCGATTGACAAAGGGAATTGTATACGGGGTTAATTGAATCCTCGACATCGTGGTTCATCCGATGAGATCATCGAGGAGTATGTGGGAGCCAACATGGGTATCCAGATCCCGCTGTTGGTTATTGACCGGAGAGGCATCTCGGTCATGTCTGCATATCTCCCGAACCCGTAGGGTCTACACACTTAAGGTTCGGTGACGCTAGGATTGTAGAGATATTAGTATGCAGCAAACCGAAAGTCGTTCGGAGTCCCAGATGAGATCCCGGACATCACGAGGAGTTCCGGAATGGTCCGGAGGTAAAGAATTATATATGGGAAGTCGAGTTTCGGCCATCGGGAAAGTTTCGGGGGTCACCGGTATTGTACCGGGACCACCGGAAGGGTCCCGGGGGTCCACCGGGTTGGGCCACCTATCCCGGAGGGCCCCATGGGCTGAAGTGGGGAGGGGAACCAGCCCCTGGTGGGCTGGTGCGCCCCCCCTTGGGCCCCCCTGCGCCTAGGGTTGGAAACCCTAGGGTGGGGGGGCGCCTCCACTTGACTTGGGGGGCAAGCCTCCCCCCTGGCCGCCGCCCCCTGGAGATCCCATCTCCAGGGCCGGCGCCCCTCCTGGGGACCCTATATAAAGAGGGGGGAGGGCAGCCGCACCCTTGCACTTGGCGCCTCCCTTCCCCCTTGCTACACATCTCCCTCCCGCAGACGCTTGGCGAAGCCCTGCCGAATCCCTGCTGCATCCACCACCACGCCGTCGTGCTGCTGGATCTTCATCAACCTCTCCTTCCCCCTTGCTGGATCGAGAAGGAGCAGACATCACGCTGACCGTACGTGTGTTGAACGCGGAGGTGCCGTCCGTTCGGCACTAGGATCTCCGGTAATTTGGATCACGACGAGTATGACTCCCTCAACCCCGTTCTCTTGAACGCTTCCGCTCGCGATCTACAAGGGTATGTAGATGCAATCCTCTCTCTCATTGCTGGATGAACTCCTAGATTGATCTTGGTGAACGTAGGAAATTTTTTATTTTATGCAACGTTCCCCAACATCTCTAACCACATGGGTGAGAGATGGGTGGGGGATTCTTAACTGTTAGGCGTTAGGTCAAGATGGTCGGGCAGTGGAAAAAACTATTACTGTTGTGAAACTGATTGTCGGAAATCAATTCATGTTATAGCATGTGAGCTAGCGTCAAACGTATCCTTCCCGTTTATTTCTTTAGAAAGCAAAAAAAACATTGTGTCTTGGCGTGATAGTTAATACAAGAAAATTCCAAGTAAGGGCAACACTCTGAATTACAACGGCACAAGCTAAGGGCCCGAAGTATGACCTTTAGACCTCCCCCACGATCTTCGTGTCGAGTAAGCTATCGAGGTTGGGTTGCTCATTGTTGTAGATGACCGTGTTCCGCTGCTTAGAGATCTACAAGGCCATGAGCAATCACTACGAGGTGCCTTCTGGCAACGGTACGAGAGAATGGGTGGCGTGCTGCTACCACTCCATGGAGTCCTCTTGAATGACCGACAACCGGGAGGAAGATCGAATCGCAGGAGCACATCATGCCACAAGGTGCACGAGAAAGGGCATCCGAAGAGGAGGTAACAAATGGCCTCCTCCAATTGGCCATATACCACATATCTAATGGTGTGTTGTAGTCTATGCCTTACAAGTCTTTCCGTCGTACGACAACTATCTTTGACAGGTTAGCCAAATAAAGAACTTGACCGAAGATGGGGATCATGACTTCTAGTTAACTAAGCTTCCATAACCTCGATGCAACCCCCCCCCCCCAAGGGGTTGTTGTAGCAAGTCTTGAAAGAATGTAGGTGGTCAGCCCTCCGTTGCCAAAGCAAAACATTTGTCATCATTCGGGAGATGCACATCCTCCAATAACCAACTAGATATGGATATATTCCCTCCAAGCAAGGGCGTTGAGGGGCCCTTTAATGTATGTGATCCAAGGCCTATCCAAGAGTGCCTACCATAGCATGCGACGATTCTGATTGTGCCCTGAAACTAGGAAGAGTAGTTCGGGAGCAATTTCTGGAAAATTCATGTCATCAATCCATTAGTCCTAGAAGAGAGCAGATGTTTTTTGCCAACAACCATTTCGGTGAATGCCACAAACAAAGTCTACTTGTCCCCTGAGAACTTCATGTCAAGCCTAACCCAATGCGGAGTGGGGCGGTAGCCAGTGAACCCGAAGGCTAATCGGTATATGGGCGAGGTTCAAGATGTCGAAACCACCAAGCTTTGTGGGGTGGAAGTGTGTGTGTGTGTGTGTGTGTGTGTGTTAAAACTAAGCCCAATGGACATGGTAGTGCCTACCTCGAGAGGCAAGTTAGCCTGTTTAAAGAAACCCCTCACTACCCCCATTTAGTTTTAGTTTATAGTATAACATACGTTGAATATAGTGATCTTTCACTTAGATATATCTCTAGTTCCCTGAATTGAATCATGTGGGTCGGCATTGTTCAAGCAGTCACAGTGCCATCTAGTCCCCTATTGGTACCTTATATGGAAGATGTTTGGACCTTTGTGTGCTAATATCTTCATCCGCCTCACCGTCAAGAACATGTGTTGAATGGCGGATTGTATGGACCATAGGGTACTCCTCCCACGATGATCTTACGTCCTCTATGGCTAAGAGACCGAGGATATCAACACATACTCATGGGTAGCTCCTTCTCCTCACAAGTGTCGCATGCTATCCTTTCTTGGTGTCACAACAACTATTCTTCCTCGTCTAGAGATGTCTTTTCTAGACAGACTGGCGGTTTCTTGCGACCATGCCCCCTGCCATGTGTAAGGTGCTCTCCTCACCCCTTCTGCCGACTGCTTGATGGCTCTGGAAGCATCAGAATGGATGCATTTTCGATGGCTTGAGACCCTCCATTAAGCACCTTGTCCAAACTATCCAGGAGTAGGGCTTTGGGCTAAGGCTGGAACCAAGGGGCTCAACCTATTTTACACGAGACATAGTCCTGGTATTGATAGGGTTGAACACCCTTTTTACTTGTTCTTCTTATGCACTCACAACCACACCAGCTCGTATACATGGTTTTGCAAGTTGTAGTTCGTAATAACTTCATTCTCTTTCTATCAATGAAATGATAGGTAATCTCACGTACTTGTGAAAAAAAGGCAGCGGCAGTGGGCACACAACCGGTGAGTCATCGATAGCTCTTGAACTCACGAAACGGTCTTCCGCCTTGCTTTATAGATAAAGCACAAAACACAAGTATAAGATACAAGGTGATGAGGAAACCCTCAAAGAAGCAGAACCTTGCAAAAAAGGACAACATGCATTGAAATGATGGCATCACCAAAAAAGAAAATAGGAAAGCCGAACGACTACACCATAATAGGACTAATACCATCTGCATTCCAAGGTCACACCCTCAAGAGGGAGAACAACGCACATCGTCACCATCGCCTGCATAATGAGGTAGACAAGGCTTTTCACCCCAAACCAAACACGAGAAGCAAAATTACGAGAACATCTTCACGAGAAAATCAATGGTCATGGGCACCACCGCCGTCGATGCCAGAGTGCAGAGCTTTCGCCTGTTTTCTTCCCTGTACCATGAAGGGGCAATCAGCTGCCACAAGGAAGCGAGGACCTCCAAAACCACCTCTGGCCCCCTTCCCTGCCAAGATAGAGAAGGAGCCAAATTAGCGCGGTGCTCTTGAATTAGATCATGACAACAAATATGGGCGAGACTATGAGTAGTTAGAGCATCTCCAACACCGACCCTCAAATTGCCCACATCCATACGGACCGGGCGGTCCGGCCGTGTTTTTCCGACCAAAGTGGTACCTCATCCACCCGTGTACAAGTGCAGACGTACTTTTCCCCGGAAACCTGAAGCAAACCGGTGGAGGGGGACTTTGCGGGCATCCAGATCTCTGTGCTACTTGTTACTGCGTTGGGATTTTCCCCAAAGAGGAAGGGTGAAGTAATATAGTAACGATAAGTATTTCCCTCAGTGAGAACCAAGTTTTATTGAACCAATAGGAGAATTACTCAAAACCTAGTGAACAACACCTGCATATACAAAAGGAAATACTTGCACCCAACGCAAGCAAGAGGGTCGTCAATCCCCTTGAACACGTTACTTGCAAGGATCAAATCTTATAGTGTTAGATAAATAAAAAAGAAAAGCAAAATAAATTGCAGCAAGGTATTTTTGGTTTTATAATATGATTAAGTAGACCCCGGGGGCCATAGTTTTCACTAGAGGCTTCTCTCTCGAATAGATAGCATACGGTGGGTAAACAAATAACTCTTGGGCAATAGATAGAAAAGCACATAGTTATGATGTTATTCATGGCAATGATCATGTATATATACATCAAGTCCGTGACAAGTAGACCGAAACAATTCTGCATCTACCATTATTACTCCACTTCGAGAGTGCTTCTATGCTTGCCTCTTTAGGTATTAAGTTCATAACAAACAGAGTAATGCGTGAAGTATGATGACATGATGTAGACAAAGTAAACTCAATAAATATGAATAAACCCCATCATTTTACTGTTAATGTCAACAATACAAATACTGCCTCACTACCCCTTCTGTCACTGGGCGTGAGGACACTACAAAATTGAACCCATCACAAAGCACCTCTCCCATTGATAAATCAATCTAGTTGCCCAAACCAAACAGATAGATAGGAAAGAAATACAAAGCTATAATAAACATGCATAATAAAGTTTAGAAAAGACTTAATTACTATAAATGAATAATCTGATCATAAACCCACAATTCATCGGATCCCAACAAACACACCGCAAAGGAAGATTGCATCGGATAGAACTCCAAGAAGATCGAGGAGAACATGGTATTGAAGATCAAAGAGAGAAAAGAAGTCATCTAGCTACTAGATATGGACCCATAGCTCGGTGGTGAACTAATCACACATCATCAATAGGGCAACAAGGTTAACGTAGAAGCCCTCCGCGATTGATTCCCCTTCGCCAGAGTACCGGAAAATGCCTCCATATGGGATCATGGAAGAACAGAGGCTTGCGGCGGCGGAAAAAATGTTTTGGGTATCTCTCTATTGGTTTGGGAATATTTGAGAATTTATAGAGGTGTAATTAGGTCAAGCGGAGTTGTATGGGAGTCACGAGCTCAGGGGACGTGCCCTGTGATCTCATGGCTCTCCTGTAAGGCTTCTGGCCTCTTTCCAAACCTTCTAGGGTCCCTTTTGGTGTAGAAAAAATATCACCATAAAGTGTCATCATCGTTTGGTATTGGTTTTCCGAAAAGTAAGAAGCAAGCAAAAAATAGGAACTGACACTGGACACGGAGTTACTAGGTTAGTCCAGAAAATGATACAAAATAGCATATAAAGCATCCAAGATTGAAATATAATAGCATGAAACAATGAAAAATTATAGATATGTTGGAGACGTATCACGTTGCCACACACACGTCTGACAAACACGAGTCCACGACCCACCCAACACCCTCTCCCACGCTTTCTCTCCAACAGATGCACCACTTCATACGCCGCATTCATGCTGGCCCAGAGCGGCAACAGCTGGCATTGATGCCGCACGATGTGACCGGACAGGAGGGCGGCACTGACCGACATGACCAGACGGGCGACGCCGCTTCAATGCGGTCCCGTCGTCCTGAGAAACCAACTACGTCTGCTGCGTCACATTGAAGCGTGTTGCCTGTCCATTCACCTAGTTGTGGCTATTTAAGCACCGCACGGGCACCATCCACGTCCACAATGCACTCTCAACTTCACATCTCCACACACCTCCGACGCTCCCCTCCTTCTCCACTCATTGGCAATGGGCAAGTCTTGTGCCTCGGCGCCGATGAGCGGCCCCAGATCCGGCTTCGGATCCTGGTGCCACCGCCCTCGCTCTCCGGGGCCGTCTTGATCCACGGTGGGTGGCTCCTCCGTGAAGGAGGAGATCGTCAGCTCCTCTGACAACTAGCATAACCAGCCGCAGCATCAGCAGCCGCCAGCAACAACACGTCCTCTCATAGGACACAATGTATGCGGTGACGGAAGCCAAGTACAAGGAGCATATGGAGATGATGTGCCGGCGCTCGCTCCTCCACGACCTTGGTCCGGCGGTGCCACTGGAGATGCTTCTCGCTGACCGGTGAAGGCGGAATCACCTTACACTCCCTTCTCTCCCCCCTACAGTATCGTGGCATATGATACACCGCATGAAGGAGGACCTGCATTCGCCACCACCACGCCGCCTCAAGGAGGAGCGGAAGTCGTCACCGCCAAGTCGCGCTAGTGGCATGCTTCCCCTCATGGTTGCTTTGAAGGCGCACGGCGCATACTCCACTACCTTGCGATGGTCGCGGCTGCACTGCACGGGGCACATGAGCAAGTGAGAGGGTCATCCGCGAGCGCCAGGCGGTGAACGGGAAGCCCTGCCGCGACCCCACGTCCTTCCGCTGCTCAAAGCTCAACGACAATGACTCGACGACGATTGAGGTGTCGTGGCCAGGCCTGCATTTTAGTTTTAGTTTTAGTTTTGTTTTGTTTTAGTTCACCACACGAAATATCGTCCAGTTTTATCTAATTTGTTTTTCATCCATGACCAATTTTTTATAGTATTTCTTTTCTTTCTCTATCTCCATCCCATCAATAATATGCATTTAACCATACAATTTGAACACGAAGTAAATAACATGGTTGCATGCATTCATAAATGAAGGCTCAAAACAGACAAACTGACCTAGCGTGTCCGCTGACGTTTGGGATTGAAATAGACAGTCATATTTCTCGAGAAAAAAAATTAGACAATCATATTCCATTCCATGCTGACTGACCGGTCAAGCTAGCTAGACTTGACCCGATGGAGCAGGCCGACATGCAGCTCAAGATCAGGTGCATGCGCGGGCGCGTGTAATGCACGAGGCTATCTGGCATGTCGATCGAGTGACCGATCATGTGTTTGCTTTTGATTTTCTTCGTGTGCCATCTTTTTTCTCGATAGCGATGCATGCATATTTTTATTTATTATTGCGGGGTAGATAGGGATGCATATAGATCAGACGTCTGATCGATAATTATCAGCACCATTTTCCTTTCCTTTCTAATTCTCGGCAAAGCACCACAGCACACACATATGCTTTTGTAACCGCGTGCCAGCTCAGGGTGTGCCGGAGCGACCAGGTGAGGAGGATGTACGCGGTAATTACTGCACTCCAAGCAATGTGGCGCATGGTCGTCAAATTAAGATGATTAGTTTAGTCCGCTTGTGCGTCGGAAAGTCGATCCATCGAACGCTGCAAGTACAGTTGCCATCAGGGGATGAACTGACACATGTAGCAAATCTAGTTACCCACGGCGCGCTCTTCTGGAAAACCTACGACGTTTACGTCTCGCAAAGCAACTTTCGGCACATTCGGTTTGCGGTAAATCCCGCTTTCCTTTCTACCGATAGCTACTTTCTAGCTTTGCCAATGTTCCTACGATCCGCATTATCACTTCAATTTAGCCATAACAAGCCTCTCGGTCTATGCATGTTCGGATACATACAATTCAATCTTATCTTACTATAAAGATGGAAAGCATGCATTAGGACCGAATATACAAAAAAAAAAAAAAAAACGACGCCATCCTTCGGCCTCACGACGACCAACATCTCCATTATCTACCACTAATTTGTGGCAATAATCCTATGATAAAACTATATTCAGCCAAAACAGTGCCTTTAAGAAGGGACTACCACTCAAATGTCCATATTGATAGGTTCAATCATGAGTTATCACCCCTAAAGGCGGAGCCAACACCTTCAACAAGAGAAATATGCATGTATATTGATATTCGTGTATCCTTCGGCCAAAGAAGATGATCAAGGGTTTTCACCTAGGAGAAAACTCATACTCGTCATTGGTTCGCCAATGCACTTGTCCACCATCTGTATTGATCTGTTATTGAGCTAGTCAGCTCCCCTTGTGTCCATCGACGCTATTTGGGCGCCGCCCGAGACGTCGCGGTCATATGAGAAATTCGTCCGAGCCATCCTGGTGTAGTTGCCACCTTCTAGGATATCAACATCGCGTCACATGTCGGCTCACTCTCAATCGCATACTGATTGTTGCCCCTTCGATCCACTACCCTCGTGGTTGTTGTGGCATCGGCACCACATCCATCACACATGGACTCAAGGTATTTGATTTTCGAGGGTGCCACTGATGGTATTGTTGTATTTGCCTGTAGTTTTTCCCCGCAAAATGTTTTTATGAAATAAATCAGGTGTCCATGTTCTTGATACATCTTTTTACTTATCGATTTTACCATACTCTTCTCAATCCTCAGCAAATACACTCTTTGTCCAGATAAATAGGGTATGTTTTGCTGTGTTAGGACGAATTTAGATCAAGACACAAATTAATATCCATGGTTTCATATTCAAAGTACCGGCTTATGATTCGGAATTTGTATTACAAAAACCACTTACCGCTAGATTAGCTATCGATTAAAGTCTTGTATTAACCAAAAAAAAGCCTTATATATCCAGACTGAGGGAGTATATGAAAACTTTGGGTATCGTTCGTACATATGTTAAGTTTTGTTACCCGCACTTGCTGTAAGTGAAGCTGGTGGGCCATGCGTGTGTTTGCCTATATCTTGTCCGAAAAAACAATTTTGATTGAAATACCGAGTCGTAAACGTATATACACGTGTATCTCTAGATGTGCACACTCACACACCGGGAATACTGGATTCACAGAACTTTAAAATTATCATAGTAGCCAAAGATGCCTTGCTATTGACCAGTACATAGCCTTTTTAGTGGAGAATCTAACTTCTTACGTTACAAGATGTGGTTGAAGCGGGCACTGTGAATCTAAAAGGGCCGAGTACATTTTTTTTGAAAAATATAATAATTCTAGGAGGCCATGCAGTTTGTGGTCTTCTATGCAATATTTTCAATTCACTCTGTAGAATTCCATTCTCTATATGTGGCTTTTTCCAATAAAAGATTCCTCGGTTCGTGTAAATAAAATTTTGAGGGCCTCATGGAATTCGTATATATGATATAATGTGCCTAACGCGCAAAACTCACCTCTTTTGAAAACTAACGCGAAGACTCATTTGTACCCAACGTTTGCAGAATTCTAACAAAATAACCAAGAAAGTTTGGACTGACTCCAGTGCTTTTAGCCGTTACTAGATGGTCTGTATAATTTATGTGATTTAGGTTACTTTTAATGTTCATTGTACTGTCATGATAGCTGATAAATAGATCGAAAGTTTAAAAAAAAAATTAAAACTACGGTGGATTCCTCCGAATCATGACGCTGACATAGCCCGATACACGCACCCAGCGCTTTCCGTAAGCAACACGCAGTAACTTATCTTAAAAGAGTGAGTGAGAGAGAGAGACAGAAGAAAAGTAAAATTTACAGTGGGCATTTTCGGAATCTCCACAGGCAAGGCAGGGGTAGTGGAGCTGGAATTCCCCTGACAGTGACGCAGAGAATTTCTTGCTATCGATCGATGCTCTGCCCCATATATACGCGGCAGCGGCTCACTCGTCCCATGCCATCGCTCGCTGGGCGATAGCATCAGAGCAAAGAAAGGCTGCCTCCCCCCTGCCTTGGATTTGATAGCCGCTAGCTGATTAAGCTTAATAGTACGCTCTGTCCTACCAGCAGCTAGCACATAAAAATATCTCCAAGAAAAGAGCTGAAATCGCAGCAGCAGCACCAACGTGCTCAGCTAGCTAGTTAGCAGTAGCAGTGCTATCTCTTTCAGCTAAGTGGGAGAGCTCGCTCGCTCGCTAGCTGAGGAGTACACGCCACTAATGGCGGAGGCGGAAGGGCAGCTCGCGGCCTGCTGGGGGAAGCAGGACGACGAGTGGAGGAAAGGCCCGTGGACAACCCAGGAGGACAAGCTGCTCCTGGACCATGTCGCCCAGCACGGCGAAGGGAGGTGGAACTCCGTCTCCAAGCTCACAGGTACGGCCCGTATCTAGAGTACTAATGGCACTCCTAATTAACTCGAGGTTCCTGCATGAACAGATTACTACTGGTACTATTTTTCTTGTCCTGCTCTTGATCTGATGTTTTCTAGCTTGATCTAATGCTTTATGTTCTTCCTTGACTTTTGTCGCTGCAAGTACGGGCCTCCTTTTCCAACTAACCCGGCTCGTCTGCAACTTGCAAGCTGAGAATGATTGATCCGGCCTGCAAGTTGCACACGGCAGTAAACAGTACCTTAGGATCTTCAAGTACCGGCAACTTGCAAGTTTAGCAGGATCTTCAAGTACCGGCAACTTGCGAGTTCACAAAGCTAGCCGGCCGCATGCATGCATGATTCGATCCTGTACGGTCTTGTGTGTTCGTCTCTTCTTGTTAGGTCGAAGATGATGAACTACCTAACGCTCTCTTTCACGCATTGAAATTTCTTGGAGAATATAGTAAGTGCGTTCCTTTGAGATTTCATCATCAATTCTTCAACTCTACACGAACTAGCTTGCACGTAAGTAGAAGCCTATTAGCTAGCTCTGCTTTACATACGATATACATGGAAGATGCATGCTTGGATATATTGCTGGTCCTGAGGGAAGTCCTGGCAAGTTCCATGGGCTACTGATTAACTATTTAATCAAGACACCCATGACCATGAGCTAGTGTACGTACACGCGTTTGTTGAGGTGAAAAATATTATACATATATAAACTAAGTGTAGCATGGCCTAATGGATGGACTATACATCCCCGTCTCTATGTGCATCCACCTCGCAGAATTGGCAAGCCAAAGGGGAGTGTTGGACGAATAATCACCAAACAATTAGTTAATTGACGTATGAAAAATATCTAGTCAGTTGGCTATGTATCAGATGGAAAGACATTACCACTTATATACCTAAATAGTTAGTTGGATTAGTATCAACATAGTGATGCCGACATCAACTATATCACTATATATGCACAGCACTAGCGGCGTATCCAGCATCCAGGCATGCGTTGGGGTTAATCCAATCCCAATATGTGGAAATATATCTTTCTCCCTGGGCTCGAGCTTTTGGGTAAAGCCGCATGCAAAGGGACGAATTCAGTATTACTAAATGAGGCAAATGACGCCAATAGACTATATAGTTCATATGGGTACGTGGCCAGGCCCGGTAATATTTTTCCTGGACCACCCCTGCGTGGTAGTATAGTACTGCACATGTGGTAATCTAATCACTTGGCCCGCCCCCGAGTCCGTTTCTCATTATTTGAGCTTTGCTGCTGCAGGTCTGAAGAGAAGTGGCAAGAGTTGCAGGCTGCGGTGGGTTAACTACCTCAGACCTGATCTAAAGAGAGGCAAGATGACACCCCAAGAGGAGAGCACCATAGTCCAGCTCCACTCCTTGTGGGGGAACAGGTAAAAATATACTCACTGCACATGATCAAGTCCCCCTACCCTTCTCTCAAAAAAAAAAAAGTCCCCTACCCTATATGCATGCGCAGATTGCAGACTGAGCTAAATACCGGTGTGCTAAAATTTAGTGTAACGTTTCTTCTTCAGGTGGTCGACGATTGCGCGCAGCCTGCCGGGGAGGACGGACAACGAGATCAAGAACTACTGGAGGACGCACTACAAGAAGGGCAAGCCCTCCAAGAACATCGAGCGCGCCAGGGCGCGGTTCCTGATGCAGCGGCGGGAGATGCAGCAGCAGCAGCAGCAACAAAAGCTGCTTCTTGGGCAGGGCAAGGACGTCGAGCTCCCCGGCGCCACCGTCTCGGACGACGTCGACGAGAAAATGGACGGCGCCGTAGGCCCGGCGGCGACGGCGCTGGCTGACCACGGCCACGAGGAGCTGATCATGCAGGACGTGCTGGACTTCCTGTGCCCCATGTCCTGCGCCCTCCTCCACAGCGCCGGGCAGACCGGCAGCTGCGGCGCCTCCACGAGCGAGGAGTATGGGTCGACCGAGGATGACGGCGCCACGTGGGGAAGCCTGTGGAACCTCGAAGATGTGGCCCATGACGGCGACGGTGGGGCATGCGCGCTGTGGTAGCTGGATTCCCACCGTTAGCCCTCGCGGCGAGAGCAAAAGGAGACCCCATTAAGAAGTTGCATGCTCCCTTCTGATAGCGAACGGAGAGAGGAGAGAGTACATGGTGCTGAAGTGATGGATAATGATGCGGCAACAACAACAAGTATCGTACGCCCACTTTGCGGGAGCCTCAGTTGGTGACACGTTGAAAGCTCTGTTGCACTTTCTCGAGGGGAAACTGAAGATGTGTTTTCCCTGGTTGGCACTGGCTAGCGAAGCTCTCTTCCCGCCCAGTGCCTACTCAAACATCAGGGACAAGGGTGTGTTGAAATTCGTTTCTGTGTTAATATTAACTGTCTGAACATAACATTATCTCTGAGTATTAAGTCGGATTATGATAATCCTGTTTTCTAACTGTATTTTGACTATTTTATGGTCTGTTTAACCACCTATTTTTCAAGACATGACACCCTTGGGGGTTTATTTTCATAGAAGAAAGACCGTGAGCATCGAGCACTGAGTTCGGAACTCGAACGCTTGGTGGTTTGTTTTTTATATATAGAAGAAACACTCTGAGCACGCAACACTAAGTTCAGGACTCGAACGCTGGTGGGCAGCGTGTGCACTCGCCCAGCTAGCCAGTCAAGCGATACTCGGTGCTCTAACCGGCTTTTTCATTTTTCTCTACTTCACATGGTTTTATTTTTTCACCAGACTACGAAGTAGGTTTAGCATAACACAATTCAACAATCACAAACTAAGCATTACTCAACTACATAATCAGCGCTACCAGCCTTAGAATCTTGATCACATGGCTGAAAGATCTGCATCAGCGTTTATTGCGCAAGGCCTAGAGAAAATAATCATGAAAGACTAAACTTATAGAACAAAGGCCTCGTACCTTGTCTAATACCGTGATATGATGAAGAGGAAGGATGAGGACCTACTCAGAACGGAGACATAGGTGGGGGGAGAGGGACAAACGGCTCAGCCCACCACTTCCGTCTCCGCACACCTATCTGATCCCTGGCTCGGTTGGACTAGTAGCGATCTGGTCCACGGACCAGAGTTCCCGTGCGCGAGCGCCGTCCCACCCATACGCTTTGGGCCCACGAAGTAGCCACTGTTTCGTACCGTATTTCATCGTACGTCCCTTTTTCCACGCTCAACGTCAGACGTGCCAGAACGAATTATGCGGATCCCGAGTCTGGAACTGACGCCGGCGATTTCGGGTTCATCTGGGCTCGGGCACCAAATCGTCGTGTCCTTGTACTAGGCCTGCTAAGGGTAGGAATACAATAGATATTTGGCAGAAGAAGATGAGAAGTCTTAGGAAAACTGCAAAAGGCTGGAGTATTAATATAGAGGCTAACCATAGGTCCCTCAATAGGAAGATGATGCAGGAATATGACTACCTAGACATCAAGACTGGGCCTACTGAGTTGTTTTTGGAGCAGACCCCCCCCCCCCCCTCCCCCCTCGGTTTTTCATGGCGAATTATGTATGGTTTTCAAGGTTCTTTTTCATTTCCATTTCCATTTCCTTCTTTTATTCTTTTTCAAAATTTGTAACTTTTTCCTCAAAATTTCAATCCATTTATCTTGTAGTGGATTTTATTTTTATTTTTCTTCCTTTTTTAAAATGCATGAAGTTTTATAAAATCCATGAAATTTTTCCAAATTTACAAACATTTTTTCAATTTTTATGTACATATTCAAATTTGTGAACTTTTTAAAAATTATGAACTGTTCAAAGCCCATGAACAGGTTTTTAAATTGGTGACCTTTTTTCAATCTGTGATCTAAAAAAATGCATGAACATTTCCAATTCAATTTTCCAAATTTTGCGAACTCTTTTTCCAAAATCTGCGAACTTTTTATTGAAATCAATGAACTTTTCTCAAATTTTATTTTTTCTGGAAATTTATTATCTTTTTTCAAAATCTATTTTACGTTTTTTCAAATCATTTTTCGAAGTGAATGGTCAACTTGTCCACCTGTCATCTAGGCGTAGCTGGGCCGGCCCAGCATGCGCACGGGGGCGTCAGTCGGCTTAACTGGCACTTAAGGCGTTGCTTAGGTTTTCTTTTAGGATCAAGCGTTGAGGGCGTCAAATGGTTGTCTTTCCGCACAGGAAGATTTGTATATTGGACTCTGGTTCTGGTTTTGGAAACCTTCTGAATGTTATCAGCCCCTTCTGAAAATAGGAGAATGTTATCAGCCCGCCTTTTTACCGAATAAGAAGTATGGGAACCTTCTAAAAGGTTCCTGAACTGGTTTTCTATTTTTGTTGTTTTCTTTACTAGGTTTTTTTGTTTTCTTTGTTTTATTTATATTTAATTTTTATTTTTAAATTGTATTATATTTTTAACTCAATAATTTCAAAAAATGTTTACAAATTTTATAAATGTTCATAAATATGAAAAATGAATGTTTATGTTTTCAAGAAACATTGACTTTTAAAAAAACATGTTTTCAAATAATGTTCGCAGCAATCCATGAGCACCTACAGGTTTGTGTATGTTGTTGATCAAGGCTAGATCAGCGAATTTTGAAGAAATCAGGTTCTCTCAAGAAATCCAGAAGCTTGAATTGGGAGGCCCATCGACTAGCTAGAAGTTCTATACGCCTTGAAAAGGGTCATCATATATTCGGCTTGTAAATCCGCCAGAAGGCATCTGTATTCCTATCTTGTTTTCCAATTTTTTTAAAAACAGATTTGTCATTTCATATCTAGATGTGAAATAGTTATCTCACATCTAAATTGTACACCACACGATTAAAGGCTATGTGATTCGTGCAAAAAAAATTCTTTTGCCATGTGGATGTGCCTCGTGCGCTAATGTCGTTCCTCAGGTTGCTTTTCTATTTTTCTAGTTGCCCGTGAGGGTCTGCCTTAAAAAAAACTGCTTGTGCGGGTCTGCCTTTTCTTTGAAACAATTTTCTTTTTGAAACTGCTCGTGAGGGTGTGTGTCTGCCTTGTCCGTTTGTCTGTACGCATGGGTACGTAGACCTTTTTCTGTTTTGATTATTATGTTTTTTGAAAATATTACAGGCGCAAGACACGCGCATATACTCACTCCTATAAACACACACAGGCATACCCTACCCCTGTTAGCACCTCCGAAAAACTGAGCCGGTATATCATCTTGAAATTTAAGAAGTCACCGTAGGCACCTCGTCCACCTCGTCGTTGACGGGAACGTCTCCTCCCACTGAATGCGCATCGCCGGAAATCCTGAAATAAATCCAGAAATAAATGCGAGCACCAAGACTTGAACCCTGGTGGGCTGGGGATACCACAATCCCTCTAACCATCCAACCACAGGTTGGTTCGCTGTTTCGATTATTATGTGCGCCGGTGCATTGTTGTTTCTGTCTTTTGTTTTGTTTTTTTGAGTGTGTGTTTTCTATACATTTTTAGAGCCCATTTTTCCTATAAAAACTATAACCAACTTTTTCCAGTATTTTCTCTATGTGGTTCTTCATTTGTATTTTGTTTGTTGTTTTCTATTTCGTTTTGTCTTTTAGTCTTTCCTTTTTTTCAAGTTCATGAATAATATTTTTGTGAATATTTTCAAAAGTTTTTGTGAACACTTCTAAATTCATGAACATTTTCTTACACGAAATTGCTAAATCATCGTTAGATGATTTTTAACTAAGTTTGTCATCGTTCAGTTTAGTTTCTGTAAATTTTGTGTCAGCACTCGATCCCCCGTGTCGTTGGTTACTGTTTATTTGTTGTGCATCCTTTTGTTGACATGTTTGGCTTCACTTTTGACGTCCCATTATGGCGGCCGCTGGCGACCTGTTTTCGTTGCGCTTTTTTTTCTAGGCCGCCATGTAGAATTGGAAGGGCCAATAAAAAGGGGAGCTCTAACGCGGTTGTTGCCTTTTCAGTTCATTTTGACATTGTCTCGCATTTTTCTAAGCTTCATCAAGATGAGATTCTGCAATGTGTCATCTAAATTGTTATTTTGTTGGGTCTTGTTGTTGTAATTTCCTTGCAAAATCTTGATCGCACGTTGTCAGCCGATGTATTTCTATGTCGCCTTGTTCTGTTTTGTCCACTTGTTGGACTGTTTGCATTGCATGTTTTTTCTTGTCGAGCCTATTTATGGTTGTGTTCTTTGTGCCCATTCATCTCACTTCTTTGTAGGAGTGGAGGAGACAACCGACGTCACTTGTTGAAAGATTGTGGATGTCGCCTAGAGGGGGGGGGGGGGTGAATAGGCGCTTTAAAATAATTACGATTTAGGCTTGAAAAATGCGGAATAAACCTAGCGGTTAATTTGTCAAGCACAAAACCTAAAACAACTAGGCTCACCTATGTGCACCAACAACTTATGCTAAGCAAGATAAACAACTAAGTGATAGCAAGATATATAACATGAAACACTATGGCTATCACAAAGTAAAGTGTATAAGTAAAGGACTCAAGTAAGAAATAACCGAGGCACGATGAGACGACGATGTATCCCGAAGTTCACACCCTTGCGGATGCTAATCTCCATTTGGAGCGGTGTGGAGGCACAATGCTCCCCAAGAAACCACTAGGGCCGCCGTAATCTCCTCACGCCCTCGCACAATGCAAGATGTCGTGATTCCACTGTAACGCCCTCGATGCGGCTATATCTCCCACGTGTCGAAGCACGACTTAGAGGCATAACCGCATTGAAAGCAATGTCGCAAGTGAGGTAATCTTCACACAACCCATGTAATACATAAGGGAAAGAGATACATAGTTGGCTTACAATCGCCACTTCACACAATTACATGAATAAAGCATTACATCATCCAGATACAATCAAGGTCCGACTACGGAACCAAAATAAAAGAAGAACCCCAAATGCGACAAAGGTCCCCGATCGACCCCAACTGGGCTCCACTACTGATCAACTAGAACGAAACAACACAAAAGGCAAGATCTTCATCGAGCTCCTCCTTGAGCTTGGTTGCGTCACCTGCTCGGTAACATAGGCACCTGCAAACTGGTTTTGGAAGTATCTGGTGAGCCACGAGGACTCAGCAATCCCATTACCATGGGTATCAAGACTAGCAAAGCTTAATGGGAAAGGAAGGGGTAAAGTGGTGAGGTTGCAGCAGCGGCTAAGCATAGTATGGTGGCTAACATACGCAAATGAGAGCGAGAAGAGAAACAAAGGAACGGTCGTCAACTAGTAATGATCAAGAGGTGATCCTGAACTCCTACTTACGTCAAACATAACCCAGAAACCGTGTTCACTTCCCGGACTCCGCCGAGAAGAGACCATCACGGCTACACACGCGGTTGGTGCATTTTAATTCGGATCTGGTGAGACCCGATCAGTCTCGGAATCCCGGTACATCAAGACATTTCGACAATGGTAAAACAAGACCAGCAAAGCCGCCCGATGCGCCGACAATCCCGATAGGAGCTGCGCATATCTCGTTCTCAGGGCACACCGGATGAGCAAGACGTCGGGTTGGCATAGACCCTGGTTGCCCAGGGGGCGCCGGACATCGCTCGGTTTGGACCAGCACTTAGACAAGCACTGGCCCGGGGGGGGGGGGGGCTAAAATAAAGATGACCCTCGAGAGAGCGATTCCCAAGGGAAAAGTATAGGTGCTGGTGAGGCAAATGGTAAAAGTCAATGTTGGGCCTTGCTGGACAAGTTTTATTCAAAGCGAACTGTCAGGGGGGTCCCATAAATCACCCGACCGCGTTAGGAACGCAAAATCCGGGAACATAACACCGGTATGACGGAAACTAGGGCGGCAAGAGTGGAACAAAACACCAGGCATAAGGCCGAGCCTTCCACCCTTTACCAAGTATATAGATGCATTAATAATATAAGAGATATTGTGATATCCCAACCAAAAATCCTGTCCACCATGGAGAAATCTTCAACTTCACCTGCAACTAACAACGCTATAAGAGGGGCTGAGCAAAAGCGGTAACATAGCCAAGCAACGGTTTGCATAGGAAAGGTGTCAAAGGTTAGAGGTTCATGGCAATATGGGATGGCTTGATAAACAGGTAATAGGTAGCGCAGCATAGCGATAGAACGAAGCAACTAGCATAGCAATGATAGTAGTGAGATCCAGGATAGCGGTCATCTTGCCTGAAATCCCGCAAGGAAGAAGAACGAGTCCATGAAGAAGACGAACGGAAGAAGCCGAACCAATCATAGACGAACGAATCCTCACGATCGCAACGAAACGGGAACTATCGAGAAGAAGCACACAACATAGATAAACACACCACACATGAACAAGACATGATGCACAACAAGCATGATGCATGACCGAGCTACATGAAGCTATTCATGGCAAGAGAAGATGCAAACAAGAACAACAAATCAAGGCAAGTTTAAATGAGGCCGGGAACAACATATAACAATTCCGGTAAGTCCTCATATGCAAATTTCGAAATTGGTCCAGAACTGAATAAACCTTATGTTCAAGTTGTTAAACAGCAAGTTAAGATGCATCAAGATGATCTACACGAAATCCTAGTCAAGTTACATATAAAGTTCATTAGATTCAGAGCTACGGCCTACAAGATATGAGCAAACAAGTTAAACATGGCATTGATGCAAAATGCACTCAAACATCAAGCAAACACCTCAAAACAAGGATGCAACATGATAATATGAAACTACATGCAAAAACAAGCAAGTTTCATATAGAGCACACTCAAAACGGAGCAACGGTTCAACACACACACACTATACAAGTCATAGAACCAATCTGTCCATAACAGCAACTAGGCATATTGCAAGCGTCCAAACAATAAGCTACAGCACCCCAACATAATAACAAAAGGCATGGGCATGAAGTACTGGTAAAGCATAACAAAACATGAACACTGAGCTATCTCCAGAAACAACTAGAACATGCTCAAAAACACATGGAGATATTGCAAATAACAACAGTTTCAGACTTTAGCAGAAATAACATCAGGTTGCAATGTTTAGAGCAAGCAAACAACATGTTACAGGAACTTATCATGGCAAACAAAGGCATATCATGAATCTACTAATAGCATAGATCAAAAGACCCTTACTGACCATGAGCCAAAAAGGCATAGAAAACATGATGGCACCCATGTAAACATGACAAGTTATATTACAGATTCATACATGGCAGAAACAACAATAAGTAGACATGTTGGTGAGCTCGAACCACTCACCACAGAGCAATACATGGCATGGAAAGACAACCAACAGTAAGAAGGCAAATTTATGAAGCTAAGCATGGCAAGAGCAAGTTCATAGGGTTCATGGATCACTAGGAAAACACATGGGAACAAGTGAACTTAATGTTAACAGGCTGACAAACAACATTTTCAAGCAACTTTGAAGCAAGATTACAACATGTTCCAGCAGGCTATAATTGCAACCAAGGGCATGAATGGATAGAGCATGACATGTAGATCAAAACATGTTTATAGAGCATCTCCAGATTATGCATAGAATGATTAGTAGAAGCATGTTAACATAGCAACAAAATATAACAGAATCTGTCAGGAAAACAGCAACAGCAACTACCCTACTTAACAAGCTTGATACATTCAGCACACAACTAACAAAAATACATGGTTGGCACCTCTGGAAAGATGGCATGGCATAGATCAACATTAATGTAGAGCTCAACCTCATAGGATGCACACATCAATCATGGCAAAAATGATAAAACAGCAAGTTATAACAGTTTCAGCAGATTAATATCAACATGCACTCTTCCAATAGCATTTCGGGCATCAAGATGAACTCAAATGAAAATGATGCAATGGAATGAAATGACCTACTCGTCGAGACGAACAATTTGACATATTATACGCACGAAACGGAGCTACGGATGCAGAGATGTGATGGCATGAACATGGCATGAAAATGTATGAAATCTGGGACTTAGGCAGATTTTCACCTCGCGGGATAAGTCAACGGGATGGAGCGGTTCCGGGACGAAGAGATCCGGGGCGCGGGCGACGTGTTTGGATCACCGGACCGGTGGATCTGATCCATCCCGGCTGGATCTGGCCGGAGGGAGCTCCGGCGAGCTCCGGCTCCGGCGACTCCAGCGAACGGAGGCGCGGGAGGCGAGGTCCAGCCGGCGGGGAGCGGCGGAGGCGCCGGGAGGCGCGGCCGGGGGCGGAGTGGCACCGGCCGGCGGAGGCGGCCGCGGAGGGCCGGGGCTGGCGAGGCACGGCGGGGGTCGGCCGGGGAGTGCGGGCGACGGGGCCGGCTGGGAAGGAGGCGGCGAGGTCGGCAGCGACCGGCGGCGGCGGGCGGCAGCAGAGGCGCCGGCGGAGGCGCGGGCCTGCGGCGGCGCCGGCGAGGCGCGCGGGGGTGCACGACGGCGGGGCCAGGCGGCGGGCGAAACGGCGGTGGGGTCCGGCGAGGGGCCGGGCGGCGGAGGGAGCCGGCGGCGCTCGTCGGCGGCGAAGGTGGAGCACGGGCGCGCTCGGGCCCGGTCGCGGCCCGGGACGGGCCTCCCGTTGGCCGGGCGGGCCGCGGCGGCGCGAGGAGAGAGAGGATGCGGGCGCGGGCTGAGGTGGCGGCTTCTGGTTGGACGAGGCGGCGGGGAAGGTGACGTGGCGCGACGGGATTGGCCGGAGCGACGTGGAGGGCGGACATGTCCGGCCCGGTTCGGACGTGTCCGTCGGCGGGAGGAGGAAGAAGGCTAGGATTTGGACGAAAATTCGGAGGGGGAGGTGTATATATAGGTAGAGGGAGCTAGGAGAGTCCAAATGAGGTGTGGTTTTCGGCCACGCGATCGTGATCGAACGACCGAGAGCATGGAGGGGAGTTAGATGGGTTTTGGGCCACTTTGGAAGGGGTGTTGGGCTGGAACTCAAAGAGGGCTTTTGCGGTTACCCGATGAGTACCAAACGACCTCCAAATGGCACGAAACTTGACAGGCGGTCTACCGGTGCTATACCAAGGCCGCTTGGCAAACCTCGGGCCATTTCGAGAAAGTTTAACACCCGCTCACAACAGGAGAGAAGAAGGGGACGTCGGAGGACATAGGAGTGCCGGATTGCAAAACGGACAACGGGGAAAAAGCTCGGATGCATGAGACGAACACGTATGCCAATGCGATGCACATGATGACATGATATGAAATGCAGATGATGACATGGCAAAGTGCAACACGCAAGCAAATGACATGGCAACGACGGCAAATAACTGACGGACACCTGGCGCATCGGATCCGGGGCGTTACAACACTCCACCACTACGAGAGGATCTCGTCCCGAGATCTAGGATGGCACCGGAGGGAAAAGGAAGAGGAAGATAAGAGGTAAAACTTAGTTGCTTCTTTAACGAATGAGTGAAAACCATGAACCTTGAGAGGTTGAGCAAAATGAAAGGAAGAAAATAACGAAGATGAGCAAAGTTGAAAACACTCCGTTAGAAAAGAGGAACAAGGGATACAGCGAGAACCAAGAGGTTTAGTGATAGATAGATATTTAGACCACTCTGGTTAAAACTAGATAGAGAAGGGATAAGATTGGTATAATTTGGGCAACACTCTGACTGAAAGAAGAAGGAACACTTGATAAGATGAAAAGAACTTGAACAGATGACACAACACTCCGGTTAAATGGATAAGCACGAAAAACATGATCCTCACAATTCGAGATGATGAGTGAAAAGAGCAACATCACAATGCCTCCGGAAGAAAGAATAGAAGATAGATCATTGGAATAACAGAATGGAGAAGAAAACGACATCTTCTGCCACAATTGAATTTGGAAAGCATCCTTGCAAAGAAGAATCGAACGGAGTTGTTGGAAAAATCACCAACGAGAAGCACAAGCTTGTTGTGGGCTTATGGAAAACATCTCGAGACTATGAGGTGACAACCGGCCACAAATGGAAACCATTGATTTGATTGAGAGCACCAAAGAGATGAACAACTTCTTCACCGAGAGGATAGGAGAAAACTCGGATCATTGATATGCACCACAAATAGCAACATTCCTTAGGGAAGGCTTTAGGTGAAATATGACACAAGATAACTCCAACGAAGAAGTTGATTGGTCGAAAAGATCTCTTGAACGAAGAGAAAAAGATGGACTTAGAATACCTCATTCTTGACAACATATGAATCATGAAACATGAATGGAAATTGTCAAGAGTGACATAACACCACCTCAAAAGATAAGGTAGAAAGAATTGCGCTTCGAAATGCAAGAAGAAGAATACTTGAGCTCCTCAAAACAAAACATGTGTTGAGCACCATGTTTATTTTAGAGTATAGCTTGGCTATTCTTAGCTTCAAGAGAAATCTTGAAGAACAATTGAAGAATGAAAAGAATCCTTGACGAACCACCATGTAGAGCCTCAATGAAGAACTCCGGTAATAAAGGATGATAAAGAGAAAGATAAGTTGAAAACACAAGGTGAAGTCTTGCGATGATTTAGATGGATCTTTGTGACGAGATAAAGTGGACAAACTTGGAACTCCGAAAAAGAAAAGATGAAACACTAGAAACGAGAATTACTTCATCATGAACAATCTCCGGAAGAAAAGAATTGAATTTACTCGATGAAACAAGAATAAGAATTACATTATGCTTATCCCTCATCAATTAAATTGATGACCCACAATGGATTTGGCATGCCACTTATTCTCGTAGAAAGGATTAAGATAGATATGGCGCAAGCTTGGGAAGGTCTTCAACGAACCACCGGTAGGATTGGAAAGAACGAATGAATTAAATGATAACGAAAGAGGTGAAATCTTGATCAAACCACCGCAAGAATTGAAAATGAAAGTAGCAAAGGCACAATTCACCGGGAAGAATTAGAAAACGAATGAAGATACTTGAGGGGATTTAGATACATGAGAACAAAGAGATCGTGAACTGGTTAGAGGTTATTTGAACGATGCACCGGTAAGATTTGGAGAGTGATAGCTACACGCTGAGAATGAAGAATTATGACATGATGACCTTCGGAGGAAAGAAATGGAAACAACTCATGAAATGCTCCGGATGGTAAGAAAAGAATTCTCACAATCGAAAACAATTATGAGAGGATGGCATCAAGCTAGAACCACGCATCTTGAAGAGAATAGAGCAAGATTAAAGAGAAACTCTTCTTCGGTCTTCAAATGATGAGAATGACAGCGAGAAACACCATGATTTGTTGAGATACTCCGGAAGAATTAAAAGAGGATAGGTTGAGCCAAAGATGAAAAGAATTTGAAAACGACCTTGGAGAAGGCATGCGGCTGATGAAAATTCATTCTTACGTCAAACTTGGAGAAGAATTTAGGATAGCTCTGGGAAAATAGAAGAGTCAGGTAAGATCCTGGGAAAAGACCTATGGGTTAGGGCCCACTCGAAAGAACAGCATTGAAAAGATTTAAAAGAGATGTTGCACCGGTTGAATTAAATGACTTGAATGAGATAACAACCTCGAAATATCTTGAAGGGATTGAGAATGGAAACACAAGTCTTCTGAGATATCATCAACACTCTGGAACAAATGAATAGCGAGAAGTGAATGATAATGAGGTGCACCGGTATGAGAAGACATTGAAATGAGGAAAAAGGTATGATCAACAAAACTTGACTTGAATCCACCGAAGAAGAGAAAGGAATGCGGGATGACGAACTAGTAGAACATCTTCTTGAGAACCACCGGGTAAGAACATTGACGGAAAAGAATGGAGAAACTTCACAAAAATAAAAGGATACTTGGTAAAGAAAACTTAGTCCTTGAGGAAAAAGGGTGGGTGGGCGGGAAAAACAAAGGCAACTTGGAGACGGATGAAACAAACACCGTTGAGAAGAAATGATAATTGGTCTTGCTGATGTTGAAGTGATCGGATCCACTTGAAGAGAAACACGCCGGTTGGAAAAGAATTAACATGACAACCTCAATGATCAAGAAGGATTAGTATTCACTTAGAAATATGAGAACACCATTTAGGAAAAGGTATGGATTCAACATTTGACTTCGAAGCAACTCGAATACCACAAATAAAACAAAAACAAAGGACTTGGCTTGCAGAATAAGCCGGAACAAATACATATGATAGAGATTTACCCAATCCCATATCATGCATCTGTCGGAAAGATATTCTAGGAGCTACTTGAATTCCCACCTATAAACTCCCGAAACTTTCTGGTTATGCAATCTGGTGTTGGGGATACAGGGGAAGCAATATATCTCACCCAAACTAACAATACCTACATCCAGCTGTATCCATCCGTCAACACATAACCAAGAAACCTTCGGAAATCGTCTACCTCAACCTTCGAAAAGTATCCATTATACAAGTCATGGCAATACTCCCGTACTCACCTCAGTACTGGGTTATCGGGGTTATCTCACCAACAACTGCATAAAAGAGATTTTCGATGTCGGCGTACTAAACTCAGGTATTCCAGAACTGCAACGATAAAATTATGATGACAACACCTCAGAGCTCAACTCCCTGAGACACTTCCACTAAACCCCTGACAGGAGGCACCAAGACAATGTTCTCATCATAAAACCATCGGAACGATTCCAAGATACCCGCGTGATCCTAAAAAAAAATTAGTGAAATTTGAGAAGAGAAGAGTGAAAACTCTACGTCAGGAGACCTCACCAGAGCGACGAAGGGACTGAGGAGTAAAAAGAATTCCTAACTCTCCGATATATATAATCCTAAATGACTCAAAACATTTTTCTAGACGCAACTCGGCCGCTAAAAACGATCAAGCAGTGGGGCTCCTAAGGTCGGGGAAGGCTCTGATTACCAACTTGTAACGCCCTCGATGCGGCTATATCTCCCACGTGTCGAAGCACGACTTAGAGGCAAAACTGCATTGAAAGCAATGTCGCAAGTGAGGTAATCTTCACTCAACCCATGTAATACATAAGGGAAAGAGATACATAGTTGGCTTACAATCGCCACTTCACACAATTACATGAATAAAGCATTACATCATCCAGATACAATCAAGGTCCGACTACGGAACCAAAATAAAAGAAGAACCCCAAATGCGACAAAGGTCCCCGATCGACCCCAACTGGGCTCCACTACTGATCAACTAGAACGAAACAACACAAAAGGCAAGATCTTCATCGAGCTCCTCCTTGAGCTTGGTTGCGTCACCTGCTCGGTAACATAGGCACCTGCAAACTGGTTTTGGAAGTATCTAGTGAGCCACGAGGACTCAGCAATCCCATTACCATGGGTATCAAGACTAGCAAAGCTTAATGGGAAAGGAAGGGGTAAAGTGGTGAGGTTGCAGCAGCGGCTAAGCATAGTATGGTGGCTAACATACGCAAATGAGAGCGAGAAGAGAAACAAAGGAACGGTCGTCAACTAGTAATGATCAAGAGGTGATCCTGAACTCCTACTTACGTCAAACATAACCCAGAAACCGTGTTCACTTCCCGGACTCCGCCGAGAAGAGACCATCACGGCTACACACGCGGTTGGTGCATTTTAATTCGGATCTGGTGTCAAGTTATCTACAACCGGACATTAACAAATTCCCATCTGCCACATAACCGCGGGCACGGCTCTCGAAAGTTTATACCCTGCAGGGGTGTCCCAACTTAGCCCATGACAAGCTCCCGCGATCAACAAACGAATAGACCTTCCCCAGGAAGACCCGATCAGTCTCGGAATCCCGGTACATCAAGACATTTCGACAATGGTAAAACAAGACCAGCAAAGCCGCCCGATGCGCCGACAATCCCGATAGGAGCTGCGCATATCTCGTTCTCAGGGCACACCGGATGAGCAAGACGTCGGGTTGGCATAGACCCTGGTTGCCCAGGGGGCGCCGGACATCGCTCGGTTTGGACCAGCACTTAGACAAGCACTGGCCCGGGGGGGGGGGGCTAAAATAAAGATGACCCTCGAGAGAGCGATTCCCAAGGGAAAAGTATAGGTGCTGGTGAGGCAAATGGTAAAAGTCAATGTTGGGCCTTGCTGGACAAGTTTTATTCAAAGCGAACTGTCAGGGGGGTCCCATAAATCACCCGACCGCGTTAGGAACGCAAAATCCGGGAACATAACACCGGTATGACGGAAACTAGGGCGGCAAGAGTGGAACAAAACACCAGGCATAAGGCCGAGCCTTCCACCCTTTACCAAGTATATAGATGCATTAATAATATAAGAGATATTGTGATATCCCAACCAAAAATCCTGTCCACCATGGAGAAATCTTCAACTTCACCTGCAACTAACAACGCTATAAGAGGGGCTGAGCAAAAGCGGTAACATAGCCAAGCAACGGTTTGCATAGGAAAGGTGTCAAAGGTTAGAGGTTCATGGCAATATGGGATGGCTTGATAAACAGGTAATAGGTAGCGCAGCATAGCGATAGAACGAAGCAACTAGCATAGCAATGATAGTAGTGAGATCCAGGATAGCGGTCATCTTGCCTGAAATCCCGCAAGGAAGAAGAACGAGTCCATGAAGAAGACGAACGGAAGAAGCCGAACCAATCATAGACGAACGAATCCTCACGATCGCAACGAAACGGGAACTATCGAGAAGAAGCACACAACATAGGTAAACACACCACACATGAACAAGACATGATGCACAACAAGTATGATGCATGACCGAGCTACATGAAGCTATTCATGGCAAGAGAAGATGCAAACAAGAACAACACATCAAGGCAAGTTTAAATGAGGCCGGGAACAACATATAACAATTCCGGTAAGTCCTCATATGCAAATTTCGAAATTGGTCCAGAACTGAATAAACCTTATGTTCAAGTTGTTAAACAGCAAGTTAAGATGCACCAAGATGATCTACACGAAATCCTAGTCAAGTTACATATAAAGTTCATTAGATTCAGAGCTACGGCCTAGAAGATATGAGCAAAACAAGTTAAACATGGCATTGATGCAAAATGCACTCAAACATCAAGCAAACACCTCAAAACAAGGATGCAACATGATAATATGAAACTACATGCAAAAACAAGCAAGTTTCATATAGAGCACACTCAAAACGGAGCAACGGTTCAACACACACACTATACAAGTCATAGCAACAATCTGTCCATAACAGCAACTAGGCATATTGCAAGCATCAAAACAATAAGCTACAGCACCCCAACATAATAACAAAAGGCATGGGCATGAAGTACTGGTAAAGCATAACAAAACATGAACACTGAGCTATCTCCAGAAACAACTAGAACATGCTCAAAAACACATGGAGATATTGCAAATAACAACAGTTTCAGACTTTAGCAGAAATAACATCAGGTTGCAATGTTTAGAGCAAGCAAACAACATGTTACAGGAACTTATCATGGCAAACAAAGGCATGGCATGAATCTACTAATAGCATAGATCAAAAGACCCTTACTGACCATGAGCCAAAAAGGCATAGAAAACATGATGGCACCCATGTAAACATGGCAAGTTATATTACAGATTCATACATGGTAGAAACAACAATAAGTAGACATATTGGTGAGCTCGAACCACTCACCATAGAGCAATACATGGCATGGCAAGGCAACCAACAGTAAGAAGGCATGTTTATGAAGCTAAGCATGGCAAGAGCAAGTTCATAGGGTTCATGGATCACTAGGAAAACACATGGGAACAAGTGAACTTAATGTTAACAGGCTGACAAACAATATTTTCAAGCAACTTTGGAGCAAGATTACAACATGTTCCAGCAGGCTATAATTGCAACCATGGGCACGAATGGATAGAGCATGACATGTAGATCAAAACATGTTTATAGAGCATCTCCAGATTATGCATAGAATGATTAGTAGAAGCATGGTAACATAGCAACAAAATATAACAGAATCTGTCAGGAAAACAGCAACAGCAACTACCCTACTTAACAAGCTTGATACACTCAGCACACAACTCACAAAAATACATGGTTGGCACCCCTGGAAAGATGGCATGGCATAGATCAACATTAATATAGAGCTCAACCTCATAGGATGCACACATCAATCATGGCAAAAATGATAAAACAGCAAGTTATAACAGTTTCAGCAGATTAACATCAATATGCACTCTTCCAACAGCATTTCGGGCATCAAGATGAACTCAAATGAAAATGATGCAATGGAATGAAATGATCTACTCGTCGAGACGAACAATTTGACATATTATACGCACGAAACGGAGCTACGGATGCAGAGATGTGATGGCATGAACATGGCATGAAAATGTATGAAATCTGGGACTTAGGCAAATTTTCACCTCGCGGGATAAGTCAACGGGATGGAGCGGTTCCGGGACGGAGAGATCCGGGGCGCGGGCGACGTGTTTGGATCACCGGACCGGTGGATCTGATCCATCCCGGCTGGATCTAGCCGGAGGGAGCTCCGGCGAGCTCCGGCTCCGGCGACTCCGGCGAATGGAGGTGCGGGAGGCGAGGTCCGGCCGGCGGGGAGCGGCGGAGGCGCCGGGAGGCGCGGCCGGGGGCGGAGTGGCACCGGCCGGCGGAGGCGGCCGCGGAGGGCCGGGGCCGGCGAGGCACGGCGGGGGTCGGCCGGGGAGTGCGGGCGACGGGGCCGGCTGGGAAGGAGGCGGCGAGGTCGGCGGCGACCGGCGGCGGCGGGCGGCAGCAGAGGCGCCGGCGGAGGCACGGGCCTGCGGCGGCGCCGGCGAGGCGCGCGGGGGCGCACGACGGCGGGGCCGGGCGGCGGGCGAAACGGCGGCGGGGTCTGGCGAGGGGCCGAGCGGCGGAGGGAGCCAGCGGCGCTCGCCGGCGGTGAAGGCGGAGCACGGGCGCGCTCGGGCCCGGTCGCGGCCCGGGACGGGCCTCCCGTGGGCCGAGCGGGCCGCGGCGGCGCGAGGAGAGAGAGGATGCGGGAGCGGGCTGAGGTGGCGGCTTCTGGTTGGACGAGGCGGCAGGGAAGGTGACGTGGCGCGACGGGATTGGCCGGAGCGACGTGGAGGGCGGACATATCCGGCCCGGTTCGTACGTGTCCGTCGGCGGGAGGAGGAAGAAGGCTAGGATTTGGACAAAAATTCGGAGAGGGAGGTGTATATATAGGTAGAGGAAGCTAGGAGAGTCCAAATGAGGTGTGGTTTTCGGCCACGCGATCGTGATCGAACGACCGAGAGCATGGAGGGGAGTTAGATGGGTTTTGGGCCACTTTGGAAGGGGTGTTGGGCTGGAACTCAAAGAGGGCTTCTGCGGTTACCCGGTTAACCGTTGGAGTACCAAACGACCTCCAAATGGCACGAAACTTGACAGGCGGTCTACCGGTGCTATACCAAGGCCGCTTGGCAAACCTCGGGCCATTTAGAGAAAGTTTAACACCCGCTCACAATAGGAGAGAAGAAGGGGACGCCGGAGGACATAGGAGTGCCGGATTGCAAAACGGACAACGGGGAAAAAGCTCGGATGCATGAGACGAACACGTATGCCAATGCGATGCACATGATGACATGATATGAAATGCATATGATGACATGGCAAAGTGCAACACGCAAGCAAATGACATGGCAACGACGGCGAATAACTGACGGACACCTGGCGCATCGGATCCGGGGCGTTACATCCACTAAGGGACCCTTGAGTGCGGTCACCGAACCCATACAAATGGAAACCCTTGGGGGCAGTCATCAAACCAGTTTGGCAACCCTTGGGGCGATCACCAGTACCTGTCAAATTGCTCGGGGCAATCTTCGCAACCTAATTGAAGACCCCGATGCTTGCCAAGAGCTTTAGACCACAATGATTGAGCTCCGAACACCACCAACCATCTAGGGCGCCCAAGCACCCAAGAAGAAGCTCTAGGGTACCAAGCACCCACGAGTAATAAGCTTCTCAACTTGTAACTTCCACGTATCACCGTGGTGAACTCAAACCTATGCAACTAATGCAATGGCAAGGGCACACGGAGTGCTCAAGTCCCTCACTCTCAAATCCCACCAAAGCAATGAAATCTATGGAGGAAAAAGATAGGAAGAATAAGAAGGAGAACACCAAGAACTCCAAGATCTAGATCCAAGGGGTTCCTCTCACATAGAGGAGAAAGTGGTTGGTAGAAACATAGATCTAGATCTCCTCTCTCTTTTCCCTCAGGAACTAGCAAGAATCATTGGAGGGATTGAGAGATAGCAAGCTCGGAGAAGGTTAACAATGGGGGGCAAACACGAGATAGAAGGATAAGGTCCAGTGGGGAAGAAGACCCCCCTTTTATAGGTGGGGAAAAATCCAACCATTATCCCCATTCTCAGCCCGCAGCCGGCGGTACTATCGCTCAAGGGAGCGGTACTGCCACTTGCATGGACGGGCGGTACTATCGCTTGGCCCAGCGGTACTACCAATGGGACCGCGCTCAGTAGCTAACACGAGCAATAGGAAAGATACAGGAGAGAACCCTGAGCGGCACTAGTAGTGGAGGTAGCCGTGGTACTACCGCTAACGAGGGTACTATCGCTCCTCCTCCTGCTACTACTGTCCCTGAACCCGACATGAGAACTGCACGTTCTGAGTCATGACGGTACAATAGCGGCACAGGAGCGGCACTGCTGCTTGAAACTCTCGGCGGTACTACCGCTACTGTAGCGGCACTACCACCTGTGGCCCTCGGCAGTACTTCTGCTCCAACCAATGGTACTATCGCTGGCTCCATCCAATGCTACATCCAAGCAAAACAGATGCTCGGGAAAACCAGAACTGCCACAACTTCTGCAAATGAGCTCTGAATTGAGAAAAGTCAAGCTTGTTGGATAGATGACGATGAGTAGCATCCAAAACCTAGCAGTTAATTTGTCAAGCACAAAACCTAGAACAACTAGGCTCACCTATGTGCACCAACAACTTATGCTAAGCAAGATAAACAACTAAGTGATAGTAAGATATATAACATGAAACACTATGGCTATCACAAAGTAAAGTGCATAAGTAAAGGGCTCGGGTAAGAGATAATCAAGGCACGCGGAGACGACAATGTATCCCGAAATTCACACCCTTGCGGAAGCTAATCTCCATTGGAGCGGTGTGGATGCACAATGCTCAACAAGAAGCCACTAGGGCCACCGTAATCTCCTCACGCCCTCGCACAATTCAAGATGTCGTGATTCCACTAAGGGACCCTTGAGGGTGGTCACTGAACTCGTACAAATGGAAACCCTTGGGGGCAGTCACCGAATCCGTACACTTTGGCAACCCTTGCGGGCGGTCACCGGTACCCGTCAAATTTCTCGGGCAATCTCCACAACCTAATTGGAGACCCTGACGCTTTCCCGGAGCTTTACACTACAATGATTGAGCTCCGAACACCACCAACCGTCTAGGGCACCCAAGCACCCAAGAGGAAGCTCTAGGGTAGCAAGCACCCAAGAGTAATAAGCTTCGCAACTTGTAACTTTCACTTATCACCGTGGAGAACTCAAACCGATGCAACTAATGCAATGGCAAGGGCACACGGAGTGCCCAAGTCCTTCACTCTCAAATCCCACCAAAGCAATGAAAGCTATGGAGGGAAAAGAGAGGAGGAACAAGAATGAGAACACCAAAAACTCCAAGATCTAGATCCAAGGCATTCCCCTCACATAGAGGAGAAAGTGATTGGTGGGAAACATAGATCTAGATCTCCTCTCTTTTTTCCCTCAAGAACTAGGAAGAATCATTGGAGGGATCGAGAGATAGCACGCTCGAAGAAGGTCAACAATTGGGGGCAAACACGAGCTAGAAGGATAAGGTCCGATGGGGAAGAAGACCCCCTTTTATATGTGGAGAAAAATCTAACCGTTATCCCCATTCTCAGCCCGCAGCAGGCGGTACTATCACTCAAGGCAGCGGTACTACCGCTTGCGTGGATGGGCGGTACTGTCGCTTGGCCCAGCGGTACTACCGATGGGACCGCGCTCAGCAGCTAACACGAGCACTGGGAGAGATACAGGAGAGAACCCTCGAGAGGCACTAGTAGGAGAGGTAGGCGTGGTACTATCGCTAACGAGCCCTACTACCGCTGCTACTACCGCTGAACCCGACACGAGAATTGCACGTTCCGAGTCGTGGTGGTACTAGAGCAGCACTGCCGCTTGAGGCTCTCGGCGGTACTACCGCCTGCGGCCCTCGGTGATACAGCCGCTCCAAGTCATGGTACTACCGCTGGCTCCATCCAATGCCACATCCATGCAAAACAGATGCTCCAGGAAAACCAGAACTGCCACATCTTTTGCAAATGAGCTCTGAATTGAGCAAAGTCAAGCTTGTTGGATAGATGACGACAAGTAGCATCCAAAACCTAGCGGTTAATTTGTCAAGCACAAAACTTAAACCAACTAGCTCACCTATGTGCACCAACAACTTATGCTAAGCAAGATAAACAACTAAGTGATAGCAAGATATACAACATGAAACACTATGGCTATCACAAAGTAAAGTGCATAGGTAAAGGGCTCGGGTAAGAGATAACCGAGGCACGCGGAGACGATGATGTATCCGAAGTTCACACCCTTGCGGATGCTAATCTCGGTTTGGAGCGGTCTGAAGGCACAATGCTCCCGAAGAAGCCACTAGGGCCACTGTAATCTCCTCACGCCCTCGCATAATACAAGATGTATTCCACTAAGGGACTCTTGAGGGCGGTCACCGAACCCGTACAAATGGCAACCCTTGGGGGCAGTCACCGAACCCATACACTTTGGCAACCTTTGGGGGTGGTGACCGGTATCCGTGAAATTGCTCGGGGCAATCTCCAGAACCTAATTGGATACCCCGATGCTTGCCCGGAGCTTGACACCACAATGATTGAGCTCCAAACACCACCAACAATCTAGGGTGCCCAAGCACCCAAGAGGAAGCTCTAGGGTACCAATCACCCAAGATTAATAAGCTTCTCAAGTTGTAAAATCCACGTATCACCGTGGAGAACTCAAACCAATGCAACTAATGCAATGGCAAGGGCACGCGGAGTGCCCAAGTCCCTCACTCTCAAATCCCGCCAAAGCAACGAAAGCTATGGAGGAAAAAGATAGGAAGAACAAGAAGGAGAACACCAAGAACTCCAAGATCTAGATCCAGGGGGTTTCCCTCACATAGAGGAGAAAGTGATTGGTGGAAACATATATCTAGATCTTCTCTCTCTTTTCCCTCAAGAACTAGCAAGAATCATTGGAGGGATTGAGTGATAGCAAGCTCGAAGAAGGTTAACAATGGGGGCCAAACACGGGCTAGAAGGGTAAGGTCCAATGGGAAGAAGACCCCCTTTTATAGGTGGGAAAAAATCCAACCATTATCCCCATTCTCAGCCCGCAGCGAGCAGTACTACCACTCAAGGGAGTGGTACTACCGCATGTGTGGATGGGTGGTACTGTCGATTGGCCCAGCGATACTTCCGCGGGGACCGCGCTTGGCAGCTAACTCGAACACTGGGAGAGATACATGAGAGAACCCTCGAGCGGCACTAGTAGCAGAGGTAGGCATGGTACTACCACTAATGGGCGGTACTACTGCCCCTACTGCCGCTGCTACCGCCGCTGAACCCGACACGAGAAATGCACGTTTTGAGTCGTGGCGGTACTAGAGCGGCACAGGAGTGGCACTGCCGCTTGAGGTTCTCGGCAGTACTACCGCTACTGTTGCGGTACTACCACCTGTGGCCCTTGGCGGTACTGTCGCTCCAAGCCACGGTACTAGCGTTGTCTCCATCCAATGCCACATCCAAGCAAACCAGATGCTTTAGGAAAACCAGAACTGCCACAAATTCTGCAAAATGAGCTCCGAATTGAGCAAACTCAAGCTTGTTGGATAGACGGCGACGAGTAGCAACCAAAACCTAGCGGTTAGCTTGTCAAGCACAAAACCTAAAACAACTAGGCTCACCTATGTGCACCAACAACTTATGCTAAGGAAGATAAACAACTAAGTGATAGCAAGATATATAACATGAAACACTATGGCTATCACAAAGTAAAGTGCATAAGCAAAGGGCTCGGGTAAGAGATAACCGAGGCACGCGGAGACGATGATGTGAAGTTCACACCCTTGCGGATGCTAATCTCCGTTTGGAGCGGCGTGGAGGCATAATGCTCCCCAAGAAACCACTTGGGCCACCGTAATCTCCTCACGCCCTCGCACAATGCAAGATGTCGTGATTCCACTAAGGGACCCTTGAGGGCGGTCACCGAACCCGTACAAATGGAAACCCTTGGGGGCAGTCACCGAATCCATACACTTTGGCAACCCTTGGGGGCGGTCACCTGTACTCGTATAATTGATTGGGGCAATCTCCACAACCTAATTGGAGACCCCGATGCTTGCCCGGAGCTTTACACCAAAATCATTGAGCTCCGGACACCACCAACCGTCTAGGGCGCCCAAGCACCCAAGAGGAAGCTCTACGGTACCAAGCACCCAAGATTAATAAGTTCTCAACTTCTAACTTCCATGTATCACCATGGAGAACTCAAATAGATGCAACTAATGCAATGGCCAGGGCACACGGAGTGCCCAAGTCCCTCACTCTCAAATGCCGCAAAAGCAATGAAAGCTATGGAGGAAAAAGAGAGGAAGAACAAGAAGGAGAACACCAGGAACGCCAAGATCTAGATCCAAGGGGTTCCTCTCACATAGAGGAGAAAGTGATTGGTGGAAACATAGCTCGATCTCCTCTCTCTTTTCTTTCAAGAACTAGCAAGAATCATTGGCGGGATTGAGAGACAGCAAGCTCGAAGAAGGTCACCAATGGGGGGAATACCGAGCTAGAAGAATAAGTTCCGATGGGGAAGAAGACCCCCTTTTATAGGTCGGGAAAATCCAACCGTTATCCCCATTCTCAGCCCACAACGGGCAGTACTACCGCTTGCACGGACGGGCGGTACTATCGCTTGGCCCAGCGGTACTACCACTAGGACCGCGCTCAGCAGCTAACACGAGCACTGGGAGAGATACATGAGAGAACCCTCGAGCGGCACTAGTAGCGGAGGTTGGCGCGGCACTACCACTCCTACTGCCGTTGCTAATTCCGCTGAAACTGACACGAGAGCTGCACATTCCAAGTAGGCGGTACTAGAGCGGCACAGGAGCGGCACTACCGCTTGAGGCTCTTGGCGGAATTACTTCTACTAAAGAAGTACTACCGCCTGTGACCCTCGGCGGTACTGCCTCTCCAAGCCACGGTACTACCGCTGGTTCCATCCAATGCCACATCCAAGCAAAACAGATGCACCAGGAAAACCAGAACTGCCACAACTTCTGCAAATGAGCTCCGAATTGAGCAAACTCAAGCTTGTTGGATAGATGACTAAGAGTAGCATCCAAAACCTAGCGGTTAATTTGCCAAGCACAAAACCTAAAACAACGAGGCTCACCTATGTGCACCAACAACTTATTCTAAGCAAGATAAACAACTAAGTGATAGCAAGATATATAACATGAAACGCTATGGCTATCACAAAGTAAAGTGCATAGGTAAAGGGCTCGGGTAAGAGATAACCGAGGCGTGCGGAGACGATGATGTATCCCAAAGTGCGCACCCTTGCGGATGCTAATCTCCGTTTGGAGCAGAGTGGAGGCACAATGCTCCCCAAGAAGCGACTAGGGCCACCGTAATCTCCTCACGCCCTCGCACAATGCAAGATGTCGTGATTCCACTAAGGGTCCCTTGAGCGTAGTCATCGAACCCGTACAAATGGCAACCCTTGCGGGCAATCACTGAACCCATACACTTTGGCAAACCTTGGGGGCGGTCACCGGTAACCACCAAATTGCTCGGGGCAATCTCCACAACCTAATTGGAGACCCCGACGCATGCCGAGAGCTTTACACCACAATGATTGAGCTTCGAACACCACCAACCGTCTAGGGCTCCCAAGCACCCAAGAGGAAGCTCTAGTGTATAAAGCACCCAAGATTAATAAGCTTCTCAACTTGTAACTTCCACGTATCACCATGGAAACTCAAACCGATGCAACTAATGCAATGGCAAGGGCACACGGAGTGCCCAAGTCCCTCACTCTCAAATCCCACCAAAGGAACGAAAGCTATGGAGGAAAAAGAGAGGAAGAAAAAGGAGAACTCCAAGATCTAGATCCAACGGGTTCCCGTCACATGGAGGAGAAAGTGATTGGTGGAAACATAGATCTAGATCTCCTCTCTCTTTTCCCTCAAGAACTAGCAAGAATCATTGAAGGGATTGAGAGATAGCAAGCTCGAAGAAGGTTAACAATGGGGGGCAAACACGAGAACGAAGGATATGGTCCAATGGGGAAGAAGACCCCCTTTTATAGGTGGGGAAAATCAAACTGTTATCCCCATTATCAGAGCACGGCGGGCGGTACTACTGCTCAAGGGAGCGGTACTACCGCTTGCGCGGATGGGCGGTACTATTGCTTGGCCTATCAGTACTACCGACGTGACCGCGCTCAGCAGCTAACATGAGCACTGGGAGAGATACAGGAGAGAACCCTCGATTAGTACTAGTAGCGGAGGTAGGCGCGGTACTACCGCTAATGAGCGTTACTACCACTCCTACTGCCGCTGAAACCAACACGAGAACTAAACGTTCCGAGTCATGGCGGTACTAGAGCGGCACAGGAGCGGCACTGTCGCTTGAGGCTCTTGGTGGTACTACCGCTACTGCAGCGGTACTACCGCTTGTGGACCTCAGCGGTACTACCGCTCCAAGCCACGGTACTGCCGCTGGCTCCACTCAATGCCACTTCCAAGAAAAATAGATGCTCCAGGAAAACCAGAACTGCCACAACTTCTGCAAATGAGCTCCGAATTTAGCAAACTCAAGCTTGTTGGATAGACGACGATGAGTAGAATCCAAAACCTAGTGGTTAATTTCTCAAGCAAAAAACCTAAAACAACTAGGCTCACCTATGTGCACCAACAACTTATGCTAAGCAAGATAAACAACTGAGTGATAGCATGATATATAACATGAAACACTATGGCTATCACAAAGTAAAGTGCATAAGTAAAGGGCTCGGGTAAGAGATAACCGAGCCACGCGGAGACTACTATGTATCCCGAAGTTCCCACCCTTGCGGATGCTAATCTCCGTTTGGAGCGTGTGGAGGCACAATGCTCCCCATGAAGCCACTAGGGCCACCGTAATCTCCTCACGCCCTCGCACAATGCAAGATGTCGTGATTCCACTAGGGACCCTTGAGGGCGGTCACCGAACCCGTACAAATGGCAACCCTTGGGGGCAGTCACCGAACCCGTACACTTTGGCAACCCTTGGGGCGGTCACCGGTACCCGTCAAATTGCTCGGGGCAATCTCCACAACCTAATTGGTGACCCCGACGCTTGCCTAGAGCTTTACACCATAATGATTGAGATCCGAACACCACCTACCGTCTAGGGCACCCAAGCACCCAAGAGGAAGCTCTAGAGTACCAAGCACCCAAGAGTAATAAGCGTCTCAACTTGTAACTTCCACGTATCACCGTGGAGAACTCAAACCAATGCAATGGCTATCACAAAACGCAAGTGATATATAAGCTTCACAACTAAGTGATAGCAAGATATATAACATGAAACGCTATGGCTATCACAAAGTAAAGTGCATAGGTAAAGGGCTCGGGTAAGAGATAACCGAGGCGTGTGGAGACGATGATGTATCCCGAAGTGCGCACCCTTGCGGATGCTAATCTTCGTTTGGAGCGGAGTGGAGGCACAATGCTCCCCAAGAAGCGACTAGGGCCACCGTAATCTCCTCACGCCCTCGCACAATGCAAGATGTCGTGATTCCACTAAAGGTCCCTTGAGCGTAGTCATCGAACCCGTACAAATGGCAACCCTTGCGGGCAGTCACCGAACCCATACACTTTGGCAAACCTTGGGGGCGGTCACCGGTAACCGCCAAATTGCTCGGGGCAATCTCCACAACCTAATTGGAGACCCCGACGCATGCCGAGAGCTTTACACCACAATGATTGAGCTTCGAACACCACCAACCGTCTAGGGCTCCCAAGCACCCAAGAGGAAGCTCTAGAGTACCAAGCACCCAAGAGTAATAAGCTTCTCAACTTGTAACTTCCACGTATCACCGTGGAGAACTCAAACCAATGCAATTAATGCAATGGCAAGGGCACATGGAGTGCCCAAGTCCCTCACTCTCAAATCCCACCAAAGTAACGTGAAACCTCCAACAGAGAAGAACTGGCATAACCTCCAACATCAAAAACATCATAGAAGATGCAAGTGAACTCCATTTTCGATGAACTCGAGCTTGTCATGAGGATAACCATAAGATCTCAAACTCACAATGAGAAACACCAAACAAGAACCAAGAAAGATGATGCAAGGATGCAATGGTTGAACAATATGATCAAGCTACTAACTTGAGATACCCCCTTGATAGTATGGCAAATGATCCTATAACCCGGTCTCCCAACTACCACCATGAGACCGGTAAAATAGAAAACCTATCAAGGGCAAACGTTTGCCTTGCGCATGATCCACTTGAGCTAGATGATGACGATCTTGTCCTGCTCAAGATGGACCACCTTTTTTTGCGTTGGGTCGATGAAGACTAGTTGATTGCTCCCTCATACTCCACTATGGGTGAGCCACTCTTCGGCACATCTTCACAAGTCCATTGTCACCATAATGGACGGTAAGCTTCAAGCACTTGATCTCTTCGTGATGCTCCACTTGAACCTGCACACCACAATCTTGATGATGATCACTACTTGATGTCATCCTCTCCATGGGTTGTATGATATCTTCCTCTTGACGCAAGCCCATGGAAACATACCAAACCCCACATAGAACTCTCATGTAGACCATGGGTTAGTACACAAAGCGTCATGGACAATGCTTACCATACCATGGGATCACTTAATCCCTCTCGGTACATCTTATATGCTTTGTGTGTTGATCAACTTGAATCACTCTCTGTACTTAGTCTTGATCAACCTTGAATCTTTCCAACTCTCTTCATTTGGATGAAGTCTTGAAGGTAAACATGAATGAACACACAATCTTCTTCTTCAAGACATGCTTGCAATAAGCTCAACACTCACATGACCAATCTTTGGATAATTCCTTAATAACACCTTGGTCAACTCATAAACTCCTTGAAACCAACACATGTACTTCAAGAAATGCCTATGGACAAATCCTTCAAATATAACTCAAAGCAACTATTAGTCCATAGAGAATGTCATCAATTACCAAAACCACACATGAGGGCACCACATGTTCTTTCACTTGTCATTGCCTATCTCTATTTTGTTTTCAAGTTAAATGTCGAAGAGACAAGTTTAATGGGTGAAGCCTAATTTTCAATCGACGGCTCCCTTAATGTCACTCAATCTTCTCCCAGTTGCAACTCCACACCCAACATGCAATTAGGGGCCGGCCTTTGTTGTCCCTGTTACAAGTCCACCATCGATACACAATTTGGCCTGAACCATTTTGCTCCCATTTGCAAGTCCATCCTCAACATGCAGCTGGGAGGTCAACCATTATTCCCTAGTTGCAACTCCACCTCTAGTTGCAAGCGCACCATCGACTCGCAACTAGACCCATAGTTTGTTCCATCTCAGTTGCAGGCTCATCCTTGACTCGCAACTCTGACTCTTTTTTTAGTTTTTCATCCCAGTTGCAGGTCCACCCTTGGTCGAACATTAATTCGCAACTGGGCTCGTAGTTTCGTAGTTGTCTCAATTGCAAGTCCATCCTCTACTCGCAACTATGTTCGTAGTTGTCCGAGTTGACATCCAACCCTTGACTCACAACTGGACCTGTGGTTTGTTTCAACCCAATTGCATGTTACCCTTTAATCGTAACTGGGATCATAGATTTGTAGTTGTGCCAGTTGCAAGTCCACCCTCGACTCACAATTAGCTCGTAGTTGCCCCAGTTGCAAGTCCACCATCGACTTGCAACAGGGCATGTGTTTTGTTTCTATACCAGTTGCAAATCCATGCTCGACTCGCAACTGGGCTTGTAGTTTGTCATTTGTCCCAGATGCAAGTCCGCCCTCAATTCGCAAATAGTTTGTGTAGTTATCCCAGTTACAAGTCCGCGCTTGACTCGCAACTAGGCTTATTCTTTGTTTCATTCTAGTTGCAAGTCCACCCTTGACTCGCAACTGGGACTATAGTTTTGCAGTTGTCTCTGTTTCAAGTACACTCTCGAATCGCAACTGGGCCAATAGTTTTGTTGTTGTCCCTGTTGCAAGTCCGCCATCCGACTTGCAACTGGGTTGTTTGTTTTGCCGTGCACCCTCAACTCGTAGATGGCATCATAGTATTGTGTAGTTGTTCCCGTTGCAAGTCCGTCCTTTGAAGGAAATATGCCCTAGAGGCAATAATAAAGTTATTATTTATTTCCTCATATCATGATAAATGTTTATTATTCATGCTAGAATTGTATTAACCGGAAACATGATACATGTGTGAATACATAGACAAAACTGTAGTCACTAGTATGCCTCTACTTGACTAGCTCATTAATCAAAGATGGTTATGTTTCCTAACCATAGACATGTGTTGTCATTTGATTAGTGGGATCACATCATTAGAAGAATGATGTGATTGACATGACCCATCCCGTTAGCCTAGCACTTGATCGTTTAGTATTCTGCTATTGCTATCTTCATGACTTATACATGTTCCTGTAACTATGAGAATTATGCAACTCCCGTTTACCGGAGGAACACTTTGGGTACTACCAAACGTCACAACGTAACTGGGTGATTATAAAGGAGTACTACAGGTGTCTCCGAAGGTACATGTTGAGTTGGCGTATTTCGAGATTAGGTTTTGTCACTCCGATTTTCGGAGAGGTATCTCTGGGCCCTCTCGGTAATGCACATCACTATAAGCCTTGCAAGCAATGTAGCTAATGAGTTAGTTACGGAATGATGTATTACGTAACGAGTAAAGAGACTTGCCGGTAACGAGATTGAACTAAGTATTGGATACCGACGATCGAATCTCGGGCAAGTAACATGCCGATGACAAAGGGAACAACGTATGTTGTTATGCGGTTTGACCGATAAAGATCTTCGTAGAATATGTAGGAACCAATATGGGCATCCAGGTCTCGCTATTGGTTATTGACCGAGAATGGTTCTAGGTCATGTCTACATAGTTCTCGAACCCGTAGGGTCCGCACGCTTAACGTTTCGATGACAGTTTTATTATGAGTTTATAAGTTTTGATGTACCGAAGTTTGTTCGGAGTCCCGGATGTGATCACGGACATGACGAGGAGTCTCGAAATGGTCGAGACATAAAGATTGATATATTGGAAGCCTATATTTGGACATCGTAATGGTTCCGGGTGAAATCAAGATTTTACCGGAACACCGGGGGTTACCGGAACCCTCCCGGGGATATTGGGCCTTAGTGGGCCAAGAGGGAGAAGAGGAGGGCCGGCCAGGGCAGGCCGCACGCCCCCTCCCCCCTAGTCCGAATAGGACAAGGAAGGGGGGGGGCGGCGCCCCCCTTTCCTCTTTCCCCTCCCCCCTTTCCTTCTCCACCAAGGCAAGAGGGGGGAGTCCTACTCCCGGTGGGAGTAGGACTCCTCCAGGCGCACCCCTAGGGGGCCAGCCGCACCTTCCCCCTCCCTCCTTTATATACGGGGGCGGGGGGCACCCCATAGACACACAAGTTGATCTTCGTGATCGTTCCTTAGCCGTGTGCGGTGCCCCCTTCCACCATATTCCACCTCGGTCATATCGTCGTGGAGTTTAGGCGAAGCCCTGCGCCGGTAGAACATCATCATCGTCACCACGCTGTCGTGCTGACGGAACTCATCTCCGGAGCTCGGCTGGATCGGAGGCCGGAGATCGTCATCGAGCTGAACGTGTGCTGAACTCGGAGGCTCCGTACGTTCGGTGCTTGGATCGGTCGGATCATGAAGACGTACGACTACATCAACCGCGTTGTGCTAACGCTTCCGCTTACGGTCTGCGAGGGTACGTGGATGAACACTCTCCCCTCTCGTTGCTATATCATCACCATGATCTTGCGTGTGCGTAGGAAATTTTTTGAAATTACTACGTTCCCCAACATCCTTGACTTGCACCTAGACCATAGTTTGTTTTCATCCAAGTTGCAAGTCCATCCTTGACTCGCAACTTCGTACATGGTTTTTTTGTTGTACCAATTGCCATTTTAGCCTCCAACTCGCAACTGGGCCATTTGCTTTCGCCAAAATGAAAGTACACCCTTGACTCACAACTTGCATCGTAGTTTTGTGTAGTTGTCCTAGTTTCAAGTCCGCCCTTGACTCGCAGCTAGGACTGTTGTTTGTTTCATCCAAGTTGCAAGTACACCCTTGACTCACAACTGGGCTTGCAGTTTTGTAGTTGTCCCAGTTGCATCTCCACCCACGGCTCGCAACTCGGCCGATAGTTTTTTTATTTTCCCTGTTCCTCCGACTCGTAACTAGGCCTTTTGTTTTGCTAGTTGCAAGTGCACCCTTGTGGCACCCTGGCTCAGAGAAACCGGAACGCCGCGTATTCCAGCCCAGAGATCGAGGAGAAGTCTTCTGGAATATGGCACTGCTTAGCATAGAACAAATCAGCTCTTTATTACAGTCTAAATGAGTACAAGGGGATTACATCGGCATGGCGATAATACGCCTGCCACGGTTGCTCTATGCAAGAAGCAGAACAACATGAAGCAGCGGAATAACTCTAGCAGCAGAACAGCGATGACGGTGATGAACTCCACTCCGCAGGGACTCTGGCTGGAACGCTTATCCTAGCTTGCAGACAAAGGATCCACAGCAAACAAGCAATCAAATCCAGCATGACCTGCAAACTAGCATGACACGCCAGGTCAGTACATTGAATGCACTTCCAAGCTCACAGCAACCAAGAGCAATCAAAACAAACAACAACATGGCATTTATAGGTTAACAATGATTAACATGATATTATCAGAACAACATGGCATCAACAAGGTGAACATGATACAGCTAGAACACTACGAGCATGGCATGAACATATGAACATGATGATACTAGCATGCAACATGATGATACTATCATGCACCAACTTACTCTGGTCAGGGTTACCTCGTAACCATCACATACATCACTTACCACCGCGGACATCACATGGTCATCTTAGGATCCAATCAAGCTTGGTATTAACCATACCATAGTAATCATTACATGACTACAAGGAGCTTGATCTTTACCCAAGATTCTTGCATAACACCACAAAAATCCACCAACTCGGTATCCACAATACCACTGTGATCCTCTCACAATCACATAAAACTTTGGTATCCATGATACCTCCGTGATCCTCTCTTGATCACAACCAACCTCTTTCTCATCATCGACCCGGTGTTATTAATAATCAAGTTATTATTATTACTCTTGACTCATAGTGTGACCGACTATGAACTGGGCCCTTATCCACGGGTGCGGCTATCGATAGGTTTAACACACACTCTGCAGAGGTTAGTACAATGTACCCACACCACGGAACACATGGCCTCGCGCTCCCATTCAGGTGGACCAACGGCGTTCCGACAAAACCGATCTGTTGCCATCACACCCTCCCAGTCACTCCGACAAACTCCCCTTTGGGCTAAGTCCTTGGTGGCCCAAATGTCAACCCGTGACATCCAACGCCACCGTCGTGGCCAAACAATAAACAGTCCCAAACGGGGACATGTGCACATAACCAAACTCGGGCTCACAAGGCTTATGCCGTCCTACCCGGCCAAGGTAGTGCCCGTGCATAACCTTCCCTCTTTGGAGGCACCAACGAGAGACATGACAATAGACCCAGTTAGGACCCCCCCCCCCCATAAGGCAAGTGTGGCTACACTAGTCAGCTCGATTTAGTGGCACCATGACTCAGCCAACAGTTGTCCAAGTTTTATTATTATTCGGTTAGATTTGAATGCAATAAACTGAGCCATATTAAAATAACATGATGCAACCATAATGTATGAGCATGATTTCAACATAAGCATGGATGTGCAACATCATCATCAAGCATATCAACAGTAAATCATATATCCGAATGAACATGGCATACTGACGGCCATGAATATCACAAGTATAACACTAATCATAGCATAACATGACCACTAGCATCATCAATAAATACCAACATATCAAGAATACTACCAAGTAAGCATTTAATCAACTAGATGCATAGAAACATGCATATCAACAGTACTCGGTAGCAGACGATGGTCATGCACCGAAGAATATGACCAACACCAACATGTACTACTACTAAGCATGCCATACGAAAGAAATACTAGCAACTAGTACATGATAACCAGGTGCATAAGCATCACCGAAACAATGATAACCGTACCAAAACAAAAAGACATTTATTAAATATTCAAGTTGAGAACCATGGCTACTGCATGGCCATCATGCAAGTGGGTGTTGTGGCTTGCCTGGGGGTGAAGAATGCACCGGGGAGAAGTGTGGAGCGATCGCGGAAGAAATCACCGAAAAAGGTTCTCCCTCGGAGGGGGCTGATTTGGGGAAAGAGCATAACGGTCATTTCCAGTATGTCAAACCATAGTGAAAATGATGTGAACAGAACGGGCTCGACGAGACAAAGATGTGGGCCTTGGAATCACCTGATTCGGAGTCACGTTTAAAAAGATATGGTCGTTCGTTCGTTAGCAAAAAAACAAATAAAAGAATATGCTTTTCTGTTGCTAACGGGTGAACGTTCAAAAACTAGAGGTTTCGGCCGGCAGCTGAAAAAGGAGAAAACGCACTCAGAAATACGCCTTCGAAGTAGAGGAAGCATAAAGCGCACTAAAGAAGCATAAAAGTACGCTTACTCAAAGGGAAAACGTATTCTGGGAAAGCCGTGTCCACTTATCCCAGTCAGTAGTGTGGGGCCGGCTCCTGGGTGGCTGACTGGTGGGGCCCGCGTTGACCTTCTCCCTCCTCCTGCCTCCTTCTTCTCCCTCCCGACGCTGGCAGAACAGAGGCGAGGCAGAGGCGCTGCCGGCGACGGCCTCACCGACTCCGGCCACCCCCGATGGAGCTGTGACCACCGGGGTGCTCGTCATGGAGTGCCGCGCCGGAGAGGCCCGGCAGGAGCTGCGGGGGAGGACCGTGGCACCGACAGCGTCAGAAAAACAGAGGTGGGATGCTGGTGATGGTTTCGGCGGTTCAGGCTGTCTCCAGCGGAGCTTGGACCACCGAAGGCTTCGGTAGGAGATGTTGCGCACTCCTTGACCGATTGGAAACGCTGAGGAGGGCTAGAGCAAGAGGTCCTTTGGACGAGGCGGATGGCGGCAGCAAACTTGGGAACAGCGCCATGGAGACTCCAGCAAGGAAATGAGAGGGTGGGGAGGTTTGCGGTGCTGTAGGGAGGCCTCTAGTGATGAAAGAGTGGGGGTAAGGGCGCCGGCTTGCCGAAATTTGGGCATGGCCGAACAGCGATCGTTGCGGCAACGGAGGGGAACGGGAGCACCTCGAGCTCGGAGGAGTGGTTGGGGGAGGTCTAGAGGAGTGGGTTGAGACTGATGAGATGCTTGGGAGGGCTCGGGGATCCCCATTATATAGGCGGGGCGAGGATGTCGCGCCGGTCACCGCCGCACGAGATCAGCCAAGGCTCTGGCAAGGGGCAGGGCTCACGGGAGGGCGCGGTAACGCGAAGACATGGCGATGCAGCAATCACGAAGCGGAGCAAGCCAAGGGGCACGGGGAGGAAACATACAGAGGAGGAAGACGACGGCCGGCAATAGTTTGCCCGTGGGCGTGCGGTGATGAGCGCCAGCGAGCAAGCTGCTGGAGGGGGAGAGAGGTCCAGGGAGAAGGGGACGACGAGGCAGAGCTGCTGGACATGCCCGTGCTCGCTGAGACACTATGCAAAGGAGGGACCGACGCAAACGATGCTCTAGACACGCTCATAGCATGCCAAAACAGTAATCACCACCCAGACTGGCTAGAAGAGGACGCAAAGGGCTGGCAAGTGTTGTCTAGGGTGAAGTCCCTCCAGGGTAGGTTACAACTAAGTTTAAATCCCGATTAAAAACGTTGTGGTTAGATGGGAAATGACCTCTGAAGTTTGTTGTTGCAAAATATTGCATGAAATTGTGATCAGCAGGGAGGTGATAATGGACAGAGCTGATGTCTCGGAGGTTTAGGATAGTAAGGAATATAATCCTGCTAATTTTGAGGTGATTTGGACAAGTGTTTAGCATAGTTGCTTTGCAACTGTCAAATCTGGTCCAGAATCAAGATCATGAAGGGGCACTCACATAGTGTACCCACTTGAGCTGAAAATGAACATGGCAAGATGATTTGGGCTTAAGAGTGTGCCATAAAAATTTCATGCCATTTGGCCAAGCCAAAATGGTACTTCCTTCATACAGCACCTCTCTGGACAGAAACTTGGGAAAAATCCTGAGGCAAAATGGCTAGATGAAATGAGCCCAAATTTGGTGGAGAGAGTTGATATGGATAGGGGAAGGCTTAGGAAAAGTTTCAGCCATAATGGAGCAAGATAAAGTATACTTGCTTCACAAACTGAAAATTTGGACAGAAACAAAGAATTGATCTTGGGCTCACATAGATCAATGGAATGATATAAAACTTGGAGGAGGGTTATGATATGAGCACATGAAGTAGTGTGCAAAATTTCAAATCATTTGGATACACCTAGCTACTACTTCCTTCACAAAGGCTTCCCTCACACAGGAACTTTGAAAAATCACTGAGGAAGATTCACTAGGTAAATGAAGTTGAAATTTGGCACATGGCAATGATATGGATAGGAAAAGGTGTTCAAAAAGTTTGGGGACAATCAAGCAAAGATATATAGTACTTTCTCCACCAAGTGCCATTTAGGGCAGAATAGGAAAGGAATATTTGGGAATTAATTTTGAACATGGCAAGGAAAAGTTTTACCATATTTGATGAAGATATGACCCAAACAATTTGTGAGAATTATTTGGGAATTTTAGGAGCGATGGAAATATAGTTTGCTTCACAACCTAGGGCAGACAGGATTATTCCCTTACCTGCTGTCAAACCTGATTTCACCTCGTGGTTGTTCTGTCTGTCCAATGACTAGTGGGCTCGCGCCGCATGTTTATTGTCTGGGTTGATCGATCTCGCGTGAAAAAGGCTTTCGCCCAATCCCTGCGCACGCTCTGCTCCCAATACTCGTCGCACACCAGAGCCCACACCGCACCAACCCTAGCCACCACATCTCACCTTCCTCCCTCGCTCCACCCCAACCTAGCTGCCACACCTCTCCTTCCTCCCTTGCTCGACGCCATATGCACCCTAGCCCCTACCTCCTTCCTGCTCGTACGGATAGCCGTCGGCCGCCGCATCCTTTCTCCTCCTTCCTCCTTCCCGCTGGCGCCCCTCGCCCTCGTCCTCGGATAGGGGGCCTCCCGCATCGATGGCCGGGTCTTCATCGCTAATCCCCTCCGCCCGCTCGCCACGCTCATCCTGTGGAACATGCAAAAGGGTTAAAACCCTAGCTGCCAAGCCTCCTCGTCGAGCCCGCACCCCCTCCGCCTCGTCTCCTCCCCGCTCCGTCCTCTCAAACGCCGCGCCATCGACGCACCGTCAGGGATGTCGTCGACACATCGGGGATACGCCGCAATGGAGCTCAGACAACAACAGGGCAGCGGATTGGATCGAGGGCACCCGATGATCTCATCGCCGCTGTCACCTAGATTTGCTAGCAGCTGCGTGGAGTCTTCCTGGCCGCTGCCTCGAGTCGCCTCCGTCGCCGCCACGAGTCAGCTCCACTTTTGCCGCCAGGAATCTCGTCCCCAGCAAGGTATGCTCCGAATCCCTGCTCTCCATGGTCCTCCTGCCCTACTTGCTGCGTTTGTGTTGTATGCGTTTAGCCATGATCTACTCGAGGAAGCTCGAGTTCCTCGACTTCTATAGGTACCATCCGCCCCCCTCCCGATATTCAGATCTCCATATTTGGTGAATGCGGTGTTTTCGTTTCGTCAGATTACTATCTGTATTCGGGGATTATTTTTTTAGTTCGAGCATGGATACTCGGTAGCAGCGATTTAGGTCTTTTTGTAGAACAAAATGATTAACTCGGTCTATTTCTGGAAAACTGCACTGTAGAAGATATATGTACGAACGATTGTAACACTAAAAATGCAAAATTTACAGTATGTTGTAATGATGGTCGGTGGGGTGTGACTTGTTTGCTGGCATTGTCCAGTGCAGTTTTAGGATTTCTACTGAGTGGTGACGTGTTCTGAGATTTGTTTTTGTGTATTGCTGTCTGAAGTAAAATTCCTAGGGATTCGATTGACGGAGGCATCGGTATCTGGCATTGTCCAAGAAGCCATCGATGGGGTTGGATCAGCTAGGCTGGAGACCTCTGATCGCTTAGGCCCCATGGCAGCAGCCGGATCGGGGCGGCGGTGGAAGGCCATGGAGGGTGTGGCGCATGCGGGCGGAACCAACATGGGTTGGTGGAGTGACGGATGCGGGCAGAGTCAACGGTTAGGGGCACTGCAAGGAGTGGAAGGCAGCGGTCATGCGCCAGATCAGAGCTGCGGTAGCAGGGAGCTGCTGGTGGTTCAGGTTTGCCTCAATGGCCGTCAGCTCCAGCCCCGACCCGGACAGTGCCATGGATCCGGCGAAGTGGTCCATGCTGAGGAAGAGGCAAACAACGCAGGGAAGAAGCCGGTGTTCTTGTGGTTTGTTCTCCTGTCGATTTCCCCTCTTGCCTGGTCTGATTTTGTGGTGAAACGATGGTGGATTTCTCTGCTGGGTGGTCTAATTTGGGGTTGATTTATGCCCTCGATTCGTTCCTTTTCTGGTTCCTTTCCGGCTTGCTATTCATGTCGTTGCAATGGCTAGAAGAAAGGGGACACAATATAGCTTGTTACAAATCATTTCAAAATTTCCTTAAAAGACACCATAGATGAGTTCTTTCATCATTATTTTGTGTGGATCTATCCTTGTTTACTTTGTTTTTAGTTCCCTGTGTAACCATCAGATGCCATTGCTCTTTTATTTAATTGAATGCAGGTATATCTGAGGTATTAGGACGAGAGGCTAGTGGATGGAAAAGGCGTTGCCTGATCTGATTTTATGGTGAAAACAATGGTGGATTTCTCTGCTGGGTGGTCTAATTTGGGGTTGATTTATGCCCTTGATTCCTTCCTTTTCTGGTTCCTTTCCGCCTTCCTATTCATACCGTTGCAATGGCTGGAAGAAAGGGGACACAATACAACTTGTTACAAATCATTTCAAAGTTTCTTTAAAAGACACCATAGATGAGTTCTTTCATCATTATTTTGTATGGATCTATCCTTGTTTACTTTGTTTTTTAGTTCCCTGTGTAACCATCAGATGCCATTGCTCTTTTATTTAATTGAATGCATGTGTATCTGAGGTATTAGGATGAGAGGCCAGTGGATGGAAAAGGCGTTGGTACAAAATTCATTGACAAACTGTAACAGGCTTATGCATCTGAGATTCCTATGATGGCGAAAAAGGTATTTTCCATTGGTACTCTTCCACAATTCAACAATGAGTTTATTGTTGGGTTTGCATTCCCATTCCTACAGTTTCTTGCCTTGAAAGGTGGGGTGACTTTTCCCTTGCTTGCTTGCAAGCTGTTCAATGAAATGCCTATGCAATCAGAAAACATCCTTATCTTTTGTTTCATCTTGCTGCTGCTAGAAACTGGTTTGTTCTTAGTGCTGCCAGGGAATTTCGAGCTGTAGATAAAGTCTTGCAGTAAGAGGATGATCATTACGCCGGTGAAATAGCAGATTGTATAGGGTTACTGCCATTTTGTTCATTTGCGTGCTCTGGACTGCATATTTTTGGCCTTGGGAGATTAAGCCGTTGTGGTGTTGCTTGGTTAGTAGATGATGGGATAACTTGTCAGTTCAGTTTAGGTATGCATGTGGAGTTGAAACCACATTTGGTTGGTCCAATAGCAAATAATGGTATGTTTCACTCTGAAATCATATTGCATATAGAGAGATATTCATTGTTTGTCATTGGGTTGTGGTATGAACTGACGACTTTATAGTCAGTTTACCGAGTCATCTATTTAGAATCAAGCAAATTTGGGCCTTAAAAAACAATCAGGTCGACACAGTAATTTTGCAAAACGAGAGACTGTGATTTTCCTCTCTTTAATTTTGAATTACCTTGGACAGGAAAATGTTTCCTATTTTTGGTCTAACCTGTCGTAATTTTGTCTCGTCGGTCCATCTATATGAGAACCTTCTAAGTGGAAGTCACAAGGTGGAGCCTTTGACAGGAAAATGTTTCCTGTTTTTTGGTCTAACCTGTCATAATTTTTCTCGTCGGTCCATCTATATGAGAACCTTCTACGTGGAAGTCACATGGTGGAGTCTCAGTATGTTTTTATTTAAGTTAAGCTGGAAAGTTTTTACATGATATTTGAACTGAAACTTAACTATGTCATGGCTGGTACATCATTTGAGACTCCTGGCTGATACTATGACCAGATCTTCTCCGTCTTGATTCTTAATGCCTTCTTCGTTTTAGTCTCCATCTACATGTGCAATCAATATTTTGCTAGAGATGTATATATAATTGTATTGCACATTGTTTTTCTGCTATCTAAATAACACTTGTGTTGGTTTTGGCGGTGGTGGTGCAGGATTCGTTGGAAGCCACACAGGGCACCCGAGAAGGAGAGGAGAATGCTCTGAAGAGAGGAAATGATAAGTTTTATTGTTTTGTATTAAGAGCAAGGGAGTTGATATGTAGTCCCCTGGCTTATTTGTATTCTACTATGTGTATGGCCAAAGAAATCATGATTTTATACACATATATTTTTAAACAAAAGCCTATGTATTTTTTGCTCAAACACAGTCACCGGAAAGCGCACATATTTTCAATGCATACATGATTTTAAATGGTTCTTTGTGAAGATGGTAGCAAATATTTTGTGCTATCAAATTAAAATGTGTATATATACATCTCATTGTAGACAACAATCGACCATGTTTCTTATTAAAGGTGATTGAACCATGGATAATTTTTTCCTTGTGCACAGGGATTTAGGGTGCCTCTGCGTCATTTGGTGCAACAGGTCCCCGTTTTCCCTAAGTAAGAGAGATTAAATTTGTTGTCATATGTGCTTGCCCGTAACAAAATCAACTAAACCATGGATTTATTTTTGTTGCTAACTTGGAATCATCAGCATGATAACCATATTTTTAGTATAGCATTCTACTACAAATATCGAATAGGTCTTCGCAAAATGCAACTATTTTCATTGACAACATGGCTTTAGCGGATTTTTGCGCCAGTTGGCGCAAAATCGCATCGGTCGGCGGCTGACAAAACGCCTCTGTCACCCAGCTGAGGAACCGAGAAAGAAGGGAAGGGGAAAGACAGTCTTCGCTGGCTCCGCCCCCTGTCACTTCATATTCAGCTCCTCACGGGCCACATGCATCGCTCTACGTGGGCTGGGCTAAATAACATATGGGATATCCTAATGTTGGAGAACGTAGTAATTTCAAAAAAATTCCTACGCACACGCAAGATCATGGTGATACATAGCAACGAGAGGGGAGAGTATAGTCCACGTACCCTCGTAGACCGTAAGCGGAAGCGTTAGAACAACGCGGTTGATGTAGTCGTACGTCTTCACGGCCCGACCGATCAAGCACCGAAACTACGGCACCTCCGAGTTCTAGCACACGTTCAGCTCGATGATGTCCCTCGAACTCCGATCCAGCCGAGTGTCGAGGGAGAGTTCCGTCAGCACGACGGCGTGGTGACGATCTTGATGTACTACCGACGCAGGGCTTCGCCTAAGCACCGCTACGATATTATCGAGGTGGATTATGGTGGAGGGGGCACCGCACACGGCTAAGAGATCCAAGGGATCAATTGTTGTTGTGCCTAGAGGTGCCCCCCTGCCCCCGTATATAAAGGAGCAAGGGGGGAGGGGCGGCCGGCCTAGGAGGGGCGCGCCAAGGGGAGTCCTACTCCCACCGGGAGTAGGACTCCCTCCTTCCTTGTTGGAGTAGGAGAAAGGGGGAAAGAGGGGGAGAGGAGGAAGGAAAAGGGGGCCGCACCCCTTGTCCAATTCGGACCAGAGGGGGGCTGCGCGCATTCCTTTCGGCCTCTCTCCTCTATTCCCGTATGGCCCAATAAGGCCCATATACTCCCGGGCGAATTCCCGTAACTCTCCGGTACTCCGAAAAATACCCGAATCACTCGGAACCTTTCCGAACTCCAAATATAGTCGTCCAATATATTGATCTTTACGTCTCGACTATTTCGAGACTCCTCGTCATGTCCCCGATCTCATCCGGGACTCCGAACTCCTTCGGTACATCAAAAACTCATAAACTCATAATATAACTGTCATCGAAACCTTAAGCGTGCGGACCCTACGGGTTCGAGAACAATGTAGACATGACCTAGAACTATTCTTGGTCAATAACCAATAGCGGAACCTGGATGCTCATATTGGCTCCCACATATTCTACGAAGATCTTTATCGGTCAAACCGCATAACAACATACGTTGTTCCCTTTGTCATCGGTATGTTACTTGCCCGAGATTCGATCGTCGGTATCCCAATACCTAGTTCAATCTCGTTAGCGGCAAGTCTCTTTACTCGTTATGTAATGCATCATCCCGCAACTAACTCATTAGTCACATTGCTTGCAAGGCTTATAGTGATGTGCATTACCGAGAGGGCCCAGAGATACCTCTCCGACAATCGGAGTGACAAAACCTAATCTCGAAATATGCCAACCCAACATGTACCTTTGGAGACACCTGTAGTACTCCTTTATAATCACCCAGTTACGTTGTGACGTTTGGTAGCACCCAAAGTGTTCCTCCGATAAACGGGAGTTGCATAATCTCATAGTTACAGGAACATGTATAAGTCATGAAGAAAGCAATAGCAACATACTAAACGATCTAGTGCTAGGCTAACGGAATGGGTCATGTCAATCACATCATTCTCCTAATGATGTGGTCCTATTAATCAAATGACAACTCTTTTGTCCATGGCTAGGAAACATAACCATCTTTGATAAACGAGCTAGTCAAGTAGAGGCATACTAGTGACACTATGTTTGTCTATGTATTCACACATGTATTATGTTTCCGGTTAATACAATTCTAGCATAAATAATAAACATTTATCATGATATAAGGAAATAAATAATAACTTTATTATTGCCTCTAGGGCATATTTCCTTCAGTCTCCCACTTGCGCTAGAGTCAATAATCTAGTTCACATCGCCATGTGATTTAACACCAATATTCACATCTGTATATGATTAATACCCATATTTCACATCATCATGTGATCAACACCCAAAGGGTTTACTAGAGTCAATAATCTAGTTCACATTGCTATGTGATTAACACCCAAAGAGTACTAAGGTATGATCATGTTTTGCTTGTGAGAGAAGTTTAGTCAATGGGTCTGTCATATTCAGAGCCGTATGTATTTTGCAAATATTCTATGTCCACAATGCTCTGCACGGAGCTACTCTAGCTAATTGCTCCCACTTTCAATATGTATCCAGATTGAGACTTAGAGTCATCTGGATTGGTGTAAAAGCTTGCATCGTTGTAACTTTTTACGACGGGCTCTTTTATCACCTCCATAATCGAGAAACATCTCCTTAGTTCTCACTAAGGATATTCTTGACCGCTGTCCAGTGATCTACTCTTAGATCAAAATTGTATTCCTTTGTCAAACTCAGAGCAAGGTATACAATAGGTCTGGTTCACAGCATAGCATACTTTATAGAACCTATGACTGAGGCATAGGGAATGACTTTTCATTCTGTTTCTATTTTCTGCCATGGTCGGGTCTTGAGTCTTACTCAACTTCACACCTTTGCATCACAGGCAAGAACTCCTTCTTTGACTGTTCCATTTTGAAATATTCAAAAATTTATCAAGGTATGTACTCATTGAAAAATCTTATCAAGCGTCTTGATCTATCTATATAGATCTTGATGCTCAATGTGTAAGCAGCCTCACCGAGGTCTTGCTTTGAAAAACTCTTTTTCAAGTATCCTTTCATGCTATCCAGAATTTCTATATCATTTCCAATCAACAATATGTCACCCACATATAATATTAGAAATGCTACAGAGCTCCCACTCACTTTCTTGTAAATACAGGCTTCTCAAAAAGTCTGTATAAAACCATATGCTTTGATCAACTCATCAAAGCGTATATTCCAACTCTGAGAGGCTTGCACCAGTCCATAAATGGATTGCTGGAGCTTGCACACTTTGTTAGCATTTTTAGGATTGACAAAACCATCTAGTTGCATCATATACAACTCTTCTTTAATAAATCCATTAAGGAATGCAATTTTGACATCCATTGGCCAGATTTCATAAAATGTGGCAATTGCTAACATGATTCGGACAGACTTAAGCATCGATACGAGTGAGAAAATCTCATCGTATTCAACCCCTTGAACTTGTTGAAAACCTTTTGCAACAAGTCGAGCTTAGTGGATAGTAACACTACTATCAGTGTCCGTCTTCCTCTTGAAGATCCATTTATTTAACATGGCTTGCTAATCATTGAGCAAGTCAATCAAAGTCCATACTTTGTTCTCATACATGGATCATATCTCAGATTTTATGGCCTCAAGCCATTTCGCGGAATCTGGGCTCATCATCGCTTCCTCATAGTTCGTAGGTTCATCATGGTCTAGTAACATGACTTCCAGAACAGTATTACCGTACTACTCTAGTGCGGACTGTACTTTAGAAGACCTACGAGGTTTTGTAGTAACTTGATCTGAAGTTTCATGATCATCATCATTAGCTTTCCTCACTAATTGGTGTAGGAATCACTGGAACTGATTTCCGTGATGAACTACTTTCCAATTCGGGAGAAGGTACAAATTAACTTATCAAGCTCTACTTTCCTCCCACTCACTTCTTTCGAGAGAAACTCCTTCTCTAGAAAGGATCCATTTTTAGCAATGAATATCTTGCCTTCAGATCTGTGATAGAAGGTGTACCCAACAATTTCCTTTGGGTATTCTATGAAGACGCACTTCTCCGATTTGGGTTCGAGCTTATCAGGATGAAACTTTTTCACATAAGCATCGCAGCCCCAAACTTTAAGAAATGACAACTTGGGTTTCTTGCTAAACCACAGTTCATATGTTGTCATCTCAACGGATTTAGAAGGTGCCCTTTTAATGTGAATGCAGCTGTCTCTAATGCATAACCCCAAAACAATATTGGTAAATCAGTCAGAGACATCATAGATCGCACCATATCCAATAAAGTGCGGTTGCGACGTTCGGACACACCATAACGTTGTGGTGTTCCAGGTGGCGTGAGCTATGAAACTATTCCACATTGTTTTAACTGAAGACCAAACTCGTAACTCAAATATTCGTCTCCGCGATCAGATCGCAGAAACTTTATTTCTTGTTATGATGATTTTTCCACTTCACTCTGAAATTCTTGGAACCTTTCAACTATTTCAGACTTATGTTTCATCAAGTAGATATACCCATATCTGCTCAAATCATCTTATGAAGGTCAGAAAATAACGATACTTGCCACGAGCCTTCATACTCATTGGTCTGCATACATCAGTATGTATTATTTCCAATAAGTCAGTAGCTCGTTCCATTGTTCCGAAGAACGGAGTTTTAGTCATCTTGCCCAAAAGGCACGGGTCGCAAGCATCAAATGATTCATAACCAAGTGATTCTGAAAATCCATCTTTATGGAGTTTCTTCATGCGCTTTACACCGATATGACCCAAACGGCAGTGCCACAAATAAGTTGCACTATCATTATTAACTTTGCATCTTTTGGCCTCAATATAATGAATATGTGTAGCACTACGATCGAGATCCAACAAACTATTTTCATTGGGTGTATGACCATTGAAGGTTTCATTCATGTAAACAGAACAAAAATTATTCTCTAATTGTAAATGAATAACCATATTGCAATAAATATGATCAAATCATATTCATGCTCAACGCAAACGCCAAATAACATTTATTTAGGTTTAACACTAATCCCGAAAGTATAGGGAGTGTGCGATGATGATCATATCAATCTTGGAACTACTTCCAACACTCATCGTCACTTTCCCTTCAACTAGTCTTTGTTTATTCTGTAACTCCTGTTTCGAGTTACTAATCTTAGCAACCGAACAAGTATCAAATACTCAGGGGCTACTATAAACACTAGTAAGGCACATATCAAGGACCTGTATATCAAATATACCATTGTTCACTTTGCCATCCTTCTTATCCACCAAATGTTCAGGGCATTTCTGCTTCCAGTGACCATTTCCTTTGCAGTGTAAGCACTCAGTTTCAGGCTATGGTCCAGCTTTGGGCTTCTTCGCAGGAGTGACAACTTGCTTGTCTTTTCCACTTGAAGTTCCCTTTCTTTCCCTTTGCCCTTTCTTGAAACTAGTGGTCTTGTCAATCATCAACACTTGATGCACTTTCTTGATTTCTACCTTCATCGATTTCAATATCACGAAGAGCTCGGGAATCGTTTTCGTCATCCCTTGCATACTATAGTTCATCACGAAGTTCTAGTAACTTAGTGATGGTGACTAGAGAATTCTGTCAATCACTATCTTATCTGGAAGATTAATCTCCCACTTGATTCAAGCGATTGAAGTACCCACACAATCTGAGCACATGCTCACTAGTTGAGCGATTCTCCTCCATCTTTTAGTTATAGAACTTGTTGGAGACTTCATATCTCTCAACTCGGGTATTTGCTTGAAATATTAACTTCAACCCTGGAACATCTCATATGGTCCATGACGTTCAAAACGTCATTGAAGTCCCGATTCTAAACCGTTAAGCATGGTACACTAAACTATCAAGTAGTCATCATATTGAGCTAGCCAAACGTTCATAACGTCTGCATCTGCTCCTGCAATAGGTCTGTCACCTAGCGGTGCATTAAGGACATAATTCTTCTGTGCAGCAATGAGGATAAACCTCAGATCACGGGTCCAATCCGCATCATTGCTACTAACATCTTTCAACACAATTTTCTCTAGGAACATATCAAAATAAACATATGAAAGCAACAACGCAAGCTATTGATCTACAACATAATTTGCAAAATACTACCAGGACTAAGTTCATGATAAATTTAAGTTCAATTAATCATATTACTTAAGAACTCCCACTTAGACAGACATCTCTCTAGTCATCTAAGTGATCACGTGATCCAAATCAACTAAACCATGTCCGATCATCACGTGAGATGGAGTAGTTTCAATGGTGAACATCACTATGTTGATCATATCTACTATATGATTCACGCTCGACCTTTCGGTCTCCGTGTTCCGAGGCCATATATGTATATGCTAGGCTCGTCAAGTTTAACCTGAGTATTCCGCGTGTGCAACTGTTTTGCACCCGTTGTATTTGAACGTAGAGCCTATCACACCCGATCATCACGTGGTGTCTCAGCACGAAGAACTTTCGCAACGGTGCATACTCAGGGAGAACACTTCTTGATAATTAGTGAGAGATCATCTTAAAATGCTACCGTCAAACAAAATAGAATAAGATGTATAACAGATAAACATCATATGCAATCAAAATATGTAACATGATATGGCCATGATCATCTTGCGCCTTTGATCTCCATCTCCAAAGTACTGTCATGATCTCTATCGTCACCGGCACGACACCATGATCTTCATCATCTTGATCTATATCAATGTGTCGTCACATGGTCGTCTCGCCAACTATTGCTCTTGCAACTATTGCTATCGCATAACGATAAAGTAGAGCAATTATTTGGCACTTGCATCTTATGCAACAAAGAGACAACCATGGGGCTTCTGCCAGTTGCCGATAACTTCAACAAAACATGACCATCTCATAAAAGACTTATATCTCATCACGTCTTGACCATATCACATCACAACATGTCCTGCAAAAACAAGTTAGACGCCCTCTACTTTGTTGCTGCAAGTTTTACGTGGCTGCTACGGGCTGAGCAAGAACCGTTCTTACCTACGCATTAAAACCACAACGATAGTTCATCAAGTTGGTGCTGTTTTAACCTTCGCAAGGACCGGGCGTAGCCACACTCGGTTCAACTAAAGTTGGAGAAACAGACACCCACTAGTCACCTGTGTGCAAAGCACGACGGTAAAACCAGTCTCGCGTAAGCGTACGCGTAATGTCGGTCCGGGCCGCTTCATCCAACAATACCGCTGAACCAAAGTATGACATGCTGGTAAGCAGTATGACTTGTATCACCCACAACTCACTTGTGTTCTACTCGCGCATACAATATCAACGCATAAAACCTGGCTCGGATGCCACTGTTGGAGAACGTAGTAATTTCAAAAAAAATCCTACGCACACGCAAGATCATGGTGATACATAGCAACGAGAGGGGAGAGTATAGTCCACGTACCCTCGTAGACCGTAAGCGGAAGCGTTAGAACAACGCGGTCGATGTAGTCGTACGTCTTCACGGCCCGACCGATCAAGCACCGAAACTACGGCACCTCCGAGTTCTAGCACACGTTCAGCTCGATGACGTCCCTCGAACTCCGATCCAGCCGAGTGTCGAGGGAGAGTTCCGTCAGCACGACGGCGTGGTGACGATCTTGATGTACTACCGACGCAGGGCTTCGCCTAAGCACCGCTACGATATTATCGAGGTGGATTATGGTGGAGGGGGGCACCGCACACGGCTAAGAGATCCAAGGGATCAATTGTTGTTGTGCCTAGAGGTGCCCCCCTGCCCCCATATATAAAGGAGCAAGGGGGGAGGGGCGGCCGGCCTAGGAGGGGCACGCCAAGGGGAGTCCTACTCCCACCGGGAGTAGGACTCCCTCCTTCCTTGTTGGAGTAGGAGAAAGGGGGAAAGAGGGGGAGAGGAGGAAGGAAAAGGGGGCCGCACCCCTTGTCCAATTCGGACCAGAGGGGGGCTGCGCGCATTCCTTTCGGCCTCTCTCCTCTATTCCCGTATGGCCCAATAAGGCCCATATACTCCCGGGCGAATTCCCGTAACTCTCCGGTACTCCGAAAAATACCCGAATCACTCGGAACCTTTCCGAACTCCGAATATAGTCGTCCAATATATTGATCTTTACGTCTCGACCATTTCGAGACTCCTTGCCATATCCCCGATCTCATCCGGGACTCCGAACTCCTTCGGTACATCAAAAACTCATAAACTCATAAACTCATAATATAACTGTCATCGAAACTTTAAGCGTGCGGACCCTACGGGTTCGAGAACAATGTAGACATGACCTAGAACTATTCTTGGTCAATAACCAATAGCGGAACCTGGATGCTCATATTGGCTCCCACATATTCTACGAAGATCTTTATCGGTCAACCCGCATAACAACATACGTTGTTCCCTTTGTCATCGGTATGTTACTTGCCCGAGATTCGATCGTCAGTATCCCAATACCTAGTTCAATCTCGTTAGCGGCAAGTCTCTTTACTCGTTATGTAATGCATCATCCCGCAACTAACTCATTAGTCACATTGCTTGCAAGGCTTATAGTGATGTGCATTACCGAGAGGGCCCAGAGATACCTCTCCGACAATTGGAGTGACAAAACCTAATCTCGAAATATGCCAACCCAACATGTACCTTTGGGGACACCTGTAGTACTCCTTTATAATCACCCAGTTACGTTGTGACATTTGGTAGCACCCAAAGTGTTCCTCCGGTAAACGGGAGTTGCATAATCTCATAGTTACAGGAACATGTATAAGTCATGAAGAAAGCAATAGCAACATACTAAACGATCTAGTGCTAGGCTAACGGAGTGGGTCATGTCAATCACATCATTCTCGTAATGATGTGATCCTGTTAATCAAATGACAACTCTTTTGTCCATGGCTAGGAAACATAACCATCTTTGATAAACGAGATAGTCAAGTAGAGGCATACTAGTGACACTATGTTTGTCTATGTATTCACACAAGTATTATGTTTCCGGTTAATACAATTCTAGCATAAATAATAAAAATTTATCATGATATAAGGAAATAAATAATAACTTTATTATTGCCTCTAGGGCATATTTCCTTCACCTAATGCCTCCTAATCCCTATATCTCCATATATGCACAACAAAGACATGTTTTTTTCTTAGGTTTCTTATCTTTTTCCCCTCTTTTTTTGCAGGAACAATATGCATGGCCAGGTTTCCCATCATGATAACCATGTTTTCAAACTTGCTAAAGAAATACAACCATGCCAACTTTACTCCCTCATCATGGTGGCCATATTTTCAAAATGAGTATATTCATATTATGCAAAGTTTCCCTTTTCCCAGACTATTATTTAACAACGTAATAAACATGTTTAAAAAATAGCATGATTTAGTTGAAGGTTCTTGCAACATGAAACTATTTTCATTGACAACATGTCTTTAGCAGGTCTCTGCGCCATTTGGCGCAACGGGTCAACTAGTTCCCTTAATAGAAAAGGGAATATTCCTAATAAAAAGAACATTGGGATTTGGGCTAGGATGAAAATGGCAAGGTCTAGGGATGGATATGAGGGTGACAAGCCACTCTGGAAAGAAAGAAGAGGCCATCTTTCCAGTTTCCAGACCACATAGCCACGAAAAAAACTCAAGCAAAATACTCAGAAAACCAAAAGAAAATGAAAGGGCCAAAAATCAGGGTGTGACAAACCTTCCCCCCTTAAAGAAATCTCGTCCTCGAGATTTGGTTTCTTAGGGAGCAAGTATGAATATACTGACTTAAGGAAACCGTTTCCATCTCGGGTATCCTTTTTCCTTTATTGGTTGTTCCTAGTGAATTTCATATGTGTAGACTGCCTGGCTCTGAGGTGGTTTGCTTCACTGTATCCACATCCTGACAGAACTTAACTTACATGTTCATGCTTATTCTGGCTCCAATTCTTTTCATATCTGCTGACTTGGTTGAGTGCGATAGATTATCATGATTGAAACATATGTCCGTATCACAAGTCCAAGAGTGATTTTAGGTGGATGGGTCATCAAGTACTAACAACCTTCCATGAAGTTGTGAACAGATTTTGCTGCTGGACACCCAAGCTTTTACTCCTTGCATTGGGTTTCTCAACTAAATGCAGGTTCTCCGGGTTCAAAACAGTGATATGAATCATAACCATTCTCCTAACGGATTGTGACTTCTCACATGAGCTTTTGAATCATCTTCACTAGCTCCACTGTCTTGAGTATCAAATTCATACCAAGTAGTTGGCTGTCACCTGCCGTGGCCATCATGAAGGGGTACGGCCTGATATGATAGTATCCGCAGACTTGGTGGACGGTGGTGCCGGCAGAAGAATTTTGCTCATTACCGGTTATTCTTTGATGATTCACATAAGTGAGGGCACATGCTTTGAGTTTGTTATTCATCATCCTGATTATCATTATGCCGGTATGTCCATGGGGATAGTAGGCTATGTGATGCTTTACCAATGTTACTAAGGTCAAACCGTTGAATTAACCTTTGGTCTGACTTGACAGACTCAGATATTTGATGCTAAAAAATCTGAGCATATACTGTTGACTGAGCGGGTTGCCTTGATATGAGGGCCTTACCAGAATTGAGTAGACCCCCCTTAGGTGAATATTCATGGTGATCGATACTGACTTAGACTGTCCGGGGTATCTGCACCATGTGGGTCATGCAACAATTTTCATACCTGCATTGCTGGTCTTGCTTCTTCATTATTGTTCACTTTGTCCGGATCCTTTGCTGAAAGAGCTTGGTCATATTGCTTCTTCGTGTGACCATAGATACTGTCGGGTGCAATATTTTGGCGATCATAACTTATCCTCGGGCATGTATCGTGTAATAGAAACTATACTAGGTTCACACGTACTTGCACATAGCTCATGGTTGTCTTTAGGCATACAAGGTGGTGACATGGGTAAAAGATATTACCTTGTCGAGTATGAGGAAAATGGCCTTGCTGAGTAGTGACAAAATTTGTTGTCCCATGTTGTCTTTCTCCAAAACTTGTCGGTTCTTGCATCACCTACTAGCTTTCTTTCTTTTGCATGACTCATGATGTTTTTAGATTCTAACCTTGACTTCATCATCGCACCAGTGACTTGCAAGAACTTGGCAGCATGCTCACAATATAAATATATGAGCATATGATTCCTGAGGCAGACTTGTGTTCTGACTAATTCTTGCTTCTGACCAAACTGTTGCGGATCTGGTTCTTGGGATGCACTGCCATATACTGTCAATTCATAGTATAATATCTTGTACCAATGTCGTACTGAGGGAGATTGGATGGCTTATGCTGGAAGCCATTGCGAGTATCTCGCTGAGGAAGACTGGGTATCGTCCTTCAGAAGCTTCCCCCCTTAAAGACTTGTTGGGGAAGGACTCGGTACCTTATGCCGGAATTTTTTGCGGTTGCTTACTAAAGACGATAGGGTACCTTGCACGGTAATTCATCCATGTATCGTGTTGAGGAAGATAGAGGAATCTTGCCTTGGAAGCTTCTCTGGTAGCTTGAGAGGGAAAACTGGGTTGCTTACACCAGAAGCTTCTCATTGTGATGCGGACCGATTACCACACATATATATGCCATCTTAATATTTCTGCTGTTGATTATTTGTATGAAACAGGGTTTGTTGGACTATCCTCCTTTCTGAGTATGGAATACATGGCATATTCTCGCTTGCTTCCGGGTATAGCATGTTTCAAAATCATCCTCATATAAGAATCATACCTTGCATATGAACCATACCTTTGACTAATAATATATTGTCGATCTTGCACACAATTTATCTTCTTGTTGGTTTGATCATTTCTGCTATGAAGAGTGCACGCTGAGGTAGACTGGATTATTCATACTGTTGGGGGGAGTGCACACACACCAATGCAAACTTGATGTTGATAGTCAATCCAGGATATCATTTGCATTCAGACGAGATATTCCCAATTTTGCTACAGTCGGCTGATAACTCTATTATGTCTAGCTGAGCTTCCAAATTTTTTAACTCCTTACTGATTCTTCGAGTCCGGTGTCAGTTGATGAGCAACTTTAATAAGGGGAAAATAATGTAACACCGAAGGCCCAAAGAAAGAAGCAAAATAAACCACAAAAACAAAAGCACACAAGGCATACAAATAATAATATAATCAAGCAACAACACATACTACTGCTACTCACAACAATAATATGCATGCATACCTAAGCACACAAATCTCGTGGAAACTCCGGTATTACGGTCTAATATGATGTGGCGGTGTGCACGAAAGTGAATCCATGTGTGTGGAAGGGGTTAGTGTAACCAAGGCTACACCAAGCGCTGGCTGAATACCAGTTGCATCTGGACGGATATGGAGGAGAGGACGGACTGGGTGATTATGTGGTGGAACACAAAGGTCATGACCACATCATCATCAAGCATATGAAAGGGAACTATACACGTCCAAAGAATGGAATGACATGGTAAAATAGGGGAGGAAAAGCAAGGCTTGATGGCATTGACCTTTTCTGATAACAAAGATCAGTAAAGGTTGCCAAAGGGATGAGATGGATGGCACTATTCGGGATAGAGACAAATCTATCACCGGAATAATATGGGTGGATGGCGGAAAAATATTGACGCGGTACCTGAGCATAACTCTTGCAAATGGTGTCTGGAACACTTGGTACCATGGCATCACTCCGCTGGGACAGAGGTGACGCCGAACAACGAAGAGCAGGCATGCTAAGAAGGAGGGTGCAGGTAGTGCATTGAAACCGATACCACCTACACTCATCAGATTAACTATTCGTGACAAGATAATGAGTCCATATGTATGCTATGAAACAAACAAATGCAGCAATCAAGTGCAACAAATCAACCAGACTCTATACTACCGCATTCTAACGCTCGCGCGGGCTAGGGCATCAAAGAAACCGGAACACCCCGTATTCTAGCCTAGAGATCCAGGAGAAGTCTTCTGGAATACGGCTCTGCTTAGCATAGAACAAATCAACTCTTTATTATAGTCTAAATGAGTACAAGGGGATTACATCGGCATGGCGACACTACGCCTGCCACGGTTGCTCTATGCAAGCAGCAGAAAAAAAACAAAGCAGCGGAATAACTCTAGCAGCGGAACAACGACGATGGTGATGAACTCCACTCCACAGGGACTCTGGCTGGAATGCTTATCCTAGCTTGCAAACAAAGGATCCACGGCAAACAAGCAATCAAATCCGGCATGACCTGCAAACTGGCATGACTCGCTAGGTCAGTACATTGAATGTACTTACAAGCTCACAACAACCAAGAGCAATCAAGACAAACAACAGCATGGCATTTATACGTTAACAACGATTAACATGATATTATCAGAACAACATGGCATGAACAAGGTGGACATGAAACAGCTAGAACACTACGAGCATGGCATGAACATATGAACATGATGACACTAGCATGCAACATGAAGACACTATCATGCACCAACTTACTCTGCTCGGGGTTACCTCGTAACCATCCCATACATCACTTACCACTGTGGACATCACACAATCATCTTAGGATCCAATCAAGCTTGGTATTAACCATACCGTAGTAATCATTGCATGACCACAAGGAGCTTGATCTTTACCCACGATTCTCGCATAACCCCACAAATATCCACCAACTCGGTATCACGATACCACTGTGATCCTCTCATGATCACATAAAAATCAACCAACTTCTGTATCCACGATACCTCCGTGATCCTCTCAATCACAGCCAACCTCTTTATCATCATCAACTCGGGGTTATTATTAATCAAGTTATTATTATTACTATTGACTCATAGTGTGACCGACTACAAACTGGGCCCTTATCCGCGGGCGGGGCTATCGATAGGTTTAACACACACTCTGGAGAGGTTAGTACATTGTACCCACACCACAGAACCCATGGCCTTGCGCTCCCATTCGATGGACCAACGGTGTTCCGACAAAACCAATCTATTGCCATCACAACCTCCCAGCCACTCCTACAAACTCCCCTTTGGGCTAAGTCCTGGGTGGCCCCGGTGTCAACCCGTGACATCCAACGCCACCGTCGTGGCCAAACAATAAATGGTCCCAAACGGGGACATGTGCACACAACCAAACTCGGGCTCACAAGGCTTATGTCGTCCTACCCGGCCAAGGTAGCGCCCGCGCATAACCTTCCCTGTTTGGAGGCACCGGCGAGAGGCATGACAATAGACCTAGTTAGGACCCCCCATAAGGCAAGTGTGGTTGCACTGGTCAGCTTGATTTGGTGGCACCATGACTCAGCCAACAGTTGTCCAAGTTCTATTATTATTCGGTTAAACTTGAATGCAATGAGCTGAGCCATATTAAAACAACATGATGCAACTATAATGTATGAGTATGATTTCAACATAAGCATGGATGTGCAACATCATCATCAAGCATATCAACAATAAATCATATATCCGAATGAACATGGCATACTGACAGGCATGAATATCACAAGTATAACACTAATCATAGCATAACATGACCACTAGCATCATCAATCAATACCAAGCAAGAACATATCAAGAATACTACCAAGTAAGCATTTAACCAACTAGATGCACAAAAACATGCATGTAAATGGTACTCGGTAGCAGACGATGGTCATGCACCGAAGAACATGACCAACACCAACATTTACTACTACTAAGCATGACATACGAAAGAAATACTAGCAACTAGTACATGATAACCAGGTGCATAAAAACATAGCATGAAAGTGAACACAAATCCATAATCATCACCGAAACAACGATAACCGTACCAAAACAAATAGACATTTATTAAATATTCAAGTTGAGAACCATGGCGACTGCATGTCCATCATGCAAGTGGGTGTTGTGGCTTGCCTGGGGGTGAAGAATGCACCAGGGAGAAGTGTGGACCGATCGCGGAAGAAATCACCGCAAAGGTTCTCCCTCGGAGGGGGCTGATTCGGGGCAAGGGCATAAAGGTCATTTCTAATATGTCAAACCATAGTGAAAATGATGTGAACAGAACGGGCTCGGCGAGGCGAAGATGTTGGCCTTGGAATCACCTGATTCGGAGTCACGGTTAAAAAGATATGGCCGTTCATTCGTTAGCAGAAAAACAAATAAAAGAATATGCTTTTCTGTTGCTAACGGGTGAACGTTCAGAAACTACAGGTTTCGGCCGGCGGCTGAAAAAGGAGAAAACGCATTCTCAGAAATACGCCTTCGAAGTAAAGGAAGCGTAAAGCGCACTAAAGAAGCATAAAAGTACGCTTACTCAAAGGGAAAACGTATTCTGAGAAAGCCGTGTCCACTTATCCCAGTCAGCAATGGTGGGGCCGGATCCTGGGTGGCTGACTGGTGGGGACCGCATTGACCTTCTCCCTCCTCCCGCCTGCTTCTTCTCCCTCCCGGCGCTGGCAGAACAGAGGCGAGGCAGAGGCGCTGTCGGCGACGGCCCCGTCAACTCCGGCCACCCCCGATGGAGCTGGGACCACCGGGGTGCTCGTCATGGAGTGCCGTGTTGAAGAGGCCCAGTAGGAGCTGCGGGGGAGGGCCGTGGCACCGACAGCGTAAGAAAAACAGAGGTGGGACGTCGGTGATGGTTTCGGCGGCTCAGGCTATCTCCGGCGAAGCTTGGACCACCAGAGGCTTCGGTAGGAGATGTTGCGCACTCCTTGACTGATTGGAAACTCCGAGGAGGGCTAGAGCAAGAGGTCCTTCGGACGAGGCAGATGGCGGCTACGGCGAACTTGGGAACAGTGCCATGGAGACTCCGACGAGGAAACGAGAGGGTGGGGAGGTTTTCGGTGGTGTAGTGACGTCTGCTAGAACTACGTCGGTATTTCCCCAAAGAGGAAGGGATGATGCAGCACAACAACGGTAGGTATTTCCCTCCATGATGAGATCAAGGTTATCAAACCAGTAGGAGAACCATGCAACACAACGTAAACAGCCCATGCACACAAATAACAAATACTCGCAACCCGACGTGTTAAAGGGGTCGCCAATCCCTTTCGGGTAACGGCGCCAGAAATTGGCACGGAGACGTGATAAAGTTGTAATACATAGGATAAATGGAGCACAAATAAAATAAAGTGCAGCAAGTTATTTTTGTATTTTTGGTTTAGTAAAACTGAACATAAAAGCAAAGAAAAATAGATCATGAAGGAAAATATATTAAAGAAGAGACCCGGGGGCCGTAGGTTTCACTTGTGGCTTCTCTCGAGAAAAATAGCAAACGGTGGGAAAACAATTACTGTTGGGCAATTGATAGAATTTCAAATAATCATGATGATATCCAGGCAATGATCATTATATAGGCATCACGTCCAACATCAGTAGACTGACTCCTGCCTGCATCTACTACTATTACTCCACACATCGACCGCTATCCAGCATGCAGCTAGTGTATTAATTTCATGGAAAAACAGAGTAATGCAATAAGAACGATGACATGATGTAGACAAGATCTATTTATGTAGAAATAGGCCCCATCTTGTTATCCTTGATAGCAACGATACATACGTGCCGTTTCCTATTCTGTCACTAGGATCAAGCACCGTAAGATCGAACCCATCACAAAGCACCTCTTCCCACTGGAAGATAGATAGATCAAGTTGGCCAAACAAAACCCAAATATTGGAGAAGAAATACGAGGCTATAATCAATCATGCATATAAGATATCAAAGAAGACTCAAATAACTTTCATGGATAGAAACACAGATCTGATCATAAACTCAAAGTTCATCAGATCCCAACAAACACACCGCAAAAAGACTAACATCATATGGATCTCCAAGAGACCATTGTATTGAGAATCAAGAAAGAGAGAGAGGAAGCCATCTTGCCACTAACTACGGACCCGTAGGTCTACAATGAACTACTCACACATCATTAGAGAGGCACCAATGGACATGATGAACCCATCTGTGATGGAGTCTAGATTGGATCTGGTGTTTCTGGAACTTGCGGCGGCTGTAATTGATTTTCGTCGACTCCTATAGGGTTTATGGAATATTGGGATATTTATAGAGCAAAGAGGCAGTGCGGCAGGCCACCGGGGTGGGCACAACCCACCTGGGAGCGCCTGGGCCCCCGGGCGCACCCTGGTGGGTTGTGCTCCCCTCGGAGCACCTCTCAGGTACTTTCTTGGCCCATACGGTGTCTTTTGATCCAGAAAAAATCCACAAAAAATTTCGTTGCGTTTGGACTCCGTTTGGTATTGATTTCCTGCGATGTAAAAAACAAGCGAAAAACAACAACTGGCACTAGGCACTATGTCGATAGGTTAGTACCAAAAAATGATATAAAATGATTGTAAAACATCCAAAAATGATAATATAACAACATGGAACAATCAAAAATTATAGATACGTTGGAGATGTATCAGCATCCCCAAGCTTAATTCCTACTCGTCCTCGAGTAGGTAAATGATAAAAACGGAACTTTTGATGTGGAATGCTGCCTAACATGTTCATCACATAATCTTTTCTTTGTAGCATGGACATTTAGACTTCTATATGGTTCGAAGCAATAGTCTAGTTTTGACATGAAGATTTTAATACTCAAGCATATCAACAAGCAACAATGTCTTTCAAAATATCAACACTAAAGCAAGTTATCCCTAGCCCATTATGCTCAATCATTGATCCATTCATGAAACACACTCAAATATTAGCTACACCCAATGCTCAAATATGATCATAGTGCCTCTTAGTTGGTGCGTTATAAGAGAAGATGGAGACTCAAATTCAAAAATAAAAATTGCATAACGTAAAAGAAAGGCCCTTCGTAGAGGGAAGTAAGGATTTGTAGAGGTGCCAGAGCTCAAAGCGAAAATTGAGAGATAAATACATTTTGGGAGGCATACTTTTCCCACCAACAAAAACGACTTAGAGTTCCCAATACTTTCCATGCTAGATATATCATAGGCGGTTCCCAAACAGAAAATAAAGTTTATTCCTTTTTCAACCATACTTTCACTTTCCATGGCTAACCGTATCCACGAGTGCCCTCCATACCAACATTTTTCAAGGAATTTATTATTTGACAACATAAAGTAAATTCATTTTTCATTTTGGGACTGGGCATCCCTAATACCTTTGTCGTACTCTGTGCAATGCCAAGTGAATACACACTCACTGTGAGAATAACACATCTAGCATGGAAAACATCGGCCAGCCCTCACCGCCTCGCGAGCGGTACGAGCACACAAAAAAGAAATTTATTTTGAAAATTAGAGATGGCACATGAAAATTTGCTTAGAACGACATGGAAATACTGCATATAGGTAGGTATAGTGGACTCGTATGGCAAAACTGGTTTAAAGGGTTTTGGATGCACAAGTAGTGATCATACTTAGTGCAAAAATGAAGGCTAGCAAAAAGATTGAGAAGCGTCCAACAAAGAAACAAAAAATCTCGTGCCCGAGCATTAAGCATAAGTAACACCAAATAATGCACCACAAGTAGGATGTAATTTCATTGCATAACTATTGACTTTCGTGCTTGCATAGGGAATCACAAACCTTAAAACCAATATTCTTACTAAAGTATAATTACTCATCAACATGACTCACATATCACATCGTCATATGTCAAAACCATTACTAAAGAACCAAGTTTATTTTGTCCAATGATATTCATGAAAGTTTTTATTATATCCTCCTTGGATATCTATCACTTTGGGACTATTTTCATATGTTGCTTTTAATAATCTCAAAGAAATATAAGTGAAGAACATGAGCATAATATTTCTTTCTCTCAAAATATTCTAAGTGAAGCAAGAGAGAATTTCTTAAAAAATTAATAACTCCCAAAAAAATCTAAGTGAATCATGAGAGCATTTTTTTCAAAAATAAGAAAGCACACCATGCTCAAAAAGATATAAGGGAAGCAGTAGAGCAATTCCAAGACTCTAAAAATTTAAGTGAAGCATAGGAGCAAGCATAGCATAATTTTTGGCTCTCTCAAAAAGGTGTGTCTAGCAAGGATTCAAGACTTAAGACAGAAAGCAAAACAAGCAAAGACTCATATCACATAAGACACTCCAAACAAAACTCATAATATGTGACGAATAAAAATATAGCTCCAAGTAAAATACCGATGGTTGTTAGAAGAAAGAGGGAATGCCACTCGGGGGCATCCCCAAGCTTACTTGCTACTTCTTGAATATTATGTTGGGGTGCCTCGGGCATCCCCAAGCTTAGCCTTTTTCTAATCCTTATTCCTACATCCATCGTAAGATCACCCAAAACTTGAAAACTTCAATCACACAAAACTCAATAAAACCTTCATGAGATCCGTTAGTATAAGAAAGCAAACCACTACTATATGTACTGTTGCAAACCCATTCATATTTTATTTTTGCATTATATCTACGGTATTCCAACTTTTATATGGCAAAAACTCTTCAAAGGAAACCACAGAATCATCAAAACAAGCACACAACGCAAAGAAAACAGAATCTGTCAAAAACAGGACAGTCTGTAGCAATCTGACTACTTCCAATACTTCCGTAACTCCAAAAATTCTGAAAAATTAGGACAACGTGAGCATTAATCTTCTGCAAGAATAATAAACTCAAAAGCACTCTTCTGATAAAAATGAAAAATAATTTATTGAGCGCAGAAGTTTCTGTTTTTCAGCAAGATCAAATCAACTCTCACCCAAATCATCCCAAAGGCCTTGCTTGGCACAAACACTAATTTAAACCAGAAAAAAACATCTTATCAGAGGAATAATTGGGTATTTTATTGAAAACAGCAAGAAAAGCAAAAAGCAAAAAGATACAAGTTCGGTTGCCTCCCAACGAGCGCTATCGTTTTACGCCCCTAGCTAGGCATAACACGTAGGATCTAAGTTTTGTCATCTTTAGCTCTACATCCATATGATGCCCTCATGATTGATTCATATGGTGGCCTAATTCTTGTTCTAGGGAAGTGTTCCATACCCTTTCTTAGTGGAAATTGAAATTTAATATTGCCTTCTTTCATATCAATCACAACACCAGTAGTACGTAAAAATGGTCTACCATCAATATCAAGAACAATAAAATCTATGGGCACATAATTCCTATTTGCAAGAATAAGAACAACATTAATTCTTCCCATAGGCTTTTTAATAGTAGAATCCGCCAAGTGCAAATTTAAAGAGCATTCTTCAATATCGGTAAGACCAAGAACATCACATAAAGATTTCGGAATTATAAAAACACTAGCACCCAAGTCACATAAAGCAAAACACTCATAATTTTTAATCTTGACTCTGATGGTAGGTTCCCATTCGTCATGTAATTTTCTAGGAATTGAAACTTCTAATTCCAACTTTTCTTCAAAAGCTTTCATCATATCATCAACAATATGTTTAGTAAAAGCTTTATTTTGTTCATAAGCATGGGGTGAATTTATCATGGATTGCAACAAATAAATAAAATCAACCAAGGAGCAACTATCATAATTAAAGTATTTGTAATCCAAAATAGTGGGCACATCACTAGTTAAAGTCTTGACCTCTTCAAACCCGCTTTAATAAGTATTTTCAACAAGATTTTCACCCTCCGAATTATCGGGACGCCTTCTAGCTAAAGTTGACTCTTCTCTAGTCCCTTTTTCATCAATCTTAATTTTACTAAACAAATAATCAATAGAAGAAACACCAATCATTTTAAGATCTTCATCACTTTTATCTTCTAACGAGATTGGTTTGGCGGCCATTTGATTTACTAAAGTAGCTTGTGCATCGGATATTCTTCCTAACAAACTTTCATCAAAAGAATTCTTAGATTGGAGATTGCAAACTTCTCTACTAATATCATCAAGTTGTTTCGTTATAGCCTCTAACACAACGGATGTTCCTTAAGTTCTTTAGTAAAATATTTATTATGCTCAAATTGTGTAGTCATATATTCTTTAGTACTTTTCTCAATTCAAGCAAAATATTTGGGTAAGGAACATCATAATATTTTCTTTGAGGTATCATGACTATGCAAACAAGATCGCACTCAAAAAAAGATCTAACGAGAAAATGGCAAACGGAAAAGAGGGCAAATAAAACGGGAAATTTTTGTGAAGTGGGGGAGAGGAAAACGAGAGGCAAATGGCAAATAATGTAAATTGCGAGGAGATGAGATTTTTGATTATGAACCTGATTGATGTTGATGATCCTCCCCGACAAAGGCGCCAGAAATTCCTTTTGATGTCTGCTAGAATTACGTCGGTATTTCCCCAAAGAGGAAGGAATGATGCAGCACAGCAACGGTAGGTATTTTCCTCAGTTATGAGACTAAGGTTATCAAACCTGTAGGAGAACCATGCAACACAATGTAAACAACCCCTACACACAAATAACAAATACTCACAACCTGACGTGTTAAAGGGGTTGTCAATCCCTTTCGGGTAACAGCGCCAGAAATTGGCACGGAGACGTGATAAAGTTGTAATAGATAGGATAAATGGAGCGCAAATAAAATAAAGTGCAGCAATTTATTTTTATTTTTGGTCTAGTAAAACTGAAAATAAAAGCAAAGGAAAATAGATCGCGAAGGCAAATATATTAAAGAAGAGACCCGGGGGCCGTAGGTTTCACTAGTGGCTTCTCTCGAGAAAAATAGCAAACGGTGGGAAAACAATTACTGTTGGGCAATTGATAGAACTTAAAATAATCATGACGATATCTAGGCAATGATCATTATATAGGCATCACATCCAAGATTAGTAGACCGACTCCTGCCTGCATCTACTACTATTACTCCATACATCGACTGTTATCCAGCATGCATCTAGTGTATTAAGTTCATGGGAAAATGGAGTAATGCAATAAGAATGATGACATGATGTAGACAATATCTATTTATGTAGAAATAGACCCCATCTTGTTATCCGTAATAGCAACGATACATACATGTCGTTTCCCCTTCTGTCGCTGGGATCAAGCACCGTAAGATCGAACCCATCACAAAGCACCTCTTCCCATTGAAAGATAAATAGATCAAGTTGGCCAAACAAAACCCAAATATCGGAGAAGAAATACGAGGCTATAATCAATCATGCATATAAGAGATCAAAGAAGACTCAAATAACTTTCATGGATAAAAACATAGATCTGATCATAAACTCAAAGTTCATCGGATCCCAACAAACACACCGCAAAAAGACTTACATCATATGGATCTCCAAGAGGCCATTGTATTGAGAATCAAGAGAGAGAGGAAGCCATCTAGCTACTAACTACGGACCCGTAGGTCTGCAATGAACTACTCACGCATCATCGGAGAGGCACCAATGGACATGATGAACCCCTCCGTGATGGTGTCTAGATTGGATCTGGTGTTTCTAGTACTTGTGGCGGATGGAATTGATTTTTGTCGACCCCCCTAGGGTTTCTGGAATATTGGGGTATTTATAGAGCAAAAAGGCGGTGCGGGAGGCCATCATGGTGGGCACAACCCACCTGGGCGCGCCTGGGCCCCCAGGCGTTCCCTGGTGGGTTGTGCTCCCCTCGGAGCACCCCTCGGGTACTTTCTTGGCCCATACGTTGTCTTCTGGTCTAGAAAAAATCCACAAAAAGTTTCACTGCATTTGGACTCCGTTTGGTATTGATTTCCTTCAATGTAAAAAACAAGCAGAAAACAGCAACTGGCACTGGGCACTATGTCAATAGGTTAGTACCAAAGAATGATTGTAAAACATCCAAGAATGATAATATAACAGCATGGAACAATAAAAAATTATAGATACGTTGGAGACGTATCATGTAGGGAGCCCTCTAGTGATGAAAGAGTGGAGGGAGGGGCGTCGGCTTGCCTGAATTTAGGCATGGCCGAACGGCGACCGTGGCGGCAACGGAGGGGATCGGGAGCACCTCGAGATCAGAGGAGTGATTGGGGGAGGTCTAGAGGAGTGGGTTGAGGCCGATGAGATGCTCGGGAGGGCTCGGGGATGCACATTATATAGGCGGGGCGAGGATGTCTCGCCGGTCACCGCCGCACGACCTCAACCAAGGCTATGGCAAGGGGCAGGGCTCACGGGAGGGCATGGAAACGCGATGACGCGGTGATGCAGCGATCAAGGAGCGGAGCAAGCCAAGGGGCACGGGGAGGAAACAGACAGAGGAGGAAGACGACGGCCAGCAACAGTTTGCCCGTGGGCGCGTGCCGACGAGCGCCATCGAGCAAGCTGCCGGAGGAGGAGAGAGGTCCAGGGAGAAGGGTACGACGAGGCAGATCTGCTGGACATGCTCGTGCTCGCTAAGACGTTGAGTAGAGGAGGGGCCCAGAGCAAACGATGCTCTGGACACGCTCGTAGCATGCCAAAATTGTGGTCACCACCCAGACTGGCTAGAAGGAGATGCAACGGGCTGGCAGGTGTTGTCTAGGGTGAATGCCCTCCAGGGTAGGTTACAAGTGAGTTTAAATCTTGATTAAAAACGATGTGGTTAGATGGGAAATGACCTCTGTGTAAGTGCATCTAGTGCCCCTTAGTGATTTTGGTGTATTGAAGACTTATAGGTTAAGGGACTGGTGCATTTGTAAGTGTACACGGGTCTATAAGTCTATGAGGAGTTTGATATTTACAGAGAAAGTCGACCCCTAAAATGAAGTTCTTCGACTGAAGACTTTGATATTCTGAAGACTTTCTGAAGACTTTGAAAGTGAAGAAATTGGTGTGACCTTGAAGACTTGGTATTCATTCGAGGAACATGAAGCGTGAAGACTCTTGTTTTCGTACTTTCATTTTCTCTTTCTTGAGTCATAGGAAACACCGTACTGTTAAAGGGGGTCGAGGAAATACTAAGGAAAAATTTCCATGTGATGCTCAACTCAAAATCCTACACCTACCAATCCCTTCGAGTGAAGCCATTGGAAATCTCATACAGTTCAGTCAAGTTCTTCAGTGAAAAAGACGCAGTTCTTCTAGTCACTGATGACTTTGCTCTGACTGAGGAGTTAGGAATTCGCCAGTGCAAATTGCCTACACAGTGAGGAACATGATAGCCCTGAGGAATTTGAGAGTCAAATTTCCGACCGTTGTTGTGCTGCGCGCCGGCTGTCCCAAAATATCTTATCCACCTAACGGTCATATCATTGAAGGGCATTTATGTCTTATCATGTCAGGCTGCTTCCTAGGCTATAAATAGCCGCCCCCTACAACCACTAGTTGGTTGGCTGCTCCGAGAGAACTTGACACTTGTCATTTGAGAGCAACCCATCCTCCGAGGACTTTGAGCGAAAATCATCAAGTGAGGAAAATCCCAAAACCAAACCCACACAAACCCAAAGTGATTGAGCATCACTGAAGAAATTGATCCCGCATGGATCTGACGCTTGTTACCTTTGAAGACTGTGCTTCTTCCAGACGGTTAGGCGTCAAGGTCTAGAGCATCCAAGAGGAATTGTGGATCGCCGAGTGACCAAGTCTGTGAAGGTTTGGAAGTCACCTGAAGACTTACCACGAGTGATTGGACGAGGCCTGCATGGTCTTAGTTCAAGGAGAATACGGTGAGGACTGGGTGTCCTGAGTTGCGACTCAGAGACTGGGTGTCCGGGACTGCGTGTCCTCGAGTTTAAATACTCAGCCGCTCCAACCAGACGTACAACTGAGACAGCAGTTGGAACTGGTTTACCAAATCATTGTCTTCACCAACTAACTGGTTCTATCTCCTCAACCCTTTCATTACCTCATTACTGTGTTGAATGTTTGTTCATATCTGTGCTTGAAGACTTTGACTGAAGACTTTCACAAATTCCTCAGTTCAATTTCTTCAGTCCGTTTGTCTTCATCTTGTATCCTGTTATGTTTACTTCTGAGTACTTATTCCGCTGCAAGTAGTTCTTCGCTAAGGAATTTCCTCACCAGCAAATTCCTCAGTGAAGAATTCATAAAAATCGCCTATTCACCCCCCTCTAGTCGATATAACGCACTTTCAATTGGTATCAGAGCAAGGTACTCCCTTGTTCTGTGTGATTTTGGTTTAACCGCCTGGAGTTTTAATTATGTCGACCGCAGGTATGAAGAAAGCGACATGCCCTATCTTTGACGGTCATGACTATCCCAAGTGGAAGGCCATGATGAGGAAGCGCCTCATGGCAAGGAACAGCGAGCTGTGGACCGTCACTGAGATTGGTCTTACTGATCTATGCAAGATGGCGGATGTTGATGATATTCGCAAGTACACTCGACTTGACCTCATAGCGAAGGATATCATCTGCTCCTGCCTATCCAGAGATCAATTCGGGCGAATTATGCATCTTGGCAATTCGAAGCTCATCTGGGACCGAATCTCTGATGTCTATGAAGGTCATCGAACTCGTCATGATCCCTGGTTTGAGGACTTCAAGGAATCTCTCAAAACGATGACTTTCGAGCCAGAAGCATCATCTTATGCATCATGTCTCATGGAAAACGGTGCTGAGGATGATCAACCCAAAACTACTGAATGGGTCCTCGATAGTGGATGTACAAATCACATGACTGGTGACAAGAATCTATTGATGGATGCTCCCTTATCACCGTCACCTCTGAAGCATATCATCTTTGCTGACAAAGGCAAAAGTCAGGTATTGGGTCTTGGTAAGGTTGCAATCTCTAAGGATAAACACATGGACAAAGTCATGCTTGTTGAGTCCTTAGGATACAATCTCATGTCAGTCTCAATGCTTTGTGATCTTGATATGGTTGTTGTCTTTGGCAAGTATCGCTGTGTTGTGATTATGGAAGCTAATAATTCCAAAGTCTTCGAAGGCTTTAGGAGAGGAGATCTGTATATTGTTGATTTCTCTACAGGACCACAACCAGCCGTGTGTCTACTTGCAAAAGCTTCAGAAGGCTGGCTATGGCATCGATGACTTGGTCACGCAGGCATGAGGAATTTGCACACGCTTGCGAAGAAGAAGCATGTCATTGGCATTGAGAATGTCAAATTCCTCAAGGATCACTTATGCGGAGCCTGTGAAGCTGGAAAAATGACCAAGGCCAAGCATCCAGCGAAGACTATGATGACCACTACCCGTCCATTCGAATTGCTTCACATGGACCTCTTCGGACCTAATCATTACTCAGCAGTCACTAATGATGCATCTCTATATGGTTTTATCATTGTTGATGATTATTCTCGATATACGGGTACACATTGTTACTTACAAACATGAAGTGCAGGAAGTCTTCAAACGATTTTCCTCGAGGGCTTCAACCAACTTTGGTGTGAAGATCAAGCACATCAGAAGTGACAATGGAACTGAGTTCAAGAATTCCGGTCTTGATGCCTATCTTGATGAACTTGGTATTACTCATGAGTTATCTGCTCCTTATACTCCTCAGCAAAATGGCGTTGTGGAGCGCAAGAACAGAACTCTTGTTGAGATGGCTCGCACTATGCTTGATGAATACAAAATGCCTCAGCGTTTTTGGATTGATGCAATTGATACTACGTGCCACATCATCAACAGAGTATATCTTCAAAAATTCTTCAAGAAGACGGCCTATGAACTCCTCACTGACAAGAAACCCAATGTGAGTTATTTAAAAGTCTTCGGTGCTAAATGTTGGATTAGAGATCCTCACCACAATTCTAAATTTGCACCGAAAGCACATGAAGGTTTTATGCTTGGTTACGGAAAGGACTCGCACACCTACAGAGTCTTCAACATTGTTCTTCACAAAATTGTTGACACTGTAGATGTGCGGTTCGATGAAACTAATGGCTCGCAAAGAGAGCACCTACCTTCTGTGTTAGATGAACCAGCACCTGAAGATGCTATCAAGCTCAAGGCAACTGAGGATGTCATTCCTACTGAAGAATCTGCTGAAGAATTCATTCCTATTCATGAAGAACGTCGAGCTGATGCACCTGAAGAACACGATGAGGAAAATGGTGCTGAAGAAAATGCTGATCAAATTCCTCAGCGACAACCAGCTCATCCTTGCGTTGCAAAAGAAGTGCAAGTGGAGCAGATCATCAATGACATTAGCGCACCAGGTCCTCTCACATGCTCAAAAGCTTCGCATTTATCTAACTTTTGTGGGCACTATGCTTTTGTCTCTATCACAGAGCCCACTAAGGTAGATGAAGCATTTCTGGAGCCGGAGTGGATTCAAGCTATGCAAGAAGAATTACATCAGTTCGAGCTTAACAATGTCTGGGAATTGGTCAATCGCCCAGATCCTCGCAAGCATAATATCATTGGCACAAAGTGGATCTACCGCAACAAGCAAGATGAAAATGGCCTTGTGGTGAGGAATAAGGCACGACTAGTAGCTCAAGGCTACACACAGGTTGAAGGAATTGATTTCGATGAAACTTTTGCACCTATTGCTAGACTTGAGGCTATTCGCATATTACTTGCTTACGCTAACCATCATGACATCATCTTATATCAAATGGATGTGAAAAGTGCATTCCTCAATGGTAAGCTTGAGGAAGAAGTGTATGTTGCTCAACCCCCAGGTTTTAAAGATCCAAAGAATCCTGACAAAGTCTTCAGACTCAATAAGGCTCTATATGGCCTCAAGCAAGCCCCTCGGGCGTGGTATGATACATTGAAGGAATTCTTCGTGAAGAATGGCTTCACACCCGGTTCACTCGACCCTACTCTCTACTAAATCTTATGATGGTGAATTGTTTGTGTGCCAAATATATGTTGATGATATTATCTTTGGCTGTACTGACCAACATTATAGTGATGAATTTGCCTATATGATGAGTCAAGAATATCAAATGTCTATGATGGGAGAGTTGAAATTCTTCTTAGGTCTTCAAATCCGTCAGCAGCGCAATGGCATATTCATATCTCAGGAGAAATACCTCAAAGATGTACTGAGGAAATTCGGCATGCAAGATTGCAAAGGCGTCAAAATTCCTATGCCCACAAATGGCCATCTATGCACTGATGAAAATGGTATTGACTTCGATCATAAGGTATACCGCTCCATGATTGGTTCTTTATTGTACTTATGTGCATCTAGGCCAGATATAATGCTTAGTGTTTGCATGTGTGCCCGATTTCAAGCTGCACCGAAGGAATCACACCATAAGGCTGTGAAGCATATTCTTCGATATCTAGCTCACACACCAACACTAGGATTATGGTACCCCAAGGGCTCTGCTTTTGATCTCATTGGATATTCTGACTCTGACTATGCTGGTGATCGTGTGGACCGCAAGTCAACATCTGGCACTTGTCATTTCGTCGGACGATCTTTGGTCTGTTGGTCCTCGAAGAAACAGAACTGCGTATCACTGTCTACTGCTGAAGCTGAATACATTGCTGCTGGCTCTTGCTGTGCTCAACTGCTTTGGATGAAGCAAACCCTTAAGGACTATGGCGTCAACGTGAAGAATGTGCCTCTCCTCTGCGATAATGAGAGTGCCATCAAGATTGCTCACAACCCAGTTCAGCACTCGAAGACAAAGCACATTCAAATTCGTCATCATTTTCTTCGTGATCATGTGTTGAAGGGCGATATCTCCATCGAGCATGTGAAGACTGAAGAACAGCTAGCTGATATCTTCACTAAGCCCTTGGATGAGAAGAGATTTAGCAAGTTGCGGTGTGAGCTAAATATCTTAGAGTCTTCGAATGTTCTTTGAAAAGGACACACATCCTAACACTTATGCAAAATTGATGACTTAGATGTGCAACACATGAAGAAACGTTTTTCTTCAATCAATGAAGAACAACACTCTAAGTGTGAAGAAATTAATGAAGAATTTGATTCTCAGAACCCTACGACAATTGTACGCGGTGTCTGAAATCATCATTCTTATACGGTGGGTCATGCCACCACAAAAAGTTGAAAATCTTCAATTTGAGTTTTTCTCATTTTTGAAATTCTTCAGTTTTTCAAATTCTTCAACTTTGCAAAATCTTCACTGTTTTCGTCGTTTTTCTTCATTGGCTATATATATATATATATATATATATATATATATATATATATATATATATATATATATATATATATATATATGAGTTTATGTCCTCTACAACATTCACTTATGGCTATTTCTTCAAGTTGCTTTTTCTGCTAAGTGAATGTGATCGGACCCTTCCCCCTCTATGCTATACTCAACCCAATCTATTCACAAATTCTTCATGTGCATTCTATTTGAAACTCGTTCAAAGTCTTCTCTGTGTCCTTGTCAGCTGAAGAAATTGCGAACGAAACTTTAAAACAAATCTTATCCAGATTTTCGGTTTTACCGCTCAAACCGTTCCGCATCCCACGATACATTATTATAATCACCCACGATCTTACACGATCTCATCTGCACAGTACGTGGGTGACACATGTCGCGTGAAGGAGAAAGGGCAGGGCCATGTTCGTCCCAAAATCTTCGGGCGAACAGTTTTTACCGCGGCTATAAATACCCCTCTCCCCTTCCTCACTTCATTTACTCCACTCGATCGCTCTCTCTCTCTCTCTCTCGCTCGAGCTTCTCAAACCCTAGCACCGCTGCTACTCCATCGCCGCCGGTGAGGAAGAGCTTCACTGCCTCGACCTCGTCGCCGTCGTACTCGCGCCGGCTGTGGAAATCTTCACTCCGCCGCCGCCGTAGCTGTCTCCCTCTGCCAAGTTAGGGCGTGGGAGATCTAACTTGACGAACTTCACCGCTATTCATCTCAGTTCGTCATGTTCTTCAGTTCGGGTAATTAAAAGTTACTTTTATTACTCGCTTTGATTCTCAAACTTTTCTGAAAATCTTCAAAGGTGTTTTATTTTTCAAATCTTCACACATATGAACACCTCACACACTGTATGCTCTTGATCCATCTCTCTAAGCACTCATTTTCTTCAAGATTCCTCAATTGTGCAGATTTTCGATCTGTACAACTCTGGTACCTAAGACAAGAACGCTTAGTGAAATTCCTCAAGGCTCAACTGGTCAAATTCATCAAAACTTGTCTTTTCAAAAAACCTTCTGAGAACGCATATGACCTCTCCAAATTCCTCGCACCTACACTCTGTTCACAGGTACTCATGTCCGCTGCTGAATCACTAGGTTCTCATCAACTTAACTCATTTGCAGCGTTCCTCGAAGAAAAATTGCATACTTCTTCAGAGTGTTCAATTGTTCAAATTCCTCATCTGAAGAAAATGGCTGAAGGAAAGAGACCGCAGAAAGGAGGAAAGAAACCGGAGGTCATGACCGCTTTCGAAATCCCTGATGACATATACAAAGACTATTGCACACCTGATGAAGCCAAATTTGGCAAAGAGAACAAAAATCAGCGCAAAGTGCGCATTCAGAGGATTGAACGAAGATGGGCACGAGAATGGAGGGAATATCGATATGTTACTCCTAAGTACATGAAGAAATTCGCCTTAAATCCTCCATGCCCAAGAGCTCCATTGGCACCTGGCCAAGTAGCTGATCCCACCAGCATCAAGCGTGGTGAGGACTTTCCTGAAGAATGGGCTAGGCGTCAAGCAAAATTGGCAAGACAAGCCAAGGAGGCAGTGAGGAAATTCAATGAGGATTCTGCCGATGCTGCTGCTGCTGAGACCTCGGTCAAGCCGAGGAAATCAATGCCGAAGAAGCCTGCTCGTAAACCAAGTGCTTCACCATCAGCGCCCTCACGGCCCAGTTCCTCAGTTGCGCCCTCACGGCAAATTCCTCAGATTGCTACTGCTCCACCAAAGTCCTCAGGAGCTCCCTCAAAGTCCTCAACTCCTGTCCATCTGGCTACATGTCAAAGGACTCAGGGTTTCTCAATTGCTTCTGGTGTCTCAGCAAGTTCCTCAGCTGCACCAATGTCCTCATCAAGCCCCACTCTGCTGAAGACAAAAGTGACAGTTGGACGCGGCCCTCGGCCAAGTCCAAGGAAGAAACAGGTTGCATTCCAAGTACCATCTGATGATGAAGCTTCTGACGAAGAACTTGCAGAAATCATCAGAGACCGACAAGTCAAGGCCGCTAGAGCCAAAGGAACATCTGTGCCACTGCTTTTGGATCCGAAGAAGATCCTCGACTACATTGACCTCTGGCACAAGGATCCAAACACTCCAATGCCTGATCTGCCGCTGACTCCCGGTCAAAGTCACATGCTGACCCATTTCATCTCTCAAGAGAAATGGAAATTCGAGAAGGCTCGTGAGATCAAGAGAGCTCAATCTAGAAAGGAAAAGCTTCTGAAGAAGAATGTGGTCAGACTGACACCTGAAGAACTTCTCAAGGCTCAATCAGAAATCCAAGCCCTCAGCAAAGACTTCGATGCATACAATGCTGATTGGCAAGGAGCCAAAGTGAGATTCGTCAACCTGACGAAGAAAATGACAACTGTTGCAGCCCCATCGCAACAAGAAAATCCTCAAGCTGCAGACTCTGCTCAGCCTGCTGAAGAACATGCCATCACCGCTGATGACTTTCAGCCTGCTGATGAGAATACAAGTTCCAGGGCTGATGACTCCATCCCAGCCGCTGAAGAAATTGCCAGGGCATCCACTAGTGGTGCGCCTGAAGAAACTGAAGAGATCAGGGCAACTGCATCAGTTGCGCCTGAGGAAAATCAACCACAGTCCTCAGCTCCTCCCGCGCCTACACCAACTCCAAGTCTTCCTTCTGCCTATGAAGTGAAGAAAACCAAGGCTGCAGAGCGAGCTGCAGTGAAGAAAAGGAAGGCATCAGCTGCATCAAATTCTTCGGCTGCGAAGAAAATGAAGACAATGACCAGCTCTCTTGAAAATCCTATTGATGCCGTTCCGATTTCCTCCATGTCATCAAAGGAAATTGTTCCTTATGGAGAAGACTACAAGATCCCAAGCGGATCTGATGAAGAAAATCATTCTGCTGCTACGTCAGAGCAGCTTGATGAAGAAATTGAAGTGGAAGCATTCCCTTCAACGCCCGTTGTTTCCTCACCTATGCCTCAGTTCACAGCTGAAGAGGCTGGTTTTGAGGAAATTGAAAATGAAGATGAAGATGTGGATATTGGATGCACTACACCAGTGATGAATGATGACTTTTGGGAAAGTCAGCATCCCAATACTCCTCTCTTCACTCCTATTCAACAGATTCCTCAGTCCCCGGCTACAACTGTTCAAATGGGCTCTGAAGAAACTCATCCCACTTTATCTGTTCATGAAGAAATTCCAGCCGCTAGTGCTGAAGAACCTGCTGCTGTTGATCCTCAAGTTGCACAAGAAGAGGAACCAGAAATTCCTCAGCCTAAAGCACCTGAGCTCGCGATTCCTGAGGTTGTGCTGCAAATCACTGACACTCCTTTGCCCAAGCCGAAGAATCCGTTCTCAAGCAAGCAAAAATTCAAGGCTGAAGACTTCTTTTCTGAGCATGTGTTCTTCACTGATTATAATCCATATGACTCTGCTCGCATAAGGAAGAGGCGTTTCTGGACTGCTACTCAAGCCAACTTCTATTCCTCAGTGCTCTTTGACAAGGACAAAATCTTCGATCATGAACATATTCCTCATGTGGATATGGAATCTCTGCCGTGCTTCGAGCCAGTCCTCAGTGTTATTCACGATGCAGGACTATTGAATTTTTGCACTGACATCTGTGATTGGAATGAAGAACTCATTCTTCAGTTCTACGCCACACTGCATATCACTGGAGACGCTGAAGATGTCAATTCATGGGTGTTGGATTGGATGACCGAAAACACTCACTACAAGGCACCGGTAACTGAATTGCTTCGTGTCCTTCCTCTCGATCCTCCCCATGACAGTGCACGTTGCATCTACAATGACCCTGAACTGACAAATCATTATATGCAAGTGCTCATGAAGCCTTTGAAGCCAGGGCAGACCCCACGAACCAAATTCCTCGTCAAGGAATTGCTCTATGTGCCCCGGACTGTCTATCGAATCCTGACGAAGACAATGAGTCCTATCAAAGGCCACGACTCAAATGATGAAGATGTCGTTGGCATCATGAAGAACATGCTTTTCAACATCATTCATGGCGTTCCCGTCAACTTCCATGATTTCTTCATGAGGACTCTGGCTAATGTTGCTATGTCACCTTTCGAGCTGAAGCCCTATGCGCCTTGGATTATGAGATTCATAAGGGCAAGATCTTCACTGAATTACAAGGCTGACACTCTGAACCATGGTAGCTACTTGCCTCCTATTGAAGTCCTCAAGCGACCAGTTTCATCATCTGATGATAAAGGCAAGGCAGCTGCTGTGATCGATGAAGGCATTCGTCCATTGGATGGTCAATTTCGTCTGGCTACATCTTACTCAACCAATGATGACTCTGCCACACATGACACTGCCGCAAATACCTCAGCCAAGCATAAGCCTCAAGCCACAGCACCCAGGGTGATGACTGACCGTGAGTTACTCCTCAGTCTTCATCAGAAGGTTGATCGCAATCACAAATGGGTGAAGCGTCAGTTTGCTGCTGTTCTTCACAATATGACCTCAACACATAATGCAGTGAAGAAGAACCATTATCACCTTCATGAAACCCTCAACCGCACCTGGGCTGTTCTCACTCATGTATATAGCGCGGAAGAACTGAAGACTATGGGTCTCCAGGAAGCATTTGACTGGTCTGCACCACCTCCGAAGAAATTCAACAGAGTCAAAGTTCCTGATCTGGTGGCCAGCTCTTATTCTTCATCGCGTGAAACTGATGAGCATGAAGATTTGGACGACACTGCGGCAGGCCCTACTTCAACAAACAACCCCGACAACGCTGGCGCTCCTCCATCAACTTGAAATTCTTCAGGGGCGTTAGTCCTCAGTTTCGATCCTTTTGGTCATTTGATGACAAAGGGGGAGAAATCTGAGTTAGTCTTCAAGCGGGTTTATATTAAGGGCGTTTTGTTAAGTTACAACTCTCGTTCTTCCGAAACTTTTTATTGGATCGAGTTGTAATCTTAAACCTGATGGTGCCCTGATACTTTTGAACGGTGCATGGTGCTCTGATGATGCACTATGCTCTGATACTTTTGATGTGCTATTCTGCATGCTTATTCCTCGTTAATATTATTGCACGCATGCTGAATCTCATCAGGCACAATATTATTGCACGCATGCTGAATCTCATCAGGCACCATATTTCATCATGCATTTCAAATTCTTCATATTATATATCAAATGCGTGTATGAATTACAAGATATAGGGGGAGATCTCCATGATTCAATTCTTCAAATGTGCAGTGCCTCAAAAGCAAATTCCTCACTATGCACATATTCAGGGGGAGTTCTTCTATATCTTGCAATCAAATTTCTCAATATCAGTATTTACACTTCATATATTTATCCCCGTTGAAAACTTAACCTATGTTGTCATCAATCACCAAAAAGGGGGAGATTGTAAGTGCATCTAGTGCCCCTTAGTGATTTTGGTGTATTGAAGACTTATAGGTTAAGGGACTGATGCGTTTGTAAGTGTACACAGGTCTATAAGTCTATGAGGAGTTTGATATGTACAGAGAAAGTCGACCCCTAAAAATGAAGTTCTTCGACTGAAGACTTTGATATTCTGAAGACTTTCTGAAGACTTTGAAAGTGAAGAAATTGGTGTGACCTTGAAGACTTGGTATTCATTCGAGGAACATGAAGCGTGAAGACTCTTGTTTTCGTAGTTTCATTTTCTCTTTCTTGAGTCATAGGAAACACCGTACTATTAAAGGGGGTCGAGGAAATACTAAGGAAAAATTTCCATGTGATGCTCAACTCAAAATCCTACACCTACCAATCCCTTCGAGTGAAGCCATTAGAAATCTCATACAGTTCAGTCAAGTTCTTCAGTGACAGAGACGCGGTTCTTCTGGTCACTGATGACTTTGCTCTGACTAAGGAGTTAGGAATTGGCCAGTGCGAATTGCCTACACAGTGAGGAACATGATAGCCCTGAGGAATTTGAGAGTCAAATTTTCGACCGTTGCTGTGCTGCGCGCCGGCTGTCCCAAAATATCTTATCCACCTAATGGTCATATCATTGAAGGGCATTTATGTCTTATCATGTCGGGCTGCTCCCTATGCTATTAATAGCCGCCCCCTACAACCACTAGTTGGTTGGCTGCTCCGAGAGAACTTGACACTTGTCATTCGAGAGCAACCCATCCTCCGAGGACTTTGAGCGAAAATCATCAAGTGAGGAAAATCCCAAAACCAAACCCCCACAAACCCGAAGTGATGAGCATCACTGAAGAAATTGATCCCGCGTGGATCCGACGCTTGTTACCTTTGAAGACTATGCTTCTTCCAGACGGTTAGGCGTCAAGGTCTAGAGCATCCAAGAGGAATTGTGGATTGCCGAGTGACCAAGTCTGTGAAGGTTTGGAAGTCACCTGAAGACTTACCACGAGTGATTGGACGAGGCCTGCGTGGTCTTAGTTCAAGGAGAATACGGTGAAGACTGGGTGTCCTGAGTTGCGGCTCAGAGACTGGGTGTCCGGGACTGCGTGTCCTCGAGTTTAAATACTCAGCCGCTCCAACCAGACATACAACTGAGACAGCAGTTGGAACTGGTTTACCAAATCATTGTCTTCACCAACTAACTGGTTCTATCTCCTCAACCCTTTCATTACCTCATTACTGTGTTGAATGTTTGTTCATATCTGTGCTTGAAGACTTTGACTGAAGACTTTCACAAATTCCTCAGTTCAATTTCTTCAGTCCGTTTGTCTTCATCTTGTATCCTGTCATGTTTACTTCTGAGTACTTATTCCGCTGCAAATAGTTCTTCGCTAAGGAATTTCCTCACCAGCAAATTCCTCAGTGAAGAATTCATAAAAATCGCCTATTCACCCCCCCCCCCCTCTAGTCGATATAACGCACTTTCACTCTGAAGTTTGTTGTTGCAAAATATTGCATGAAACTGTGATCAGCAGGGAGGTGATAATGGACAGAGCTGATGTCTTTGAGGTTTAGGATAGTAAGGACTATAATCCAGCTAATTTTGAGGTAATTTGGACAAGTGTTTAGCATAGTTGCTTTGCAACTGCCAAATCTGGTCCAGAATCAAGATCATGAAGGGGCACTCACAGTGTACCCACTTGAGCTAAAAGTGAACATGGCAGGATGATTTGGGCTTAAGAGTGTGCCATAAAATTTTCGTGCCATTTGGCCAAGCCAAAATGGTACTTCCTTCATACAACACCTCCTTGGACAAAAACTTGGGAAAAATCCTGAGGTAAAATGGCTAGATTAAATGAGGCCAAATTTGGTGGAGAGAGTTGATATGGATAGGAGAAGGCCTAGGAAAATTTTCAGCCGTAATGGAGTAAGATAAAATATACTTGCTTCACAAACTAAAAATTTGGACAGAAACAAAGAATTGATCCTGGGCTCGCATACATGAATGGAATGATATGAAACTTGGAGGAGGGTTATGATATGAGCACATAAAGTAGTGTGCAAAATTTCAAATCATTTGGATACTCCTAGCTAGTACTTCCGTCACAAAGGCTTCCCTCAGACAGGAACTTTGAAAAATCACTGAGGAAGATTCACTAGGCAAATGAAGTTGACATTTGGCACAGGGCAATGATATGGATAGGAAAACGTGTCCAAAAAGTTTGGGGTCAATCAAGCAAAGATATATAGCACTTGCTTCACCAAGTGTCATTTAGGGCAGAATATGGAAGGAATATTTGGGAATTAATTTTGAACATGGCAAGGAAATTTTTTGCCATATTTGATGAATATATGACCCAAACAATTTATGAGAATTATTTGGGAATTTTAGGAGTGATGGAAATATAGGTTACTTCACAACCTAGGGCAGACAGGATTATTCCTTTAATATAAAAGGGAATATTCCCAATAAAATGAATATTGGGATTTTGGCTGGGATGAAAATGGCAAGGTCTAGGGACGGATATGAGGGTGACAAACCACTCTAGAAAGAAAGAAGAGGTCATCTTCTCCAGTTTCCAGACCACATAGGCACAGAAAAAGAAAACTCAAGCAAAATACTCATAAAACCAAAAGAAAAAAGAAAGGGCCAAAAATCAGGGTGTGACAACCCTCAACTTGCAACTGGCATCGTAGTTTTGTGTAGTTGTCCCAGTTGCAAGTTAATCCTTGACTCACAACTAGGACGTTGTTTGTTTTCATACCAGTTGCAAGTCCGCCTCAACTCGCAACTTGGGTCATGCTTTTGTTGTTGTCCCGGTTGCAAGTCCAACCTCTAACTCATAACTTGGCCATTTATTTTCATCCCGTGTAACATCCCAATTTTCAATTTGGATGTTATACATAGATCATCACATGCATATCATATTTTATTTGCATTTGGTTGTGATCCTAGAAATCGTAAGCAACTCAAGGACCCAAGGAGAGAGTTGGAGGTTTCACAAAATTTTCATATTTGAATTTATTTCAAATTTGAAAAGAGGATCAATTTGATTTTAATAATTTCTTTCCAATTATTTCAATTCAACAAAAATAAATGAGAGAAGATAAAATGATTTCTTCAACGGAAGAGAAATATTGGAGAAGAAATTTTGAAATCAAATTATTATTTTATTTGTATTTTATTGGCTATTTTATTTGAATTAGAGAAAAACATGCATTTTTAAAAAAAATGCATTTAGTCCAGAAAAATGTTCATTATGTTCCAAATATTAGGTAGGGATGGTAAAAATTGTTTCTGGAATTTTTAGGGTTTTTTAATATTTTATTAGGATTTTCTTCTACACAGAAATTGTTTGAAAAAAACTCTTCCTGGGCCGGCCCAACCGAGCCGGCCCACGGCCCAGCACCGCGTGCCGCCTCCGCCGCCAGCTCGGAGTCCCGAGTGGACCTGATGTCGCGCCGCCGCCGGAGTCCGACCTCTCCCCGCCTCCGCTCGACCCCCCTCCCCAAGTCGGCACCCCCCGACCCCTTTAAAAGCCGCCGACGCCCCCCTCCCCCTGACCTCTCCACCATGCTGCCGCCGCCGCACTGCAGTCGCACCGCCGCCGCCCATTGCCATCGCCTGCGTCGCTCCGCGTCGCCGCCGCTGTCGCCGCAGCATACCCCACCACCTGTAGCCAACGCCCCGCTCCGCCGCCACGCCCGACGCCACCGCCAGAGTTCGCCGCCGTCGCTGTCGAAAATCGCAAATACCGGTATAAAAACCATCCCGACCATTCGGTTTTCTTGATTTTTTAGATCGGTTTAGGTTTCGATCGGTTTCTCGTTTTTATTTCAGTTAGTTAGTGAACGTTCACCCGTTAGTTCATAATAACGAACGAATTCGTTCATTTAGTTCTGTTAGCAAACGTTCGTTCTATAGGTTTTCCTTTTTAGTTTTATTTTCAGCCAGGGACCTATCCGCGAATAGTTTTCTCACAATTTAACCCCTGATCTTATAACTAGCGTAACTTTTAGCTTGCTTATCAAAATTAGATGAAACCAACGCCTAAATCTTCATAACGATATCTTCTTTCCAGTAAACCAACTTGAACATGATTTTGTCAAATCAAAATTTGAGTTTAGTTCATATTAGTATTTGATCTTGTTTTGTTTGTATCCCGAGTTTCGTAACTCCGTTTGAGTTGATTATTTTTGCAAATCATAGCTAATCACATGTACCTACTGTTAAGATCTAATCCACATAAAAATAATGCTGTTTGGTTTTGATTTTTGTTTAGTTTAGCCGTTTGCTTGTTTCGAGTTTTATTTGGATCTTTTCTCAATTTCTCTCTTTTTCGTTTGAGTGATTGCTTATGTATGCTACTTTTTGTCTACGCTAGATTACCCGGAGTGCGAAGCTTGTTACTACGAATCCCTAGAGTTTGTAGATCGTCAGCAAGGCAAGTTACACTTTGATCATACTCTTCTATACCTAGTTTTTACTATGCATTAGTTATGCCCCTCAAATATTTGCATGAGTAGGATTGGGAACATGTGGTTTGGTTGTAGTACTTGAGGTAGGAACCTAATACCTTTTGATCACCTCGGGAATATACGTTATGCATTATTATTGCTTAGCCATGCTCGTAGACGGGGATTGGATCGTGATTCACATGGAAGTTATGAGAGTTATTAATCTTGGATAACATTAAGGTGGCAACTTTAATACACATCTAGGTGGATTGGTTGGGGCACCTGGAGAATCCAGTATTTGTCCATTTGGGAAATCCCGGAGTACCCGTGTGATTTTTCCTCAGTTCGTCACCCGGGCTCAATGGGATCATATGATATTTCATGCCTAGAAACTTTCGTGTGCAGCCACAAGCCATTATGGGATCTGGCATAGTTGAGTAAGTTGTATGAGCTCTCAAAGAGGTGGACTAGCAGATGTAGGGGAAAGTAGGTGTATCGGTCTGCCCGGAGTAGAGAGTTAATGGTTCAGAAAGACTGTGTCTCGATCTTCCGATCATGGATGCGGTCGAGACTTGTGGGGAAAAGGACGCAACCTCTGCGGAGTGTATAAACTAATCATGGTTAGCCGTGTCCCCGGTTGTGGACATCTTGAGTATCTGGAATTGGATATTATTGTTGATCTCATCACTCTTAAATTAATTGAATTGGGTTTAATGATGACACTTGTTTTATTTGGGATTTGAGTTGGAGGAACCTTCTCAAATATTGGTACAACTTGGGAGTAGTTTAAATAAAACATTTATTCCTTTGTTGTAGGAAAAACTAGCTTTATGCAAAATCATAAACTTAGAGCCTCCACTAGCCAAATATTGCATGTAGATATAGTTCTTGCATTCATTGTTGTATAGTGTAACTCTGCCAGCATATTCTATGTGCTGACCTACCACTACTAGGGAAAACCCTAGCAGTAGCGCTAGTTTTGTGCTCACTAGTAGCGCGGGTAGGCGCGCTACTAATAAGGCGCTACAGCTATTGCTTAGCAATAACGCGTGCCCGCACGCGCTACTGCTAGGATAAGTAGCTGCAGCGTTTGTTCACTCCCACGCTACTGCTAATGTAACTACTGGCAGCGTGTTTTCTCTCCATCGCTACTAGTATTCTTTTTTATTTTTTTATTTTTAGTGTATTTATGCGCCATCGTACAAATATTGGTATAATACCAGTTATGAGGTTTACATCATTATGTCCATAACAGTGTGTCAAATGAAGGTGGATTAGGTTCAAGTGGAGGCAATATGTGGTGCATGTCAAAAGTATACTACTAATCCAAACTTGATCTAGTTTGGACTAGTAGTACTTTCGATGTGCACCATATGTTGCCTCCACTTGAATCTAATCCGCCAACACAAGCTATTTAATCATCATCATAGTCATTACCACCAACAGTATTTATTTAATCACCACTAACACTAGCTAATAATAATCATCATAGTCATTACCACCAACACTAGCTATTTTATCATCATAGTAATAGTGTAGCACATCATCATCCTCAAACTCATTTCTAGCTAGCTAATCACTCCTGCTGCTCTCTCTTAGGTAAAATAACATAAAATATGTATAGCTCTCCTCCTTGATCAAGTTGGAGCATGCAGATGAACCCGTCTCCTAATCGTGGGTAGCGCATCTGTTTGCTGCCCCCTAGTACTTCTCTGCGCTCCCCCATCACATATTTGGTCCAGTCTTGCACTATTAAGCATCCGTCGCTAATCTTGAATGCACTAAAGTAATTTGTAGGATATCTTAGCCGTAAGCTGATAATACTCATGGTACCTTTAGTCTCGATCCCATAAGGCACAACATTCATCGGGAGTCCCTGTTGAAGAACATCGTATGGTAACATACTTAGCAATGAAGTTTAGCTTCAAAAATACTGTATGGAAAAGATGCACTGAGGACAAATAGTAAAAATCTTACCATCCTTCCTAAATAGATGTGACCGTAGTTCATTACGAACACTATTGGTCGCACATTTTCAGTACTAACATTTCTAAATGCAGGAAGAAAATTTGTCTTGACAGTATCAAGATCCTCAAGCCATGAAACATAATGACTGAGCTCCTCGCAGTTGAGTTCAGCCCCGGGACAGTATACGGTCCTGTCTATCAAGCGCTGGACATGTTTGCTTGCACCGAAATAAGCTGACAATACAAATCAGTTGTCAACCATTTTTGAATAAACAATATCAAAGACATAAATATGGTTGAGAAACTTACATAATGCTATAACTGGAGGCGTCTGCACATCGACCCAGATGTCGGTATTACCTTCAATATCATCTTCTGGACGAATATCAAAGGTGATAACCATATCAGGCTCAAATGCATAAGTCTTGCATAGTGCTCGCCATGTTTTGCATCCAAAATAGGTGTAGTCATCTGAATTGTATAATTTTATGTTGAAAATATAACCATGCTCGGTCTTCAAGTAAAATTTATTTTCCTCCATAGTACGACTGAAACCTATCTTATTCAATACAAAAACTCTTGCATGGCAGGGATACGCTAGTAGAATAGTAAAAAAAGACTTGTCATGCTTAATCTCATGCTTAAATTATAAGTTGAAGCAAATGAAGCAAATTTCATGCTTAATTACGAAAAAAGACTTGTCGTTGTGACTTACTGTATCCACTTCGAAGTTCTCGTCCAGCTTGATGCTGAAGCGCCTATCATCATCTAGGAAGATTCTGTCGCACAGGCCGCGCTCGTCTTCGCAGTATTTGCAAATACCGAAATCCTTTTCGTCATCAGACATTTCCTATGTTCACAGTTAAAACATTAATTGAAAATCGATCAAAGACAACTACCAGGATACTCAACGCACAAATCTGGGGCACTCGATATTTCCTACATATTCTGGCACAAGTCATGCCAAAATTCACGGAAAAATCCGGCATGACCTTTGCTAAAATAGGACATATCGAGCGCCTGAAATTTGCCGGAACGGAAATGAATCAACACTCCGGCAAAACATAGGCCACTCGGAGGTGTAACCTGCAAACATAACCGGCCACTTGGATATTGAGCAACACAAGATATATATTTCAAAATATCTTATAGGACTCAAATTAGCATGCATTCAATAAGCAAAAGTAAATCATCTCATGCGTCCGTACATCGTCTAATATTATCACTAATACATCACGAATAGTGTCATACATATAACATCACTAATACAACTAAAACCCTAGCACACGACGGGTATCGGCGCGGGCGGTGGACACCCACAGAGAAGGAACCATCACGGGATCATAGCTCCAGTGAGATCCCTGGAGAACCTGCCAGGTATTGGAGAACCTATGCTCCAACGCAAACAAGTAGCAACGGACGTGCGCATCCTCCTCACTGACACGGTGACGCACCACCTCCGCGGAGTCCTCGAGCCTCTGGACCGTCACTAGCCCACGCGACCGCCACCAAAGAAGGTTCGGGTCAACGACAGGCTGGCTCCTCACCAACCTGCGCTCCCCGGTAGGTAGCGCCTCCTAGTACCACCCCGGCGGAGCCCAGTCCCGGACATGGCCCACCTGGTCAAGCAGGTGTTGTCCTCCACCGACTCGACTACGAGGATGCGGGATAGGCATCGTCCACGTCGAGGCGGGAAAAATTGCTTTAACTAAAAAATAGCAACAAGTCTTACTAACTAGTTCTATTAATTCAACTAGTTCTTACTAAAAATAAACTTACTATAAATAAAAATATTCTAGTACCTAATTAGTACCTAGTTCTTACTAACTAATTAGTACCTAGGAACTACTGCCCTAATTACCATCTAATTTGATGAACCTATAGGGGTGGAAAGTGGTAGCGGATATTCCAATTATCTAACTATAAAGTGAAATAAGTGGTCAAATTTTACTCATTTTATGATTCATCTTAGAAATTTGATTCGTTTCCCCCCTTACATGAACCCTAACTCATTTGAGCCGCATCCGCATCCGATTTGTTTCCACTCTTACATGAACCCTAACTAATTAATTTGATGCAACTAAAATATAAAGAAACCCTAGGCAGAGGTAGGGAGAGGGAGGAGTAGGCGTGCTCACCTCGGGTGCCTGCGACGAGGGAGGGGCAGGGCGGCGTCGAGGTCAAGGTCGGGGCTCGGGCGCGCGGCTGATGGCGGCGTCGAGGTCGGGGTCGGGGGCGGCGTTGAGGTCGGGGGCGGGGGCGGCGTAGAGGGTGTGCGGAGAGAGCGCGGCGGCAGACGGGCGACTGCAGCGGCAACGGGCGACGGCGGCGGCGACGGCGAGAGTGGAGAGTTGGATTTGGGGGAAGTGGTCGTGGGGAAGGACGAACCCCGTGGTTAAGTCAGAAGTAGCAGTAGCGCGTTCCAGGAAGAACGTTGCTGCTACTTTAGCTACAGCGCGTTCTGGGATACATGCTACTGCTACTCCTTTCTCTTTTTTCCCCTTTTTCATTTAGTTTTCTTCACATTTTATTTTATTTTCTTTCACCTTATTCTATTTCTTTCATTTTCAATTACCTTTCTATTTTCTTTCCATTTAAGTTTATATCCTTTAGCAGTAGCGAGTTTAGTTTAAAACGCGCTGCTACAAATAAAGTAGTGGTAGCGCGGTTCGTTATAGGTCGCTACTACTATGTGTAGCCTATCGGCTAAGCCGTGGGAATTTTAGTAGTAACGTGTTTAGAGCAAGACGCGCTACTGCTAGAACTTTATCTGCAGCGTGGTTTTCTCAGGCGCACTACTGCTAATTAGCACCAGCGTGCTTTTTTGACCCTCACTACTGCTAAAGTTCTATGTATAAGGTTTCCCTAGTAGTGTACACAGCTACAACGTCTCATGTTGCAGACTACTCAGACGACAAATAAGGTGTTATAGGTCGTTGTCGTGCACTCAGCTATGCCGTTGGAGTTGATGGACTCATTTACCTTCGAAGCTTCCGCAGTTATTTAGTTTAGATGGCCTTCAGCCATGATATTTTTGTGTAATCATACTCTTTATGAGGACTCGATGTAATAAGTGTGTGATTGAACTCTGTTATAATTCCTCAAGTATTATGTGTGTCAATATTACCGATTCAGGGATGACACTTAAGCACAGAGACTTCGGCCCATTGGGATCGCGATCGCTACATCCCGATTGCAAGTCTACCCTTAACTCACAATGGACATCATAGTTTTGTATAGTTGTCCCAGTTGCAAATCCACTCTTGACTCGCAACTAGGCATGTTGTTTGTTTGATCCCAGTTGCAAGTCCATCCTTTACTCGCAACTCGGCTCGTAGTTTTGTAGTTGTGTCAGTTGCAAGTCCATCATCGACTCGCAACTGGGCGTATAGTTTTGTTGTTGTCCCTGTTACAAGTCCATCCTGTGACTCAAAACTGGGTCGTTTGTTTTGCCAGTTGCAAGTGCACCCTCGACTTGTAGTTGGCATCGTAGTTTTGTGTAGTTGTCCCAGTTGCAAGTCCATCCTCGACTCGCAACTAGGACATAGTTTGTTTTCATCCCGTTTGCAAGTCCACCCTTGACTCGTAACTTGGGTCTTTTGTTGTTGTCCCAGTTGTAAGTCCAACCTCTGACTCACAACTGGTCCATTTATTTCAATCCCAGTTGCAAGTTCACTCTCAACTCACAATGGGCATTATAGTTTCGTGTACTTGTTCCAGTTGTAAGTCCAACCTCAACTCGCAACTGGGCCCGTAGTATTTTTTCTCCTGTTGCAAGTCCACTCTCGGCTTCCAACAGGGACTATAGTTTATTTGTTAAATTTCTTTTTGTTTTTTCTTTATTTCCTTTCCTTTTTCTTTTTTATAATTCCTAAATCCTTTTCGAATTATGAATATTTTGGAAATTTGTGAACATATTTTTTTGAATTAGCGAACATTTTTTGAATCTGGGAACAAATTTTGAATATCGTGAATATTTTTCTACTCCATGAATATTTTTGAATGCACAATCAATTGTTCATTATGAGTTTAAAATAATTTAGTGCATATTATAAAAATGTTCACCACCATATGTTAAAAAAAAATCATCGTTTCTCACAAGAGGTTAAGTGTGTACTAAAAAATGTTCAGTGCATATTAAAGAAATGGTCATTGTGTATAATTAAAAAAGTTCATCATATACAAAAAAAGCTCACTGTATATTAAAAATGTTCAATTTATACTAAAAAAGTTAGTGCATATTTAGAAAATGGTCATCATATATTAAAGGATTGTTCACCGTATACAATTTTTGTATTCGTTAAAAAAATCTAATTTGAAAATATTTATGTAAATTCATGAATAATATTTTTGTGAAAAACGCAAAATATGATAAGAAGAAAAAAAATCGTTGTTAGCCTATTAGAAGCTAGCGATCATAGACATACTTGTAAAAGTATGCTATCGGACGCATAAGCTACATCCAGCACGGCATCGCGTACGTTCATCCCCGATTCAGCAACGCCGCACCATTGCACATGCATTGTCCAGAGCTAGCGATCAGATATACGTTAAGGCCGGTCACACGGGCGGACGTGCTGGACGAGCTGGTTTTTTGGGTGGCTTTGACAAATTAAATCAAACAAACAAGACAAACAATAAGAAAAATAAGATGACGCAGACATCATACTTAGATGTGAGATATTATAATATCTCACATCTATATGTACTCCTCCGTCTCAAAATTTTTGTCTTAGGTTTGTCTAAATACATATGTATCAAATCATGTTTTAGTATTAGATACATTCGTATCTAGACGAATCCGAGACAAGAATTTTGAAACGGAGGGAGTAATATAGACGGATCATTTTTAAAAATCATGTCTATCCTGTTACTAAACGCTAATAGAGGGCAGGTGCTTTCCTTTTAAATTGAAAATAAAAACTGGCAACGAGATTTTTTCCGCAAAAAAGACGAGATTTACCCAGCGTCCAGCCGTGTTTCGCTTCGGATTCCGTTCCGATCCATGATTCGGCCGGCCCGCTCGAACTCCACGTCTAGTTCACCCGTTGGGGTGGTCGGCCTCGGGGACCTCAAACGCGCGCTTCGCGTTGACATAAACGATCTTGCGTGCACCCTTGGAGGATCGACCGATCCATCGCGCGGAACGGTAGCGTGCGGCACACAAACATGTACTGGCCCGCCCTTAAACCCTCGCCGGCCAAGAAGAAGCCTCCGCCGGAGGCCATGGCGGCCTCCTCCGCCGGCTTCCGCGACCTGGAGGAGACCGACGACGGCTGGATCGTCCTGCCCCCGGCGCCGCCCACATAGGGCAAGCCTCCCAGGCCCCCGCCGCGCGCCACGGCGACGGACGCCGTCAACGCCTCCCCCGACGAAGCGTTCGACCCGACCCCGGACGTCATCGTCGGCCGGTACCTGCCACTGCGCCGCGCGCTGCGGTGCGACGGCCTGCCCCGGCAGATCCACGACGCCGACGTCTACGGCGCGCGCCCCGGCTTCCTCGCCGCCGTGTACCCGCCGGCGAACGGCCGGTCCGAGTGGTTCTTCTTCGTGTGCCGGGCGCAATGCCAGGGCGGGCGGCGCAGGGCCGGCCCCGGCGCGTACCGCCTCGGCAGCGAGGCCAGGCTGCTCGGGGGCGCCGCCTACTGCCACGCCTTCCGCTACTACGAGGACGAGGCCGAGGTCGGCTCGGCCTCGACCAAGGAGACCGAGTGGCGCATGGACGAGTACGGCGACTGCCGCTCTGCCGCCGCCGCCTTCGACATGGTGGTGTGCAAGCTCTACCCTGCACGTGGCGGGATCGTCCAAACGATGCTCGGCGTCCACGAGCCCGCCTCGCCTTCGCACCGTCCAGACATGAATAAGCCGCAGGTGCTCGTCCAGCTCTACCTCGACAGCCTCAACCTGGGGGACCCGCGGCGGTGCAGAATGCATGCCACGGCCGACGTCTTCGCTGCACACCCGGCGGTGCTCACGGTGGCGTTCCCGGCGGCCAACGACCGGTGCGAGTGGTTCTTCGCCGTGCACCGGCGTCGGCGCGAGCTCGAGGAGAACGACGAGGACAAAGCGCGCCCGCGGAGGGCAGGGCCAGGGGCGTACGTGCTGGTGCGCGAAGGCCGCGTCGTGAACGGCAATGGCGGGGACATAGGGTACCGCCGCGTGTTCTTGTACAGGGAAGACGACGCGACGGTGAGGCGGGTGTCGCGGACGGAGTGGTGGATGGAGGAGTACGGGTTCGGGGAGGACTTCCCGCACGGCGAGCTGCCCGCGGCGAAGGCGCGAACGCCCGAGGACGAAGAGCTGGTGGTGTACAAGCTGTACCTGAAAATGCTTGGTCACCGGCAGTAGAACGCTTCCGTCACCAGCAATTGACCTGCGGATTCTGTCATGCACGAATTAAGACTGAAACTGAATTCTGCCCTAAGCGTCCATGGTTCCCTTCCAGCAGGGAAACAATAAAGAGTGACATGTATATATATGCAAAACAACGACAGTCATTTGGGGTTTGTTGATATCGCCGACATAATTTGATTTATTTCCAACGAGTTTTACACAAAGACTTAACATTTACTGCAGAAATACTAGACAGCAACAAGCCCTGAACTTGCCAAACATATCCAACTTCGTTATTCCATGACACGGGAACGATGCAACTCATGTAACACACTAACATGTCGATCACGACAACTCGCAAACAGAGCTAAGCAGTGACGGTGGTCTTCGAAGAAGAACCCGAGATCGCTCCAGCCTCCGTCAGCAGAGCAACCAGCTTCCCTCCCTTGTTCAGTGCAATAGTATCTGCCACAGAAGACATTGACATGTGAGTAACTATCAGAAAGTAATCCAATTGCAAGAAAGCAAGCTTGCACAATGGAATTTGCTGCTTGTTCATAGAACCATAATTACAATCATCAGTTTAACAAGGTTGTAGGGAGCAAATCAGCTCACCGTCACAGCCACCGATGTGTTTTCCATTGATGAAGACATTGGGAACAGTCCTCTGCCCAGTCCATTCAGCAAGAGCTGACTGAATCTCAGTTCCATCGCCTTCATAAAAGATAACATGGGTTAGTTCAATGAGATTTTCTCCCAAGACCTGTGCCGATCATCCCAATGCAGAGCCAATAGATGATGCAATTAGAACATAGAACATGCTTGATGTTTTATCATGATCGTAGATGAGTAGTAGCGCAGTACGACTGGGAGCAGAGTCTAAAAAAACATGTTTTGCTCATAGCATGTAAACACTAAAGAGTAACAAATCTGAGGCTCTGATGATAGCACTTAGATTGCATAGTGATTCATAGTTGGGTCCTTGCGACCTCAATTACTTCTTTGTTGCCAGAAAACTCAATTGCTTCTTTATTGTCTAACCAATCATCAAAGGTTCTAAGATATTCGAGATCACAGCCACATCATTACTTAGTGAGCTTACTGCTTACTTACAAAATCATTGTTCTAGAAATGGTGCTGGCATATTAAATTCTTTTCGAGGCCACAGCTTGTATGAAGCTCTTAAACCCAATAAGTATAGTATTTCAACAAAACAGCACACAGGGAAATCCAAATGCAGGGAAATAACCTGCATTAAGCTCTTAAACCCAACGTGTACGCTGTTTCAACGGAGCAGTGCACAGGAACATCCGAATGCAGGACAGTTAAGGTTACTATTCATATATCTAAATTGTTGGGAGCTCATGGCCGTGAAACTTAAGTGCATACAGCCTACTCAAGTGAATTGAGTGAAATTTAAATAACCAAAAGACAGGGCAAGTCTACTTACTTTCAGTGTCCAACTCGATGGCCTTGAAACTTGCTCCCAGCTGCGTGAACAACTTCTTCACTTGTACGCAGAAAGGGCAGTAAGACTTGCTGCAGATAGCCCAAAGAAATCAATGAACCGGAGTTAGCGTCAGCAGGGCATGTAGAATTGGGCATCAAACATGTCGTTACAAATACAGTACTACTACATGTTTGATGTTCCTGTGTCCTGTCAATTAACAGGGCATGTAGCATTGGGCATCAAACATGTTACAAACACAGTACTACTACATATTTGATCGGAACAGGTACAAACAGTAGTTGGACCAAATATTCGGGACGCAACATAAAACTTGAACCAAAACCACGACACTTAATTTACTTTGGAACGGATGGAGTGGTAGTTAAGCTCATCATCATCGGAACAGGTACAAACAGTAGTAGTTGGACCAAATATTTAAGACGCGAGATAAACCTAGCTAGTAGATCCATGGAAACATCCCCGAAGTACCCTAACAACTCTTGAATCACTTGCAGGAGGATCCTTAATTTCACGGCCGTAGCGCATCCAGAGTTGAAACAAGCCAATAGGATTTGGGTACAGATTCAAAAACTTTCTTCTAATTAAATATTTCAGTCAGCTTTCTTCCTCCACCGGGAAAGAATTAAAAAAGAACAGGGAATAAAAAACAGCAACGAATATGCTCTACTCATAGGGATGGCGGAAAGAAGACGAAGGATAAGATGCGGAAATAGTGTGGGATCTATTCCTCATCATCCACAGCCCCTTCTCAGTTCTTATCACAGACTAAAATTTGCAAGTCGAGTTCAGCTGCGTCTGTTGTTCACGGCAGGGGCGATCGGTGAGAGAGATGTGGAGAGGGGAGAGGGGTGAGAGACACAGACCTGAAGACGACGACGGGAGCGGAGGCGACGATCTCCTTGGCCTTGGCGAGCGCCATAGCTCTGGACTCTGGGGTGGAAGAGGAGGAGGAGGAGGAAAAAGCGGTGCCCATCTCGGCCACGGGCGCCTTGTATTTATACAGCCGGAGGGCAGGTGAGCGGCGGGCGGCGAGGGCGCTGTGCTGGTGGGGCGGGGCGGGGCTGGGCTCGCGTAATCAGTGAGGCGTCTCCAGCCGACGACCGCGTGGGCGTGGCAAGTCTGGCACGTTCCACTCACGTCTCCCGTGTGGAGAGACTCTTCTCTTGCTCCGTTTCGTTTCTGTACCCGGGGAGGCGGCTAAATACGCGGTCAGGCCTCAGATCACAAATGCGTATTCAGTACGTACTTGTTGCTGTACGGCGAGGAGACTTGCCAATTTCACACGGAACGGAAGGCCCTAAATGTAGAAGGCGACCTGCCTTGCTTCAAAAAAAAAAGTAGAAGGCGACCTCACCGGAGACGTGACGGCGACCACTGCGAATACACCGCCTTCACACCATGGACCCACGCGGCCACGCCCACGCATAATGACCTTCCTTGGATAATCGCCGCTGACCACCATTTTGCTACTCACATGTTTTGAACAATTTTACAGCGGAGAAGACTTCTTTACTTTCCAGATGTAAGAAATTTTCAAATCAAAGAGCACGTAGGACCAATGGAAGTATAAACCATTTGTGGCCTAGTGGCAGACAAATGTACTTTTCATAACACATCACCGCAAAATTTTCGATCAGAAGTGGGAAACAAAAAAAGCAATGTAGAAGTGATAAAAGGGGACATGGACAGAAGGCTAATAATCTATATATTGAAGTCCATTCAAAGTCTTAACTTTAGCCTATGGACCATTATTTACCCAACAAACGCCCAAGGGATATGATCACATATAGCAGATTATTAACACGAAGTTCAGGCCTTACAAAAATTGCTTCCAGACAACGCAACTGGATCGGATCCACCATCTCATCATCTCAATCAAAATACGTGACGAATGTGCACAGCCATAGTGAATTTGAACCTGGTCCACCCAACTCCAGAGGCTTCCACAGAAATAACATATACACATGGTGGAAATTACAACGAGGCTGGTATCTGGATCTTTTCCCGCAGCTGCTGGGCTACAGCATCAATAAATTCTTCGGTGCTCAGATAATGCTCCCTTGTTACCCTAGCAACAACAATACGGAGAAAACAGAATGACATGTTAATGTGTAACAGCAGGAAAGAAGCACAACAGGCCAAACAGAAGCAGCAAACAGTGGCAGCAAGATATTTGACACACTGCCACAAATAAATGTGATTTCTTGCATTTGAAGACATATTGGCCTGTTGACATAAAGTACCAGACAACTCAGAAAGACCATGATGCAATATACTCCCTCGTTCATTTTTTATGAGTAAATTTCTTGAAACTACGCATTGTGATAAAGTAGCAAAGAACAACGTTCTAGCTTATAAGTACCCTCTGTTCACAAATATAAGATGTTTTCGATATTTCAATATGGACTACATACAGACTGAAAGGAGTGAACAAACACACTAAAACGTGTCTATATACATCTGATTCAGAAAAAAGTTAGAACATCTTATATTTGTGAACGGGGGAAGTACCTAAAACTAAATCACATTTGTGTCATGGTTCTAGAAAACCACATTTTAGGATTTCAATGGAATTAACAGGCGTGGCTAGGAACAGTGATAAATCCATGATCGGGCCTGTTATGAAGTTCCACTAGTGCCGTTCATAATTGTGTGCGTGATGAGCTGGCTGTGCTATCAATTACATTCCATAGTAAATAGTGTGGTTCTTCCGGAAGAGTGGCGCAAGAAGCTGGTTTTACGAAACTTCTCACAAGATTTAGTACTTTCAAAAGAACTGTAGGTTTAAGAAATTTCTATAATCTTATTGAAAATTGTAAGGCGTGGATTCATAGTTAATATTATGTCCTGTCTTTTGGCCATTGTTTATGTCATCCTTTTCTTGAGCATTTACGCATGACAAACGACACAAATTATTCTCACTCATCTCTCCAAAGCACTAAATATAAGGGTAATTTAGTCAACTGTTTACTTCATGGAGGCTTGGAGGGTACTCTGACTAAATTATCCTGCAACAAAGTGCTTTGAAAAGAATGAGAGAGAACAATTTGTGTGGTTAATCATGCATAAATACTTCAGAAAAAAGAATAAAATAAGGAAGGGCAAAAAAAGAGAAAATAGCACTAATGATGCATGCACGCCTTATAGTTTTGAACAAGATTGCAAACAAAAAAAACTTACAAACGAATGGGGAGAGTACAAAACAAAAGACTAAAGGTTTCAGGAACATTCACCAAGATTTTAAAAATAAGTTTGAGAGAGGGGAGCAATTTTTTTGATGAACTGTTGTTTCTTGTAAATTCGGAACTGGGAATAAACACTGTAATCTGCCCCACCCACTCTCATGAGCTAGTGAAAGTGCTACTGTTAAGCAGTTAAAATTCTGGTGCCTATAAGAATATTCGGTCCATTGCAACAGCAATGAATTTTCTGTTTACCTTAGTCACTAATTATCCTCAATAAAATGCTACTGTATTTTTTAGCTGTTTCATTGTTTTATTATTGTCAGTTTGAGATAATATGTTGTTGCTTACAATAATAATATCACTGTGCTTCCAGATCAATGAGTAACCACAAGGATATCAACCAAAAGTTTCTGAAACACCACAAAAATCGAAAACATATACATAAATCAGCTTACTTGGTGCCATGGCTAAGAAGTGCAAGATCCTTTGTCATTTTCCCAGATTCCACTGTTTCAACACATGCAGATTCAAGCTTCTGTGTGAAATCCAGCAGCCTATCATTATTATCCAGCTTTGCTCTAAACAGAGAATAAGTGGTTACTACATAGGCAGGGAAGAATGTGAAAACACTTGAGCTGATTATAAACAAAAGCAGAAGAAGATTCTAGATCTTCTAATTCAAGGGTAAATTTCATCGTCAACACTATTGTGATTACCTATGCTCTAGCCCACGAGTCCAAGCAAATATAGAAGCTATACTATTGGTACTCGTCTCCTGTCCCTTCTCATGTAACCTGAAATGTCTAGTGACAGTCCCATGAGCAGCCTCTGCCTCTAATGTCTTCCCATCAGAAGATAACTGTAGAAGAGGTGCTGTTTAGTTAGTGATCAAATACAATAACATAAATTCCACAGAAAAGCAAAAGGAATAGCATGACTTACCAGAACAGATGACATCAAACCCAGAGAACCAAAACCTGAAACAAGAACTCATCAACAAAAATAGATTGAATATAAAACATGAATGGCAGGACAAATCTATAATACCTAAATAGTTGATCCCCACTAAACCAATTATCTTGACATGCAGCCTAGCCACATCATCACACTTGCCACATCAGTGCTCACTTTCAAACAACGGCGAGTTTTTTTTATGGTAATCACGCACTAATTACTCCATGCTCCACGCGGCCCACCGGCAAAGCTGAACGTTTCTGCGACCTTATCTCTCCCTAATTAACTCCCCCAGTCCCCCACCGGTTGATTTGCACGGATCCTTCTATATATGGCAGAACATCTCCATCATCTCCCCAATTAACGCCCCTACCAACTAATTTTCCATGCCTCCTTTTATATTCTACGACAGATTATCTTCGTCTTGACGTCTTCTATGGCAGATTATCTTCGTCTTCTACACCGCCTCCTTCTATATTCTACGGCAGATTATCTTCGTCTTCTATGGCAGATTATCTTCATCTTCTACACCGAACAAATGCAAACTGGAGATGCGGACCTTCAGTGTGCGCCATGGAGAGGATGGTCATCAACTCATCATAAGTACTTGACGTCATGGCTCTACAAAAGCTCGAACCTGAAGAACCTGCATAGGATGGCCATCGCCGTATTCATCTGCAGGTACATCGACTCCTTTCCTAAGCAGAGCCGCGGCACCGCGTGGAACACCATGAACTTGAACGGCGACGCGCTGCGAAACCTGCCATTTTGTCAATGGTCGATCCACCGCTCAGGCCAGAAGCTAGGGTGTTGGGAGGCCCAATTGTAATCGATCTACCCCATGGACTAGGGCACGTCATTCACCATCCGTCAACATCTTGGTGTTGTTCTGGAGTACTGTTCCTTCGATGGTACCAATGACTTAGCCCCTGAGCCGGTAACTAATCCCTTACATTAATACATAATTATATCTCTCAAATTTACCTCGCGGGGATGTTAATTTTTCTTCATGCATGTATGTTACCGTCATACAAATTATAGTGCTGGGCGAAATTTGGAGTTCCTTATGTATCTCCCAGGCTCCCCCAGCCTCACGCAATCTGATTCATGTGAGGCTATTCCTATTACTCCATGGATCCATTCATAACCTTGCTCGACTATATTACTAATAGTGAGGTTATCCTACATGGTTTCCTGATTGTTTTTTGCCAGGCGCATAGATGAATGAGTCTCTGTATTATTTTCTATCTGAACGATGCATGGTCATTAGTTATTCCTCTGGATCGTCATCTAATTGTGCTATGTAATTTAGTGCGCATGCTGCTTTGTAGGGAGGTGCTTACTAAATCCACACAAGCTTTGAAGCCCTGGATTGAAACGAGGAGCATAATTAGTTTTCTCTATTAAGCATTTGATAACTCAGGTGGTGCTATTTCCACTGAACTGTTTAAAATTTGATTGATGGTGCCCTTGCCAATTGCCTTAATGCTTCCCGCTCTAAACTTATGTAGCACCTACTTGGCTATAATTCCCGCTCTAAAATGCAGAAGGTTGATGTGATTTACAACAGGAGTCACACACAATATCTCCACAATATACCATAAGTATCTCAGAACGAAAATTTGTACATAACCTTTCATATCGTCTCCATTTTAGAATCTTCGTATTAATGTGTATATACACATTGGTTTGTATGTAAATTATATGAGATTAATTATGTCATACCACTATATTTAATAAAAATATCACATGATGCACATTTTGCTATCTTTATAATTACACTCCTAGAACTGTGTCTACTTCAGTTTTTTCATCCTAAGATCATACATCTACTATGCAAACAAATGTATTCAATTTATTTCGTATCATATGTGTAGGACTCAGAGTTCCCGCAGCAACGCGCGGGGCGTCATCTAGTTCATAGTATTAAGCAAGCGTGGTGGCTAACATCATCATGCAGCTTCAGAAAATCTAGAACTCCTTAATTATACTGTGTTGCAAGATCAGGAAGAAAACAATGCAAACCTTGAGCAAGGAAGTCACTTTGAACATCTCCATCATAGTTTTTACATGCCCAGACATATCCACCCTCGCTTTTCACAGCATATGCCACCATGTCATCAATCAACCGGTGTTCATACCTGCATGAATCATGTAGGATCGAATGTAATTTAAGTAGAACTTTACTGATCCAAATCTGGTATAAATTAGCACTAACCATATTGAGTTTTCCTCAAACTTCTCCTTCCAATTTTCTTCATATACCTCCTGAAAGATGTCCTTGAATCTATGGACATTTCAAATTTGTACATGTCAAGTTGGGACTGCTGTATGAGAATATGATTAACTGCAAGATTATACTTTTGAAACGCCATCAGAGAAACAAAAAGAAACCACTTGTACTATATATAAACAAGTCTGCACATTCAACGGAAATTATAAGGTTAACGAGAATAGTAAAGATACAGGTTACGAGAGTAGCCTATCATCTTCCAGTTTATTAGAATAATCACTTCACCTACCAATAAGACCTCATCAGAGCACAACAATGAAACCCCATGGCAACTGGATAACTAGTACAATCACAGTTAAGACTTAAGAGTGCAGCATGAAACAGAGTATATAAGAGCATTGAAGAGACTGGTTGGTAGTCCTCGCAACAAAAAAGTGCTTAATGACTCTGGCACAATAAAAATATATCGTAAATAATGGTCATTCCAGATACCTGCCATCATATTTTTTTAGTATTGTGTTCTTGGTGCTCAGATAAAGAGGCCATTTCTTGGACAGGGCCATTGCCATTGATGACTCAGCAAATGCCCTAATAGACTAAAAGAAAGAGCAGAAATTAGCAGAGCTCCCAAGAGAAGAATAGAGTCATGAAATCTAGTTCGCTATCATACCTCATCCACATTATACATTGCTAATGCGACTCCAGGCCCTTTGAAATCATAAACATTTAGCTCCACCGGCTCAGCTCCATCAGGCACTGATTTTCAGCAAAAGAAAGGAGTAGATGAACAAAGGTACAATAGAAGCTTTGATATTAATAGAAAAATTAATAATTAAATGACACGCCAATGGAGCTCACCATAAACCATCTTAAGCTTTCCTGGACCATTAATAATCATATCGGTAGCTCGATACTGGTCTCCAAATGCATGTCTTCCTATGCAAATGGGCTTCTTCCAACCTTCAAAACAAGGTTCCTTCCTTTAATTTGGAAACTTTATTATTTGCTATCATAACCATAATTTCACATATCCGCTCTTACCAGTAAGTATCCGTGGAATATTTTTACACAAGATAGGCTCCCGGAAAACAGTTCCTGTGTGTCATAGTGAAAATGTGAAAGGCAAAGTTAATGGTCATGATCCAGACTATCAATTATATTCTTGGAAGTATGTTTTGTACTTCTTTGTTCAAAGATTATTACTAATACTTTTCATACTATTGTTCCTTTGTGATACCTATGGAAATATCCTGTGGCATTCCATGTTTAGGATGTTACTGTGATATGTATAAACAAATTGACTTCGATAGTTACTTGTAACACTGCAAAAACGTCAAGAAGCCTACCAAAATTTTCAAATGCTACTATGAGCAAATTCTTACAATCTACTCCCTCCGTCCCATAATATAAGACCTTATTATGTCATAAGGTCTTATATTATGGGACGGAGGGAGTAACATTTATAGATTGCCTACCAATTTGGTTCCATATTATTTCATCCAGTAACTACAACACCAAAGGCAACTCAAAGAGAGAGAGATGAACAAACCATTTAGGATGTTCCTGATGGTGCCATTTGGGCTCCTCCACATTGACTTGAGCTTGAACTCTTTGACTCTTGTTTCATCTGCATATAAACACAGAAAAAAGACATTAATCCAACAAAAGGAATGTGTTCACGTTCTTATAAACTGTTCAGATGCACTCAATCAAACTATAGGCACAACGTATCAAACTTCACCATATATGCTCTTCAGCCCATAAAGAAAGTTAAATAATTGAACAAATACACTTACCTATGTGTTTACATCTAACGGATGCAGTACTCTAAGTTAGTAACACAAAATGTAACAGGCAAACAATGCAAAACAAAAGGCATAGAAGATTAAGTTTCACTAACGGATTCAATTCACCTTACAATAGACAAACAATTAGTCCCATACTTATATATGATGTTCTCATTGGAAACTTAGTGAATAAGTATTTGATAGAGAGTCCATAAGCATAAGGGACAATCACTCGATCAGCAATTCAGCACCATGAAAAAAAGTGACATTATAAGAAATGGTGTAAGCCAAAACAAAAGGCCGATACCATCTTCATTAACAGATTGGATAATCCAAACAAGTATTTCCAAATTATATCTCATTTTTGTTGTTCCTCTTGCAATTTATGTCAATAGGTAGTCACTTCCAAAGAACACATCTTATTGTGGTTCTAGACATTCAGGTTAGTATCAAACCATATGTGATCAGCATTCTCATAAATATTTTAAGGTCATGTAAGCCAGCTGATTAGCAAGAAAAGTACAGGCAAGTATGGATAGGCATGTGCCAGGAGCATGCAGGCATTTGACGAAAAACTTAAAAATAAATGTACAAATTAAGCCATGAAATGCATGCATTTTATCACCAAAAAAGAAAAATTAATATGGGATATCAAAGTTAAAGGACTCTACCAGGAGTAATTGTAGCACACTTAACAGCAACATTATACCTGTTGAGAACAGAGAAAAGAGATCGGTAGAGATGAGAAAAGAATGTAAAAACATATTCTTCAAATATGTAAAATATAAAATCCTAGAGCTACACTTTGAACAAGGAAATGCAAATTTATGAAACAAAACTACGATTACCATCACAGTAGAAGAATAAACAGTTTTAGCCTGGAAAACCATCAGTAAAAGGATATGTCATAACTTATTCTGCTTATCCTCTTAATGAAAAGATGTGCAAACATCTCAGGTCAACAAAAAATATGCAATCTCTAAAAAATTCGTTGCATATGAAACTGTGCAACCCCAAATCACAAGCAAAATGGCAGGAAACGAAGAACAAAAGATCCAACACCTTGCTGTGAAGGGGAACCATGAGTGTATGTGACTTGTGACATAGCTATTATGCACAATATTGTCATCCTGGAAACAATTTCCCCATGCATATGGCATAAAAAAAAAAGGGCAGCCCGGTGCATGTAGCTCCCGCTTGCGCAGGGTCCGGGGAAGGGTCCGACCACTTTGGGTCTATAGTACGCAGCCTTTCCCTACATTTCTGTAAGAGGCTGTTTCCAGGACTTGAACCCGTGACCTCTTGGTCCCCATGCATATGGCATACATATGAAGAAATAGCCTTGTCAATGCTTGTTTGAAGGGTGGAATTAGTTGGCTAGGGAAAATTGGGCACATGCAAATCAGAATATATCCAATAAATGGTTCTCATTAAGCCGCTTGTTTGAACATAAGTGAGCCAAGTCAAGTTTTTAAAACAACTTGAATGAGCCAATTCCGTGGAAAAGGGGACAAGTTAAATCCACCAGGTACTGCCTGATAGCAAACCAAAGTTTGCCAAGGGCATTACAAAATTGACGCAATCAAATTAGTCATTCAACTACCGGAAGTGATCCATTTCATTTCAACAGAAGTATCCTGGTCATCATCAATACTTGCAGCTACTAGTAACCTACCAAGCAACATCTCCAAAATTTGACACATGAATGCCAAATGGAGAATTCAAATTCTTCATCCAAAATGCTAAGAAGTCGCTGACATGAGGGATTCAATCAAATACTCCCTCCGTTCACAAATATAAGATGTTCTAATTTTCTTTTGAATCGGATGTCTATAGACACGTTTTAGTGTGTTTGTTCACTAATTTCAGTCCGTATGTAGCCTATATTGAAATGTTCAAAACATCTTATGTTTGTGAACAGAGGGAGCATATTATAACTGAGGGCAGAAACAGGGAAAGGGGATAAGTATACTTACTTCAAAGTAGCCTCGGCACTCTCGACAGTGACCTTATCATCAGTGGCATCCCGATTGAGCACCCCAAGGTCGAAGTACTTAACATCCAGGTCCAGGTACGGGAAGATAAGCTGCACACAACCCCATGATCCACTCGCATCAGGGAACAAACTGAACTAGCTCTAACTAGTTTACAGCACTAGTGATAAAAAAAACTGCGAGGATCAAAGCAAAATTGCGCACCTTATCCTTTATCATCTTCCATATTACCCGCGTCATCTCGTCGCCTGAAACACAAAAAACGCAATCCACTCGCATGTTTAGTAGTACCGCTGAAGATGGGGAAGGAAGGAGGAGGTGCGACGACGAGGAAACGCACCGTCCATCTCGACGATGGGGTTGTTGACCTTGATTCGGTGCTGCTCGGCCACCGCGGCGGCGGCATAGCAGCGGAGCGAGGCGGCGCGGAACGAGCGGCCGCCCGGGGCGGAGAGGCACGCGAGCGAGGAGGGGAGGCGGCCTCGGGCGGGGTTTAGCAGGAGGGCTTTGGTCGCGGCGGAAGCGGAGAGGGGAGCCATGGCGAGAAGGCGGCGGGGCAGGAGCAGGTGGCGCATAATCCCACCACCCGCCTGCGAAATCGAGGGGTGTGGGGGCAGCTCACGTCGCGCGTGACAGACCGCCGATGTGGGCGCGACGGCGGCTGGAAGACGAGAGGAGAAATTGGATCTTGGTCGAGCGGAGAGGGGCGACTGGAACGGCCTTGGTCGAGCCGAACGAAAGAGATGGGCCACTAGCCCGCGTGCCTGGCACGTCGGCCATGCCCGGGCTGCGAGCCCAGGCCCACGTGCCGGCCCGGCCCGGCACGGTTAGGACATACTTATTGTTTAGAGGCTTTTAACCTCCTGTTTGTCGCGCTGCAATTCCCATTCAATTGTCGCGTCTATCTTAATTAAAGGAAATAGGGGAGATGGCTCTTAGTTTTGCTTTCTAATCGGTTCACTACGCCGGGAGAACCGATATCAATCAGTTACTGCACTCTTGAGGGGGCGGATAGTTGGATTAATAGAAGCCAAGACATTCTTGTAAGTTGTAAGGCTGGTCATAGTGGGGAGTAACTTAGACTAGTAACATGCATATGTTACTAGTCTATGTTACTACCTCTATAGTGCATAATATTATAGATTAGTATCATAGGTGGTCTCATTTATTGCCATGCATGACACATAGTAGCATCATATTTATTATGTTACGGTATTTGCCTATGTTACTATAAGACCTCTCCCAATGCATTGGTGCTAAAGTGGGGTGCTAAGTGCATTAAAATGCTTAGCAACTAATGTCCTCAATGCATCGGTGCTTAGGTTTTGTAGCTAAGCCTTCTCTATTTAATTGTTTAGTAATAAAACTCATTCATGTATTGGTTGGTAGTCTTTTTGTCTAGGTTCACGTGCTTAGCATTGGTTTTTGTTAGGGTCATCATAATCCTCTCTCTCCTCTTTAATTGCTTTGCCACATCATTTTTCTGCCTATGTGGCATCCTTAGCACCTGTACACTGTGGAGCACTAGGAAGGGCCTAATTATCTCTCTCTTTTTTAATTATCTGCCACATAAGCATGTTTGCGAGTCCCAAGTGCACGATACTACTTATGTTACCCCCACTATGGCCAGCCTAACTAGCATGCAGGCTTATTTTTACCAGATCGCAGTTCCTATTTATCACGTAGATCAATGGTAGTCAACAAAATGCCCAACGGTCGATGCCTGAATTTGGGTTGGCCCAAGTAATGCAACCTACCACTTTCGGTTTGGGGAACTTTCTAGACAGGAATTTTTAATTTCTTTCATTTTTCTCCTTTCCCTTTTATTTTCTTATTTCCTTTTTTGTTTCTATTTTTAAGTTCATTTCTTCATTTACTTTAATTTTATATTTTGATTTCCATTTTATCTTTTTCTTTTCTTTTTCAATTTGTGAACATATTTTTAATTAGTGAACCTTTTTCAAAATCCTGCACATTCTTTTAAATTTTGAAAATTGTGAATTTTTCCAAATTAAAAAAATCAAAGCACGATTTTTTTTAAAATTTGCTAACAATTTCTACAAATTCACAACATTTTTCGAAATTATGAATTTTTTTTGCAAATAGATGAACATATTTCAAAATCGTGAACTTTTTTTGAATTTACAAATATTTCTTTGCGAATTCATGAACATTTTTTGAAATCAATAATATTTTTCGGATTCACGAACATTTATACAAGTCACGAACATTTTTTGAAATCTTGCACTTTTTTTTGAATTAACGAACATTACTTTACAAACTCACAGACACTTTTTTAAATACGAGCATTTTTTGAATTTTCAAATTTTTTACAAGTCATGAACATTTTTCAAAATCATGAACATTTTTTACCAATTCACGAAAATCATTTGAAATTCATGAATTTTGAAACTGAGGAGAGAAAAAAATGAATTCAGGAGATTTTTTTAAGCTGATGAACATTTTTTGAATTTAAGAACATTTTTTGATTCACAAACATTTTTTTAAAAACACAAAAAAAATATTGAACTCAAGAACATTTTTTGATCTCACAAACATTTTCTGAATTCAATAATATTTTTTAATTCATGAATATTTGGAAATTTAGTTTTTGATTGAAATCCTGAACATTTTGTAATGAAAAAAAAACAGACAAAAAATAAATAAATAAACAGGGGTACCTGCACGTGGACCAGCCTGAAAGCATGCGCTCGAGGGAGGTGTGCGCGTTTTCCGCCGCGCAGGTCGATGAATAAGAGGTCCCTGATCGGATTCTAGTTCCTCAATTCGATGAAAAGGAGAAAAATGTTGCATAGCCCTAACTACGAGATATGGCCATATGGGGAGGAGACATTGGAGCACAAGCGAGGAACTTTAGTTCGACGAGGTGGGCCTCAAGTACTAATTCGAATAGAATTGTGTTTCCGTGAGTCAAGAAATAAGGAGAGAGTCCGTGGACACGGATGTGGGAGCCGCCATCCAACGCTACCCGCATAAACTTCAAACCATATCTCAACAGATCGGACGAAATTCATGCAAAACGGCTGATTTTCATATAAACCAGACTACATTCCTTACAATTCGGACATTCTTCATTAAGAAAGGTGGCCGGACCTAAACCTATCATATGGCGGCGCCCATCGTCCACTTCCTTTGTATTTCGCACCGGCAACCACGTCCACCATCTGCCGTCTTCATGAGCGGCGGCGGGTTTCAAGACAAGGTGGAGTCTCCACTTCCAGCGGGAAGAGTAGAACATGGGAGACTGACCAGCCCACTTGGGACACAATGCGCTGGCGCCTCTCATGCCCTACTCATCCTCGGGAGGAGTCTCTGACTTGTCCGTGACCGGTGCTGGTGAACGTGAGGTCGATGATGGATGTGGACAATCCGTCACTGTCCACCTGCCACATGCGCCCTCGAAAGTTGGACGGCGGTGTGTAAGGCGCGCAGCTAGAGAGGTTCTCGACTTCTCGTCCTCGACCACCTGCTCGCCAACGCGTGTGCAGCCGCATCATCGTCCGGCTGCGCCGCCTTTGCGTTTGCGAGCGGCGCCTTGAGCACGCGCAACCTCGTAGAGCGCTCGCTGCTCCGCAGCGAAGTTTGGGTTCGTCGTGGTCATGGCGGCCACGTCCTCCTCGCTTGTGCCCTCGTCGTAGATTTGGCCCTCCGCCAGCCAGTGCAGCTCAAGGAGGAACATGGTGTACCGCTGCTCCTTCTGCATCTGTTGGAACACCAACCTATGGTGACTCCTCCTCCGCCATGGCCACGTCGAAGTGCGCCTGCACCAGCTCCATGGTCAAGCCTGCATGCATAGGGGCGGTGTCCGGCGCGGTGTCGTTGTCGGAGCCCATTTCCATCGTAAGGTCATCGTCGTCGGAGACCTCAGGCGAGTTGGTCGGCATGCCGTGCTCGATCCGCAGGGCGACGGCGGGTTTGCTAAGCGGTTGCAAGGGCGGCTACCTCCTGATTTTACACATAGCGCTAGTGTTTGCGGTCATGGTCGATGTGATGCAAGGACGGAGGATGTGGAGTGGATGTGTTGTGATGTGGAGTTTAACCGGGTGTAGCCCCCTTTACATAGTGGATTCCGATGAGGCCAAGCATCTGGTGTGTCAATGCGCGACGCTGGAGTTGCCTCCTCGGCCAACGAGCCTGCTTAATGGTGGCATATGAACGGACGAGCATTGAACAGGCGTGGTAGATATCCGTCATGTCTCGTACAGTAAACGTCTATCGGGCATTGAACAGGTGTGAACACCGGGGATGCGGGCGGGGGCGGCGTTCTCGGTTGTCGTGTTGCTTCAATGCCGGCGCCAGTGAGAGGTCGCGTCCGCTGTGGGCCGGTGTCAATGCGGAGAGGCCGCTCTACATCAGCATAAACGTGGGCAGTTGGCGCCAGACGGGAAGCACGTAGGTGAGGGAGGAGGGTTTAGGGTGGGCCAGGTTAGTCAAGGCGCAGGCGTGGCAGCGGTCCAGACGCTCGCAAAGCCCCCTCCCTCACTTTGTCCCCGGTTTGCGAGGAAAAAACGTTTCCAGACCAGCCTGCGGATCGATGTAGAACCATATTGGACGGCAAAACATGTTTGAACCGTGCAATCCGGATGATTGGGACGGTTTGAGAGTCGGTGTTGGAGATATATATCTATACAGAACAAGTCGTACGGACACTCGAGTCGTAGTCGTATGTGCATTGATCTCCTATAAAACAAACTACCCGTCCAAAAAAAGCCTGCATTATCGGGCGGGGCTCTTATGTTTTTTCAAAGGATCGGGCGGGACTCTTGATCCCACGCGTTATATATAGCGGGCATGTTGTTACGTGGACGTGGAATATACTTCCGAACTTAAAAATCTGGCAAGTCGTTATCGATCTCCTCGGCAACCTCGACCTGCAGCGAGCTAGGCGCTTAGCGGCTAAACCTAAAACCCCGACCTCGATGGCGGCGGAGGGAGAGGTGTCGGGAACAGTCGATACCGCCGACGTGATGAAGATAGACGAGAAGGAGAAAACTGGAACCCTCGATGCCGCCTACGTGATGAAGGTAGATGAGAAGGAGAAAACCGTGGCGGTGCGCTCGGGGTTTCTCGGCGGCGGCGGCGGCAAGGAGGAGACGTACACCCGGGCCGACATGATCGACCTCGAGAACCTAGACGTCGAGAAGCAGAGGGAGTCCATCGCCAAGACTCTGGCTCTGGAGAAGCAGCGCCACAAGGACAAGGATCAGCCTATGGCGCCCTGGGAGATCGACCTCGCGAAGCTGGAGGTCCACCACCGGATAGCGCCTGGGACCTTCGGCTCTGTGTATCGCGCCACCTACGACGGCAAGGACGTCCTAGGTATGTACTACTGCGATTTTGTCTATCGACGCTCCTCCGACGCCGTTTTAATGTCCGTGCATGCATAAATAAAACTACGAAACAAGCGTTGGTTTAGGCTCGGGTTTAGGGTTTGATTGTTTTTTTTTTCTGCGGGTAGATTGGGTTTAGGGTTTAAGATCGAGGCACTAGCTAGTCACGTTCGTTTTGCTATAAGGTGACGGGATCTATCTTAGATCAACTTTTCGTGTTTTGTCTTGCAAAATTATTTGATGTGTTTTATTCTAAGCTGATGATGTGACATACTCCCTCCGTTCCAAAATAAATGACCCAACTTTGTACTAAAGTTAGTATAAAATTGAGTTATCTATTTTGGAACGGAGGGAGTAGTTATGTTTTTTAAGGATGATTTTCACGGCTTACGGAGACAGAAGATCATCCGGTTTAAACTAATTCACATCTTTTGCCTGTCGGTTGTGGCTTTTATTTTCTGCTCTTCGTTAGCATTTTTGTGGTTCGTTTGTTTAAGACCTTATGACCTGTGTTGAACTTATTTGCTTTCTAATAAAGATGCCGTATGCATCGTTTTGATGCAGAGACCGGGGTTACACCCCTTTTTTTTAAGAAAAAAGCTGATGTCCACTTTGTTTGTGATCTTTTTTTGTCCTAGTTTTTTTTTTGTTTCTTGTTGCCACATTATATATTTGTGGGAGTTTAGATGTGACATCCTTAAAAACATCTAGATGTGAATTAGACAAAATAAAAATTCAAATAGCAGCTAGCCAAATCGGATGGATTCTTTTTTCCTTTCTTTTTTGAGAGTCAGGATGGATTATGTTCTATGCGCCATGCTTACCATCATCCGTATATTTTGGATTACTATCGTGCACTACATATGCATATTTCCCATCTATGAACTGTAGTTTCGATGACGTGTTTCCTATTTTGCTTGTATATATTCGCACCGCCAGATTCTTTTTTTTTAATTCTCGCCATGATACATCATCATTGTTGGTCTTTGGATTCGTTAATGTGTCTCGATCTAGCGGCCTGCTCGAATAATGTAATATTAAAATCGAAAAAAAAATGTTATTTCAACTTTTGTTTCTCAGTCAGCTGGTCCAAGTGTTCTGTTTACATATCCTAATAATTAAACATGTCAGGCCGTTACATAATAAACCATTACTATATGCTTACCTCTTATAGACATTTTCGTGGCATACCATCAAGTTCAATTGTACCAGTATACTGCAAGTTTTATTCTGATACTTTAGCCAGCTGCCAAAACATTAGAATGCGGCGAGCCCCTGCTCTTCCCAGGGATTATAGTTAATACTTTTTTCCCCATGCGTGTATGAAGCCAAACTATTGGATTGGGGAGACGATGGACTTATGCCAGAGATTGAAATTGCTATTCAGCGCGAAGCACTGAGGAAGGAGGTTGTTGTCTGGAAGGACCTCGACCACCCAAATGTCACAAAGGTGAATATTTTTGCTCCCCGTGAAGACATTTGCATCCTATATTAGGAATGTTCAATGTAGTTTTTTTGGCGGTAGTAGCAATATTAGTTCTTTTTTGCTTGCTCAGGACTAACAATAGTGGGCACTACACAACTGCCGTCTTTAGAGCGAGGCTTTCTTTGTGTGGTGCATTCTAAAAGTGTAATGTTTTCTTCCTTGCAGTTCATTGGTGCATCAATGGGTACCATTGACCTTAGTATTCCACCTCAGAGCGGGGAGTGTAGTGCACCCCCTGATTTTCCAGAGAGTGCATGTTGTGTCGTCGTCGAATATCTCAGTGGAGGAACACTGAGACAACATCTATATGCAAACAGGGACAATAAGCTTACATATGAAGAGGTGGTTGAGCTCGCATTGGATTTGGCTAGAGGGTAAGCAAAGCACTTTCACTTATTTTCCAATCTGAATCTGAGGATAACGAATAATCTCATGTATTCCTTTTACAGACTGGCCTATCTACACTCGAAAGATATCGTGCATCGGGATGTCAAAGCAGAGAATATGCTGCTTGACGCAAAGGGGACCCTTAAGATTGCCGACTTTGGGGTTGCGCGTGTGCAAGCCAAGAATCCAGGAGAGATGACAGGCATGACAGGCACGCCCGGTTACATGGCTCCAGAGGTATTACTTGCTGCCAACCAGGCGCTCTAGGATTTTAGTGCTCAATTCTTGCATTTCTTAAAAGCAATCTTCTTTGTATTTACAGGTTATTATTGGCAAGCCATACAACAGAAAGTGTGATGTTTACAGCTTTGGGATATGCTTGTGGGCGATCTATTGCTGTGACATGCCGTACTACCCAAACAAGAGCTTTGGAGAAGCCTCCTCTGATATTGTTCATAAGGTTTGTTTCAACCGTTCAGATCCCTCCATCATTGTTTCTCCCAAAATTCGTTGCATGGACAAGCATGCATGTTAAATAAGCCTGTGCAACAATACTTTTTAAGCTTACAATTTTACCTTTTATGTTGTGTGCACAGAATCTGCGGCCAAAGATCCCACGCTGCTGCCCGGCCCCGTTGGCGAACATCATGAAGAAGTGCTGGCAGGCTGACCCTGAGAAGCGGCCCGACATGTTGGACGTTGTGCAACTCCTGGATGCTCTTGACACAACACACGGCGGAGACATGATTCCGGAAGGGAAGACCCCCGGATGCTTCTGCTTTTTAAGGCCCCGTCGTGCAGGTCCATAGATTTGTCTCCAGCGAGCAACATTATGTTAGATTTTTGTCGTTGCCTTAATTAGACACGTGTGATGGTGTGCTTCAAAGTTTTTTTTCTGGAAGCGGTGTAATTTGAAGTTTACAACCCATGGTTAATTCGACACTTGATTCATGGTCGCGTCCGGTGTCTTAAGTTTTGGATCGGCTTGACCTGCTGGTTTTTCCTTGCCTTGTTTCTTTTTTTTTCTGCTGGAATACATAATGTCGGCAGCATTGGAGAAAATCGTAAATTTGCCTGTTCTTTTGCTGTTCTGCACCGGCCTAGTTTGATCCACGTACTTCGCTCGAGAAATTGATCCCAGTACTTCGCTCAAACGAGAAATTGAGCTGAGCAGAGGCGAGTCTGGCAACCGACAGAGTGCTGACCAGAGGCGTTGAAGGATAGGATGGGTTTTGGCTCTCGTATCGTGGAACACAAGCTGCAGAATGCCGAAAATACGATTATATTTCAAAACCAGGAACAACCGAGCTAGTAGTAGGGATGCACCCAACCCACGAGGTCGTGCTCCTTGAATGTGAGTGCTAATTTATGAAGGGGCCGACTATTGACAAGTCGAGTGAAAAAACAATTTCAGGACAGTTGATTTCGCGAGCCGTTGCATTAGAAACAGACGTTTGAATGGTCATATTTTCCATCCGTTCTCTCATGTTCACCTTTTTCCTCGGATCATATCATCGCTTCCCTCCTACTCCCTCCGTTCTGAATTACTTGTCTTGGATTTGTCTAGATACGAATGTATGTAGACTCATTTTGATGCTAGATACATCCATATCTAGACAAATCTAAGACAAGTAATTCGGAACGGAGGGAGTAGATCTCTGCTTTCAACGTCTTGTCCTAGCCTCGCCGTAGCTCTTTCTCGTCCAGGGCCTCGCACAGTCCACGGACCTCACTGCCATTAATTAATCTTGCACGACCATTGAAGCAACGAACCATTTGTTAAATCGAACTTGCTATATACTCCATCCGTCCAATTAGAGCAAGTACAATTGAGTTATGTAGGCGGGCTATAAGAGATGTCACATCAGATTTTTTTTTTCTTAGTTAAGAGATGAGAGAAGAAAGTCGTAGGATTATAGCTAGGTGCAGAACGGGCTTCAATATCCTTTGTGAATGACATTTCAGCAAAATCGGAGCTGCCATGTCCTCGATGGTCCGGTCAACTGTTTTGCATATGTTTGTGGTCAGGTCGTCTGCGTGCGCCCCGGGGGGTGTATCAGGGTTTTCGCTCGTCTTTCATTAGAAACGAGGCAAAAGGTTTGCCATTTTTATTGATTAAGAAGAATAGATTGCACGGTTAATTCCGAAAAAGTTTGCCCCTCAAATGAATGTATCTAACACCAAGGAACAAGCTTGAGACAAGGTTTTTCGGGTGGAGGGAGTGTCTAACAATTATATGAATGGCCTATTAGAATGGCTATATATGACATGGCAACTCCATATAGTCAGCTATTGATTAGGCTAGTCATAGTGGGGAGTAACTTAGACTAGTAACATGCATACGTTATTAGTCTATGTTACTACCTTCATAGTGGGTAGTAACATATGAATGATAACATGCAAGCCTTCATTAAGTGAGATATAAACTCATTTTACCTCGGGATGTGTTATGTTACAGTAACATATTATGTTACCACAAGCATCTCTTTCCTCATTAACTCCATGCCACATAAGCAATTGGTTCTTGGGATGTGTTATGTTACTACCTAAGTTACTCCCACTATGGATAGCCTTATACGATTAACCATGCTTTTACTGTCTCTACTCCTAATGGAGCAGTTGGTAGTCTCGCTTCCAGGTTTTTTTCATCCCACCACTTTCGTCTGGGTTTTTTTCGTAGGTTAACCATCGTAGATTTTTTTCGATGCTGGTTTCTTATTCATCGGTTTATTTACCCTTCAGCTCTTTCCTTGCAAATCAACACTTTCCAAACGTGCACGCAATCACGGATCTAAATTTACTAACTTATCCAAATCAACCGATACCTTCCATTATTGCAAATTTTTTTAGGAAACAAATAATAGATTTTAAGGAAACAAATAAAAGATTTTAAAGACGCATCATACTTTACTAACAATAACTAAAAATCAAATCTAAATTAATTAACCTTATCTTAAATCACTCAATCACTTTAATTAGAAAAAAAATTCTTTCCTAACTGCACCCCGCTTACTGTGCACATAACAATCCGAAGTAATTAGAGTCACATGATTGAATCCATTTATTTAGAGCAACATGATTGCGTTCCGGGATGAAGGCCATGATTTCGTCGAGGTCGTTGCTGCCTCCTACACTCAGGGTGTGTCGCCGAGATCGAGGCGAGCATGAGGAGCTGTGGCCACCGCCATGGTCACCCCATCGCAGGGGATGGAGCACGCCGTTGGCCTACAGCTTGTGGAGATCACTGTTGCTCTTCAGGTCGCGTGGTGACCGGATTTTGCCGATGTGTCCCTCCCCGACGACCTTCTCTTCGCCTGGTTGGCCGGCATGGATCTCGCCACTACTGCCCTCAACTTCTCTGCCTCGAGCTCGACGGTCAGCCACCATGGATCCCCCAGCTGGAGGGTCACGTGAATCAGCCGTCCTCCCATGCTGCAGCGGCGAGAAGGTGACATGGCTCTCCGTACACGAAGAGTGGAGTTCGGTCAAGTACTTATATACTTGGCCTCTACTGCTGATCCATGTACATGGAGAAGAACAGACAACCGCTCATTCATGCTTCGTTCCACTCCTTTGTGCCACATTACTGGAGGTGACATTTTTCTATCTCTCTATGTTGTAACAAGCCTGCTGCCTGCATAGTTAATGGATTTTTTATTTAAATTTATCGCTACTTAGTGCTTTGTTGCAATTGTTCATCCAAGATTCTTATATATAATCTGAGCGTATGTAGGCATACTTAGCTTTGCTATTCCATTTTTTCTGGCGCATAGAAATAAGAGTATTGTCCAGGTTAGGTATTCAATTGAGTATGGTATTTGGATTGCTATCAGAATGTCTTTTCTATGCATGTGATTTCTCACATCTGGTTATAATATTTGTGAAGACGTGCATTGCACGTGCACTTGGAAGCGGGCCCGTGGCCCGCGCTGGACGGCGCCGACGCCGACCCGAGCCACCTCGTCCGCGTATTCTTGGAGCTGTGGCTGGTCGATTTACATGAAATTAATTCCCTCAGTTCTGGTGGCAAATATAATACACATAATCTATATTGTTATGCACTAGCGTGTATGTGTGAAATAGATGGATTATGGTCCCGTACCCAATAAGATGAATATGTGTGTGTGTTAGAGAGAGGGAGAGGGGGATAAAGAGTGAGGAAGAGGGAGGGAGAGTGTGTGTCCGTGTGTGTGTGAGGATTTGATGGTAAAAAAGGTCGCCAATGTCGTAATATTGAACTCTTAAAGTTAATGTGGCCCCGTTGCAACGCACGGGCGTTCTTCTAGTAAGTGTTAATTGATTAGTCATGCACATCCTTTCGTTCTATTAATTTAATCCTAGTACTAGATAGATACTCCATCCAATCCATCGTGATTATTAATTTCCATAAATACTAAAAGGAATCAAATTACTATTTGATCAACAAAGCATTAACTTAATCTTACTAGATACTCCACTCAATCCAGTGTGAGAGTTTTAATATCCCATAGGTATTACAAGTCGTGATCTTTTTAGCCCATGTGCAGATGCTGCTGTGATCCAGCTTAACCAGATTAAATATAAGTTTGACTTCAGTCCAAGCTCTAGCTGCTGCTTGGACATTTTTTAGCATCAACATCGAGCAATTGTTTGATGCATGGTTTCGTGCTCCATCCGATTGCCCCATTTGTTGGATGCATATGCACATTATGTGCTGCCACGGTGAGCAATTGTGGTCATTTATATGTTACGAAGCAATTGGATATTGGGCTAGTACTTTGTAGTGCTTGTACATTATTTATTTCTCAAATCTATGATAGCACTTTTTTGACATCAAAATCTATGATAAGCATAAGAAAAGGATGCTGTACAAAATAAACATCACGCAATTACAGCTTAGAGGCATTACAATATTTTCATTAGAGAATTGGGAAAATAATTAAGCTAGAGGAACAGAAGTCGATAACTGGAATATGGTTTCTCTAGAGCTTATTTCCGTCACAATTTCTCTAGGTAGCTTCGAAGAAGCCGTTCAAAGTTGCTTCTGCACAAACTGGAGCTCAAGAGAATATTCCGATACCTATGGACGCGTTTGGTAGGCTGCATATAGCCCAATCAGGCCCGGGCGAGATGAAAAAACATGTTTGGTTGCGTCTACAAAGGCCTAGCTTGCATACGAAACTTAAAGCACCCCATAGCCTGGCTCGCAGGGGACGCTCGGACGTCCGTTTCCAGCGAACCAGGCTGAGTGGGCACAAAAATAGGTCACGGCGTAGGGCATGGTGCAATGGGGAATCAGGGCGGAGATGACAGGAGACGATAATCGGCGGATGCGGGATGGCACGAAATATAGCCTGACCCCTCATTTACTCGCTCACTCCTAGCTAGCTCTAGGACAAGCCCTTCCTCTGTTGTTGCCACCGGCAGCGGCAGTGACTCAGATCTGCCGAAGCGGCAATGACAACAACACTCTCCGGCCGCACCAGCTTCTTCTCTCCTTCATCTTCGAATCCGTCTGGCCATCCTCGTCTTAGTCATGCCCTCCCACCTCGAAGCTGGTAAGTAGCATACAACCCCCCTCCTCTGTTAGGTCGTTTGTTTGGACGGTGTAGGATCGATTGTGCCATTGCTGATCACACCACGGATGTCGCCTAGGTTGTGGACGAATAGATGAAACTTGCAGTTCAGGCAGCATCGCTGATAGTTGTGGTTCAGGCCTGGATCTAGTTGGTCCATAAGAGAGTTGTTCATCGGAACAAGCCTGTCAATCCAGGATCACGAGAGGATAGCAGAACTACATCTACAACTGCAAGGACACGGAGGCTCTGTGGATGCTTCGATGAAAAGAGCACCTTTCACCGGGCTTGTTGTGACGCCCCCGATTCAATCGTACACTAATCATGCACGCAAATGTGTACGATCAAGATCAGGGACTCACGGGAAGATATCACAACACAACTCTAAAACATAAATAAGTCATACAAGCATCATAATACAAGCCAGGGGCCTCGAGGGATCGAATACAAGTGCTCGATCATAGACGAGTCAGCGGAAGCAACAATATCTGAGTACAGACATAAGTTAAACAAGTTTGCCTTAAGAAGGCTAGCACAAACTGGAATACAGATCGAAAGAGGCGCAGGCCTCCTGCCTGGGATCCTCCTAAACTACTCCTGGTCGTCGTCAGCAGGCTGCACGTAGTAGTAGGCACATCCAGTGTAGTAGTCGTCATCGACGATGTCGTCTGGCTCCTGGACTCCAGCATCTGGTTGCGACAACCAGAAAGAAAGGAAAGGGGGAAAAAGGGGGGAGAAAGCAACCGTGAGTACTCATCCAAAGTACTCGCAAGCAAGGAACTACACTACATATGCATGGGTATATGTGTAAGTAGGCCATATCAGTGGACTGAACTGCAGAATGCCAGAATAAGAGGGGGATAGCTAGTCCTATCGAAGACTATGCTTCTGGCAGCCTCCGTCTTGCAGCATGTAGAAGAGAGTAGATTGAAGTCCTCCATGTAGCATCTCCAAGTAGCAACTCCAAGTAGCATCTCCAGTAGCAACTCCAAGTAGCATCTCCAGTAGCATCGCATAGCATAATCCTACCCGGCGATCCCCTCCTCGTATCCCTGAGAGAGAGCGACCACCGGTTGTATCTGGCACTTGGAAGGGTGTGTTTTATTAAGTATCCGGTTCTAGTTGTCATAAGGTCAAGGTACAACTCCAAGTCGTCCTGTTACCGAAGATCACGGCTATTCGAATAGATTAACTTCCCTGCAGGGGCGCACCAACTTACCCAACACGCTTGATCCCATTTGGCCGGACACACTTTCCTGGGTCATGCCCGGCCTCGGAAGATCAACACGTCGCAGCCCCACCTAGGCAAAACAGAGAGGCCAGCACGCCGGTCTAAACCTAAGCGCGCAGGGGTCTGGGCCCATCGCCCTGAGCACACCTGCACGTTGCGTGGGCGCCCGGAAGCAGACCTAGCCTAGTGGCGTTCCAGTCCAATCCGGCGCGCGCCGCTCCGTCGCTGACGTCTGAAGTGCTTCGGCTGATACCACGACGCCGGGATACCCATAACTACTCCCACGTAGATGGTTAGTGCGTATAGGCTCGTAGCCAACTCAGATCAAATACCAAGATCTCGTTAAGCGTGTTAAATATCCGCGAATGCCGAACAGGGCCAGGCCCACCTCTCTCCTAGGCGGTCTCAACCTGCCCTGTCGCTCCGCCACAAAGATCCACACAGAGGGCCGTCGGGACAAAGGTCCTTTCAGCCCCCAATCCGTGAATCACTCGCGGGTACTCTTCGAGCGGACCCGACTTTAGTCACCATCTGTAGTATGTAAATATGTATAGTATATACCCGTGATCACCTCCCAAGTGATCACGGCCCGATAGTATAGCAAGGCAGACTGTCAAGAATGTCGGGCCAATGATGATAAACTAGCATCCTATACTAAGCATTTAGGATTGCGGGTAAGGTATCAATGACTGTAGCAACAATGTCAGGCTATGCATCAGAATAGGATTAAGGGAAAGCAGTAACATGCTACACTACTCTAATGCAGGCAGTATAGAGAAGAATAGGCGATATCTGGTGATCAAGGGGGGGGGCTTGCCTGGTTGCTCTGGCAAGAGAGAGGGGTCGTCAACTCCGTAGTCGATCTGGGCAGCAGCAGCGTCGGTCTCGTAGTCTACCGGAGAGAAGAGGGGGAAGAAACAATGAATACCATGTAAACAGATGCATATCGATGCATGACAAGTAACGATGCTAGGGGTGCCCTAACGCGGTATTAGGTGATACCGGTGAAGGGGGATAACATCCGGGAAAGTATCCCCGGTGTTTCGCGTTTTCGGACAGATGAACCGGAGGTGAAATGTTGCAGGTTCACTATGCTAGGGACACGTGGCGGACGAACGGGCTGCGTATCCGAATTCGTCTCGTCGTTCTGAGCAACTTTCATGTACAAAGTTTTTTCATCCGAGCTACGCTTTATTTTATATTAATTTTAAAAGATTTAAATCATTTTTAGGATTTATTTATTTAATTTAATCAACATTATCCAGAATAGTGTCTGCTGACGTCATCATGACGTCAGCATGACGTCATCATGACGTCAGTAGTTGACTTGGTCAACCTGACAGGTGGGTCCCGATCGTCATACTCTGTTTTAATTAACTAACAGTTAATTAGGTTAATTAGTGATTAGGTTAATCTAATTATAATTATTAAGTTAATTAACTCTTGATTAATTAAATAATTAATATTTTAATTATTTTTAGTTATTTATTTATCTATTATCTTTTTTTTTAAACCTTCTTCTTCTTTTTTTTTGTTAAAAACGTTCTGGTCGTGGGGCCCCCCTGTCATAGGCACAGGGGGCCTTAACGGGTTTTGGGTGCTGGGGCGACGGCTGTCGCCCGAACGGGCGCTGGGCGTGCTGGCGCCCGACTCGGAGGGGGGGGGGGGGCGAGCAGGCGCAGCTGCGGCGCGGGAGCCGGCAGCAAGCAAGGGGCGCGCCGGCGCGGCCTGGCACGGCGGAGCCGAGGCGGGAGGCGAGGTGACAGGAGGGGCGCGGCGTGACGGGGCAGAGGCGGCGCGGTTCAGGCGACGGCGCGGGGCAGGCAGCAGGAGAGGAGGCGCGCGCCGGGGCGAAGCCGTGGTGGGCGGCGGCAACAGCGCTGCGGTGCGGCGTGTGCGCGATGCGGCGAGGAGCGGCGGGGCTGCTGCGGTGGCCGCGCGGGCGCGTGCGGGCGCCGGCGAGGCGCGGGCGTGCCGGAGCGCAGACGGCGCGGGCACGGCGTGCACGGGGGCGACGAACGCAGGGAGGCCGCGAGTGAGCACGGGACGGGGCCGGTCCGGCGCGGCAGGGCGCGGGCGACGGTGGCGCCGGAGCGCGGGCGGTGACCGCGGGGAAAGGGGAAGGAAGGGGGGGCGCTCACGGCGGGGAGTAGGGCAACGGGCAGCGGGCTCGGGGGCGGTCGGGGAAGACCGGCGAGGAGGAGGGCGAGGAGGCGGCGTTCGGCAGCGACGAGGCCTGGCGGCGGCGAGCGCTGGGCGTCGGGGTCGACGGGATCGGGGCCGATCCCGATCCAGATCGGTGGGGGGGAGGAGAAGGGGATCGTGGGGGGGGAGTGGGGGTGTCGGGGCCTAGGGTTTGCGGGGTGCGGGGATAAGGAGAGGGAGTGGGGGCCGACCTGGGCCGGCCTGGTTGGCCCGATGGCCAGCTGGGCCGCGGTCCAGCAGGGGAGGGGGGAGTTTAGTTTTTTTTGTTTAGTTTAGTTTTTCTCTTTTGTATTTCCTTTTTTTTCTGTTTTAACTCATTTTAAATTTCTTAGACATTTTATAAAAATGTGTTTACTCCACCATAATTACCGATGTAATATTTGACAACCACCGAACTTTTTAGTTTTAATTTTTGAAAAACTTTTATTGTCATCATAAATTTGAATTTGAATTTCGAGACATTTTTGAATTAACCCGAGATTAGCTACAGTGACAGAGGTGACGCGGCACCATCAACGTGAGTTTACTGTAGCATGATTATCCGGGCGTTACAAATCTCCTCCACTACAAGAAATCTCGTCCCGAGATTTAAGAGGAAGAAGGAAACAGCGCGGGGTATTCTTCGCGCAGACGATCCTCGCGTTCCCAAGTGGCTTCATCTTCAGAATGGTGCGACCACTGGACTTTGAGGAACTTGATCGCCTTCTGGAGTGTGCGGCGTTCAGCTTGGTCGAGAATGCGGACCGGATGCTCTTTATAGGAGAGATCCTGTTGCAATTCGAGCACTTCATGATCCACTCCTCGGATCGGGTCCTTGAAGCAGCGACGGAGTTGTGACACGTGGAACACATCATGAACCTGAGAAAGGTTCGGCGGAAGTTCCAGTTGATATGCCACTTTTCCACGCCTTTCGAGAATAGTGAATGGGCCAATATAGCGAGGAGCTAGCTTGCCCTTGATCCCGAAGCGGCGAGCACCCTTCATTGGTGTGACTCGAAGATAAGCCTTTTCGCCAGGTTGATAGACCATGTCCTTATGTTTACGGTCATAATTACTCTTTTGGCGTGACTGAGTAGTCTTGAGATTCTCGCGAATAATGCGGACTTGTTCTTCGACATGTTGGATAATATCTGGACCGAAGAGTGGACGTTCCCCAGTTTCTGACCAGTTCAGAGGGGTTCGGCACTTTCGTCCATATAACACTTCAAAGGGGGCCATCTTCAGACTAGCTTGATAGCTATTATTATAAGAGAACTCGGCATACGGGAGAGATTCCTCCCATTTCTTGCCGAAGGAAACAACACAAGCTCGAAGCATGTCTTCGAGAATTTGGTTGACACGTTCAACTTGCCCTTGCGACTGAGGATGAAAAGCAGTGCTGAAAGACAGATGAGTGCCCATAGCTTCTTGGAAACTTGCCCAGAATCTTGAAGTGAATAAGCTGCCACGGTCTGAACTGATTACCAATGGAATACCGTGAAGCGAGACAATTCTGGACATGTAGAGGTTTGCCAGCTGACTAGCAGTGATCGTTTCCTTGACAGCCAGAAAATGCGCAACTTTAGAAAGCCGGTCAATGACGACAAGAATAGCATCATTACCTTTTTGCGATTTGGGAAATCCAGTGACGAAGTCCATTTCAACATGGTCCCATTTCCATTCAGGAATAGAGATAGGTTGCAGAGTTCCAGCAGGCCTTTGATGTTCTGCTTTGATACGACGGCAAACGTCACACTCAGCAACATAGCGAGCAATGTCTTGCTTCATGTTAGACCACCAGAATCTCTGACGAATGTCTTGGTACATCTTTGTACTACCAGGATGGATACATAGAGGCGTATCATGAGCTTCTTTCATAACCTTCTGAGTCATATCCAGGTTTTCCCTCTTACTCGGAACTACTAGGCGACCTTTGAAGAATAAGGTGCCATCATCAGCAACAGTGAAGAATGAGGGCTTTCCTTCTTTGAGGTCGCGGTTAATCTTGTGGACTTCATCGTCACATTTCTGTATCCATTTGATGGTGTCCACAAGATCTGGTTTCGCAACCAGGGTATTGAGAGAACCCCTGGGAACAACGTGGAGGTTCATCTTGCGAAACTCCTTAGGAGGGGGAGCGAGCGCACCCGGAGGAACAATATGGAGGTTCAGCTTTCGAAATTCTTCAACAAGTGAGGGCTGAACCTTGTGAATCTGGAGGTGGTTGCAGTAAGACTTGCGGCTCAAGGCATCAACCATTACATTAGCCTTGCCTGGTGTATAGGAAATACCCAAGTCAAAGTCTGCAACAATCTCCATCCATCTCTGCTGACGGAGGTTCAGGTCTGGCTGAGTAAACAGATACTTCAGACTTTGGTGGTCAGTGAAGATCTCGCAACGATTACCGAGAAGGTAATGTCGCCACTGCTTCAGTGCATGAATGACAGCAGCAAGCTCGAGGTCGTGAACTGGGTAGTTCTCTTCGTGAGGGCACAATTGCCGAGAGGCATAAGCAATAACTTTGCGGTCTTGCATTAGGACACAGCCTAATCCTTGACGGGAAGCGTCGCAGTAAATGACGAAGTCCTTCTTAGTATCAGGAGGAGCTAGTACTGGGGCAGAAGTCAACTTGTCTTTGAGTGCCTGGAAACTTTCCTAACATTTATCTGTCCATTGGAACTTGACGCCCTTATGCAACAGGTTAGTCAGGGGCCTGGCAATCTTGGAGAAGTTCTCGACGAATCGACGGCAATAGCTGGCGAGACCGAGAAAACTTCTGACTTGCTTGACATTCTTCGGAGGAGTCCAATCGAGAATAGCCTGAACTCGTTCAGGGTTAACGACAATACCATCCTTAGAGATGACATGTCCAAGATAGGTTACTTCGGGAAGCCAGAATTCACATTTGGAGAACTTGGCGTATAGCTGATGCTCTCGTAACTTTTCCAGCACAAGACGAAGATGTTCAGCATGTTATTCTTCATTCTTGGAATATACAAGGATATCATCCAGATAAACCACGACGAACTTGTCGAGGTAATCCATGAATATATAGTTCATCAGACGAGAGAAGGTGGCTGGGGCATTGGTTAATCCAAAAGACATAACGGTGTACTCGTAAGATCCATAACGAGTCACAAAGGCGGTCTTGGGGATATCCTCCTCACGAACACGGATCTGGTGGTAACCCAACCTCAAGTCGAGTTTAGAGAACACTGATGAACCAGCCAGTTGATCATACAGATCATTGATCCGAGGAAGAGGATACTTATTTTGAATGGTAGCTTGATTTATAGGACGGTAGTCTTGGACCAATCGGTTTGTCCCATCCTTCTTCTTGACAAAGAGAGAAGGTGCTCCCCAAGGAGAGCAACTTGGGCGAATGAAACCACTGCGAAGAGACTTATCGATTTCCTCCTTAAGCTCAAGGAGTTCATGCGGCGGCATCTTGTAAGGTCGTTTGGCTATAGGAGTGGTGCCTGGTTTCAAGTCGATGACGAACTCGACAGCTCTAGCAGGGGGAATCCCTGGGAGTTCTTCAGGAAAGATGTCGAGGAAGTTACGCACGACGGGAATGTTTTCAATGCCCTCGAGGGGTGCGGCGTTCAATGCATTCAATGCATAGAGCCTTGCCTCGGCATTCTTAACCAGATGGGCATTATAGCTTATTATTTCATCAGAAGGGTGTAGCAGATGGACGGTCTTGGTGGCGCAAACGATAGAAGCAGTATGCGCTTTTAACCAATTCATTCCCAGAATGAGATCAATGTTACAGGACTTCAATACGATGGGAGAGACAAGGAATTCCAGTCCTTCGATTTCTACAGGGACGTCGTTGCAAATCATGGAGGTTCGACATTGGCCCGCAAGAGTGTGTACTAATAGTGAAGCATTCATGTCCTCACATTTAATGTCGTGCAAGCATGCAAAATCTTCTGACATGAATGAATGCGATGCACCTGTATCGAATAAAACAGATGCAGGTACTGAATTTACGAGGAGTGTACCCATCACAGTAGCAGGCTAGTCTTGAGCTTCGTTCAGATCAACGTGGTTGGCATGAACACGACCATAGGACTTGGCATTGTTGTTGCGGGGCTGGTTGTTTCCACGGCTAGTTGCTAGAAGGGCCAGTTGATTCTGTCTCTGGTTGCATTCCCTAGCACGGTGCCCTGGTTGTCCGCACCTGAAGCACAAACCATTCTCGGGAGTAGGAACAGGAGCTCGGGGTGGTGGAGCTGGAAGCCTCGGCTGCCTAGTTGGAGCAGTAGGCAGACGAGGTGCAGCATAGGACTGCCTTGGGGCAGGTGCATTCGGCTGGTACATGCTGTTGGGAATCCATATCTTGCGCTTCTGCGAGGACGGGCCCGAAGATGAGCCCGTGTCACGGCTGCGCCTGTGAGAGCTCTGGTATTCCTGCAGACCAGTCTCGACATTGATGGCCTTGTTCACCAAGGTGGCGAAATCGGCAAAGTCGTGCACTAGAAATGCGAGCTTGATGTCAGCTTGAAGGCCGTCACGGAACTTCTCCTGTCTGCGTGCATCAGTGGCAATGTCCTCTTCAGCATAGCGAGACAAGTCCAGAAACTCTCGCTGATAAGCTTCAACAGTCTTGTTGCCTTGGGTGAGGTTGCGGAACTCACGCTTCTTCCGGTCCATGACTCCTTGAGGGATGAAGCGGGCACGGAAAGCAGCCTGGAAGTCTGGCCAGGTGATGATTGTCCCAACGGGCAGAGTACGCCTGTGGCTGTCCCACCATTGAGCTGCGGGTCCCTTTAGGAAGAAGGAAGCAAAAGTGACATAGCTGGCAGGGGCTACATCAGCAGACTCCATCTCATAGGTGATGTCACGGAGCCAGTCATCAGCATCCAGCGGCTGGGTTGAGCTGCGGTACACACTTGGGTTGAGGCGTATGAAATCCTGCAGAGTTGTTGTGTTTGGCTGCTGGTTCATATTGGGGCGAGGAAACTGAGCCATCATGTTCTCCATGAACTGGCGATTCATCTCAAGCTGTTGGATCATACCAGCCATGTACTCAGGCGGTGGTGGGAAGTTGCCACCACGACCACGACCGGCTGGTCTAACCATCCTGCTAATATATAACAGGGGTAGTTCAGCATTTGAGAAATTATGCAAAGGACAAGAATCATTCATAATCAAATATGCATAATGAAAGCAGCACGATAGAAACTACACTGTAGTCGGCACATCTTAAAAAAAAGGGATCATGCATAGAGTTCGGTACACAGAGTTCAGTACATAGACTAAGACATCATAGGCGGCACGCAGGCTCGCGACGAATGCATCTATCACTAACAAGCAAGCCTACACCAGTCCCATGCGGTACTGCGAAGGTAGCTGTAGCCTGAAAGCTGGTAGTGCGGCAGCGGATAGTCCTCCATGTCAGTGACCTGGGGGTCGCGGATACTCTGGTGCAGAACCCGACGCCCAAGTGGCAGAAGAGGACCAAGCGCAGGAGAGTAGCCTCCCACCTCTGGCCAACCGACACCCTGGGGCATCACGGTCCTGGCTGGGTAGATCGCAGATCGCGACAGCTCTCTGGATCGGACAAAGGGGTGCAACAACGTCAAAGCATGATAAAGGTGCTGACGGGTGATGTACAACTCGTGGCGAAGAGCTCGGTTAGCTCGATCCAGCCCATCAGCATGCAGAACAAAGTTCTGATGGTAGAAGGGCTCTCTGGTTAAAGTCCTGGTACTCCTCAAAGATGGTGTACTCAGGGTGCCAGCGATAACCCAGATAGGTCATCATCTCAGCTAGCACTGCAGGTGATCCCGAGGCGCCAATGGCCGTCGGGTGGCGGACGACCTGCCTCGTGGGTCCCATCTGAAAACAAAGATGTTTCAAGGGAGTCAATGATAGTGTGGAAATCGTCCAAAATACTATTCCAAAGAATACTATGGCTTTATCCAACTTTGGGGTGAATGGGGTCACGGGATCCTAGTGATAGTTAGTAAATTCGTTTAACCCGAGTAGAAAAGAGTTCAGAGTCCCAGAGTAAAAGTCGAGGAGTAAAAGATCCTAGTACCACCCGATGGCGACGTGGGCCCGTAAGGCACACAACCAAGTTAGTAAAAGTTTTTGTAATGTCTAGACTCGACTTCGGCCAAGGAGTGTGGAAGGGGCATTCCTACAGGCAGTCGGCTCTGATACCAACTTGTGACGCCCCCGATTCAATCGTACACTAATCATGGACGCAAATGTGTACGATCAAGATCAGGGACTCACGGGAAGATATCACAACACAACTCTAAAACATAAATAAGTCATACAAGCATCATAATACAAGCCAGGGGCCTCGAGGGCTCGAATACAAGTGCTCGATCATAGACGAGTCAGCGGAAGCAACAATATCTGAGTACAGACATAAGTTAAACAAGTTTGCCTTAAGAAGGCTAGCACAAACTGGAATACAGATCGAAAGAGGCGCAGGCCTCCTGCCTGGGATCCTCCTAAACTACTCCTGGTCGTCGTCAGCAGGCTGCACGTAGTAGTAGGCACCTCCAGTGTAGTAGTCGTCATCGACGATGTCGTCTGGCTCCTGGACTCCAGCATCTGGTTGCGACAACCAGAAAGAAAGGAAAGGGGGAAAAAGGAGGGAGAAAGCAACCGTGAGTACTCATCCAAAGTACTCGCAAGCAAGGAACTACACTACATATGCATGGGTATATGTGTAAGTAGGCCATATCAGTGGACTGAACTGCAGAATGCCAGAATAAGAGGGGGATAGCTAGTCCTATCGAAGACTATGCTTCTGGCAGCCTCCGTCTTGCAGCATGTAGAAGAGAGTAGATTGAAGTCCTCCATGTAGCATCTCCAAGTAGCAACTCCAAGTAGCATCTCCAGTAGCAACTCCAAGTAGCATCTCCAGTAGCATCGCATAGCATAATCCTACCCAGTGATCCCCTCCTCGTATCCCTGAGAGAGAGCGACCACCGGTTGTATCTGGCACTTGGAAGGGTGTGTTTTATTAAGTATCCGGTTCTAGTTGTCATAAGGTCAAGGTACAACTCCAAGTCGTCCTGTTACCGAAGATCACGGCTATTCGAATAGATTAACTTCCCTGCAGGGGTGCACCAACTTACCCAACACGCTTGATCCCATTTGGCCGGACACACTTTCCTGGGTCATGCCCGGCCTCGGAAGATCAACACGTCGCAGCCCCACCTAGGCAAAACAGAGAGGCCAGCACGCCGGTCTAAACCTAAGCGCGCAGGGATCTGGGCCCATCGCCCTGAGCACACCTGCACGTTGCGTGGGCGGCCGGAAGCAGACCTAGCCTAGTGGCGTTCCAGTCCAATCCGGCGCGCGCCGCTCTGTCGCTGACGTCTGAAGTGCTTCGGCTGATACCACGACGCCGGGATACCCATAACTACTCCCACGTAGATGGTTAGTGCGTATAGGCTCGTAGCCAACTCAGATCAAATACCAAGATCTCGTTAAGCGTGTTAAATATCCGCGAACGCCGAACAGGGCCAGGCCCACCTCTCTCCTAGGCGGTCTCAACCTGCCCTGTCGCTCCGCCACAAAGATCCACACAGAGGGCCGTCGGGACAAAGGTCCTTTCAGCCCCCAATCCGTGAATCACTCGCGGGTACTCTTCGAGCGGACCCGACTTTAGTCACCATCTGTAGTATGTAAATATGTATAGTATATACCCGTGATCACCTCCCAAGTGATCACGGCCCGATAGTATAGCAAGGCAGACTGTCAAGAATGTCGGGCCAATGATGATAAACTAGCATCCTATACTAAGCATTTAGGATTGCGGGTAAGGTATCAATGACTGTAGCAACAATGTCAGGCTATGCATCAGAATAGGATTAAGGGAAAGCAGTAACATGCTACACTACTCTAATGCAGGCAGTATAGAGAAGAATAGGCGATATCTGGTGATCAAGGGGGGGGGCTTGCCTGGTTGCTCTGGCAAGAGAGAGGGGTCGTCAACTCCGTAGTCGATCTGGGCAGCAGCAGCGTCGGTCTCGTAGTCTACCGGAGAGAAGAGGGGGAAGAAACAATGAATACCATGTAAACAGATGCATATCGATGCATGACAAGACAAGTAACGATGCTAGGGGTGCCCTAACGCGGTATTAGGTGATACCGGTGAAGGGGGATAACATCCGGGAAAGTATCCCCGGTGTTTCGCGTTTTCGGACAGATGAACCGGAGGTGAAATGTTGCAGGTTCACTATGCTAGGGACACGTGGCGGACGAACGGGCTGCGTATCCGAATTCGTCTCGTCGTTCTGAGCAACTTTCATGTACAAAGTTTTTTCATCCAAGCTACGGTTTATTTTATATTAATTTTAAAAGATTTAAATCATTTTTAGGATTTATTTATTTAATTTAATCAACATTATCCAGAATAGTGTCTGCTGACGTCATCATGACGTCAACATGACGTCAGTAGTTGACTTGGTCAACCTGACAGGTGGGTCCCGATCGTCATACTCTGTTTTAATTAACTAACAGTTAATTAGGTTAATTAGTGATTAGGTTAATCTAATTATAATTATTAAGTTAATTAACTCTTGATTAATTAAATAATTAATATTTTAATTATTTTTAGTTATTTATTTATCTATTATCTTTTTTTTTAAAACCTTCTTTTTTTTGTTAAAAACGTTCTGGTCGTGGGGCCCCCCTGTCATAGGCACAGGGGGCCTTAACGGGTTTTGGGCGCTGGGGAGACGGCTGTCGCCCGAATGGGCGCTAGGCGTGCTGGCGCCCGACTCGGAGGGGGGGGGGGGCGAGCAGGCGCAGCTGCGGCGCGGGAGCCGGCAGCAAGCAAGGGGCGGCGCCGGCGCGGCCTGGCACGGCGGAGCCGAGGCGGGAGGCGAGGTGACAGGAGGGGCACGGCGTGACGGGGCAGAGGCGGCGCGGTTCAGGCGACGGCGCGGGGCAGGCAGCAGGGGAGGAGGCGCGCGCCGGGGCGAAGCCGTGGTGGGCGGCGGCAACAGCGCTGCGGTGCGGCGTGTGCGCGATGCGGCGAGGAGCGGCGGGGCTGCTGCGGTGGCCGCGTGGGCGCGTGCGGGCGCCGGCGAGGCGCGGGCGTGCCGGAGCGCAGACGGAGCGGGCACGGCGTGCACGGGGGCGACGAACACAGGGAGGCCGCGAGTGAGCACGGGACGGGGCCGGTCCGGCGCGGCAGGGCACGGGCGACGGTGGCGCCGGAGCGCGGGCGGTGACCGCGGGGAAAGGGGAAGGAAGGGGGGCGCTCACGGCGGGGAGTAGGGCAACGGGCAGCGGGCTCGGGGGCGGTCGGGGAAGACCGGCGAGGATGAGGGCGAGGAGGCGGCGTTCGGCAGCGACGAGGCCTGGCGGCGGCGAGCGCTGGGCGTCGGGGTCGACGGGATCGGGGCCGATCCCGATCCAGATCGGTGGGGGGGAGGAGAAGGGGATCGTGGGGGGGGGGGAGTGGGGGTGTCGGGGCCTAGGGTTTGCGGGGTGCGGGGATAAGGAGAGGGAGTGGGGGCCGACCTGGGCCGGCCTGGTTGGCCCGATGGCCAGCTGGGCCGCGGTCCAGCAGGGGAGGGGGGAGTTTAGTTTTTTGTTTGTTTAGTTTAGTTTTTCTCTTTTGTATTTCCTTTCCTTTTATTTATTTTCTTTTCTGTTTTAACTCATTTTAAATTTCTTAGACATTTTATAAAAATGTGTTTACTCCACCATAATTACCGATGTAATATTTGACAACCACCGAACTTTTTAGTTTTAATTTTTGAAAAACTTTTATTGTCATCATAAATTTGAATTTGAATTTCGAGACATTTTTGAATTAACCCGAGATTAGCTACAGTGACAGAGGTGACGCGGCACCATCAACGTGAGTCTACTGTAGCATGATTATCCGGGCGTTACACTTGTGCAAACGTTCAGGAGCAGGGGGCTGCTATAAGATAGCATCCACACCTCTGTGGAAGAGCAAGTTGTCATGTTCCTCCGTGTTGTAGGTCATAACCAGAGGTTTAAGGTGATCCACAACATGTTCAGGAGATCAATGGATACCATTTCCAGGTATTTCAGGCAAGTGGTGTATGCTGCTTAGGAGCTAGAGATGATCAGGTCACCAACTGGACAAACTCCTAGCAAGATTTGCACTAGCCCACGATGGTATTCTTCAAGGTGAGCACTACTCCTAGTTCATGCCTTGATATGCTTGTATTGTTTTGTTATAGCCATAACACCCTCTCTTCATGCCATTTCAGAATTTGCATTAGAGCAATAGATGGTGCTCATGTCACTGCTAAAGTGTCAAGGTCACAATCTGCAGCATACATGGGGAGAAAGCAATGCACAAGCCAGAATGTTTTTGCTGCTATTGACTTTGATCGGAAGTTCACATATGTGCTAGCTAGTTGGGAAGGATGAGCACATGATGCTAATATTTTAAGTGACAACATGAGTAGACCTATTGGCATGAATATCCCCAATGGCAAGACCTAGGAGATGCTGGCTATGCATGTCAGCTAGGTGTTTCTCCACCCTTCAGGAAAACCGGGTATTATCTAAACGAGTTCTCTTGCAGGAACTATCTTAGGACTCCACATGAACTATTTAATCTCAGACACTCCACCCTTAGAGTTACAGTTGAGAGGGCATTTGTAACTCTGAAGAATAGGTTTAATATCCTGGATCGAAAGTCATTCCACCCCTTACCCTGCCCAGGTTAAGATTGTTCTTGCATGATGCATCCTTCATAACTATATCCTACATTGGACTTATGATGAACTTGTGCCGGAGGAGGAAGATGTGACTTATGATGATGTTGTCAGCTCCAGCCATGGTGTTGAGGTGTTTTACAACGAAGCTTGGAAGAACAGAAGAATGGATCGGGCTTAGGCAATGTGAGATAACAGAGGTCAGACAAGGATTTGAAGAAGAAGAAGAAGAAGAAGAAGAAGAAGAAGAAGAAGAAGAAGAAGAAGAAGAAGAAGAGACAACATCATAAGAAAAGAAGAAGAAACAGTAGCATCACCACCACCACCACCAGCTGCAGAAGCAGGAGGAGAAGAAGAAGAAGAAGAAGAAGAAGAAGAAGAAGAAGAAGAAGAAGAAGAAGAAGAAGAAGAACTTTCCCCTATGCAGCCATTTAGTTAGCATCGATGAACTTTCCCCTGTGCATCCATTTGGATCTTAATTTGTTTCTAGTTAGGACTTAAGAAGATGTTCAACCATTTGTGTGGTAAGATCACTACTAGTGCGGAGTGGTGATCACACCATATGCCGTTTGCAACTAAACAACATGTAGTTTGTCTAACAACAACGACGCAGGCAATCAAACACCATGGTAAAAAATGCTTCCTTGATGCAGGTAGCCTCAATGCAGGCAATCAAACTACATGCAAATGCTGTAAAAAAATTCTACATTAGTTCAAACAGGCCCAGCTGAAACAAGTATACAAAATGCCCAAAAACAAATATGTCAACCAAATGTGTCATATGTGGATTTTGACCTTCTTGCATGTATGGTTTGTTTGATTAAGTCTAACTTGGTGAGTAATTGGTTGCAAGCCTGACTCGGAGGGATGCATGCAACCCAAACCATGCTCATGAAGAACGTTGGGATGCATGCAACCCAAATCATGTCCATGAAGAAGGTTTTACTGCTGAGGCCAACTGACGTTTGCTTCCTGGGAAATCACAAAAGTTGTACTCCCTCCCTTTCTTTTTATTCTGCATATAAGATTTGGTCAAAGTCAGACTTTGTAAAATTTGACCAACTTTGTAGAAAAAATATCAAGATTCAACCATGCCCATGAAGAAGGTTGGGATGCATGCAACCCAAACCATGCCCATGAAGAAGGTTCTACTGCTGAGGCCAACTGACATTTGCTTCCTGGGAAATCACAAAAGTTCTACTCCCTCCCTTTCTTTTTATTCTTCATATAAGATTTGGTCAAAGTCAGACTTTGTAAAATTTGACCAACTTTGTAGAAAAAATATCAAGATTCAACCATGCCCATGAAGAAGGTTGGGATGCATGCAACCCAAACCATGCCCATGAAGAAGGTTTTACTGCTGAGGCCAACTGACATTTGCTCCTGGGAAATCACAAAAGTTGTACTCCCTCCCTTTCTTTTTATTCTGCATATAAGATTTGGTCAAAGTCAGACTTTGTAAAATTTGACCAACTTTGTAGAAAAAATATCAAGATTCAACCATGCCCATGAAGAAGGTTGGGATGCATGCAACCCAAACCATGCCCATAAAGAAGGTTTTACTGCTGAGGCCAACTGACATTTGCTTCCTGGGAAATCACAAAAGTTGTACTCCCTCCCTTTATTTTTATTCTGCATATAAGATTTGGTCAAAGTCAGACTTTGTAAAATTTGACCAACTTTGTAGAAAAAATATCAAGATTCAACCATGCCCATGAAGAAGGTTGGGATGCATGCAACCCAAACCATGCCCATGAAGAAGGTTTTACTGCTGAGGCCAACTGACATTTGCTTCCTGGGAAATCACAAAAGCTGTACTGCCTCCCTTTCTTTTTATTCTGCATATAAGATTTGGTCAAAGTCAGACTTTGTAAAATTTGACCAACTTTGTAGAAAAAATATCAAGATTCAACCATGCCCATGAAGAAGGTTGGGATGCATGCAACCCAAACCATGCCCATGAAGAATGTTTTACTGCTGAGGCCAACTGACATTTGCTTCCTGGGAAATCACAAAAGTTGTACTCCCTCCCTTTCTTTTTATTCTGCATATAAGATTTGGTCAAAGTCAGACTTTGTAAAATTTGACCAACTTTGTAGAAAAAATATCAAAATTCAACCATGCCCATGAAGAAGGTTGGGATGCATGCAACCCAAACCATGCCCATGAAGAAGGTTTTACTGCTGAGGCCAACTGACATTTGCTTCCTGGAAAATCACAAAGTTGTACTCCCTCCCTTTCTTTTTATTCTGCATATAAGATTTGGTCAAAGTCAGACTTTGTAAAATTTGACCAACTTAGTAGAAAAAATATCAAGGTTCAACCATGCCCATGAAGAAGGTTGGGATGCATGCAACCCAAACCATGCCCATGAACAAGGTTTTACTGCTGAGGCCAACTGACATTTGCTTCCTGGGAAATCACAAAAGTTGTACTCCCTCCCTTTCTTTTTATTCTGCATATAAGATTTGGTCAAAATCAGACTTTGTAAAATTTGACCAACTTTATAGAAAAAATATCAAGATTCAACCATGCCCATGAAGAAGGTTGGGACGCATGCAACCCAAACCATGCCCATGAAGAAGGTTTTACTGTTGAGGCCAACTGACATTTGCTTCCTGGGAAATCACAAAAGTTGTACTCCCTCCCTTTCTTTTATTCTGCATATAAGATTTGGTCAAAGTCAGACTTTGTAAAATTTGACAAACTTTATAGAAAAAATATCAAGATTCAACCATACCCATGAAGAAGGTTGGGATGCATGCAACCCAAGCCATGCCCATGAAGAAGGTTTTACTGTTGAGGCCAACTGACATTTGCTTCCTGGGAAATCACAAAAGTTGTACTCCCTCCCTTTCTTTTTATTCTGCATATAAGATTTGGTCAAAGTCAGACTTTGTAAAATTTGACCAACTTTGTAGAAAAAATATCAAGATTCAACCATGCCCATGAAGAAGGTTGGGATGCATGCAACCCAAACCATGCCCATGAAGAAGGTTTTACTGCTGAGGCCAACTGACATTTGCTTCCTGGGAAATCACAAAGTTGTACTCCCTCCCTTTCTTTTTATTCTGCATATAAGATTTGGTCAAAGTCAGACTTTGTAAAATTTGACCAACTTTGTAGAAAAAATATCAAGGTTCAACCATGCCCATGAACAAGGTTGGGATGCATGCAACCCAAACCATGCCCATGAACAAGGTTTTACTGCTGAGGCCAACTGACATTTGCTTCCTGGGAAATCACAAAAGTTGTACTCCCTCCCTTTCTTTTTATTCTGCATATAAGATTTGGTCAAAATCAGACTTTGTAAAATTTGACCAACTTTATAGAAAAAATATCAAGATTCAACCATGCCCATGAAGAAGGTTGGGATGCATGCAACCCAAACCATGCCCATGAAGAAGGTTTTACTGTTGAGGCCAACTGACATTTGCTTCCTGGAAAATCACAAAAGTTATACTCCCTCCCTTTCTTTTATTCTGCATATAAGATTTGGTCAAAGTCAGACTTTGTAAAATTTGACAAACTTTATAGAAAAAATATCAAGATGCAACCATGCCCATGAAGAAGGTTGGGATGCATGCAACCCAAACCATGCCCATGAAGAAGGTTTTACTGTTGAGGCCAACTGACATTTGCTTCCTGGGAAATCACAAAAGTTGTACTCCCTCCCTTTCTTTTTATTCTGCATATAAGATTTGGTCAAAGTCAGACTTTGTAAAATTTGACCAACTTCGTAGAAGAAATATCAAGATTCAACCATGCCCATGAAGAAGGTTGTGATGCATGCAACCCAAACCATGCCCATGAAGAAGGTTTTACTGCTGAGGCCAACTGACATTTGCTTCCTGGGAAATCACAAAAGTTGTACTCCCTCCCTTTCTTTTTATTCTGCATATAAGATTTGGTCAAAGTCAGACTTTGTAAAATTTGACCAACTTTGTAGAAAAAATATCAAGATTCAACCATGCCCATGAAGAAGGTTGGGATGCATGCAACCCAAACCATGCCCATGAAGAAGGTTTTACTTCTGAGGCCAACTGACATTTGCTTCCTGGGAAATCACAAAATTTGTACTCCCTCCCTTTCTTTTTATTCTGCATATAAGATTTGGTCAAAGTCAGACTTTGTAAAATTTGACCAACTTTATAGAAAAAATATCAAGATTCAACCATGCCCATGAAGAAGGTTGGGATGCATGCAACCCAAACCATGCCCATGAAGAAGGTTTTACTGTTGAGGCCAACTGACATTTGCTTCCTGGGAAATCACAAAAGTTGTACTCCCTCCCTTTCTTTTATTCTGCATATAAGATTTGGTCAAAGTCAGACTTTGTAAAATTTGACCAACTTTATAGAAAAAATATCAAGATTCAACCATGCCCATGAAGAAGGTTGGGATGCATGCAACCCAAACCATGCCCATGAAGAAGGTTTTACTGTTGAGGCCAACTGACATTTGCTTCCTGGGAAATCACAAAAGTTGTACTCCCTCCCTTTCTTTTTATTCTGCATATAAGATTTGGTCAAAGTCAGACTTTGTAAAATTTGACCAACTTTGTAGAAAAAATATCAAGATTCAACCATGCCCATGAAGAAGGTTGGGATGCATGCAACCCAAACCATGCCCATGAAGAAGGTTTTACTGCTGAGGCCAACTGACATTTGCTTCCTGGGAAATCACAAAATTTGTACTCCCTCCCTTTCTTTTTATTCTGCATATAAGATTTGGTCAAAGTCAGACTTTGTAAAATTTGACCAACTTTATAGAAAAAATATCAAGATTCAACCATGCCCATGAAGAAGGTTGGGATGCATGCAACCCAAACCATGCCCCTGAAGAAGATTTTACTGTTGAGGCCAACTGACATTTGCTTCCTGGGAAATCACAAAAGTTGTACTCCCTCCCTTTCTTTTTATTCTGCATATAAGATTTGGTCAAAGTCAGACTTTGTAAAATTTGACCAACTTTGTAGAAAAAATATCAAGATTCAACCATGCCCATGAAGAAGGTTGGGATGCATGCAACCCAAACCATGCCCATGAAGAAGGTTTTACTGCTGAGGCCAACTGACATTTGCTTCCTGGGAAATCACAAAAGTTGTACTCCCTCCCTTTCTTTTTATTCTGCATATAAGATTTGGTCAAAGTCAGACTTTGTAAAATTTGACCAACTTTGTAGAAAAAATATCAAGATTCAACCATGCCCATGAAGAAGGTTGGGATGCATGCAACCCAAACCATGCCCATGAAGAAGGTTTTACTTCTGAGGCCAACTGACATTTGCTTCCTGGGAAATCACAAAATTTGTACTCCCTCCCTTTCTTTTTATTCTGCATATAAGATTTGGTCAAAGTCAGACTTTGTAAAATTTGACCAACTTTATAGAAAAAATATCAAGATTCAACCATGCCCATGAAGAAGGTTGGGATGCATGCAACCCAAACCATGCCCATGAAGAAGGTTTTACTGTTAAGGCCAACTGACATTTTCTTCCTGGGAAATCACAAAAGTTGTACTCCCTCCCTTTCTTTTATTCTGCATATAAGATTTGGTCAAAGTCAGACTTTGTAAAATTTGACCAACTTTATAGAAAAAATATCAAGATTCAACCATGCCCATGAAGAAGGTTGGGATGCATGCAACCCAAACCATGCCCATGAAGAAGGTTTTACTGTTGAGGCCAACTGACATTTGCTTCCTGGGAAATCACAAAAGTTGTACTCCCTCCCTTTCTTTTTATTCTGCATATAAGATTTGGTCAAAGTCAGACTTTGTAAAATTTGACCAACTTTGTAGAAAAAATATCAAGATTCAACCATGCCCATGAAGAAGGTTGGGATGCATGCAACCCAAACCATGCCCATGAAGAAGGTTTTACTGCTGAGGCCAACTGACATTTGCTTCCTGGGAAATCACAAAAGTTGTACTCCCTCCCTTTCTTTTTATTCTGCATATAAGATTTGGTCAAAGTCAGACTTTGTAAAATTTGACCAACTTTATAGAAAAAATATCAAGATTCAACCATGCCCATGAAGAAGGTTGGGATGCATGCAACCCAAACCATGCCCATGAAGAAGATTTTACTGTTGAGGCCAACTGACATTTGCTTCCTGGGAAATCACAAAAGTTGTACTCCCTCCCTTTCTTTTTATTCTGCATATAAGATTTGGTCAAAGTCAGACTTTGTAAAATTTGACCAACTTTGTAGAAAAAATATCAAAATTCAACCATGCCCATGAAGAAGGTTGGGATGCATGCAACCCAAACCATGCCCATGAAGAAGGTTTTACTGTTGAGGCCAACTGACATTTGCTTCCTGGGAAATCACAAAAGTTGTACTCCCTCCCTTTCTTTTTATTCTGCATATAAGATTTGGTCAAAGTCAGACTTTGTAAAATTTGACCAACTTTATAGAAAAAATATCAAGATTCAACCATGCCCATGAAGAAGGTTGGGATGCATGCAACCCAAACCATGCCCCTGAAGAAGATTTTACTGTTGAGGCCAACTGACATTTGCTTCCTGGGAAATCACAAAAGTTGTACTCCCTCCCTTTCTTTTTATTCTGCATATAAGATTTGGTCAAAGTCAGACTTTGTAAAATTTGACCAACTTTGTAGAAAAAATATCAAGATTCAACCATGCCCATGAAGAAGGTTGGGATGCATGCAACCCAAACCATGCCCATGAAGAAGGTTTTACTGCTGAGGCCAACTGACATTTGCTTCCTGGGAAATCACAAAAGTTGTACTCCCTCCCTTTCTTTTTATTCTGCATATAAGATTTGGTCAAAGTCAGACTTTGTAAAATTTGACCAACTTTGTAGAAAACATATCAAGATTCAACCATGCCCATGAAGAAGGTTGGGATGCATGCAACCCAAACCATGCCCATGAAGAAGGTTTTACTTCTGAGGCCAACTGACATTTGCTTCCTGGGAAATCACAAAATTTGTACTCCCTCCCTTTCTTTTTATTCTGCATATAAGATTTGGTCAAAGTCAGACTTTGTAAAATTTGACCAACTTTATAGAAAAAATATCAAGATTCAACCATGCCCATGAAGAAGGTTGGGATGCATGCAACCCAAACCATGCCCATGAAGAAGGTTTTACTGTTAAGGCCAACTGACATTTTCTTCCTGGGAAATCACAAAAGTTGTACTCCCTCCCTTTCTTTTATTCTGCATATAAGATTTGGTCAAAGTCAGACTTTGTAAAATTTGACCAACTTTATAGAAAAAATATCAAGATTCAACCATGCCCATGAAGAAGGTTGGGATGCATGCAACCCAAACCATGCCCATGAAGAAGGTTTTACTGTTGAGGCCAACTGACATTTGCTTCCTGGGAAATCACAAAAGTTGTACTCCCTCCCTTTCTTTTTATTCTGCATATAAGATTTGGTCAAAGTCAGACTTTGTAAAATTTGACCAACTTTGTAGAAAGAATATCAAGATTCAACCATGCCCATGAAGAAGGTTGGGATGCATGCAACCCAAACCATGCCCATGAAGAAGGTTTTACTGCTGAGGCCAACTGACATTTGCTTCCTGGGAAATCACAAAAGTTGTACTCCCTCCCTTTCTTTTTATTCTGCATATAAGATTTGGTCAAAGTCAGACTTTGTAAAATTTGACCAACTTTATAGAAAAAATATCAAGATTCAACCATGCCCATGAAGAAGGTTGGGATGCATGCAACCCAAACCATGCCCATGAAGAAGATTTTACTGTTGAGGCCAACTGACATTTGCTTCCTGGGAAATCACAAAAGTTGTACTCCCTCCCTTTCTTTTTATTCTGCATATAAGATTTGGTCAAAGTCAGACTTTGTAAAATTTGACCAACTTTGTAGAAAAAATATCAAGATTCAACCATGCCCATGAAGAAGGTTGGGATGCATGTAACCCAAACCATGCCCATGAAGAAGGTTTTACTGCTGAGGCCAACTGACATTTGCTTCCTCGGAAATCACAAAAGTTGTACTCCCTCCCTTTCTTTTTATTCTGCATATAAGATTTGGTCAAAATCAGACTTTGTAAAATTTGACCAACTTTATAGAAAAAATATCAAGATTCAACCATGCCCATGAAGAAGGTTGGGATGCATGCAACCCAAACCATGCCCATGAAGAAGGTTTTACTGCTGAGGCCAACTGACATTTGCTTCCTGGGAAATCACAAAAGATGTACTGCCTCCCTTTCTTTTCTTCTGCATATAAGATTTGGTCAAAGTCAGACTTTGTAAAATTTGACCAACTTTGTAAAAAAAATATCAAGATTCAACCATGCCCATGAAGAAGGTTGGGATGCATGCAACCCAAACCATGCCCATGAAGAAGGTTTTACTGCTGAGGCCAACTGACATTTGCTTCCTGGGAAATCACAAAAGTTGTACTCCCTCCCTTTCTTTTTATTCTGCATATAAGATTTGGTCAAAATCAGACTTTGTAAAATTTGACCAACTTTATAGAAAAAATATCAAGATTCAACCATGCCCATGAAGAAGGTTGGGATGCATGCAACCCAAACCATGCCCATGAAGAAGGTTTTACTGTTGAGGCCAACTGATATTTGCTTCCTGGGAAATCACAAAAGTTGTACTCCCTCCCTTTCTTTTATTCTGCATATAAGATTTGGTCAAAGTCAGACTTTGTAAAATTTGACAAACTTTATAGAAAAAATATCAAGATTCAACCATGCCCATGAAGAAGGTTGGGATGCATGCAACCCAAACCATGCCCATGAAGAAGGTTTTACTGTTGAGGCCAACTGATATTTGCTTCCTGGGAAATCACAAAAGTTGTACTCCCTCCCTTTTTTTTTATTCTGCATATAAGATTTGGTCAAAGTCAGACTTTGTAAAATTTGACCAACTTTGTAGAAAAAATATCAAGATTCAACCATGCCCATGAAGAAGGTGGCGATGCATGCAACCCAAACCATGCCCATGAAGAAGGTTTTACTGCTGAGGCCAACTGACATTTGCTTCCTGGGAAATCACAAAAGTTGTACTCCCTCCCTTTCTTTTTATTCTGCATATAAGATTTGGTCAAAGTCAGACTTTGTAAAATTTGACCAACTTTGTAGAAAAAATATCAAGATTCAACCATGCCCATGAAGAAGGTTGGGATGCATGCAACCCAAACCATGCCCATGAAGAAGGTTTTACTGTTAAGGCCAACTGACATTTTCTTCCTGGGAAATCACAAAAGTTGTACTCCCTCCCTTTCTTTTATTCTGCATATAAGATTTGGTCAAAGTCAGACTTTGTAAAATTTGACCAACTTTATAGAAAAAATATCAAGATTCAACCATGCCCATGAAGAAGGTTGGGATGCATGCAACCTAAACCATGCCCATGAAGAAGGTTTTAATGTTGAGGCCAACTGACATTTGCTTCCTGGGAAATCACAAAAGTTGTACTCCCTCCCTTTCTTTTTATTCTGCATATAAGATTTGGTCAAAGTCAGACTTTGTAAAATTTGACCAACTTCGTAGAAAAAATATCAAGATTCAACCATGCCCATGAAGAAGGTTGGGATGCATGCAACCCAAACCATGCCCATGAAGAAGGTTTTACTGCTGAGGCCAACTGACATTTGCTTCCTGGGAAATCACAAAAGTTGTACTCCCTCCCTTTCTTTTTATTCTGCATATAAGATTTGGTCAAAGTCAGACTTTGTAAAATTTGACCAACTTTATAGAAAAAATATCAAGATTCAACCATGCCCACGAAGAAGGTTGGGATGCATGCAACCCAAACCATGCCCATGAAGAAGATTTTACTGCTGAGGCCAACTGACATTTGCTTCCTGGGAAATCACAAAAGTTGTACTCCCTCCCTTTCTTTTTATTCTGCATATAAGATTTGGTCAAAGTCAGACTTTGTAAAATTTGACCAACTTTGTAGAAAAAATATCAAGATTCAACCATGCCCATGAAGAAGGTTGGGATGCATGTAACCCAAACCATGCCCATGAAGAAGATTTTACTGCTGAGGCCAACTGACATTTGCTTCCTGGGAAATCACAAAAGTTGTACTCCCTCCCTTTCTTTTTATTCTGCATATAACATTTGGTCAAAGTCAGACTTTGTAAAATTTGACCAACTTTGTAGAAAAAATATCAAGATTCAACCATGCCCATGAAGAAGGTTGGGATGCATGCAACCCAAACCATGCCCATGAAGAAGGTTTTACTGCTGAGGCCAACTGACATTTGCTTCCTGGGAAATCACAAAAGTTGTACTCCCTCCCTTTCTTTTTATTCTGCATATAAGATTTGGTCAAAATCAGACTTTGTAAAATTTGACCAACTTTATAGAAAAAATATCAAGATTCAACCATGCCCATGAAGAAGGTTGGGATGCATGCAACCCAAACCATGCCCATGAAGAAGGTTTTACTGTTGAGGCCAACTGATATTTGCTTCCTGGGAAATCACAAAAGTTGTACTCCCTCCCTTTCTTTTATTCTGCATATAAGATTTGGTCAAAGTCAGACTTTGTAAAATTTGACCAACTTTGTAGAAAAAATATCAAGATTCAACCATGCCCATGAAGAAGGTTGGGATGCATGCAACCCAAACCATGCCCATGAAGAAGGTTTTACTGTTGAGGCCAACTGATATTTGCTTCCTGGGAAATCACAAAAGTTGTACTCCCTCCCTTTTTTTTATTCTGCATATAAGATTTGGTCAAAGTCAGACTTTGTAAAATTTGACCAACTTTGTAGAAAAAATATCAAGATTCAACCATGCCCATGAAGAAGGTGGGGATGCATGCAACCCAAACCATGCCCATGAAGAAGGTTTTACTGCTGAGGCCAACTGACATTTGCTTCCTGGGAAATCACAAAAGTTGTACTCCCTTCCTTTCTTTTTATTCTGCATATAAGATTTGGTCAAAGTCAGACTTTGTAAAATTTGACCAACTTTGTAGAAAAAATATCAAAATTCAACCATGCCCATGAAGAAGGTTGGGATGCATGCAACCCAAACCATGCCCATGAAGAAGGTTTTACTGCTGAGGCCAACTGACATTTGCTTCCTGGAAAATCACAAAGTTGTACTCCCTCCCTTTCTTTTTATTCTGCATATAAGATTTGGTCAAAGTCAGACTTTGTAAAATTTGACCAACTTTATAGAAAAAATATCAAGATTCAACCATGCCCATGAAGAAGGTTGGGATGCATGCAACCCAAACCATGCCCATGAAGAAGGTTTTACTGTTAAGGCCAACTGACATTTTCTTCCTGGGAAATCACAAAAGTTGTACTCCCTCCCTTTCTTTTATTCTTCATATAAGATTTGGTCAAAGTCAGACTTTGTAAAATTTGACCAACTTTATAGAAAAAATATCAAGATTCAACCATGCCCATGAAGAAGGTTGGGATGCATGCAACCTAAACCATGCCCATGAAGAAGGTTTTAATGTTGAGGCCAACTGACATTTGCTTCCTGGGAAATCACAAAAGTTGTACTCCCTCCCTTTCTTTTTATTCTGCATATAAGATTTGGTCAAAGTCAGACTTTGTAAAATTTGACCAACTTCGTAGAAAAAATATCAAGATTCAACCATGCCCATGAAGAAGGTTGGGATGCATGCAACCCAAACCATGCCCATGAAGAAGGTTTTACTGCTGAGGCCAACTGACATTTGCTTCCTGGGAAATCACAAAAGTTGTACTCCCTCCCTTTCTTTTTATTCTGCATATAAGATTTGGTCAAAGTCAGACTTTGTAAAATTTGACCAACTTTATAGAAAAAATATCAAGATTCAACCATGCCCATGAAGAAGGTTGGGATGCATGCAACCCAAACCATGCCCATGAAGAAGATTTTACTGCTGAGGCCAACTGACATTTGCTTCCTGGGAAATCACAAAAGTTGTACTCCCTCCCTTTCTTTTTATTCTGCATATAAGATTTGGTCAAAGTCAGACTTTGTAAAATTTGACCAACTTTGTAGAAAAAATATCAAGATTCAACCATGCCCATGAAGAAGGTTGGGATGCATGTAACCCAAACCATGCCCATGAAGAAGATTTTACTGCTGAGGCCAACTGACATTTGCTTCCTGGGAAATCACAAAAGTTGTACTCCCTCCCTTTCTTTTTATTCTGCATATAACATTTGGTCAAAGTCAGACTTTGTAAAATTTGACCAACTTTGTAGAAAAAATATCAAGATTCAACCATGCCCATGAAGAAGGTTGGGATGCATGCAACCCAAACCATGCCCATGAAGAAGGTTTTACTGCTGAGGCCAACTGACATTTGCTTCCTGGGAAATCACAAAAGTTGTACTCCCTCCCTTTCTTTTTATTCTGCATATAAGATTTGGTCAAAGTCAGACTTTGTAAAATTTGACCAACTTCGTAGAAGAAATATCAAGATTCAACCATGCCCATGAAGAAGGTTGTGATGCATGCAACCCAAACCATGCCCATGAAGAAGGTTTTACTGCTGAGGCCAACTGACATTTGCTTCCTGGGAAATCACAAAAGTTGTACTCCCTCCCTTTCTTTTTATTCTGCATATAAGATTTGGTCAAAGTCAGACTTTGTAAAATTTGACCAACTTTGTAGAAAAAATATCAAGATTCAACCATGCCCATGAAGAAGGTTGGGATGCATGCAACCCAAACCATGCCCATGAAGAAGGTTTTACTTCTGAGGCCAACTGACATTTGCTTCCTGGGAAATCACAAAAGTTGTACTCCCTCCCTTTCTTTTTATTCTGCATATAAGATTTGGTCAAAATCAGACTTTGTAAAATTTGACCAACTTTATAGAAAAAATATCAAGATTCAACCATGCCCATGAAGAAGGTTGGGATGCATGCAACCCAAACCATGCCCATGAAGAAGGTTTTACTGTTGAGGCCAACTGATATTTGCTTCCTGGGAAATCACAAAAGTTGTACTCCCTCCCTTTCTTTTATTCTGCATATAAGATTTGGTCAAAGTCAGACTTTGTAAAATTTGACCAACTTTGTAGAAAAAATATCAAGATTCAACCATGCCCATGAAGAAGGTTGGGATGCATGCAACCCAAACCATGCCCATGAAGAAGGTTTTACTGTTGAGGCCAACTGATATTTGCTTCCTGGGAAATCACAAAAGTTGTACTCCCTCCCTTTTTTTTATTCTGCATATAAGATTTGGTCAAAGTCAGACTTTGTAAAATTTGACCAACTTTGTAGAAAAAATATCAAGATTCAACCATGCCCATGAAGAAGGTGGGGATGCATGCAACCCAAACCATGCCCATGAAGAAGGTTTTACTGCTGAGGCCAACTGACATTTGCTTCCTGGGAAATCACAAAAGTTGTACTCCCTTCCTTTCTTTTTATTCTGCATATAAGATTTGGTCAAAGTCAGACTTTGTAAAATTTGACCAACTTTGTAGAAAAAATATCAAGATTCAACCATGCCCATGAAGAAGGTTGGGATGCATGCAACCCAAACCATGCCCATGAAGAAGGTTTTACTGTTAAGGCCAACTGACATTTTCTTCCTGGGAAATCACAAAAGTTGTACTCCCTCCCTTTCTTTTATTCTGCATATAAGATTTGGTCAAAGTCAGACTTTGTAAAATTTGACCAACTTTATAGAAAAAATATCAAGATTCAACCATGCCCATGAAGAAGGTTGGGATGCATGCAACCCAAACCATGCCCATGAAGAAGGTTTTACTGTTGAGGCCAACTGACATTTGCTTCCTGGGAAATCACAAAAGTTGTACTCCCTCCCTTTCTTTTTATTCTGCATATAAGATTTGGTCAAAGTCAGACTTTGTAAAATTTGACCAACTTTGTAGAAAAAATATCAAGATTCAACCATGCCCATGAAGAAGGTTGGGATGCATGCAACCCAAACCATTCCCATGAAGAAGGTTTTACTGCTGAGGCCAACTGACATTTGCTTCCTGGGAAATCACAAAAGTTGTACTCCCTCCCTTTCTTTTTATTCTGCATATAAGATTTGGTCAAAGTCAGACTTTGTAAAATTTGACCAACTTTATAGAAAAAATATCAAGATTCAACCATGCCCATGAAGAAGGTTGGGATGCATGCAACCCAAACCATGCCCATGAAGAAGATTTTACTGTTGAGGCCAACTGACATTTGCTTCCTGGGAAATCACAAAAGTTGTACTCCCTCCCTTTCTTTTTATTCTGCATATAAGATTTGGTCAAAGTCAGACTTTGTAAAATTTGACCAACTTTGTAGAAAAAATATCAAGATTCAACCATGCCCATGAAGAAGGTTGGGATGCATGTAACCCAAACCATGCCCATGAAGAAGGTTTAACTACTGAGGCCAACTGACATTTGCTACCTGGGAAATCACAAAAGTTGTACTCCCTCCCTTTCTTTTTATTCTGCATATAAGATTTGGTCAAAATCAGACTTTGTAAAATTTGACCAACTTTATAGAAAAAATATCAAGATTCAACCATGCCCATGAAGAAGGTTGGGATGCATGCAACCCAAACCATGCCCATGAAGAAGGTTTTACTGCTGAGGCCAACTGACATTTGCTTCCTGGGAAATCATAAAAGATGTACTGCCTCCCTTTCTTTTCTTCTGCATATAAGATTTGGTCAAAGTCAGACTTTGTAAAATTTGACCAACTTTGTAGAAAAAATATCAAGATTCAACCATGCCCATGAAGAAGGTTGGGATGCATGCAACCCAAACCATGCCCATGAAGAAGGTTTTACTGCTGAGGCCAACTGACATTTGCTTCCTGGGAAATCACAAAAGTTGTACTCCCTCCCTTTCTTTTTATTCTGCATATAAGATTTGGTCAAAATCAGACTTTGTAAAATTTGACCAACTTTATAGAAAAAATATCAAGATTCAACCATGCCCATGAAGAAGGTTGGGATGCATGCAACCCAAACCATGCCCATGAAGAAGGTTTTACTGTTGAGGCCAACTGATATTTGCTTCCTGGGAAATCACAAAAGTTGTACTCCCTCCCTTTCTTTTATTCTGCATATAAGATTTGGTCAAAGTCAGACTTTGTAAAATTTGACAAACTTTATAGAAAAAATATCAAGATTCAACCATGCCCATGAAGAAGGTTGGGATGCATGCAACCCAAACCATGCCCATGAAGAAGGTTTTACTGTTGAGGCCAACTGATATTTGCTTCCTGGGAAATCACAAAAGTTGTACTCCCTCCCTTTTTTTTTATTCTGCATATAAGATTTGGTCAAAGTCAGACTTTGTAAAATTTGACCAACTTTGTAGAAAAAATATCAAGATTCAACCATGCCCATGAAGAAGGTGGGGATGCATGCAACCCAAACCATGCCCATGAAGAAGGTTTTACTGCTGAGGCCAACTGACATTTGCTTCCTGGGAAATCACAAAAGTTGTACTCCCTCCCTTTCTTTTTATTCTGCATATAAGATTTGGTCAAAGTCAGACTTTGTAAAATTTGACCAACTTTGTAGAAAAAATATCAAGATTCAACCATGCCCATGAAGAAGGTTGGGATGCATGCAACCCAAACCATGCCCATGAAGAAGGTTTTACTGTTAAGGCCAACTGACATTTTCTTCCTGGGAAATCACAAAAGTTGTACTCCCTCCCTTTCTTTTATTCTGCATATAAGATTTGGTCAAAGTCAGACTTTGTAAAATTTACCAACTTTATAGAAAAAATATCAAGATTCAACCATGCCCATGAAGAAGGTTGGGATGCATGCAACCCAAACCATGCCCATGAAGAAGGTTTTACTGTTGAGGCCAACTGACATTTGCTTCCTGGGAAATCACAAAAGTTGTACTCCCTCCCTTTCTTTTTATTCTGCATATAAGATTTGGTCAAAGTCAGACTTTGTAAAATTTGACCAACTTTGTAGAAAAAATATCAAGATTCAACCATGCCCATGAAGAAGGTTGGGATGCATGCAACCCAAACCATGCCCATGAAGAAGGTTTTACTGCTGAGGCCAACTGACATTTGCTTCCTGGGAAATCACAAAAGTTGTACTCCCTCCCTTTCTTTTTATTCTGCATATAACATTTGGTCAAAGTCAGACTTTGTAAAATTTGACCAACTTTATAGAAAAAATATCAAGATTCAACCATGCCCATGAAGAAGGTTGGGATGCATGCAACCCAAACCATGCCCATGAAGAAGATTTTACTGCTGAGGCCAACTGACATTTGCTTCCTGGGAAATCACAAAAGTTGTACTCCCTCCCTTTCTTTTTATTCTGCATATAAGATTTGGTCAAAGTCAGAATTTGTAAAATTTGACCAACTTTGTAGAAAAAATATCAAGATTCAACCATGCCCATGAAGAAGGTTGGGATGCATGTAACCCAAACCATGCCCATGAAGAAGGTTTTACTGCTGAGGCCAACTGACATTTGCTTCCTGGGAAATCACAAAAGTTGTACTCCCTCCCTTTCTTTTTATTCTGCATATAACATTTGGTCAAAGTCAGACTTTGTAAAATTTGACCAACTTTGTAGAAAAAATATCAAGATTCAACCATGCCCATGAAGAAGGTTGGGATGCATGCAACCCAAACCATGCCCATGAAGAAGGTTTTACTGCTGAGGCCAACTGACATTTGCTTCCTGGGAAATCACAAAAGTTGTACTCCCTCCCTTTCTTTTTATTCTGCATATAAGATTTGGTCAAAATCAGACTTTGTAAAATTTGACCAACTTTATAGAAAAAATATCAAGATTCAACCATGCCCATGAAGAAGGTTGGGATGCATGCAACCCAAACCATGCCCATGAAGAAGGTTTTACTGTTGAGGCCAACTGATATTTGCTTCCTGGGAAATCACAAAATTTGTACTCCCTCCCTTTCTTTTATTCTGCATATAAGATTTGGTCAAAGTCAGACTTTGTAAAATTTGACAAACTTTATAGAAAAAATATCAAGATTCAACCATGCCCATGAAGAAGGTTGGGATGCATGCAACCCAAACCATGCCCATGAAGAAGGTTTTACTGTTGAGGCCAACTGATATTTGCTTCCTGGGAAATCACAAAAGTTGTACTCCCTCCCTTTTTTTTATTCTGCATATAAGATTTGGTCAAAGTCAGACTTTGTAAAATTTGACCAACTTTGTAGAAAAAATATCAAGATTCAACCATGCCCATGAAGAAGGTGGGGATGCATGCAACCCAAACCATGCCCATGAAGAAGGTTTTACTGCTGAGGCCAACTGACATTTTCTTCCTGGGAAATCACAAAAGTTGTACTCCCTCCCTTTCTTTTTATTCTGCATATAAGATTTGGTCAAAGTTAGACTTTGTAAAATTTGACCAACTTTGTAGAAAAAATATCAAGATTCAACCATGCCCATGAAGAAGGTTGGGATGCATGCAACCCAAACCATGCCCATGAAGAAGGTTTTACTGTTAAGGCCAACTGACATTTTCTTCCTGGGAAATCACAAAAGTTGTACTCCCTCCCTTTCTTTTATTCTGCATATAAGATTTGGTCAAAGTCAGACTTTGTAAAATTTGACCAACTTTATAGAAAAAATATCAAGATTCAACCATGCCCATGAAGAAGGTTGGGATGCATGCAACCCAAACCATGCCCATGAAGAAGGTTTTACTGTTGAGGCCAACTGACATTTGCTTCCTGGGAAATCACAAAAGTTGTACTCCCTCCCTTTCTTTTTATTCTGCATATAAGATTTGGTCAAAGTCAGACTTTGTAAAATTTGACCAACTTTGTAGAAAAAATATCAAGATTCAACCATGCCCATGAAGAAGGTTGGGATGCATGCAACCCAAACCATGCCCATGAAGAAGGTTTTACTGCTGAGGCCAACTGACATTTGCTTCCTGGGAAATCACAAAAGTTGTACTCCCTCCTTTCTTTTTATTCTGCATATAAGATTTGGTCAAAGTCAGACTTTGTAAAATTTGACCAACTTTATAGAAAAAATATCAAGATTCAACCATGCCCATGAAGAAGGTTGGGATGCATGCAACCCAAACCAGGCCCATGAAGAAGATTTTACTGCTGAGGCCAACTGACATTTGCTTCCTGGGAAATCACAAAAGTTGTACTCCCTCCCTTTCTTTTTATTCTGCATATAAGATTTGGTCAAAGTCAGACTTTGTAAAATTTGACCAACTTTGTAGAAAAAATATCAAGATTCAACCATGCCCATGAAGAAGGTTGGGATGCATGTAACCCAAACCATGCCCATGAAGAAGGTTTTACTGCTGAGGCTAACTGACATTTGCTTCCTGGGAAATCACAAAAGTTGTACTCCCTCCCTTTCTTTTTATTCTGCATATAACATTTGGTCAAAGTCAGACTTTGTAAAATTTGACCAACTTTGTAGAAAAAAATCAAGATTCAACCATGCCCATGAAGAAGGTTGGGATGCATGCAACCCAAACCATGCCCATGAAGAAGGTTTTACTGCTGAGGCCAACTGACATTTGCTTCCTGGGAAATCACAAAAGATGTACTGCCTCCCTTTCTTTTTATTCTGCATATAAGATTTGGTCAAAGTCAGACTTTGTAAAATTTGACCAACTTTGTAGAAAAAATATCAAGATTGAACCATGCCCATGAAGAAGGTTGGGATGCATGCAAACCAAACCATGCCCATGAAGAAGGTTTTACTGCTGAGGCCAACTGACATTTGCTTCCTGGGAAATCACAAAAGTTGTACTCCCTCCCTTTCTTTTTATTCTGCATATAAGATTTGGTCAAAATCAGACTTTGTAAAATTTGACCAACTTTATAGAAAAAATATCAAGATTCAACCATGCCCATGAAGAAGGTTGGGATGCATGCAACCCAAACCATGCCCATGAAGAAGGTTTTACTGTTGAGGCCAACTGACATTTGCTTCCTGGGAAATCACAAAAGTTGTACTCCCTCCCTTTCTTTTATTCTGCATATAAGATTTGGTCAAAGTCAGACTTTGTAAAATTTGACAAACTTTATAGAAAAAATATCAAGATTCTACCATGCCCATGAAGAAGGTTGGGATGCATGCAACCCAAACCATGCCCATGAAGAAGGTTTTACTGTTGAGGCCAACTGACATTTGCTTCCTGGGAAATCACAAAAGTTGTACTCCCTCCCTTTTTTTTTATTCTGCATATAAGATTTGGTCAAAGTCAGACTTTGTAAAATTTGACCAACTTTGTAGAAAAAATATCAAGATTCAACCATGCCCATGAAGAAGGTGGGGATGCATGCAACCCAAACCATGCCCATGAAGAAGGTTTTACTGCTGAGGCCAACTGACATTTGCTTCCTGGGAAATCACAAAAGTTGTACTCCCTCCCTTTCTTTTTATTCTGCATATAAGATTTGGTCAAAGTCAGACTTTGTAAAATTTGACCAACTTTGTAGAAAAAATATCAAGATTCAACCATGCCCATGAAGAAGGTTGGGATGCATGCAACCCAAACCATGCCCATGAAGAAGGTTTTACTTCTGAGGCCAACTGACATTTGCTTCCTGGGAAATCACAAAATTTGCACTCCCTCCCTTTCTTTTTATTCTGCATATAAGATTTGGTCAAAGTTAGACTTTGTAAAATTTGACCAACTTTATAGAAAAAAATATCAAGATTCAACCATGCCCATGAAGAAGGTTGGGATGCATGCAACCCAAACCATGCCCATGAAGAAGGTTTTACTGTTGAGGCCAACTGACATTTGCTTCCTGGGAAATCACAAAAGTTGTACTCCCTCCCTTTCTTTTTATTCTGCATATAAGATTTGGTCAAAGTATGACTTTGTAAAATTTGACCAACTTTGTAGAAAAAATATCAAGATTCAACCATGCCCATGAAGAAGGTTGGGATGCATGCAACCCAAACCATGCCCATGAAGAAGGTTTTACTGCTAAGGCCAACTGACATTTTCTTCCTGGGAAATCACAAAAGTTGTACTCCCTCCCTTTCTTTTTATTTTGCATATAAGATTTGGTCAAAGTCAGACTTTGTAAAATTTGACCAACTTTGTAGAAAAAATATTAAGATTCAACCATGCCCATGAAGAAGGTTGGGATGCATGCAACCCAAACCATGCCCATGAAGAAGGTTTTACTGCTGAGGCCAACTGACATTTGCTTCCTGGGAAATCATAAAAGTTGTACTCCCTCCCTTTCTTTTTATTCTGCATATAAGATTTGGTCAAAGTCAGACTTTGTAAAATTTGACCAACTTTGTAGAAAAAATATCAAGATTCAACCATGCCCATGAAGAAGGTTGGGATGCATGCAACCCAAACCATGCCCATGAAGAAGGTTTTACTGCTGAGGCCAACTGACATTTGCTTCCTGGGAAATCACAAAAATTGTACTCCCTCCCTTTCTTTTTATTCTGCATATAAGATTTGGTCAAAGTCAGACTTTGTAAAATTTGACCAACTTTGTAGAAAAAATATCAAGATTCAACCATGCCCATGAAGAAGGTTGGGATGCATGCAACCCAAACCATGCCCATGAAGAAGGTTTTACTTCTGAGGCCAACTGACATTTGCTTCCTGGGAAATCACAAAATTTGTACTCCCTCCCTTTCTTTTTATTCTGCATATAAGATTTGGTCAAAGTTAGACTTTGTAATATTTGACCAACTTTATAGAAAAAAATATCAAGATTCAACCATGCCCATGAAGAAGGTTGGAATGCATGCAACCCAAACCATGCCCATGAAGAAGGTTTTACTTCTGAGGCCAACTGACATTTGCTTCCTGGGAAATCACAAAAGTTGTACTCCCTCCCTTTCTTTTTATTCTGCATATAAGATTTGGTCAAAGTATGACTTTGTAAAATTTGACCAACTTTGTAGAAAAAATATCAAGATTCAACCATGCCCATGAAGAAGGTTGGGATGCATGCAACCCAAACCATGCCCATGAAGAAGGTTTTACTGCTGAGGCCAACTGACATTTTCTTCCTGGGAAATCACAAAAGTTGTACTCCCTCCCTTTATTTTTATTTTGCATATAAGATTTGGTCAAAGTCAGACTTTGTAAAATTTGACCAACTTTGTAGAAAAAATATTAAGATTCAACCATGCCCATGAAGAAGGTTGGGATGCATGCAACCCAAACCATGCCCATGAAGAAGGTTTTACTGCTGAGGCCAACTGACATTTGCTTCCTGGGAAATCATAAAAGTTGTACTCCCTCCCTTTCTTTTTATTCTGCATATAAGATTTGGTCAAATTCAGACTTTGTAAAATTTGACCAACTTTGTAGAAAAAATATCAAGATTCAACCATGCCCATGAAGAAGGTTGGGATGCATGCAACCCAAACCATGCCCATGAAGAAGGTTTTACTGATGAGGCCAACTGACATTTGCTTCCTGGGAAATCACAAAAGTTGTACTCCCTCCCTTTCTTTTTATTCTGCATATAAGATTTGGTCAAAGTCAGACTTCGTAAAATTTAACCAACTTTATAGAAAAAATATCAAGATTCAACCATGCCCATGAAGAAGGTTGGGATGCATGCAAGCCAAACCATGCCCATGAAGAAGGTTTTACTGTTGAGGCCAACTGACATTTGCTTCCTGGGAAATCACAAAAGTTGTACTCCCTCCCTTTCTTTTTATTCTGCATATAAGATTTGGTCAAAGTCAGACTTTGTAAAATTTGACCAACTTTATAGAAAAAAATATCAAGATTCAACCATGCCCATGAAGAAGGTTGGGATGCATGCAACCCAAACCATGCCCATGAAAAAGGTTTTACTGTTGAGGCCAACTCACATTTGCTTCCTGGGAAATCACAAAAGTTGTACTCCCTCCCTTTCTTTTTATTCTGCATATAAGATTTGGTCAAAGTCAGACTTTGTAAAATTTGACCAACTTTGTAGAAAAAATATCAAGATTCAACCATTCCCATGAAGAAGGTTGGGATGCATGCAACCCAAACCATGCCCATGAAGAAGGTTTTACTGCTGAGGCCAACTGACATTTGCTTCCTGGGAAATCACAAAAGCTGTACTCCCTCCCTTTCTTTTTATTCTGCATATAAGATTTGGTCAAAGTCAGACTTTGTAAAATTTGACCAACTTTGTAGAAAAAATATCAAGATTCAACCATGCCCATGAAGAAGGTTGGGATGCATGCAACCCAAACCATGCCCATGAAGAAGGTTTTACTGTTGAGGCCAACTGACATTTGCTTCCTGGGAAATCACAAAAGTTGTACTCCCTCCCTTTCTTTTTATTCTGCATATAAGATTTGGTCAAAGTCAGACTTTGTAAAATTTGACCAACTTTGTAGAAAAAATATCAAGATTCAACCATGCCCATGAAGAAGGTTGGGATGCATGCAACCCAAACCATGCCCATGAAGAAGGTTTTACTGCTGAGGCCAACTGACATTTGCTTCCTGGGAAATCTCAAAAGTTGTACACCCTCCCTTTCTTTTTATTCTGCATATAATATTTGGTCAAAGTCAGACTTTGTAAAATTTGACCAACTTTATAGAAAAAATATCAAGATTCAACCATGCCCATGAAGAATGTTGGGATGCATGCAACCCAAACCATGCCCATGAAGAAGGTTTTACTGCTGAGGCCAACTGACATTTGCTACCTGGGAAATCACAAAAGTTGTACTCCCTCCCTTTCTATTTATTCTGCATATAAGATTTGGTCAAAGTATGACTTTGTAAAATTTGACCAACTTTGTAGAAAAAAATATCAAGATTCAACCAAGCCCATGAAGAAGGTTGGGATGCATGCAACCCAAACCATGCCCATGAAGAAGGTTTTACTGCTGAGGCCAACTGACATTTGCTTCCTGGGAAATCATAAAAGTTGTACTCCCTCCCTTTCTTTTTATTCTGCATATAAGATTTGGTCAAAGTCAGACTTTGTAAAATTTGACCAACTTTGTAGAAAAAATATCAAGATTCAACCATGCCCATGAAGAAGGTTGGGATGCATGCAACCCAAACCATGCCCATGAAGAAGGTTTTACTGCTGAGGCCAACTGACATTTGCTTCCTGGGAAATCACAAAAGTTGTACTCCCTCCCTTTCTTTTTATTCTGCATATAAGATTTGGTCAAAGTCAGACTTCATAAAATTTGACCAACTTTATAGAAAAAATATCAAGATTCAACCATGCCCATGAAGAAGGTTGGGATGCATGCAAGCCAAACCATGCCCATGAAGAAGGTTTTACTGTTAAGGCCAACTGACATTTGCTTCCTGGGAAATCACAAAAGTTGTACTCCCTCCCTTTCTTTTTATTCTGCATATAAGATTTGGTCAAAGTCAGACTTTGTAAAATTTGACCAACTTTATAGAAAAAAATATCAAGATTCAACCATGCCCATGAAGAAGGTTGGGATGCATGCAACCCAAACCATGCCCATGAAGAAGGTTTTACTGTTGAGGCCAACTCACATTTGCTTCCTGGGAAATCACAAAAGTTGTACTCCCTCCCTTTCTTTTTATTCTGCATATAAGATTTGGTCAAAGTCAGACTTTGTAAAATTTGACCAACTTTGTAGAAAAAAATATCAAGATTCAACCATTCCCATGAAGAAGGTTGGGATGCATGCAACCCAAACCATGCCCATGAAGAAGGTTTTACTGCTGAGGCCAACTGACATTTGCTTCCTGGGAAATCACAAAAGCTGTACTCCCTCCCTTTCTTTTTATTCTGCATATAAGATTTGGTCAAAGTCAGACTTTGTAAAATTTGACCAACTTTGTAGAAAAAATATCAAGATTCAACCATGCCCATGAAGAAGGTTGGGATGCATGCAACCCAAACCATGCCCATGAAGAAGGTTTTACTGTTGAGGCCAACTGACATTTGCTTCCTGGGAAATCACAAAAGTTGTACTCCCTCCCTTTCTTTTTATTCTGCATATAAGATTTGGTCAAAGTCAGACTTTGTAAAATTTGACCAACTTTGTAGAAAAAATATCAAGATTCAACCATGCCCATGAAAAAGGTTGGGATGCACGCAACCCAAACCATGCCCATGAAGAAGGTTTTACTGCTGAGGCCAACTAACATTTGCTTCCTGGGAAATCTCAAAAGTTGTACACCCTCCCTTTCTTTTTATTCTGCATATAAGATTTGGTCAAAGTCAGACTTTGTAAAATTTGACCAACTTTATAGAAAAAATATCAAGATTCAACCATGCCCATGAAGAATGTTGGGATGCATGCAACCCAAACCATGCCCATGAAGAAGGTTTTACTGCTGAGGCCAACTGACATTTGCTAGCTGGGAAATCACAAAAGTTGTACTCCCTCCCTTTCTTTTTATTCTGCATATAAGATTTGGTCAAAGTATGACTTTGTAAAATTTGACCAACTTTGTAGAAAAAAATATCAAGATTCAACCAAGCCCATGAAGAAGGTTGGGATGCATGCAACCCAAACCATGCCCATGAAGAAGGTTTTACTGCTGAGGCCAACTGACATTTGCTTCCTGGGAAATCATAAAAGTTGTACTCCCTCCCTTTCTTTTTATTCTGCATATAAGATTTGGTCAAAGTCAGACTTTGTAAAATTTGACCAACTTTGTAGAAAAAATATCAAGATTCAACCATGCCCATGAAGAAGGTTGGGATGCATGCAACCCAAACCATGCCCATGAAGAAGGTTTTACTGCTGAGGCCAACTGACATTTGCTTCCTGGGAAATCACAAAAGTTGTACTCCCTCCCTTTCTTTTTATTCTGCATATAAGATTTGGTCAAAGTCAGACTTCATAAAATTTGACCAACTTTATAGAAAAAATATCAAGATTCAACCATGCCCATGAAGAAGGTTGGGATGCATGCAAGCCAAACCATGCCCATGAAGAAGGTTTTACTGTTAAGGCCAACTGACATTTGCTTCCTGGGAAATCACAAAAGTTGTACTCCCTCCCTTTCTTTTTATTCTGCATATAAGATTTGGTCAAAGTCAGACTTTGTAAAATTTGACCAACTTTATAGAAAAAAATATCAAGATTCAACCATGCCCATGAAGAAGGTTGGGATGCATGCAACCCAAACCATGCCCATGAAGAAGGTTTTACTGTTGAGGCCAACTCACATTTGCTTCCTGGGAAATCACAAAAGTTGTACTCCCTCCCTTTCTTTTTATTCTGCATATAAGATTTGGTCAAAGTCAGACTTTGTAAAATTTGACCAACTTTGTAGAAAAAAATATCAAGATTCAACCATTCCCATGAAGAAGGTTGGGATGCATGCAACCCAAACCATGCCCATGAAGAAGGTTTTACTGCTGAGGCCAACTGACATTTGCTTCCTGGGAAATCACAAAAGCTGTACTCCCTCCCTTTCTTTTTATTCTGCATATAAGATTTGGTCAAAGTCAGACTTTGTAAAATTTGACCAACTTTGTAGAAAAAATATCAAGATTCAACCATGCCCATGAAGAAGGTTGGGATGCATGCAACCCAAACCATGCCCATGAAGAAGGTTTTACTGTTGAGGCCAACTGACATTTGCTTCCTGGGAAATCACAAAAGTTGTACTCCCTCCCTTTCTATTTATTCTGCATATAATATTTGGTCAAAGTCAGACTTTGTAAAATTTGACCAACTTTGTAGAAAAAATATCAAGATTCAACCATGCCCATGAAGAAGGTTGGGATGCACGCAACCCAAACCATGCCCATGAAGAAGGTTTTACTGCTGAGGCCAACTAACATTTGCTTCCTGGGAAATCTCAAAAGTTGTACACCCTCCCTTTCTTTTTATTCTGCATATAAGATTTGGTCAAAGTCAGACTTTGTAAAATTTGACCAACTTTATAGAAAAAATATCAAGATTCAACCATGCCCATGAAGAATGTTGGGATGCATGCAACCCAAACCATGCCCATGAAGAAGGTTTTACTGCTGAGGCCAACTGACATTTGCTAGCTGGGAAATCACAAAAGTTGTACTCCCTCCCTTTCTTTTTATTCTGCATATAAGATTTGGTCAAAGTATGACTTTGTAAAATTTGACCAACTTTGTAGAAAAAAATATCAAGATTCAACCAAGCCCATGAAGAAGGTTGGGATGCATGCAACCCAAACCATGCCCATGAAGAAGGTTTTACTGCTGAGGCCAACTGACATTTGCTTCCTGGGAAATCATAAAAGTTGTACTCCCTCCCTTTCTTTTTATTCTGCATATAAGATTTGGTCAAAGTCAGACTTTGTAAAATTTGACCAACTTTGTAGAAAAAATATCAAGATTCAACCATGCCCATGAAGAAGGTTGGGATGCATGCAACCCAAACCATGCCCATGAAGAAGGTTTTACTGCTGAGGCCAACTGACATTTGCTTCCTGGGAAATCACAAAAGTTGTACTCCCTCCCTTTCTTTTTATTCTGCATATAAGATTTGGTCAAAGTCAGACTTCATAAAATTTGACCAACTTTATAGAAAAAATATCAAGATTCAACCATGCCCATGAAGAAGGTTGGGATGCATGCAAGCCAAACCATGCCCATGAAGAAGGTTTTACTGTTAAGGCCAACTGACATTTGCTTCCTGGGAAATCACAAAAGTTGTACTCCCTCCCTTTCTTTTTATTCTGCATATAAGATTTGGTCAAAGTCAGACTTTGTAAAATTTGACCAACTTTATAGAAAAAAATATCAAGATTCAACCATGCCCATGAAGAAGGTTGGGATGCATGCAACCCAAACCATGCCCATGAAGAAGGTTATACTGTTGAGGCCAACTCACATTTGCTTCCTGGGAAATCACAAAAGTTGTACTCCCTCCCTTTCTTTTTATTCTGCATATAAGATTTGGTCAAAGTCAGACTTTGTAAAATTTGACCAACTTTGTAGAAAAAAATATCAAGATTCAACCATTCCCATGAAGAAGGTTGGGATGCATGCAACCCAAACCATGCCCATGAAGAAGGTTTTACTGCTAAGGCCAACTGACATTTGCTTCCTGGGAAATCACAAAAGCTGTACTCCCTCCCTTTCTTTTTATTCTGCATATAAGATTTGGTCAAAGTCAGACTTTGTAAAATTTGACCAACTTTGTAGAAAAAATATCAAGATTCAACCATGCCCATGAAGAAGGTTGGGATGCATGCAACCCAAACCATGCCCATGAAGAAGGTTTTACTGTTGAGGCCAACTGACATTTGCTTCCTGGGAAATCACAAAAGTTGTACTCCCTCCCTTTCTTTTTATTCTGCATATAAGATTTGGTCAAAGTCAGACTTTGTAAAATTTGACCAACTTTGTAGAAAAAATATCAAGATTCAACCATGCCCATGAAGAAGGTTGGGATGCACGCAACCCAAACCATGCCCATGAACAAGGTTTTACTGCTGAGGCCAACTAACATTTGCTTCCTGGGAAATCTCAAAAGTTGTACACCCTCCCTTTCTTTTTATTCTGCATATAAGATTTGGTCAAAGTCAGACTTTGTAAAATTTGACCAACTTTATAGAAAAAATATCAAGATTCAACCATGCCCATGAAGAATGTTGGGATGCATGCAACCCAAACCATGCCCATGAAGAAGGTTTTACTGCTGAGGCCAACTGACATTTGCTAGCTGGGAAATCACAAAAGTTGTACTCCCTCCCTTTCTTTTTATTCTGCATATAAGATTTGGTCAAAGTATGACTTTGTAAAATTTGACCAACTTTGTAGAAAAAAATATCAAGATTCAACCAAGCCCATGAAGAAGGTTGGGATGCATGCAACCCAAACCATGCCCATGAAGAAGGTTTTACTGCTGAGGCCAACTGACATTTTCTTCCTGGGAAATCACAAAAGTTGTACTCCCTCCCTTTCTTTTTATTTTGCATATAAGATTTGGTCAAAGTCAGACTTTGTAAAATTTGACCAACTTTGTAGAAAAAATATCAAGATTCAACCATGCCCATGAAGAAGGTTGGGATGCATGCAACCCAAACCATGCCCATGAAGAAGGTTTTACTGCTGAGGCCAACTGACATTTGCTTCCTGGGAAATCACAAAAGTTGTACTCCCTCCCTTTCTTTTTATTCTGCATATAACATTTGGTCAAAGTCAGACTTTGTAAAATTTGACCAACTTTATAGAAAAAATATCAAGATTCAACCATGCCCATGAAGAAGGTTGGGATGCGTGCAACCCAAACCATGCCCATGAAGAAGGTTTTACTGCTGAGGCCAACTGACATTTGCTACCTGGGAAATCACAAAAGTTGTACTCCCTCCCTTTCTTTTTATTCTGCATAAAAGATTTGGTCAAAGTCAGACTTTGTAAAATTTGACCAACTTTGTAAAAAAAATATCAAGATTCAACCATGCTCATGAAGAAGGTTGGGATGCATGCAACCCAAACCATGCCCATGAAGAAGGTTTTACTGCTAAGGCCAACTGACATTTGCTTCCTGGGAAATTTGACCAACTTTGTAGAAAAAATATCAAGATTCAACCATGCCCATGAAGAAGGTTGGGATGCATGCAACCCAAACCATGCCCATGAAGAAGGTTTTACTGCTGAGGCCAACTGACATTTGCTTCCTGGGAAATCACAAAAGTTATACTCCCTCCCTTTCTTTTTATTCTGCATATAAGATTTGGTCAAAGTCAGACTTTGTAAAATTTGACCAACTTTGTAGAAAAAATATCAAGATTCAACCATGCCCATGAAGAAGGTTGGGATGCATGCAACCCAAACCATGCCCATGAAGAAGGTTTTACTGTTGAGGCCAACTGACATTTGCTTCCTGGGAAATTACAAAAGTTGTACTCCCTCCCTTTCTTTTTATTCTGCATATAAGATTTGGTCAAAGTATGATTTTGTAAAATTTGACCAACTTTGTAGAAAAAATATCAAGATTCAACCATGCCCATGAAGAAGGTTGGGATGCATGCAACCCAAACCATGCCCATGAAGAAGGTTTTACTGCTGAGGCCAACTGACATTTTCTTCCTGGGAAATCACAAAAGTTGTACTCCCTCCCTTTCTTTTTATTTTGCATATAAGATTTGGTCAAAGTCAGACTTTGTAAAATTTGACCAACTTCGTAGAAAAAATATCAAGATTCAACCATGCCCATGAAGAAGGTTGGGATGCATGCAACCCAAACCATGCCCATGAAGAAGGTTTTACTGCTGAGGCCAACTGACATTTGCTTCCTGGGAAATCACAAAAGTTGTACTCCCTCCCTTTCTTTTTATTCTGCATAAAAGATTTGGTCAAAGTCAGACTTTGTAAAATTTGACCAACTTTGTAAAAAAAATATCAAGATTCAACCATGCTCATGAAGAAGGTTGGGATGCATGCAACCCAAACCATGCCCATGAAGAAGGTTTTACTTCTAAGGCCAACTGACATTTGCTTCCTGGGAAATTTGACCAACTTTGTAGAAAAAATATCAAGATTCAACCATGCCCATGAAGAAGGTTGGGATGCATGCAACCCAAACCATGCCCATGAAGAAGGTTTTACAGATGAGGCCAACTGACATTTGCTTCCTGGGAAATCACAAAAGTTATACTCCCTCCCTTTCTTTTTATTCTGCATATAAGATTTGGTCAAAGTCAGACTTTGTAAAATTTGACCAACTTTGTAGAAAAAATATCAAGATTCAACCATGCCCATGAAGAAGGTTGGGATGCATGCAACCCAAACCATGCCCATGAAGAAGGTTTTACTGTTGAGGCCAACTGACATTTGCTTCCTGGGAAATCACAAAAGTTGTACTCCCTCCCTTTCTTTTTATTCTGCATATAAGATTTGGTCAAAGTATGACTTTGTAAAATTTGACCAACTTTGTAGAAAAAATATCAAGATTCAACCATGCCCATGAAGAAGGTTGGGATGCATGCAACCCAAACCATGCCCATGAAGAAGGTTTTACTGCTGAGGCCAACTGACATTTTCTTCCTGGGAAATCACAAAAGTTGTACTCCCTCCCTTTCTTTTTATTTTGCATATAAGATTTGGTCAAAGTCAGACTTTGTAAAATTTGACCAACTTTGTAGAAAAAATATCAAGATTCAACCATGCCCATGAAGAAGATTGGGATGCATGCAACCCAAACCATGCCCATGAAGAAGGTTTTACTGCTGAGGCCAACTGACATTTGCTTCCTGGGAAATCATAAAAGTTGTACTCCCTCCCTTTCTTTTTATTCTGCATATAAGATTTGGTCAAAGTCAGACTTTGTAAAATTTGACCAACTTTGTAGAAAAAATATCAAGATTCAACCATGCCCATGAAGAAGGTTGGGATGCATGCAACCCAAACCATGCCCATGAAGAAGGTTTTACTGCTGAGGCCAACTGACATTTGCTTCCTGGGAAATCACAAAAGTTTTACTCCCTCCCTTTCTTTTTATTCTGCATATAAGATTTGGTCAAAGTCAGACTTTGTAAAATTTGACCAACTTTATAGAAAAAATATCAAGATTCAACCATGCCCATGAAGAAGGTTGGGATGCATGCAACCCAAACCATGCCCATGAAGAAGGTTTTACTGCTGAGGCCAACTGACATTTGCTTCCTGGGAAATCACAAAAGTTGTACTCCCTCCCTTTCTTTTTATTCTGCATAAAAGATTTGGTCAAAGTCAGACTTTGTAAAATTTGACCAACTTTGTAAAAAAAATATCAAGATTCAACCATGCTCATGAAGAAGGTTGGGATGCATGCAACCCAAACCATGCCCATGAAGAAGGTTTTACTGCTAAGGCCAACTGACATTTGCTTCCTGGGAAATTTGACCAACTTTGTAGAAAAAATATCAAGATTCAACCATGCCCATGAAGAAGGTTGGGATGCATGCAACCCAAACCATGCCCATGAAGAATGTTTTACTGCTGAGGCCAACTGACATTTGCTTCCTGGGAAATCACAAAAGTTATACTCCTCCCTTTCTTTTTATTCTGCATATAAGATTTGGTCAAAGTCAGACTTTGTAAAATTTGACCAACTTTGTAGAAAAAATATCAAGATTCAACCATGCCCATGAAGAAGGTTGGGATGCATGCAACCCAAACCATGCCCATGAAGAAGGTTTTACTGTTGAGGCCAACTGACATTTGCTTCCTGGGAAATCACAAAAGTTGTACTCCCTACCTTTCTTTTTATTCTGCATATAAGATTTGGTCAAAGTATGACTTTGTAAAATTTGACCAACTTTGTAGAAAAAATATCAAGATTCAACCATGCCCATGAAGAAGGTTGGGATGCATGCAACCCAAACCATGCCCATGAAGAAGGTTTTACTGCTGAGGCCAACTGACATTTTCTTCCTAGGAAATCACAAAAGTTGTACTCCCTCCCTTTCTTTTTATTTTGCATATAAGATTTGGTCAAAGTCAGACTTTGTAAAATTTGACCAACTTTGTAGAAAAAATATCAAGATTCAACCATGCCCATGAAGAAGGTTGGGATGCATGCAACCCAAACCATGCCCATGAAGAAGGTTTTACTGCTGAGGCCAACTGACATTTGCTTCCTGGGAAATCATAAAAGTTGTACTCCCTCCCTTTCTTTTTATTCTGCATATAAGATTTGGTCAAAGTCAGACTTTATAAAATTTGACCAACTTTGTAGAAAAAATATCAAGATTCAACCATGCCCATGAAGAAGGTTGGGATGCATGCAACCCAAACCATGCCCATGAAGAAGGTTTTACTGCTGAGGCCAACTGACATTTGCTTCCTGGGAAATCACAAAAGTTGTACTCCCTCCCTTTCTTTTTATTCTGCATATAAGATTTGGTCAAAGTCAGACTTCATAAAATTTGACCAACTTTATAGAAATAATATCAAGATTCAACCATGCCCATGAAGAAGGTTGGGATGCATGCAACCCAAACCATGCCCATGAAGAAGGTTTTACTGCTGAGGCCAACTGACATTTGCTACCTGGGAAATCACAAAAGTTGTACTCCCTCCCTTTCTTTTTATTCTGCATATAAGATTTGGTCAAAGTATGACTTTGTAAAATTTGACCAACTTTGTAGAAAAAAATATCAAGATTCAACCAAGCCCATGAAGAAGGTTGGGATGCATGCAACCCAAACCATGCCCATGAAGAAGGTTTTACTGCTGAGGCCAACTGACATTTGCTTCCTGGGAGATCACAAAAGTTGTACTCCCTCCCTTTCTTTTTATTCTGCATATAAGATTTGGTCAAAGTCAGACTTTGTAAAATTTGACCAACTTTATAGAAAAAATATCAAGATTCAACCATGCCCATGAAGAAGGTTGGGATGCATGCAACCCAAACCATGCCCATGAAGAAGGTTTTACTGCTGAGGCCAACTGACATTTGCTTCCTGGGAAATCACAAAAGTTGTACTCCCTCCCTTTCTTTTTATTCTGCATATAAGATTTGGTCAAAGTCAGACTTTGTAAAATTTGACCAACTTTATAGAAAAAATATCAAGATTCAACCATGCCCATGAAGAAGGTTGGGATGCATGCAACCCAAACCATGCCCATGAAGAAGGTTTTACTGCTGAGGCCAACTGACATTTGCTTCCTGGGAGATCACAAAAGTTGTACTCCATCCCTTTCTTTTTATTCTGCATATAAGATTTGGTCAAAGTCAGACTTTGTAAAATTTGACCAACTTTATAGAAAAAATATCAAGATTCAACCATGCCCATGAAGAAGGTTGGGATGCATGTAACCCAAACCATGTCCATGAAGAAGGTTTTACTGCTGAGGCCAACTGACATTTGCTTCCTGGGAGATCACAAAAGTTGTACTCTCTCCCTTTCTTTTTATTCTGCATATAAGATTTGGTCAAAGTCAGACTTTGTAAAATTTGACCAACTTTATAGAAAAAATATCAAGATTCAACCATGCCCATGAAGAAGGTTGGGATGCATGCAACCCAAACCATGCCCATGAAGAAGGTTTTACTGCTGAGGCCAACTGACATTTTCTTCCTGGGAAATCACAAAAGTTGTACTCCCTCCCTTTCTTTTTATGCTGCATATAAGATTTGGTCAAAGTCAGACTTTGTAAAATTTGACCAACTTTGTAGAAAAAAATATCAAGATTCAAGCATGCCCATGAAGAAGGTTGGGATGCATGCAACCCAAACCATGCCCATGAAGAAGGTTTTACTGCTGAGGCCAACTGACATTTGCTTCCTGGGAAATCACAAAAGTTGTACTCCCTCCCTTTCTTTTTATTCTGCATATAAGATTTGGTCAAAGTCAGACTTTTTAAAATTTGACCAACTTTGTAGAAAAAATATCAAGATTCAACCATGCCCATGAAGAAGGTTGGGATGCATGCAACCCAAACCATGCCCATGAAGAAGGTTTTACTGCTGAGGCCAACTGACATTTGCTTCCTGGGAAATCACAAAAGTTGTACTCCCTCCCTTTCTTTTTATTCTGCATATAAGATTTGGTCAAAGTCAGACTTTGTAAAATTTGACCAACTTTATAGAAAAAATATCAAGATTCAACCATGCCCATGAAGAAGGTTGGGATGCATGCAACCCAAACCATGCCCATGAAGAAGGTTTTACTGTTGAGGCCAACTGACATTTGCTTCCTGGGAAATCACAAAAGTTGTACTCCCTCCCTTTCTTTTATTCTGCATATAAGATTTGGTCAAAGTCAGACTTTGTAAAATTTGACCAACTTTATAGAAAAAAATATCAAGATTCAACCATGCCCATGAAGAAGGTTGGGATTCATGCAACCCAAACCATGCCCATGAAGAAGGTTTTACTGTTGAGGCCAACTGACATTTGCTTCCTGGGAAATCACAAAAGTTGTACTCCCTCCCTTTCTTTTTATTCTGCATATAAGATTTGGTCAAAGTCAGACTTTGTAAAATTTGACCAACTTTGTAGAAAAAATATCAAGATTCAACCATGCCCATGAAGAAGGTTGGGATGCATGCAACCCAAACCATGCCCATGAAGAAGGTTTTACTTCTGAGGCCAACTGACATTTGCTTCCTGGGAAATCACAAAAGTTGTACTCCCTCCCTTTCTTTTTATTCTGCATATAAGATTTGGTCAAAGTCAGACTTTGTAAAATTTGACCAACTTTATAGAAAAAATATCAAGTTTCAACCATGCCCATGAAGAAGGTTGGGATGCATGCAACCCAAACCATGCCCATGAAGAAGGTTTTACTGTTGAGGCCAACTGACATTTGCTTCCTGGGAAATCACAAAAGTTGTACTCCCTCCCTTTCTTTTATTCTGCATATAAGATTTGGTCAAAGTCAGACTTTGTAAAATTTGACCAACTTTATAGAAAAAATTATCAAGATTCAACCATGCCCATGAAGAAGGTTGGGATGCATGCAACCCAAACCATGCCCATGAAGAAGGTTTTACTGTTGAGGCCAACTGACATTTGCTTCCTCGGAAATCACAAAAGTTGTACTCCCTCCCTTTCTTTTTATTCTGCATATAAGATTTGGTCAAAGTCAGACTTTGTAAAATTTGACCAACTTTGTAGAAAAAATATCAAGATTCAACCATGCCCATGAAGAAGGTTGGGATGCATGCAACCCAAACCATGCCCATGAAGAAAGTTTTACTTCTGAGGCCAACTGACATTTGCTTCCTGGGAAATCACAAAAGTTGTACTCCCTCCCTTTCTTTTTATTCTGCATATAAGATTTGGTCAAAGTCAGACTTTGTAAAATTTGACCAACTTTATAGAACAAATATCAAGATTCAACCATGCCCATGAAGAAGGTTGGGATGCATGCAACCCAAACCATGCCCATGAAGAAGGTTTTACTGTTGAGACCAACTGACATTTGCTTCCTGGGAAATCACAAAAGTTGTACTCTCTCCCTTTCTTTTATTCTGCATATAAGATTTTGTCAAAGTCAGACTTTGTAAAATTTGAACGACTTTATAGAAAAAAATATCAAGATTCAACCATGCCCATGAAGAAGGTTGGGATGCATGCAACCCAAACCATGCCCATGAAGAAGGTTTTACTGTTGAGGCCAACTGACATTTGCTTCCTGGGAAATCACAAAAGTTGTACCCTTTCTTTTTATTCTGCATATAAGATTTGGTTAAAGTCAGACTTTGTAAAATTTGACCAACTTTGTAGAAAAAATATCAAGATTCAACCATTCCCATGAAGAAGGTTGGGATGCATGCAACCCAAACCATGCCCATGAAGAAGGTTTTACTGCTGAGGCCAACTGACATTTGCTTCCTGGGAAATCACAAAAGTTGTACTCCCTCCCTTTCTATTTATTCTGCATATAAGATTTGGTCAAAGTCAGACTTTGTAAAATTTGACCAACTTTGTAGAAAAAATATCAAGATTCAACCGTGCCCATGAAGAAGGTTGGGATGCATGCAACCCAAACCATGCCCATGAAGAAGGTTTTACTACTGAGGCCAACTGACATTTGCTTCCTGGGAAATCACAAAAGTTGTACTCCCTCCCTTTCTTTTTATTCTGCATATAAGATTTGGTCAAAGTCAGACTTCATAAAATTTGACCAACTTTATAGAAATAATATCAAGATTCAACCATGCCCATGAAGAAGGTTGGGATGCATGCAACCCAAACCATGCCCATGAAGAAGGTTTTACTGCTGAGGCCAACTGACATTTGCTACCTGGGAAATCACAAAAGTTGTACTCCCTCCCTTTCTTTTTATTCTGCATATAAGATTTGGTCAAAGTATGACTTTGTAAAATTTGACCAACTTTGTAGAAAAAAATATCAAGATTCAACCAAGCCCATGAAGAAGGTTGGGATGCATGCAACCCAAACCATGCCCATGAAGAAGGTTTTACTGCTGAGGCCAACTGACATTTGCTTCCTGGGAGATCACAAAAGTTGTACTCCCTCCCTTTCTTTTTATTCTGCATATAAGATTTGGTCAAAGTCAGACTTTGTAAAATTTGACCAACTTTATAGAAAAAATATCAAGATTCAACCATGCCCATGAAGAAGGTTGGGATGCATGCAACCCAAACCATGCCCATGAAGAAGGTTTTACTGCTGAGGCCAACTGACATTTGCTTCCTGGGAAATCACAAAAGTTGTACTCCCTCCCTTTCTTTTTATTCTGCATATAAGATTTGGTCAAAGTCAGACTTTGTAAAATTTGACCAACTTTATAGAAAAAATATCAAGATTCAACCATGCCCATGAAGAAGGTTGGGATGCATGCAACCCAAACCATGCCCATGAAGAAGGTTTTACTGCTGAGGCCAACTGACATTTGCTTCCTGGGAGATCACAAAAGTTGTACTCCATCCCTTTCTTTTTATTCTGCATATAAGATTTGGTCAAAGTCAGACTTTGTAAAATTTGACCAACTTTGTAGAAAAAATATCAAGATTCAACCATGCCCATGAAGAAGGTTGGGATGCATGCAACCCAAACCATGCCCATGAAGAAGGTTTTACTGCTGAGGCCAACTGACATTTGCTTCCTGGGAAATCACAAAAGTTGTACTCCCTCCCTTTCTTTTTATTCTGCATAAAAGATTTGGTCAAAGTCAGACTTTGTAAAATTTGACCAACTTTGTAGAAAAAATATCAAGATTCAAACATGCTCATGAAGAAGGTTGGGATGCATGCAACCCAAACCATGCCCATGAAGAAGGTTTTACTGCTGAGGCCAACTGACATTTTCTTCCTGGGAAATCACAAAAGTTGTACTCCCTCCCTTTCTTTTTATGCTGCATATAAGATTTGGTCAAAGTCAGACTTTGTAAAATTTGACCAACTTTGTAGAAAAAAATATCAAGATTCAAGCATGCCCATGAAGAAGGTTGGGATGCATGCAACCCAAACCATGCCCATGAAGAAGGTTTTACTGCTGAGGCCAACTGACATTTGCTTCCTGGGAAATCACAAAAGTTGTACTCCCTCCCTTTCTTTTTATTCTGCATATAAGATTTGGTCAAAGTCAGACTTTTTAAAATTTGACCAACTTTGTAGAAAAAATATCAAGATTCAACCATGCCCATGAAGAAGGTTGGGATGCATGCAACCCAAACCATGCCCATGAAGAAGGTTTTACTGCTGAGGCCAACTGAAATTTGCTTCCTGGGAAATCAGAAAAGTTGTACTCCATCCCTTTCTTTTTATTCTGCATATAAGATTTGGTCAAAGTCAGACTTTGTAAAATTTGACCAACTTTATAGAAAAAATATCAAGATTCAACCATGCCCATGAAGAAGGTTGGGATGCATGTAACCCAAACCATGTCCATGAAGAAGGTTTTACTGCTGAGGCCAACTGACATTTGCTTCCTGGGAGATCACAAAAGTTGTACTCTCTCCCTTTCTTTTTATTCTGCATATAAGATTTGGTCAAAGTCAGACTTTGTAAAATTTGACCAACTTTATAGAAAAAATATCAAGATTCAACCATGCCCATGAAGAAGGTTGGGATGCATGCAACCCAAACCATGCCCATGAAGAAGGTTTTACTGCTGAGGCCAACTGACATTTTCTTCCTGGGAAATCACAAAAGTTGTACTACCTCCCTTTCTTTTTATGCTGCATATAAGATTTGGTCAAAGTCAGACTTTGTAAAATTTGACCAACTTTGTAGAAAAAAATATCAAGATTCAAGCATGCCCATGAAGAAGGTTGGGATGCATGCAACCCAAACCATGCCCATGAAGAAGGTTTTACTGCTGAGGCCAACTGACATTTGCTTCCTGGGAAATCACAAAAGTTGTACTCCCTCCCTTTCTTTTTATTCTGCATATAAGATTTGGTCAAAGTCAGACTTTTTAAAATTTGACCAACTTTGTAGAAAAAATATCAAGATTCAACCATGCCCATGAAGAAGGTTGGGATGCATGCAACCCAAACCATGCCCATGAAGTAGGTTTTACTGCTGAGGCCAACTGACATTTGCTTCCTGGGAAATCACAAAACTTGTACTCCCTCCCTTTCTTTTTATTCTGCATATAAGATTTGGTCAAAGTCAGACTTTGTAAAATTTGACCAACTTTATAGAAAAAATATCAAGATTCAACCATGCCCATGAAGAAGGTTGGGATGCATGCAACCCAAACCATGCCCATGAAGAAGGTTTTACTGCTGAGGCCAACTGACATTTGCTTCCTGGGAAATCACAAAAGTTGTACTCCCTCCCTTTCTTTTTATTCTGCATATAAGATTTGGTCAAAGTCAGACTTTGTAAAATTTGACCAACTTTGTAGAAAAAATATCAAGATTCAACCATTCCCATGAAGAAGGTTGGGATGCATGCAACCCAAACCATGCCCATGAAGAAGGTTTTACTGCTGAGGCCAACTGACATTTGCTTCCTGGGAAATCATAAAAGTTGTACTCCCTCCCTTTCTATTTATTCTGCATATAAGATTTGGTCAAAGTCAGACTTTGTAAAATTTGACCAACTTTGTAGAAAAAAGATCAAGATTCAACCGTGCCCATGAAGAAGGTTGGGATGCATGCAACCCAAACCATGCCCATGAAGAAGGTTTTACTACTGAGGCCAACTGACATTTGCTTCCTGGGAAATCACAAAAGTTGTACTCCCTCCCTTTCTTTTATTCTGCATATATGATTTGGTCAAAGTCAGACTTTGTAAAATTTGACCAACTTTATAGAAAAAAATATCAAGATTCAACCATGCCCATGAAGAAGGTTGGGATTCATGCAACCCAAACCATGCCCATGAAGAAGGTTTTACTGTTGAGGCCAACTGACATTTGCTTCCTGGGAAATCACAAAAGTTGTACTCCCTCCCTTTCTTTTTATTCTGCATATAAGATTTGGTCAAAGTCAGACTTTGTAAAATTTGACCAACTTTGTAGAAAAAATATCAAGATTCAACCATGCCCATGAAGAAGGTTGGGATGCATGCAACCCAAACCATGCCCATGAAGAAGGTTTTACTTCTGAGGCCAACTGACATTTGCTTCCTGGGAAATCACAAAAGTTGTACTCCCTCCCTTTCTTTTTATTCTGCATATAAGATTTGGTCAAAGTCAGACTTTGTAAAATTTGACCAACTTTATAGAAAAAATATCAAGATTCAACCATGCCCATGAAGAAGGTTGGGATGCATGCAACCCAAACCATGCCCATGAAGAAGGTTTTACTGTTGAGGCCAACTGACATTTGCTTCCTGGGAAATCACAAAAGTTGTACTCCCTCCCTTTCTTTTATTCTGCATATAAGATTTGGTCAAAGTCAGACTTTGTAAAATTTGACCAACTTTATAGAAAAAATTATCAAGATTCAACCATGCCCATGAAGAAGGTTGGGATGCATGCAACCCAAACCATGCCCATGAAGAAGGTTTTACTACTGAGGCCAACTGACATTTGCTTCCTGGGAAATCACAAAAGTTGTACTCCCTCCCTTTCTTTTTATTCTGCATATAAGATTTGGTCAAAGTCAGACTTTGTAAAATTTGACCAACTTTGTAGAAAAAATATCAAGATTCAACCATGCCCATGAAGAAGGTTGGGATGCATGCAACCCAAACCATGCCCATGAAGAAAGTTTTACTTCTGAGGCCAACTGACATTTGCTTCCTGGGAAATCACAAAAGTTGTGCTCCCTCCCTTTCTTTTTATTCTGCATATAAGATTTGGTCAAAGTCAGACTTTGTAAAATTTGACCAACTTTATAGAAAAAATATCAAGATTCAACCATGCCCATGAAGAAGGTTGGGATGCATGCAACCCAAACCATGCCCATGAAGAAGGTTTTACTGCTGAGGCCAACTGACATTTGCTTCCTGGGAGATCACAAAAGTTGTACTCCCTCCCTTTCTTTTTATTCTGCATATAAGATTTGGTCAAAGTCAGACTTTGTAAAATTTGACCAACTTTATAGAAAAAATATCAAGATTCAACCATGCCCATGAAGAAGGTTGGGATGCATGCAACCCAAACCATGCCCATGAAGAAGGTTTTACTGCTGAGGCCAACTGACATTTGCTTCCTGGGAAATCACAAAAGTTGTACTCCCTCCCTTTCTTTTTATTCTGCATATAAGATTTGGTCAAAGTCAGACTTTGTAAAATTTGACCAACTTTATAGAAAAAATATCAAGATTCAACCATGCCCATGAAGAAGGTTGGGATGCATGCAACCCAAACCATGCCCATGAAGAAGGTTTTACTGCTGAGGCCAACTGACATTTGCTTCCTGGGAGATCACAAAAGTTGTACTCCATCCCTTTCTTTTTATTCTGCATATAAGATTTGGTCAAAGTCAGACTTTGTAAAATTTGACCAACTTTGTAGAAAAAATATCAAGATTCAACCATGCCCATGAAGAAGGTTGGGATGCATGCAACCCAAACCATGCCCATGAAGAAGGTTTTACTGCTGAGGCCAACTGACATTTGCTTCCTGGGAAATCACAAAAGTTGTACTCCCTCCCTTTCTTTTTATTCTGCATAAAAGATTTGGTCAAAGTCAGACTTTGTAAAATTTGACCAACTTTGTAGAAAAAATATCAAGATTCAAACATGCTCATGAAGAAGGTTGGGATGCATGCAACCCAAACCATGCCCATGAAGAAGGTTTTACTGCTGAGGCCAACTGACATTTTCTTCCTGGGAAATCACAAAAGTTGTACTCCCTCCCTTTCTTTTTATGCTGCATATAAGATTTGGTCAAAGTCAGACTTTGTAAAATTTGACCAACTTTGTAGAAAAAAATATCAAGATTCAAGCATGCCCATGAAGAAGGTTGGGATGCATGCAACCCAAACCATGCCCATGAAGAAGGTTTTACTGCTGAGGCCAACTGACATTTGCTTCCTGGGAAATCACAAAAGTTGTACTCCCTCCCTTTCTTTTTATTCTGCATATAAGATTTGGTCAAAGTCAGACTTTTTAAAATTTGACCAACTTTGTAGAAAAAATATCAAGATTCAACCATGCCCATGAAGAAGGTTGGGATGCATGCAACCCAAACCATGCCCATGAAGAAGGTTTTACTGCTGAGGCCAACTGAAATTTGCTTCCTGGGAAATCAGAAAAGTTGTACTCCATCCCTTTCTTTTTATTCTGCATATAAGATTTGGTCAAAGTCAGACTTTGTAAAATTTGACCAACTTTATAGAAAAAATATCAAGATTCAACCATGCCCATGAAGAAGGTTGGGATGCATGTAACCCAAACCATGTCCATGAAGAAGGTTTTACTGCTGAGGCCAACTGACATTTGCTTCCTGGGAGATCACAAAAGTTGTACTCTCTCCCTTTCTTTTTATTCTGCATATAAGATTTGGTCAAAGTCAGACTTTGTAAAATTTGACCAACTTTATAGAAAAAATATCAAGATTCAACCATGCCCATGAAGAAGGTTGGGATGCATGCAACCCAAACCATGCCCATGAAGAAGGTTTTACTGCTGAGGCCAACTGACATTTTCTTCCTGGGAAATCACAAAAGTTGTACTACCTCCCTTTCTTTTTATGCTGCATATAAGATTTGGTCAAAGTCAGACTTTGTAAAATTTGACCAACTTTGTAGAAAAAAATATCAAGATTCAAGCATGCCCATGAAGAAGGTTGGGATGCATGCAACCCAAACCATGCCCATGAAGAAGGTTTTACTGCTGAGGCCAACTGACATTTGCTTCCTGGGAAATCACAAAAGTTGTACTCCCTCCCTTTCTTTTTATTCTGCATATAAGATTTGGTCAAAGTCAGACTTTTTAAAATTTGACCAACTTTGTAGAAAAAATATCAAGATTCAACCATGCCCATGAAGAAGGTTGGGATGCATGCAACCCAAACCATGCCCATGAAGTAGGTTTTACTGCTGAGGCCAACTGACATTTGCTTCCTGGGAAATCACAAAACTTGTACTCCCTCCCTTTCTTTTTATTCTGCATATAAGATTTGGTCAAAGTCAGACTTTGTAAAATTTGACCAACTTTATAGAAAAAATATCAAGATTCAACCATGCCCATGAAGAAGGTTGGGATGCATGCAACCCAAACCATGCCCATGAAGAAGGTTTTACTGCTGAGGCCAACTGACATTTGCTTCCTGGGAAATCACAAAAGTTGTACTCCCTCCCTTTCTTTTTATTCTGCATATAAGATTTGGTCAAAGTCAGACTTTGTAAAATTTGACCAACTTTGTAGAAAAAATATCAAGATTCAACCATTCCCATGAAGAAGGTTGGGATGCATGCAACCCAAACCATGCCCATGAAGAAGGTTTTACTGCTGAGGCCAACTGACATTTGCTTCCTGGGAAATCATAAAAGTTGTACTCCCTCCCTTTCTATTTATTCTGCATATAAGATTTGGTCAAAGTCAGACTTTGTAAAATTTGACCAACTTTGTAGAAAAAAGATCAAGATTCAACCGTGCCCATGAAGAAGGTTGGGATGCATGCAACCCAAACCATGCCCATGAAGAAGGTTTTACTACTGAGGCCAACTGACATTTGCTTCCTGGGAAATCACAAAAGTTGTACTCCCTCCCTTTCTTTTATTCTGCATATATGATTTGGTCAAAGTCAGACTTTGTAAAATTTGACCAACTTTATAGAAAAAAATATCAAGATTCAACCATGCCCATGAAGAAGGTTGGGATTCATGCAACCCAAACCATGCCCATGAAGAAGGTTTTACTGTTGAGGCCAACTGACATTTGCTTCCTGGGAAATCACAAAAGTTGTACTCCCTCCCTTTCTTTTTATTCTGCATATAAGATTTGGTCAAAGTCAGACTTTGTAAAATTTGACCAACTTTGTAGAAAAAATATCAAGATTCAACCATGCCCATGAAGAAGGTTGGGATGCATGCAACCCAAACCATGCCCATGAAGAAGGTTTTACTTCTGAGGCCAACTGACATTTGCTTCCTGGGAAATCACAAAAGTTGTACTCCCTCCCTTTCTTTTTATTCTGCATATAAGATTTGGTCAAAGTCAGACTTTGTAAAATTTGACCAACTTTATAGAAAAAATATCAAGATTCAACCATGCCCATGAAGAAGGTTGGGATGCATGCAACCCAAACCATGCCCATGAAGAAGGTTTTACTGTTGAGGCCAACTGACATTTGCTTCCTGGGAAATCACAAAAGTTGTACTCCCTCCCTTTCTTTTATTCTGCATATAAGATTTGGTCAAAGTCAGACTTTGTAAAATTTGACCAACTTTATAGAAAAAATTATCAAGATTCAACCATGCCCATGAAGAAGGTTGGGATGCATGCAACCCAAACCATGCCCATGAAGAAGGTTTTACTACTGAGGCCAACTGACATTTGCTTCCTGGGAAATCACAAAAGTTGTACTCCCTCCCTTTCTTTTTATTCTGCATATAAGATTTGGTCAAAGTCAGACTTTGTAAAATTTGACCAACTTTGTAGAAAAAATATCAAGATTCAACCATGCCCATGAAGAAGGTTGGGATGCATGCAACCCAAACCATGCCCATGAAGAAAGTTTTACTTCTGAGGCCAACTGACATATGCTTCCTGGGAAATCACAAAAGTTGTGCTCCCTCCCTTTCTTTTTATTCTGCATATAAGATTTGGTCAAAGTCAGACTTTGTAAAATTTGACCAACTTTATAGAACAAATATCAAGATTCAACCATGCCCATGAAGAAGGTTGGGATGCATGCAACCCAAACCATGCCCATGAAGATGGTTTTACTGTTGAGACCAACTGACATTTGCTTCCTGGGAAATCACAAAAGTTGTACTCCCTCCCTTTCTTTTATTCTGCATATAAGATTTGGTCAAAGTCAGACTTTGTAAAATTTGACCGACTTTATAGAAAAAAATATCAAGATTCAACCATGCCCATGAAGAAGGTTGGGATGCATGCAACCCAAACCATGCCCATGAAGAAGGTTTTACTGGTGAGGCCAACTGACATTTGCTTCCTGGGAAATCACAAAAGTTGTACTCCCTCCCTTTCTTTTTATTCTGCATATAAGATTTGGTCAAAGTCAGACTTTGTAAAATTTGACCAACTTTATAGAAAAAATATCAAGATTCAACCATGCCCTTGAAGAAGGTTGGGATGCATGCAACCCAAACCATGCCCATGAAGAAGGTTTTACTGCTGAGGCCAACTGACATTTGCTTCCTGGGAAATCACAAAAGTTGTACTCCCTCCCTTTCTTTCTATTCTGCATAAAAGATTTGGTCAAAGTCAGACTTTGTAAAATTTGAGCAAATTTGTAGAAAAAATATCAAGATTCAACCATGCCCATGAAGAAGGTTGGGATGCATGCAACCCAAACCATGCCCATGAAGAAGGTTTTACTGTTGAGGCCAACTGACATTTGCTTCCTGGGAAATCACAAAAGTTGTACTCCCTCCCTTTCTTTTATTCTGCATATAAGATTTGGCCAAAGTCAGACTTTGTAAAATTTGACCGACTTTATAGAAAAAATATCAAGATTCAACCATGCCCATGAAGAAGGTTGGGATGCATGCAACCCAAACCATGCCCATGAAGAAGGTTTTACTGTTGAGGCCAACTGACATTTGCTTCCTGGGAAATCACAAAAGTTGTACTCCCTCCCTTTCTTTTTATTCTGCATATAAGATTTGGTCAAAGTCAGACTTTGTAAAATTTGACCAACTTTGTAGAAAAAATATCAAAATTCAACCATGCCCATGAAGAAGGTTGGGATGCATGCAACCCAAACCATGCCCATGAAGAAGGTTTTACTTCTGAGGCCAACTGACATTTGCTTCTTGGGAAATCACAAAAGTTGTACTCCCTCCCTTTCTTTTTATTCTGCATATAAGATTTGGTCAAAGTCAGACTTTGTAAAATTTGACCAACTTTATAGAAAAAATATCAAGATTCAACCATGCCCATGAAGAAGGTTGGGATGCATGCAACCCAAACCATGCCCATGAAGAAGGTTTTACTGTTGAGGCCAACTGACATTTGCTTCCTGGGAAATCACAAAAGTTGTACTCCCTCCCTTTCTTTTATTCTGCATATAAGATTTGGTCAAAGTCAGACTTTGTAAAATTTGACCAACTTTATAGGAAAAAATATCAAGATTCAACCATGCCCATGAAGAAGGTTGGGATGCATGCAACCCAAACCATGCCCATGAAGAAGGTTTTACTGTTGAGGCCAACTGACATTTGCTTCCTGGGAAATCACAAAAGTTGTACCCTTTCTTTTTATTCTGCATATAAGATTTGGTTAAAGTCAGACTTTGTAAAATTTGACCAACTTTGTAGAAAAAATATCAAGATTCAACCATTCCCATGAAGAAGGTTGGGATGCATGCAACCCAAACCATGCCCATGAAGAAGGTTTTACTGCTGAGGCCAACTGACATTTGCTTCCTGGGAAATCACAAAAGTTGTACTCCCTCCCTTTCTATTTATTCTGCATATAAGATTTGGTCAAAGTCAGACTTTGTAAAATTTGACCAACTTTGTAGGAAATATATCAAGATTCAACCGTGCCCATGAAGAAGGTTGGGATGCATGCAACCCAAACCATGCCCATGAAGAAGGTTTTACTACTGAGGCCAACTGACATTTGCTTCCTGGGAAATCTCAAAAGTTGTACTCCCTCCCTTTCTTTTTATTTTGCATATAAGATTTGGTCAAAGTCAGACTTTGTAAAATTTGACCAACTTTATAGAAAAAATATCAAGATTCAACCATGCCCATGAAGAAGGTTGGGATGCATGCAACCCAAACCATGCCCATGAAGAAGGTTTTACTGCTGAGGCCAACTGACATTTGCTTCCTGGGAAATCACAAAAGTTGTACTCCCTCCCTTTCTTTATATTCTGCATATAAGATTTGGTCAAAGTCAGACTTTGTAAAATTTGATCAACTTTGTAGAAAAAATATCAAGATTCAACCATGCCCATGAAGAAGGTTGGGATGCATGCAACCCAAACCATGCCCATGAAGAAGGTTTTACTACCGAGGCCAACTGACATTTGCTTCCTGGGAAATCACAAAAGTTGTACTCCCTCCCTTTCTTTTTGTTCTGCATATAAGATTTGGTCAAAGTCAGACTTTGTAAAATTTGACCAACTTTGTAGAAAAAATATCAAGATTCAACCATGCCCATGAAGAAGGTTTGGATGCATGCAACCCAAACCATGCCCATGAAGAAGGTTTTACTGCTGAGGCCAACTGACATTTGCTTCCCGGGAAATCTCAAAAGTTGTACTCCCTCCCTTTCTTTTTATTCTGCATATAAGATTTGGTCAAAGTCAGACTTTGTAAAATTTGACCAACTTTGTAGGAAAAATATCAAGATTCAACCGTGCCCATGAAGAAGGTTGGGATGCATGCAACCCAAACCATGCCCATGAAGAAGGTTTTACTGCTGAGGCCAACTGACATTTGCTTCCTGGGAAATCTCAAAAGTTGTACTCCCTCCCTTTCTTTTTATTCTGCATATAAGATTTGGTCAAAGTCAGACTTTGTAAAATTTGACCAACTTTATAGAAAAAATATCAAGATTCAACCATGCCCATGAAGAAGGTTGGGATGCATGCAACCCAAACCATGCCCATGAAGAAGGTTTTACTGCTGAGGCCAACTGACATTTGCTTCCTGGGAAATCACAAAAGTTGTACTCCCTCCCTTTCTTTATATTCTGCATATAAGATTTGGTCAAAGTCAGACTTTGTAAAATTTGATCAACTTTGTAGAAAAAATATCAAGATTCAACCATGCCCATGAAGAAGGTTGGGATGCATGCAACCCAAACCATGCCCATGAAGAAGGTTTTACTACCGAGGCCAACTGACATTTGCTTCCTGGGAAATCACAAAAGTTGTACTCCCTCCCTTTCTTTTTATTCTGCATATAAGATTTGGTCAAAGTCAGACTTTGTAAAATTTGACCAACTTTGTAGAAAAAATATCAAGATTCAACCATGCCCATGAAGAAGGTTTGGATGCATGCAACCCAAACCATGCCCATGAAGAAGGGTTTACTGCTGAGGCCAACTGACATTTGCTTCCCGGGAAATCTCAAAAGTTGTACTCCCTCCCTTTCTTTTTATTCTGCATATAAGATTTGGTCAAAGTCAGACTTTGTAAAATTTGACCAACTTTGTAGAAAAAATATCAAGATTCAACCATGCCCATGAAGAAGGTTGGGATGCATGCAACCCAAACCATGCCCATGAAGAAGGTTTTACTGCTGAGGCCAACTGACATTTGCTTCCTGGGAAATCACAAAAGTTGTACTCCCTCCCTTTCTTTTTATTCTGCATAAAAGATTTGGTCAAAGTCAGACTTTGTAAAATTTGACCAACTTTGTAGAAAAAATATCAAGATTCAAACATGCTCATGAAGAAGGTTGGGATGCATGCAAACCAAACCATGCCCATGAAGAAGGTTTTACTGCTGAGGCCAACTGACATTTTCTTCCTGGGAAATCACAAAAGTTGTACTCCCTCCCTTTCTTTTTATGCTGCATATAAGATTTGGTCAAAGTCAGACTTTGTAAAATTTGACCAACTTTGTAGAAAAAAATATCAAGATTCAAGCATGCCCATGAAGAAGGTTGGGATGCATGCAACCCAAACCATGCCCATGAAGAAGGTTTTACTGCTGAGGCCAACTGACATTTGCTTCCTGGGAAATCACAAAAGTTGTACTCCCTCCCTTTCTTTTTATTCTGCATATAAGATTTGGTCAAAGTCAGACTTTTTAAAATTTGACCAACTTTGTAGAAAAAATATCAAGATTCAACCATGCCCATGAAGAAGGTTGGGATGCATGCAACCCAAACCATGCCCATGAAGAAGGTTTTACTGCTGAGGCCAACTGACATTTGCTTCCTGGGAAATCACAAAAGTTGTACTCCCTCCCTTTCTTTTTGTTCTGCATATAAGATTTGGTCAAAGTCAGACTTTGTAAAATTTGACCAACTTTGTAGAAAAAATATCAAGATTCAACCATGCCCATGAAGAAGGTTGGGATGCATGCAACCCAAACCATGCCCATGAAGAAGGTTTTACTGCTGAGGCCAACTGACATTTGCTTCCCGGGAAATCTCAAAAGTTGTACTCCCTCCCTTTCTTTTTATTCTGCATATAAGATTTGGTCAAAGTCAGACTTTGTAAAATTTGACCAACTTTGTAGAAAAAATATCAAGATTCAACCATGCCCATGAAGAAGGTTGGGATGCATGCAACCCAAACCATGCCCGTGAAGAAGGTTTTACTGCTGAGGCCAACTGACATTTGCTTCCTGGGAAATCACAAAAGTTGTACTCCCTCCCTTTCTTTTTATTCTGCATAAAAGATTTGGTCAAAGTCAGACTTTGTAAAATTTGACCAACTTTGTAGAAAAAATATCAAGATTCAAACATGCTCATGAAGAAGGTTGGGATGCATGCAAACCAAACCATGCCCATGAAGAAGGTTTTACTGCTGAGGCCAACTGACATTTTCTTCCTGGGAAATCACAAAAGTTGTACTCCCTCCCTTTCTTTTTATGCTGCATATAAGATTTGGTCAAAGTCAGACTTTGTAAAATTTGACCAACTTTGTAGAAAAAAATATCAAGATTCAAGCATGCCCATGAAGAAGGTTGGGATGCATGCAACCCAAACCATGCCCATGAAGAAGGTTTTACTGCTGTGGCCAACTGACATTTGCTTCCTGGGAAATCACAAAAGTTGTACTCCCTCCCTTTCTTTTTATTCTGCATATAAGATTTGGTCAAAGTCAGACTTTTTAAAATTTGACCAACTTTGTAGAAAAAATATCAAGATTCAACCATGCCCATGAAGAAGGTTGGGATGCATGCAACCCAAACCATGCCCATGAAGAAGGTTTTACTGCTGAGGCCAACTGACATTTGCTTCCTGGGAAATCACAAAAGTTGTACTTTCTCCCTTTCTTTTATTCTGCATATAAGATTTGGTCAAAGTCAGACTTTGTAAAATTTGACCGACTTTATAGAAAAAAATATCAAGATTCAACCATGCCCATGAAGAAGGTTGGGATGCATGCAACCCAAACCATGCCCATGAAGAAGGTTTTACTGCTGAGGCCAACTGACATTTGCTTCCTGGGAAATCACAAAAGTTGTACTCCCTCCCTTTCTTTTTATTCTGCATATAAGATTTGGTCAAAGTCAGACTTTGTAAAATTTGACCAACTTTATAGAAAAAATATCAAGATTCAACCATGCCCTTAAAGAAGGTTGGGATGCATGCAACCCAAACCATGCCCATGAAGAAGGTTTTACTGCTGAGGCCAACTGACATTTGCTTCCTGGGAAATCACAAAAGTTGTACTCCCTCCCTTTCTTTCTATTCTGCATAAAAGATTTGGTCAAAGTCAGACTTTGTAAAATTTGAGCAAATTTGTAGAAAAAATATCAAGATTCAACCATGCCCATGAAGAAGGTTGGGATGCATGCAACCCAAACCATGCCCATGAAGAAGGTTTTACTTCTGAGGCCAACTGACATTTGCTTCCTGGGAAATCACAAAAGTTGTACTTTCTCCCTTTCTTTTATTCTGCATATAAGATTTGGTCAAAGTCAGACTTTGTAAAATTTGACCAACTTTGTAGAAAAAATATCAAAATTCAACCATGCCCATGAAGAAGGTTGGGATGCATGCAACCCAAACCATGCCCATGAAGAAGGTTTTACTTCTGAGGCCAACTGACATTTGCTTCTTGGGAAATCACAAAAGTTGTACTCCCTCCCTTTCTTTTTATTCTGCATATAAGATTTGGTCAAAGTCAAACTTTGTAAAATTTGACCAACTTTATAGAAAAAATATCAAGATTCAACCATGCCCATGAAGAAGGTTGGGATGCATGCAACCCAAACCATGCCCATGAAGAAGGTTTTACTGTTGAGGCCAACTGACATTTGCTTCCTGGGAAATCACAAAAGTTGTACTCCCTCCCTTTCTTTTATTCTGCATATAAGATTTGGTCAAAGTCAGACTTTGTAAAATTTGACCAACTTTATAGGAAAAAATATCAAGATTCAACCATGCCCATGAAGAAGGTTGGGATGCATGCAACCCAAACCATGCCCATGAAGAAGGTTTTACTGTTGAGGCCAACTGACATTTGCTTCCTGGGAAATCACAAAAGTTGTACCCTTTCTTTTTATTCTGCATATAAGATTTGGTTAAAGTCAGACTTTGTAAAATTTGACCAACTTTGTAGAAAAAATATCAAGATTCAACCATTCCCATGAAGAAGGTTGGGATGCATGCAACCCAAACCATGCCCATGAAGAAGGTTTTACTGCTGAGGCCAACTGACATTTGCTTCCTGGGAAATCACAAAAGTTGTACTCCCTCCCTTTCTATTTATTCTGCATATAAGATTTGGTCAAAGTCAGACTTTGTAAAATTTGACCAACTTTGTAGGAAAAATATCAAGATTCAACCGTGCCCATGAAGAAGGTTGGGATGCATGCAACCCAAACCATGCCCATGAAGAAGGTTTTACTACTGAGGCCAACTGACATTTGCTTCCTGGGAAATCTCAAAAGTTGTACTCCCTCCCTTTCTTTTTATTCTGCATATAAGATTTGGTCAAAGTCAGACTTTGTAAAATTTGACCAACTTTATAGAAAAAATATCAAGATTCAACCATGCCCATGAAGAAGGTTGGGATGCATGCAACCCAAACCATGCCCATGAAGAAGGTTTTACTGCTGAGGCCAACTGACATTTGCTTCCTGGGAAATCACAAAAGTTGTACTCCCTCCCTTTCTTTATATTCTGCATATAAGATTTGGTCAAAGTCAGACTTTGTAAAATTTGATCAACTTTGTAGAAAAAATATCAAGATTCAACCATGCCCATGAAGAAGGTTGGGATGCATGCAACCCAAACCATGCCCATGAAGAAGGTTTTACTACCGAGGCCAACTGACATTTGCTTCCTGGGAAATCACAAAAGTTGTACTCCCTCCCTTTCTTTTTGTTCTGCATATAAGATTTGGTCAAAGTCAGACTTTGTAAAATTTGACCAACTTTGTAGAAAAAATATCAAGATTCAACCATGCCCATGAAGAAGGTTGGGATGCATGCAACCCAAACCATGCCCATGAAGAAGGTTTTACTGCTGAGGCCAACTGACATTTGCTTCCCGGGAAATCTCAAAAGTTGTACTCCCTCCCTTTCTTTTTATTCTGCATATAAGATTTGGTCAAAGTCAGACTTTGTAAAATTTGACCAACTTTGTAGAAAAAATATCAAGATTCAACCATGCCCATGAAGAAGGTTGGGATGCATGCAACCCAAACCATGCCCATGAAGAAGGTTTTACTGCTGAGGCCAACTGACATTTGCTTCCTGGGAAATCACAAAAGTTGTACTCCCTCCCTTTCTTTTTATTCTGCATAAAAGATTTGGTCAAAGTCAGACTTTGTAAAATTTGACCAACTTTGTAGAAAAAATATCAAGATTCAAACATGCTCATGAAGAAGGTTGGGATGCATGCAAACCAAACCATGCCCATGAAGAAGGTTTTACTGCTAAGGCCAACTGACATTTGCTTCCTGGGAAATTTGACCAACTTTGTAGAAGAAATATCAAGATTCAACCATGCCCATGAAGAAGGTTTGGATGCATGCAACCCAAACCATGCCCATGAAGAAGGTTTTACTGCTGAGGCCAACTGACATTTGCTTCCTGGGAAATCACAAAAGTTATACTCCCTCCCTTTCTTTTTATTCTGCATATAAGATTTGGTCAAAGTCAGACTTTTTAAAATTTCACCAACTTTATAGAAAAAATATCAAGATTCAACCATGCCCATGAAGAAGGTTGGGATGCATGCAACCCAAACCATGCCCATGAAGAAGGTTTTACTGCTGAGGCCAACTGACATTTGCTTCCTGGGAGATCACAAAAGTTTTACTCCCTCCCTTTCTTTTTATTCTGCATATAAGATTTGGTCAAAGTCAGACTTTGTAAAATTTGACCAACTTTATAGAAAAAATATAAAGATTCAACCATGCCCATGAAGAAGGTTGGGATGCATGCAACCCAAACCATGCCCATGAAGAAGGTTTTACTGCTGAGGCCAACTGACAATTGCTTCTTGGGAGATCACAAAAGTTTTACTCCCTCCCTTTCTTTTTATTCTGCATATAAGATTTGGTCAAAGTCAGACTTTGTAAAATTTGACCAACTTTATAGAAAAAATATCAAGATTCAACCATGCCCATGAAGAAGGTTGGGATGCATGCAAACCAAACCATGCCCATGAAGAAGGTTTTACTGCTGAGGCCAACTGACATTTGCTTCCTGGGAAATCACAAAAGTTGTACTCCCTCCCTTTCTTTTTATTCTGCATATAAGATTTGGTCAAAGTTACACTTTGTAAAATTTGACTAACTTTATAGAAAAAATATCAAGATTCAACCATGCCCATGAAGAAGGTTGGGATGCATGCAACCCAAACCATGCCCATGAAGAAGGTTTTACTGCTGAGGCCAACTGACATTTGCTTCCTGGGAGATCACAAAAGTTGTACTCCCTCCCTTTCTTTTTATTCTGCATATAAGATTTGGTCAAAGTCAGACTTTGTAAAATTTGACCAACTTTGTAGAAAAAATATCAAGATTCAACCATGCCCATGAAGAAGGTTGGGATGCATGCAACCCAAACCATGCCCATGAAGAAGGTTTTACTGCTGAGGCCAACTGACATTTGCTTCCTGGGAAATCACAAAAGTTGTACTCTCTCCCTTTCTTTTTATTCTGCATATAAGATTTGGTCAAAGTCAGACTTTGTAAAATTTGACCAACTTTGTAGAAAAAATATCAAGATTCAACCTTGCCCATGAAGAAGGTTGGGATGCATGCAACCCAAACCATGCCCATGAAGAAGGTTTTACTGCTGAGGCCAACAGACATTTGCTTCCTGGGAAATCACAAAAGTTGTACTCCCTCCCTTTCTTTTTATTCTGCATATAAGATTTGGTCAAAGTCAGACTTTGTAAAATTTGACCAACTTTGTAGAAAAAATATCAAGATTCAACCATGCCCATGAAGAAGGTTGGGATGCATGCAACCCAAACCATGCCCATGAAGAAGGTTTTACTGCTGAGGCCAACTGACATTTGCTTCCTGGGAGATCACAAAAGTTTTACTCCCTCCCTTTCTTTTTATTCTGCATATAAGATTTGGTCAAAGTCAGACTTTGTAAAATTTGACCAACTTTATAGAAAAAATATCAAGATTCAACCATGCCCATGAAGAAGGTTGGGATGCATGCAACCCAAACCATGCCCATGAAGAAGGTTTTACTGCTGAGGCCAACTGACATTTGCTTCCTGGGAAATCACAAAAGTTGTACTCCCTCCCTTTCTTTTTATTCTGCATATAAGATTTGGTCAAAGTTAGACTTTGTAAAATTTGACTAACTTTATAGAAAAAATATTAAGATTCAACCATGCCCATGAAGAAGGTTGGGATGCATGCAACCCAAACCATGCCCATGAAGAAGGTTTTACTGCTGAGGCCAACTGACATTTGCTTCCTGGGAGATCACAAAAGTTGTACTCCCTCCCTTTCTTTTTATTCTGCATATAAGATTTGGTCAAAGTCAGACTTTGTAAAATTTGACCAACTTTGTAGAAAAAATATCAAGATTCAACCATGCCCATGAAGAAGGTTGGGATGCATGCAACCCAAACCATGCCCATGAAGAAGGTTTTACTGCTGAGGCCAACTGACATTTGCTTCCTGGGAAATCACAAAAGTTGTACTCTCTCCCTTTCTTTTTATTCTGCATATAAGATTTGGTCAAAGTCAGACTTTGTAAAATTTGACCAACTTTGTAGAAAAAATATCAAGATTCAACCATGCCCATGAAGAAGGTTGGGATGCATGCAACCCAAACCATGCCCATGAAGAAGGTTTTACTGCTGAGGCCAACAGACATTTGCTTCCTGAGAAATCACAAAAGTTGTACTCCCTCCCTTTCTTTTTATTCTGCATATAAGATTTGGTCAAAGTCAGACTTTGTAAAATTTGACCAACTTTGTAGAAAAAATATCAAGATTCAACCATGCCCATGAAGAAGGTTGGGATGCATGCAACCCAAACCATGCCCATGAAGAAGGTTTTACTGCTGAGGCCAACTGACATTTGCTTCCTGGGAAATCACAAAAGTTGTACTCCCTCCCTTTCTTTTTATTCTGCATATAAGATTTGGTCAAAGTCAGACTTTGTAAAATTTGACCAACTTTATAGAAAAAATATCAAGATTCAACCATGCCCATGAAGAAGGTTGGGATGCATGCAACCCAAACCATGCCCATGAAGAAGGTTTTACTGTTGAGGCCAACTGACATTTGCTTCCTGGGAAATCATAAAAGTTGTACTCCCTCCCTTTCTTTTATTCTGCATATAAGATTTGGTCAAAGTCAGACTTTGTAAAATTTGACCAACTTTATAGAAAAAAATATCAAGATTCAACCATGCCCATGAAGAAGGTTGGGATGCATGCAACCCAAACCATGCCCATGAAGAAGGTTTTACTGTAGAGGCCAACTGACATTTGCTTCCTGGGAAATCACAAAAGTTGTACTCCCTCCCTTTCTTTTTATTCTGCATATAAGATTTGGTCAAAGTCAGACTTTGTAAAATTTGACCAACTTTGTAGAAAAAATATCAAGATTCAACCATTCCCATGAAGAAGGTTGGGATGCATGCAACCCAAACCATGCCCATGAAGAAGGTTTTACTGCTGAGGCCAACTGACATTTGCTTCCTGGGAAATCACAAAAGTTGTACTCCCTCCCTTTCTTTTTATTCTGCATATAAGATTTGGTTAAAGTCAGACTTTGTAAAATTTTGACCAACTTTGTAGAAAAAATATCAAGATTCAACCATGCCCATGAAGAAGGTTGGGATGCATGCAACCCAAACCATGCCCATGAAGAAGGTTTTACTGCTGAGGCCAACTGACATTTGCTTCCTGGGAAATCACAAAAGTTGTACTCCATCCCTTTCTTTTTATTCTGCATATAAGATTTGGTCAAAGTCAGACTTTGTAAAATTTGACCAACTTTGTAGAAAAAATATCAAGATTCAACCATGCCCATGAAGAAGTTTGGGATGCATGCAACCCAAACCATGCCCATGAAGAAGGTTTTACTGCTGAGGCCAACTGACATTTGCTTCCTGGGAAATCTCAAAAGTTGTACTCCCTCCCTTTCTTTTTATTCTGCATATAAGATTGTCAAAGTCAGACTTTGTAAAATTTGACCAACTTTATAGAAAATATATAAAGATTCAACCATGCCCATGAAGAAGGTTGGGATGCATGCAACCCAAACCATGCCCATGAAGAAGGTTTTACTGCTGAGGCCAACTGACATTTGCTTCCTGGGAGATCACAAAAGTTTTACTCCCTCCCTTTCTTTTTATTCTGCATATAAGATTTGGTCAAAGTCAGACTTTGTAAAATTTGACCAACTTTATAGAAAAAATATCAAGATTCAACCATGCCCATGAAGAAGGTTGGGATGCATGCAACCCAAACCATGCCCATGAAGAAGGTTTTACTGCTGAGGCCAACTGACATTTGCTTCCTGGGAGATCACAAAAGTTGTACTCCCTCCCTTTCTTTTTATTCTGCATATAAGATTTGGTCAAAGTTAGACTTTGTAAAATTTGACCAACTTTATAGAAAAAATATCAAGATTCAACCATGCCCATGAAGAAGGTTGGGATGCATGCAACCCAAACCATGCCCATGAAGAAGGTTTTACTGCCGAGGCCAACTGACATTTGCTTCCTGGGAGATCACAAAAGTTGTACTCCATCCCTTTCTTTTTATTCTGCATATAAGATTTGGTCAAAGTCAGACTTTGTAAAATTTGACCAACTTTGTAGAAAAAATATCAAGATTCAACCATGCACATAAAGAAGGTTGGGATGCATGCAACCCAAACCATGCCCATGAAGAAGGTTTTACTGCTGAGGCCAACTGACATTTTCTTCCTGGGAAATCACAAAAGTTGTACTCCCTCCCTTTCTTTTTATTCTGCATATAAGATTTGGTCAAAGTCAGACTTTGTAAAATTTGACCAACTTTGTAGAAAAAATATCAAGATTCAACCATGCCCATGAAGAAGGTTGGGATGCATGCAACCCAAACCATGCCCATGAAGAAGGTTTTACTGCTGAGGCCAACTAACATTTGCTTCCTGGGAAATCACAAAAGTTGTACTCCCTCCCTTTCTTTTTATTCTGCATATAAGATTTGGTCAAAGTCAGACTTTGTAAAATTTGACCAACTTTGTAGAAAAAATATCAAGATTCAACCATGCCCATGAAGAAGGTTGGGATGCATGCAACCCAAACCATGCCCATGAAGAAGGTTTTACTGCTGAGGCCAACTGACATTTGCTTCCTGGGAAATCACAAAAGTTGTACTCCCTCCCTTTCTTTTTATTCTGCATATAAGATTTGGTCAAAGTCAGACTTTGTAAAATTTGACCAACTTTATAGAAAAAATATCAAGATTCAACCATGCCCATGAAGAAGGTTGGGATGCATGCAACCCAAACCATGCCCATGAAGAAGGTTTTACTGCTGAGGCCAACTGACATTTGCTTCCTGGGAAATCACAAAAGTTGTACTCCCTCCCTTTCTTTTTATTCTGCATATAAGATTTGGTCAAAGTCAGACTTTGTAAAATTTGACCAACTTTGTAGAAAAAATATCAAGATTCAACCATGCCCATGAAGAAGGTTGGGATGCATGCAACCCAAACCATGCCCATGAAGAAGGTTTTACTGCTGAGGCCAACTAACATTTGCTTCCTGGGAAATCACAAAAGTTGTACTCCCTCCCTTTCTTTTTATTCTGCATATAAGATTTGGTCAAAGTCAGACTTTGTAAAATTTGACCAACTTTGTAGAAAAAATATCAAGATTCAACCATGCCCATGAAGAAGGTTGGGATGCATGCAACCCAAACCATGCCCATGAAGAAGGTTTTACTGCTGAGGCCAACTGACATTTGCTTCCTGGGAAATCACAAAAGTTGTACTCCCTCCCTTTCTTTTTATTCTGCATATAAGATTTGGTCAAAGTCAGACTTTGTAAAATTTGACCAACTTTATAGAAAAAATATCAAGATTCAACCATGCCCATGAAGAAGGTTGGGATGCATGCAACCCAAACCATGCCCATGAAGAAGGTTTTACTGCTGAGGCCAACTGACATTTGCTTCCTGGGAAATCACAAAAGTTGTACTCCCTCCCTTTCTTTTTATTCTGCATATAAGATTTGGTCAAAGTCAGACTTTGTAAAATTAGACCAACTTTGTAGAAAAAATATCAAGATTCAACCATGCCCATGAAGAAGGTTGGGATGCATGCAACCCAAACCATGCCCATGAAGAAGGTTTTACTGCTGAGGCCAACTGACATTTGCTTCCTGGGAAATCACAAAAGTTGTACTCCCTCCCTTTCTTTTTATTCTGCATATAAGATTTGGTCAAAGTAAGACTTTGTAAAATTTGACCAACTTTGTAGAAAAAATATCAAGATTCAACCATGCCCATGAAGAAGTTTGGGATGCATGCAACCCAAACCATGCCCATGAAGAAGGTTTTACTGCTGAGGCCAACTGACATTTGCTTCCTGGGAAATCTCAAAAGTTGTACTCCCTCCCTTTCTTTTTATTCTGCATATAAGATTTGGTCAAAGTCAGACTTTGTAAAATTTGACCAACTTTATAGAAAAAATATCAAGATTCAACCATGCCCATGAAGAAGGTTGGGATGCATGCAACCCAAACCATGCCCATGAAGAAGGTTTTACTGCTGAGGCCAACTGACATTTGCTTCCTGGGAGATCACAAAAGTTTTACTCCCTCCCTTTCTTTTTATTCTGCATATAAGATTTGGTCAAAGTCAGACTTTGTAAAATTTGACCAACTTTATAGAAAAAATATCAAGATTCAACCATGCCCTTGAAGAAGGTTGGGATGCATGCAACCCAAACCATGCCCATGAAGAAGGTTTTACTGCTGAGGCCAACTGACATTTGCTTCCTGGGAAATCACAAAAGTTGTACTCCCTCCCTTTCTTTCTATTCTGCATAAAAGATTTGGTCAAAGTCAGACTTTGTAAAATTTGAGCAAATTTGTAGAAAAAATATCAAGATTCAACCATGCCCATGAAGAAGGTTGGGATGCATGCAACCCAAACCATGCCCATGAAGAAGGTTTTACTGCTGAGGCCAACTGACATTTGCTTCCTGGGAAATCACAAAAGTTGTACTCCCTCCCTTTCTTTTTATTCTGCATATAAGATTTGGTCAAAGTCAGACTTTGTAAAATTTGACCAACTTTATAGAAAAAATGTCAAGATTCAACCATGCCCATGAAGAAGGTTGGGATGCATGCAACCCAAACCATGCCCATGAAGAAGGTTTTACTGCTGAGGCCAACTGACATTTGCTTCCTGGGAAATCACAAAAGTTGTACTCCCTCCCTTTCTTTTTATTCTGCATATAAGATTTGGTCAAAGTCAGACTTTGTAAAATTTGACCAACTTTGTAGAAAAAATATCAAGATTCAACCATGCCCATGAAGAAGGTTGGGATGCATGCAACCCAAACCATGCCCATGAAGAAGGTTTTACTGCTGAGGCGAACTAACATTTGCTTCCTGGGAAATCACAAAAGTTGTACTCCCTCCCTTTCTTTTTATTCTGCATATAAGATTTGGTCAAAGTCAGACTTTGTAAAATTTGACCAACTTTGTAGAAAAAATATCAAGATTCAACCATGCCCATGAAGAAGGTTGGGATGCATGCAACCCAAACCATGCCCATGAAGAAGGTTTTACTGCTGAGGCCAACTGACATTTGCTTCCTGGGAAATCACAAAAGTTGTACTCCCTCCCTTTCTTTTTATTCTGCATATAAGATTTGGTCAAAGTCAGACTTTGTAAAATTTGACCAACTTTATAGAAAAAATATCAAGATTCAACCATGCCCATGAAGAAGGTTGGGATGCATGCAACCAAAACCATGCCCATGAAGAAGGTTTTACTGCTGAGGCCAACTGACATTTGCTTCCTGGGAAATCACAAAAGTTGTACTCCCTCCCTTTCTTTTTATTCTGCATATAAGATTTGGTCAAAGTCAGACTTTGTAAAATTAGACCAACTTTGTAGAAAAAATATCAAGATTCAACCATGCCCATGAAGAAGGTTGGGATGCATGCAACCCAAACCATGCCCATGAAGAAGGTTTTACTGCTGAGGCCAACTGACATTTGCTTCCGGGGAAATCACAAAAGTTGTACTCCCTCCCTTTCTTTTTATTCTGCATATAAGATTTGGTCAAAGTAAGACTTTGTAAAATTTGACCAACTTTGTAGAAAAAATATCAAGATTCAACCATGCCCATGAAGAAGTTTGGGATGCATGCAACCCAAACCATGCCCATGAAGAAGGTTTTACTGCTGAGGCCAACTGACATTTGCTTCCTGGGAAATCTCAAAAGTTGTACTCCCTCCCTTTCTTTTTATTCTGCATATAAGATTTGGTCAAAGTCAGACTTTGTAAAATTTGACCAACTTTATAGAAAAAATATCAAGATTCAACCATGCCCATGAAGAAGGTTGGGATGCATGCAACCCAAACCATGCCCATGAAGAAGGTTTTACTGCTGAGGCCAACTGACATTTGCTTCCTGGGAGATCACAAAAGTTTTACTCCCTCCCTTTCTTTTTATTCTGCATATAAGATTTGGTCAAAGTCAGACTTTGTAAAATTTGACCAACTTTATAGAAAAAATATCAAGATTCAACCATGCCCTTGAAGAAGGTTGGGATGCATGCAACCCAAACCATGCCCATGAAGAAGGTTTTACTGCTGAGGCCAACTGACATTTGCTTCCTGGGAAATCACAAAAGTTGTACTCCCTCCCTTTCTTTCTATTCTGCATAAAAGATTTGGTCAAAGTCAGACTTTGTAAAATTTGAGCAAATTTGTAGAAAAAATATCAAGATTCAACCATGCCCATGAAGAAGGTTGGGATGCATGCAACCCAAACCATGCCCATGAAGAAGGTTTTACTGCTGAGGCCAACTGACATTTGCTTCCTGGGAAATCACAAAAGTTGTACTCCCTCCCTTTCTTTTTATTCTGCATATAAGATTTGGTCAAAGTCAGACTTTGTAAAATTTGACCAACTTTATAGAAAAAATGTCAAGATTCAACCATGCCCATGAAGAAGGTTGGGATGCATGCAACCCAAACCATGCCCATGAAGAAGGTTTTACTGCTGAGGCCAACTGACATTTGCTTCCTGGGAAATCACAAAAGTTGTACTCCCTCCCTTTCTTTTTATTCTGCATATAAGATTTGGTCAAAGTCAAACTTTGTAAAATTTGACCAACTTTATAGAAAAAAATATCAAGATTCAACCATGCCCATGAAGAAGGTTGGGATGCATGCAACCCAAACCATGCCCATGAAGAAGGTTTTACTGCTGAGGCCAACTGACATTTGCTTCCTGGGAAATCACAAAAGTTGTACTCCCTCCCTTTCTTTTTATTCTGCATATAAGATTTGGTCAAAGTCAGACTTTGTAAAATTTGACCAACTTTATAGAAAAAATATCAAGATTCAACCATGCCCATGAAGAAGGTTGGGATGCATGCAACCCAAACCATGCCCATGAAGAAGGTTTTACTGCTGAGGCCAACTGACATTTGCTTCCTGGGAGATCACAAAAGTTGTACTCCCTCCCTTTCTTTTTATTCTGCACATAAGATTTGGTCAAAGTCAGACTTTGTAAAATTTGACCAACTTTATAGAAAAAATATCAAGATTCAACCATGCCCATGAAGAAGGTTGGGATGCATGCAACCCAAACCATGCCCATGAAGAAGGTTTTACTGCTGAGGCCAACTGACATTTGCTTCCTGGGAGATCACAAAAGTTGTACTCCCTCCCTTTCTTTTTATTCTGCATATAAGATTTGGTCAAAGTCAGACTTTGTAAAATTTGACCAACTTTATAGAAAAAATATCAAGATTCAACCATGCCCATGTAGAAGGTTGGGATGCATGCAACCCAAACCATGCCCATGAAGAAGGTTTTACTGCTGAGACCAACTGACATTTTCTTCCTGGGAAATCACAAAAGTTGTACTCCCTCCCTTTCTTTTTATTCTGCATATAAGATTTGGTCAAAGTCAGACTTTGTAAAATTTGACCAACTTTGTAGAAAAAATATCAAGATTCAACCATGCCCATGAAGAAGGTTGGGATGCATGCAACCCAAACCATGCCCATGAAGAAGGTTTTACTGCTGAGGCCAACTGACATTTGCTTCCTGGGAAATCACAAAAGTTGTACTCGCTCCCTTTCTTTTTATTCTGCATATAATATTTGGTCAGAGTCAGACTTTGTAAAATTTGACCAACTTTGTAGAAAAAATATCAAGATTCAACCATGCCCATGAAGAAGGTTGGGATGCATGCAACCCAAACCATGCCCATGAAGAAGGTTTTACTGTTGAGGCCAACTGACATTTGCTTCCTGGGAAATCACAAAAGTTATACTCCCTCCCTTTCTTTTTATTCTGCATATAAGATTTGGTCAAAGTCAGACTTTGTAAAATTTGACCAACTTTATAGAAAAAATATCAAGATTCAACCATGCCCATGAAGAAGGTTGGGATGCATGCAACCCAAACCATGCCCATGAAGAAGGTTTTACTGCTGAGGCCAACTAACATTTGCTTCCTGGTAAATCATAAAAGTTGTACTCCCTCCCTTTCTTTTTATTCTGCATATAAGATTTGGTCAAAGTCAGACTTTGTAAAATTTGACCAACTTTATAGAAAAAATATCAAGATTCAACCATGCCCATGAAGAAGGTTGGGATGCATGCAACCCAAACCATGCCTATGAAGAAGGTTTTACTGCTGAGGCCAACTGACATTTGCTTCCTGGGAGATCACAAAAGTTGTACTCCCTCCCTTTCTTTTTATTCTGCATATAAGATTTGGTCAAATTCAGACTTTGTAAAATTTGAACAACTTTATAGAAAAAATATCAAGATTCAACCATGCCCATGAAGAAGGTTGGGATGCATGCAACCCAAACCATGCCCATGAAGAAGGTTTTACTGCTGAGGCCAACTGACATTTTCTTCCTGGGAAATCACAAAAGTTGTACTCCCTCCCTTTCTTTTTATTCTGCATATAAGATTTGGTCAAAGTCAGACTTTGTAAAATTTGACCAACTTTGTAGAAAAAATATCAAGATTCAACCATGCCCATGAAGAAGGTTGGGATGCATGCAACCCAAACCATGCCCATGAAGAAGGTTTTACTGCTGAGGCCAACTGACATTTGCTTCCTGGGAAATCACAAAAGTTGTACTCCCTCCCTTTCTTTTTATTCTGCATATAAGATTTGGTCAAAGTGAGACTTTGTAAAATTTGACCAACTTTGTATAAAAAATATTAAGATTCAACCATGCCCATGAAGAAGGTTGGGATGCATGCAACCCAAACCATGCCCATGAAGAAGGTTTTACTGCTGAGGCCAACTGACATTTGCTTCCTGGAAAATCACAAAAGTTGTACTCCCTCCCTTTCTTTTTATTCTGCATATAAGGTTTGGTCAAAGTAAGACTTTGTAAAATTTGACCAACTTTATAGAAAAAATATCAAGATTCAACCATGCCCATGAAGAAGGTTGGGATGCATGCAACCCAAACCATGCCCATGAAGAAGGTTTTACTGCTGAGGCCAACTGACATTTGCTTCCTGGGAAATCACAAAAGTTGTACTCCCTCCCTTTCTTTTTATTCTGCATAAAAGATTTGGTCAAAGTCAGAGTTTGTAAAATTTGACCAACTTTGTAGAAAAAATATCAAGATTCAACCATGCTCATGAAGAAGGTTGGGATGCATGTAACCCAAACCATGCCCATGAAGAAGGTTTTACTGCTAAGGCCAACTGACATTTGCTTCCTGGGAAATTTGACCAACTTTGTAGAAAAAATATCAAGATTCAACCATGCCCATGAAGAAGGTTGGGATGCATGCAACCCAAACCATGCCCATGAAGAAGGTTTTACTGTTGAGGCCAACTGACATTTGCTTCCTGGGAAATCACAAAAGTTATACTCCCTCCCTTTCTTTTTATTCTGCATATAAGATTTGGTCAAAGTCAGACTTTGTAAAATTTGACCAACTTTATAGAAAAAATATCAAGATTCAACCATGCCCATGAAGAAGGTTGGGATGCATGCAACCCAAACCATGCCCATGAGGAAGGTTTTACTGCTGAGGCCAACTGACATTTGCTTCCTGGGAAATCACAAAAGTTGTACTCCCTCCCTTTCTTTTTATTCTGCATAAAAGATTTGGTCAAAGTCAGACTTTGTAAAATTTGACCAACTTTGTAGAAAAAATATCAAGATTCAACCATGCCCATGAAGAAGGTTGGGATGCATGCAACCCAAACCATGCCCATGAAGAAGGTTTTACTGCTGAGGCCAACTGAAATTTGCTTCCTGGAAAATCACAAAAGTTGTACTCCCTCCCTTTCTTTTTATTCTGCATATAAGATTTGGTCAAAGTCAGACTTTGTAAAATTTGACCAACTTTATAGAAAAAATATCAAGATTCAACCATGCCCATGAAGAAGGTTGGGATGCATGCAACCCAAACCATGCCCATGAAGAAGGTTTTACTGCTGAGGCCAACTGACATTTGCTTCCTGGTAAATCACAAAAGTTGTACTCCCTCCCTTTCTTTTTATTCTGCATATAAGATTTGGTCAAAGTCAGACTTTGTAAAATTTGACCAACTTTATAGAAAAAATATCAAGATTCAACCATGCCCATGAAGAAGGTTGGGATGCATGCAACCCAAACCATGCCCATGATGAAGGTTTTACTGCTGAGGCCAACTGACATTTGCTTCCTGGGAGATCACAAAAGTTGTACTCCCTCCCTTTCTTTTTATTCTGCATATAAGATTTGGTTAAAGTCAGACTTTGTAAAATTTGACCAACTTTATAGAAAAAATATCAAGATTCAACCATGCCCATGAAGAAGGTTGGGATGCATGCAACCCAAACCATGCCCATGAAGAAGGTTTTACTGCTGAGGCCAACTGACATTTGCTTCCTGGGAGATCACAAAAGTTGTACTCCCTCCCTTTCTTTTTATTCTGCATATAAGATTTGGTCAAAGTCAGACTTTGTAAAATTTGACCAACTTTATAGAAAAAAATATCAAGATTCAACCATGCCCATGAAGAAGGTTGGGATGCATGCAACCCAAACCATGCCCATGAAGAAGGTTTTACTGCTGAGGCCAACTGACATTTGCTTCCTGGGAGATCACAAAAGTTGTACTCCCTCCCTTTCTTTTTATTCTGCATATAAGATTTGGTCAAAGTCAGACTTTGTAAAATTTGACCAACTTTGTAGAAAAAATATCAAGATTCAACCATGCCCATGAAGAAGGTTGGGATGCATACAACCCAAACCATGCCCATGAAGAAGATTTTACTGCTGAGGCCAACTGACATTTGCTTCCTGGGAAATCACAAAAGTTGTACTCCCTCCCTTTCTTTTTATTCTGCATATAAGATTTGGTCAAAGTCAGACTTTGTAAAATTTGAGCAACTTTATAGAAAAAATATCAAGATTCAACCATGCCCATGAAGAAGGTTGGGATGCATGTAACCCAAACCATGTCCATGAAGAAGGTTTTACTGCTGAGGCCAACTGACATTTGCTTCCCGAAAAATCACAAAAGTTGTATTCCCTTTGTTTCTTTTTAGTCTGCATATAACATTTGGTCAAAGTCAAACTTTGCTAAGTTTGACTCAGTTTATAGAAAAAAATATCAAGATTCACAATATGAAATCAATATAATTAGATGCATCATGAAATTAATTTTCATACCATATAACTTTAGTATTGTAGATGTTGATATTTTTTTACAAAGTTTGACTTTGATAAAAAAATCGAGTGTAATTTTGACCAAATCTTATACTCCCTCCGTTTCAAATTACTCGTCGCTGAAATGGATGTATCTAAAACTAAAATACATCTAGATACATCCGTATGTGCGATAAGTAATTCGGAGGAACGGAGGGAGTACATCGGAGGGAAGTAGGGGCAAGGCATAAAAGCGAAAATCGCCGGATCCGGATTCCAAGAGAAGTGTGACCCCCCTATTCCGCGGCGTTGAGATTCTCTTCATGTCGCGGCGTTGAGATCCTCGAGCTTCCCGTTGCCGGCCCGTGCAACGCTGTCTGGAGCTGATGAGCTCCGCCCGGCCAAACTCTGGCAGCCTCTTCGATAATTTCCAACCACGAAAGGTACGTGGCGGCCTTGCTCTCCGACCGGGACGCGAGGCTCTCTGACAAACACACGTAGCCTGTGGCATGAGCTGATTCACCGTCGGCACCAAGAAAAATACATTCAACTTTGTCGACCTAGTACTATGCTGTTCCTAATTAATTTCCTCAACGTCGCTGTGGCTGTGTATGGTATGGTATTGCTATGGTTCCCGTTTCCCTCGAGCTGCCGTCCCTGCCGGAGCTAGTCTAGCGAGAGCAGTGTCGCATAAAAGGTTAGCTCGCTCGATCATCTTGGTACCCCTGCATCTGCCTCTGCCGCTGAGGTAATTTGCTCATGGCGGGGAGCATCTGGTCCGCGCTGTTGCTCCTGCTTAACATGGCGGGTGCGCTGCTCGCCCCCTCTGCCAGCGCTCCCCAGAGCCTGCGACCGGCCTCCGCCGATGACGACGGGGACGTCGACTTCTTCTTCTTCCCCTTCCTGGTGCGCTACAAGAGCGGACGCGTCCAGCGCTTCGTGGGCACGGACACTGTGCCGGCCTCCGTGGACCCCGCCACCGGCGTGGCCTCCAAGGACGTGGCCATCGACGCCGCCGCGGGGCTGGCCGTCCGCCTCTACCTGCCGAGCGTCGCCAACGGCACGGGGAGCGGGCGCGGCGACAGGCTGCCGCTGGTCGTGTTCTACCACGGCGGCGGGTTCGTCACGGAGTCTGCCTTCTCGCCGACGTACCAGCGGTACCTCAACGCGCTCGTGTCCAAGGCCGGGGCGCTCGTCGTGTCGGTGGACTACCACCTCTCGCCGGAGCACCCCCTCCCGGCGGCCTACGACGACGCGTGGACGGTGCTGAGATGGGTGCTCAGGAGCGCGCGGTCCGGGGCGGAGCCCTGGCTGTCACGCCGCGCCGACCTGACGCGGCTGCTCCTGGTCGGCGACAGCGCCGGGGGCAACATCGCGCACAACATGGCGATGCGCGCCGGCAGGGAGGGCCTGGACGGCGGCGCGGCCATCCAGGGCATAGCGCTGCTGGACCCATACTTCTGGGGCAAGCGCCCGGTGCCGTCGGAGACGCGGGACCCGGAGGAGCGGCGGTTGAACGACCGTATATGGAGCTTCGTCTGCGCGGGGAGGTATGGCGCCGACGACCCGGTGGTCAACCCGGTGGCCATGGCGAGAGTGGAGTGGCAGCGGCTGGGGTGCGCGCGCGTGCTGGTGACCGTGGCGGGGCTGGACGTGCTGAGCGCGAGGGGCCGCGCGTACGTGGAGGAGCTCAGGGCGAGCGGGTGGGGCGGCGAGGTGCGGCTGTACGAGACGCCCGGCGAGAACCACGTTTACTTTCTCTTGCAGCCGGACGGCGTGAAGGCGGCGAAGGAGATGGACGCGGTGGTGGCCTTCATCAACGGCGACCGGTCGCTCGGGAGCTCGATGTCAGAGGGTTCGGCCAAATACACAAATTTCTTAGGAGCTCTCCCAGAAGGGCCGGAGAAGAACAACGAAAAAAGGAAATCCAGTTGCAAGTAAAAATGTAACAAATTTAGGGAGCATTCATGGTTAAATTCTCATTGTGTTAATTCACGTTTGGATCTATCTTTCTCGTTTCTATTGTACTCCCTCCGTTTCATGTTAGTCTGCATTAAGATTTGGTCAAAGTCAAACTTTATTAACTTTGATTAATTTTATAGAAAAAAATATCATGATTCACCGTATGAAATCAATATTGCTAGATGCATCATGAAATTAATTTTCATACCATATAGCTTTAGTATTTGTAGATGTTGATATTTTTTCTATAAAGTTAGTCAAATTTTATAAAGTTTGACTTTGATCAAATCTTATATACAGACTAAAAATAGTAATTTGGAAGGCACCCCGTGTTGCTTTCACTGAATACTCTGATGGTTCCAGGTGAAGAAGAACAAACAACAAGGGTGTGGCTAGGTCGCTAGCTCTCGGTCAAACGGTAATCCTCAGAAATGGTAGTCCATTTTTGAGTCCGGGCTCAGCTACACCCACCCTTATGAAAAAGATCAAAATAAATATTAAAAAAATTCAAAAAGTTACAAAAAAATTGAATGGTAGTTGTTTTGATGCTGAGGTTCGTTTCAATTTTTAAACATTTGGACATCTAAGCAGCTCTTGGTAAAAAAGATAAATCTAGAGTCTGTAAAAATATTTACTGTTCACACACTGTTCGGACCTGATTTGTCTTTTTTACTGAGAGCTGCTGAGATGATTAAAAATTGGAACGAACCTCACGCATCAAATTATCCACCACACAGAAAAAAATTAGATTTTTTTGAATTTTTCTAGTATTTGTTTTGATTTATTTACTAACCAGGTGCCTGGGCACCGAAACGCAGCACTCTCAAATGACATAACGTGTAAGAAAGAAGAAGAAAAAACTGAAAAGAGAATTTTGCACAAATCTCAATGTAAGGAATATATCATCGACTGAGGTCGAACGACAAACTGAGCCTCAACATCTTTCCAGGTTATCAACGCAGCCAGAGTTATATAGATTTGCCAGGCAAGGGCATAACAGCAGATAGACTGCGATGGTACATATTACTCATAAAACAACATTAAGCATAGAAATTTGCAAAACCGAGGCCCAGCCAAGGAGAGTCTCTCCTCTAGAACTAGTTCCATTGGGCAGGCTACAGAAACGCAATAATGCACTGCGTCTAGCTCTCAATTTCTAAATAGAAAATAAGATAATTTAGGTTCGGATTTTATACAATGGCTACTTGCCGATAGCATCCAGAACCAGGACAAGAGCAGATGACCGGGAACGCTGATAGCAGAATTGTGCAGTTAGCAACTTGATGGACGCCTAGGACTGGACTGGGCATCACTGCTTGAAGCGCTGCAAACAAATATTTGTTCAGTCAACTGTAGCATTTCAAACAACAGCTACAACAATGAAACACATAAAGGTTTGGTTTAACTCACATCATTGGGTCCACGAGCATCCTTAAATTGTTCCGATATCTCCTCCCTCGCTTGTTTGGCTGAAGATAGAGAAGCAAAAATTGTCCTCTTTTTAGTACAAATAAGGCATTAAAATTGAAACCATACTTTCAAATAATGTGATAAACAATGAAACACAAATGCGCATAAAAGTTATCTTCATACTGTATAGCATCTTCATAACAGGAAAATAAACTAGACTCAGTACATAAACTGCAAGTGGCGTAGTATGAAGATATATGACACGTTTCCTACAACAAACAAAAAGAATTTACATATTGATCACTACAAAAATCAGTGGTGCTTACGTTCAGACAAGATATTCTCAAACCAATATTCATCGAAATTGGTGAAACACTAAATGAGCGACACTCAAACATTAAGAAATTGGTATAGTGGCGCTACCTTTAGATGAGAGATCCTCCAAAGTCCTGTTGGTCCTCACAGCAAACCTCTGGAAGGCACGGCTGCACAGTAAAAATAAACATCTTGCTCAGAACAAACAGCACCAACGCAAGTAAAAACAGAAACTAATGGATATCAAGGGAAACACATGCTGTCTAAACAAAGCAGTTAATAATACTCCCCGGTGGTTACTCGACATCAGGGTAAATATAACAAGATGACACAAGAAAAACTCAACAAGCTCCGCCTCATCCAAAACATAGGAAACAAACTCAGATACCAGCTCATGGACATAAATCAACCACTATTTTAAAAGAAATATCAAAAAATTCATTTGCAAAGTCAGATTCAGAAGTCAATCAGCACAGATCCACTCGAAGCGGACCCTAAGACTGGGGCGACATATGAAATCATCATCCTCTTGGATATTCATTGCTGACACTAAGGCATGTTTAGTAGAATGGTTATGAGCATCAAAAGTTTAAGGCAGTTTAGCCAAATGAATAATTGGCTAAGTGCCACAGCTCGCATGGATTTGTTCACATACGTAGATATCAGCAATGTGCAAGAGAGTGGTATCTAAACAAAGCAGATTAAAAAACACCTTACTCAGAAAGAAGAGCGACAAGGCAGGTAAAACAGAAAAAACAGAAATCAAGAACAACGGAAACTGTGGTATCTTAACAAAGCAGATAAAAATATTTCAAAAGGCTGCAAGAGTATGGTTCCTGAACATCAGAGTAAAATTTAACAAGACAGCACAAGAAAAACTCAACAAGCTCTGCCTCATCCAAAGCACAGGGCACAAACTCACACCCGCTAATGAGGAGCTAAGGCAATCATAATTTTAAAATCAAATATCAAAACAATTCATCTACAGAGTCAGATTCAGAAGTATGTCAATCAGCACGGATCCACCAAAGCGGACACTAAGACTGGGGCGACAAATATGAAATCATCATCCTCTTGGAAATTCATTGCTGACATCAAATCATCATTATAGGCATCAGAAGTAGAAGGCAACTCAGCCAAAATGATCCTTGGCAAGGTGGCATAGCTCACATGGATTTGCTCACATAGCAATAGCATGCTCCCTTCAGTTTCCTTTATCAAATTAAAATAATTTAACTGGCTAGGTTATGGTTCCTCAAATGCAATTTTAATCAAAATTAAACAAGCAGACAAAGGTCGTCAGCTAGGAGCGAAAGACTATTTTGTTCAAGTAATCACAGTTTGGTCATCTCAACTATGCATTTGTAATCATAACCCTTTGTAATCATCACCCGTGCTTGTAGACCATTAAAGGAACTACAAACAGAGTTCGACCTCATTGATAATTATGCTTTCTACATGAAGAGTTGAGACATATGCTTGTCTATTAGTTTAGGTTAATCATCGGCCAAACAAACAAGAAATGGGCAAACCAAGAAGATAATGTGATAGGAGGACTCAGAATTTGGGTAGTTGCAAGGCAAACAAATGCCACTTATGACAAATGAGATCAAATATCAATCTTAACATCATCCATGGCAATTCTGACAATTTTCTTGAACAGTGGCAAAAAAAAGTGTTCCTTCTCCAGAAAAGAGGTGCGGTCAAGGTCGTCAGATAGGAGCAAAATACTATTTTTTGTTCAAATAAGGGGGCAACAAAACCATAAATATACGTCAGACAAAAATTAAGACATAATATACCAAAAACCTAGTGCAAATGCTCCATGTACACACAGTCCCTTAGACGTTCTTTGAATCGTGAGATCATTCCTGCAAGAATCATTACTGGTCTGCTAGAACTCATTGTTCTCATGAAAAATCAAATTGATTACCAGCTCATAATCATCAAACAAGAGAAAGGACACAAACACATATAGGGCAAACAGGGAATGAAGCACAACACACCAATGTAATGCGAATGTTGAATAACAACTCAGTCCCTTAGATGTTCTTTGAACTGTGCAATCATTTCCGCAAGAATCATTACAGGTCTGTAAGAACTCATCACTGTTGCCACGAATACATCATTTCAATCAAACCATCAAAAAAAAACGAGCCTATCAAAGCAAATAGCTCTGGCAACAGAATACAGATGACACCTCAACTCGACCCCTTTGATTTACTTAAAATTAGGGGAACCTATCTACCAGAATCATTACAGGTCTATGATAGCCATTCCATATGAAGCAAACAAATTTCTAAAAAAACAAAATTGAACATGCAAGAAACTTGTGATACAGGGTGTATGTATGTTTGCCTCCTGGGAAATCTGTGTGCCGACTCAGTCCCTTAGATGTTCTTTGAATCAAGCGATCATGCTTGCAAGAATCATTACAGGTCTGCAAAGGCTCATGACCGTCGCGGGCGACTTGTTGGATTTGGGGGATTCTAGACCAAAGTAAAAAAAAAAAATCGACCTTTTTCCTAATAATGATTTAAACTCAAATCCCAAAAATACAAACAGACCGCACGCATCCTAGAACAAATCAATACCAGTAGCATGTATGCAAGAGCCGTGCTGCATCCTGCGTCATGGCAAACCCTACGAGGGCACATGAAATGGCAAGCCCGCGATACAACGAGATGATGTGGCTTCAAGGGAACGAGCCCGCTGGGAACCGACCGGAGAGCCGATCCTCCCAAGGACCAGATGACGAAGCGCTACCAATCCGAATGGCATCAATCGAACCAAATCAAGGACGGAACCCTCGCGAGACGACGACGGGTAGATCTAACCTAAGTTCTGGGGAGAGGGGGGGAGGGAAGGGGGAGGCAAGCATACTTGTTGGCGAGGCCCTCGACGAGGAACTCGTTGACGACGTAGCTGAGCGCCCTGCTGAAGATGCCGCCGCCGGCCATGGCGAAATGGTTGAGCGCGGAAACTTCGCGAAGGGGGCGGAGGCAGGCGACTGGTCAATTGGAACGGCGTTGTGATGCGATGCGACACTCGTAAGAATGGCAGTTTTAACCACATACCATCCATGCCCGCCGGTACCTCGCCCATTTCGCAGGTGGTTGAACCAGGCCTGGCCATCTGGGCCGTGCTACGCGGGCCGGGCCAAAAGAACGTGCGCAAGGGCTATATATCGCCCTTCAGCCACCTGCGCGCCGGGAAACAGGGCAGGGAATATCCTATTTGACGCGTTTTGCGTCAAATTGTCGAGGTACCGCACACCCCTTCGACTCGTTTGGGCCGGCCTGTTTATTTCTTGTTCACTGTCCCCCTTCCTCGACCACTTCGTTTGTTGTCTTCCCTTCCTCCCTCGTGCCTGGATCCCCTTTTCCTCCGTCGTTCGGCCACTTTATCACCTGCTTCTTCCTCCGGGATCCTACTCTGGCAAGAGACCGCCGACCTCGTAAGGCGTCGCCGGGTCGCTGTGCTTCCTTTTCATCCGCTCCACCGCATCAGATCTGGCTGACTTCGTCGCGCTGGATGTTTATTTGCAGGTCGTCAGTGTCTCCGGCGTCGGTGTCTGCGTCGTCTAGGGTTCCGACTAGGTCGGCGTCGTCTAGGGTTCCTACAAAGTCGGCGTCGTCTAGGTCCCAGTCAAGCTTCGTCAAGCTCGGCGTCGACAAGGTAAACGCGCCCAAATTCCCCTATTATGGACCTTGCTTGGCGTCAACAAGGTCCATCCCCGTACGCACCGCTCTGCGGCGTCACGTGCACCGTCGCTCCCATCTGACTGTGTTCACCCCTTTGCCGGCGGTAGGTGCGATGCGCGGAGGCAACGACGGGGAGTGGAGCTCGTTTGGATTGTAAACCAGAAGCTGTCATCGGCATCTCGAGCTTGATTGTCGCCTTGGAAGGTAGCAAGTCTTCTTCCCTACAAAAAGTCTTCTACGTACTAAACAAAACTGAATTCTCTCAAAAAGAAAGTTCTGAAATGAGGCATGTAAGTAGCAGGCTGAACTCAGATCCCATCCGACATGCACATGACATGCCATGATGAATGGTGATGCTCGTGTGATGAGCTGCGCAACCAGGCCAGCTTTCTTTTCATACACTGTAGTTTGTCTCATGTTTTGGTCTGAATTATGTCTACTTTCTGAATGTCTGAGTTCTGGTTGGTTTCTGATTTCTGAATGTGTTGTGTTTTGTTCTTCTGCAGCGCATCCTGCACATGGGGGTAGGCGCGGACGTGAGGCTCCAGGGTGCTACTACTGCGTATGGCCGGCCCGTGGTCCCGTGGACAAGCAGCGGTAGGGACATACATAGACTGAAATATGAACTCAACTGAACATCTGGACTTCTGAATCCGTGCATAATGTCATGTGGAGCGTTTTTTAATTTGATTTGGATGTTTCTGAGATTAGACAAGGGGTTGTGTTCAGAGATTTCGGATTCAGAGGTATGATTCAGCATGCTATTGTTAGGAGGTTGTGTGTTCTGGCACTTGGCCTTGGGATTTTTGTTTTTGTTTCTTGATGATCATAGGGTGGTTTGTGTAGGTTGACGTAGAAGTTTTTCTATGTTTTAAAAATCTTGTGTTTATTTTATGAATTTTTTAGGAGCAACATGGATTAGTTCTTGAGACTTGTTAGCATGTATTAGGTTTTCTTCTATTCAGCCATTGGTAAGCATGCATCTATTAACATTTAGGTCGCTTGTCCATATTATAGGCTGGAGTAGTTTTGTAAATGCTAGGCCATGAATTTATTGACATGTTTGTATTGATAAACGATGCATGAGTTGCATCCTACCTGCACGACTTTGTTTTTTTTAATGTTGAAAAGTTTTCTTTAATTTGCATTTGATGCCATGAATAGTCCTTTGCTTCCACAGTAGAGTGTTCTGGTGTTTTAGGTAATTTCCTTTGTTGCTCTAGGAGCAGTACTACCAATTTTTTTTTACACTATATTTGTGAAATTATACAGATAAGAATTTTGTGGTTAATTGCAGCATTTTGGGTGGACATAGTTAGTTAACAATGATTTTGTAGTATGGTGTCATTCATCTACCGTACTTATGTATCATTTTCCTTGCAAGTATTATCATAACATGATTATTCGTGGTGCTCTTGTCCTCTGTGTTGCTTAGCTCTAATTCGTTTGGGCACACACACAAAAGCAGAACTTGTCTAGCAATCCCTTTTAAGTACTAACATAGTTGTTTGATCTTTTTACTGTCATTGATATAGTTTGTTGACCTTTTTCTATCCTAATGTATTTAATGTTTTCATTATCATGCTTTCTTCTGCAAATAGCACAACTACTATCAGTGATTCTAAATACTTGAATTATGGTCCTTGAATAACACTTGAATAATGTTGCTTGGAAAATGTTTTCTCTACATACTTGAATTATGTCCCTTAATAATGTTCACTTCGAAATGTTCCTTCAATAATGTTCCTTGGAAAATGTTCCGCCAATAACGTTCCCTACAAAATTGTTCCTTCAATATTTGATCCCTAAATTATGCCCCTTTCAATATGTTTCCTAAATAATGTTCCTTGGAAATTGTTCATCAAATAATGTTCCCTAAATACTTGAATTATGTTCCTTGAATAACACTTGAATAATGTTCCTTGGAAATAGTTCCCTAAATAATGTTCCGCCAATAATGGTCCCTACAAAATTGTTCCTTCAATATTTGGTCCCTAAATTATGCCCCTTTCGATAATGTTTCCTAAATAATGTTCCTTGGAAATTGTTCACCGAATAATGTTCCCTCAATTCTTGAATTATGTCCCCTAATAATGTTCACTACTATTCCTTAGATAAAGTTTTCCGCTCAATATTTTGTGATCCCTAAATAATGTTCCCTACAAAATTGTTCTTTTAATTTTTTTGTTCATAAATAATTTTCCTTCAAAACTGTTCCCTAAATAACGTCCCCTAAATACTTGAATAATGTCCCCTAATAATGTTCATTTCAAAATGTTCCTTTCAATAATGTTTGTTCAATATTTTGGACCCTTTGTTCAAATAGTGTTCGCTAAATAATGATACTTGAAAAAAATTTCCCTAATTTCTTTAATGTTCACTTCAAATTGTTCCTTCTATAATGTTCCCTACAAAATTGTTCCTTCAATATTTGGTCTATAAGTAATGTTTCTTCAAAAATGTTCTCTACATAATGTTCCCTAAACACTTGAATAATGTTTCCCTAATAATGTTATCTTTGGGAATGTTCCTTTGATAAAGTTTTTTGCTCAATTTTTTTATGCCTCCAATAGTGTTTCCTGCAAAATTGTTCCTTTAATATTTGTTTCCTAAATAATGTTCCTTGGAAATAGTTCCCTAAATAATGTTCCCTACAAAATTGTTCCTTCAATATTTGATCCCTAAATCATGCCCCTTTCAATAATGTTTCCTGAATAATGTTCCTTGGAAATTGTTCACCAAATAATGTTCCCTAAATAGTTAAATTATGTTCCTTGAATAACACTTGAATAATGTTCCTTGGAAAATGTTTCTTTAGAGCGGAGTTTTTTGACATCATGAACCCGTCCTACAGTGGCGATGCATTTCTGCCTACAATTATTGTTGTGATCTACAACTTCAAGCCTTTGTTTGCTGCTACATACGGAAATACTACTTTTAGCATAGGCAATTTTGAGTCGAGATTTCTACCAGCTCTGAAGGTCAATTTCAGGTGCCTTATCTATCTTTTTGGAACTCTCCCATATGCTTTTATATGAGTGATGAACAACTTCTTTGTTCTATACTCTAAAAAAAAGATAGAAAGTGTTTTGAAATGACTGGAATTTCCATGTCTTTCTTTTTTGTACAGGTATGACTCATGAGTTTTCCTTCTTCAGTATCTTAGCAACTACAAAGGTCTCGAAATGGAGGGTTTCTCTAATGTAAGTACCCCCCCCCCCCCCCCCCCCCCCACGCCCGCCCCCAATTTCTCCAACGAAAACAGTTCCATTCCATTTTTCTGATTCTTGGAACATAACATAAATTGAACTGCAACTTTCCTAAAATTCTGAAGGATGATCTACAAGGTCTATGTGAGAAATTGCTTTTCAAGATTGTCACTTGCAAGGACAATGAAATTCAGCTGCCATTTGTAACTTCTTTCCTACATAGACATGTAAAATCCCTACTTTTATTTATCGCAAGTACAACAGACCATAATTTCTTTGGTAGACACTTGTTTTCCTTGGTGCGGAGGTTGCAATTAATTTTAAATTATTTCTGCTTCAACAGGGTTTCCGCATGTTCAAATAAAGATTTCAAGGCAATCATTTTTTAACCCACATATGAACACATCTTATGTACCAACTAACATATTTCCCTTTTTATTATCAAGAAATTTTTCCAACTCAAAGGAATACTACCATGAGGGAACTCTTCTACTGTTTCTTTATCAGTTGTAAAGAAGGTTCCCCAATGAAATTGTTCTACTGGTTCCCCAGTGATACTTTGTGGCATTACTTTCAGTTGTAAATAAGGTTTAAGTCTGCAGAATAAGTTTATAAAGAAGCTCAAACATGCTTCTATACTCATACTTTATTGGATTTTCAACTGTTTTAACTAGCAGTTGAAACAACAGAAATCCTCTTTTGTATGTTCCTTGTCTTTGTGTCTGGTCTTGTTGGAAATCTTCTTCACAACAGTTAAACAAACAGTTGAAACACACAGAAACAACAGATTCCTTTTCCAGATTGTAACTTTCAAGAATAATGAAATTCAGCTTCCGTTTGTAACTTCTTTCCTGCAGAGACATGTTAGTTCTCCATTCCTTTTGTTCCAAGGATACCTGAGATTTTTGTACCTCCTTTCATCATGTTCTATGTACTGATAAGTACATTTTCAATTAGTCTAATCACATGTGTGTTTCAACAGGGTTTCCTAATTTTCAAGTGAAGCATTGAAGACCAATCATTTTTCATTTCCGCACATCAACTAAGCTTAGGTAACTTCATGGTGTTTCTTACCCAAAGAATTTGTAATTTACAAATGTTTACACCTTATCTTTCTTTGCAAGAATATATGTATCATGCATTTTCTCCCTAATTCCAACTATCCATTTTCCTTTCTTATTCTGAAGGGTGTCACTGCCATTATTACTACAATGGAAATTGCACTGCGAGAAGTGATTTGGAATCAAAGAGAAAATAACATGGGGAAAATGTTTCCTTAATGTTCCAATTTTTCTGTTTCTTTGGATCTTGCCATACTTATTACTGGTTCTTTCATTTGGTTTGTAAACAAGGTGTTGTAAGAACAGAAATAGTTGGTGAAGAAGCTAAACCAGTTCAGCCTTAAGATTTATATACTCTTTCCGAAACATTTTTTCCTCCATTTTTTCTTCATGGTACAATGATTTTTCCTCCTTTTTCCTATTTTCAATCTCAACACAAACAACACAATGAGAACCAGAAACAGACCTGGAAGAAACAGTAGAAACAGTTTTCAAACCCAGTCGGACGCGCGCTAGAAAGAAAGAAACAAAGAACCAGTCAGGCGCGCGCTAGAAAGAAAGAACCGCGCGGGAAAGAAGCATCGTGGACCAGAAAGCCTGCGAACGAAGTCCCCTGTGCGAACTCTCGTCTGCTTGACGCAGAAAGCGGCGTATAGGAACTCCCACAGGGCAGTGCGCGCCCAAACAAACGCAGCGTCAAGCGGGGGTGCGCGCGTTCGCTAGGCAGCGACTGTGCGCATGTTACGACCTGCCGGTTTCGTTAGCTGCGTGCTCTAGGTTCGTGTTGGTCCCGTTTTCTATGATACTCCCTCCGTAAACTACAGAGGGAGAATTTTTATTTTTTTCGTTTTCATTTTTTTTGCTTAGGTTTTATTTGTTTTTCACCGGTTTTCTTCAGTTTTACTTTTTCTCCCTCATTTTGTTTTCGTTTTCTCATTGGTTTTTTGGCTTTTTTTTCTTTGTTATACATTGGTATTCTTTCTTGTTTTTCTTCATTTTCTTCGGGTTTTTTTGCTTTCATTTTTGTTTTTTTGTCAGTTTTTATTTGTTTCTTTTTTTCCACACATCTCTTCTTTTTCTCAGTCCATGTACATTTCTATCAAACACTTCGGATATTTTTAAAATACATGATGTATTCTTTTTAAATACATGTATTGAACACTCTTTTGAATTCATAATAACATTTTTCTATATACACGTTGTACATTTTTAAATGGAAATAAACATTTTTTATCCTATAGGGACATTATTTAATATTGTATAAACATTTTTTAAAATGTTATGAACATTTTTTTTGAACCAACGGAATTTTATTTAGAATGTCACAAACATTTTTTTGAATCGCTAAAATTTGGCTTACAAATGTCATGCACATTTTTTAATGGTATGAAACATTTTGATTACAGTACGCAAATATATTTCAATTTTTTTTTGTAAAATATCAGAAAAAAATTGAAACTTATGAACATCTTATTTAAATCGTATGTGTATTTTTTTTCTATGTATTGAGTTTTGGTTTAATTTTTTCGCGAATACGCAAAAGTGCGTATCATTTCATTGATAGGAAGGAGAGTACCGGGGGGGGGGGGGATCCGAGCCTTGTACGCAAGAGGCAAGACATGGAGCCGCAGAGCATTGGTGACGAGGTGCTCACCCCGTTACATGAGAGGCCCTATGCTATCAAAGCGCTTAGACCGCGCGCGCCTGCCCGAGCCCAGGCGCGGGCCTCTTCCTGGATCGATGAGAAGAGTCGCGAGGTGGAGGGGATCTCGCCGTCGAAGACGCAGCTGTTGCGGTAGCGCCAAATAGACCATGCCGTGAGCACCGTCAGCGTGGCTAGGCCCTTGCGTTGGCCGGTAGGGGAGCTCCTGATTGTGACCGAGCACCATGGAAGAAAGGCTTCATTGGCAGAAGGGGGGAGAGAAGTAGCACGGGCCCAAGCAAGAACGTCGTGCCAAATTTGACGGGAGAAGGGGCATCCAATGATGATGTGCTGCATGGTCTCCTCGGCCTGGTCACATAGGGCACAAGGATCATTGTGCGGCAGGCCATGACGAGCGAGTCGAGCAGACGTCCAGCAGCGGTCGAGGTCGGCGAGCCAAGTGAATATCTTGACACGGAGGGGAGCCCAACATCTCCAAGTAAGGCGCCAGAATGGTGCAATAGTGGATTCGGAGTAGAGAGCGCAATAGCAGGATCTGGACGAGTATTAGGCATTGGCAGTCCATCGCCAGAGGAGGCGGTCCGGGCGGGAGGAGAGGGTGGTGTACCAGAGTAATCTCCAGAGGCGGACGTAATCGATCAAGGTGGTGGGGTTGAGAGCGCCGCGTAGATCAGCGATCCAGCGCCGGTCCTGAAGGGCGTCGGCGACAGTGCGCTTTCGCAGGCGCTGTGGAACCAGGGGGAGCAGGGACGGAGCTAGATCCAAGACGGTGCGACCGTTGAGCCAGTGGTCGGTCCAAAAGAGGCATGTTTGGCCGTCACCAACGGCCCAGGAAGTGGAAGCCCTGAAGATGGTAGAGACATCGTGGTCGCTCTGGAGGTGGAGATGTGCCCAAGGCTTGGAGGGATCCGTGCGCTGGAGCCAAAGCCACCGGACTCGCAAGGCGATGCCCTGGCGGTGGAGGTCCTGAATGCCAAGCCCGCCGAGCTCGAGAGGGCGGCAGACACGTTGCCAGCTGACGGGACCGTGGCCACTGCGGGTTTCCTTTCTGCCATACCACAAGAACTCGCGGAGGGTGCGGTTGATCTGCTTGAGAATAGGCGGGCAGATGGCGATGGCCACCATAATGTGGGAAGGGATCGCGCAAAGGACATGACGAACCAGAGCGAGGCGTTCGCCGCGGGAGAGAAGGGCAGCGCGCCAGGTGGGCAACTTCCTCGCGAGCCTCTCCACAATAGGCTGCAGGGAGGAGGCGGAGGGTTTCCGCACTGACAGTGGGATGCCCAGGTAGGTGATAGAAACTCGAGGACAGCACATGCGAGTTTGTTGTTGATGCACGCAAGCTCCGAATCACCACAACGGATGGGCGTGGCCGAGCATTTAGCAAAGTTGGTGCGGAGCCCGGAAGCCATGCCAAAGACGCGCAACAGCTCACGGATGACTCGCAGGTCGTGGCTGGAAGGGTGGCAGAATATGACCACGTCATCGGCGAAGATGGATATGCTCGAGGCGGCGTGGCGGGTAGTGAGTCGCTGGAGCAGACCGTGCTGATGGGCGTGAAGCAACAGAGAGTTGAGGACATCGATGGCCATGGTGAAAAGCATGGGAGATATCGGATCACCCTGACGCAAGCCGCAGGCGAGGGCGATCGGGGGGCCGGGGGATCCGTTGATAAGGATCCGCGTGCCCGCGGTGGAGAGGAGAATGGCGATCCATTCGATCCAGCGACGTCCGAAGCCCAGATGCCGGAGGACGTCGATGAGGAAGGGCCAAGAAAGCGAGTCGAACGCGCGTGCAATGTCAAGCTTAAGGAGGACGCGGGGTAGCCGAAGATTATGAAGTTGGCGCGCGATCTGCTGGACCAACATGAAGTTGTCGTGCACACAACACCCAACAATGAAAGCGCTCTGGTTCGTGGACACGAGCTGCCCCAGGCGTGGGGCGAGCCGGAGGGAGAGGACCTTGGCAATGAGCTTGGCCACAAGGTGGAGTAGACTGATGGGGCGGTATTCCGAGAGGGCGGCGGCGTCTTACTGAAGGAAATATGCCCTAGAGGCAATAATAAAGTTATTATTTATTTCCTCATATCATGATAAATGTTTATTATTCATGCTAGAATTGTATTAACCGGAAACATGATACATGTGTGAATACATAAACAAACATATAGTCACTAGTATGCCTCTACTTGACTAGCTCATTAATCAAAGATGGTTATGTTTCCTAACCATAGACATGTGTTGTCATTTGATTAATGGGATCACATCATTAGGAGAATGATGTGATTGACATGACCCATTCCGTTAGCCTAGCACTTGATCGTTTAGTATATTGCTATTGCTTTCTTCATGACTTATACATGTTCCTGTAACTATGAGATTATGCAACTCCCGTTTACCGGAGGAACACTTTGGATACTACCAAACGTCACAATGTAACTGGGTGATTATAAATGAGTACTACAGGTCTCTCCGAAGGTACATGTTGAGTTGGCGTATTTCGAGATTAGGTTTTGTCACTCCGATTGTCGTAGAGGTATCTCTGGGCCCTCTCGGTAATGCACATCACTATAAGCCTTGCAAGCAATGTGACCAATGAGTTGGTTACGGGATGATGCATTACGTAACGAGTATAGAGACTTGCCGGTAACGAGATTGAACTAGGTATTGGATACCGATGATCGAATCTCGGGCAAGTAACATACCGATGACAAAGGGAACAACGTATGTTGTTATGCGGTTTGATCGATAAAGATCTTCGTAGAATATGTAGGAACCAATATGGGCATCCAGGTTCCGCTATTGGTTATTGACCGAGAATAGTTCAAGGTCATGTATACATAGTTCTCGAACCCGTAGGGTCCGCACGCTTAACGTTACGATGACAGTTTTATTATGAGTTTATAAGTTTTGATGTACTGAAGTTTGTTCGGAGTCCCGGATGTGATCATGGACATGACGAGGAGTCTTGAAATGGTCGAGACATAAAGATTGATATATTGGAAGCCTATGTTTGGACATCGGAAGTGTTCCGGGTGAAATCGACATTTTACCGGAGTACCGGGGGGTTACCGGAACCCTCCCGGGGGTTATTGGGCCTACATGGGCCATAAGGGAGAAGAGGAGAGGAGGCAAGAGGTGGGCAGAGCCCCCTCCCCTCCCTAGTCCGAATAGGACAAGGAGAAGGGGGCGGCGCCCCCCCTTTCCTTCCCCTCTTCCTCCTCCTTCCCCCTTCTCCTACTCCAACTAGGAAAGAAGGGAGTCCTACTCCCGGTGGGAGTAGGACTCCCCCCTTGGCGCGCCCTCCTTGGCCGGCCGCCTCCTCCCCCTGGTTCCTTTATATACGGGGGCGGGGGGCACCCTAGGACACACAACTTGATCTACGGATCGTTCCTTAGCCGTGTGCGATGCCCCCCTCCACCATATTCCACCTCGGTCATATCGTCGCGGAGTTTAGTCGAAGCCCTGCGCCAGTAGAACATCATCATCGTCACCATGCCGTCGTGTTGACGGAACTCATCCCCAAAGCTTTGCTGGATCGGAGCCCGGGGATCGTCATCGAGCTAAACGTGTGCTGAACTCGGAGGTGCCGTACGTTCGGTGCTTGGATCGGTCGGATCGTGAAGACGTACGACTACATCAACCGCGTTTTCATAACGCTTCCGCTTACGGTCTACGAGGGTACGTGGACGACACTCTCCCCTCTCGTTGCTATGCCATCACCATGATCTTGCGTGTGCGTAGGAATTTTTTTGAAATTACTATGTTCCCCAACAGTGGCATCCGAGCCTAGGTTTTATGCTTTGATGTTATATGCACGAGTAGAACACAAGTGAGTTGTGGGCGATACAAGTCATACTGCTTACCAGCATGTCATACTTTGGTTCGGCGGTATTGTGAGATGAAGCGGCCCAGACCGACATTACGCGTACGCTTACGCGAGACTGGTTTCACCGTTACGAGCACTCATGCTTAAAGGTGGCTGGCGGGTGTCTGTCTCTCTCACTTTAGCTGAATCGAGTGTGGCTACGCCCGGTCCTTGCGAAGGTTAAAACAACACTAACTTGACGAACTATCGTTGTGGTTTTGATGCGTAGGTAAGAACGGTTCTTGCTAAGCCCGTAGCAGCCACGTAAAATATGCAACAACAAAGTAGAGGACGTCTAACTTGTTTTTGCAGGGCATGTTGTGATGTTATATGGTCAAGACGTGATGCTACATTTTATTGTATGAGATGATCATGTTTTGTAACCGAAGTTATCGGCAACTGGCAGGAGCCATATGGTTGTCGCTTTAATGTATGAAATGCAAACGCCCTGTAATTGCTTTACTTTATCACTAAGCGGTAGCGATAGTCGTAGAAGCAATAGATGGCGTAACGACAACGATGCTACGATGGAGATCAAGGTGTCGCGCCGGTGACGATGGTGATCACGACGGTGCTTCGAAGATGGAGATCACAAGCACAAGATGATGATGGCCATATCATATCACTTATATTGATTGCATGTGATGTTTATCCTTTATGCATCTTATCTTGCTTTGATTGATGGTAGCATTTTAAGATGATCTCTCACTAATAATCAAGAAGTGTTCTCCCTGAGTATGCACCGTTGCGAAAGTTCTTCGTGCTGAGACACCACGTGATGATCGGGTGTGATAGGCTCTACGTTCAAATACAACGGGTGCAAAACAGTTGCACACGCGGAATACTCAGGTCATACTTAACGAGCCTAGCATATACAGATATGGCCTCGGAACACGGAGACCGAAAGGTCGAACGTGAATCATATAGTAGATATGATCAACATAGTGATGTTCACCATTGAAACTACTCCATCTCACGTGATGATCGGACATGGTTTAGTTGATTTGGATCACGTAATCACTTAGATGACTAGAGAGATGTCTGTCTAAGTGGGAGTTCTTAAGTAATATGATTAATTGAACTTAAATTTATCATGAACTTAGTACCTGATAGTATTTTGCTTGTCTATGTTTGTTGTAGATAGATGGCTCGTGTTGTTGTTCCGTTGAATTTTAATGCGTTCCTTGAGAAAGCAAAGTTGAAAGATGATGGTAGCAATTACATGGACTGGGTCCGTAACCTGAGGATTATCCTCATTGTTGCACAGAAGAATTACGTCCTGGAAGCACCGCTGAGTGTCAGGCCTACTACTGATGCAACTGACGATGTTAAGAACGTCTGGCAGAGCAAAGCTGATGACTACTCGATAGTTCAGTGTGCCATGATTTACGGCTTAGAACCGGGTCTTCAACGACGTTTTGAACGTCATGGAGCATATGAGATGTTCCAGGAATTGAAGTTAATATTTCAAGCAAATGCCCGGATTGAGAGATATGAAGTCTCCAATAAGTTCTATAGCTGCAAGATGGAGGAGAATAGTTCTGTCAGTGAACACATACTCAAAATGTCTGGGTATAATAATCACTTGATTCAACTGGGAGTTAATCTTCCTGATGATAGTGTCATTGACAGAATTCTCCAATCACTGCCACCAAGCTACAAGAGCTTCGTGATGAACTATAATATGCAAGGGATGGACAAGACTATTACCGAGCTCTTCGCAATGCTAAAAGCCGCGGAGGTAGAAATCAAGAAGGAGCATCAAGTGTTGATGGTTAACAAGACCACCAGTTTCAAGAAAAAGGGCAAAGGGAAGAAGAAGGGGAACTTCAAGAAGAACAACAAACAAGTTGCTGCTCAAGAGAAGAAACCCAAGTCTAGACCAAAGCCTGAAACTGAGTGCTTCTACTGCAAGCAGACTGGACACTGGAAGCGGAACTGCCCCAAGTATTTGGCGGATAAGAAGGATAGCAAAGTGAACAAAGGTATATGTGATATACATGTTATTGATGTGTACCTTACTAATGCTCGCAGTAGTACCTGGGTATTTGATACTGGTTCTGTTGCTAATATTTGCAACTCAAAACAGGGACTACGGATTAAGCAAAGATTGACTAAGGACGAGGTGACAATGCGCGTGGGAAATGGTTCCAAAGTCGATGTGATCGCGGTCGGCACGCTACCTCTACATCTACCATCGGGATTAGTTTTAGACCTAAATAATTGTTATTTGGTGCCAACGTTGAGCATGAACATTATATCTGGATCTTGTTTGATGTGAGACGGTTATTCATTTAAATCAGAGAATAATGGTTGTTCTATTTATATGAGTAATATCTTTTATGGTCATGCACCCTTGAAGAGTGGTCTATTTTTATTAAATCTCGATAGTAGTGATACACATATTCATAGTGTTGAAACCAAAAGATGCAGAGTTGATAATGATAGTGCAACTTATTTGTGGCACTGCCGTTTAGGTCATATCGGTGTAAAGCGCATGAAGAAACTCCATACTGATGGGCTTTTGGAATCACTTAATATGAATCACTTGGTACTTGCGAACCGTGTCTCATGGGCAAGATGACTAAAACGCCGTTCTCTGGAACTATGGAGCGAGCAACTGATTTGTTGGAAATCATACATACTGATGTTTGTGGTCCAATGAATGTTGAGGCTCGCGGCGGGTATCGTTATTTTCTCACCTTCACAGATGATTTAAGCAGATATGTGTATATCTACTTAATGAAACACAAGTCTGAAACATTTGAAAAGTTCAAAGAATTTCAAAGTGAAGTGGAAAATCATCGTAACAAGAAAATAAAGTTTCTACGATCTGATCGTGGAGGAGAATATTTGAGTTATGAGTTTGGTTTACATTTGAAACAATGCAGAATAGTTTCGCAACTCACGCCACCTGGAACACCACAACGAAATGGTGTGTCCGAACGTCGTAATCGTACTTTACTAGATATGGTGCGATCTATGAAGTCTCTTACTGATTTACCGCTATCGTTCTGGGGTTATGTTTTAGATACGGCCGCATTCACATTGAATAGGGCACCATCAAAATCCGTTAAGACAACGCCTTATGAACTGTGGTTTGGCAAGAAACCAAACTTGTCGTTTCTTAAAGTTTGGGGCTGCGATGCTTATGTGAAGAAACTTCAACCAGATAAGCTCAAACCTAAATCAGAGAAATGTGTCTTCATAGGATACCCAAAAGAGACCATTGGGTACACCTTCTATCACAGATCTGAGGGCAAGATTTTCGCTGCTAAAATCGGATCCTTTCTAGAGAAGGAGTTTCTCTCGAAAGAAGTGAGTGGGAGGAAAGTAGAACTTGATGAGATAACTGTATCTGCTCCCTTGTTGGAAAGTAGTTCATCACAAGAACCGGTTCCTGTGACAACTACACCAATTAGTGAGGAAGCTAATGATATTGATCATGAAACTTTAGATCAAGTTTCTTCTGAACCTTGTAGGTCTACCAGAGTAAGATCCGCACCAGAGTGGTACGGTAATCCTATTCTGGAAGTCATGTTACTTGACCATGATGAACCTACGAACTATGAGGAAGCGATGATGAGCCCAGATTCTGCAAAATGGCTAGAGGCCATGAAATCTGAGATGGGATCCATGTATGAGAACAAAGTATGGACTTTGGTTGACTTGCCCGATGATCGGCAAGCCATTGAGAATAAATGGATCTTTAAGAAGAAGACTGACGCTGATGGTAATGTAACTGTCTATAAAGCTCGACTTGTTGTGAAAGGTTTTCGACAAGTTCAAGGGGTTGACTACGATGAGACTTTCTCACCCGTAGCGATGCTTAAGTCTGTCCGAATCATGTTAGCTATTACTGCATTTCATGATTATGAAATCTAGCAAATGGATGTCAAAACTGCATTTTTGAATGGATTTCTAGAAAAAGAGTTGTATATGATGCAGCCAGAAGGTTTTGTTGATCCAAAAAGTGCTAACAAAGTGTGCAAGATCCAGTGATCCATTTATGGACTGGTGCAAGCATCTCGAAGTTGGAATAAACGCTTTGATAGTGTGATCAAAGCATATGGTTTTATACAGACTTTTGGAGAATCCTGTATTTACAAGAAAGTGAGTGGGAGCTCTGTAGCATTTCTGATATTATATGTAGATGACATATTATTAATTGGAAATGATATAGAATTTCTGGATAGCATAAAGGGATACTTGAATAAAAGTTTTTCAATGAAAGACCTCGGTGAAGCTGCTTACATATTGGGCATCAAGATTTATAGAGATAGATCAAGACGCTTAATAGGACTTTCACAAAGCACATACCTTGATAAAATTTTGAAAAAGTTCAAAATGGATCAGGCAAAGAAAGGGTTCTTGCCCATGCTTCAAAGTGTGAAGTTGAGTCAAACTCAATGTCCGACCACAGCAGAAGATAGAGAGAAAATGAAAGATGTTCCCTATGCTTCAGCCATAGGCTCTATCATGTATGCAATGCTGTGTACCAGACCTGACGTATGCTTAGCAATAAGCTTGGTAGGAGGGTACCAAAGTAATCCAGGAGTGGATCACTGGACAGCGGTCAAGAACATCCTGAAATACCTGAAAAGGACTAAGGATATGTTTCTCGTATATGGAAGTGACAAAGAGCTAGTCGTAAATGGTTACGTTGATGCAAGCTTTGACACTGATCCGGACGATTCTAAATCGCAAACTGGATACGTATTTTTATTAAACGGTGGAGCTGTAAGTTGGTGCAGTTCTAAACAAAGCGTCGTGGCGGGATCTACATGTGAAGCGGAGTACATAGCTGCTTCGGAAGCAGAAAATGAAGGAGTCTGGATGAAGGAGTTCATTTCCGATCTAGGTGTCATACCTAGTGCATCGGGACCACTGAAGATCTTCTGTGACAATACTGGTGCAATTGCCTTGGCAAAGGAATCCAGATTTCACAAGAGGACCAAGCACATCAAGAGACGCTTCAATTCCATCCGGGACCATGACTCCATGGGTGTTAGAATCATTACTATGTAATCTAGATTATTGACTCTAGTGCAAGTGGGAGACTGAAGGAAATATGCCCTAGAGGCAATAATAAAGTTATTATTTATTTCCTCATATCATGATAAATTTTTATTATTCATGCTAGAATTGTATTAACCGGAAACATGATACATGTGTGAATACATAGACAAACATATAGTCACTAGTATGCCTCTACTTGACTAGCTCATTAATCAAAGATGGTTATGTTTCCTAACCATAGACATGTGTTGTCATTTGATTAATGGGATCACATCATTAGGAGAATGATGTGATTGACATGACCCATTCCGTTAGCCTAGCACTTGATCGTTTAGTATATTGCTATTGCTTTCTTCATGACTTATACATGTTCCTGTAACTATGAGATTATGCAACTCCCGTTTACCGGAGGAACACTTTGGGAACGTCACAACGTAACTGGGTGATTATAAAGGAGTACTACAGGTGTCTCCGAAGGTACATGTTGAGTTGGCGTATTTCGAGATTAGGTTTTGTCACTCCGATTGTCGGAGAGGTATCTCTGGGCCCTCTCGGTAATGCACATCACTATAAGCCTTGCAAGCAATGTGACCAATGAGTTGGTTACGAGATGATGCATTACGTAACGAGTAAAGATACTTGCTGGTAACGAGATTGAACTAGGTATTGGATACCGACGATCGAATCTCGGGCAAGTAACATACCGATGACAAAGGGAACAACGTATGTTGTTATGCGGTTTGACCGATAAAGATCTTCGTAGAATATGTAGAAACCAATATGGGCATCCAGGTTCCGCTATTGGTTATTGACCGAGAATAGTTCTAGGTCATGTCTACATAGTTCTCGAACCCGTAGGGTCCGCACGCTTAACGTTACGATGACAGTTTTATTATGAGTTTATAAGTTTTGATGTACCGAAGTTTGTTCGGAGTCCCGGATGTGATCACGGACATGACGAGGAGTCTCGAAATGGTCGAGACATAAAGATTGATATATTGGAAGCCTATGTTTGGACATCGGAAGTGTTCCGGGTGAAATCGACATTTTACCGGAGTACCGGGGGGTTACCGGAACCCTCCCGGGGGTTATTGGGCCTACATGGGCCATAAGGGAGAAGAGGAGAGGAGGCAAGAGGTGGGCCGCGCCCCTCCCCTCCTTAGTCCGAATAGGACAAGGAGAAGGGGGGCGGCGCCCCCCTTTCCTTCCCCTCTTCCTCCTCCTTCCCCCTTCTCCTACTGCAACTAGGAAAGAAGGGAGTCCTACTCCCGGTGGGAGTAGGACTCCCCCCCTTGGCGCGCCCTCCTTGGCCGGCCGCCTCCTCCCCCCTGGCTCCTTTATATACGGGGGCGGGGGGCACCCTAGGACACAGAAGTTGATCTATGGATCGTTCCTTAGCCGTGTGCGGTGCCCCCCTCCACCATATTCCACCTCGGTCATATCGTCGCGGAGTTTAGTCGAAGCCCTGCGCTGGTAGAACATCATCATCGTCACCATGCCGTCGTGCTGACGGAACTCATCCCCAAAGCTTTGCTGGATCGGAGCCCGGGGATCGTCATCGAGCTGAACGTGTGCTGAACTCGGAGGTGCCGTACGTTCGGTGCTTGGATCGGTCGGATCGTGAAGACGTACGACTACATCAACCGCGTTGTCATAACGCTTCCGCTTACGGTCTACGAGGGTACGTGGATGACACTCTCCCCTCTCGTTGCTATGCCATCACCATGATCTTGCGTGTGTGTAGGATTTTTTTTGAAATTACTACGTTCCCCAACACTTGCTTCTTGGGCGAGAGGGTGATAAGGGCTTCGTTGAGATGCTGCAAGCTACGCCCGTTCATGGAGTAGAACTTGTCAAAGATAGCGCAAATGTCGGCCTTGACGATGTCCCAGCATGCCACAGGAAATTCAGAAGTGAAGCCATCAGGGCCTGGAGCCTTGTCGCGGGGAAGCGCGCGAGCAGCTCGAAGGATCTCTTCCTCAGAGAAAGGAAGCTCGAGGTCAGTGAGGTCGAATGATCGGTCGTTGAACTAATCAAGATCGAGGGCGAATTTGCGAGGCGAGGAGGAACCGAAGAGCGAGGAGAAATGATCAAAGGCGGCCTCGGCCATGCCCTGCTCGTCAAGTTTTGGTTTAATGACTCCATCATTTTTTTATATTGTATAATTATATTTTTTAAATGCCACATACATGCTTTTAAACGCGTGAAATTTTTTATATCCACAAACATTTTTCGTACACATGGTTAACAATTTTCCATACATGTTTACTATTTTTCAAATGCATGATTAATATTTTCAACTTGTTATGTAAAGTGTTTTTCATAATATAAATATATTTACAAATATAAAAAATAGAAACAAAATCAAGCAAAAAACAAAAAAATGACAAGAAAAAAACAAAAAACATTGGTGATGTTAGCAGGCGGGATCATTGAGCCGACCTAGTAGTGCGCCTGCAAGCGACCCTGTGATAGAAATCGCTGCAAGCGGCACACAATCGCACGCATGTTAGGCTCACACCACGCCTTTTGTTGTGCCTAAGCTGTGATGTGAGGCACGCCGAACGCTACGCTAGCGTCAAACAAAACTAATTCCTACCGCGCACCCAAGAACATGTTGTTGGAAATAGATCACGAAATTGGGTTTACCACAGGACGCACAGTCGCCACGATGGAAGTAGAGTTGGTGATGCATGTAGTCGATCAGCCGAGTCGTTGAAAGTGCTAGTTATCGACTAGAGGGGGGTGAATAGACGATTTTTATGAGAGTATTCGAAACAGGCAATATCTCCGAAGACAGAAAGGTAAAAAAGTAACTAAACATGATACAACGGTGGATAAACTACACTAGTCATGCAAAGATGTCAAAGTACAGTACAAGTGATGCACGAAGACTAGTTGCAACTAGGTAGAACATATCAGATTTGGAAGATGGTGTGAAGACAAATATGCTATGAGAGTAAATGTCTTCGAATAGAACAGGCAACCAAAGACTTCACGAAGCTATACTGTAACTAAAGGAGTGAAATGATAGAACCAGTTGCTTGATGAAGACAAGGATTTGGTAGACCAGTTCCAGTTGTTACGACAAGTGTACATCTGATTAAGGAGGCTGAGATTGAACTCAAAAGACCACATCTTCACCTTATTCCCCTTGAGCTAAGACCCGCAGATCTCGCCCAATCACTCAGGTAAGTCTTTAAGGTAGACTTCCAAACCTTCACAGACTTTGCTCACCGGAAATCCACAATAACTCTTGGATTCTCATAACGCGGCGCCTAACTGACTGGAAGATCACAGTCTTCAAGTGTAATAAGTCTTCGGTTCACGCGAAACAGAAAGGCTTTGGTGATGCTTAACACTCTTTGTGCTCTGGGTGTTTTGGGTTTGTCCTCGCAAGGATTCTCTCTCAAAGGCTTCGGAGGTGGGTTGCTCTCAAACGACAAAAGTCATACTCTTAACTCGGAGCAGCCACCAACTTATGGTGGAGGGGTGACTATTTATAGCCAGAGGGCAACCCAACATGATTTTTTCGAAATGACCCTGGATCATTGGGGAACTGACATGCGTCCAACGGTAGGAATTTGAACCCATGCGGCAACTTTACTTGGGCTCCAAGTAAAGCTGACAACCAACTCTAGAAGAGATTTTCTCTCATTTGTCTTCGCTCAAAGACATAGGGTATTAGGTTGAGCATCACGTCAGTTTTCTGACTTTGTTTGCCTCGACCCCACTTAACAGTTCGGTGGTTCCTACGACTTAGGAAAGACGAAAATGAAACCACGAAAGAATGTCTTCGCGCTCCATTGACTTCCGAAGAATGTCTTCACGTGTCATTATCTTCGACACGTGTGTCTTCGCGAACCACCATTGTCTTCAATGTCTTCATATATTTTTAGGGGTCGTCTTCGATGGGTAAACCAAATTAATAGGGACTTCTACCAATGTTCTTCCACTACTGCAGGATGCTGCTAACGCGACACTACGATCAGAGACCCTTCGACGAAACTGTGTGCAATGCAATAATCGCAAACAGTGATGTAAAATAACCGTCAAAAAAGATGAAAAACGTTTGTGATGGCAGATACATCAAACAAGGTTTGGATTTTAGTTGCGTGTGCGATGTGGCATATGGTTCAGTCCAATAAATTGTTTGTGATGAGGCAAAACAACAGCAACGGGCAGCCAGATGGAGGTGCGTGCGGTACATAACGTACAGTTCACTCGGATAAACTGTTTGTGATGAGGCGGAACTAGAGAAACGGGCAGTCGGATGAAGGTGTGCGCGATATACGACATACAATTCACTTAGATGAACTGTTTGTGATTAGGTGGAAGAAAAGAAACAGTCTGCCAGATCAAAGTGTATGCGATAGAGGGCAAATGGTTCACTCGGATGAACTGTTTGCGTTGAGCCAAGAGAACAGAAACGATTTAATTTAACAAGATGTGTGTGATAAACAGCAAACAGGTCTGTAATCAGAAATGATTGCGAAGACCGATAATAACACATACGATTGCTGCTAATAAGACATGTGTGTTGTGCGATGGGATTGCATACAGAACAACATATTATATATATAGGTGGCTACAACACACATGACATTTGCACACACCAAAGTAAACTATTACATGCATAATTACATAGGTGGCTACTACACACATGACATTCCCACACACCAAAGTAAACTATATATTACATGCATAATTACCTAGGATAAATAATCATTTAATCATGATCTACTTCTTGTGATGCTTGTCGCTACTGCTCTTCTTGTGGCTCGATCCGGCCTCGTCGATTTCGGTAACGAGGCACTTCCTCATGTCAACTATCCGCCTGTGCATCTCATAGCATGTGTACACGCTCTTGGCGATGAACCTGAGGTGAGGTTCATCCAGTAGCCGCGTCCAGGCCATGTGCCAGGATACGGGATGTGTTATGTTGGCATCCTACTTCATCTTTTCGTAGTAGGGGTCGATGATGGCCGAGGCGAGTTCAACTAGGGAGTCCTTCTTGGTGCTGCCCCAGACCCTGCAGTGGTCACGGATTTCAATAAGGTTCTTGTAGGCCAAGCCCATAACCTTGATTGCCTTTACATCGTTGCATGTTTCCACCGTAGCGAACTTGTAGTCGGTGCTGTTGACAACCCTGGCGAAACTATCGCAAGGCTCTATGGCCATGCAGTAGTGGAAGATGAGGACATGATGGCGCACGCATAACTGGGCGACGGCAACCTTCTGATCTTTGCCGGGATGACCGTCGGTGTACTGGAGGTCGATGCCAACCACCTTTACTTGTCTCAAGCAAGCAACTGCTCCACGGTGTTGATGTAGTCCTCCACCACGGCCGGGTCGATGGTGTACACCACGGAGAGATCTGTCTCCCTCGTGTGGGTCTCCACTTTATGCTCGCCGAACTCCATTGGAGCGCCGCTAGATATCCTCTATATATGTGTCATCGTGGGTGTGCTTGTTGTGTTGTGGGGCGAGATCAAAAGGTTGAAGAGACTAAGGTTATAATGGCCGTGGGAATTAGAGGGGAAGTCGGACGGCCTCGAATATCCGCATGCCCAGATGGCATTTCTAATTTGCAGCGCATAACTCCATCGTGCCGCACGTAATTGCATCGCGGCGACGCACGCGGCGCAACTGCATGCATATGGCCCCCCCAACTTGATCACGCGCAGGCCCCAACCGCTGGCAGAGCGCGCACACAGGGATGCGAGCAGAGCGCTCTACGGTCGCCTCAACGGCGAGCAACCACACTTATATATATATATATATATATATATATATATATAGCAGTTGAACACACAAGGAAAAGTTGTCGACAAGTCGAGCGCATGGAGGTACGCGAGCAGAGCGTGTCGCAGCGCCTAACGGCGAGCAGAGCATGCCGGCGGACGCGAGCAGAGGTCGGCACAGTGATACTCCCTCTGCAAACTAATATAAGAGCGTTTAGATTACTATTTTAGTGATCTAAACGCTTTTATATTAGTTTACATAGGGAGTACGTGGCAAATAAGATGAAATGTGCGAGCGATGGCGGAGACATCAAGCCCGAAACAGATTGGAGTTGGGTGTGCGATATGTGACATACAGTTGATCCATTCGAGTTGTTTGTGATAGAATAAGCCGTGTGTGTTGTGGGCAAATGCTTCCTGGTATATAACCTTTGTGATTGATGAATTCATCACCGACGAATTACCTAGTGTGGTCCGTGTGCAATGTGATATGCTCTGTCTGCACAACATCAGCCGGCGCGATGACGATCAAGACAGAGATGACGATCAAGATGACTGCAGGAGGCACAATGGCCGTCGGGCATCATCCTGGCGCGACCGCCTGTTCCGAAGCTGATCCAAGGCTCCCCGCCAAGACGACGAACGCGGCAGCAACTCGCTTCATGATAGGCGTCGCGATGAAAGCGGCTCTCGCAACCTTCATGAAGATGGCAGGCGCCGCCGCTCGGCCTCCATGACTCCTTATGCCAGGAAGATCGACGTTGCTGATACGTCTCCAACGTATCTATAATTTTTTATTGTTCCATGCTATTATATTACCCGTTTTGGATGTTTATGGGCTTTACTTTACACTTTTATATCATTTTTGGGACTAACCTACTAACCGGAGGCCCAACCCAAATTGCTGTTTTTTTGCCTATTTCAGTGTTTCGAAGAAAAGGAATATCAAACGGAGTCCAAACAGAATGAAACCTTTGGGAGCGATCTTTTTGGAACAAACGCAATCCAGGTGACTTGGAGTGGACGTCAAGAAGCAGCCGAGGCGGCCACGAGGGTGCTTGGCGCGCCCTAGGGGGGTGGGTGCGCCCCCACCCTCGTGGGCCTCTCGTGGCTCCCCTGACCGATCTCCTTCGCTTATATATACTCTCATACCCTGAAAACATCGGGGAGCACAATAGATCGGGAGTTCCGCTGCCGCAAGCCTCTGTAGCCATCAAAAACCAATCGAGACCCTGTTCCGGCACCCTGCCGGAGGGGGGATCCCTCATCGGTGGCCATCTTCATCATCCTGGCACTCACCATGACGAGGAGGGAGTAGTTCACCCTTGGGGCCGAGGGTATAATAGCTATGTGTTTGATCTCTCTCTCTCTCTCTCGTGTTCTTGATATGGCACGATCTTGATGTATCGTGAGCTTTGCTATTATAGTTGGATCTTATGATGTTTCTCCCCCTCTACTCTCTTGTGATGAATTGAGTTTTTCCCCTTGAAGTTGTCTTGTCGGATTGAGTCTTTAAGGATTTTAGAACACTTGATGTATGTCTTGCTGTGCTTATCTGTGGTGACAATGGGATATTCACGTGATCTACTTGATATATGTTTTGGTGATCAACTTGCGGGTTCAATGAACTTATGCATAGGGGTTGGCACACGTTTTCGTCTTGACTCTCCAGTAGAAACTTTGGGGCACTCTTTGAAGTACTTTGTGTTGGTTGAATAGATGAATCTGAGATTGTGTGATGCATATCGTATAATCATGCCCACAGATACTTGAGGTGACATTGGAGTATCTAGGTGACATTAGGGTTTTGGTTGATTGTGTCTTAAGGTGTTATTCTAGTACGAACTCTGCGATAGATCGAATGGAAAGAATAGCTTCGTGTTATTTTACTACGGACTCTTGAATAGATCGATCAGAAAGAATAACTTTGAGGTGGTTTAGTACCCTACAATAATCTCTTCGTTTGTTCTCCGCTATTAGTGACTTTGGAGTGACTCTTTGTTGCATGTTGAGGGATAGTTATATGATCTAGTTATGTTATTATTGTTGAGAGAACTTGCACGAGTTAAAGTATGAACCTTAGGCCTTGTTTCCTAGCATTGCAATATTGTTTACGCTCACTTTTTACCACTTGTTACCTTGCTGTTTTTATATTTTCAGATTACAAAAATCTATATCTACCGTCCATATTGCACTTGTATCAACATCTCTTCGCCGAACTAGTGCACCTATATAATTTACCATTGTTTTGGGTGTGTTGGGGACACAAGAGACTCTTTGTTATTTGGTTGCAGGGTTGTTTGAGAGAGACCAACTTCATCCTACGCCTCCCACCGATTGATAAACCTTAGGTCATCCACTTGAGGGAAATTTTCTACTGTCCTACAAACCTCTGCACTTGGAGTCCCAACAACATCTACAAGGAGAAGGTTGCGTAGTAGACATCAAGCTCTTTTCTGGCGTCGTTGCTGGGGAGGCTAGGTAAGCGGCACTAACACCCTGTCAACTAAGCTCTTTTCGGGCGCTGTTGCCGGGGAGGTGAGTGCTTGAAGGTATATCTTAGATCTTGCAATCGAATCTTTTAGTTTCTTGTTTTATCACTAGTTTAGTTTATAAAATAAAATTACACAAAAAATGGAATTGAGTTTGCCTCATACGCTTCATCTTTTTAATATCTTTTGTGAGAATGATGGAAAGGAAAATTGTGTTCAAGTGCTAGAAGAAGAAGTCTATAAAATGTTTGGCACTAAATCTTTGAATGATGAGCATGCTTGCAATATTGTTAGTATGAACTCTTTGAATATCCATAGTACTAATGATGATTGCACTAGTCATGATGAAAATGTCTCTTATAAGCATGTCAACTTTTGTGGAGTGCATAGAGTTTGCAAGTACACACCAAATAGGGAAGATAGATTTTGCAAGAGGCATAAGAATTTAGAAACTAAATGGTTGCAAGAAAGGCTAGACGTTTGTGCTAAAAATTTAAAATTTCTTTGCCATCCTTGTGAACTTTGCAATGAACGTGATCATTTAAATCTCCAATGCAAATTGTTTCATGAAGGAGTCGTGTCCAAAAATTGTGATGACTTGATTTCCCTTGCACATCATAATGAACTTAGTTTGCTTGTGGGTTATGAAGAAATCAAATGTATAACTAAGGATCTTCCAGAATTTATTCTTGATAAAGTTCTTGATTTTGATCTAGAGGAAATTTATATGCATTGTGCGGTGAATTGCATTGAAAATCCTTATATTGCCTATTACATTAAGACAAGAAAACAAATATAAGATGAAGAGAATACTAATGAAAGGGAAGAGACTTCCCAATATCCTCCTATTATTTCTTATGATGAATCAGGTAACGAGGAGGAGCTTTCTATTCAACCAATCTCATTAATAGGGAGCTCAAAAAAGAGGGTTAAACCCACACATGATATGAAGAAGAAAAAGAAGACGGAGAAGCAAAGGTAGAAAGGTATCCCTCCCAAATGATGTTGCTCCTATTACTCATTGTGATGATGATAATTGCTATACTATTGGTGCTATCCATACTATTAATGATGAGAGTGATTATGCTTATGACATGAAAAGGCCCAAGCTTGGGGATGCTATGTTTGATGAGAATGACATGTTTGAGAATATATTTGCTGCAATTAATGTTTGTCCCAAGCTTGGGGATGCTACATTTAACGAATATGATATTTTTAGCCTCCCAAGTTTCGATGAGCAAAATTATTATGATGATAGCATGCCTCCTATTTATGATGGTTAAATTGACGAAAGTGGGTTTGGAAGAGTGTCAACTTTAGGAAGTAATGATCCCACTATTTTGGAGGGTGTTTAATCTTATAATATTTATTAAAGTGGATTTGGAGAGGTCATGACTTTATTTAGTGATGAATCCACTATTTTGGAAGAGGTTTCAATTGATTATGATGAGAACAAAGTTGCTACTTATGATTATTATTGTGATGAAACTTATGCTATAAAAAGTAGTGATGATTATATTTATAAAACTTGTCATGATTATGATTACCCTTTTTCTGAACATTACTCTTTTAATATGGAAACAATTTATAGTATTCGATTCTCTTATGATACTCCCACTATTCCGAATGAGAAGAATTTTGCTTATGTGGAGAGTAATAAAAATTCTATGCTTGTAGATCATGAAAATAATACTTTATGTGATGGTTATATTGTTGAATTCATTCATGATGCTACTGAAAATTATTATGATGGAGGAACATATGCTTGTAGGAACTGCAATAATATCAAGTTTCCTCTCCATGTGCTTAAAATCTTGAAGTTGTGCTTGTTTTGCCTTCCTATGCTAGTTGATTATTGTTCCCATAAGTTGTTTGCTCACAAAATTCCTATGCATAGGAAGTGGGTTAGACTTAAATGTGCTAGTGATATGCTTCATGATGCTCCCATTATGTTCAATTCTTATCTTTTATGTGAGCATCATTGTCATCATCATGCCTAGCTAGAAAAAGCGCTTGTTGGGAGACAACCCAATATTTACCCTTACTGTTTTTGTGTGTCCACATGATTATTCTACTGTAATAATAATGTTTATAACTTTTGTTTCAATAAAGTGCCAAGTAAGACCTTTAGGATAGCTTACGGTGATAGTTGTGTTGATCCTGCTGAAAATCAGAAACTTTTGCACCAAGTAAATTAGTTTTTATAATTTACAAAAACGTCATTTTGATGTGATTATTTTTGCTATGGATTGGTACAAAAAATTCTCAGGTTTTCCTAATTTGGTAGGATTTTTGAAGTTCCAGAAGTATATGTTTGATACAGATTACTACAGACTGTTCTGTTTTTGACAGATTCTGTTTTCTATGTGTTGTTTGCTTATTTTGATGAATCTATGAGTAGTATCGGAGGGTATGAACCATAGAGAAGTTGGAATACTGTAGATATTACACCAATATGAATTTATAATGAGTTCACAACAGTACCTAAGTGGTGGTTTATTTTCTTATACTAACGGAGCTTACGAGTTTTCTGTTGAGTTTTGTGTTGTGAAGTTTTCAAGTTTTGGGTAAAGATTTGATGGACTATGGAATAAGGAGTGGCAAGAGCCTAAGCTTGGGGATTCCCATGGCACCCCATGGTAATTCAAGGACAACCAAAAGCCTAAGCTTGGGGATGCCCCGAAAGGCATCCCCTCTTTCGTCTTCATCTATCGGTAACTTTACTTGGAGCTATATTTTTATTCGCCACATGATATGTGTTTTGCTTGGAGCGTCTTGTATGATATGAGTCTTTGCTTGTTAGTTTAACACAATCATCCTTGCTGTACACACCTTTTGGGAGAGACACAGCATGATTCGGAATTTATTAGAATACTCTATGTGCTTCACTTATATCTTTTGAGCTAGATAATTTTGCTCTAGTCACTACAAAAAAATACACTTCCGTGATGATATGTGTTTGTCACAGTAGGTCGCGTTTTTTTGTCATGCATGTACATCCATGACAATTTTATGACAGAATCAAGATAGTCATACCTGTGTTGTCGTAGAAGTGTTCCATGACATTACCAAAATTATCATCACGGAAGTGTCCACTTCCATGACGATAAATCGCGCGTCACAGAAGTGCTTTCGTCAAGGGTGACCGACATGTGGCATCCACCATAACGGAACGCCGTTAAGCTATCGGGTCCGGTTTTGGATCCGATAACCCGTTAATAGCCCGAACCAATGGTGATTTTCCACGTGTAAAGTCATCATTGGCCGGAGGAAACACGTGTTGCCTCACCGTTGGGACAGATGTCATCCACTCATTGGATATGAGGCGCCTATAATAGGTCGACACGTGGCACGGCCCAACAGTGGCCCATTTCGGTGAAAAAGGCCGTCCCAGTAAAAATTAGCAGGCCGGCCCATATAAGGCCTACTTGTGTCAGGCCCATTTAAGCCCACGGCCCACACGAGATGTGCCAATTCGGCCCGTCAACGGCCCGTTAAAGATTTGACACTGTTGCAGCACATCGTCAGTTCGAGCCCGTTAACAGCCCGCTATATATTTGGGCTCAATGTCGCCCCGATGAGATTTCGGCCTGTTAACGGCCCATTCAATGGATGGGCCAATTTTCAGGATGTACATCTTTCGGCCTTTTAGCAACCCATTTAAATGTTGGGCTAATTTCCGGCCCGGTGTGTCTTTCAGCCAGTTGACGGCCCATAAATTAGATGGGCCATTTGTAGTCGGACTTGAGTTTGGCCTTTTAGCGGCCCATTTAAGTGTTGGGCCCATTTCCAGCCCGGTGCCTCTTTCAGCCTGTTAACGGCCCATAAATCGGTTGGGCCATTTGTAGTCGAACCTGAGTTTTGGCCTTTTAGCGACCCATTTAAGTGTTGGACCAATTCCCGGCCCTGTGTGCCTTTCGGCCTGTTAACGGACCATAAATGAGTTGGAACATTTGTAGTTGGACCTTAGTTTTGGCCTTTTAATGGCCCATGCCCTTCATGGTCCAATACCAGCCCGGTTTCTCTTTCGGCCTGCTAAAGGCCCACAACACAGTTGGGCCATTTACAATACGACCTGACTTTCGGCCTCTTAGCGGCCCATGCTCTTCAAGGTCCAGTACAAGCCCGCTGTCTCTTTCGGCCTGCTAAAGGCCTACAATATAGTTGGGCCATATGTAGCCCAAACTTAGTAACGGCCCGTGAAATCAATTGGGCCCACCTGTTGCCCGCTTCGATGTCGGCCTATTAACGACCCGGGAGGTAAGAGGGCCGACCATACTTTCGGCCTAGTAACGACCCATTAACTTAATGGGCCCACTAAAGTTCGTACATGTCTTTAGGCCAAATTAGATAATTTGAGCCCATTACGACGAGCAATTATGCACAGGACCAAAACCGATCAAGCAAAGGTACGCATACAGGGAAAAACATTGCACATCCAGCATATATTACAGGAAATTACATCCACTGGGCAATCAAAGATTGATGCCAATGCAAATAAATGAACAAAACCTAACGATCTACAATGTCACAATCTGCAACCTCAGCACGGATGACGCCCATAAGCATGTGGGCAAGTTCTTGCTGCTTTGCTACACTGTCTCTGAAAACATTGATCAGTTGTTGTGTCGCACGACTCTGCACCTCTGATTCCTCCACCATTTTCATCATTGCTTCAGCCATTAATTGGTTCACAAACATACATTTATTCCGTTGCATTCGAGACAGAGGATACTGAATAGATTCAGATGGCGATTTTGGCAGGCTTGTATTATTGATAGTGGAGAGTGTCTCAACCACTGCATCATAACATAAATTAGGAGGGAAACCAAACAGATTAATCATGAGTTATTGCCATATTACCTGTCCTAGATTTATTGGAAAGAAACAATGGGGTTGCCTTGTTGTTTTCAGAGTTTGTCTTCTTATCTTCAGCAACCTGCACCAAATTAACACACTAGCATTGCTATCATTGGCCAAGTCAGATAATAGGAAAGCAACATTGACACAACGAACGTTTGGGCAACTAGCCTACACCAAACTAACACAATATGGCACAGCTATCATCAGCCATGTAAGGTAAAACGAAAGCAACATTGACACAATGAATGAATGGGCAACCAGAGCAGCACTACAATTCAGTAATGTGCATGATATGAGATAGTACACTCATGCAGCTCAGTATGCAAAACTACCAGGCAGTTTTCCTTACAAAAATCAACATTGGCGCCTTTAACATTTTGCTACAACTAATTTTAGATCAGATAGAGGTTAGATTTATGTCTATTAGCAAAATTCATGCTGATGTAAAAATATAGTGATATACAACAGGTACTTACATCAACATTGGAGCATAGAGAATTCCCGCAAGATATTTTCCTCGAATACGATCCCAATGGAGGAAGTCTTCTATCGTTTAACCTTATTTTCTAAAAGAGAGATGGGTAAGAAACATGTACAAAATATGATCAGAATGCTATAAAATTTCATGATGCGAGGATACGCACATGCTTCTTAGAATGGAGTTGACATTCTTTTGCTGGACTGGAGCGGACTAGTTCTTTGGCCACTGGAATCTGCTTATTATCAGTGGGAGTTGGGTTTCTTTGTGCTGGAGCAGTATCTAGGAAAAATGGAGTTGGTTTATTATCTCCTGGTGTTTGGATCTTTTGCAAAGACCTGGTTTGTAACCCTTCAGATTCTAACATAGCCGTCTTCCCCTTGCATGCCTTATTAGAAGAATGGTGCTTCAATTATAAAACATGCTACAACAGAGATGGAATCGGTACTGAAGAATAGAAAGGCATGACATATTGACATGTATTCCCACCATCCGGAAATAAATGGATGGGTCTAGGCGTATTTAAGTTCTAGATACATCCAGTTTTATCCATTTCTGCGACATGTAATCCGGACGGAGGGAGTATGATGTAAGAGCTAGGGATACGATAGGACAACACAGTAAAAAAACACTGAAAACCCACTGCAGAACCAAAGTATTCAAACCCACTGATATGAGATAGTACACTCATGCAGCTCAGGATACAAAACTACCAGGCAGTTTTCCTTACAAAAATCAACATTGTGGCCTTTAATCATACATTTTGGTACAACTAAATTTAGATCAGATAAAGGTTGGATTCACACCAATTAACAAAATACATGCTGATGTAAAAATATAGTGATATACAACATGTACCTACATCTGCATTGGAGCACAGAGAATCCTGCAAGAAACTTTCCTCACAGACGATACCAGTGCACAAATTCTTCTATCTGTTAAGCTTATTTTATAAAAGAGAGATGGGTAAGTGAAAGATCGTGGATGTCACCTAGAGGGGGGGGGGGTGAATAGGCGTTCTAAAATAATTACGGTAGAGGCTTGAACAAATGCGGAATAAACCTAGTGGTTAATTTGTCAAGCACAAAACCTACAACAACTAGGCTCACCTATGTGCACCAACAACTTATGCTAAGCAAGATAAGCAACTATGTGATAGCAAGATATATGACAAAGAACAATATGGCTATCACAAAGTAAAGTGCATAAGTAAAGGGCTCGGGTAAGAGATAACCGAGGCACGCAGAGACGATGATGTATCCCAAAGTTCACACCCTTGCGGATGCTAATCTCCGTTTGGAGTGGTGTGGAGGCACAATGCTCCCCAAGAAGCCACTAGGGCCACCGTAATCTCCTCACGCCCTCGCACAATGCAAGATGCCGTGATTCCACTAAGGGACCCTTGAGGGCGGTCACCGAACCCGTACAAATGGCGACCCTTGGGGGCGGTCACCGAACCCGTACACTTTGGCAACCCTTGGGGGCGGTCACCGGTACCCGTCAAATTGCTCGGGGCGATCTCCACAACCTAATTGGAGACCCCGACGCTTGCCTGGAGCTTTACACCACAATGATTGAGCTCCGGACACCACCAACCGTCTAGGGTGCCCAAGCACCCAAGAGGAACAAGCTCAAGGGCACCAAGCACCCAAGAGTAATAAGCTTCTCAAACTTCACTTCCACGTATCACCGTGGAGAACTCAAACCGATGCACCAAATGCAATGGCAAGGGCACACGGAGTTCCCAAGTCCTTCTCTCCCAAATCCCACCAAAGCAACTAATGCTAGGGAGGAAAATGAGAGGAAGAACAAAAGAAGAACACGAAGAACTCCAAGATCTAGATCCAGAGGGTTCCCCTCACAAAAAGGAGAAAGTGATTGGTGGGAATGTGGATCTAGATCTCCTCTCTCTTTTCCCTCAAAACTAGCAAGAATCCATGGAGGGATTGAGAGTTAGCAAGCTCGAAGAAGGTCAACAATGGGGGAAGAACACGAGCTCAAAGGATAAGGTTCAATGGGGAAGAAGACCCCCTTTTATAGGACCTCCCGTATCCAACCGTTATGTGCTCAGGTCGTGCACAAGCGGTACTACCGCTTGGAGGAGCGGTACTACCGCTTAGCACGCTCAAAACAGCCCAAACGAGAGAGAAAACACGAGTTTTTGGTCCGGGGCGGTACTACCGCTTAGGAGCCACGGTAGTACTGCTCTGGAGCGGTACTACCACTCAGGAGCCGCGGTAGTACCGCTCTAGAGCGCTAGTAAAAAATTACATCCGCTCTAGTCGCGGTAGTACCGCTGCAGCCTTCACCAAAACAGCCACAACTTTTGCAAACGGACTCCAAATTCGATGAAACCAAGTTTGTTGGAAAGCTAGCGACAAGGGCTAACACAATCTTGAAAGAAATATCAATAAGAAGCAACTTAGAAAAGGCCCATAATAAAATGGTGAGAACCCTTCCTCGGATAAGACCGGTAAAACCTCCAACACCGAAAACATCATAGAAGACGCATGCGAACTCTGTTTTCGATGAACTCAAGCTTGTCATCAAGATGACCATAAGCTCTAAGACTCACAAAGAGAATCAAACAAGAACCAAGAAACATGATGCAAGGATGCAATGGTTTGAGCTCTCTACGGATGATACGATCAAGCAACTCATCGAGGCCCCCCCTTGATAGTACGACAATCGATCCTATAACCCGGTCTCCCACAACTACCATGAGGCCGGTAAAATAGAAAACCTATCAAGGGCAAACCTTTGCCTTGCACATGGTCCACTTGAGCTAGATGATGACGATCTTCACTCCCTCAAGTTGGACCACCTTTCTTGATTGTGTTGGCTCGATGAAGACTAGATGATTGCTCCCCCATAGTCCACTATGGGTGAGCCACTCTTCGGCTCATCTTCACAAGTCCATTGACACCACAATGGATGGCAATATTCAAGCACTTGATCTCTTCGTGATGCTCCACTTGAACTTGCACACGACAATCTTGATGACGATCACCACTTGATGTCATCGTTTCCATGGGTTGTATGATATCTTCCTCTTGATGCAAGCCCATGGATACATACCTAACCCCAGAAAGAACTCTCACATAGACCATGGGTTAGTACACAAAGTGCAATGGACAATGCTTACCATACCATGGGATCACTTGATCCCTCTCGGTACATCTTCTACTCTTTGTGAGTTAATCAACTTGATTCACTATTGACTTAGTCTTGATCAACCTTGAATCTTTGAAACTCTCTTCATTTGGATGATGTATTTAAGGTAAACATGAATGATCACACAACCTTCTTCTTCAAGACATGCTTGCAATAAGCTCAACACTCGCATGACCAATCTTTGGATAATTCCTTAATAGCACCTTGGTTAACTCATAAACTCCTTGAAACCAACACATGGACTTCAAGAAAAGCCTATGGACAAATCCTTCAAATATAACTCAAGACAACCATTAGTCCATAGAGATTGTCATCAATTACCAAAACCAAACATGGGGGCACCGCATGTTCTTTCAATCTCCCCCATTTTGGTAATTGATGACAATCACTTTCAAGAGAGTTTATACAAGGAATTATGCATCACCATGCAATGCAACAACCAATGATGCATGAGAATGAGATGCAAATGCTTAGGAACCAAAACCAAAGCAAGGAGAAAACTCAGAAGACTTCTCCACAAAACTCTCTGAAACTCCTCCCCCATTGGCATCGATTGCCAAAATGGGTGAAAAGCTAAGAAGGCCAAAATAAAAGGTATTCCTCCATAAACTGTGTATTTCTCAACAAGAGAGTGGAATGCAATACACATATCCAACTGCCAATACTTGGAGGAAGACAAACTATATTGAGGCCCAAAGATTGCAACAAAAAGATATGACACAAAGACATAACAAAGAGAGACACAAGCAATCAGAAGATACCAATTGAAGCAAGCAATCAACGGATATCAATTGAACCAACTAGACCAATGATCCTACATGCCACAACAATAAAGAAATTATGATAAGCGCAAAGGAGTGTTCTAAAGAAACTAGAGAAGCTCCCCATGATTTGTGCACACATAAGAATTTTTTTATTTGAATACAAAGTGCACAAAATAGGATCATAGCTCCCCCAAAATCAATAGAAACTCACATCCAGTGCAAGTGAGCATATGGGAAACAAAGCCTAGGACTTGCAACAAGCACATGGTTGAGCAACATGTAACAGAGGCGACTTAAGAATGGGCTCAACCAAAAAGATGTGTGTGAGTCAAGGCAATGCATTAGAGAAGACTAATGTACGGATGAGCATTACGCATCAATATAGTCTTGAAATAATGAGATACACGGTGCAAGGCATGTCATTCCCACACACAACTAGCAACCGGGTTCACAAGCTCACAATAAGCATAAGAGAACCTATGCTTGTGACAACCCATGGTGAAGATAGACGAAGAGAGGCTCATCAAGACGAGGGATACCAAATAAGATGGCAAAAGCCTCGTAAAGATAAGCAAGAGGAAAATAATCTTCACCACACAAGAGTGCAACAAGATGCAACGATAGAGGACACACACTCAAGGCAAAAGCTTTCACGGAGCCACCAAAGAAATAACATAAGAAAGACAGGGTGGACGTGAAAGAAAGGATATGAACTAGAGATGTAATTTCTCTCAAGTGTATAAGGTTCTATGTAGACGAAATCTTGATGATATATATATCTACAAAGAAGGATGTAGACCCGAAATAGTTACAACACGAAGGAACAAGATATCCACAAGGAAGTCATAAATATACCAATAAGATATTTGCTTGGAAGCATAGCACTTGGCTAGATATGGTCTTATTGTATATAAATGAAGGCCAATCACACAACCATCAAAGACATCACAACTAGCAACAAGAGATCATCGTTGGGATGCTTTGAGAAAGGAAACAAGTATCACAAGATATGAAATGAATATCATGCCAAGATGCAACCTACACAAGGTTGAATGCAAGAAGGGAAAGCATGAATAGATACTTGTTACCGAGATATCATTGGAAGGAAGTAGTAGATACCAATTGAAGGTAGATAGTAGTTCATTGATCATCCTAGCTTGACTCCAATATGCACATGGTGACAACACCTTCCTTGAGAGTGAGCCGAGCATCCAATGCATCTCCAAAAGTTCCTAGAAGAACAACACAAACTAAACGGTACCCAAACTCATCGGGACCAAATAGTTAGAAACACCAATACATAGGACAAACTCAACATAAATATGTGCATATAGATATGATAATGAATTTCATGCACATCTCATCCAAATTGAGACTAGGTGGAGTTTCCGCTATATATTGAGTCAAAGAAAGAAAGCATGCCAAATGAAATACATGAAGTAAACATGCATGCTCAAGACTTTCAAAACCTGAAACCAAAAGACAAAGAAATGCCAAGTGAAAAGGATACCAAATGGAGAAATCATCACTTGGAAGATATCATTAAAGATACATCAAGGAATGAGATATCCATTGATACACACTAAACTAAAGATGTCAAACTCCCAAAGAGAGGATGGTTCCAAACAAACCAAGCTGTCGACAAAGTTTCATGATGGCACAAAGTAACAAAAAGAAATGGCTTGCCTTCCACCAAAACACACTTGATAAGGATCACAAGAAGAGTGTTCTAAAGAAAATAGAATATCTCCCCCACGAGTTGTGCATTATATAGGATTTGTATTTGAATACAAAATGCACAAGGTGGGATCACCGCTTTCACTATATCTAGAAAACACTAGACAAGGAAAAGAAATAAACAAGATCCACAAGTGGTATGGAAGACACGGGAGTTGACACAAACCTTGGCAAGAGAAAAGGTAAGTAAAACAAAAGCAAATGTAAAGATGGTCAACAAATTCTACCACACATAAGACTACCAATTGTCAAAGACAAGAAGTATTTGGAAATAATTCCCGGTGGTAGATAACAAGGATATTCGACATCATATTCACACCAAACACAAGCAAATTGCAACTTGTAGAGCTAACATGCCACCTAGGAACAAGATAATCTACAATATCAATTCTAGGTGACAATATCTCAAATGTACACATTTTCTAGGCTTGTAATATGCACTTAGCATATTACTCCCCCATAATGTGATACCAATAAGAACTTAACAAGAGGCAATAAGAGGAACAAACAAGAGATAATTAATGGACTATTTAGAATTTGAATTTCTCATGAGAGGTATACCACCAAGCGACTAGATAATCTTGTAATGTCAATACTAGATGGTATTCCTCATGTACACACATTTATAGGATTGTGAGGTGCACAAAGCACATCACTCCCCCAAAATGGGATGTTCCATTAATCTCTCACATGAGCCAACTAGGATACAAACAAGAAGCAAAAAGGCTCAACGCACAACACACATGTACATGATGTGCAAACCAACACACACATACTTGATTGCTCAAGATAAGCAAGTTGGAAGCACAACATATACAAACACATGCAAGGAACAAAACCAAACACATGCAAGGGGGGCAAGTAACTTTCAAAGTAAACAATTTAAGTACAAGTTACCGCAAGGAGGCACATTGGATATAAGATAGAAACTTGATAATCCAATTGACTTGGCTTGAGACAATAAGAATGATGAAGTCCCCTTAATTCTTCGTAATGTAGCCAAGTCTCCAATGCCCTCCAACCAACACCTATTGATCAAGTTTGAGCTTGGTGGTCCCCAACCGAGTTGGGTCCTAAGAGGTTAGTCACAGTAGGCTTGGCTACCCAAATGGTTCTTTTCTTGACACCACTTTGAGTACCAACAAACTTGGCAAACACATTGCCAACCTTATCCTTCCCAAGAGAATAGACATCATCAATAATAATTGGGTTGGATAAGTTACCACTAGTGCATGAAGAAGCGAGGTGACCTTTCTCACGGCATAGGTAGCAACGTCTACTCTTCACTTTCTTCTCACTTGATTTCTCAACTTGAGAAGCATTAACTTGAGTCTTCTTGGGAAGAGGCCTTTCTTCAACTTGAGGTTGAGCATGTGATTGAACTTGTGCCCTCTTCCCTTGTTGCTTGACACTAATGGCCTTCTTCTTCAATGGGCAAGATCTAACATGATGCCCTTCTACTTTGCACTTGAAGCAAACAATCTTGGCCGAATTCTTGACTTGTTCTTGGCCCTTCTTTTTGTTCATCTTGGACTTCTTCTTCTTATTGGAGTTGAATCCAAGTCCACCTTTGTCATTGGGGGATTTTTGCACACTCAAGATATTGTTGAGTGTGGATTTCCCTTGATGACTCTTTTCCAAGTCTTTCTTCAAAGAAGTGACTTGGGCCTTGAGCTCTTTGATTTCCTCTACATGGTTAGTCTCAACACAAGTACTAGAGGAAGTATAAGCTTCATCGTTAGAGCAACAAGGCAAGGAAAGCAATTCATCACAAGATGTACCAACATTGTGAGTAGATGAATTACAAGGACTAGCACATGGAAATATACTATTTGGACTAGAAGTAGTGCTAGTATCCACATGAGGCTCACTAGATGTTACCTTGGCAATCATGGCCTCATGAGCTATCTTTAGCACACTATGGGATACTAGAAGATCATCATGAGAGCTTGAGAGCTTTTCATGACTTTCTTCCAATTTCCCATAATTGCTAGATAGCACCTCAAGTTGAGCCCGTAGCTCAACATTCTCCTTCAAAATGGATGCTTCACAAGTAATAGAGTTAGTAGCACAAGCATCATCATTTACAACAATAGGAGAGGACAACTTGGCAAGCTCTTTTAAATAAGAAGCTTCAAGTTGGGCATGAGACTCGGTGAGTTTGATGAGCTCACCCTTGATGACCCTTGAGCCATTTTCGAGGTGCTCAAAATCCTCAAGGAGTCTAGCATGAGAAACTTCAAGCTTAGCATTTTTAGTTTTGAAATCATTGGCCACCTCAAGAGCTCTATCATGAGATTCCCTCACTCTAGATAATTCTAGAGCAAAAGTCTCCTCAAGAGATTCGGAGGTGGTTTTTTCATGTTCAAGAGCTTGAGATAGCTCCGCGATCTCATTTGCGTAATCACGCCCATGAGCTTCCATTTTCTCAATGGTGACCTCATGCTCCTCGAGATGAGATTCCAACTCCTCAATATATTTCTTGCCCTCAATGGCAATGGACATAATTTCCAAGAAGTTGGAACGAGCAATTTTGTTTTTATGAAGAGCTTTAAAAACCATTTCCCCCTTAATTTTTAAGGAGGCAACATTATCATTCTCTTCATCATAATCAACATCATCATCATTCTTGCCATTATCAATATCATCACAAGATATATTGGGATTCAAATTGGGAGATACCTTTGAGGCCTTGGCCATAAGGCAAAATGCAACAGATGATGATGTAGGATCCCTTGAAGCACCATAAAACACCACATCTTGTTCCATGGAGTGTTGGCTTTCCTCTACATTGTTAGCACAACAATTCGAGGAAATAGATGCATTTTTATCATGGGAACAAGACATAGCAAGCATATCATCATGAGATTTAGTCAAGCAATTTCTACATGATATGCAAGGACTATTAACACAATCATGTGAAACATTTGGAGTGCTAGAAGTGTTAAAGTCCAAAGATGAAGCATTGCAATAAGAAAGTGATGAAGGATTATCAACAATAAGCACACTATCATCATTGCAATGAACACCACTACTCACCATGTCATTACCTTGTGGCGAACCACATGTAGGTGAAGTAGAAGAAGTTGAGAACACAACACGGCCGGAGGTGGGGGGAGAACAATCATCCTTACAAAACTTGGACACGCCATATTTATCTTGAAGCTTTGTCCACAACTCATGAGCATCCCGGAACGGCATGAGTTGAAATATAACTACATTGCTCAAAGCATCGAAAAGCACATTAGAAGATTGAGCATTGAGATAAGAGTTTTTCTCATCCTCTAAAGATAATCTTTGGGGATCCTTTGGAGGAGAAAAACCCATATCTACAATTCGCTCTAAATTTGGGTCCATGACCCTAAAGAGATTAAGCATGCGAATTACCCAAACATCAAAATTTGTGCCATCGAAACCTAGAGTGTCAGAGAATCCTAATCCCCTAGTCGACATCTTTACTCTCTAGGCGGTTAAGCCCAACAAAGAGAGACAAGGCTCTGATACCAATTGAAAGATCGTGGATGTCGCCTAGAGGGGGGGGGGTGAATAGGCGTTCTAAAATAATTATGGTAGAGGCTTGAACAAATGCGGAATAAACCTAGTGGTTAATTTGTCAAGCACAAAACCTACAACAACTAGGCTCACCTATGTGCACCAACAACTTATGCTAAGCAAGATAAGCAACTATGTGATAGCAAGATATATGACAAAGAACAATATGGCTATCACAAAGTAAAGTGCATAAGTAAAGGGCTCGGGTAAGAGATAACCGAGGCACGCAGAGACGATGATGTATCCCGAAGTTCACACCCTTGCGGATGCTAATCTCCGTTTGGAGTGGTGTGGAGGCACAATGCTCCCCAAGAAGCCACTAGGGCCACCGTAATCTCCTCACGCCCTCGCACAATGCAAGATGCCGTGATTCCACTAAGGGACCCTTGAGGGCGGTCACCGAACCCGTAGAAATGGCGACCCTTGGGGGCGGTCACCGAACCCGTACACTTTGGCAACCCTTGGGGGCGGTCACCGGTACCCGTCAAATTGCTCGGGGCGATCTCCACAACCTAATTGGAGACCCCGACGCTTGCCCGGAGCTTTACACCACAATGATTGAGCTCCGAACACCACCAACCGTCTAGGGCGCCCAAGCACCCAAGAGGAACAAGCTCAAGGGCACCAAGCACCCAAGAGTAATAAGCCTCTCAAACTTCACTTCCACGTATCACCATGGAGAACTCAAACCGATGCACCAAATGCAATGGCAAGGGCACACGGAGTTCCCAAGTCCTTCTCTCCCAAATCCCACCAAAGCAACTAATGCTAGGGAGGAAAATGAGAGGAAGAACAAAAGAAGAACACGAAGAACTCCAAGATCTAGATCCAAAGGGTTCCCCTCACAAAAAGGAGAAAGTGATTGGTGGGAATGTGGATCTAGATCTCCTCTCTCTTTTCCCTCAAAACTAGCAAGAATCCATGGAGGGATTGAGAGTTAGCAAGCTCGAAGAAGGTCAACAATGGGGGAAGAACACAAGCTCAAAGGATAAGGTTCAATGGGGAAGAAGACCCCCTTTTATAGGACCTCCCGAATCCAACTGTTATGTGCTCAGGTCGTGCACAAGCGGTACTACCACTTGGAGGAGCGGTACTACCGCTTAGCACGCTCAAAACAGCCCAAACGAGAGAGAAAACACGAGTTTTTGGTCCGGGGCGGTACTACCGCTTAGGAGCTACGGAGCGGTACTACCGTTCAGGAGCTGCGGTAGTACCACTCTAGAGCGGTAGTAAAAAATTACATCCGCTCGAGTCGCGGTAGTACCGCTGCAGCCTTCACCAAAACAACCACAACTTTTGCAAACGGACTCCGAATTCGATGAAACCAAGTTTGTTGGAAAGCTAGCGACAAGGACTAACACAATCTTGAAAGAAATATCAATAAGAAGCAACTTAGAAAAGGCCCATAATAAAATGGTGAGAACCCTTCCTCGGATAAGACTGGTAAAACCTCCGACAGCGAAAACATCATAGAAGACGCATGCGAACTCCGTTTTCGATGAACTCAAGCTTGTCATCAAGATGACCATAAGCTCTAAGACTCACAAAGAGAATCAAACAAGAACCAAGAAACATGATGCAAGGATGCAATGGTTTTAGCTCTCTACGAATGATATGATCAAGCAACTCATCGAGAGCCCCCTTGATAGTACGACAATCGATCCTATAACCTGGTCTCCCACAACTACCATGAGGCCGGTAAAATAGAAAACCTATCAAGGGCAAACCTTTGCCTTGCACATGGTCCACTTGAGCTAGATGATGACGATCTTCACTCCCTCAAGTTGGACCACCTTTCTTGATTGTGTTGGCTCGATGAAGACTAGATGATTGCTCCCCCATAGTCCACTATGGGTGAGCCACTCTTCGGCTCATCTTCACAAGTCCATTGACACCACAATGGATGGAAAGATTCAAATACTTGATCTCTTCGTGATGCTCCACTTGAACTTGCACACGGCAATCTTGATGACGATCACCACTTGATGTCATCCTTTCCTTGGGTTGTATGATATCTTCCTCTTGATGCAAGCCCATGGATACGTACCTAACCCCACATAGAACTCTCACATAGACCATGGGTTAGTACACAAAGTGCAATGGACAATGCTTACCATACCATGGGATCACTTGATCCCTCTCGGTACATCTTCTACTCTTTGTGAGTTAATCAACTTGATTCACTATTGACTTAGTCTTGATCAACCTTGGATCTTTGAAACTCTCTTCATTTGGATGATGTATTTAAGGTAAACATGAATGATCACACAACCTTCTTATTCAAGACATGCTTGCAATAAGCTCAACACTCGCATGACCAATCTTTGGATAATTCCTTAATAGCACCTTGGTCAACTCATAAACTCCTTGAAACCAACACATGGACTTCAAGAAAAGCCTATGGACAAATCCTTCAAATATAACTCAAGACAACCATTATCCATAGAGATTGTCATCAATTACCGAAACCAAACATGGGGGCACCGCATGTTCTTTCAGTAAGAAACATGTAGAAAATATGATTAGCATGCTATAAAATTTCATGATGCAAGGATACACACACGTTTCTTAGAATGGAGTTGACATATTTTTGCTGGACTGGAGCGGAATAGTTCTTTGGCCACTTGAATCTGCTTATTATCAGTAGGAGTTGGGTTTCTCTGTGCTGGAGCAGTATCTATAAAAACTGGAGTTGGTTTATTATCTCCTAGAGTTTGGATCTTTTGCAAAGGCCTTGTTTGTAACCCTTCAGATTCTAACATAGTCGTCTTCCCCTTGCATGCCTTGTATAGAAGAATGGTGCTTTAATTATAAAACATGCTACAATAGAGAGATGGAATATTTACTGAAGAATAGAAAGGCATGACATGTATTCCCTCCATCCGAAAAAATGGATGGGTCTAGGCGTATTTCAGTTCTAGATACATACTTTCTTATCCATTTCGGTAATATGTAATCCGGACGGAGGGAGTATGGTGTAAGAGCTAGGGATACGACAGGACAACACAGTAAAAAACACTCGTTGAATGTAAAACTGTATGCTAGCGAAATACATACAGAAAAACTAAGGCAACATACACATGTATGATTGGGAAACTAAGATGGCATTGCAACAGAGCACTAGAACAACACTTCAATGTAAAAAAACATGGTATGGTAGACAAATGAAGTACATACTCATGAATAACAATGCATAAGATATTTAGAAGCATGATGTCCAAATTAAGAAGATGGCATTGCGATAGAGTAGAATGACAGTACTTGAATTCGAAAACATGTTATCATGAATGGAATAGGTACTGAAAAACAGGAAGGCATGACATATTTACATGCATGATCAGCATGCTAAGCACATGGCATTGCAACAGAGTAGATACACTCCAGGACATTATATGCATGTTGTACCCATATCACATGCCCAGTTAGAGGATTCATCATCTTTCTGCAAGTCTTCTGAAGAACTGCCTTTACATGTTCCATCATATTGGGTATCATTGACATCAAGTTTATTGGCCTTTACATTACTCCGTGAGGATCTTGTGGATATATCAGTGTGTGCAATTATATCTGACATGCATGGAAGACAACTAGTACTTAGATTTATGTAATGAGTGCCTGTAGGAGACGACGTAAATAGTAGGACTGGGGTTAACTAGCAGCAACAGGTCTCAAAAACTAAAGGGAGAACACAAATGAAAGCTACAGAATATGTATCGTTTGTACTCGAGATTAACTAGATGGCACACAAAAGTATTAAAGAACAACATAGGTAATACTAGAAATGGTATAATACTATAATCACCAGCCTGTGGGATAGCATTGGCTGAGGGATGATAACTATGGAACAGTGTTACCTAAAGAACAAGTATCTTAGCTGAACTATGGAACAACGTTTACTCCTGAACAAGACCCGTAAGAGATCAGCATGAATATACAGTGAAATGAGATAATCTATTTTCCATGCTTAGATGAATAACAAAGCTATAAATGTTGCACACAAGTAAGATGAGGGTACAACCTATCTGTTCGCCATCCATAGGAGTGAGCATCATGTGCTGACTTGTCGATGGCCCTGCGGTTGTTGTGGCTGTCCATGTCGGGCATGCGCATTCGATGTAGGGAACTGTTGAGTGGGGACTATAGCTCCCTTCTGGTGTATGCTTCCCTTGTTGGAGCAGTTGCGGTGAGTCGGAAGACGGTGGCTGAAGATGTAGATAACGCATAATGTTAAGAACGACATATCTCTTTGATCTGAAGAAATACACTAAGAGATCAACAGCAAGGTACGAGAGTGGTCACACGTCTGTTGACTGAAGACTAAATTGGGGTCACACGATTTTATTTTATTTTAGTACTGTCCGATCTACGTCGGATGGCTTGATGGCCGTCCTATGCCTCCTGGCTGACACTGTTCGGAATCTTCGCCGAAGAGCCAGCGACCAATGGCAGAGCAGCCTGCCTCCGCCGTCCGTGGCCCTGGCCAAAACCCCGCTCCTCGTCCCACCGCACTGCCATGGTTGCGCCGCCCCCGTGCCAATCCACAAAGACTCCCCGTCATCTAGATCTGATGGCGGCATTACCTTCAAACCACGCAACTCTAAGATAGCCATCTAAGCGCTGCTACCGTGGCGAACTTGCGGCCCCACACCCTTACGTTAGACACCAACCAACCGGCAGCCTAGGAGCTCCGCTGCCTCGAGGGGTGCTACTTCCCATTGGGAATCGATTGGCCCAGAATAAATATTCTGACAACTGACGCCTAAATAAAGTGATTTGAGATGAGGGTGCGACCTATCTGGCGGCATGCTGAAGTAGGCAGGTCCAGCTGCCAAGTCGGTGAGGCCGGCACAGTTGCGGTGGCGACCGGCGGCAGGGAAACAGCGATGTCGCGACGGTCAACGGCTACGGGGAAGCAGCGCCGAGACTCTGGACGGATCCGAAGTTGGAGCTGCTCCGGCGCTGTGAACAATGGTGGGGGTGAATTGGCTCTGGTACGGTTCACGCGGCCGTCGTTGAGGCAGCTCCAGCAGCACAGAGTAAGAGGCACACGGCCCAGTGCACGACGGCAAATGGACAACATCTCCGGCATTAGGGAGGAGGGCGGCTGTGAAATTGGTGCGGTGGGGGCGCCATGAAGGAGGGGCTGAGGTTTCGCGGCTCGGGAGAAGGGAGCTTCCGGGGAGAAGGTGATTTGGCGCCCACGAGGTATGAATGGGGGGGGGGAGAATTGGGCAGGGAGTGGAACCATGTCTTACGGACGCATTTGTCTGAAATGTGAGGGGGAGTTACAGTTCTACCCCTGCCTTTAGGCTTCTCGGCTTGGGTCTGTGTACTGAGGGTCGGCGATAGTAGAGTAACTTTGCTTCTCCCCAAATAGTGGGCGGCAGTGATTTTGGGCGAGGAGGGCGTGTTTTGAAATATAGTGGGCACGAGCAATTTCGGGGGAGGAGAGCGTGTTTTGAAATAGTGGACGCGAGCTATTTCGGGCGAGGAGAACGTGTTTTGCCGACCATGGTTTATGAATTATTCGGCATGTGTCATTTCGGCCGAGGAGAAGGCGCGCTTGGATGAAGTTACGAACCTACCCTCAATGTACAATGGGCCAATTGATGCGTGTCCCACATAGGACGGTGATTTCGCGTCTCCCATTTATTTGCTCAGGCGAATTCCACCGAGCAGAGGATATTTAACGTTTCGTTCAAATTTTGGGAGAACGAGCATCCACGTCTACCTTACCAAGTCGATTCGAATCAAATTTTGAAATATTAGCTTGCCACTTCTTTTTTAGATGGAGAGATGATGCTCGGGAGTAATGTATTTTTACATGCTCATTGCTAGCGATTTACTATATGACAAATAGTTTACCCAATCAAAAACGCGAATCAAACCCAAAATGAAATATCTCGATTCAATGAAATAGCTCATTCACTAGGTCAAAATAGTGAACTAAATCCAAAATTTAACACCTCAATCGAGTAGCATGTTATATAGTATTATAGTACTCCATGAACATGTTGAAAGTCAAATTAATGAACTTGTTTGATATACGCATATATCCGTTCATGTGTGGATTGCAGACAACATGTTCTACAATTTAAATATTTGAATGCAAGTTTATATCGAAACATGGTTTATATCAGTCTTTGATGCATAAAATGCGACCTCCCTCTCTCCCGGACCCCTGCTCTCTCTCTCTCTCTCCCTCTCTCTCTCTCTCTCTCCCTGAAAATCTTCGATTCTGTCGCACGCATCCGACACACAAACCTTGTTGGTCCCTCTCCCTTTCTCTCCATCTCTCTCTCTCTTTTTGTGTGTGTGTGTGGGGGGGGGAGGATCTTTCTAGTTTGCATGCATATATACTCCATCTATAGGTCTCTCTCACACACTATGTATGATACTCTAGCTAGTCCACACTAGATATCTTGGGTGCACTCATCGTACGCACGCAAATTCCTTGGCTCGTTGCCCATAACTCTCTCCCGCACCACTCTGTCGTCTCGGAGCTCTTCCCACTCTCTCTGAAACTCTCCATCTACTTGGGTCACACATACACATGCATATCTCCCTCGTTCTCTCTCCATCTCACACGCACACACACACATAATCTCATGCCTAGCTAGCCAAGTATGATGGTCTCTCACTCAATTGTAGGCACACGCAGTCCCCCTATATGTATATGACTAGCTAATCTTAGTCTCCATCACAAACATGTGCATGGTCTATCTCAATTTCTCTCGGGGCATCTTTCTATCACGCACGCACCTCCCTCGATCTCCCACCCATATAGTCCCCTCACGATCTCGAGGGGATCTCTCTATCACAAACACACCCTCTCTCCCTCCCCATGCGTCCATGTCCTCCATGTGTCCCTCTCGACCTTTGTTCCTTGTTGGCCAGACCTCTATTGGACATGTGCTACAGGGGTGTCTCTCTCCGTTGCAAACAATCACACACTAGCTATCTTCGTGTATCTCCTCGCCTCGCTTTTCTATCTCAGAGATGCATGCGTGATATGTTCGCATAAGAAACGGAAAAACACACACTCTCTCTAATTTATCGTTTGTTGTCACTTTCTCTTTCACACACATACTCTTTTTGCACACTTACTCATTCTCCTTTACATGCACTTGATGTGTCTTGACTTAGGCACTCTCCTCGGTCCATAGCATATAGATTTATTGAAAAGTCAAACATCACAAAGTTTGACCATGTATGTGGAGAAAAATAATTACATCTAGAACGGCAAACATATACCATTAGATTCACCATGAGATGTAGTTTTGTATGATGTATCTTTGGTATTGTAGATATAAATAACATTTTCGTAAACCTGATCAAACTTTCCAAAGTTTGACTTCTAAAAAATTTACATGCACTGCATTATTGAGCAGATGGAATATCTCTTTCCCCCTCTCAGCTATCTGACGCACCACTTAGCCTTATTGGGGCTCCTCAATCTCTCTCAAACTTTATTGGTCAGTTTGGTTTGTGACCTGACCCTCATGCCTTGATGGCCAGTACTGCCTGGTGTGGACGTGAGATGTAAAATATTTCTGCCTGGCCAGGCTTGTGTGGTGCTGAAGCGTTTGGTTCATGCCTGGGCCAGGCAAAGCATCAACGTCCCATCAATCAGTCCATGCAGCAATTATTTAATGCAAATATCCATCCAGGCTTCTGTTAGCCTCATGGCCGAACGGCCAGGCATTCGAAATCGGTCGCCTGGGCCAGGCTACTTGCAGTGTCTGGAGTCCAGCCAGGCTAATTAAAGTGCAAGGGAATCCAGGCCAGGCGGGCTTTCTTTTTTCATAGGGTAGCAACCAAACAAGCATGCATGAAATCTAGGCACAACCCCAGGCCAGGCAAAAGATGCTCAGGATGCAAACCAAACTGACCTTATATCTCCCTGGTTCACACAAACACATGTCTCGCTCGCGCTATACATACAGACCCATCCAACACTCTCCGCCCTTATTCTCTCTCCATGTGACACGCACCCCCCTAAGTACCATAACCCCTCACTCCATCGTAGGCGCAAGCACTCCCCCCTCCTAAGTATGATCATCTCTCACTAGCCACCAGGAGCACACGTATTGTCTCCTTCCATCCATACGTCTATCTCGATATCTCTCGGGGCATCTTCTATCGCGCACACACCTTGTCACTCGATCTCCCACCCATGTAGTCCCATCACGATCTCCAGGGGATCTCTCTATGACAAACATACACTCTCTCCTCCAAATGTCTGCATTTTCTCCATATGTCTCTCTCGACCTCTCTCCCTTGTTTGTCAGACCCCTCTTGGCCACGTGCTAGGGGTCTTGATCTCTCGGTTCCAAACAACCACACACTATCTCCTCACCTTGCCTCCATTGTCGAAGATGCATGTGTGATATGTTTGCATAAGACACACACGCTTTTTCTCTACTTTTATCGTGTGTTGTCCATGTCTCTTTCACACACGCACACACACTTTTTTCACTCACTCTTTCTATTTCTCTCTCTCTCTCTCTCTCTAGTTAGGGACTCTGTCACGTCCATAAGCATATGGATGTTTTGAAAAGTCAAACCTCAGAAAAGTTTGACCAGGTATATGTGGAGAAAAACATTTACATCTGGATCGATCATTAGATTCATCACAACATGTACTTAATTCATACTATCATTTATATTTGGTATTGTAGATATAAGTAATTTCATGAACTTGGTCAAAGTTTCAAAAGTTTGACTTTAAAAAAATGTTGGAACTACATTATCAAACGGAGGGAGTAGCTCTTTCTCTCTCTCTGCTATCTCTCACGGGCCTCCCCTCTCACTCGAGCTCTCTATACTGACTGATTATACGCTCACTGTGTCATGTATAGCTCCGTATATTGTTTAGTTGACCGGTCAACACTACAAAAAAAGACACATCCGTGACATTTTGGGCCGAACAATTTTTTTTTCTGTCATACTTATGACACTTCTATGTCGATAATTGTGACAAAACCCGGTATCATCATAGATGTGGTGGGCTCCTACTTCTATGACAAAAAATCATGACAGAAAATGGGCTTTTCGTCCTGTGCAGGCCGGAGACGCAGCTGCATGACATTCTTTGGGCCGTCCATGACGGAAAAAACCATGGTAGAAGCGAGGGCGAGGAAAATTTCGGGGAGTTCCCGGTTACGGTGGGTGGTCGGGGGCCGAGCGATGCGCGTTTCTCTCGTACATGTACGCACGTGTGTGGGAGGCGTTGGCTCTAACTGAACCCGAGCAAGGCGTTGGGCTCTAACTGAACCCGAGCGATTGCACTGCAGGCTACGCGTTACTGAACCCGAGCGATCGATCGATGGCTGTTAACTGAACCTGATCAAGCGATTCCTTCGCTACTGCTGCTAATTGAAGCCGATCGATGCTGCCTCTCTGGATGAACAGTGAGCGTTGCGGGGGGGGGGGGGGGGGTTGGATGAATAGTGAGCGGTGGGGGTGGATGAACAGGACCCCGTGGCGTTGCCTCGATCAAGCCGGTTGGGGCTGGATGAACAGGACCCCGTAGAGGGCTGGATGAATAGGACGACCCCGTGGAGGGCTGGATGAACAGTAGACGGTGGAGGGGTGCCCGTGGAGGGGTGGTTGAATAGTAGCCGGTGGAGTAGCGCGCAGTGGAGGCTGGATGAACAGGAGCCCGTGGAGGCTGCATGAACAGGAGCCCGTGGAGGCTGGAGGAGGTCGATGGTGGAGATGAACAGTATCCCGTGGAGTCTCGTTTTGCGGTACGCCACACCCCTCCGATGAACAGGACCCCCCATTTCGACCGTAGCGCTCCAACACAAGTCCGTTTCGTCCGTTTTGCGGTACGCCACACCCCTCCCAATCAACATGACCCCTGTTTCGACCGTAGGAGGTCCGTTTCCTCCGTTTTGCGGTACGCCAGACCCCTCCCGATGAACAGGATACCGTTTCGAACATGGCCGGTCGAACACAAGGCCGTTCCTCCGTTCTGTGGTACGCCAGGCCTCGTTTCCATCGCTTGTTCCGTCCAAGCCCTCCCGATGAACACGACGACGCATTCCGTTCCGACCTAGCCGGTTGGCTCCCCATGAACACGACGACGATGCTGTTTCTCCGTTCCGACCCAACCATGTACACGAGCCCTGGCCGTACGTATGCGCGAGTAGGCGTTCGACACCCCGCCCGTATGTACACGTACATGGCCGTGTTTTCTTTCTTGCACACTGGCCATTGTACGTACGTGTACATGCTACGTGCGCGCCTCTACTACGACACGTACGCGCCTCTACTACGACACATGCATGCCTCTACATCGACCAGTATATATGTACGTACACATTCGCGACCAGAATGACAATGCTACGTACGCTTCGACCAGGTGGGTCCCGACTGTCAGGCACTTTCTTGCGTGTGAGGATGTAGCTGGTGGGTCCCAGTAGTCAGGAGGGGGGGGGGAATCATTTTTTTGTCCGGACGCACTTCCTTGCGTGCGAAGGTGTAGCTGGTGGGTCCCAGCAGTCAGGGGAAACGTTTTTTTTTTTGCAAAATATGGTGGCCCATCCGGTGGGTCCCTGCTATCAGGTGGAGGAATAATTATTTTGCGCGTAATAAGGAGGCACTTCCTTGCGGCCGCCGTGGACCTAGCTGTCAGCCTCTCCACGCACAGTACTCTTCCGATGGAAGTCGGTCGTTGACCACATTGACCACGCCGTGCCGAGAGCACCACGGTGGTGGACGATGGCGAGGCCTAGGAAGGGGATGACGCGGAGCCGGGGAAGACGCAGCAGTGGATGCCCACGTGAAGAGGAGTACGAGGGTTCACTGGTTCGGCTGCGGTGCGAGGCTGCCATCACCGCAGAATAACAGAGGGTGTGGGTGAGTAGAGGGAAGGCCTGGCCAACGGTGGGAGTAGTAGGGGGTGGTGAGGCCTCCGCGGTATCACAGCCAGCCACGGGAGGCAGGAGCATGTGGCACGATCGGCGCTGCTTTGGGCGGCTAGAGCACGAAGACTAGAGGTTGAAGAAGCACTACGGTCGTTGGATGGACATCGTACGGTCACTGGAGTATTGACTACGTTGACAAAGCCCTCCGTCCCCGTCAACTTAGTAGGCCCACAAGTCAGCCTGCCACTATACTGGGTCCCAGCTAGCAGGGGGAGTATTCATTTTTTGTGCATAATAAGGAGGCACTTGCGTGCAAAGATATAGCTGGTGGGTCCAAGCTGTCAGCGGTGGTAATGTTTTTTTCATGAAATACAGAGGCCCTTTCGATGGGTCCCAGATGTCAGGTGGAGGAATCATTATTTTACGCGTAATAAGGAGGCATTTCCTTGCGTGCGGCCTGGACCCAGCTGTCAGCCTCTCCACGCATAGTCCACTTCAGATGCATGTCGGTCGTTGACCACGTTGACCAGGGCGCGCCGAGAGCACCAGGGCGGTGGACGACGACGAGGCCTAGGAAGGGAACGACACGGAGGCAGGGAAGACTCGGCAGTTGTTTCCCACGCGGAGGGGAGTATGATTGTACGAGGGTTTACTTGTTCGTCTGCCTTCGCCGGAGAATAACAGCAGGTGTGGGTGAGTAGAGGGATGGCTAGGCCAGCGATGGGAGTACAGTGGGGCAGTGAGGCCTATGCCACAGTACAGCCAGCCGCGGGGAGGAGGGAGCAGGCAGTCCCGCCGGCGCTTGTTTGAGCGGCTGGAGCAGGAAGAGCAGAGATTGAAGAAGCACGATGGTCGTTGGATGGAAATCCAATAGTCACTACTTGTGCGTCAACCTTTTTTTAGGAAAGCCTCAAATCTGTGGAAAACAGCATACAGCCCATCTGCCATTATTTCTAATAATTTAGAGCCCATTTGCTAATTCTTAAGGTTTTTTTGGAGCCCATATTCTTTTTCTTAGCATTACAGCCCATATTGTGGCCACAGTTAAAAAATTATACGAAATTTTGCATATTTCGGTGCGGTCCGAACTGTTTTTAATCCCGAAATTTCGAGTCACATTCAAAATGATTTTAAAAATAAATGTATATCAATATAAAATCCAACAAATTGTCCACGCATAAAAATAAATGCAATTTAAAATCTCAAAATGAAAAAAAGATATTTGAAACTGATTGCCGGTTTTATGTGTTTTAAAAATGTACAACCCATTTCTCATTACTGATAGGCCATTTTCTCGGCCAGCCGAATGAAGCTCTCCTCGTCTTGAAAGATTTGCAGCCCAACAGGCCTGACAAAGCGACTTACTTGGCAAATCACAAAAAAACTGGGCTGTGGCCATGGACCCAGCTGCGGCCGTGGACCCAGCTGTCAGCCTCTCCACGTACAGTACTCTTCCGATGGAAGTCAGTCGTTGACCACATTAACCACGCCGCGCCGAGAGCACCAAGGCGTAGGAAGGGGATGATGCAGAGCCGGGGAAGACGCGGCAGTGGATGCCCACGTGGAGAGGAGTACGAGGGTTCATTGGTTCGGCTGCGGCGTGAGGCTGCCGTCGCCGCAGAATAACAGGGGGTGTGGGTGAGTAGAGGGATGCCCCGGGCCAGCGGTGGGAGTAGTAGGGGGCGGTGAGGCCCCCGCGGCATCACAGCCGGCCACGAGAGGCAGGAGCACGCGGCATGACCGGCGCTGCTTTGGGCGGTCGGAGCAAGAAGACCAGAGGTTGAAGAAGCACTATGGCCGTTGGATGGACATCGTACGGTCACTGGAGCTAGAATCGTTCATATTGACTAAGTTGACAAAGCCCTCCGTCCTCGTCAACTTAGTAGGCCCACAAGCCAGCCACCCACTATGGTGGGTCCCAGCTAGCAGGGGGTATTTATTTTTTTTCTGCGTAATAAGGAGGCACTTCCTTGCGTGCGAAGATATAGCTGGTGGGTCCGACCTGTCAGCGGGGGGAATGTTTTTTCGCGAAATACAAAAGCCCTTCCCACATACAGTCCACGTACAGTGCGTAATAAGGAGGAACTTTCCTTGCGTGCGACCATGGACCTTGTGGGCCCAGCCGTCAGGCTCTCCACGTACAGTCCTCTTCCGATGACTCTTGTATGTTGACCACGCCGCGTCGAGCACACCGATGCGGTGGACGATGGCGAGGCCCCAGACTGGAATGACCCGGAGATGGGGAAGACGCAGCAGTGGAGTCGCAGACGGAGAGGAGTGGGAAACTTGACTGGTTCGGGTGTGGGGTGGGCCTACACTCGGTAAAGAATAACAGGAGGTGCGAAGTGGAGGGATGGCCTGGCCGTCAGCGGGGTAGCGTTTCGCTGAGGAGTGCAAAACAACGCCGCTGGACACCGAAGGCTGGAGCAGGCGGTCCCGGCAGCGCTGGGGGAAGAAGACGAGAGATTGAAGAAGAATGCCGGCCGTTGGATGTAAATCTAGCGCTTTCTTAGGCTTCGACCTACTGGCCCACATGACAGCCAGTCCATTTGTTTTTTTAGTCCATTTGGTGGGCTGGGTGAAACAATGATGTAGCATCTATGCAGCCTGTTTAAATCCCATTTGCATTTTTCGCGAAATCCACGGACTTGCTGGGCTCGGTGAAAATATCATGTTGGGCTAGACGGAGAAATGTTATAAAAACATAAACACATGATTGCACATCTATTACTGCATTGGCCAATAAAATCTTTGCAAGCTTATGTACGCAATCACTAGGAGTTAACTTGCCAAGTTATATATAAACAATTATTATTATTAGTTTGTAAGAACTTTCAACTTACGAAATAAAATATCATTTAAATTTGATGAGTTAATAGTACGTGGGGTATTATTAGTTTTTAGGCTAGACGTGGGACAGTTGAGTTGGTTCTAGGGAAAAGTACTGGGAGAAAACTCAGTTTACATCGAAAAAGAAAGTGGGAGAAAATTCAGAGACCTGCTGGGTCCACCTGAGGAGGGGAATATGTTGGGAGGAAGGAGATTCAAAGCACATCAGCCGAGTGAACTAGTTTTTTTTAGTGGACAAGTGAACTAGTTACATACATAAGCAAATAGCCACTAAAAAAAGTAATCAGGTTAATGGGTTCTTAAAAGAAATATTTTGGACAAAACAGATAATTACGACACATAGGCTAATGCATGAAATACTCAGATGATAAAGGTGCTTATAAACAGATAAGGTACAACATCTAGACCTTCCTGGCACGCTTGATCATGACGCTGCGTCTGTCCGTGTACTCGTCGGTTATGGGAAGCAGACACGCCCTCATGTCCAAGATCTGCCTGTACATGTCATAGCATGCGTATGCGTCCTTGGCCGCGTAGGTTATGTAGGCTAGATTCATAGGTACCTCCCACGTGTTCAGGTCCTTGGTATCGTTGTCTTCTTTCATGTTGGCGTATCAGGGGTTGATGATGGTCTCAGCGAGGTCAACCACGGAGTCCTTCTCCTGCCCGTTGCCGATGATCTTGTATTGCTTCTGGATGTCGACAAGCTTGTTGCACCAGATGGCCGAATCGTCGCATTCTTCCTTCTCTCCATTGTAGCAAAGGTGCAGTTGGCGCTGCCGATGAAACGGGCGAATGCTCCAGAACCTGGTGCAGCCATAGGACTGAGGCGAGGCAGAGCTTCACCGAGTCCGGATCGTTGGTGTACATCACATTCAACTTGGTGCAGCCATAGGACTGAACGGCGAACTCAAAGGGGAACTCCTTGCTGAAGTCCATATCCAGCAGGCTCACCCCTCGGATCGCCATTGGAGTCTCTTCGAGTGAACGAGTGTGTAGGCGGCGGCAGCAGTTCATTTTTCAGCTCTTGGGGAACTGGATTCAACAATAAGCTAAGTGTGTACAGGCGACAACAGTTACTACCCCTCCCTCGTCCGCTGCACGCCCGGCAGAAGATGCACCCTCGGCGCATTCAAATGCCTCCATTAAGAAACCTACTCCGACCACATGTCGGTTCACGAGCGGGTCTGTATTGGTACTGTAATAACAGGAGTTAGTGGTCACTTTACTTAAATTTAATTAGCTTTAATAGAAATTTATACTTAAAACAAGCAATGCATTGGCTCGTTCTATCAGTGCCACAGGATCAACATGCACAACAATTAGAATTATTATTCTCAGGACGCACACGGTCAGCACATTTGTCGCACTTTCACAAAGATAATACCACCAAGTTTGAACTGTTTGTTATGGTTGTTGTCCTCTGCATCATCATGCCATGTTTCCCAGCTTGCAAGATTCAGAACCAACAAATAAGATCCAAATAATAAGTACAACAAAGATGCCTACACATCTCATTGATTCCCAGCTTGCAAGATTCAGAACCAACAAATAAGATCCAAATAATAAGTACAACAAAGATGCCTACACATCTCATTGATTCCCAGCTTGCAAGATTCAGAACCAACAAATAAGATTCAAATAATAAGTACAACAAAGGTGCCTACACGTCTCATTGATTCCCAGCTTGCAAGATTCAGAACCAACCAGCCTTTTGATAAAGTGAATATCGGGATTAAATCCATCTTGGCTAGCCATGTCATACAATCGAAGAACTTGGCGAATGCTCTTGACCGTCACAACATCTGTAGTTGAGTATTCCTGTTTGCACAACACAAACAAGGAGAGCATGATTTCACTTTAATAGTGGCCTCCTTGAACTCAACCTGCAGCTCCACTAGAATGAGGTCTGCCTGGAGTTCCATGATTCAATTCATGCGCCTTTTTCTGCAGTTCACCTGAAATGAAGCAAAGATTGCATCATTCAGCTAGCAAGAAGTACTTGCTCTCATGAGCTGGCAGGCTCTTCTTTAGTAGTTGCACTAAAATCAAGGAACATTAAGGTTGGCTGTCCGGATCATGTAAGGTGCAACTATAATTTTCTTATCCTTTTGTGCAGTTCCACTAAAATAAAGTGCCATTGTGGTGACAGTGATGGCTCCATCTTGCAAAGGCTAATAAAATGTTGCACGAGATTACTAGCAGAACTTGACGGAGATTTTGGAAACTCCAATCACCATTTTGTGCAGTTCCACCAAAATTGAGAGATGTTGCCCATGTGACATTTTAGTTGAACTGCACAAGACACTCATTCCAAAAAAGTGTTTTGTGCAGTTCACCAAAAGGTCACAATAGCAACAAGGTGAAATGGATATCCTTATCTGCACAAAAAGATAGAAAGTAAACAGTTGCTGGTCAATAAGAATATACGAAACATATACAAAATGAAAAGAAGCATCTTAATTATGTTCATGGAAATCACGCAAGGACAGTAGAAATTTTAAAATGTCAGCAATGCTTCATGTTACCAGAAGCATTACGATCAACAATGAGATTCCTCAAATATGGGATTACTTCAATGGTGGCATTGCTTGTTTACCAGACACAGTAAATCAACAGCAGCTAAAGAGTTGGTTTAAGGGCATGGGACCATGGGGACACTAGGACACTCAGCAGCGTAAAGGAGCAACTTACTTATCATACTGGGGAAAACAGCAGGAGTGCCATTTGTAACATAGTTTAATTGCATCTTATCACTGGAGGCATTAGATTAACAGTAACACTGGTTAGACATGTCCCTAACGTAACAGTGTGATTGCTTCCTTTTACATGCGCCCTTACATTAACAACAGCAAAAGGTTGGTATAAGGACATGCGACAGTGGACGCATCAGCACAATGTACCTACAAGGAGGCATAAAGTGGTGATGCCGAGTTTGTTCATGCTATGTGAGGGCAGCAAACCTAATCCTGGAGACCTTGTACTATGTGAGGGCAGCAAATCTAATCCTGGAGACCTTTTACTATGTGAGGGCAGCAAATCTAATCCCGGAGACCTTTTACTATGTGAGGGCAGCAAATCTAATTCTGGAGACCTTTTACTATGTGAGGGCAGCAAATCTAATCCTGAGACCTTTTACTATGTGAGGGCAGCAAATCTAGTCCTAGAGACCTTTTACTATGTGATGGCAGCAAATCTAATCCTAGACATACTCTATTGACTTGTCCACCAGCTGCCACTTTCTATCCTTTTTTCAACCAATAATAGATCTGTTCCTTATCCAGTTTGTACTGCGTTTTCCCATTATTTCCCCTTTCAACCAAGAGACCGGTTGGGTATCCGGTCTCTACTACTTTCACCATATTATTTCCTCTTTGAATCAAGTCCTAGATTCATGCTACAACTTTCCCCCTTTCTTCGTTGTTTGAACAAAGCCCTAGATTTGAATGCATGAAGTAGCTTAACATCTAATAATACTAAAAATTTAGGTGGCTTTGGAAGAGCTAATGGGAGTAGAAAAAGATGCACCTGCAGACACGTGGGGAGCTGGGGTAGTAGAGCAAGGCCGCTTTCGAAGAACTTATACCTGAGGGTCGCCGGGATGTCGGCGGCGGCAGGTCGGATCTACGGACAGTACGGCAGGGAGGAAGAAGGGTCGGAGGACCTCCTGAGCCAGCGCTGTGTCGGCGAGAACGGCACGGGCAGAGGATCGGGCCCCTCCAGCAGCTGTGAGTTCCTCCCTCTGTGGCGATGACCGTGTGAACGATGCACCTTTTAGTCCTCTACACACACCGGCCGAAGGGATCCGGCCGGATCTGTGACCAGCGGTGAGCAGAGAGAAAATGTCGCTACCGCTGTCTTGTTTATATCTGGAGAGGATGAGAGAATGAAGAGAGAAACCCTAGTAAAGCAAGCGCTCAGGCCCCTGCGTACATATATAGTGGAGTGATTATCTTTTTTCTCTCCAGAACAAGCGTTTCAATTTGTGTACATGACATTAAAGAAAAGAAACTCTCTATTTAAGGTGACTACTGTATGACTCCTACTTACTACTAGTAGTACTAGTATTGTTCACTCGTGCTCCCCGCCCCTCCATTCATTGAACAACCCCACAGGTGAATAAACATATAGTAAGTACTGTATTTATATAGAACCAACAAGCTCGAACTATTTTCGCGTAGTTAAAAGTTGAGGGCGGGGCTTTTCCCGGGCAGTACGCGCGGCAGTTTTCGGGTAGGCGGTTTGATAGAGAGGCGAGGAGGGTGAGCGAGTGGCAGATTCTCAAACATACTGCTGGAAAGGTCGGGCTGTGTGATTTGACGGTGCGTTACTGCTGGAAAGACTTGTGATATGACCAATCACTATAGTCATGAATTATAGGCGCTCCGACCGGGGTGATGCCCCCCTTCCGTTCCATGCTCTAATCTGGTGCATGACACGTCGACCCGGATGCTGGCTCTCCCACACGTCGGAGTAGTAAGAAGGAGCAAAGAATAATGTGGTATATACTAGTACTACTACTACTCAGGTCGGAGGAGTGCGAACCACGGTAGCCCAGTGAACCAGCAGTGCGAACCACGACAGCCCAGTGAACCAGCAGTGCGAACCACGGTAGCCCAGTGAACCAGCAGTAGAAAACAATGTGGTGATATGGCCATAAAAAGCAATGTGCTATGGTCCACACTGTAGCATGTACAATAACACTCCTCTTTGTTTGTATCCCTGAGTTAGAGCTAGTTTGGGTTGAAATAGCCTCAAATTATTGAAACAAGAGGGGTTAGTTTGAGCTAGTTTGCTCTAACCCAGCTAAAAAAACTAGCCCGGTGGAGAGGTTCTAATTGGGTTAGTTATCCTTGGTCCCACTAAAAGAGAACTAAAAAAATCTCCCTTGCCCGCACCAGATTGCTCCCCCCCTCTCGCATGACTCCTCTCTATTCCCCATAGGGCCGCCCGCCCAAGCGCCGCTCGCCCTCTCTCTCCTCCGGCCGCCCTCTCCTTCCGGCCTTCGCCGCCCTACTCCGGCCGCCCTCTCCCTCCGTCCTTCGAAGGTCGCCCCGCTCCCCCTTCACCGGCCGTTTTCTCCCTCTGTCGTGCGCGGCAGCGATGCATCTACCAGGGAGGTCGCGAGTGGGGTGAGTTTGTTCGTTCCTTCTCTGTCTCACGACCATATCATTGATCTTGCTCGCTCTAGCGCTAATTCTGATTTGGAAAAGTAGATCCTGGTCAAACTTGGTATAGATTTGTGGTGCACGCATGGAATTGTTTGATGCTGCTTGAGGAGGTAATAAATCTTTCTACAGGCCCAAAGATTCAGTTCACCTTTCTAGGTATTTCAATTTCAGGCTTGCATTATTTCTAGAGGCCCAAAATTAGTTCACCTTTCTAGGTATTTCAGTTCCAGGCTTGCATTATTTCTAGAGGCCCAAAGATTCAGTTCACCTTTCTAGGTATTTTAGTTACAGGCTTGCATTATTTCTAGAGGCCCAAAGATTACGTTCCCAGTCGGCGGCAAGCAGCCCTACTACCCATGCTGGTGTCGACATCAACTCACAAGGGCCGACGTCGGAGGGGTTCCCGGGGCTTGGGCTCTACAGAGCCTTCCTACAGAGCGATGATGGCGAGCTCCTCCCTCGGTGCGTGAGGGGCTCCGGGCTCCCTCCCTATCGTGAATGACTACCGTGATGAGTTAGCTCATGCTTTGTTTCATGAAGTGTTTTTTTGTGAAGCTTGATTGACGACTTGTATGTTTAAGTGGGATATCTCATTTGTATGGACAAAGTAAAAATTATCATGTTTTCCATGCTTTATTTGTATAGATGGTTCGTTTATGTCAATTGTGAGCGGGAGGAGGCCACAGAAGAGCCGGCCACACCAAATCCGGCAGGAAATAGGGTCCAAAGTAGTCAAATAATTGAGAAAGAGCATTTATTGTCAATCTAACCCTACCATCCATACATCTCTTTGGTTTAGAGTTAGTTCAGGGTTAGAATCTAACTCTAACCTCTAACTGAGTTAGAGTTCTCCTCGTCTCGGTTCATCGCCATCATACTTTCCCCATTCCTGTGTTTTAAGTATCCTGCGAATCAAAGAGGCCCTTTTTTGCGGGAAAAATCAAAGAGGCCCTTAGACTGGTTTAGGTCCGGTCATTTTTTATAAATGTGTTATGTCCAAAATTTAATAAACATGCTTCGGTTTCTAGGAAAACAATCCGGTTTCATGTAGTAATTCATTCATTTATTTATTCTTCTGCGGGGGGTTTGCATGTAATTCGTGAGGTCTGAAATGTAAAGTACCCCAACATATGCTCCGAGTCGTGCATGCACTACGATCCAGATGCTCTATGTCCCACATGTCGGCGAATGGGAGCACGTGGAAATAGCCTAGGAGTACATATAGGAGGATAAATGCGTGAAAAAATATGTACTGTGAAGCGTAGCTGCGGTTTGAAAAGGAGACCTAAAGTGATGACAGCTATAGGTCGCACGCAACCAACTAGTGGTACTAGACATACGACTAATTTTTCCCTCAAAAAAAAGGAGGCACGAGTGCTCAGTACTCCTATTCTATAAACACGAGTCCCGTCTGACAACAGCGTCTATGCTACAACTAGCTCTCCTCCCTCGTTTCTCTCTTCTAATTCTAAACTCGGCCGACGCCTGGTGGGCGGGGTGGGTTTGCTCAACTGCGGCCCCACCTCACAGTGAAAATGTTACGACTGGAATAAAAAATGCCATATACTCCCTCCGTTCCTAAATATAAGCCTTTTTAGATACTATTTCAAATGGAATACATCATATAGATGTATGTAGACATAGTTTAGAGTGTAGATTCACTCATTTTGCTCCGTATGTAGTAGTCACTTGCTCGAATCTTTAGAAAGACTTATATTTGGGAATGGAGGGAGTACTATACTAATAAAACATTAAGGCCACGAGGCGATGCAGTGCTGGTTACAGGAGGCAAGAAGAAGAGATGCATCCATCGACGACGTCCACCTCCTCGACTCAGGGCGCCGGCCCACCGAACGACGCCTAAGTAGCAATGGCTTTTGTGCCCAGGTCAACATGCTTATGAACAATGGCGTCCAAAGATTCCAGCCGCTGGAAGAAGGCCAACGTCTTTCTGTCCTCGCTTGCCATGTAGTGGCCTATGTAGACAATTTCCTCGTAGACGTGGATGTGCAGGTCGACGGTTTCTGGCATGGCGAGGTGCTGCGCGGCGAGCGCGGCCTCGAGGTGCACATTCTTCGTCGCGACCTCCGGCACCTGCAGGGCCACCAGGGAAAGAGTTCGTCACCATGGAGGCCGATGAGGGTGGCAAGCAATGAGGAGCCTGGCCGCGCAGGCTGGAGCAGTACGGCAAGGTCGTCCGCACCTTTACGGTGGTGAACTTGCGGATGGAGTTGACCATCATGTCGTCCATGTGAGAGGCGAAGCCGGCGTTGGTGAGGGCTACGATGCCGACGGTCGCCAGCACCGTCTGGAAACGTTGCGCGATGCGGGGCCGCAGGCGACGCCTTGGATGATTTGGCACAATCGACTGTCGCTCGCGTCCATCGCCTCCATAGGTGCTTGTGGCTTCTGGTCACTTAGTCTTGGATTGGAGTGAGCAGTGTTGCGTAGAGACTTGGGAGTAGATGGATTGGAGTGGTGGGGCGCCTTTATTATATGAGTCCAAACTCTGTTGCATTCACATCATGCTGGCTCTATTCTGCTTCTCCAATTAATTCCCTCTACATGTAATTGAGGATGCATCATTGACCGTTCAACGTCTCGGGAACCGCCACCCTCTCCCTCCTTAGCATTCAAGCACCTATGGACCCGTCGACGACGAGGTGCCTATGGTGACTTCGTAAATTTCAAGATGATAGTGTCGTGCGTGTGTGCGTTCATAGGGGTGAGTGTATGCGCGTGTATATGAGCGCTTGCGTCTGTACTGTGTCAAAAAAAGTAAATGCGTGTCAAAAAGAGACTAGTCAGTATACTCAATATTGTGCACCTCGGAGAGGAAAATGATAGAACTAGTACGTATTTATTTACGGTGCAGATTCACTCATTTTGCTCCATATGTACTCCGTCTCAGTGTAGTCTAGTCACTTGTTGAAATCTCTAGAAGGGCAAATACTCCTTTCTGGTTTACAGGGCTATACTAGCAAGTAGTTGTACGTACTAGTACAATAGTGGGCTCACATAGCAATTTTGTCTCATGCAAGAGCCTGGCTATATGCGTGCTCCAATGTTCACAACTGCAACGTTCGGTTTGCGCTTGGCTCTTCGCCTCTTCGAGAAGACGAACAATGATGTTACTACTACTGCTTCTACAGTGTCGAATCCACTGCTGCATGTCCGTCCACCGCGAGCGGGACGGATAGCTTGTTGTCGAAGTACTACTAAGCAAAAGCCTGTCCTCGTTTGCGAACAACCACATGCATGGGTGAGGGAGAAGGCGTATAGTAGTAAAATCAAGCTTCTCCTCGTTGTACGAGTTGACGCGACACATCATAGCACTGGCCCACACATGCTTGCATCTAAACTTGGCTGAAAGACCCGCAGTGCACAATATATTTGCTACAACCTCTAACATTTACCCACCACAAATTAAAATATATGTGGCCGTATGCATCGTTCTGATGCAGAGGCTGGGGAGTCCCCCCTTTTCGAAAAAAACAAATTAAAATATACATTCCTGTCTTGACCAGATGAGCGTGCAAACTACAATCACCAGGGTGACAGGTAGGGCCAGAAGACTATTTTTTTAAAAAAAAACTTCGAGATGGCCACATAGCATGGAGCCGACCCCAACGATTTTAAGCTTATAGGCACGGTACACACTATCCTAGACTACTCTATACATGAAACTACCACACGAGTGTCCGGGCTGCGCTTCGCTCTTCGCCTCTTCGGGAAGTCGAACAATGATGGAGTACTACTGTACTGGAGGAGTACTACTGTATGCTTCTAGCCATCTGACACCGATTGAACTGCTGCATGTCCACCGCGGGCGGGAGGGAGAGCGTGTAGCGAAAGCTTCTCCTAGTCTTGCCAGCCACCACGCTCATGGGCGAGGGAGGGACGCTCCTGCCTTTGCGTGTATGACAGGTGGGCCCAACAGGTGGGTGGCCAACCTGTCATACAGCCAAAGGTAGGTGCAGTTAAGTCCGCGAGGGAGGGGATAATCAAACTTCTCGTTGATGTACGAGTTGACGCGACACATCAAAGCACTGCACTTGATATATTTCAATAATTTGCATTTATCGATGCATTAATTACAACGCATGCATGCATGCCGTGACTCTCCTTTTGATACTTGCGTGTGTTGATTTAATGCACCTTGAAGTAGTATAAAATATGTGACGGTAAAGCTTTGTAATGCCCCGGCCCAAGTTGAGAGATGGTTGTGCACGAGGAGGGCGAGATCGTGCAGACCGGATAGGACCCGATGATGGAGCTCTCTAAGGTCTCGATGGACCTCACCGTGCTCCACTGCCCCTTGTGCCTCCGCCCCTTGACGCCTCCAGTGTATTAGGTTCGAATACACCTCGTCCGTTCGGCTGATTGTGCATGTTTCTTGATTGATGTGCTGTTCGATTGATTTCTGCAATGCAAGGGAGGGCGCCTGGCCTACGCGGACTGCCGCGTCGAGCACCCCGGGAACCAGCGGTAGTGCCAGAAGTGCGAGCGCGGCGGTGGCTTCGACGTGCGGAACACGGCGGTGGACTCCGTCCTTTCGTCGGTGAGGGTGGAGTGCCCGCACGAAGGCTGTGGGCTCTACGTCACTTACCACAAGCTCGCCGATCACCAGAGCGTGTGTCCGCTCGCGCCCTGCAAATGCCCCATGCCCGTCGGCGGCTACGAAGGCCCGCCGCCAGCGCTCTACCACCACATCAGCACCGCGCACCCCATGCCCGTGCATAGGATCCAGTACGGCAAGGTGCTCCAGCTGCAAGTGCCACTGTCGGAGCCACGGCTCTTGCTGTTCGCGGAGGAGGAAGACCGCATGTTTTTCTTACACGACGGTGTTCTCGACATCGGCGCACCTATCGCCATGTCGGTCGTCTGCATCAGAGCGGGGGCGTCCCCACTGCCGCACTACATGGCCAAGCTGTGGGCGAACGGCCCGCCGGGGGAGCCCAAAGGCACGACCAATGCCGTCAAGGTGGAAATGGAGGTGACAAGCAGCAAGGATCCCGGCGACGTCGACGTGCAGGAGCTGACCTTCTTCACAGTTCCGCCCAAGCTGCTGGCCGGGGCTAAGCTAGTGTCCCTCCACATTCAGATTGACAAGCTCACGTCCTAAATATTTCTACAGTGCCTTCTGTTTATCTTAGTAATATGCTAATATAGGGATTATCTCGGTCTACCTTAGCTTAAGAAATGGTGGGTTTTGGTGGCGATGCAGCAATTACTTCGACATCAGATCAGTAATTTCCAACAGTCGAACGGATATTTTGTGTCTGTTGGAAGTTCCTTTGGGTAAGAAGTACTACTTGTCATCAAAGTGGATAAAAGGAGATGTATGTAGAAGTATTTTAGTTCTAGATACGTCCCTTTTTTATCCATTTTGATGACAAGCACTCCCTCCGTTCCACAATACACGCCTTCCATTTGTCAAAATATAGATGTATCTAGACATGTTTTAGTATATAGGTACATCCATGATAGAGCCAATCGGATGGTTTAAAACACTACAATTCGTAGCTACAAATGCGTGTGTGACTCCTAGATGCAGAGGCCGGGGGTCATCATCCTCCTTTTCGAGAAAAAATAGATGTGTGTGTGAGAGGACGAGTGCGTGCGTGCACCTCTTCTCTTCTTGTATAACGTACTAAACTCAGAGTACAAGTTTTTGTGGGTGGCACGATGGTGCGTGCGAGAAGTCCCGAGAGACAGGTTTAATGCGTCTGAAAAAAAGACTAGCCTAGAGCTCGCCACGCGGCTATTCCTGTCGAACGCCCATTAACCGTAAGATATGTATACGACGGTGCCAGTTATTGCACGTACACAGTAGTACTCCCTCCTTTCCGGTTTATAGGGCTTAATTCAAAAATCTCACCAACCAAGATGGTGAGTGGTGGAATATTTTTTGTAGTTTGCAAAAGCACCTAATTAATGCTCTTGTTTTTCTCAAAAAATTATGTTTATCCATGCATTAATTGCAATGCATGCATGCATAAAGTACATGCATTGGTCAATTTTCTCTTAATACTTGCATGCAATTACTTAATGCACCTTGGAATCTGAACATGTGATGGGGAACAACCAAATTGAGCCTTATAAAATGGAAAAACTAAAATTTTGAGATAAGCCCTATAAACCGGAAAGGAGGGAGTAGAAAAAGAACTACTCCATCCGGAAATAGTGCCGCACTTCGAAACTAGAACCGTCAATAAATTTTGAGCTTGCGTCTCGTCACATTCCAAATTACTCCACGCTATATTGAATTGCAAACATGTTCACATGATCACAACCTAAACGGTTTCCCACTTAGGAGCATATTAGCACCACGCTATATTGAATTGCAAACCTGTTCACACCGATCACAACCTAAATGGTTTCCCACTTAGGAGTGTATTAGTACTCAGTTATAAATACTAGTATGCCAAGATGACTGCACATTCCTCCTCAACTCCTCATCCACAAAAACAAACAAGTCATTCAACATCCTTCCCTTGCGTCTGCCATGGCCAGCATGAGTTCTAGGTCGAGAGATTGCCACCAGGGAGAGGCGAGCATGGAAGCGGAAGCACGAGAGATGTCCCGCCTCGCTGCGAGAGCAGCCGACATGTCCCGCCGCGCGGAAGTAGCAGCACAGAGGTCCTGCCGCGCCGCTGAAGCAGCACGGAGGTCCCGCCGCGCCGTCGATGCAGCAAACTGGTCTGGCTGCACCGCGGAAGCAGCAGAGATGACCCACCGCGCCGCGAATGCAGCAGAGATGTCCCTCCGCGCCGCGGCGTCCTGGGATAATTTCTCGTGGACAGGCGACGACTGTTACAGGCACATGCATGCGATCGTCCATAGCCAGATGGATCAGATCTCCAGCTGGGCGAGGTTGCAGGATGACATGAAAGCCTCGTTTGAACAGGCTATCGGCATCATTCGGCAACTAAGGGAGGGCAATGAGAGGCTCCGGGCCGAGCGCGACCTGCTGAGGGCGAAGATCGTCCGAAGTGCAGACCAGCAGGAGGAGACCAGTGCCTTGTTGAAGAGGACCGGCGTCATCGTCAAGAAACTTATGGACGAGAATGACATGCTCCGCAACGAGCGCCAAAGGCTGGTGGAGGAATCTGTGGATGTTCTCAAGTAGCGTCTTGAGGACACGAAAAAGCTCATCGCCGCTCGCTGCGGAGACTAGTTCCCGCGGCCTGCAGCAACGCATCAAGAAAGTAGAGATCAGCGAGCCAGATCCTTGTCTTCCTTCTTCTTTTGCCCTTGTGTATTTCGGGCGTAGCCGCATGTGGCTTTTTTTAATTATATTTCTAATTATGCAAGACAATTAATCATCCTTATATATTCGTCAGTCTTGCTATAAGTCACAGTAGATGCTATATAGGTCCGTCGGATCTTACATCAAGATCCATGCTTTCAGATTTTCTTTTTTCTCTCTTAAATCTCAGTCGAGTGAGACATAGCCACGCCATTAAACAAAGGCTCAGGCGCCATTAATGGAGACCTTGGGAGAGAGGTGGACGGCAGATGGAGGTCAAAGGGCTCTCCTCTCGATAAGCACGCGAGGGGTCTGATCGCACGCCTCTCATACTCAAATAGCTACCCTGCACGGCGCCTCCTAGCTAATAAAAAATGGGGACGCGTGGCAGCACGTAAATGGTACTAGTAAATATAACGCCCACGGTTTCAATAATACTTGTGTTTCCGATTGTAACGTGACAACACTTGTTCCAAAATGACTTTATTGATTGTTAATGTGTGCGCCTTCGCAAATCGGACTGCAAAATTACCACAACATGTTGGTGCCATGTCATGGCACCAAGCCAAGTTTCATTATTTGCATGCGTGTTTTTGGATTTACAGGAATTAAAAAACTAAGTTTCTCAATGTTTCCAACCCAGTCACGACGCCCAGAATTTTGAATTTCATTCCCATTTCTTGCATGGAACCTAGAAATTTACCCGAGGACACACACGTGATTTTTCAACCAACTTTGGTGCACTAGAACATGTGCTTGTATTTCAAATTTGAATTATGCACACAAAGGTGACACGTTCCCTCCCAGAACCACGAGCCTTCTTGAGAGAAGCTCCGATTTGCAAGAAGCTTATACCAAAATTTGTTCCTATTCGACCAATTTTTTTACCACGTCATGGTACTACCATGACATGACACCATGCCAAGTTTCATGATTTTAAAACCAAGTTTCTCAATGTTCTCGACCGAGCCACGATGCCCAGATGTTTGAATTTTATTCTCATTTTTTGCATGGGACCTAGAAATTCACCCGAGGACACAAATGTGATTTTTCAACCAACTTTGGTGCACGGGAGCATGTGCTTGTAGTTCAAATTTTAATTATGCACATTAAATGACCAAAAACTCAATTAATGTGTAAATAAGGCCAAATGAAGCCGGAATAATTCCAAAATTTAACAGTGCACTCATGTAGTTCTATGTTGCCTTTGTAAATAAACTCAAGGGGGACAGCGTATATCGTTTCGCACTCAAAGGTGGCACGTTCCCTCTCAGAACCACGAGCCTTCTTGAGAGAAGCTTCGGTTTGCAAGAAGCTTATACCAAAATTTGTTCCTATTCGGCCAATTTTTTTACCACAGCATGGTAGTACCATGACATGACACCCATGCCAAGTTTCATGATTTTCAGACGTGTTTTGGATTTACAAGAATTTTAAAACCAAGTTTCTCAATGTTCTCGGCCGAGCCACGATGCCCAGATGTTTTAATTTTATTCTCATTTCTTGCATGGGACCTAGAAATTCACCCGAGGACACAAATGTGATTTTTCAACCAACTTTGGTGCACGAGAGCATGTGCTTGTAGTTCAAATTCGACTTATGCACATTAAATGACCACCAACTCAATTAATGTATAAAAAGCGACAAACGAACCTGGAATAATTCCAAAATTTAACAAGGCACTCATGTAGTTCTATGTTGCCTTTGTTAAGAAACTCAAGGGGGGGGGAGCGTATATCATTTCACACTCAAAGGTGGCACGTTCCCTCTTAGAACCACGAGCTTCCAAATCAGCCCATTTTTTACCACAACATGTTAGTGCCATGACATGACACCATGCCAAGTTTCATGATTTCCAGGCGAGTTTTGGATTTACATGAATTTAAAATCTAAGTTTCTCGATGTTCTTGGCCGAGTCATGACGCCCAGATGTTAGAATTTCATTCTCATTTCTTCCATGGGACCTAGAAATTCAACCAAGGACACACATGTGATTTTTCAACCAACTTTGGTGCACCGGAGCATGTGCATGCAGTTCATATTTAGATTATGCACATTAAAAGGACAGAAACTCAATTAATGTATAAAAAGGCCAAATGAACCCGAAATAATTCCAAAATTTAACAAGGCACTTATATAGTTCTATGTTGCTTTCGTAAAGAAAATCAGGGGGGAGGCAGCGTATATCGTTTCGCACACAAAGGTGACACGTTCCCTCTCGGAACCATGAGGCTTGTTGAGAGAATCTCCAGTTTTGCAAGAAGCTTATACCAAAACCTGTCCCAATTCAGCCAAAAACTATACATATGAAAACAGGGTTTAGATTATCCCGAACATCTCGCTACCTAGACCAATAATGTACTGCGATTTGAATTCAACATAAAATGGATACAAATATTTGAATTGGAGAGCGTATGGTACATGTAGTTCATAGTGAAATATGATTACTGCCATATGCATGTTTTTTGTTATCAAGATAATATTTAAATTATGTATAACTTGACAACAATCGTATTCAAATAAGGAAAATTGATTCAAATTTAGTCCATATGGTAGACGACAATATATATGTTCACATGGTGGAGTAAAATGTTCATATATGATGGAAGATCAAAATGTACGACTACATCAATTATAAACCGCAAGGTCACCTAACGATATATTCAAATTCAACATAACATGGATTCAAAAATTGAAATTCGAGATCCTGGCATTTGTAATCATATAAAAAGGGACATTACTCTTTCTTTTGGTGGGAATTGATTTGTTTTTTGTTGTTGTTGAAGGAAGTGGGAATCAATTTGGTACTGTGCAGGGTAATCTTGTTCTCCCAATTTTTTACATTTTCCTCTAGTTTTTACAATGGCATCTATAGCAATATAGTAAAAGGGGACATGACTCTCTTGTGTCTTGTATGAATTGTTTTTTTACACGTTAAGTTTGTTCTGCCGAACAGGGAATCCGCACCTTGTTATCCCGAAATTTTCAAGCTCGAGTATCTTTTGTCTCACCTGCTTTGAAACTCCCGCCTCTTCAACCTGCGCTGCGCCTTGTTATCACGAAATTTCGACGCGCGCGAGAACTCCCTCCTCATCTGAAATCGGTCCCACAGCCCAGACACGTGAAATCCCCCTTCTACCCCTCTGCCGGAAATGAAGATCCACGTAGCGGTGTCAAAACCGGTGGGGGTATGCTGGTAACTTACCCTACATTTCGGACAAGCGCGTCCCTAACCTTGGCTCCCCCCTCCCCCTTCGCCCCCCCATTCATACACCGAGGCCGCTAAAACCTGCGAAAACCCGCGCTCCTCCGCCGGCCTCCCGACCGCCGCCCAGCTGGAGACTCTTCCCCGACTACGTCGTCCACCGCAACAGCTCGTTGTCCCTTATCCACCGCACCAGATGAGGATCCGTTGTCGATCTCGTTGTCCCGCCGGATCAGCCGCCCCGTCCTCCACCTCCAAGGAGCTGCCCCGATGTTCGCCTCGTCTATCGCGCCACCTCAATCCCCACAGCACCGTCTTGACCTGCCCCACCGGAACCACAGCACCCTCACCAATTCCTCTGATGAAGCCGAGGCCAACTCGGCACCACCAAGGAGGTTCTGCACTCACCGCTGCATTTTATCTTTTATTCGATCTCACGGGGCTGCCGGTGCTCGATACCGAGCAGACATGGCGGGTCTCCATCGATGGCGCCGTCGCTGGCCACATCATCCACGGCGTCTCTCCCCCATGTTGTTGCTTCCTCGGCGGTGAATTCCACAACGGCACTAGCTGCAGCTGCTCCGGCTCTCGCTTGCGCTGCGGCTCTGTTCTTGCTGTTGGTCGCGTTGCTGCACTGCTCTTGCTTTCGTTTGTGCTGCTGCTCTGCTCTTGCTCTCGCTTGCGCTGCTGCTGCTACACGATCTCCGACAGCTACAGGAGTTGCTGCTTTAGCACTCGCTCGCGGTGCTACTGCACGACTTGCTCTCTGCTAGTGTGTTCTCTGCTCGAGCGTCTGCTGATTTAGATCACTGCTTCTCTGCTACTAGTGCTTGAACGCCCTAAACATCTATTGCAATGCTCTGCTACTAGTTCAATCAGTTTCGACAGTAAAATTCAGTTTCGACTGTAAAGTTCATTTTCTTCAGTTAAGTTCAGAGTGAACAGTACTTACAGCATCTGTCGAAGCGGCCGTGGCGCAGCTGATGCGTTTTACATCTAGCACTTTTTGGTGATGTATTTTACATCATCTATTGCAAATGATATTAGGGTGCCACTTCAGATTAACGTTGTCTGTCTTGTCCTGCTTCAGCCTCGTCGCCGTACACCTTAGCGGAGCTGCTCCGACGACGGAACCGTCCATCACAGCGGAGCAGTACCCTCAACGCCGTTTCCAAAGGCCTCGGATCTTCTTCTCCGCCTCCGACAGTCACACCAGCATCATCACCATCCTCCACGTCCAACCCAATGATGCTGAGGTCCACAAGGCTATGCCAAAGAGGTTGTACACTCATCGCATCACTTTGTTACTCTGCATTCATGTCGATCCCTTAGGGATCCTTTGCTATGGAACTACTATTCGTGCAAATCTGTTAGAAGGAGCGGAGCAAAGCAAAACTGGAGGATTTTTTTCCTTAGTTGTCTCTTTCGAAGAAAAAACGTAGGAATTTTATTCACTTGGACATCCTTTTCAAATTAATATGCATGAAGAACAGAACTAATTGCATTACTAGCATAATAAGATTCTTATTTTTTCATTGTCACATGGTTTGACTTTAATTTGACCATGTTTCCCCATTCCTGTGTTTCCAATTCATGTGAACCAAACACCCAGGTTGACTGAAATCCTATGTTTCCAAATGCTCTGTTTTGCACGTGCATTCCTATCCTATTCCTGTGTTTTTCCTGTCCCTACGTTTATAGAATCCTCCAATTCAAAGGAGCCCTTACAGATTTACTTCATTTTCAGATAAGTGTCAAAGAAAACTCTGTGTGTTATGTCCTGCTCCTGCCGTGCCGTCATCCGCCCCACCTGAGGTGCACCATCGACAGAAGAGTTCACTGCAGCAGAGATACCCCCTACAGACTTTCTTTCTCCGCCTCAGATCATCTTCCTTGTTGCCGGCATCCACGCCAACTGCATTACCATCAGCAGATGAACCTGAGGACTACACAGTTCCGGAAGAGAGGTCGTAGTCTTTCGTGTTTGCTTGCGTTATACATCGGTTATTATTACCTGCTACTTTATCGTTCAAACTTGAGTTTTGAAATGCCCATGGGTCTCATATCGAGCCAACAATGAATAGTATCTGTCTACTATCTGGTTCATATGGGGTCTTCTATGTGGTTCATGTTGGGTGGGCAACAAACAATAGATGATCCATTGTCTATCTTTTTAAACTGAAGCTATAATCTACCTGCTATCATTAGTTTTGGATCCATCCACTCATTTGCTATCATCAGTATTGATTTTTGCATTCACCCCTTAGGCCTTACAAAATCTAACTATTTTTTTATTATGCATGTCAGATATTGTACACAATCGTACTGAACATGTAGAGAAAAAGAGAAGACCATTGCATGGGAATATAATGTCATGCAGACGCCGCTCCATGGTGGGCGAAGTGGGCCGCCTCCTACATTTCCAGATTATATTCCAGAGGAAGATAACTATTCAGATGGAGATTCAGAAGGAGCCGAGCACGCCTGTTTACCACCTGAGGTGTTTGCTCTAACCTGGCATGCTGATGTTGGTCATATCATGCATATGGCGCCTTGCATTGCCTACATTATACATCTTATATGTCATCAGCTTAGTTTAGATTTGCTTTGTGTGAATACCACCTGTTTGGTTTCTATATCATACTCCCACCATTCCTAAATATTTGTCTTTTTAGAGATTTCAACAAGTGACTACATACGGAACAAAATGAGTGAATCTACACTCTAAAATATGTCTATATACATCCGTATGTGGTAGTCCATTTGAAATCTCTAAAAGGACAAATATTTAGGAATGGAGGGAGTATATGGGAATTATGCAATGCCATCTTCTTTAGCCAGGCATCATATACGTGAATCACGCAATGCCATCCTGTTTAGCCAGTCATCGTATATGTGAATTGTATCGTGCCATATTTTTTTCAATAATGTATTCCATTTGTCAACAATGTTTATACATTCATCTACTCTTCCTGTGCATCAGCCATTTGAGTCGGTCATGGGAAAATCTGGAGTGAAAACAAGGTCTTCTGAGCAGTCAGTGCTACCTGTCGATGCAGATTTATTGCTGGTTACAGATAGCTCCTCAGAGGAGGATTCAGAGATAGATGACCAGTCGTATCCCCCCCCCCCCCTCGAGGTGCATGCTCTTACTTGGCTGGGTTATATTGCTCACTAGATTATTGATGGCGCGCGTTGCTGCGCCCATCCATTTTATCAATAAAATGATAGGAATTTCAGTAGTACATATGATTCCACAAAACATGGCAGAGTAGTACTTTTAAAATATGTAAGTTCAATCTTAGAATATGTTCGCACACTTATCGATTTTGATAAAAGAATAATATAAATATTTGTAAAGACCTCTTTTATAAATATTTGTAAAAAACTTTTTTGTACAGTAGTAGATTGGACATATACATACAACAATGTAGTAATACACTGTACACAAGGGAGGTACTTTACCCATTCTCTTGAAATTGGGAATAAATTGTAAAGGGCACTGGCATACAACTTTGTACTGAGGTAGACATGAGTTGATTATAAAAAACTCAAAGGTGTTGGCAATCACACCTCACAAACAACACTCTACATCTTTTCAAATTTGTTGCAAAGGTAACAAATTATGTTAGTGAGGGCGTGCCAAAATATTATGTGATAGTAGGCCATTTCCTAGCAAAACACGACTATAAGAAGAAAGTATGCAAGTAGCACATTGACTGAATGCCAGTATTTGCAACAGGCAATACACCTAAGGAAATATGAAGATGCTTTTTTTGTAGCTATGGGCTGTAGCTACAAACAAATGGTACCAGGTAAAGCAATGACGTAATCCCTTGTTCCCATGGAAATGGTCAGAAAAAATTCAAATATGATCAGTTATAATTTTCTCTCCAAAAGCTAGCAGGCCAGGGAGTAATCTAATCGCCAATTAACATCATTCTAGATTTAGTACTTAAAGAGAATGAGTAGGACAACATATCTGGTAATGGAAAAATGTTTCATTTTCCCATGATCAGATAATGCCATCATACAGAATATGATATTGACATCCAATCCAGACCACAAATCAAAATTTACAAACCAGTTTACTTGCAAGAGAAACACATGTATGGAAGCGATGAAAAGGTCTCTTGCAAATGGGATTATCTTGTGAATTCGACCTTTGAGGAAACAAAGGAAATAAAAACGGAAAAATTAAATGCAAACTTACTAATTACATATGAAATTTCTATCCAAATGTTACTAACAACAGAAAAATAGTAGACACGGTAAAATCATATCAAGGTCATTCAGATAGCTCCATTAAAACATATGTTTTGCAATATTGTCAAGTAACATAAGGTGGGACAATAGTGCATAACAAATACATGAAACAACAATAACAATCCAATAAAAAAATTGTCGAAATTATGAAACTCTAACTAAAAGAAGGTACCCAACTGATTATTGTATAGAGGCATTCATTATTTCTGATAGTGGGTAACCTTGTTTCAGATCTCTTCACAAGTTGATTAGTGAATACTTCTAAATAGAGCTTTACTGTGTTAGAAAAGGTGGCTCATTTTCACGTAAGGAAATTTAATTCATCAAAAATCGTTGATAATATAAGTTGCAATATAAGACAGAAATTTAATTCAAGGAATGTATATACCGAATTATTGTCATTTTATTTTTAAGGGCCTTTGTGCGAAAGGTTGCAGATTAGACTTTTCAAGTACATTGATACGTGCAAGCCAAGCACAAGAAAAACAAAAAAATATTTCAATTAAGTGATGTTAGTAGGTTTACCAAATTATAGATCTAAGAAGCTTGCAACAACTAATAATTGAATGTGAGAATGAAAAATAATCCTATGGCATCCATACTACTTATCACTACTACTAATTCATGTAAACAGCATGAATTGTTGAGGAAACCACAGAGGCAACCAACCATACTATTTATCACTAATACTAATTGTTGTAAACATCAAGAATTGTTATCCCTATAATCTTCGGCCGGAAGCTTATTAGCTGGACCATTATAATGAGCAATTGCTGACGCCTCCCCCTCCCTCTTGGATTGAGGTACAAAATCAACTAACCTGACACAAAAAAAGTTAAATGTCATTAGTACACCAATCTTAGTGTTGATCTTACTATTCATGATGGAGGTCCGAACTATACAAATACACAATAAAAACATAACATGTCCAGCAGTACACCGATTGTTTCAACTCCATTCTCATGAGATGCCCCATGGTTAGTTGCACATATTAATTTTAGTTTTAGTTGCACATCAGACATGAATATTTGGAAATAGACATATTGGGTGAAAGAAGAGTGGGCCTGAATACGCAAGAGGCTGTGACCATTGACTCTAAGGGACAAGTGCATAAGTCCAGTCGCTCAAGTTTTCGAGAAAAGATCGGCTAGATGAAGAGGAAGTTGCTCTATGTACAAAATCCTCTGGAGCATCTGCCCATCTCATCTGGGATCCTCTCTCCGGTGGTGACTCGGGCAGTACAGCCGCGCGCCTACGAGTCTCCAAATATGCTCAAATCAATTGACCATCGCCAACTACATTGCCTATATGTACAAATTGGATTGGAAGTATGTCAGGGCAAAGAAATTATTTTGTGGAAAAAGGAATTGTACATGAAAAGGAAAGAAATATAGGGGGACCTGGTGTATTGTTGTTCCCATACACATGTCATCTTGTACAGTGCCCTCAATCACCTCCAGCCTGAATTATGCAGTTGCTAGAGCACCATCGAGAAGAACAGGTTACCCAACAAGAGTACCCTATGCAAGAAGAAGAGAGGAGGATTAAATTAGAATAGGCGTTGATCCACCATCGCCGGCTAGGAGCAGGATGAGATGTCATCCGCTACGGCCTCCGTTGCCGCCAGAGCTATGGATGTGGATATGTCCCAAAGGCCAGCGGCCCATGCCGCACGCTCGCCCCGCCTAGCATCACCTGGCGTGGGTTCAATCGCTGCAACCTCACCGGAGGCGTCGCCGACTCGTTGCCGCTGCCGCCTTCAGAACCTGAGAGAGAAGGGAAGGGAAGATGAGCGAACTGACCTGGAGGCAGCCGCTCGAGCGCCGGATCCCCTCAGACGCCTCGCCTTGGCTAGATCCCCTGGACCGCCGGTTGCCTCGCACGCGTCTCATCGGCTCCCTTGAGCGCTAGATCCCTCTTGCGCGGCTAGCATTCGCGGGATCCCGTCGACCACCGGTTTCATCGCTAGCGTCGCCTCCTCGTCTACAGATGATAAATGGGCCGTTGAGGCCCAATCAATGACAGGCCTTCAAAAATGTCTCCAGAATAGATGCCCATCAGGACAGGCGGCCCAGTCATGGTAAACTGGCACTGAAACATGATCTGACGGTGAGAAACAATCTAAATGCATAATCCGACGACCGAAAACGCAAATAACTGTGGGAGCTCGGTTTAGGTGCGGTTATACTGTCCTTAATATCATGCATATGGTGTCTTGCATTGCCATGCCATCTGCTTAGATTAGACATGCTTTGTGTGAATGCCTCCTGTTTGCTTTCTATATCAGATATGAGAATTATGCAATGCCATGTTTTTCAGCCAGTTATCATATATGTGAATTATGCACCGCCATGGAGCCAGGCATCATATATGTGAATTATCTCATGCCATCTTTTTTTTCATTACGTATTCCATTTGTCGACAATCAGTGTATATTGAACTACTCTTCATGTGTATCAGCCATTTGAGCCAGTTATGGAAAAATCTGGAGTGAAAACAAGGTCTTCAGAGCAGGCAATGGTACCTGTTGAAGCATATATCTCGATGGTTACAGGGAGCTCCTCAGATGAGGATTCAGAGACAGATGACCAGTCCTATATCCCACCTGAGGTGTATGCTCTAAGTTGCAATGTTTATATTTCTCATATGATGCATATGGTGTCTTGCATTGCTTAGTTTAGACATCATATGCACAAAATTGAATTCCATCTGCTTAGTTTAGAGATCATACATGCGAGTGCCAGCTTCTTAGTATATGAATCAATTATGTCAATTATATCATGCCATCCTGTATACTTAGACAACATGTATGTGAATTATTTCATCCCAACCTATTTTAGAAAGACATCATATAGTTTTGTCATGTCATCCTATTTATGTACTCATCATATGTTGAATTATGCCATTATATCCTGTTAAGTTATCCATCATATATCTGAAACTGTGTCATGCTATCCTGTTTAGTTAGGCATCATATATGTGAAATGTGTCATGCTGTCCTATTTGGTTAGACAACATATGTGTGAATTACCACATCTGTCTATCATACAATGTCTGTACGTTCAATTTCTTTTCTTGTTTATCAGCCATTTGAATTGGAGGGGTGATGGCAGTATCTAAGGGAGCAAAAACCCGTTCTTCACAAAAGACAGAGCTACCCGTCGATGCAGATCGAACCATGGTTGTACTGGCCCACAAACTAGCCCCACCACACATAATCGAGACTCTTCCAGATTGCACACTTACACTGTTGGGCAGAGAACCAGCTACAAACCATCTAACCGCAACCCCAGCGGATAGTAACCCACTTCTAGTTGACAAAGCACCATGTCCACCATAGAGTACCCCCACATGAGCAGTTTGTAAAGCTACTGCAGTGCCCAAAGCACGAAGACCACCACAGCTAACCCAAACTCCACGTTTAAAGCAGAAGAGCAACTGTTCTCAGGTCAGATTCCGTAGCTATGGTCCATACTCCTTTGCTGTTGCATCACTGTATTTATTCATACCAACTACTTTCGAATTTGAAGGATCCAATTGAAACTCCAATGGTGCAACGGGTATGTTTTAAACCTATTTCTTTAACTGGATTGTTGTTCTAACTTCTTGCTCTATGTTGATTTCAGTTTATGTTGTATAAATATTTATGTTCTCATGTGATGCACATTACAAGTGCTGCCAATGCTGTGTAGTTTCTCACACTTATATTATGTCTATGCTTCTATGTCTTAAAAATATATGAGTTGAACTGTGTCTCTATCTTGATTAGGGAACATAAACTAAAATGATATGGACAATACAATGACCATAGTACATAGATATATGTTTGTTTCATGCTGTTATCATGTCCACCTTACTGCTGAACCTGTTTACCAAAATGAGTTTTGTATACTACAAGCTAAACCTGTGATGTGTCTGCTTGATTCTCTTGTAGTATGCAAACATAATATTGGAGAAGAGCACCCCACTATGCAATGGTAGATAAAGTAATGCAGACAAGGTTCAAGATAGTGATACAACCCTGTTGGTCTCCAAGAAAGGTGATAAAAACGATCTTGTAGACAGTGGGAAAACCCCACAGTCATGCGTTGATGTAGTGTTCGAGTTACTGGCCAGTACCGCTGGCACAAGCTCCTTGAACTCGCTGCCTGAATCACTTCGGCTTCTTCAGTCTCAGCTACAAGCTGGAAGGCATCAGTTAGCTGTGCTGCGGCAAGAAGCCGAAGGACTGAGGAAGTCCCTGCATAATTCAGATGCGTACTTTCTTGTGTAAAAGCAAGCGCTGGAGGATTTAAGTGCCAAACAAGAGAAAGTTAATAAGCTTGCTAAGCATCTTGCTAGCATTATGGGTACCCAGGATATTGTTTCTTGAACTCTTCTGAAGTGGTTTCAGTTATGGACTTGTTTTGCTGCGGCGTTTATATGCTGCTTTGTTCCCTATATTTTCACTGGTGGCGAACGTTGATGCCCAGTGGATGTAATGTGTAATAGCTGTGATAGCCTAGCATAAGTTGCTTTTTTATTTATTTACTTGCTGTCTTGTTTATTTGTTTGCTTGTAGTCAGTGCAGTTCTTTTTCCGCGGTTTGCTAGTGGCTGCAATAACCTATCTTTTAAAACTAGGCCACAATAACCATGGGCTAATATTTACTGTAGTGACACTGGGCCTCCTACAGGCCGTAGAAACAGTGGTGTCGGATTTTGGGTTCCTGCAGACCCTTGAGGTTCGAACACTGGGGTGCACGTGGAGATCACACCCCCAGCCTACCCATGTCTCACCGCCTCACCAGGATCTAAAACTACACGAAGAACACACAAGGGACACGAGATTTATACTGGTTCAAGCCACCATTGTGGTGTAATACCCTACTCCAGTTTGTGGTGTGGTGGATTGCCTCTGGGGCTGATGAGGAACAGTACAAGGGGAGAACAGCCTCGCGAGGGTCTGTTCTTGGTTGGTGCGATGAACTGCTAGGGGCAGTTCAGTCGCCTCTCTCTGTGTGTCTCAGATGTGGATCCCATCTCTCTACCCTGTGGGTGGCTAGTCCTATTTATAGGCGAAGGCCCCGGGCCTCTTCCCAAATATTGAGTGGGAAGGGTGCCAACAATTGGCCATTTTGAATGGGAACATCTAGTACACTTATCCTGACTAAAGTTGGTCCTCGCCTGCCAAAGACCCTGACGATGACGCCGGCTTGGGCTCCATGATGACCTCCGTTCTGCCGTCCTGCTGGTCTTGGTCTTGTTGCACCGAAATGGTTGCCTTTGCTTGATACCCTTGCCTGCGCTTGCCCCCTTTGCACCAAAGGGGAAACAAGGACTCTGCAAAGGCCGGCGCCCGCCTGGCACCCGCCTGGCCTTGGTCGTCATGGCTTGCATCACGGGTACCTCGTGAGGTACCCCACCTTGATCTCTCCGCCTTCTTGCGAGCCAGCCTGACGAGGCCGTGCCTGAGGAAGCCTCCTGTCGTCCGCACCGTGAGGCTTGGCCCCTCGCGAGGGTCTTGAGCATGTGCTAATGAAGATGGGCCGTACTAGGCCTCTCCTTGAGCCACGCCGCAGGCCGCAGGCAGGCAAGTCTGGGTACCCCCATTCCTAGAACACCGACTGTAGCCCCCGGGCCCAAGGCGCGCTTGGACTTGGCTTAGCAGAGAAGCAAAGAGGCAAGTGCGAAGCGTCGCGGGCCCCAATAGCCTGCAGCCTTGGGCGCCGCGTGGCGGTTGATTGGACGTGGGCATCCTGGCTCCCCCACGACACCTCGGCAACTGCAGAAATTGATAAGGGAGTGGTACCCATCTAGGCTTACCTTCTTTGCCTTCTCCTTCACTGCCCAGATCCCCTTTCTTGCTCGTCCTTCTTGCTTCCGAAATCCCCAGATCTACTCCAACCCTGCATCCTAGCAAGGCATGCGCCTCGCCAGACCCCAGCCGGAGCATGGTACTCGCCCACCTTGGATCCTCCGAATGTGTCAGAGAAGAACCTTGCTCGGATGCGCCAGATGATGGTGGCGCAAGGAAACGATGGGGCGGCCGCGCTCAAGGTTGGCTCCGCCCTTCCTGAGGGCAGGGGAAGCACCTTCTACCCGCTCTTCGTGAGTGCCATCGCCGCCGGTCTGGTGCCCCCTTTTTCCGAGTTCTTCCTTTCTGTTCTCCACCATTACAATCTGCAAGCTCTGCACCTCCATCCCAACTCTGTTCTTCTCCCGACGATTTTCGCCTACTACTGCGAGGCTCATGTCGGTGTGAGGCCTTCGGTGGCCTTGCTGCGCCATTACTTCTACCTCCGGGTCTCCCGTGGCCCCATCACCGCGTGCGCGAGCTTTGTCGCGCACGTCAGCTCTAATGCCATTTCGAAGCCCGGGAAGAGAATTGAGGGCTTCAGGAGCAAGTGGGTCATGGTGGATGCTGGGCGCACCCACTCCCGGCTGATTCTGCCCACGGGGCAGCCCAAGTCCGTTGACGCTTGGTCCCGCACAGAGCTCGTTGATCCGCGCGCGAGGCCGGTGCTTGAGAAGATGGACGCGGACCTGTGGCCGGACAACATGGCGACGGCGAAACTGACCGGGGCATCGCTCTTGAGGGAGTTCCTGGAGCATCGGGTGGCTCCGCTCCGGGAACACCCGCTTCCGCTGTGGAAGCTTGGGGGGGGGGGGGGCGATGCTGCCCTTCGCTAGAACCCCGAAGTCCTGGCCGATGAGGATCTAGCCACGGTCCTCCAATCCTTGGTTGGGGGAACATGGCGAGGTTGGAGGATGCTCCCGTGCCCTTGTTCCTTCGGGATGATTGGGAGCAGGTGGTGAACTCCATGTGCGCTTTCAACGAGGGCAGGCCTGTGCCCGCGGAGGTTCCTGAGGACCCGGCGGCCCTGGCGACGGTGAACGTATCCTCCTGCGACTCCAGCAGAGAGGAGGAAGAAGAGGAGGAGGAGGAGGAGGAGGAGCCCGATTCAGAGGCGACCGACGGGGAGTCGAGAGCACCCCTCCCTCGGCGTAGGTCCCACACTCTTCGCCTCATGCCGGATGACGACGAGGACGGCAACGAGCGGGGTGGCGAGAGCTCACCCCTGATCCCGAAGAAGGACAGGACGGGGCTGGTTCCCCGCGGGTCTGCTCCGGCTCCGAGGCGATCTGCAGACGGCCTCCTACTCCCGAGCCTCCTGAGGTTGATCCCAGGATCCGGCTCTCGGGCTACAAGTTCGGCCGGAGGTTGCTTGAGCCCGCGAGCGATGACAAGTAAGTGCTCGATTCTCGTTTTGCTTCTTGCTTCGTTGTTGAGGCTTGACATCCATATTCCTTGGCTAGGCCGGTGCCTGCGGCAAAGAAGCTGAAGGGGGCTCCCAGGGCTTCGTCCGGGACAGCACCCCCACCCGCGGGAGAAGGGGGCGGCAAGACGCGGGCCTCTCCTGCCCGGTCATCCTCGCGAGGCCTGGCGGGGCTAGCTGGAGCGAGCTCAGCCCGAATGGCCTAAGCGACTCCCGAGGTGTCCTTGCCTGACGCCACTGCCGTAGTCGTTGGGGCGCAGAAGGTCCTGACCCATGGTGTTGTGATTACGCTGCCGTATTCTCCTCCTACTCCGCCAACTGCCGTCTCTCTGACTCCTTCTACTGTTCTAGATCGTGCTGCTGCTGAGCTGGACCAGCTGCGGAAAGATATTCTGGGCACCGACCCTCGCTTGGTGGCCGGGCGCCTGGAGTTGGCCTCTGGCTGGGTCCGCTCTGATGCTTCAGTCCAAGTGGCGCTGGCTCAGGCCGCGACAGCTTGCGACGAGGAGAAGCAGGCCGTCCTTGAGGCGAAGGCCGCTCCCGATGCCGCCTTGGGTGAGGTTGCGGATGTCCAGGGTCACTACAAGGTGCTGGAGAGCGAGCTGCAAGGCCTGCGCGACCAGCTTGCCAAGGAGGCCTGTGTCCGCCAGGAGAAGGAGGAAGACATGAAGGCTCGCGAGGCTGCCGCCAAGGACCGGGATGCCAAACTTGAGGAACGCCATGGCCGCTTCGATGTGCTGGAGCAGTCATTGGAGGCGAAGAGGATCGAGCTGGACGGCAAGGCGCGGGTCCTAGCCGAGGACCGCGTGGCCTTTGCGAAGCTGGAGGTGAAGGCTCGCACCTTGCTGAAGTCGCTTTATGACAGCGGCCTAGAAAGCCCGCTGGCCTGCGCTGAGGACGGCCCTGCCAAGCTGCTTCCCTTCCTGGTCCGCGCCCTTGAAGATGTCGCCCTTGGCCTTGGCCCCACGGCTGAGGCTGAGGTGTGTGTCCTTTCTTCTGCAGCGCTGATGCGCGTCTTCACTCATGTCTACCTCCGCGACCCCAGCGTTGACCTAGACAGCCTGCTGGAGCCTGTGAGCGGCGAGCTTGCCGCCATCGCTGCTGAGGCCGTGAAGGGTCATGCGGAGGCTCTGCTGGCAAAGTTCCGGGCCTTCAGCACCAAGCCGAAGCGAGGCACTGCCGGTCCTGAGGCTCCATGAGGCGAAGTCGCCCAGCGCAGCTCCGTCACCAGCGACAGCGCCGCCAAAAAGTGACCCCTTCGCGGCTCCTGTCCTGCTTTTAATTCCTGCAACATGCATCCTACCTCATGGAGGCGTTTAAACTTGTGTTTGGCGTTGTCAAAGTACTCTATGGACTGTAATATTTGCTTTTGAATTTCTTGAGATTTGCGTTTTTTCTTCCTACTTGCTTGTGTTCTACGTCGGTAGAGCCCAGCCCCGCGCATACCTCAGCCGCCGTTAGCCCCGACCGGAAACCAGGACGGGACCAAGGAGTGAGGGGCTACGTGACAAGTTAGGCTCCCGAGTCGCGATGCTCAGGAGTCCCCCTTGACGCACGAACAGCAAGTAGGGAGGTGAGATGTATGGGTGAATTTACCGTTCTACGTCGGCAGAGCCTGGCCCCGCGCATACCTCAACCGCCGTTAGCCTTTCAGAACTAAGGGGTGAGGGGCTGGGTGACCAGTTAGGCTCCTAAGTCGCGATGCTCAGGAGTCCCCCTTGACGTTCAAATGGCCTTCGTACCTTGGCTCCGCTCGGGGAGAGGTGTGCGACGAACCAGGCCCGAGGGGCCTGGCTGGGTGGCGTGCGCCTGGGTGTGACCCGGGTGCAGCCCCCGTGCCTAGCCCCCTCACGCGGCACTCCCGAGGGGAGGCGTTACGATGAGGCCGGACATTGAGCTCTGGGCTCCCTGAGGTTGATGCGGCCGGGGGCCACCCTCAGTTGTTTATCACCAGCGCGGAGCATAGCGCTTCCGTATGTGTACGGGCATAGCCGCTCCTCGGAAGTGTCGTCAGCCAGCGCGGAGCATGGTGCTTCCACTGGTGCGTGGGAGGGGGCTCCCCTCCAGGAGGAACCTCCGGGGCGTGTACAGCCCCACCCTGACATGTGGCTGGCACGGTATGGCCTGACGAGGTGTATCTGGGCACCCGTGAGCCAGCGCGGGACTCACGAGGCCCTACCTCAAGGCGGGTTGCGCCTGGCTCTGGGCCTTTACTTGTAATGTGTTCCTGCAAATCTTGTTAGATGTCGGTGCTCTACGTCCTCGGGTCCCGGCCCTCGAGCGGGCTCAGTCGTCGCTGGTATGCCAGGTCGCGATGCCGTGGACAAGGCCAGAGGGTGAGGGCTGGAGAGACAGTAAGAGCCCATGAGTCGCGATGCTCAGGTACCCCCCCTTCAACGTGCAAGCAGCCGACATGAAGAAAGAAGGGTGCCATAGGCAGGCATGATGGGTCAAACGCACGACCCGAATAAACGCGAGAGGGATACATGCCACCGGGTCTGGCCCGGGTAGCTTGGGGATAATGCAGCCCGAGGGGCGCCCCTGATAAAGTAAGCTAAAAACATGAACTAAAGGGATACATGTCGCAGGGACGGACCCACGCGGCCTGGGAATGATGCATCCCTAGGGGGCGCTCCCAGCTGAAAATGAAACTCGAAGGATGTCACCTGATGATGCTGAAGATGGGGGGATGCTGAAGTAGCGGACGGCATGCGCTGCGGGAGACGATCTTCACGAGCCCCCAGGCCCAGGGGCCTCGGGAGGCTCTAGAGGCACTGGCGGCTCCTCGCGGACCATCTCCATCTCCGCTAGGACTGCGGAATGCCTGACCGCCTGAGCCTCCAAGATGCCCCTCATGAGGCGCTGACGCACAGCAACCGCATTCGGCAGGCCGTAAGGCATGCGAACATAGCTGTGGAGCGGGCCTTCGCAGCGCCCCACGCGTGAGGGCCAGAGGCGCTCCTGAGAGGTGGCTCGGTTGAGTCCTGGTATGTCGATGCAGACGCGCAGCCCACCATCCTCGCCTGGATGGGGAGCTACAGCGGGCAAGCGGCGGCTGCCACTCATGACTCTTGACTCCCGCAGCTCCTGAATGATCTCGCTGACGAATTCCTGAGGGTTTGGCCCTCCTTGCTTTTCTCCTTCCTGAGGGAAACGTGCGTTGAAGCACGCCTCCAAGTGGTGCCCGAGCGCCTCCCTCGTGATCTTAGCAAAGTCGATGGCCCTCTAGAAGAGAGCCCCCGAGCACTGCTCGAGGAGGGCGCCGGGCGCGCCTTCCTATGCGACAGAAGGAGGTGCCCCTTGAACAGGCGTGGACCCTGAGGGGCCTGCCTCCCAAGGGGTCGGGCCAGGCGATGTCTTCTTCTTCTTAGGAGCAGCCTCGGGAGGCCTCCCGTTCCTGTGATCTGGGTCTTCAATTGATGCGGCTTAGAAAGCACGTTCCAGAGAACACACAGCGTCTCTCTCTTCACAAGGCACAATGATGACTCCACCGCTTCCTGGCATCTTGAGGACATTGTAGCCGTGATGGGTCACGACCATGAACTTGGCCAGGGCTGGGTACCCAAGGATGGCATTGTACGACATGCAGATGTGAGTGACGTCGAAGTCAATGAGCTCGGTGCGGTAGTTGTCGCGCTTCCCGAAGGTAACAGGAAGGCGGACCTGCCCTATCGAAACCGTGGAACCATCAGTGACTCCTGAGAAAGGCTTGGTTGGCTGCAGCTGATTGTATGACACTTGGAGATTGTTGAACGTCTCGATGGATAGGACATTGAGCCCTGCTCCACCATCGATGAGGGTCCTGGTGACTTGCACATTGCTGATGATTGGGGAACAAAGCATCGGGAGGACTCCTGCTGTGGCCGCGCACTTGAGCTGATCCGCTGAGCTGAACGTGATAGCGCACGCAGACCACCTGAGAGGGCGTGTGGCCTCAAGCTTGGGGAGGATTGCATTCACTTCCCGAGCAAACTGCTTGAAGATGCGCTGAGAGGCTGGGGCTTGTGCGCCACCCAAGATGCAAGCGATTGCGTGCGGCTCCTGGAAGCCTCCAGCCCGCTCGTCCTGGTGATGGTCTTCATTCCTCCTTGGCTGTGGTGGCAAAGGAGGGAGGTCCGCATTGCCTTGTGGGCGATCCTCGCGAGGCTGATCCCTCCAACCCCCCTCACGAGGTGGGTCCCTCCAACCTCCCACACGAGGCTGGTCCTGCCAGCGGTCCTCGCGAGGTCGGTCACGCCACCCTTGGCGAGGGCCACGGTCTTCCCATCGTCCTCCACCTCTTCCTCCTCCTCGGCCATAGCCCCTGTCGCTGCGCTCGGGGCGTCGGCCGGCACGCACGTCTCGCACGGCCCTGAGCTCTTGGCATTCGTTGGTGTTGTGGGTGTGGAGGTCGTGGTACACGCAGTACCGGCTGCCCTTGGATGACTCAGGCTGATCCCTGCCTCGCTTGGTGTCTGGCTCTGCTGCAAGCACGGCAGCCCCCTTGCGCTTCACGTCCTTGGCCTTGGGCTTCTTCTCTTCTGGGTCAGCAGCTGGCAGCTCGAGGAGGGAAAGGCGCCCTTCCTCAGCCCTAGCGCACTTGGTCGCCAGATTGAACAGCTCCAGGGAGGTGCACAGGTCTTCATGGATTGCGAGCTCCTCCTTCATCTTGACGTCACGCACGCCGTCGGAGAAGACCGAGATGATGGCCTCCTCAGACACCTTGGGGATCTTAAGGCGAGCGATGTTGAAGCGCTGGATGAACTTCTGCAGGGTCTCTCCCGGCTGCTGCTTGATGCGGCACAAGTCGCCCATGGCCGGGGGCCGGTCGCGGGTGCCTTGGAAGTTGGCGATGAATCGGGTGTGCATCTCGTCCCAGGAGGATATCGTGCCAGGAGCCAGGTTCAGGAGCCAGGTGCGGGTGCTGTCCTTGATCGCCATGGGGAACTAGTTTTCCATGACCTTCTCGTCCCCGTTGGCGGCTTCGATGCCCAGCTCGTAGAGCTGGAGGAACTCAGCAGGGTCAGCCGTGCCATCGTAGCGCGGGGGCAGGTCTGGCTTCAACTTGCCCGGCCAAGCCACGCTGTGCAGCTCGGTGGAGAAGGCACGACAGCCTGCAGTGGCCGCGGGAGCCCTTTGGTGACGGAGAGTTGATCTTCCGGGTCTTTGTGCGCTACAACTGGGTGCAGCGCAGGGTCTTGATGCGCTGGAGCAGGTGCGCATTCGTGTCGGGCCGGTGCGGGGAGCACACGGGCGGCTTCTTGGGGACGAGGGATCTCTTGGCAGCTCTTCTCTTGCTGTACTGGTGCCGGACGGAGTGGGTTCCGCCCTGGGGCCACGTGCCTTGGGGCGAAGGCTCCTTCTTGAGGGGGAGGCGGCTGAGGCGCCTCTGGAGCTTCGTCGCCCGCGCAGGGCGGGGCGCGGTGCAATGAGAGGGATGGTGCAGGGGAGCCCCCGGCGGCGCTGACAAGCTCGGTGATGCAGGCGAGCCACTCGTCGTAGAGGTCGTCGATGGGACGGTAGTGCAGGAGCTCCCACACCAGGAGCAGCGCGACGTGTGCGTTCGCAGGAGCGCGACGGGCGTGGGACGAGGAGCCGGCCAGAGTCAGCGACGGGGTGGCGGTGCGGCCTTCTCGACGCACTGAAGGATGCAGGGACGACGCCTGCTGCTCGTTCCCCGTCGGGCCGGTGGTGGCGTTTGACGGCAGGCGACGGGGAACGGCGGGGGCGCCCGTCGACGGGGGCCATCTGGGCGACGCGAGTGGCGAGAGCGGCCCGGCGCTCGACGCGGGCGCGACGTGCATCTGACATGGATGGGACAGGCGTTGAAACACGAAGCGACGGAAGGCAGATTCCGGCACACCCCTACCTGGCACGCCAAATGTCAGTTTTCGGGTTTCGGCAGACCCTTGAGGTTCGAACACTGGGGTGCACACGGAGATCACACCCCCAGCCTACCCATGTCTCACCGCCTCGCCAGGATCTAAAACTACACGAAGGACACACAAGGGACACGAGATTTATACTAGTTCAGGCCACCATTGTGGTGTAATACCCTACTCCAGTTTGTGGTGTGGTGGATTGCCTTTGGGGCTGATGAGGAACAGTACAAGGGGAGAACAACCTCGCGAGGGTCTGTTCTTGGTTGGTGTGATGAACTGCTAGGGGGAGTTCAGTCGCCTCTCTCTCTGTGTCTCAGATGTGGATCCCATCTCTCTACCCTATGGGTGGCTAGTCCTATTTATTGGCGAAGGCCCCGGGCCTCTTCCCAAATATTGAGCGGGAAGGGCGCCAACAATTGGCCATTTTGAAGGGGAACATCTAGTACACTTATCCTGACTAAAGTTGGTCCTCGCCTGCCAAAGACCCTGACGATGACGCCGGCTTGGGCTCCACGATGACCTCCATTCTGCCGTCCTGCTGGTCTTGGTCTTGTTGCACCGAAATGGTTGCCTTTGCTTGATACCCTTGCCTGCGCTTGCCCCCTTTGCACCAAAGGGGAAACAAGGACTCTGCGCAGGCCGACGCCCGCCTGGCGCCCGCCTGGCCTTGGTCGTCATGGCTTACATCACGGGCACCTAGTGAGGTACCCCGCCTTGATCTCTCCGCCTCCTCGCGAGCCAGCCTGACGAGGCCGTGCCTGAGGAAGCCTCCTATCGTCCGCCCCGCGAGGCTTGGCCCCTCACGAGGGTCCTGAGCATGTGCTGATGAAGATGGACCGTACTGCGCCTCTCCTTGAGCCACGCCGCAGGCAGGCAAGTCTGGGTACCCCCGTTCCTAGAATGCCGACAAGTGGGCCTTCTACAGGCCGTGGAAATAGTGGGCCTTCTACGGGCCGTAGAAATAATGGGCCTTCTATGGGCCGTAGAAACAATGGGCCTTCTATGGGCTGTATCATCAATGGGCCTTATACGGGTCGTATGATCGATTGGCCAAACATGGGCCAAACAAACCGCATTATGGCCGTAAACGGGTTAGAGTTGGAATCGTCCGTTCATGGGCCGACCATAGCGGGCCATCGTTAATAGGCCGTATTTGATGATGCTATGAAAATGGCCCAACATATTAACGGACCACAAACGGGCCGACTGTAACCACGGGTTGAATTTGGCCCACAAGCAGAAAATGACAGTAACGGGCCGTAAGTAAACGAATGCTGGAAATGAGCCCAAGAATAAATGGGCTCTGAGAAGGCCGAAAGATAACATGGGCTGGAAACGGCCCAACGGAATAATGGGCCGTTAATGGGTATAAAGTGATACATTGTTCATTACGGGCCAGTTTCACCACGGGCCGTTAATGGGTGTAAAGTGATACACCGTTCATTACGGGCCACTTTCACCACGGGCCGTTAATAGGCCAAGAGTTACAAAGGGCCTCATATGGGCCGAAAGATGTCATGGGCCATACATGGGCCAGAAGTGAAAACGGGCTAGAATCATATTGGATGGCCCAGATGACGCTACTGGGCCTAATTCGGATAGGGCATAATGGGCCTTGGGTTAGCAGGCTGTAAATGGGCTATATGTGAACATGCCGTTTACAAGCTTTACATGGGCCGGCCCGCCACCTTTTACCAAGTCAAATGGGTCGGCCTTTTCACAGGAATGGGCCTCTGTTGGGCTGTGCCACGTGTCGACGTATCATAGGCGCCTTCTGTCCAATGAGTGGATGACATCTGTCCCAACGATGAGCTGACACATGTTTCCTCCAGCCAATGATGATTTTACACATGGAAAATCCCCATTGGTCAGGGCTGTTAAAGGGTTATCGGATCCAAAACCCGACCCGATAGCTTAACGGTGTTCCGTTACGGTGGTGCCACGTGTCGGTCACCCTTGAAGAAAGCACTTCTGCGACGTGCAATTTATCGTCATGGAAGTGGACACGTCCATGATGATAATTTTGGTAATGTCATGGAACACTTCTACGACAGCACAGGTATGACTATCTTGATTCTGTCATAAAATCGTCATGGATGTACATGCATGACAGAAAATGCGACCTACTGTGACAAACACGTATCATCACGGAAGTGTATTTTTTTTGTAGTGTAACCAGTCCACATGCTGCCTTGTCAGCTCGTGTTTTGTATCTTCGTGTGCTGGCCCATGTGCCAGTGAGTGAAAATAAGTAAACTAGAGGCCCATCTGGCACGCGGTGAAGTAAAAAAAGTTGAAACCACTCGGGGTAGCACCCCGCATGCTAGTAAATTGAGGGCACATTGAGGACACAATTCTTGCGCGTGAAGGACGCACTCGCGCACAATTCACCACTGCACGGCGGCATGCACAGAAGGACGCACTCGCGCACACCCAGCACACAACACACACCAGCACACGTGTACACCGGCGTCACCGCCGGTTGGGACGGACGGCGAGCCAGCCAACAAGCGGAGGCTCCTCGAGCCAAAACCGCATCCGGCGAGCCTGGACTTCATCAGCAGCCTCCCCGATGACATGTTGCTCGTCATCATCGGCCTCCTCCCCACCAAATCTGTCGTGCGGACCGCCTAGCTCTCCCGGTGGTGGCGCCCCCTCTAGTGCCGTGTCCCCCTCAACCTCACCGTCGACAGCTGCCTCTGCGACGGGGATTGCAAACGCATGGCCGCAGGCTCCAAGATCCTTTCATTGCACCCTGGGCCAGCCATACGCCTTGACATCCGCATGTTCAGTACCAACTGCAAGGTCCAACCCAAGTTCGACGAGTGGTTCTTATCCCCTGCCCTAGATCAGCTCGAGGAGCTCAGCTTTGAAGCTGGACGATGTCGCTCTCTGCCGCCGTCCGCGCTCCGCCTCACGCCAACGTTGCACCGCGCCAGCTTCAGCTCCGGCTATCTTCCCTAGATTAATATTGTGCCCGCCCTTCTTCTCCCTCAACTCAAGCAGCTCGACCTCCTCGACGTTGTCATCTCAAAGAAGGCTATGGAGCACCTGCTCCGCAGCTGTACTGCGCTTCAGTACCTTCGTCTTGAGCAGATCCACGGGTTCATTAGCCTCCACATTGCCTCGATGAATCTCTGATGGATTTATGTGTCTTGCTGGCCCCGTAACAAGACATCAATTGGGAAGAAATCACTCCAGCTATTCCACGTTATGGTCATTGAGAATGCGCCTTTCCTTGAGAGATTGCTTGTATCGGATCTAGAAGGTCCAACAAAAATCAGGGTCATTGACGCGCCGAAATTGACAGCGTTGGTGTCCTCGTCTGCCAAATTCTCCAAACTCTTTATTGGATCCGTAATCGTTCAGGTGCAGCACTCATCTTCTTCTCCGTCTTCTTGAAATTCACATTTTTAAATTTCTTCTTGATGTATTTACGACTGTCTTCCAGAAAATGATTCCCACAAGCTTGACCCAGTCCATGCGCACAGTGAAGATCTTGGAACTAAAATCTATCGGCCCCAATCTGGATCAAGTTGTTGGATTCCTTACATGCTTTCCATGCACGAAGAAGCTACTCATCAAGGTGAAACTTCTTTCCTATTAGTAAACGGTAACACAACGTAGCTCAATTGTTTCATAATTTTCCCAAATTACGATGACAAGTGTAGTGTTCAAAACTGCATCTACACACTGCACCGAAAGAAATGTTTTTAGTATTTTTTTTCTCACGTGATCACCTGCATCGTTTTTATGCTGTACTACTATAGTAGCCTAGGCTAGTCATAGTGGAAAGTAACTTAGACTACTCCAGTAACTCTATGGTTACCCTAAGAGCAAGTACTACCACCATCCTGGTTTACTCTTCCTATTTTGTAGTATCAAAATTTGACCATAGATTTAACTGACAAAATGTTAATGCATGTCACTAATAACTATATCGTTGGATTTGTATTTGAACATAATTTCAAATGCTGTAATTTTTAGTGACATACATTGGCATTTTCTTAGGTAAATCTATGGTCAAAATTTTATACTAAATACGAGGTAGTACTCCCTCTGTCCCAAAATTCTTGTCTTACATTTGTTTAGATACAGATGTATCTAACACTAAAATGTAACTAGATACATCCGTATTTAGACAAATTTAAGACAAGAATTTTGGGACGGAGGGAGTACAAAAGTGGGCTATGTAGGCCAAAACACGTGCCAAATTCACTTGTGATGCATTTGGCATCGATGCCCCTCCATTGCTCACCTGGTGCCCCAATCTGGATCACCTACTTTGCTCCGGTGCCAAATTAACTCACGCAATGAAAAAACACTTGCGTGGGAGAGAGAGAGGACTGAGGCAATAAAAAACTCTTGTTTGGGAGAGTGAGAGGCTGGTGTAGTTGGTTTGATTGATTTGTTTATACATGTGGGTCTGTGTGCACAGCGGTGCCAACTCTCTCACATTGCGAGAGCGGTGCCAAAATCTTTTGATTTCACATAGATGCGTATTATGTGGCATACTTTTGCAAAATATGGTATCGGCCACATAGTGGAAGGCAACAAATGCCCAAGCTCTTCACGTGCTCCTAGGTAAATGAGAGGAAATAGAAAGAGAGAGAGAGAGAGTGAGTGAAAAAATATCACTAGCCAGCCAACCCTATCGTAAAGCTAATGATATTGGTACCTCTTGATGACACTGCAATCTTATACAGCCAGCTGCTCTAATATGTTCTCTTCTTTTGCAGATAAAAAAAGACCCGAAAGTGAAAAATGTGCTGCACTATAACAATCTCATCGAATGCCTTGATCTCCATCTTACAGAAATTGATTTGATCGACTACCGAGGCAGCACATCTGAGATTAAATTGGCTAGGTTCTTTGTTCTGGAGGCAAGTGTGCTCAAGGTAATGAGGTTTGTCGTTCTCTGGCGCAACAATGAATGGCGTGCTGATCACCGCAAGCGTCTAAGCCTAAATGACAAAGTCTCCGTAGAAGCTGATTTTTTTTGAAACATCAAGTGGCCAGAGACTCGAAAACTTATTTGCCCATTAGTGACTTGTCAGGGCGGTGGATTTTAGTTTGTACGATAATGCTGCATCCACCTAAAGTAACGAAAGTTCTTACCTAAACCTCCTAGTAATTCCCTCTTCATAGGTGCAACATTACTCCTAACATTTGTAATATCAGTTTGAAACTTGTAATATTGCCGTGTCCTATTCCTGCATTTTCAAAATCCCGCGAATCAAACAGGTCCTGAGTTGGTGATGATGTTGTGCCTCCCATCTTTCACCAATAGCCGTCGGATCTAGATCTGATGCATACAAACCAAACTTCTCCATTTTTGCAAAAAGATGCCCACACTTGTTCCCCATTTACAAACAACTCCTTGTCTCTCACAATCAGCCTTATCTCCTCCCCACCACATCTAGAAGGTCGTGGAAAAATCTGGCGCGATGGCCGCTGCCGGCGCCGTCCACCCCCGATCTTGGTGTTCCGTGCAATGCACGGGCATCTACGCACGGAAAATTATGTCGAGCAGGGCTAGTTGTAAGCAGGCTGGTTCTACAGCCATGATGATAGTAACTGCAGACGGTGAGGCTGACTATGGTATGCCGAACATGGCGCCTATACTCAGGTGTCATCTCCGGCGCGGGATCTTGTCACTTCACTGTGAGGAGCAGCATGTAATAATTTGACCAACGGGTAGTACAGTGCTAGTACTCCTACTACATTGGTAGTACTACTACTAGTACTAGTAGCACCACCGTCTGGATTTAGGAGTACTACCACGTCCATCTGGATTTTAGTATTTGACTAGCAATATCTAGTAATGCATGTCACAAGAAATGTACTACTCCCTCTGTAAATAAACACATGGTGTATTGTTTTATTCCTATCGGCGAGAGAACATAATGTCTTTTTGCTAATTAATAGGATTACATGCAATGAACTAAACACTGCATGTCATGGTTGGTAGTCTCAAGTTATTGAAAGCATGCACGGCCCACATCTTTCATTGGTTGATATATCATGAAATAAGAAACGAGGAGGGAGTTAATGTACCATGCCTAAGTGTTTTGGGATTATTTGGTTTTCGTAAGGTGACTTACAAAACACTTTTGTTTACATGCATTAACATTTTATCAGTTAAATCAAAGGTCAAAACTTGGTGCAAAATGCAAAGGGGACCAATAAACCAGTAAACATCAAAATTCTCTCATTTGGCCCCAACTAGAGGTCCGGTGAGATGACTATACTGCACTGGCACGGAGAGGGACGCAGCCTCATTGACTTACTGCAACTGCCTTTGGGTGAATGACACGTGGGCCCAATGGGTGGCTAGCCCACCTATCATACAGCCAAAGGCAGGTGCAGTAGAGGGCCGAGGAGTAGATGGCCAACACACATGTGAATTCAACGCAGTCTGCACTTCTCATATAAAGGCTCCCCGCCAGTCCAATCTACTTCCTCCGTCTAGGTGAGTAAGTCATCTTAGGTTGTGCACCATGACCAAGAAGGAGGGGGAAATGAGAGAACTTAATGTTCATTTGCTAATTAATAGCATTGCATGCAATGAACTGACCACTGCATGTCGTGTTTGGTAGTCTCAAGTCATTGAAAGCATGCACACCCCAAATCTCTTATTAGTTGATATGCAAGAAACAAGAAACGAGATAGAAGTTAATGCATCGTGCCTAAGTGTTTTCGGATTTTTTAGTTTTCGCAAGATGACTTACACACCTAGACGGAGGGAGTAGTACGAAATCCTACACACTTACACATGCTAACCAAGGGCAAGAGTGATCACTCGACTCGCAAGATCAGTTGACTAGGAGCTAAGCTAGACCCATGTAGGCGATGAGCGCGAGCATCAGCCGGCTGTGCCAGATGGTCCATGACGCCGGCCTGCGGCCCGGCACCAAGGAACGTCTCCAGGTATTGCTTGAGGCCGCCAGGGCGAGGGGCCGCTTGGATGATAGCTTCATCTCCTTGTTCGACGAGGTCCTCGTTGGTTTCCTCGACAAGTTCACTGTCGTCAAGAAGCTCATAGACGACTTTGACGTACGCCTCCAGCCGATGTGCCCAGGCTCTGCGATATCCGCCACCCTCAACGGGCACTATGGTGAAAACCTCTTCGACACACTGGTGGCCCTGCGACTGCCCGCCATCGTGCCGGAGAATGTCCACCTCGATGTCGCGCTCGCCGCGCAGCGCCTGGTGCAGCAAGACACCATCGACATAGTCACCCATGTCTATGCGCAAATCGTCCACAAGGACTATTACATGCAAGAGGAGGACAATAGGATGCTGGCCTTCTTGGACCGCAGGGCAACCTTGGATGGCATTGTTCAGAAGAACGTCGAGCTCGCCGCCAACGCCGCTGCTCCTCACATGTCGGGTTGGTGACCCGGCGCACTAGGGCGTGAGGATGTCGTTGATGGATCCGTTTGTACTTTTATCTTTCGGTCAAATCCATGTAGTAGTATATGGTACTACTAGTAATTATCTTACCTTTCGCATCAACTTCATAATTTTCATACGTACTCCATGCATGAACGGCGCCAGAACCAAACTTCTCATCACTCTAGGGAAAATTGTTATTTCTATCTTTCGGTCGCGCCATGGAGCAGAACCAAATTTTACAAGTTACGAGTTCAAAAGGAAAAGCCTACCGTGTTCGCGTCGCACCCCCACACGGTTGGTCCGGCACGCCGCTCAAGGGGGAATGCGTGCGGTGTTGCATTTTCACTTACAAGTGGGACCGCAGTTGAGCAAACTGACTATCGGCAAACCCCCACCCCGCCAACCGCGCGATGGCTGAGAAAACAGGAGGGAGAAGAGATGGCTGTAGCACGGACTCCAAGAAAATTGGTGTCGGATGGGACTCGTGTGGGCAGCGTGTGTCGTACTGCTAGACGTGAATGCTAGTTATGGCCCATGCCACCCCACTATATCGAGCCTATATCGAGGTGCTAGTTACGTAGAACAAATTTCCTGGAGTTTGTGCTCAGCCCTCCTCTATCTCTCTTCTCAGCCAGCCAGCGGACGCGCGGAGACCATCGTCAGTTTGCTCATATGCGGTCCCACATGTCAGTGAAAACACAAGAGGACCCACTGAACCTGCACATCTTTCACCTTGATGTGCTGGTGATGAAAAACAAATCCAATAAAGATCTTTGGTGGCCACTTTTGGAGTTACTCAAGAGTAGTAAGATTCTATTTACAGTTTAACCCAAGATGCACATCACGTGGCTTCAACTACCACTCTATTTTCTTGCATGACACGACCTGGATGCTGGATGTCCCACGTATCGGCAAAAGGAGGAAGAACCCGACCAAATCTTTGGTTGTGCTCTCGGATTAGACTAGTTGTGATAACTTTAAATTTTTATTGTGTAGAATGGATGCAAGTTTTGGTATTGGGAAGAAGAGTACATCGATATATTGATAGAGCGCAATTTAGTAGATGTTCTAGCACTTTTAGCTAGCATAGAGGCTAGAGATGAGACCAGTGCACTTGTTGATAGAATAGAGGCTAGACATGAGACTAGATGCGAGGAAGCAACATCTACTTCTTTACACTCGAAGAAGAAAGAAGCACGCAAGATCGAGCCTCCGCAGATCAACAATGAATGCATCGAGAAGGCACTAATCCAACTTACAGGAGCAGTTATGGAAGTTGGATATCTTCTAAAATGTATTCTTGTGGTTCTTGTTTTCTTTGGTCCTTCTTTTCTAGTCAAAATTATCGTTGGAGTTCGTGCAAAATGGAGATCTATTTGGGGTCGTGCGTTGGAGTTGGCCTTACAAGTGGGACCGCAGTTGAGGAAACCGACTATCGGCAAACCCCCACCTCGCCCGCCGCGTGATGGCTGAGTTAGAGAAGCGACGAGGTTGAAGAGATTGCTCTAGCATGGACTCCAAGAAATATGGTGTCAGATGGATGTCGTGCTGGTGGCGTGTGCCGTACTCCTGGACGTGAACGCTTTTTCTGGCCCATGCCACCCTACTACTCCTACTACTTATATAGTACTAGTAGTATCGAGGATTCGAGGTGCTGGTTACGTACAGCGAACACATTAACATATGGCTACAGTAAAAACACCCACCCGACACGCGAAGCATGTGAAGCTGGTACAAATAGTGTACTACTATTGTTGATTGGCCTTATCCGATAACCTGTTGCAATGCACGTACAATTATGTATTCGGGAAATATTTTTTTGCCTTGTCGCACCACTCACTCAGAGAAGCGACTTGAAAGCCATTCATAAATTTAGTAAGTTTATCACAGGCATATCATTTTATTACATACAACAGGTCATCAACTCACATCGACAACGAGGATACATTATAAATACTAAAGTTTTCATCACACAACAAATAACAAGCAATGAAATAAACTTCAACTCAACCAATCCTCGGCGTTGGAAACGCTTGCTTTGAACCACAAGTGATTCTCTGGGAAGGGCCATCCATTGTCGATCTCGAGACTAACGCAGAACTGATCATCCAGGATGAAGCAACCTACTATATCAGTACCAGGGTAGGGAACCACCGAAATGTCCGATGTATAGATACAGTTGCTTCTCATAAATGGTAGTAACATTGTGTCAACATCAGTTGGATCGCCTTTCACCATCATTGGATAGTTTTGTCCAAGGAAGAGCGAGTTTTCTCCAAGACTATCAATTCTGTACCAGAGAGAAGGTGTTGGCGCTAGCACACTAGTAACCATCCCGAACACCATGCAACGGGTGTTGGAATAGATCCGGAGAGTGCGACCATGGGAGACAACACCTGCTTCCTTAGTAGTAACATCAGCAGTCGGCTGTATACAGACAAGAAGAGGTGATCCATCGGAATTAGTTGCCAGGCACCACTGAGTACATGGTCGATTCTCGTCCTCATGCTCGTGATCATCACCATCGTCATCTCCCCCTTGGTTATAAAAATTTTCAAGTATAGGTGGTGGAATGTTCACTGGACCTTGGAAACACACGAAGAAGGTTAATTAGTAAAGGGAAACTTGCTAACCCGCATGCATGTGGATGAAACAATTATAATTATGATGGAATACAAACGTACCGAAACTACGAGGATCCCATGCAAAAACAGTGCCATGAGTGGTGGAAGCAAACACAAGACCCTCGTATTGAATTGCATCACAGTAGTCATCTGTGTACAGAAACTGATTTTTGAGCAATATCCATCCAGTCGAACCACGAAGGACGACAACAAGCTTGGTGAAGATAGCAACAACTACATAGTTCTTGTAATTCCAAGAGAGGTTGGGAAATCGACAAATTGCTATCTTCCGTAGAAGATAGTCACCATGATCATATTTGAACGTGCGTAGAATACCGGTGTGCTCAACCTCTGGGCAGTCTACTGAGATTTTTGGAAGTGGAACCCAGTGATGAGTGTACACATTCACAAGTTCCCACTCGCAGTTGGACCCAATATAAACAACCCAATCTCCATTTGCGCCTGCCCAAGCCTTACCCTCAAGCGATGGCATCTTAAATCACACGTATCATTATCAAGCGGCATCAACTTGCACAAGGCGAGGCCTCCGTCATCCCCGCGCCAGTTATCAGGGTCACGGTGAAGAAGATAGGGGAGATCAAAACGCTCCTTGACCCTTGGGTTCCTTGTAATGATGTTATTAGTTGAGTCGAGAATGGTCTTGAACGAACCTGCCATGCTAGCCGAGGTGATGACGTTGCACCGATCAATGAGTTCCTCCACCATGTCATCTTTCAGATCGGGGCCAGAATAACGGGGTCGTTTTCGGCCTGTTCCCTCCATGGAGAAGACGATCGAACAATGGCAGAAGGAAGGGTGAAGGCAAATGGAGGAGGGAGGAAGAGCATGCGACAGCAGTTCCAAATCGAGAGGGAAAGGCGAAGAGTCGGTGGACAGTTGCCAGTTTGCCATGGTACACGAAGAGGCGCCCCGGCCTACACGTCCGTTCGGAAATACTAGTAGAAAAGGACTCGTCGTCGTCTCACTGATATGTTGGAACGGGACCACATGTCAACGAAACATGGTGTGTAATTTCTCGTGCAAAATGCGATCTGGCCGCGTTGGCCCGAGGTGCCACATTAGTTATCGACCTTTATTTTTTTAATGGTGTGCCGTTCAGTTTTGAAGCACGACTAACTCGTACTGTATGGAGAGAAAATATAAACTACTCTACACTACTCCACCTCTAGTACTAGTATATAAAAAATATATATAGGCTGGAGCTTCAGCACTTTCTTGCTAAGAGCTGCCCACTTGCTTCTCACACTATCACCCTCTCTCCAGATCTAAAAAGGACGACCTCTCTCTCCCTCCTCACTGGTGGTCACAGATCTGCCGGGGAAGAAAAGGACGTGCAGCGTTGACGCACTCGTCGTCGGCGAGCGAGGTCACACATTGATGACAAGGCCATCTTCTCAGACCTAGCGCCTGCGCGGGATGGCCTCCGTCCCCAAGCTCACTGCCGTAGTGTGTGCGGAGGATGACGACCACGAGCGAAGCCACTTCCCGCCGACCCTCAGATATGCTACCTCTTTTTGAACCATACCCTTGTTCTATTGCCCCATCTGCCACGTCGCTGCATGTGGATCTTTCTCCACTCCACCATCTTCCCAATTTGCTATCCTCTGCTCTGCTGGTCACGCAGATGAAAAACCTTAATTTGCACTATTAAAGGAAACCCTACTTCATGCAGACTAATCCATGTCTGGGTTGAATAAGGAAAGCAAGGGACACTGTACTGTCCAAGAGAGTAGGCATCGAACCCGCATCTAGGTTGAAAAGGGAAAAAATCAGTAGCTAAGGAACGAGTCTCATGTCTCTTGGTTGAAGAAGGGTAGAAAGGCATGACAACGCAATAGAGAATGACCAGGTCGATTGGTTTGTTGTCCTCACATAGGAAAAAGGTGTCTAAAGAGAACAAAAATGGGACATAATCCACATACGCTGCATAGATATTTGTTGCTCTGGGCAACCATACCTCCCTCACCACTCTGCGTCCGTGGAGGTACATCGTACTGGTGCGCCCACTATCTGAATGGGCCTCCCATGCTCTTATTGCCACTTTTTTGTTGTTAGTATAACGCCAGTAGTCAAGTCAAGTAATGCTACTGCTAAAGTGATGCCACATTTAACTAATGCCGCACTCAGTCTAATGCCACGATAAATTTAAGCAATGCCATTTAATGTCACTGGATTATTTCAGGGTTAGCTGTTGATTGTGGATGTATTAAAGATTTTTCAGCTAAGGCATTCTAATGCTGTTGCACAGCGAGTATACCAACGATGAAACTTGTTACTACCTTCAGATTTTTGCACTGTTAATGCTTATAGATTACATACCTCACTTTCATGAGATAAGTTAATTTTTTTGTACAGTGTCACAAAAATGCCAAGGCACTGATGTCATTTTATTTTGGTTAAACTGCACAAAAAATTATGAAGACAAGAGGAAAGGTCAAGAGTTGGGATAGCAATTTTTAAGGTTGTTCTCTTGATTCATTTGATCAAGTTTTTATGTTTGATCGATTATCAAGATTGGGATAGCAATTTTTAAGGTCCCCACGAGTTCGAAATGATATTTACCTTGGAGGTACATGGTTTGCAATTTTTTTATACTATCATTAGTTAATAATGCTAGTTACCTTCAGACTTTTGTATTTGGTTTAATGCTCATGCACAGCTAGTATACCAATGCTGAAACTTGTTACCTTTACATTTTGTATTGTTAATTCTTAGAAATCTTCTAGTGCTAGAGTTTATTGAAATCTGTTCAGTAAAACCATTGTACTGTACCCTGTAATAAACTAACTACTCTACTGTTGCACTAGCCACTGGATTAGTGTATATTTGTAGTATTCAAATGGTGTTGCATTAGCGTATGGACATAAATAAAGTGTGGCAAGCTTTCCCAGATATGTGCTCAAGAAAACTACTACCTGTTTTTCTAAATACTAGACGTTTGGGTACTTTAAATTGAACCGCGAAAACGTCTTATATTAAGGAACAGAGGGTGTAGAGTTCACTCAAATTATCTCGGTAAAGCTAGTCACACCTTTGTTAAAATTAATGTTTATTTTGTTCGGAGGAGGTCTGTATGTTTGTCTCTACTGCTTGTCGACTACATACCTGACATCATGATGTAATGTTAAGTCATTTCCTTTTGTACAGTGTCACTGAATTGTCAAGGCGGTGATGGCATTTTATTTTAGTTGAACTGCACAAAATATGCTTAAAAGAAGAGGAAAGGTCAGGAGTCGATCATTCTTTCAAAAAGAACTATATATGCCTTTCTGACATCAGCCGTTGTTGCCTTATTTATTCCTTCAAACAGGTGGTTAGAAACAGTCTTGCTACCTTTTCCATTAAGAAATTGGAATGCTTATATTTGTGAGTCTATGCTTCAACTAGTGTCGTTTTTACAGTAATCATACTTTCAATATCTATGCAGACAGGGATGCTCGATTTTAATGAAACTGCACAAAAAGTCCAACTGGTTCAACATTAGGAGCATGTTTTCTTCCATACCTTTATATCCAATTGGTGGCACTATGAGCTATTCATTACGAAGGTACATGGTTTGCTACTATCTTGATACTCTTTTTGTACTGTCATTAGATAGTAATACTAGTGGTTTACATGTGAATTTATTGTCAGGGTGGACCTACATTGGAGGTGCAGGACAGGATTCAATGATTGGATGCTCAATTTTGGTTGTATCGATTTCACCTCTTCCATCACTGCGAACATGGATATCCTTGGTCTGATGAAGAATAGGCGCTATATTTCAGCTCTGAACCAGCAAATCAATGCAGTATGAAATTGTCCACGGCAAAACATAACTATATCAAATTGTCCAGTGCAGAACATGACAGATGCTAAGCGAAAGAGACATGTTTAAACCGAAAATACGAGGTGTGGTATATGTTTACTAGCTGCTTGATATTTGTGCAGACAGAGATGCCTGCCCGTTGCTATTTGGCAAACAAGCAAAGTGACCACAATTTTGGTTGAACTGCACAAGAGAATAGTATAGTCACTGCATCCAGTGCCATTTGAAAATAGGCACAGAAAGATTGGATAGTCACTTCATGGACTGCAGAAAAGTAGTACTGTACTATTTATTAGCCAACACTAGGTGCTTCATTGCTTTGGTCTGATTATACAATGGGCATCATTTTGCCTAAGTTAAAGTTTGTATTCCGAAAATAGTCTCCTCGTGTGATCGAGAGAAGACCAAGTCATATTGCAGTGGATGTTCCTCCATCATGTGTGGTTCATTCTCATGGCTCCAGCTGTTGGTGAAACCACTTACGTCATGTACTGATTCCCATACAATGTTGGTCTTATGTTGTGACGCAATGGAATCGTACTAGTTGGTTTTAGTTGCAACGCAAGATACGAAGTGGCTGATCTTTGCTTTTGGAGCTACATATTTGTATATGATCCGTGAATCATTGAGATGCATTAACAGTTACTTATTTCTGTTCGCTCAGTGTTTACAAGTTACTGATCGATCACTAGCTAGCCTACTAATGCGCTTCTGGCAGTTTTATTTGCGACGCAAGATCCGAAATGGCAGTTTTTTGAATAAAAATGCCTACCTCTGAAGAAACTGACAAGCTACACTATACTACCTACTCGATCCTACACAGATTAATAGCGGATCACGCACATACTACCTCCTTTTCGGTTTGCAAGGCTCAATTCAAGAAATGACCTACTCGATCCTACACGAATAAATAGCGGATCACGCACATACTAGTACCTCCTTTCTGGTTTGCAGGGCTTAATTCAAACCTCTCACCAACCAAGGTACTCCCTCCGTCCGGGTTTATTAGTCCCGTGAGCAAAGCAGCAAGACCAAGGCATGGCAATAATTAACGGCATGCAGAAGTTTAAGCCTAATTAATTCCAGCGATTTAAGTGGCTGCCTGCGTGCCCTCGGCTGCGACTCGTTGCATGCTACTCCGCGTACTAGCTGCGAGCGATTCTGAGTGCCTGCATGCAGCTGGCCGTAATTAAGGCAGCTAACTAATGCGAAAAAAGATGCGCTTTAATTGTTGCGGGCTTTTTAAATCCGTGGAATCATTATTGACAAGGAGGGAGATGATTCGAGTGCACTCGTTTGACCGTCATGCCGGCGTGCGACCCAGACGGGATGGGACGGCACAGTCATAATTTCAGTTTCTCTAGTTTTCCACGGCAAGCTCGCGCGCTAAGCCATGCCTGCTTATGCATTGAATTCTGATGACCGTTGCGCTACCTTCTGCCTATAAGTACTGTTTCCCGGCCTTCTCCGGTGGCACCGTGACCCAACTCGCCATATCCTCATAATCCCCCACCGGCCTGACGTCGCTTGCCACTTATCCTCGCCCTCGCCACGTCCGCCATGCCCCCGCCCGTCCGCGGTAGGCGAGGCCGGAGGCGGTCACTGCCGGAACTAGTGTTCGGTTTTTTACCGGAAGGCAGACGGGGGGAGGAGGCATTCTATCTGTCTTTATATGGCAATGCGGAGATCAAGGACTTGTTGGAGCACGACCGCCTGGCGGAGGAGCAGGAGTTGTTGGAGCGCAACCGCCTGGCGGAGGAGCAGCGTATCGCCGATTTGCGCCGCCAGCGGGACATGGAGCAGCAGCGTACCGACGCTCTGAGTCACGAGCAGAGCGCCCGCAACTGGGCCAACTACATGGAGGCCAGCGCCCGGCAAATAGCCCTGGAGGCTGTCGGGCACGCACGCGTTCGAGGCGCCGATTTTTACTACCAGCTCATCAAGTGGGTTTCCCGCTTAGAAGCCGAAGCTTCCGTGGACCACGCCGGCATGGAAAGGGCCAACGTGCGCGAGCAACGCGCCCTATCGCACCTCTGACAAGTCCGAGGCAAGGCGGAGGACGCCGGTGCCGGCATTTAGTGTGTACCGCAGATGGCGGCCGGCATCGTCTAGTTAGCTAAGAGTAAGTTAGTACTTGTATGCTACTAGAGTATTAGTGGGAATAGATAGTTAACTTGGCTATGCTGGTTGTCAACGTGGAAGTTCAGCACTCTGTATGTGGATCAGACCTGTTACTTTGCTCTGAATGTTGAACTTTCCATTTAAACGTATGGAATGGGTTGTTATTTTTTTAAATGGGTTGTATTTGTCCTCACGGGTTTAGAAGCTGACTTGTGGGCCTACCAAGTTGACGCGTACACAATCAGGAGATGATTGTACGTGGAGAGGATGACAGCAGGGACCCGCCAAGGTCATGGCAGTATGCAAGCAAGTGCCTCCTAATTTCAAGCCAATAAAAAAATGGCTCCTCCTAATGGATTTCTGACATCTAGGTCCCATGACATTGTCAACGTAGTCAATAAACAAGAGAATTGCACAACGAGCGGCTGACACCAGGGACCCAACAGCTCGCCCAGCTATTTTTGTTTTGGGTTAATTTGATAAATGCCACTCCAAATCTAGTGTTTCCGAGAAATGCCACTGCAATTTCCAAACTTTGAAAAATGCCATTTCATGCCATTTCTAGTGGCATTTTTCGAAGTCTGGAGTGGCGTTTTTCAAAGTTTGCAAATTGCAGTGGCGTTTTTCAAAGTTTGCAAAAATTGTAGTGGCATTTTTCAAAGTTTGGAAATTGCAGTGGCATTTTTATGAATCGCCACAATTGGAGTGGCATTAATCTAATTTGTTTTTGAGACGGAAGCAGTGTGTCAACTGGGCTGTGCGGGACACTCTGGCCTGTCTAGACAGCTTTTTTTTTATGTTTACCCCGGCCCAGTAGTTTTTTTTCTTTCTGAAAATGGCTAGCCCAGTTTTTTGTGATTTGTCAAGTAAGTCGCTTTGTCATGCCCGTTGGGCTGCAAATCTTTCAAGACGAGGAGAGCTTCATTCGGCTGGCCGAGAAAATGGCCTATCAGTAATGAGAAATGAGTTGTACATTTTTAAAACACATCAAACCGGCAATTAGTTTCAAATATCTTTTTTCATTTTGAGATTTTAAATTGCATTGATTTTTATGTGTGGACAATTTATTGGATTTCATATTGATATACATTTATTTTTAAAATCAGTCTGAATGTGACTCAAAATTTTGGGATTAAAAACAGTTCAGACCGCACCGACATATGAAAAATTTCATATAATTTTTTAATCGTGGCCACAATATGGGCTGTAATGCTAACAAAAAGAATATGGGCTCCAAAAAACTGTAAGAATTAGAAAATGGGTTGTAAATTATTAGAAATAATGGCAGACGGCATGTATACTGTTTTCCTCAGATTTGAGGCTTTCCTAAAAAAAGGTTGATGCACAAGCAGTGACTGTTGAATGTCCATCCAACAGCCGTCGTGCTTCTTCAATCTCTGCTCTTCCTGCGCCAGCCGCTCAAACAAGCGCCGGTGGGACTGCCTGCTCCCTCCTCCCCGCGGCCGGTTGTGCTGCCGCGTAGGCCTCACCGCCCCACCGTACTCCCATTGCTGGCCTAGCCATCCCTCTACTCACCCACACCTGCTGTTATTCTTCGGCGACGGCAGACGAACCAGTAACCCTCGTACAGTCGTACTCCCCTCCGCGTGGGAAACAACTGCCGAGTCTTCCCTGGCTCCGTGTCGTTCCCTTCCTAGGCCTCGCCATCGTCCACCGCCCTGGTGCTCTCGGCATGGCGTTGTCAACGTGGTCAATGACCGACATGCATCGGAAGTGGACTGTACGTGGAGAGGCTGACAGCTGGGTCCACGACCGCACGCAAGGAAATACCTCCTTATTATGCGCAAAATAATGATTCCTCTACCTGACATCTGGGACCCATCGAAAGGGCCTTTATATTTCGTGAAAAAATGTTACCGCCTCTGACAGCTCGGACCCACCAGCTATATCTTCACACGCAAGGAAGTGCCTCCTTATTACGCACAAAAAATGAATACTCCCCCTGCTAGCTGGGACCCAGTATAGTGGGCCTACTAAGTTGATGGGGACGGAGGGCTTTGTCAACTTAGTCAATATGCATGATTCTAGCTCGAGTGACTGTACGATGTCCATACAACGGCCGTAGTGCTTCTTCAACCTCTAGTCTTCTTGCTCCAACCGCCCAAAGCAGCTCCGGTCGTGTCGCTTGCTCCTGCCTTTCGTGACCGGCTGTGCTGCCGTGGAGGCCTCACCGCCCCCATACTACTCCCACCGCTGGCCAGGCCATACCTCTACTCCACTCACCCACAACCCCTGTTATTCTGCGGTGATGGTAGCGCAGCCGAACCAGTGAACCCTCGTACTCCTCTTCGTGTGGGCATCCACTGCCGCGTCTTCCCCGGCTCCGCGTCGTCCCCTTCCTAGGCCTCGCCGTAGTCCACCGCCGTGGTGCTCTCTGCGCGGTGTGGTCAATGTGGTCAATGACCGACTTCCATCAGAAGAGTACTGTATGTGGAGAGGCTGACAACTGGGTTCACGGCAGCCGCAAGGAAGTGCCTCCTTATTACGCGAAAAATAATTATTCCTCCACCTGACAGCAGGGACCCACCGGACGGGCCACCAGTATTTCGCAAAAAAAAAACGTTTCCCCCCTGACTGCCGGGACCCATCAGACGGGCCACCGTATTTCGCAAAAAAAATGTTCCCCCGCTGTCAGCTCGGACCCACCGGAAGTTCCTCCTTATTACGCACAAAAAATGAACACTCCCCCTGCTAGCTGGGACCCACCTTGGTGGGAGGCTGACTTGTGGGCCTACTAAGTTGACTGGGACGCAGGCCTTTGTCAACTTTAGTCAATATGAACGATTCTAGCTCCAGTGACCGTACGATGTCCATCCAACGGCCGTAGTGCTTCTTCAACCTCTGGTCTTCTTGCTCCAGCCGCCCAAAGCAGCGCCTATCGTGCCGCATGCTCCTGCCTCCCGTGGCCGACTGTGATGTCGCGAAGGCCTCACCGCCTCCTACTACTCCCACCTCTGGCCAGGCCATCCCTCCACTCACCCACACCCCCTGTTATTCTACGGCGACGGCAGCCTCACACCGCAGCCGAACCAGTGAACCCTCGTATTCCTCTCCGCGTGGGCATCCACTGTCGCATCTTCCCCGGCTCCGCGTCCTCCCCTTCCTAGGCCTTGCCGTTGTCCACCGCCGTGGTGCTCTTGGCGCGACGTGGTCAATGTGGTCAATGACCGACTTCCATCGGAAGAGTACTATACGTGGAGAGGCTGACAGGGTCCACGTCAGCCGCAGGGAAGTGCCTCCTTATTATGCGCAAAATAATTATTCCTGCACCTGATAGCGGGGACCAACTGGACGGGCCACTGTATTTTGCAAAAAAAAACGTTTCCCCCCTGACTGCTGGGACCCACCAGCTACATATTCGCACGCAAGGAAGTGCGTCCGGGCAAGAAAACGATTCGCCCCCTTGACTACTGGGACCCACCAGCTACATCTTCGCACGCAAGGAAGTGCCTGACAGTCGGGACCCACCTGGTCGAAGCGTACGTAGCATTGTCATTCTGGTCGCAAACGTGTATGTACATACTGGATGTAGAGGCGTGCATGTGTCGTAGTAGAGGCGCGCACGTAGCATGTACACGTACGTACAATGGCCAGTGTGCAAGAAAGAAAATACGGCCACGTACGTACATACGAGAGGGGTCTCGAACGCCTACTCGCGCATACGTACGGCCAGGGCTTGTGTACATGGCTGGGTCGGAATGGAGAAACTGCATCGTCATCCTGTTCATGGGGAGGCAACGGAATGCGTCTTGTTCATCGGTAGGCAACAAAATGTGTCGTGTTCATCGGCAGGCAACGGAATGCGTGGGAGCCAACCGGCTTGGACGAAACAGCTGATGGAAACGAAGCCTGGCATACCGCAGAACGGAGGAAACGGCCTTGTGTTCGATCGGCCACGTTCGAAACGGGATCCTGTTCATCGGGAGGGGTCTGGCGTACCGCAAAACAGAGGAAACGGACTTGTGTTGGACCTCCTATAGTCGAAACTGGGTCCTGTTGATCGGGAGGGGTGTGGCGTACCACAAAACGGAGTAAACGGACTTGTGTTGGAGCACTACGGTCAAAATGGGGGTCCTGTTCATCGGGAGGGGTGTGGCGTACCGCAAAACGGGACTCCACGGGATACTGTTCATCTCCACCGTCGACCTCCTCTAGCCTCCACGGGCTACTGTTCATCCACCGTCAATCTCCTCCAGCCTCCACCTGCGACTGTTCATCCACGGGCTCCTGTTCATCTAGCCTCCACCGCGCGCTACTCCACCGGCTACTATTCAACCACCCCTCTCCACGGGCTACTGTTCATCCACCCCTCCACCATCTACTGTTCATCCAGCCCTCCACGAGGTCGTCCTGCTCATCCAGCCCTCCACGGGATCCTGTTCATCCAGCCCCAACCAGCTCGATCGATCGAGGTCCTGTTCATCCAGAGGCAACACCACGGGGTCCTGTTCATCCACCCCCACCGCTCACTGTTCATCCAAACCACCCCCCCCCCCCCCCCGCAACGCTCACTGTTCATCCATAGGCAGCATCTATCGGCTTCAGTTAGCAGCAGTAGCGAAGGAATCGCTCGATCGGGTTCAGTTAACAGCCATCGATCGATCGCTCGGGTTCAGTAACGCGTAGCCTACAGTGCAATCGCTCGGGTTCAGTAACGCGTAGCCTGCAGTGCAATCACTCAGTTCAGTTAGAGCCCAGCGCCTCGCTCGAGTTCAGTTAGAGCCCAATGCCTCACACACACGCGCGTACGTGTACGTGAGAAACGCGGCATCGCTCGGCCCCCGACCACCCACCGTAACCGGGAACTCGCTGAAATTTTCCTCGCCCTCGCTTCTACCATGGTTTTTTCCGTCATGGACGGCCCAAAGAATGTCATGCAGCTGCATCTCCGGCCCGCCCAAGACGAAAAGCCCATTTTCTGTCATGAGTTTTTGTCATATAAGTAGGAGCCCACCACATCTATGATGATACCGGGTTTTGTCACAATTATCGTCATAGAAGTGTCATAAGTATGACAGGAAAAAAATTCGTTCGGCCCAAAATGTCACAGATGTGTCTTTTTTTGTAGTGAGTGCTTCACTTATATCTTTTTAGAGCATGGCGGTGGTTTTATTTTGTAGAAATTATTGATCTCTCATGCTTCACCTATATTATTTTGGGAGTCTTTTAGAACAGCATGGTATTTGCTATGGTTATAAAATTGGTCCTAGAATGATGGGCATCCAAGTTGGTATAATAAAAACTATCATAGGTAGTGAATTGGATGCTATGATCAATTTGATGCTTGATAATTGTTTTGAGATATAGAGGTGGTGATATTAAAGTTATGCTAGTTGGGTAATTATGAAATTGAGAAATACTTGTGTTGAAGTTGGCAAGTCCCGTAGCATGCACGTATGGTAAAAGTTGTGTAACAAATTGGTTGCATGAGGTGCTCTTTTGATTGCCTTCCTTATGTGTGGAGGTCGGGATCGCGCGATGGTTAACTCCTACCAACCCTTCCCCTAGGAGCATGCGTAGTAGTACTTTGCTTCGAGGGCTAATAAAACTTTTGCAATAAGTATATGAGTTCTTTATGACTAATGTGAGTCCATGGATTATGCGCACTCTTACCCTTCCATCATTGCTAGCCTCTTCGGTACCGTGCATTGCCCTTTCTCACCTTGAGAGTTGGTGCAAACTTTGCCGGTGCATCCAAACCCCGTGATACGATACGCTCTATCACACATAAACCTCCTTATATCTTCCTCAAAACATCCACCATACCTACCTATTATGGCATTTCCATAGCCATTCCGAGATATATTGCCATGCAACTTTCAACCGTTCCGTTCATCATGACACGTTTCATCATTGTCATATTGCTTTTGCATGATCATGTAGTTGACATCGTATTTGTGGCAAAGCCACCTTCATAACTTTTCAAACATGTCGCTCTTGATTCATTGCATATCCCGGTAAACCGCCGGAGGCATTCATATAGAGTCATATTTTGTTCTAGTATCGAGTTGTAATTCTTGAGTTGTAAGTAAATAGAAGTGTGATGATCATCATTATTAGAGCATTGTCCCTTGAAAAAAAGGCAAAATAAAAAAGGCCCAATAAAAAAGGGAAAGGCCAAATAAAAAAAGAAAGGCCCAAAAAAAAGAAAATACAAAAGGGGACAATGTTACTATCTTTGTTTCCACACTTGTGCTTCAAAGTAGCACCATATTCTTCATATAGAGAGTCTCTTATGTTGTCACTTTTATATACTAGTGGGAATTTTTCATTATAGAACTTGGCTTGTATATTCCAACGATGGGCTTCCTCAAAATGCCCTAGGTTTTCGTGAGCAAGCAAGTTGGATGCACACCCACTTAGTTTCTTTTGTTGAGCTTTCATACATTTATAGCTCTAGTGCATCCGTTGCATGGCAATCCCTACTCTTCATGTTGACATCAATCGATGTGCATCTCCATAGCCCGTTGATTAGCCTCGTTAATGTGAGACTTTCTCCTTTTTTGTATTCTCCACACAACCTCCATCATCATATTCTATTCCACCCATAGTGCTATATCCATGGCTCACGCTCATGTATTGCATGAGAGTTGAAAAACGCTGAAGCGCGTTAAAAAGTATGAACCAATTGCTTGGCTGAAACCGGGGTTGTGCATGATGGGAGTATTTTGTGTGATGAAAATGAAACATAGCCTAACTATATGATTTTGTAGGGATAAACTTTCTTTAGCCATGTTATTTTGAGAAGACATGATTGCTTTGTTAGTATGCTTGAAGTATTACTATTTCTTATGTCAATATGAACTTTTATCTTGAATCATTTGGATCTGAACATTCATGCCACAATAAAGAAAATTACGTTGAGAATTATGCTAGGTAGCATTCCACATCAAAAATTCTGTTTTTTTATCATTTACCTACTCGAGGACGAGCAGGAATTAAGCTTGGGGATGCTTGATACGTCTCCAATGTATCTATAATTTTTTATTGTTCCATGCTATTATATTACCCATTTTGGATGGTTATGGGCTTTACTTTACACTTTTATATCATTTTTGGGACTAACCTACTAACCGGAGGCCCATCCCGAATTGCTGATTTTTTGCCTATTTCAGTGTTTCGAAGAAAATGAATATCAAACGGAGTCCAAACGGAATGGAACCTTCGGGAGCAATCTTTTTTGGAACAAACACAATCCAGGAGACTTGGAGTAGACGTCAAGAAGAAGCCAAGGAGGCCACGAGGGTGCTTGGCACGCCCTAGGGGGGCGGGCGCCCCCCCACCCTCATGGGCCCCTCGTGGCTCCCCCGACCGACCTCCTTCGCCTATATATACTCTCATACCCTTAAAACATCAGGGAGCACAATAGATCGGGAGTTCCGCCGCCGCAAGCCTCTGTAGCCATCAAAAACCAATCGGAACCCTGTTCCGGCACCCTGCCGGAGGGGGGATCCCTCACCGGTGGCCATCTTCATCATCCCGGCGCTCTCCATGACGAGGAGGGAGTAGTTCACCCTCGGGGCTGAGGGTATGTACCTGTAGCTATGTGTTTGATCTCTCTCTCTCTCTCATGTTCTTGATGGCACCATATTGATGTATCGCGAGCTTTGCTATTATAGTTGGATCTTATGATGTTTCTCCCTCTCTACTCGCTTGTGATGAATTGAGTTTTCCCCTTGAAGTTGTCTTGTCGGATTGAGTCTTTAATGATTTGAAAACACTTGATGTATGTCTTGCCGTGCTTATCTGTGGTGACAATGGGATATTCACGTGATCTACTTGATATATGTTTTGGTGATCAACTTGCGGGTTCAATGAACTTATGCATATGGGTTGGCACATGTTTTCGTCTTGACTCTCCGGTAGAAACTTTGGGGCACTCTTTGAAGTACTTTGTGTTGGTTGAATAGATGAATCTGAGATTGTGTGATGCATATCGTATAATCATGCCCACGGATACTTGAGGTGAAATTGGAGTATCTAGGTGACATTAGAGTTTTGGTTGATTGTGTCTTAAGGTGTTATTCTAATACAAACTCTATGATAGATCGAATGGAAAGAATAGCTTCGTGTTATTTTACTACGGACGCTTGAATAGATCGATCAGAAAGAATAACTTTGAGGTGGTTTCGTACCCTACAATAATCTCTTCGTTTGTTCTCCGCTATTAGTGACTTTGGAGTGACTCTTTGTTGCATGTTGAGGGATAGTTATATTATCTAGTTATGTTATTATTGTTGAGAGAACTTGCATTAGTGAAAGTATGGACCTTAGGCCTTGTTTTCTAGCATTGCAATATTGTTTACGCTCACTTTTACCACTTGTTACCTTGCTGTCTTTATATTTTCAGATTACAAAAATCTATATCTATCATCCATATTGCACTTGTATCACCATCTCTTCGCCAAACTAGTGCACCTATACAATTTACCATTGTATTGGGTGTGTTGGGGACACAAGAGACTCTTTGTTATTTGGTTGCAGGGTTGTTTGAGAGAGACCATCTTCATCCTACGCCTCCCACGGATTGATAAACCTTAGGTCATCCACTTGAGGGAAATTTGCTACTGTCCTACAAACCTCTACACTTGGAGGCCCAACAACATCTACAAGGAGAAGGTTGCGTAGTAGACATCAGTCGCCAAGGTGCAGCGCCTCCCCGACGGAGATGTCATTCCAACATCAGGTATAAGGGCTCGGCATCGTGCGGCTACGTCGGAGAGGCGGTCGTGGTCCTGTGATGTGGCATGCCGTGTGCGCTCCAAAGACAGTGGTGGAAGATCCCCACCACCCTTCCCACGCACCACATCCCGCGACATCATCGAGCTGAGACCCTCTTCGGCAATTCCGGACTAGCTGCATCATGTTGCCCCGTGCCTGGGCTTGCAGGTCTCTCCTGATGCTCCTCTAGGTTGGGCTGGGCACTCTTCCAGGCAACAAAGCTCCAGCCCTACACCTCCAAGCCCAAGCACGCCTCTGCATCTTCCTGCTTTGGTGATAGAACCTGACACTGGCCTGGTTATGGTGAGCGCAACGTCTACTACTGTCCATGATGCTCCGTAGGCCCTGGGCAACCCGGTGGGCACTCCTCTCTTCATGCCTCGGCCTCCTGTGATCCTACCAATGCCCAGCTCAACCCCGCCAAGGCCTCCAGTTGCAAGGAGGAAGACTCTCGCGGGAGTCACTAGTCTACACCTGATTCGTAGCATCCCATGGCTTCAAGCGAAGAACAGAGACATGCCCATCGCTCTGCTGGCAGAAAGACTGCTTTGCCAGTGTATGGGTGTGGTGGAAGAAGGCAAGATGGTCACTGAGGTAGCCATCTCCAAATTTGTGGCTCTCTTCCGTGGCCAACTGTCGGACATTGTTGTTGCTACTCTACACGCCCTCTTCAGACTCGACTGCGACCTCGCCTCTGCCGTTGAAGACGCGTTGATAGACCATGGTGGAGATGTTGGCCCGAAGATTCAAGGCCAGGGCGGGGAGGATGCCAAAGAATCTGCCTGAAGTTGCAACTCTACTCTGCTGATGATGTACCCAATTACTTATGTTTAGCTGCCACTGTTATGTTGTTCTCTATGTTGCACTAGTTATGCCTGTTTGTAGCTTTGTCCTTCAGCTACCTGATGATGTTACTTTGGCAAGGCTCATGTCCGTGCCCTCCTGTAGCTTTGATGTAGCAAATGTTAGCAATGAATGAAAGCTTCCCTTCCATCCTAAATTGGAATGTTCACGGTCTTAATTGTCCAAATCATCGCGCCGCCGTCCACGAAACCATTGTCGCGACCCCGTACAACATTGTTTGCCTCCAGGAGACCAAATTGGCCGTAGTTGACCCCTTCCTAACTGCCTTCCTTGGGGGCCAGAGATTGAAAAGCTATGCTGAAAAGCCCGCTGATGGCACAAGGGGAGGCATCCTTCTACTCTGGAATGAGGACATAATCAAGGTGGACAATATTACCACTAGATCTTTCAGCCTATCTGCAAACATCACCCTGATCAATACCACCACTTCTTTCAAGCTGACATCTGTTTATGGTCCTACTCGTAGCAATCTCAAAGATGCTCTCTTTCAGGAGCTTGTGCGCCTGAAACCTCAGCAAGGCACGAGATGGCTGGTGTCGGGTGATTTCAACCAAATTTATCGTGCTCGAGACAAAAACCACACAAATGTTGATCGTAGCCGCCTCGTGCGCTTCCGAAATGCACTCAACACCTGTGAACTGTAAGAAGTTCACCTACAAAAAAGGAAATTTACTTGGATCAGTGAACAGGTGTGACGCCCCCGATTCAATCGTACACTAATCATGCACGCAAACGTGTACGATCAAGATCAGGGACCCATGGGAAGATATCACAACACAACTCTAAAAACATAAATAAGTCATACAAGCATCATAATACAAGCCAGGGGCCTCGAGGGCTCGAATACAAGTGCTCGATCATAGACGAGTCAGCGGAAGCAACAATATCTGAGTACAGACATAAGTCAAACAAGTTTTCCTTAAGAAGGCTAGCACAAACTGGGATATAGATCGAAAGAGGCGCAGGCCTCCTGCCTGGGATCCTCCTAAACTACTCCTGGTCATTGTCAGCAGGCTGCACGTAGTAGTAGGCACCTTCAGTGTAGTAAGAGTCATCGTCGACGGTGGCGTCTGGCTCCTGGGCACCAGTATCTGGTTGCGGCAACCAGGTAGAAGGGAAAGGGGGAAAAGGGGGAGAAAAGCAACCGTGAGTACTCATCCGAAGTACTCGCAAGCAAGGAGCTACACTACATATGCATGGGTATATGTGTAAAGGGCCATATCAGTGGACTGAACTGCAGAATGCCGGAATAAGAGGGGGATAACTAATCCTATCGAAGACTACGCTTCTGGCAGCCTCCGTCTTGCAGCATGAAGAAGAGAGTAGACTGAAGTCCTCCAAGTAGCATCGCATAGCATAATCCTACCCGGCGATCCTCTCCTCGTCGCCCTGTTAGAGAGCGATCACCGGGTTGTATCTGGCACTTGGAAGGGTGTGTTTTATTTAGTATCCGGTTCTAGTTGTCATAAGGTCAAGGTACAACTCCGGGTCGTCCTTTTACCGAGGGACACGGCTATTCGAATAGATAAACTTCCCTGCAGGGGTGCACCACATAACCCAACACACTCGATCCCATTTGGTCGGACACACTTTACTGGGTCATGCCCGGCCTCAGAAGATCAACACGTCGCAGCCCCACCTAGGCACAACAGAGAGGTCAGCACGCCGGTCTAACTCCTATGCGCGCAGGGGTCTGGGCCCATCGCCCATTGCACTCCTGCACGTAGCGTACGCAGCCGGAAGCAGACCTCGCAACCTCCATTACAAAGGAAGTCATGTTACGCGGTCCAATCTAGCGCACCGCTCAGTTGCTGACGTCAAGAAGGCTTCGGCTGATACCACGACGTCGAGTGCCCATATCTTTCCCACGTAGTTGGTTAGTGCGTATAGACCAAATGGCCAGACTCAGATCAAATACCAAGATCTCGTTAAACGTGTTATTATGAAGCAACCGCGGACGCCAATCAGGGCCAGGCCCACCTCTCGCCTAGGTGGTCTCAACCTGCCCTGTCGCTCCGCCACAAAGATCCACACAGAGGGCCGTCGGGACAAAGGTCCTTTCAGCCCCCAATCCGTGAATCACTCGCGGGTACTCTTCGAGCGGACCCGACTTTAGTCACCATCTGTATAGTATGTATATATGTATAGTATATACCCGTGATCACCTCCCGAGTGATCACGGCCCAATAGTATAGCAAGGCAGACTGACAAGAATGAAGGGCCAATGATGATAAACTAGCATCCTATACTAAGCATTTAGGATTGCGGGTAAGGTATCAATGACTGTAGCAACAATGACAGGCTATGCAACAGAATAGGAGTAACCGAACAGTAACATGCTACACTACTCTAATGCAAGCAGTATAGAGAAGAATAGGCGATATCTGGTGATCAAGGGGGGCTTGCCTGGTTGCTCAGACAAGGAGGGGTCGTCGGTGACGTAGTCGACCACAGGGGCATCAGCATCGTCACACGGTCTACCGGAGAGAAGAGGGGGAAGAAATAGTAAATACATAGCAAGCAAGTGCATAACAGGACAACAAGCAGAGCTAGACGTGTTCTAACGCGGTATGAGGTGATACCGGTGAGGGGGGGAAACATCCGGGAAAGTATCCCCGGTGTTCCGCGTTTTCGGACAGATGAACCGGAGGGGGAAAAGTTGCGTGTTCGATATGCTAGGGGTGTGTGGTGGACGAACGGGTTGCATATCCGGAATCATCTCGTTGTTCTGAGCAACTTTCATGTACAAAGTATTTTCATCTGAGCTACGGTTTATTTTATATTAATTTTAAAAGATTTAAAATCATTTTAGGATTAATTTAGTTATTTTAATACAACATTATCCAGAACAGTGTTTGCTGACGTCATCATGACGTCAGCATGACGTCAGCAGTTGACCTGGTCAACCCGACATGGGGGTCCCGCATGTCATTGCCTAACTAACTAACTAACTGTTTAGTCAAATTAATTAGCAGGTTAATTTGGTTTAATAGTTAGTTAACAGAATTAATTAAGTTAATAATTCTTTAATTAATATTATTAATTTATTTTATTATTATTATTAATTCTTTTCTCTAACATTCTAGGATGGGCCCCGGCTGTCATTGGGCCAGGGGCTATAATGGATTTGGGCGCTAGCGGGCGTTGGGCGCAACCCGAACTGGCGCAGCGGGCGCCCGTCCGCTGCCTCAGGCGCGGCCAACGGGGGGGATGGTGAGCCGGGGCGCACCCTCGCCGGCGGGCGGCGACGACGCAAACCGGTGCGGGACTGCGTCCGCAGGACGACGCGTGGCGGAGTGGGAGCAGGAGCGACGTAGGCAAGGACCGGGCGGTGCGGCCACAGGTGCGGTGGTGCGGGCGAGGTGAGGTAGGCTGGGCAAGGCGGGGCACCGGACCGGGCGAGGGACGGATCCCCAAGGCGGCGAGCAGCCGGGAGGGGTGGACGCGGTCAGGACCGGCTAGGAGGGGCGCGCGCGGACACGGCGAGCGCGCAACCACGGCGAAATGGCGGCGGAACAGAGGGGGGAATGGGGGAAGCGTGCTCACGGGGCCCTGTAGTTGTGCTAAAATGAGCTTGGGGAGGCGCCGGAGCTCGGGGTCGCGATGATCGATGACGAGGACGGAGACGGCGCAATGCAGCCACTAGGGAGGAGGAGAAGGAGGCAGGCCGGCGACGTGGTGGTGGCGACGACGGGCGACAACATCGGGTCGAGGAGGAGCTCTAGGAGGCCGGTGGCGATGCTTCCGACGAGGGGCGTTCCAAGCGACAGCGATGGGATCCAAGGGCGACGAGGTCGAGCGGTGGGCATCGACGGCATGTTTCCGGCGACGGCGCGGGTGCAAGGCATCGGGGGCGGCGGTTGCCACCGACGGGATCAGCACGGGGGGGGGGGGGGGGGGGAGGGAGAGAGAGGCGGGCGAGATCGAGGGGAGAGGGGGGTTTGCCTCGATCCAGATTGGATCGGGAGGGGGGAAGGTGGCGACATGGGGGGGGGGGGAAGTGGGGAGTGGGGCGCTAGGGTTTCAGGGGGAGCAGGGGTTAAGGCGGGGGGGTGGGCCGGTCTGGCGGCCTGGTGGGTTGAGGCCCAAAAAGGGGGGGGGGGGGCGGTGGCCTGCTGGGCCGTAGCCCAGTGGCGGGGGGGGGGGGTTCTTCCTTTTTTTTCTATTTTGTTTTCTATTTTGCATTTTCTTTTATTATTTCTCTTTTCTGTTTTAATTCATCTTAAAATATTCAGGCACTTTCTAAAATATGTTTTCTTTTTTATAATTACCCTTGTAATATTCGGCACCCACCCAACATTTTTGTTTCAACTTTGAAAATGTTTGTTGTTTGACATATTTAGAATTTAAATTTCGAAACGGTTTTGAATCATTGCGAGGTTAGCAACAGTAACCGAGGTGACATGGAATGATTAGCGTGGGATTACTGTAGCATGATTATCCGGGCATCACAATTCTCCTCCACTACAAGAAATCTCGTCCCGAGATTTAAGCGGTGGAGTAAGGGGGGAAGATGCTGGTAGTGAAAAACCTAACGAGTCTTCTCGGTCTTGGCTGCCCTTTCGAAGAGGTTGATCCCTTTCATTGATGTCTTCATTTCTCTGCTTCAAGTCACCATGATCAAGTCGTCATCCTTTCTTCGAGATCTCCATCGTCCTACGAACGTGACCAAGGGGAAAAACTCCGGAAGAATGCATTTGCACAAAGCTGGGCATCTGACGGTGAACTCAATGGGAAATACACAAGGTAACCCACGAGTTGTATTTCAGTGAATTCGTTGAGTGCAATATACAATTGTACCAAAGTTTCAAACGTGTAGGCAATCGTTCGATGCTTGAAACAGGGCGTGAAAGGGGTTCAAAGCAACGGGAATGAGTATTGTGTCTGATTCCAGAATTGATGATCTCTCGGAAAGTGGCTCGTGAATTACGCACGAGGCCACGCGCGAGGAACAACCTTGGGAACAGGGGGTGTACAGGAGAGTTGGGTTCGATCCTGTGGAACTGTGGGTTATGGGCCCACCATGTGGGTTAAAAGTAGAAGGAGCAGTGACATCTTGCACGATCATGTAAGCAAGGCATGTCAGAGAATAACCGGTCAGTTATGTTGACAGCATCGTTGGTACCAAGGGCGAGGGACGAAGAGAACCATTTTCCTGCTTGTTGAACGAGGCGGACCAATAGGCAAAGTTCTCGTCCATCGATGGTTATCAGAATGTCATCAACAATAGTAACAGGGTCTTACTGATAGAGTTGTACACTGAGGTGTTTACATGAGCAGGAGAATATTATTGTTTAGATCATAAAGATCAGAAGAAACGTTAAACCAACCAATGGAAAGGAAAATGTGTTTAAACACATAATTCAAGGGTATATCCTTCCCAAGGACAAGCAGAGCATGATATCCATGACAGGATATAATGTAGAAAACTCTTTAGGTAGGGGAGAAAATTTTCACGACATTATCCATACAACGGTGTTTGGATAATTGATCAAGAAACATTTATCATTGGGCTTTAAATGTTCTTGTTGAAAATCGGAGTACCACCGACATGCTTCGAGATAGCATTGTCATGGTCTTCAAGCAAAGGACGGACTTGGATAGACAAAGGATTCACCAGGAACAACTTATAAAATAAGTCTTACAATTTCCTCATGGAAGAATGGTTAATCTTGTTAAAAAGGAAACCATAACAGCAGGTCCTCCGGCCAGGTGTGCTAGGCATGACATCACCTTATCGGTTCATATAAGGACCAATGTTATGACTCTTGGAAAATATCCGAACCATCATATCTGACCGAGTTTCAGATCTGGTTGGGGTCATGATACCTCAGACTCAAGATGCCTGAGCAGGAAGGGGTGCAACACAACTCGACGAGACAGACATTATAAGATTCTCGGGAAATGTACTATGGAAGCGAGTTCCAAAGCAGGAGTTCATCCTTAAATCAAGGGGAGGGTGACGAGGTGGCTGATGGGCTCAGCGACAATTCATTGAGATTTACAAAAAGGTGGATTTCCACAATAATGTGAACAAGAAGATGACACTTGTCAATTCAAATGATATAATGTTGTATGCTCTAGGAAAACATACACCATCAATCATTAGTTGAAAGGTGTGCCTGAAATATGACCTTAGGCAGCAAGATCAATGTTAGAGTGATGATTCAATAATCAATGGTCCAAGAACGAACTGTCGATCGTTAACTTCAAAGCAATAGGGTTGCTAGAAGTACAGAACTCAAACAGCATCTATTGGTATGCTGGTTAAAAACAACACGGGGACCAAGGAAGAATGGTGATGGTGAGAAGTATCAACATATCGAGAATTTCTATGAGGTGGAGAAATCCCCACAACATTCTCGACATAAAAGACAGTAATACTTCAAGGCAGAATACTACACTAGCTGGAGAGCAAGTTGTATTCAGAATGTGGACAAGTTCGCGATAAAAGGAAGTCAAGGGTGTTGTCGATGATAATAAAAAACATCGAGGGCAAGGAGGGTATTTCTCATCATGAACACAATTGACATCTAATCAAAGGAATGATGAAGTGAAATGTTATTGGAACCAAGGGTACGATGCCAACTCGAAATCAAGCTTGTTGTTCAAGGCAAAATGATATGACGAGGAAAGTTGATGTAAGCTTAGCTCAACGTCAAAAATTGTGCTTCGAGAATAAGGACCAGGTAGCACAGTTAGAATCATCACGACAATGATATAGTCAAACAGGCTAGGAATGGCGTGATCGGGTACAAACTCGTACTTATAGAAGCTTACTGAAGAGTTGTTGAACCGTAGTGCGGACTCGGTTCAGTTATTGGTGTCTCTGAGTGTTTAAAAACTCAGAGCCCGTGAAAAATTGGAATCAGTGGGAATGTAGCACTTGATGAAGAACTCATAAGAAGTTACGCAGTCCCATGATAATCTCAAGATACCAGGGGGTAATACTCGATGACAGATCAAAGTAGAGGTTGGACTGGGCTATTGCTCTACAGAATACCAGTGCTTAAACTTGCACGAGAAATGGTATTTAGAAGAGAACATGATCGGAACCACGATTGCAAAAGGCCAGATCCCAGATATAAGATGAACTTATACCAAAGGGATAATTAATTTAAGAGAAGCTTTAATGATAAGATCTACATCGTGTCCATGGGCATGAACCCAAGTTCAAGGTCGACTCCCACTTCTCCAATGCATAATCTTTCATTCACTTCTCACTCTTATTAAAAATGAATTGATTGTGGAAACCTACCTGGTGAATTACCAGAGGAGTATGACCCATGAAAACTTTTGGGGTCACACAAATTAAGAAAGGTATATGTTCAACCCATCGGGGCACCTTAGAAACATATACCACAAGTTTCAATAGTAAATAACACAAGCTCGATAGTAGAGCATGGGTGACAAAATGAGAGGATGCAATTTACCGAAGGCATTATGTATCAGGGAAAGAACTTCTCGAGGTTTTGTATACGAAGGACACTGTCGAATGATATTTCAACAAAGGATCCGACGGTCCATAGCGAAGCTGATGTGAGTATTGGCACACAACCAGAGGAAGAAACAATGCGAAGGCATTGGATTATAGAAGCAACTCGATAATTCAAAGCTCAATGCAAAAGGAATTATGATTTCAAATTCAATGGATCAGAAACAAACGCTCTGATTAAGGATGGATAAGCTGAATAGACTTAGGGGTACAATCGACGGTAATTTAATTGGATGAGAACCAACTCATGTTCAAACTGACATCTGAGATGGAAAGATGAATTTTAGGATTTGACTAAGGAATGCGAGCATCCTCAACCTATTGAATCAAATAACTTAAATTGATAAAGACAAGGGATGCCTATAAGATTACGAGACTTATGGGATTAACCATAATGCAAGCAAGCAAGAATTTCAAGAGCAATAGGCTGCTCAGGATTTTTGGAAGATTGAATGGTATTTCGAAGTCTTTTGTGAAACACATGAACAACTGGGAGTGAGCGGATACTCGATAAGTGCGAGGAATTATCCGTAGGGGTATTCATGCGGCAAAGATTTGTAAGGCATAAGGCTCAGGAGATTCTTAAAAGTCAAAGAATAATTCGATGCATCTTGTAATGACAAGAGCAGCTGGGACTGAAAGTAAGACGGACATGTGTAAGCATTTATCCATAGGGATGTATTGGTGGTAGGGGATTGCAAAAGCGACGGACACAGAGTCTCGGGAGAACATCAGAGAGTATCTTCGAAATCTTCTGGTGCAGTAGACGATCATCGGTAATAAGGGGCTCTCCGGGTGAAAGCGTTTTCGAGAACCTAAAGTTAGATTTTAGAAAATCATTTAACCCGAATAGAAGAGAGATCAGATTCCCAGAGCATGGAAGAGGAATAAAAGATCCTAATACCACCCAATGGCGGCATGGGCCCATGGGCCGCACAACCATGTTAGTAAAAGTTTTGTAAAGTCTAGACTCAACTTCGGCCAAGGAGTTGGAAAGGGGATTCCTACAGGCAGTCGGCTCTGATACCAACTTATGACACCCCCGATTCAATCGTACACTAATCATGCACACAAACGTGTACGATCAAGATCAGGGACTCACGGGAAGATATCACAACACAACTCTAAAAACATAAATAAGTCATACAAGCATCATAAAACAAGCCAGGGGCCTCGAGGGCTCGAATACAAGTGCTCGATCATAGACGAGTCAGCGGAAGCAACAATATCTGAGTACAGACATAAGTCAAACAAGTTTGCCTTAAGAAGGCTAGCACAAACTGGGATATAGATCGAAAGAGGCGCGGGCCTCCTGCCTGGGATCCTCCTAAACTACTCCTGGTCGTTGTCAGCGGGCTGCACATAGTAGTAGGCACCTCCAGTGTAGTAAGAGTCATCGTCGACGGTGGCGTCTGGCTCCTAGGCACCAGCATCTGGTTCCGGCAACCAGGTAGAAGGGAAAGGGGGAAAAGGGGGAGAAAAGCAACCGTGAGAACTCATCCGAAGTACTCGCAAGCAAGGAGCTACACTACATATGCATGGGTATATGTGTAAAGGGCCATATCAGTGGACTGAACTGCAGAATGCTAGAATAAGAGGGGGATAACTAATCCTGTCGAAGACTACGCTTCTGGCAGCCTCCGTCTTGCAGCATGAAGAAGAGAGTAGACTGAAGTCCTCCAAGTAGCATCGCATAGCATAATCCTACCCGGCGATCCTCTCCTCGTCGCCCTGTTAGAGAGCGATCACCGGGTTGTATCTGGCACTTGGAAGGGTGTGTTTTATTAAGTATCCGGTTCTAGTTGTCATAAGGTCAAGGTACAACTCCGGGTCGTCCTTTTACTGAGGGACACGGCTATTCGAATAGATAAACTTCCCTGCAGGGGTGCACCACATAACCCAACACGCTCGATCCCATTTGGCCGGACACACTTTACTGGGTCATGCCCGGCCTCGGAAGACCAACACGTCGCAGCCCCACCTAGGCACAACAGAGAGGTCAGCACGTCGGTCTAAATCCTATGCGCGCAAGGGTCTGGGCCCATCGCCCATTGCACTCCTGCACGTTGCGTACGCGGCCGGAAGCAGACTTAGCAACCTCCATTACAAAGGAAGTCACGTTATGTGGTCCAATCTGGCGCGCGCCGCTCAGTTGCTGACGTCAAGAAGGCTTCGGCTGATACCACGACGTCGAGTGCCCATATCTTTCCCACATAGTTGGTTAGTGCGTATAGACCAAATGGCCAGACTCAGATCAAATACCAAGATCTCGTTAAACGTGTTATTATGAAGCAACCGCGGACGCCGATCAGGGCCAGGCCCACCTCTCGCCTAGGTGGTCTCAACCTGCCCTGTCGCTCCGCCACAAAGATCCACACAGAGAGCCATCGGGACAAAGGTCCTTTCAGCCCCCAATCCGTGAATCACTCGCGGGTACTCTTTGAGCGGACCCGACTTTAGTCACCATCTGTATAGTATGTATATATGTATAGTATATACCCGTGATCACCTCCCGAGTGATCACGGCCCAATAGTATAGCAAGGCAGACTGACAAGAATGAAGGGCCAATGATGATAAACTAGCATCCTATACTAAGCATTTAGGATTGTGGGTAAGGTATCAATGACTGTAGCAACAATGACAGGCTATGCAACAGAATAGGAGTAACCGAACAGTAACATGCTACACTACTCTAATGCAAGCAGTATAGAGAAGAATAGGCGATATCTGGTGATCAAGGGGGGGCTTGCCTGGTTGCTCAAACAAGGAGGGGTCGTCGGTGATGTAGTCGACCACAGGGGCATCAGCATCGTCACAGGGTCTACCGGAGAGAAGAGGGGGAAGAAATAGTAAATACATAGCAAGCAAGTGCATAACAGGACAACAAGCAGAGCTAGACGTGTTCTAACGCGGTATGAGGTGATACCGGTGAGGGGGGAAACATCCGGGAAAGTATCCCCAGTGTTTCGTGTTTTCGGACAGATGAACCGGGGGGGAAAGTTGCGTGTTCGATGTGCTAGGGGTGTGTGGCGGACGAACGGGTTGCATATCCGGAATCGTCTCGTTGTTCTGAGCAACTTTCATGTACAAAGTATTTTCATCTGAGCTACGGTTTATTTTATATTAAATTTAAAAGATTTAAAATCATTTTAGGATTAATTTAGTTATTTTAATACAACATTATCCAGAACAGTGTTTGCTGGCGTCATCATGACGTGAGCAGTTGACCTGGTCAACCCGACATGGGGGTCCCGCATGTCATTGCCTAACTAACTAACTAACTGTTTAGTCAAATTAATTAGCAGGTTAATCTGGTTTAATAGTTAGTTAACAGAATTAATTAAGTTAATAATTCTTTAATTAATTAATTAATTAATATTATTTATTTACTTTATTATTATTTTTAATTCTTTTCTCTAACATTCTAGGATGGGCCCCGGCTATCATTGGGCCAGGGGCCATAATGGATTTGGGCGCTAGCGGGCGTTGGGCGCAACCCGAACTGGCGCAGCGGGCGCCCGTCCGCTGCCTTAGGCGCGGCCAACGGGGGGGATGGCGAGCTGGGGCGCACCCTCGCCGGCGGGTGGCGACGACGCAGACCGGTGCGGGACTACGTCCACAGGGCGACGCGTGGCGGAGTGGGAGCAGGGGCAACGGAGGCAAGTACCGGGAGGTGCGGCCATAGGTGCGGTGGTGCGGGCGAGGTGAGGTAGGCTGGGCGAGGCGGGGCATCGGACCGGGCGAGGGACGGAGCCCCAAGGCAGCAAGCAGCCGGGAGGGGTGGACGTGGTCAGGGCCGGCTAGCAGGGGCGCGCGCGGACACGGCGAGCGTGCAGCCACGGCGAAACAGCGGCGGAACAGAGGGGGGAATGGGGGAAGCGTGCTCACGGGGCCCTGTAGTTGTGCTAAAATGAGCTCGGGGAGGCGCCGGAGCTCGGGGTCGCGATGATCGATGACGAGGACGGAGACGGCACGATGCAGCCGCTGGGGAGGAGGAGAAGGAGCCAGGCCGGCGACATGGTGGTGGCGACGACGGGCGATGGCATCGGGTCGAGGAGGAGCTCGAGGAGGCCGGCGGCGATGCTTCCGGCGAGGGGCGTTCCGAGCGATGGCGATGGGATCCAAGGGCGACGGGGTCGAGCAGTGGGCATCGGTGGCGTGTTTCCGGCGACGGCGCGGGTGCAAGGCGTCGGGGGCGGCGGTTGCCACCGACGGGATCCGCACGGGGGGAAGGGAGAGAGAGGCGGGCGAGATCGAGGGGAGAGGGGGGTTTGCCTCGATCCAGATTGGATCGGGAGGGGGGAAGGTGGCGACGTGGGGGGGGGGGGGAAGTGGGGAGTGGGGCGCTAGGGTTTCGGGGGGAGCAGGGGTTAAGGCGGCGGGGTGGGCCGGTCTGGCGGCCTGGTGGGTTGAGGCCCAAAAAGGGGCGGGGAGCGGTGGCCTGCTGGGCCGTAGCCAAGTGGGGGGGGGGGGGGTTCTTCCTTTTTTCTATTTTGTTTTCTGTTTTGCATTTTCTTTTATTATTTCTCTTTTCTGTTTTAATTCATCTTAAAATATTCGGGCACTTTCTAAAATATGTTTTCTTTATTATAATTACCCTTGTAATATTCGGCACCCACCGAACATTTTTGTTTCAACTTTGAAAACGTTTGTTGTTTGACATATTTAGAATTTAAATTTCGAAACGGTTTTGAATCATTGCGAGGTTAGCAACAGTAACCGAGGTGACATGGAATGATTAGCGTGGGATTACTGTAGCATGATTATCCGGGCATCACAATAGGCCAACCCAACCTTGAGCAAATTGGACATTTTTTCTGCAATGAGGACTGGGATGTTGCTTTTGGCTCTCATATCCTACATGCCCTTTCATCCTCACTCTCTGATCACTTCCCACTTCTCCTGGCGTGCAACGAGGGACGAAAGCGACTGAAAACTTTTTGATTTGAATTTTTTTGGATTAAGATGCCAAACTTCAAGAAGACGGTCCAAGATGCCTGGAATGAGGAGTTGACACATATTGAGCCCTACCAACTGCTTTTCCACAAGCTAAAGAGTACGAGCCAATGCCTTCGAACTTGGAGCAAGTCGATCTTCTCTAACCATAAAATGCAACTCCACATGGCTCTCGAGATCATCCTCCGCGTAGACGTTGCATAAGAACAAAGGCCGCTCAGCTTGGCTGAATGGAACCTGAGAAAGGAGCTTAAAAGGAAGGTGGTGGCCTTAGCAGTTCTGGAACGAGCGAGAAAGAAACAAAGTTCAACAATTAATGGGCTCAAAGAGGGGGATGCAAATGCCCGTTTTTTTCATCTCCGTATTAACCATCACCGTAGAAAGAACTTCATCCACCATCTTAGACACAATAATGGCTGGGTCACAGAGCATGACCACAAGAAAGATATTATCAAGCACCACTTCACGAGAGCAATTGGGAAGGGTCCTCCGCGTGAAAATGACTTCAACTGGGCCTGCATTCCGCCAATGATGAGAGATCTCTCAGGATTAGGGGATTTGTTCTCTGAGGCGGAGGTCCAGGCAGCCATCAATGATCTCCCTAGAGATAAAGCCCCGGGTCCAGACGGCTTCACCGGGAATTTTTACAAAGGATGATGGGACATAATCAAACCGGAGATGATGAAAGTGGTAAACAGTTTTTCAACCCTTCATGTTGCTAACCTTCACTGGCTCAATTCAGCGAATATTGCCCTCATCCCCAAAAAGGATGGGGCGGAGGACATTTCTGACTTTAAACCCATAAGCCTGATCCATGTGGTTGTGAAGATCATTGCAAAGATGATAGAAACTCGCCTTGCCCCTCTCATGCCTGCACTCTTTTCCAATACGCAAAGTGCATTCATAAAAAAGAGAAGCATACATGATAATGTACGTATGTTCGCAACTTGGCGCGTCGGTTCCACTGCAACAAGTCTCCAACCCGGTTCTTCAAGCTAGACATTAAGAAAGCCTTTGACTCGGTTAAATGGGACTACTTGATGGATTTATTGAGGCATCACAACTTTCCAAGCCGATTCCGTGACTGGATTTCCACTCTACTTTCCACGGCCTCCTCCAGAGTCCTTCTCAACGGTGTTGCGGGCGACCCAATCATGCATGGACGTGGTCTTCATCAAGGGGATCCTCTCTCCCCCTCCTTTTCATCCTAGCCATTGATACGCTCCATCACATCCTCGCAAAGGCTACCAATCAAGGCAATTTGCACCCCCTTTGTGGCCACCCAATTCGGGCATCTCTTTATGAGGATGATGTGGCCATTTTTGTTGCGCCAATCAAAGAGGATATCCATTTCCTGGCTTCGACTCTCAGCTCCTTTGGTGATGTTATTGGCTTGGTCACCAACTGCAACAAAAGCCTTGTGGCGCCCATTCGATGCTCAAACATAGATCTTGACGGTATCCTGCAGGCCTTCCCAGTGGTCCGGACCTCCTTCCCAATGAGATGTCTTGGCCTTCCCCTTTCGGTTAGGAGGCTCGAGCGCATTCACTTCCAATACTTGGAGGATAAGGTGGCCAGCAAACTCCCTCCCTGGTCGGCCATGCATGTGGCCACCCCAGGGTGCATTGTTTTGGTCAAGGCGGGCCTCACGGCCATCACTATATATCATCTCACACCCCTTGATCTCCCTGTTGAAGTAAGAAGAAAGATTGATAGTCTGAGACGAGCCTACCTTTGGGCGGGTGATACGTCTCCAACGTATCTATAATTTTTGATTGTTCCATGCTATTATATTACCTGTTTTGGATGTTTATGGGCTTTACTATACACTTCTATATCATTTTTGGGACTAACCTATTAACCGGAGGCCCAGCCCAAATTGCTGTTTTTTTTCCTATTTCAGTGTTTCGAAGAAAAGGAATATCAAACGTAGTCCAAACGGAATGAAACCTTCGGGAGAGATCTTTCTGGAACAAACGCAATCCAGGAGACTTGGAGTGGACGCCAAGAAGCAGACGAGGCGGCCACGAGGGTCCAGGGCGCGCCCTAGGGGGTGGGCGCGCCCCCCACCCTCGTGGGCCCCTCGTGGCTCCCCTGACCGACTTCCTTCGCCTATATATATCTACATACCCTGAAAACATCCAGGAGCACCATGAAACCCTATTTCCACCGCCGCAACCTTCTGTACCCATGAGATCCCATCTTGGAGCCTTTTCCAGCGCTCCGCCGGAGGGGGAGTCGATCACGGAGGGCTTCTACATCAACACCATAGCCTCTCTGATGAGTTGTGAGTAGTTTACCTCAGACCTTCGGGTCCATAGTTATTAGCTAGATGGCTTCTTATCTCTCTTTGAATCTCAATACAATGTTCTCCTCGATCTTCTTGGAGATCTATTTGATGTAACTCTTTTTGCGGTGTGTTTGTCGAGATCCGATGAATTGTGGGTTTATGATCAAATTTATCTACGAGAAATATTTGAATATCCTCTGAATTCTTTTATGTATGATTGGTTATCTTTGCAAGTCTCTTCGAATTATCAGTTTGGTTTGGCCTACTAGAATGATCTTTCTTGCAATGGGAGAAGTGCTTAGCTTTGGGTTCAATCTTGCGGTGTCCTTTCCCCGTGACAGCAGGGGCAGCAAGGCACGTATTGTATTGTTGCCATTGAGGATAAAAAGATGGGGTTTATATCATATTGCTTTAGTTTATCCCTCTACATCATGTCATCTTGTCTAATGCGTTACTCTGTTCTTATGAACTTAATACTCTAGATGCATGCTGGATAGCGGTCGATGTGTGGACTAATAGTAGTAGATGCCGAATCGTTTCGATCTACTTGTCACGGACGTGATGCCTATATACATGATCATGCCTAGATATTCTCATAACTATGCACTTTTCTATCAATTGCTCGACAGTAATTTGTTCACCCACCATAATACTTATGTTATCTTGAGAGAAGCCACTAGTGAAACCTATGGCCCCCGGGTCTATTTACCATCATATAAGTTTCCGATCTACTTTATTTGCAATCTTTACTTTTCAATCTATATCATAAAAATACAAAAAATATTTATCTTATCTTATTATCTCTATCAGATCTCACATTCGCAAGTGGCCATGAAGGGATTGACAACCCCTTTATCGCATTGGTTGTGAGGTTCTTGTTTGTTTGTGTAGGTACGAGGGACTTGCGTGTAGCCTCCTACTGGATTGATACGTTGGTTCTCAAAAACTGAGGGAAATACTTATGCTACATTGCTGCACCACCCTTTCCTCTTCAAGGGAAAACCAACGCAGTGCTCAAGAGGTAGCAAGAAGGATTTCTGGCGCCGTTGCCAGGGAGGTCTTCGCACAAGTCAAGACATACCAAGTACCCATCACAAACTCTTCTCCCTTGCATTACATTATTTTCCATTTGCCTCTCGTTTTCGTCTCCCCCACTTCACCCTTGCCGTTTTCTTCGCCCCTCTTCCGTTCGATCTTGTGTCTCCATGTGCCTTCTTTTTGCTTGCATCTTCGCTTGCTAAAAGTTTATGGATCCTCATCCACTTGCTAATCTTTTCAAGAGATCCAATTATGATGAACCAATTGCTAGTGAGTTGAGTGCACTAGATTATCTTTATGAGGTTTTGCTTGAAATTCGTAAATCTGAAAATTGTGATGAAGAAATTTATGAAGAGATTCACGATAGCTCCTTGAATAAAAAGCATGATTGCAATTATTTTACTACAAATTCTGTTGATGTCAATTGTGCTAATAATATGCAAAACCCTAAGCTTGGGGATGCTAGTTTTGCTATGTCTACTACTTGTTGCAATGATCATGATTGGGGTGATGATGTTTCTTATGATCTTGAAATTTTATTTAAGCACCATAATGAATATGAGATTGATACTAGTGTTTGCAATATTATTAAAAGTGGGTTTGGATAGGTCATGACTTTAGTTAATTTAATCCCACTATTTTGGAAGAGTGTCAACTTCGCATGCATGTGGATCGTGTTGAAAATATTTTATGTGATAGCTATTTTGTTGAATTTTCTTATGATCCCACATGTAACTATTATGAGAGATGAAAATATGGTTGTATAAATTTTCTTGTTATTAAATTACCTCTCGTTATGTTGAGATTGCTATTGTTTCTTTCCGCTTCCTTGCATATGCTAGTTTTTCCTTGCTATGATAATTTGTTTGCCTATAAGATTCCTATGCATAGGAAGTATGTTAGACTTAGATGTGTTTGTCACGTGTTTCATGATGCTCTCTTTGTGATTCAATTCTTGTCTTTCATGTGAGCATCATCGAAATCTCAATACCTAGCTAAGGGCGTTAAACGATAGCGCTTTTTGGGAGGCAAACCAATTTTATTTTTGTTCTTTAATTTTTGATGCTGGTTAGTAATAAATAATTCATCTAGCTTCTTTTTAGATGTTATTTTATGTTTTAATTAGTGTTTGTGCCAAGTAGAACCTATAGGATCATCTTGGGTGATAGTTAATTTGATCTTGCTAAAACACAGAAACTTTTGCGCGCACGAGAATAATTTTAATAAATCACAGAAACGTGATTTTCAGTTGATTCCTTTTGCACTAGATTAGTAGACAAATTTCCTAGGACTTCCTATTTTAGTAGGATTTTGAGAGTTCATAAGTATTCTAAAGTTACAGATTACTACAGACTATTCTGTTTTTGACAGATTCTGTTTTTTCATGTGTTGTTTGCTTATTTTGATGAATCTATGGCTAGTATCGGGGGGTATGAACCATAGAGAAGTTGGAATACAGTAGGTTTAATACCAATATAAATAAATAATGAGTTCATTACAGTACTTTAAAGTGGTGGTTTGCTTTCTTGCACTAACGGAGCTTATGAGATTTCCTGTTGAGTTTTGTGTTGTGAAGTTTTCAAGTTTTGGGTAAAGATTTGATGGACTATGGAATAAGGAGTGGCAAGAGCCAAACTTGGGGATGCCCGTGGAACCCCAAGGTAATTCAAGGACAATTAAAAGCCTAAGCTTGGGGATGCCCCGGAAGGCATCCCCTCTTTCGTCTTCGTCTATCGGTAACTTTACTTGGAGCTATATTTTTATTCACCACATGATATGTGTTTTGCTTGGAGCGTCTTGTATGATATGAGGCTTAGCTTTTTAGTTTACCACAATAATCCTTGATGTGCACACCTTTTGGGAGAGACACACATGATTCAAAATTTATTAGAATACTCTATGTGCTTCACTTATATCTTTTGAGCTAGACAATTTTGCTCTAGTGCTTCACTTATATCTTATTAGAGCACGGCGGTGGTTTTATTTTGTAGAAATTATTGATCTCTCATGCTTCACTTATATTATTTTGAGAGTCTTTTATAACAGCATGGTATTTGCTATGGTTATAAAAATTAGTCCTAATATGATGGGCATCCAAGTTGGGTATGATAAAAAATATCATAGAAAGTGCATTGAATACTATGATCAATTTGATACTTGATGATTGTTTTGAGATATGAGGATGGTAATATTAGAGTCATGCTAGTGGAGTAGTTGTGAATTTGAGGAATACTTGTGTTGAAGTTTGTGATTCCCATAGCATGCACGTATGGTGAACCGTTATGTGATGAAGTTGGAGCATGATTTATTTTTTGATTGTCTTCCTTATGAGTGGCGGTCGGGGACGAGCGATGGTCTTTTCCTACCAATCTATCCCCCTAGGAGCATGCGCGTAGTACTTCGTTTCGATGACTAATAGATTTTTGCAATAAGTATATGAGTTCTTTATGACTAATGTTGAGTCCATGGATTATACGCACTCTCACCCTTCCACCATTGCTAGCCTCTCTTGTGCCACGCAACTTTCGCCGGTATCATAAACCCACCATATACCTTCCTCAAAACAGCCACCATACCTACCTATTATGGCATTTCCATAGCCATTCCGAGATATATTTCCATGCAACTTTCCACCGTTCCGTTTATTATGACACACTCCATCATTGTCATATTGCTTTTGCATGATCATGTATTTGACATCGTATTTGTGGCAAAGCCACCATTCACAATTCTTTCATACATGTCGCTCTTGATTCATTGCATATCCCGGTACACCGCCGGAGGCATCCACATAGAGTCATATTTTGTTCTAAGTATTGAGTTGTAATTCTTGAGCTATAAGTAAATAAAAGTGTGATGATCTTCATTATTAGAGCATTGTCCCAAGTGAGGAAAGGATGATGGAGACTATGATTCCCCCACAAGTCGGGATGAGACTCCGGACTTTATGAAAATAAAAGAGGCCAAAGAAGCCCAAATAAAAAAGAGAGGCCAAAGAAGCCCACCAAAATAAAAAAAATGAGAGAAAAAGAGAGAAGGGACAATGTTACTATCCTTTTCCACACTTGTGCTTCAAAGTAGCACCATGATCTTCATGATAGAGAGTCTCCTATGTTGTCACTTTCCTATACTACTGGGAATTTTTCATTACAGAACTTGGCTTGTATATTCCAATGATGGGCTTCCTCAAAATGCCCTAGGTCTTCGTGAGCAAGCAAGTTGGATGCACACCCACTTAGTTTCTTTTGTTGAGCTTTCATACACTTATAGCTCTAGTGCATCCGTTGCATGGCAATCCCTACTCACTCACATTGATATATATTGATGGGCATCTCCATAGCCCATTGATACGCCTAGTTGATGTGAGACTATCTTCTCTTTTATTGTCTTCTCCACAACCACCATTCTATTCCACATATAGTGCTATGTCCATGGCTCAAGCTCATGTATTGCATGAAAGTTGAAAAATTTTGAGAACATCAAAAGTATGAAACAATTGCTTGGCTTGTCATCGTGGTTGTGCATGATTTAAATATTTTGTGTGATGAAGATAGAGCATAGCGAGACTATATGATTTTGTAGGGATAACTTTCTTTAGCCATGTTATTTTGAGAAGACATGATTGATTTGTTAGTATGCTTGAAGTATTATTGTTTTCATGTCAATATGTACTTTTATGTTGAATCATTTGGATCTGAACATTCATGCCACAATAAAGAAAATTACATTGAGAATTATGCTAGGTAGCATTCCACATCAAAAATTCTGTTTTTATCATTTACCTACTTTAGGACTAGCAGGAATTAAGCTTGGGGATGCTTGATACGTCTCCAACGTACCTATAATTTTTGATTGTTCCATGCTATTATATTACCCGTTTTGGATGTTTATGGGCTTTACTATACACTTTTATATCATTTTTGGGACTAACCTATTAATCGGTGGCCCAGCCCAAATTGTTGTTTTTTTGCCTATTTCAGTGTTTCGAAGAAAAGGAATATCAAACGGAGTCCAAACAGAATGAAACCTTCGGGAGAGATCTTTTTGGAGCAAACACAATCCAGGAGACTTGGAGTGGACGTCAAGAAGCCGACGAGGCAGCCACGAGGGTCCAGGGCGCGCCCTAGGGGGGTGGGCGCGCCCACCACCCTCGTGGGCCTCTCGTGGCTCCCCTGACCGACTTTCTTCGCCTATATATATCTACGTACCCCAAAAACATCCAGGAGCACCACGAAACCGTATTTCCACCGCAGCAACCTTCTGTACCTATGAGATCCCATCTTGGAGCCTTTTTCGGCGCTCCACCGGAGGGGGAATCGATCACGGAGGGCTTCTACATCAACACCATAGCCTCTCCGATGAGTTGTGAGTAGTTTACCTCAGACCTTCGGGTCCATAGTTATTAGCTAGATGGCTTCTTCTCTCTCTTTGAATCTCAATACAATGTTCTCCTCGATCTTCTTGGAGATCTATTTGATGTAACTCTTTTTGCGGTGTGTTTGTCGAGATCCGATGAATTGTGGGTTTATGATCAAATTTATCTATGAGAAATATTTGGATCTCCTCTGAATTCTTTTATGTATGATTGGTTATCTTTGCAAGTCTCTTCGAATTATCAGTTTGGTTTGGCCTACTAGAATGATCTTTCTTGCAATGGGAGAAGTGCTTAGCTTTGGGTTCAATCTTGCGGTGTCCTTTCCCAGTGATAGCAGGGGCAGCAAGGCACGTATTGTATTGTTGCCATCGAGGATAAAAAGATGGGGTTTATATCATATTGCTTGAATTTATCGCTCTACATCATGTCATCTTGCCTAATGTGTTACTCTGTTCTTATGAACTTAATACTCTAGATGCATGCTGGATAGCGGTCGATGTGTGGACTAATAGTAGTAGATGCAGAATCGTTTCGATCTACTTGTCACGGACGTGATGCCTATATACATGATCATGCCTAGATATTCTCATAACTATGCACTTTTCTATCAATTGCTCGACGGTAATTTGTTCACCCACCATAATACTTATGCTATCTTGAGAGAAGCCACTAGTGAAACCTATGGCCCCCGGGTCTATTTACCATCATATAAGTTTACGATCTACTTTATTTGCAATCTTTACTTTTCAATCTATATCATAAAAATACAAAAAATATTTATCTTATCTTATTATCTCTATCAGATCTCACATTCGCAAGTGGCCGTGAAGGGATTGACAACCCCTTTATCACGTTGGTTGCGAGGTTCTTGTTTGTTTGTGTAGGTACGAGGGACTTGCGTGTAGCCTCCTACTGGATTGATACCTTGGTTCTTAAAAACTGAGGGAAATACTTACGCTACTTTGCTGCATCACCCTTTCCTCTTCAAGGGAAAACCAATGCAGTGCTCACGAGATAGCAGCGGGTTGTGAAAAGGTGTCAGGAGGCAAGTGTAAGGCTAACTGGAACCTTGTCTGCAAGCCCAAGATCTATGGAGGACTGGGTGTGCTGGATCTAGAGAAATTCGCCACCGCTCTACGACTCCGTTGGCTGTGGTTTGAGTGGGCCGACCTGCAAAAAACTTGGACTCGAATGGAAACACCTTGTTCTAACGGTGACAAGGATCTTTTTGCTGCAACCACTAGGGTGTCCATTGGTGATGGTTCGAAGGCCAAATTTTGGGAATCTTCTTGGCTTCATGGTTTGCGACACAAAGATGTTGCGCCCAAGATTTTCGAGATATCATAAAGAAAGGCATGCGTGGTGAGCAAGGCGCTTGACAACAACTTTTGGATTCGCCAAATAGACATTCAACAGGGCCTCACTTTAACTCATATTCAGCAATTTGCTTCTATTTGGGAGATGATTTTCGGCGTTACACTCAGGCACGACAGACAAGACACTATTTCTTGGAAATTCACAACCAGCGGGGAGTACTCCGCGTCGTCGGCGTACTTGGCCCAATTTGCGGGCCTCACCTTCAGTCCCAATACGACCACGATTATGAAGACGTGGGCGCCTCCAAAGTGTAAAGTCTTTGCCTGGTTAATTCTTCAGAACCGCGTTTGGACGGCTGATCGCCTAGCTCGGCGAGGATGGCCTAACTGCGGCCTTTGCCCGCTTTGCAAGCAGGTACAGGAATATGTTGTCCACCTTCTTTTCCAGTGCAGATTTTCTGCACGAGTTTGGAACGAGATCACCGCTTGGCAAGGCATTCAAGACCACTCACCAATGTTGTGGAGGCATGAAGATTCAGTCCGATCATGTTGGCAGAAGGCGGTGAGTGCTGGAGGTCAAAGCCGGAAGGCCATTGCTTCGGTTATGATGCTTGTCTCATGGGAAATCTGGAAGGAAAGAAATGCAAGCATTTTTCGCAACACGGCCGCCCCGACCTACATCATCGTCGGTAAAATCAAAGAGGAAGCCCATCTTTGGGCAATGGCGGGAGCCAAGCATTTGGTCTTCTGATGTCACGAGAGTAGTTTTCCTTTTTTTGCCGCTTTGCGGCTTATGTCTAAACCTTCTCCTTAATTAATGAAAATGATAAGTCTTTTGCCTTATTTCAATAAAAAAACATGTTTCATTGACGACAACACTCTCAAGGAGCTTTTCCTACATGGGTGCAACTACACGTGGAGTAACGAGCGCCAGAATCCAACGATGACTAAGATTGACCGTGCCTTTGTGTCCATTGATTGGGAGATCGACCACCCCGACTGCTTGCTCCAGGCGCTGTCCACGGCAATCTCCGATCACTGTCCCCTCCATCTGGCCCTGGATGAGCACATGGGGCCAAGGAGGAGATTCCACTTCGAGAAGTTTTGGGTGAAGATGGATGGCTTCATGGAGGTGGTGCAGGAGGCTTGAACTTGCGATGAGGCTATCACGGACCCATTCAGGAGATTCAACACCCTCCTCAGGAACACAGCTAAGGCACTCACGATTTGGGGCCAGAAGAGAGTTGGCAACATTAAGATGCAAATTGCCGTCGTCAACCTGGTGATTCTGAGGTTTGATCATGCTTAGGAGATTCGGTCACTATCAGATGAGGAGCGGTGGCTCAGAAGATCTCTTAAGCAACTCGTGCTGGGGCTGGCCTCGCTGGAAAGAACAATATCTCGCCAAAGATCGCGCATCACGTGGCTTAGAGAAGGCAATGCAAATACCCAGCTGTTCCACTTGGTTGCGAATGGTAGGAGGATGAAGAATTATATCCCGTCCCTTCTGGTGGATGGACACATTGTCACGGACCAAGGTGGGAAGGAAGCGGCGTTCCATGAGGCCTACAAAACGATCCTCGGGAAGGATGTCGCGCGAGTTCACTTTGGACCTGGACGCGCTTGGTGTCACTAGGCTCGACTTATCAGAGCAGAATCAGATATTTACCGAGGAAGAAATTTGGACAGTTGTCAAGGGCATGCGGGCGGACCGTGCACCGGGACCGGACGGATTCATTGGCCTGTTCTTTCAAAAAGCCTGGGATATTGTCAAGGCAGACTTAATTGCGGCGCTACACAAGCTTTTTGTTGGTAATGGGAGAGGGTTCGGAAGGCTGAACTAGGCCTTGATCACACTGATTCCGAAAACCCCGGAGGCCCACACGACAAACGACTATCAACCCATATGCCTCGTGCACAGTCTCCCAAAAATGGCTTCCAAGCTCCTGGTGAATAGACTCTGCCCTCGCATGGGAGAGCTTGTCCATGTTAACCAATCGACGTTCATAAAAGGAAGGAGTATCCACGACAACTTTTTGCTTGTCCGGCAAATGGCCCGCCGCCTGCACCAAAGGAAGGCCAAAGGAGTAATGCTCAAGCTGGACATCTCTAAAGCATTCGACTCGCTATCGTGGCCTTTTCTCTTTGAGGTACTGCGCGCATGTGGGTTCTCGGAGAGATGGATCTCATGGATTGGCACCCTGCTTACTTCTGCTAGCTCACGAGTTCTGGTCAATGGATGCGCCGGTGCCAAGTTTATGCATGCCAAGGGATTTAGGCAAGGGGACCCGGCCTCCCCCCTGCTCTTCATCATAGCCATGGATGTCCTTACTTCACTAGTTATCAAGGCACATGAGCATGGGCTTCTCAGCCCTATCGCCGGTTGTAGCCCTATGCAGAGACTTTCCCTGTACGCGGATGATGTGGTCCTCTACATCAGGCCCACCAGACCGGACTTGCATCTGGTAAAGAACTTGCTCGACATATTTGGAGTGGCATCGGGACTGAAAGTAAATTATGCCAAGTCTGCGGCGATTTTGATTAGATCTGAGGAGGGTGACGTGGAGCTGGTCAGAAATGCTCTACCGTGGAAGATTGACTCCTTTCCGTGTAGATACCCCGGGTTGCAACTGGGCATCAAGCAACTCAAGAGGAATGAGTGGCAGCCGATGGTGGATGTTGCACTCCACATCATGCCAGGATGGCAACGTTGCCTTGTTACCAGGCCAGGGCAACTAATCCTGGTAAACCAGGTTATGAGAGCTCGTCTGACGCACCATTTGATGGTGGCTGAGGCGCCCAAGTGGGCTCTGGAGCAAGTTGATAAGGGATGTCGCGCTTTTTTCTGGGCTGGCACAGATGCTGTTAGCGGAGGCAAGTGTGTGGTCTCCTGGAAGAGGGTTTGCAGACCCAAGCAGCTCAGAGGTTTGGGAATCATTGACCTACACAAGCACGGTATCACGCTTAGACTGAGGTGGGAATGGCTAAGGAGGACAGACCCGTACAGACCCTGGCAGGGCCTAAATATCACAGCGGACAAGCAAGTGATGCAGGCTTTTGGGAGTATAGTTCAATGGCATGTTGGAAATGGTAGACGCACCCTTTTCTGGAAAGATAGGTGGCTCAGCGGAAGTACGGCAGCCGAGATCGCACCCTTGGTGGTGGCTAAAGTCAGGACGCAGGTGGCTAACAAACGCCTGGTCAAAGACGCGCTTTGCCTGCACGCTTGGACAAATGACATCACGGGTGAACTTGACACGGACGCCCTCTCACAGTTCATCCGACTATGGGAGTTCCTGATGGAGGTACAACTAGATCCCGAGGTAGATGACACTCTGATTTGGGCCTGGAACGAATCAGGCAGCTACTCGGCCTCCTTAGCATACATGATGCTTTGCATGGGGGGATACGATTCCACTCCTTCGCGGCAATTTGGAAATGTTGGGCGCCGCTATCCTGTCGTATTTTCATGTGGCTCGCGGTACAATATCGGCTTTGGACCTCAGACAGGAGAGCTAGGCATGGGCTACAAGACCAAACATCCCCATGCTACCTCTGTGCCCATGAAGAGGATACTGTGGATCACATCCTGCTACAGTGCGTGTACGCTAGACACGTGTGGCACCTTTGCTTTACCAGGATCGGTGTGGATCAAACACTGTGCCCTACGACACAGTCCCAGATCACTGACTGGTGGGCTCGGGCAAGGAAGCGGCTAGCCAAGAGGAGCAGGAAAGGCTTTGACACGATTGTCATGTTAATCTGTTAGCCTTTGTGGAAGCAGAGAAACGCTAGGGTCTTCGGTAGAAGTAGCGCGTTAGACGTGTAACTGAGGCTATCTTTCAGGACCTACATAACTGGAAGACGGCCGGAGCGACTGGAGTGACGTACGTAGTCTAGTAGCACATAGTGTTTAGGGAGTGGAGTGGAGGCGATGTCATGGTCGACTTGTGACATCGTGACTAGCAACTAAACTTCTCTTGTACATATTTTTTCTCCTTCTATAAAACTATGATACGCCTTTGGCGTACCCTCGAAAAAAATAAAAAACGTGTGTTGCTTCAGCGATTGCTAATACGCACTGTTGAGTGTTTGTGAATTCGTGTCGTCAAAGTCTCCTAAAAATACGATATCATTGAAAACCGGGCTATATTTTGCCTATCAGGAAAGGAGGCAAGGTCCAACTTAAAAAAGGGAAAGGAGGCAAGGGGACCACCATCGGCTTGTTACCCGCGACCTGGAGCCAAATAGGGGCACCACCGGCTTGCCGCACGCGAGTTTCAGGAGGACAACTCCGACGTGGATCACACATTGGACATCCTCCCAGCCATATGAGAAATTAGTTTTAGACATTCATGTGTGAGAAACATGTCTAATCTCTTAGATTCATAAATATTAGTAGTCTTTGAAATTCTGCTAGTAAAACATTTTCATGTTGACCATAATTGTATTAAATTGTTACTATTGGTATTTTTATGAAGATATAATTTATAAATACATAATTATTAGTATTTGAAACATCAAAAATTGATAGTAACGTATACTTTGGAATACTTGTGGTATGGAAATATCATTTATGCGATGCAAAATATAAGAGTGTCTCTTCAAAGTAGGAAACTATAAGAGAAGTAAATCTTTGAGATGAAGGTTCTAGGATAAATTAGTGAAGTATGTTTCATGGCAAAAAAAAAACATTTACAATTATATTAAAAATACAGCATAAAATATATTGTTTACTATTACAGATAGAATTTTGAATGCATAAGAACTCAACGGTATAATCCAGTTCTTTTGGCGGCTTAAAAAATAAGCCGCCTCCTCCCCAACTTTTTCCATAAGCCGCCTCTCTTATTCATTAGGGCTTTTGAACTAGTTATGGGTTAACTAATTTAGAAGCCTCGCTAAATTTAAGAAGTGGCTTATTTTTTTAAGCTGGGAAGGGGCAGCTTGTTTTTTGAGGCGCCCAAAAGAACTGGCCCTAAGGCAAGATAAACACTTACGAAACCAGATAATAAATAGGAGTCAGAAAATATGAAACAATGCCAATGGCAATGAGAAGGGCAAGACCAAAATAAAGATATGGCACAAATAAAAAATATTTGCGATGTTGACTAAAATAACAAAAAGTTAAATTATCCCAATATAAGTTCCTTCCAAAAAATATTAAGATAGCAAAGTAACATGGATTAGAAATCTATACCTACTAATAAAGCAAGGTGGTATTCTTGGTTCAGAAAGACTAATTCACATCTAAATGTTTTTTAAAAATGTCACATCTAAGTAGTTCATCACATAATAAGGGGCTTCAAGATTTCTACAAAATATTTTTTTCATTGTGTTTTTGCTGATGTTGTGTGATGTCATGCTTAGATGTGATATAGTTATGTCACATCTAGATGAGTCCTAGCCACACCCTTCTTGGTTTCATCCCGCTTATATGATTTTATATTTAAGATAATGTACGCGAGGTGGTACTATTCCTAGATTAAACGTGTTCCACTTTCAAAAAAAAAAGATTAAACGTGTTCCTATCTTGGCTCCACGCCCATGTTTCAAGCGCCGTACGCGCCTGCCCGTTCCCACCGCGTCACGTTGGGTCTGCTCTACTAGCAGACAACAGCAGCGAAACTAGGCCAAAAAAAGTATTTATATATGTCTCAAATTCAAAATTAATAAGCAGCCTCGAGAATTAATAAGAGAATAAGGAAACAAATGTGGACTAATATGTGGCTTAGATTTCATGGGATCGTTCGGCGCTAAATAAATTACTAGAAGAACGCCCGTGCGTTGCAACGAGGCCACATTAACTTTAAGAATTCAATATTACGACATTGGCGGCCTTTTTTACCATCAAATCTTCACACACACACTCTCCCCCTCCCTCTTCCTCACTCTCTCCCCCCCTCTCTCTCTAACACACACACACACATAGCCTATTCTCCCCGCCAATAAGACTTACTCAATTGGCAATAATGTGTGGACTTGTGGTGAGCTTGACTGAACTAATGGATAGTGTGATATATTCCCCGTTTTAGCACAACACACATGCAGGCCATCAACTGGGGAAAACGATTGATCGGGTGTGAACTTCGGATCGTGCGAGAATCGCTCAGCCGTGATTTCCGCGTGAGATTTAATAGCCTCTGGCTATAATCACGCACCATGATTCTACGCTGCCGTTTTCTTTGTTGAAGCATATGTTCAGGTCCACCTGCCGCCACGTGATTCTCTGTCTCCCATTGCTCTCTCCGTAACAACCTTTCCTTGTCGTCTGCGTCTTTATCGCGAGTAAAGGATTAGCAAGGTCAGCTCAGGAGTTAGTTGGGTTACTGGCCGCACCTGCCTGTGTATATCTTGTATAAATGTATACCTCTATAGCTGAATATGACTGCTTTCAGTCGTGTTGGTGTGTTCACTTTCTGCACTTCTATTCAGTCGAACAGGAAATAGGAAGTACAAGAGAAACATGGCTTGATCCGAAAATCACGGCACCATTTGACAACAAACTGAATGTCATGTTTTTTTCATGGTTAATCCGCTAATTATAGCAAGGCCCGAACACAAAAAAACATGGGCTCATGGAAAAAAACTGCTACGGAAGGTTCATGGCTAACAGCCGTGCACTTGCCGCGGCACATCACCGACCTCATCGCTGGCGCTCCCGCATGTCCACCACCTCGCCACAGCACCCGCACACGCAGCCCACCTCGCCGCTGCCCCAGCACGTTGACGCCGGTGGTGGTTGGCCGGTCCAAATGGTGGCTCGATGAGGGACCGAACCAACCCGGACCGTGTCGCCTTGGTAGCGTCGCCGAGTTCCAGGGTGGTCACCCGGGGACCAATGGTGAAGACGGCGGGCAGGATGAAGGGCAGCTTCTTGGAGCTCTACCAATACCCACGCCTTCTTCACCAGCGTTAAGTCCTCGATGGCCCAGCCGGTGATGGCCAGGTACTACGACGCGTACGCGGCGATGAAGCTCGCCGTTGACTGTTCTGCCGGTTGTACCGTTAGGTTTTCTTTCCTTCTTACCTACATAGGACATAGGAGTATTGACCGATCAAAGGAAATAAATAAAACCTGTTAGTACATATAGCAAAAATGCCCGTGCGATGCAACGGACCTATCAAACTTGTTTTTACGTGATCTCGGTTTATGTAATCAATTAATTACGTGATCTCTGTTGTATGTTCTTTCTCTATTCCAAAATTCCACTCACGCGAGTAAGAAGTATTTCACTGTCTTATGCAAGTAGTTCGGTGCATACATATGCTACTTGTTCGTAATTGCAACCTGAATAGAGTAAAAAAAAATCGGTTCGGTGCATGGATGGATTGATGGGAACACACTGTCTAATGAAAAGGATAAGAATCACATTGGCATGCATAGGTGATTTGAAATTTTAAAAATATAGCATCTACATTTGCGCATCATGAGGAACAATTCCAGAGAAAAAAATTGTTCCAGCCAAGTGTATCTTTGGATATTCCATTATCCACTTAGGCCATATTAGTATTACTTCCCACGTGGTGCACATCATCCTGATGCATGGGTGTGCCTCGGCCCTTACATTGGAAATGTTATTATTGCAGGAAGAGCACACATTCATAAGCTAACGGTTTCACAATGCGTTCTTGCTAATAGTAATTGAACCAAATGAAACGATGGACAAGCAGATTAATTAAGGAACTCTAGGTAATACTTCATGCTGTAAGCATTGGCTCAAAAAGTCAATTTGTAAGTAACAAAAAAGGCCTAGAAGAATAGTTCTACCTAAATAAAGTTTACTGCTGCACATGAGCAGATCCACACAAAGCATAGGGGACGTGGAGCAGGCCGGTAACCAGGGGAAGGAGCAGAGTAGAAGATTTACACCGCCGTCTCCACTGGATATGGTGTCTCCGCCGCATCTGTGGAGGCGTCGCGGCTCCGCCTCGGATGGTGCTCGTGGCTATGGTGAAGAGGAGGGGTGACGCATGGGCGAAGAGGCAGGCGGTGCTTGTGGCCAAAAAAGTGGGTCGTTCGAGCTGCGGGAGGGAGGAGGGGATCGCCGGGAGGCGGCGAGATCGGTGGGCGGCGGCGGCGTCCAGGTAGGGAAGTCGAGGTAGGATGCTGTGTTTTTTTAGGGGAATTGTTTGTGAAAATAACGTGCGACGACGACTTAGCGAGCGGATCCCCTTAAAAAAGACATAGCGAGCAGATTCCTTTAAAACTGGTAGGAATGGATACGATTGATGACGTTGATAAATAGTGGTGAATGTTGGCCTAATTTACTATCATCATGCATGGAAACGAATCATCAAGAAAAAGAATACTTCCTATTACTACACTCATAGGAAGCTTCCTAATCTCTGCTACCAAACAGTTTCTGTCCAAACAAGGAAGGAAAGTTATGGACGTGATTCGGAAGGAAACAAACGTTATGAAGATTAATTAATTTAGATTTGATCTTTAGAGATTGATTGTGATTGATTCTTTTACATAAAGACATTACTAAATAACTTACGTCAGTATGGAAAGTTCTGATCCGTTCAGTTTTTTTTGTTGCGTGAGAGGGTGAAGTGAAAATAAACCGATGAAGTGGGGGAGGCGACGAAAAAAATTTACGACGGTTAACCTACGGAAAAAAACTGGACGAAAGTGGTGGGACGAAAATTGACCGGCGGAGACTACCAACTGTTCCATTAGAAGTAGAGATAATGATCGGATACAGTGGGTGTGATCAGTGGCACAAATACGGAAGGGATTTTACCCAGGTCATGATCAGTGGGCACAAATAAGAAAGGAAAGTTTCAAAAAATAAAAGGAAAAGGAGAATAATGACGCAAAGGAGTTATATCAAATAGTAAATTCGGTGGATGTGATCGGTGGCACAAATAAGAAAGGAGAGTTTCATGGAATAAAAGGAAGGAGGGAATAAAATGCAAAGGGATTATAGCACCCAGGCCGTGGACAGTGGGCACAAATAAGGAAGGCCGTCGCCGGGCGGCATTTTTGGAAAGTTGAGTTTTGGGCCGTGTTGGTGGATATTTCGGTGGACACATCAATTATCTATTCCGTTGCAATGCACGGGCATATGTGTTAGTAAAGTATAAAATTATAGGGATACAAAAACAACAAAGCCTTTCAATCCCACAAAAGTTGGGGTAGGCTAGTGTTGAAACACATAAGATATCAAAACCAACTCATGGTTCTGGCAAGTGGATAGCTAGCTTCCACGCATCCCTGGCTAAATCTTTGGGGATATTCTAATCTTTCATGTCTCTCTTTATGGACTCCTCTCATGTCAATTTTGGCGTAACCCGTCCTCTCTTGACATACAACACGCATTAACCGTGTACTATGCACTGACGCTTTTGAGGGTCTACATTGAACATGTTCAAACCATCTCAGACGATGTTAGACAAGTTTCTCTTCAATCAGCGTCACCCCAACTCAATGACGTATATCATCATTCCGGACCTTAATATAAAAAATTATAGGGATGAATATAAAAAATTATGAGATGGGTTTTGATAAAACTGTTAATTGTTACATAAATTTGTTTAAATGTATTAACAAAATATTGGTGTGTGTAAGAATTTAACATTATCTCTACTCTTATAAAAAACTGAGTTGGTGATGATGGTGTGCCTGCCATCTTGCAATATAGACCGTCCGATCTATATCTGACGGATAGAAACCAAACTATGGCAATTTTGCAAAAAGATACCCGCACATCTCTCCATATTTGCAGATAAGGCCTTCCCGCGTTCATCCTTATCTCCCACAACCTCATTGTTGAGCAATTAAAAAAGAAAGCCTATGGAACAATCTGGCATGATGGCCACTGCCGGCGTCGTCCATCCCCATGCCTCCGCTCAGTCCGACCACCAATCACCACCACGTCCCACTCCTCCTCACCTTATCTCTCTTTCTCGAGATATCATTAGTTTTTACACATGGGATTACTTCCGCATGGGTCAATCACAACAGGTGTTTTATAAAAAAACGAATCTTGATATTCCGTGCAATGCACGTGCATCTTGCTAGTAGTACTGAAATCAGTGTGTCACCACTCAAATGAAAAGTTGAATAATCCCCAATATATGATTATGATCTCTTAAAAATATTTAGGTGGACAAATAGCATGAATACTATGTTGCGTAAATATTAAGTATACATTTTTTATGAAAATTACAATAGAAATGGCTAGCTAAAAATAAAAAGTGTCTACTGTTGCATAAAATTATTTAAATGTAAGGACCTTAGCGTGTATAATAATATAACATTACAGACTATAGTCCACAGATTACTATGCAACCACTCTCAAATGGATAAACAGAAATAGTTAAACATTATAAAACAGAAAATTTAAAAAGGAACTGTAAACTAATAAAATTTAGATACTTCCAAAATAAAATAGACCACCGAAAAAAAATACAAAGGAGTTATAAGTTATGAAATGGTGGAGATGGGAATTAAAAATGGAACCAATATTTGAAATATATTATCTAGAATATATAGACACACACATGACATATAATGAGTCGAGTTTTCTTAATTGTAGCAGTGCTCGCCACCGGTACTGATCTGATCGCCGATGTTTACATAGATGAACTAATGTGAGTGACTATGTATATTAACGAACCTGAGACACTCATCACTTCCAAATTATTTGTTTTAAAATAAAAGGATATTCCAGCGTAAAAATATGTGTATAAAGATGACTATGAAAAAATCATAATAAAAAATAGATACGCAAATAAATAATATGACACTGTTATAAATAACAAAATATTAAGTTATGTGATTGACTGTGTATATTGATGAAACTGAGACACTCATTACCCCACAAAATATTTATTTTAAAATAGTGTGGATAGTTCAATGCAAAAAATATCTATATAGAAATGACTATGAAAAACTCATAATAAAAATATAGAGGCAAAAAATGTGATAAATTTGTCAATAACAAATTATTCTATATGAAAACATATATCTCAAAGTACGTAAATACTAAGTCGAATGAATATAGATAGGATTAAGGGTTTTAACTATATGATGCTTACCAAATGCCGAAATGATTTAAAACAAATAACAATAAATTTTGAACCAAATTATTTTTGTTAAGTTTTATCATACAGGTAATTATTTATTTTAAAATAGCATGGATAATTCAACGCAAAAATATGAGTATAAAAATGATTATGAAGAACTCAAAGTAAAAATAGTTAGCCGAAGAAATTTAAGCAAGTTTCATATCATACCCACGTTTTTCTCTTTTTGAGGTAATCATATTATACCCACGTGACTGCGAACAACAGGTCAGATGGAGGCCTTCATCCGTAATCATCAATTTCCGATAATGGGCTATGAATGGCAGTGGGCTAGGTGGATCGAAAGAAAAAAAAATAGACGGGTGAGACATGGGATGTCGAGAGGTGGACCTATGGGTCGGGCGGACCTCCGATTCCCTCAAATCTTCGGTCGATCTGGTGCCATTTTAAGGAAATTCGGACGTTCAGGCCAGTGCACAGACATTTCATGAAATTCGGACGTTCAGGCCAGTGCACAGACATTTCATGACTAGCGTTGGATGGCTAAAAGTGCCCAGGGGAGGACAAGGATATGGTCCGCCGCCACCGTTTGCAAGCAGAGGGAGACGGGCGACAAGTGTGATTCAGGTTTGGAGAAGGATGTAGGAAGCAAGTTAACTATGAGCGGGTGTCATTTTATCTAACAGTGGGCACAGATAGCTCCACAATGATCGTACCACCTCAGATCATATTGCCCAGCAATAGCCTCCTGCTGATCTGGGCATTGAAACCAGTGATACACGCAAAGCATAAAAACAGTAGAACATACTCCCTCCATTCCTAAATACTCCCTCCGTTCGGAATTACTTGTCTCGGAAATGGATGTATCTAGAACTAAAATACATCTAGATACATCCATTTCCGCGACAAGTAATTCCGAACGGAGGGAGTATAAGTCTATATAAGTCTTTGTAGAGATTTCACTAGGTGGACTACATACGGAGCAAAATGAATGAATCTACACTTAAAATGCATCTATATACATCCGTATGTGGTTCATAGTGGAGTATTTAGGAACGGAGTGAGTACTCGGTTCCAGCACAAAAGCAAAAATCACTAGTAAACATATCCATACAGTGTAGGATTACACAATACTGTTAATAGCTTGCAGGCAACACAGCCCAAGTCACCTTCACTAAAATTGAGGCAGTCTCGAGATTTAGTTGATGGCTGGCGTGTCCATTTAACTTAGCTTTGAAGGAACAATTGCTTTCAATATTACTGTTACAGCCTTTGTGATCAACCTTGAACTTCAAATGCATCAGTGTATCCTCTGTGACAGCAATCACAAAGCTTCCTAAGCCACAGGACTCACTAATATTTCCACTGAAGAGCTGGAATTCTTTATTCATCTCCAGAAGATCAATCGTAGAACTGAAAGATAAATCAAAGCCAGTCTGCACTTGAGATATGATAACTTCTACTGTGGCCTCGACTGAGTTATGAACAAGTGCAAAAGACGTATCAACTGAACCACAATTTCCACCAATGCGAACCTCGTGTGGTCTCCATGACATGCGTAAACCGTCAAATTCTGAGATTCCATCAATCAGCTGTAAATCATCCTCTTCATTCTCCCCATTCTTGATCCTCATGTCAAACTCAAGTAGCACATCAAATATCAACAGGATGGCTCTCTTAGGGCCGTTCATTTCTATGAGAGAACCCTGTAAATTATTACAATTAGTGGCCCTTGATAGCAAAATAAGACATTCTCAAGGTAATACATTCCTTGCTGGCCATGTGCCATCAGATCTCTAATAAATGAGCCAACACAAAACCATAAATCCTAATCCCCAGAAGCAAATACGACTTTCAAGCATAGTTGTCAATATCCCCATATGTATACAATCATCAATTCTGATTGGTTCTACCATATGGTCCTACAACGCTGATGCTATAGAGACAACCTTTCAAGTAAAACTCAAAACGTTCACCAAACAGAACATAGTAAAAACAAACGAAAATGCAGGTCCTGGATACCCACTAAGGATGTGTTAGAGGGATAGCCACCCAGGGGACAGGGATAGCCATATTTAGGATGGATACCAGATGTTTGGTTCATGGGCGAGCTTGGATGAGGCAGGACAGGGATAACCAGATGCTGCGAATATTCCTTAAAAATCTGGCTCCGCAGGCGCGCGAAAATCTCGCGGACATGGCTAGCCAGGCTCGCGAAGTGTTTTCGCCCCTGCTCACCTCTCCAAAAAATCCCCAACCCTATCGTTTCCGTTCATTCCCTCGGATCTCTCCTTCCCGTGGGTGCCGGCGGCAGCAAATCAAGGAGATGGCCGCAAATTGAAGGTCAGTTCATCGGCCCTCTCTCCTTCCTATCTTTTCTCTCCCGCTCGCAGAGATGCGGCGGTGGCGGTGGCCGCAGATGGTGTGGCGGCGGGGCGGAGGCGGATGGGTGCGGAGGCGGCGGCCGCCGCAGCTGGGCGTGGCGCCGGCGGTAGACAAAGCTGGGCGCGATGTGGTAGGCAGATGCAGGGCACGGTGCTTGAGCAGCTCGGCGTGCGGGCGTTAGATGCAGGAAGATGCGCGGCAGTACAGCGCGGGCGTGCGTGGTCCGTGGTGGCCGGTTGCTGGGTGGCGTACGTGCTGGTGGTGGTGTTGACTTGTGTGCTGACCCTTGATCTTATTTTCCTACAGGAGCTGAAAGGGAAAAGACAACGTTAAGTCAGGGGTGACATGTTCTTATACTTACTATTGCACATATCATATTTGATTGCCTCATGTTGAAAAATGGACTAATCTCACCCACCAACCAAACAGAAAAATGGTTATCCCCAACCATGATTCATCCTTCAAATCAAATAAAACACGGGCTAACCTTATCCGTCAACCAAACAGAAAAAAAGTGGCTATCCCTATCCAGCTGGATAGGGATGCCCATATCCACCCTAGCATATGTCCCTCTAACCAAACGCATCCAAAGTCAGTTATTAGACATCCTAATATTCCCAGTCTTTGCCACATGCCCAGATCAGCAAAACACAGATCAGTAAAGCACCAACAAACGTAAGGCAATTTTGATTATAGCCCCTTGACTATCAGTGTCTGCAACGCCCTTGGGTACCAATCAATCCAGAGAATGTAGGATGGCAGGGAATGAGTACTGGAGTTTTAATCTGAATTGCTAAATCAAATTTGAGCTTTGGGGGCTACGACGCGTGCAACAGATTGGTACCATCAAATTTCGGCATTTGGTACGAGATATGCAATGAATTATGCAATCTGTTTGCAGCACCCAAAAGGGATTGTGGTACTTCTGCGACAGCTCCAGAGTCTTCTCCACGAATTCGTACAAAATATGTAGAAAAAAACCAAGAATAGAATATTTGCAAAACGGAAAAAAAACACCAGACTGAGCCTATGTTCTATATTATAGGGAATGGCTATTAATAAATCGAAACCAGGGGCACTTGTATCACAACATACCTATTCTTTAATCTTTACACCATGTATTCTACTCCCTCAGTCCCATAATATAAGATTTTATTACAACCAATATGTGAGTATATCAGTTGTAATTAGGGGTGGGCATAAAAAACGACAAACCAAAGACCGAACCGAAGCCGAAACCGAAAAAACCGAATTTTCGGTTTTTAATACATCTAGTGGAAATTTCGGTTTTTACTTCTGTTAATCGAACTGTTTTTTATCGGTTCGGTTCCTCATGGGTAACCAAACAAAAAAACCGAACATATAAACAGTATAGAGTCACGACAGCTGCTCACGTCACAAAAAGATGTGCCACGCAGCGACCAGCCTGGGCGCGGCAGGGGGAATAATCATTCCCAGTCTCCCACGAGCCCAGCCAGCAACTTGGCAAGGCACGTACCATTTTTGGGCCTTTTACTGCGTGGCCCATGTAGTTTGCATGTTACGTGAGCAAACCATCCGGACGTGCTGTGGTCGTGGGATTAGTCCAACCTCGGCTGGCGACGTGAAGGAGCGCAGGTAGCTCAGCTATATAAGAGGGTAAGCTGCAGGAGGTACGAGGCGCACACAGGCTGCTGAACTAGCTTTCGGTATAAACGGTATTAAACTTAATACCGAAACGAAATAGCGGTTAACCAAACGTTCGGTTTTCTAATTATTTGAGTCATCTTCAGTTAGCATTTTCTCTAACCGAAATGTATTAAACAAACTTTTGGTTTATACCGAATGCCTAGGCCTAGTTGTAATAACATCTTATGTTATGGGATGGAGGGAGTACCACTCCATCCAAGCTTTTATCACTTATAAAGGAGATCAGGTGACTGGTATGCCATCAAAAGTATGTAGGTTTCAATCTACCTTCATCTATGCACATAATTTACAATGATTGCAGATAAGTATAGATATTCACCTGCTGCACGATGATGGGATCATCCCTGGTACGATTGAAAACATAATTTAGTCTTAGATCAACTTCATCACGTGCTGCTATATATCCATATAACTGTATTGAGCCACTATTGATAGGAGCTTTAGCTAACTTCATTGAAAAGATCTGCATCATGTTACGTGGTATATCGTATGCACGAGCTGGCTCCAACCGAGCTTCACCAAAGTTTAGGATTTAAATTGCAGCCGTTAGTTAATACATTTGAGAAATGAATGTTATAAAGAAAGTTATGCTTTGCCACAGATAAAGGTCTGCCAATGGGTACGAAAAACTCATAACAAAAATAAATAGGCAACAAAAATAATGTGATAAATTTGTCAATAACAAATTATTCTATACAAATATGTATATTTCAAAGTATGTTCATACCAAGTTGAATGAATATAGTTACAACCGCACAAAAATTCTCTACAATAGATAGGATTAAGGTTTTTAACTATATGATGCTTAGCAAATGCCAAAATGTTTTAAAATAACATTATATTTTGAACCAAGTTATTTTTGTTAAGAAGTTTTATCATACAGGTAATTATTTATTCTAAAATAGCGTGGATAATTGAACACAAAAATATGACTATAAAAATGATATGAGAAACTCATAGTAAAAATAGTTAGCCAAAGAAATAATGTGACAGTTATAAATAATTAAAAAAATGTAGATGAGGTTGTCAAAGAAATAATGTGATAGTTATAACTAACGGCAATGAGGTTGTCGCTCTCCATTTCTTGACCAGGGATGGTGTGAGGTACAATAAAGCAGCACCAAAGACGACGCAAGCTAGGCCAAAGTGGTGCAGGGCATCACGAGCAGAAATAACGGTCGCTCAAGCTTCCACATATGGCGGTGATGGTTGACTAATCTAGGGGAAAGTTAGCACTACCATCTAAGCTTGACTGTGCTGCCCTTCGATGCAGGGTGGCAAGGGCGAGAGAACAACAAGTCACATCCCCCTTCGGTCTAGGCAGCATACAACAATCTGACAGAGCATATCCAACTTCCCTGTGTGTGATATGGTCCCGCCGTGGCTTGTCTGCTCTGTGCGGGGTGCGTATGATGTGTTGGGAGATTAGGCGAGCTTGAGGCGTGCTAGGTGACGATGCTTTAGCCACGGTCACCATCCCCAACCACGAGCAATGCGCTCACCAGCAATCACACGGCTCAAGAGTTGTTGATGTTGCCGCAGTTTTCTCCGTCTCAGGCACCGCTCCTGCAGCCGCCTCTCACCATCATGAGGAAGTTTGCGAGGTAGGTGACGGATGAGAAATAATAACTCCACCTAGGGGGGCATGCATATACACATCAGGTATTTGGTCAACCTAAAATTACACAGATTGCTCTCCTCATGTATGGGCCAATAGGCATGGGACACCTGCCCGGACCAGATGTCTCCATGTGCAGGACGTTGCCCTCTCAGAGCATCTCCCAACAGCCCCCCAGGACGAGTTTTTTCCGCTGGCGCCGAAAAAAACCCCAGTTAGCCCCCCAGGACGCTGAATTCCGCCGGTTCGGCCCATTTTTTGGCCCGGCGATCCCAGGTCAAACCCAGCGCACTGGGGGGCACTTGGGGGCTCCGACGAAAGGAAAAGCGACGCATGGGCCACCACTGTCAGGCAAAAAACGATTTTTCCACATCCAGATTCGCCCCCCGCGCGCACTACCCCTTCCGCCGCCGTGCCGATCCCAGCGACGCCTACCTGCCCACCGTCACTAGGAAGGCCATTTTCCCGCCGAAAAGAGAGGGTTCGCCGTGGCATCCTCCATCCCGCTCCTAGGCGAGCTTTCCGGCACTCCGACCACGCGGGCGGGGATACTGGCGGCTGCGCGCCTACCACGCCCCCCAGGTGTTCGGCGGTTTGTCTACTCGGCGATGGACTCGGACGACGAGGAGGCGTTCGCGGCGCTGCTGGAGGAGGAAGCCGAGGCAACCGCCCAGGACAAAGAGCACCTCATGGTCCTCGCCCCTCTGGCCAGCCTGGTCGCGAGCAATGCAAAGCCGCGACGAGGTGGCTCGGCACCGGGCCGCCAGAAGAGTAAGCAGAGGTATCGATTGGTGCGATGGACTCGGACGACGAGGAGGCGTCCGCGGTGCTGCTGGAGCAGGAAGCCGAGGCCAACGCCCAGGACAAAGAGCACCTCATGGTCCTCGCCCCTCTGGCCGGCCTGTTCGCGAGCAATGCAAGGCCGCGGCGAGGTGGCTCGGCGCCGGGCCGCCAGAAGAGCAAGCAGAGGCATCGATTGGAGGGCTATTGCTTGCTCTACGCCGACTACTTCGCCGACACTCCACTGCATGGCGAGAAAGTATTTCAGCGTCATTATCGGATGAGCCGAGAGCTCTTCCTCGGGATTGTGAATTCCATCCGGGAGTTCGACGGCTACTTCAAGTGCAAGAAGGATTGCACCGACACACTTGGATTCACCTCACTCCAGAAGTGCACAACAGCTATGAGGATGCTTGCATACGGAGCTCCCGATGATATAATGGAAGACTATGGACGCATGGCCGAGTCCACCACCATTGAGTGTTTGTACAAGTTCTGCAGGGCGGTGGTGGCAGTGTTTGGACCACACAATACTTGCGATCACCCAATGCTGAAGACACTGCTCGGATCCTAGCACAGAATGCAGCAAGAGGATTTCCTGGGATGCTTGGAAACATCAAATGCATGCATTGGGCATGGAAAAACTGTCCATTTGCTTGGCAGGGGATGTACAAAGGCACCAAAGGAGCTTGCAATGTGGTACTTGAGGCAGTGGCCACACAAGACCTCTAGATTTGGCACTCCTTTGGTATGCCAGGAACTCACACACTTGAGGCAGTGGCCACACAAGACCTCTAGATTTGGCACTCCTTTGGTATGCCAGGAACTCACAATGACATCAACGTACTGTAGTGCTCGAATGTCTTTGTCAAGCTTGTTGAAGGTCAAGCTCCTCCGGTGAACTTCGAGGTCAATGGACGCCACTACAACAAGGGATACTACCTAGCAGATGGCATCTATCCGAGATGGTCCACATTTGTGAAGACTATCTCAAACCCTGTGCCAGGAGGCAAGAACTCCTACCTTTTCAAGTGTCAGGAGGCTTGCAGGAAGGATGTCGAGCAGGCATTTGGTGCGCTCCAATCTCAATTTGCTGTTGTCCGGTACCCCGCTCTTGACCTGGTCAAAAGATCAAATGTGGGAAGTCATGACTTGTTGTGTCATCTTGCACAACATGATCATTGAGAGCGAGCAGGAAGGGCCGGTGTTTGACACTGAACCATATTACAGGCAAGGTCCTCTTGCACAAGTTGATCACCAGCTACCGGCAACCTGAGCTGCCTTCCTCGATATGCGTCAGGAGATCTGAGACCCACAGGTGCATCTAGAACTGCAGCACGATCTGGTGAAGCACCTATGAAGGCTCAAGGGCAACGCCTAGCTCGACGTGTGATGAAATATGAGTTTTTATTTGTGTTTGAATTATGAGTTTGATTCGTTGAACTATTTGATTTGTATTGATTTCTGTGATGAACTATGTGATAAAAATTAGTTTTTGTTAAATTTGTGCCGAAGCATGCCGAATGTGGGCCCAAATTGGGCCAATTTGCGCCAAAATTGGGCCGAAATCGGCGGCTGGGGGGCGAACTTGGGGGGTCGGCTGGGAACCCGAGCCCCCCCCCCCCCCCCCCTACCCCCCACGCCGAATTTACCGTCGGTTGGCCCCAAGGAGGCGCTATTTCAAGCCCCTAGGGGGGCGAATGGCTGGAGATGCTCTCAGCCTCCTCACTTCTTACGTTTAAAAAATACTGCAAAATTACTGACTCTATGTCCTATGAAAAAATAAAATTAATGGAAAATAAGAAAAGAGATTTGGACAACTTACTTTCTGTACGGTCAGCGATATCAAAAAAGTAATTATGTTCCCAATAAGCCGCTCTCTTGTATATAGCACCATCACGGTGGCTGCTCCCTGAAATTATCGGCATGTAACATATATCTTCACTTAAACTAGTCTTTAACGTCGGGTCATTGTCCTCTACTGCATTATTAGTCTTCGTCTCATCCACGCCATGTATGGAGAATTGGCGCAGGCAATTCAGTGCAATCTTCTCACTGAAGGAAGGGAGATCATAAAAGATCAGTCTTACCACCCAGCTCATGAAGTAAGATGTACTCCCTCATAAAATATAAGAGCGACACTCTTAGAGCATCTCCACTAGCGCCCCCAGGAAGGCCCCTGAGAGCACTTTTTCGCCGCCGGCGGTCAAAAAAATACCCACTCGCGCCCCCACAACCTCAATTATCGTCGGATTTGGGCAAAAATGTGGCCGGCGCTCCCACCCCAAACCCAAGATCCTGGGGGTCAGCTGGGGGCGGAGAGAGACTGCTTTGCATGCCATTGGGCCCGCCGTCAACCTCCCACTGCCTCTCTCCCCACTTTTCCTCCGGGGTCCACCCACGTGCTTCTCTCTTCTCTTCTCTCCACCCACGGACGCAGCAGGGCGGGCAGCGGGGCGCGAGGTGCAGGCCAGGGGCGCGGGGCCACGGCGGACGATGCGGGGAGGCGGCGGACGCCCTCGACCTCCTTGTCGTCTCCTCCGGCGACGATGGCGCCGCACACCACCGCGGCCTCCAGGAGCAGGAGCCGCGCCGTCTTGTGCACGTCGTCCTGAGCGGGAGATTGTCGCTGCTGCGCCTGAGCCCGTCGTCCAGTACACACCGCGGGTGCCACTGATGCCTTCTCCAACCTCGGTCAACGGAGGCAATGTCAGTGTCAGCACCAGCAGCAACTCGGCCACGTCGCAGAGCCTCCTCGGCAGCATGTTCGCACCGTCTTCCGTGGCCCAGGCGCCGCAGTACCCAGAGCGCGCACTGGCGGCCAAGCCCCTGTCGTTGTGCCTTGCGACCGACGGACGCAGCAGGGCGGGCAGCGGGGCGCGTGCTTCTCCTTCTCTCCTCCATGCGGGGAGGCGGCTGACGCCCTCGACCTCCTCGTCGTCTCCTCCGACGACGCTGTGTGCAGGCGCGGGCGGCTAGGCCTGCGGCCCCATCCCCGAGCGCGGAGGCCACGGGCGGCCCCGGCCATGAGAGCGGCGGCTAGGGCGGGAGGCCGAGCGGCGCGTGGGGCGGCCGGGCTGGTCCCGAGGGAGAGCATGTGCCCGACGACGATTGGCATCGGCGTCCAGGCGGGCGCGGTGTGCGAGCGAGCGTCTGGCGTTCCCTGCGGGAGCTTCGGCGTCGTACGGCGCGGCCTCCACGCAGAGCAGAACGCCGGCGCCACCGACGGCCATGGCGGAGGAGGAAGGACGGGGTGGCCTGGGGTCGTCGCCGGCGAGCTCGAGTCCGGCGTGTTGGGCATGCACAAAAGGCGTTTGTTGGAATGACCGGAGAAAAAAAAAAGAAAAAAATGACTACCTATTGGGGGGATGACTGGGAAAATGCACGCCCCCATACCAAAAATTTCGCCGGGGCCTTCCCAGTAGGCCGAAAAAAGGCCTTCTGGGGGGCACAACGGCTGGAGATGCTCTTATATTTCTTTACTGAGCGAGTATGTTCTAATGATATTACTATCAGTATTAAAATGGTAACTTAACAGAACCAACCTCGATTCCTATTCAGATTCAAAAATAATATCGATTACACTTACAACTAATATGAATCCCTTTCCCTTTCTAGTAGTGGGCGTTGTTCCAATTAAAAAAATGGTTTCTTTTCCTTGCCTTCCCAACAGATCTTGATAAAGAAAAAAATGTCAGAATCCAGATCCAAAAATTGGTCTAGGCAGAATCCAGATCGAAAAATTGGTCTAGGCAGAATCCATATCCAAAAATTGGTCTGAATCCAGATCCACGAAACGGGCATGAATACCACTCCACGTGTTCGGGAGTAGAAACCAGAGGAGGGATGAAAACATACCGGAAAAGACGATCAAGATGTTGATTTGGATAGGCCGGTACTAAAGCCTTGAGTGGAGCATCTCCTCGCGCAAGTGCTGGAAACCACCATCGAGGCAGAGCAGAGGCAACGCTAGTAATCGAGCGCGAGAGGATTTGCATCTCCACCGCCTCCGTAGTTTTGGGTATTGGCAGACTGCGCGGCGGCTATTTTGCGGCGTAGTTTTGTATACTAGGAGTATATTCCTATAATAATAAAATCGCTCTAAGCTGCTGGGGGGCTGTGGACCCCATTTGTCAGCCGGTGCCCGGTAGACGTAATATGTCGTGTGCAGCTCTGGGCCTCCACGCGGCCCCAACACGCGCACGCCGTCTCCCCGTCCCCTGCTCTGGCTCCAGCATTACGCTAAAAACAAATGCTCTGCTCCCTAAAAAAATGCTCTGCCTCCAGCATCCCCGCGACTCAGCTACTCTGCCTTTTGCATCTTCGCCTCCCCGTCCTCCTAGCCGGCGCTCCATCGTCCTCCTAGCCGGCGCTCCATCGACCTAAATTCAACCCAATAATTTGACTTTGGCGCAATATTATGTGACCTCTACCCCACCACTCGATGTTTTCCTGTAATTTTGTCTATAAAATGCAATATATATTGCCCAATCCCTACCGTAACTTAATCCACTACCCCTTCTCATTCTTTTTTTTTGCGGGGGTAAAAGGATTGTATTACTCAAGAGCACACGAATTCATCCCTACACAGACTAGGGACATTAGCATGTCCAGAGCGGAGCCAGACCACAGTACGGTTCTCCGCTCGACCGAAGTTTGCTAACACATGACTAACATTATTTTGCTCTCTAGAGATGTGAGTAACACGACACTCCCTTGTACCCATAAGACTCTTTACTTCTGAGACCACCATCGCATGCTGGGAACGATCCGGTCCTTTTGCCTTGATCATCTGCACGGCCTGCATATTGTCACACTCCAGGATAATCGGCAACTCCGTCCACTGCAAAGCTAGGCCGAGTCCCTCCGTGCACCCGGCCAACTCAGCGTGCAATGGGTCCGGGCATGACCGAAGCGAACGGCATGCAGAGAAAATGATGGCACCGTCGTGCCCGCGCAAGATCATGCCGGCACCGGCGCTTCCATCCTCGTGTGAGAATGACCCATCCACGTTGAGCTTCGCCCCAACCTTCCGGAGGCGGGCTCCACTTGCGCTGAGACTTCCAGCTTACGTCCACATGCGATATTGGCTGCTCCGCTCCCTCTAGTTGAATGACCATCTTTCCTTTGTCCCAGTCCCCGGCCGGCTATTGTTGGATCCCCAACAGTGAGGTGACGTAGCTTTGAAGGAACCGTCGGGACACCTCCATGGGTGGCGGTGCCTTGTCATGTTGGATCTCGTTACGCACGTGCCAGCATATCCACATAAGCATGAGGACTCTGAGGCGGTCACCCTCGTCGCACTCCGCGATGAGATTCAGGAACCACTCCGGTCCTGTATTGCGGATTGATTTAACATCAGGCATCCGCCAAACTTGCGCCATGGCTTGCCACAGATCAACAGCTCTTGGGCACCTGCAAAACACATGAAACGTGTCCTCGCGCTCGAGACCACAGAGAGGGCACACATCAGTAAGCTCCATCTGGCGTGCAAATTTATTTGCCCAAGTTGCGAGAGCATTCGTAGCCACACGCCAACCAAAAACACGCACCTTTGGAGGAGCAGGGCACCTCCATAAAAATGCCCAGACGGCACGTCGCCCGTCCGGTGCCCTGCTCGCCGCGACTGAAGAGGGACGCAACTTGTCCTCGAGTGCCAGCCGGTACGCACTACGTACGGTGAAGATACCGGTACGTTCAGCCCCCCATGCAATAAATTCATCACCTAGCCGTGGAGAGGCCTTTATCCTCATGATATGATGGACGTCAACAGGCAAAAAATACTGTTGTAGTAAGTCTGACCGCCATGCACCCGTTTCATCAAGTAATTCGCTGACCCTTCGCAGTCTACATCTACCTTGTTGCGATATTGGAGGGCGACTAGTGGGGTGAGGGATCCAAGGGTCCCTCCAAATGCGAACCAATCTGCCATTACCAATACGCCAAATCAGGCCTTGTTTCAAAAGCTCCAACCCATGGACGATGGACTGCCAAGTTTGTGATGCATTTGTGGAGAAAACCGTGTCCTCTAGCCGTCCATTGGGATAGTAACGTGCTTTCAAGACTCTTGCATAGAGACTCTCAGGGTTGACCAGCAATCTCCAAGCTTGCCTTGCCAATAAGGCTTGATTGAACATCCTAAAATCCTTGAAACCCATCCCACTAGCAGCTTTTGGCCGCAGCAAGTGATCCCAAGCCTTCCAGTGCGTGTTCCTCTTCCCTCTGTATGCACCCCACCAGTAGCTACGGATCATGCGTGCAAGGTCATCGCATGTGCTTCTTGGGAACTTGAAAATGCTCATAAGGAATGTCGGAAGGGCTTGTACTACAACCTTTATAAGGACCTCTCTTCCTGCCTGAGACATGAGCTCCCCCCATTGGATTATTCTCTTGGTAAGCTGCTGTTGAACGCTCTTCAATTTCCCTTTAGATAACCGGCCATTTGGAGTAGGAAAACCAAGGTACTTCTCTTCAAAGCTCGCGTTGACAACCTCCAAAGTGTGCATCACCTCCTGTTTGTTCACCTCCGAACAGCTTGGCCCAAACATGAACACTTGGTCGGGTTTACAATCTGGCCGGTCGCTGCTGCATACCTCTCAAGAGCGGCTCTCACATGAGCAGCCTCCACTGCATTAGCTCGGAAGAACAAAAGTGTGTCGTCCGCGAATAAGAGGTGGGAGATTCCCGGGGCTTGAGGGCAAACATGCAGCGGCGAGATACGGGTAGCTTCAATCTCCTGTTTCAGTAAAGCATCCAAACCATCAGCGACAAAAAGGAATAGGAAAGGCGAGATGGGGTCTCCCTGTCGTAACCCACAGGACGGCGGGAACGAATCCGAGAGGGCTCCATTGGTTTTCACATTATATCTCACCGAGGTGACACACTCCATTATCCACGACACCCACCGATGAGAGAAACCCAACTGTTGCGTCATTCGCTCCAAGAACACCCAGTCCACTCTGTTGTTGGGGAACGTTGCAGAAAATTAAATTTTTCCTACGGTTTCACCAAGATCCATCTATGAGTTCATCTAAGCAAGGAGTCATGGGAGAGAGTTTGCATCTACATACCACTTGTAGATCGCGTGCGGAAGCTTGCAAGGTGATGATGGAGTCGTATTCGACGTGATTCGAATCACCGATGACCAAGTGCTGAACGGACAGCACCTCCGCGTTCAACACACGTACGGTACGGGTGACGTCTCCTCTGTCTTGATCCAGCAAGGAGGAAGGAGAGGTTGAGGAATACAACTCCACCGGCAGCACGACGTCATGGTGATGGTGGAGAAGCAGTACTCCGACAGGGCTTCGCTGAGCACACAACGGAGGAGGAGAGGTGTTGGGGAGGGGAGGGCTACGCCTTGGCTTGTGGTGCGGCTGCCCTCCCCTCACCCCTCTATTTATAGGGGGAAGGGAGAAGGGGGGCGGCCCCTCTAGATCCCATCTAGAGGGGGGCGGCGGCCAAGGGGAGGGGGGACTTGCCCCCCAAGCAAGGGGGGGCGCCCCCTCTAGGGTTCCCCCCTCAACCCTAGGCGCAAGGGCCCAAGGGAGGGGGTGCGCCCAGCCCACCAGGGGCTGGCTTACTCCCCACGCAGCCCAAGTGGCCCCCCGGGAGGGGTGGCCCCTCCCGGTGGACCCCCGGAACCCTTCCGGTGGCCCCGGTACAATACCGGTACCCCCCCGAAACTTTCCGGTGTCCTTTTAACAACTTCCCATATATAAATCTTTACCTCCGGACCCTTCCGGAACTCCTCGTGACGTCCGAGATCTCATCCAGGACTCCGAACAACATTCGGTAGTCACATACTAGTCTTCCTAATAACCCTAGCGTCACCGAACCTTAAGTGTGTAGACCCTACGGGTTCGGGGGACACGCAGACATGACCGAGACGACTCTCGGGCAATAACCAACAGCGGGGTCTGGATACCCATGTTGGCTCCCACATGCTCCTCGATGATTTCATCGGTTGAACCACGATGTCGAGGATTCGATCAAAACCCTGTATACAATTCCCTTTGTCAATCGGTACGTTACTTGCCCGAGACTCGATCGTCGGTATCCCAATACCTTGTTCAGTCTCGTTACCGGCAAGTCACTTTACTCGTACCGTAATGCATGATCCCGTGGCCAACACCTTGGTCACCTTGAGCTCATTATGATGATGCATTACCGAGTGGGCCCAAAGATACCTCTCCGTCATACGGAGTGACAAATCCCAGTCTCGATCCGTGTCAACCCAATAGATACTTTCGGAGATACCTGTAGTGCACCTTTATAGTCACCCAGTTACGTTGTGACGTTTGATACACCCAAAGCACTCCTACGGTATCCAGGAGTTACATGATCTCATGGTCGAAGGAAGAGATACTTGACATTGGCAAAGCTCTAGCAAACGAACTACACGATCTTTTATGCTATGCTTAGGATTGGGTCTTGTCCATCACATCATTCTCCTAATGATGTGATCCCGTTATCAACGACATCCAATGTCCATAGTCAGGAAACCATGACTATCTGTTGATCACAACGAGCTAGTCAACTAGAGGCTCACTAGGGACATATTGGGGTCTAAGTATTCACACGTGTATTACGATTTCCGGATAATACAGTTATAAAATGAATAAAGACAATTATCATGAACAATGAAATATAATAATACTTTTATTATTGCCTCTAGGGCATATTTCCAACAGTCTCCCACTTGCACTAGAGTCACCAATCTAGTTACATTGTGATGAATCGAACACCCATAGAGTTCTGGTGTTGATCATGTTTTGCACGCGAGAGAGGTTTAGTCAACGGATCTGCGACATTCAGATCCGTGTGCACTTTGCAAATCTCTATGTCTCCATCTTGAACATTTTCACGGATGGAGTTGAAACGACGCTTGATGTGCCTGGTCTTCTTGTGAAACCTGGGCTCCTTGGCAAGGGCAATAGCTCCAGTGTTGTCACAGAAGAGTTTGATCGGCCCCGACGCATTGGGTATGACTCCTAGGTCGGTGATGAACTCCTTCACCCAAATCGCTTCATGCGCTGCCTCCGAGGCTGCCATGTACTCCGCTTCACACGTAGATCCCGCCACGACGCTCTGCTTGCAGCTGCACCAGCTTACTGCTCCACCATTCAACACATACATGTATCCGGTTTGTGACTTAGAGTCATCCAGATTTGAGTCGAAGCTAGCGTCGACGTAACTCTTTACGACGAGCTCTTCGTCTCCTCCATAAACGAGAAACATGTCCTTCGTCCTTTTCAGGTACTTCAGGATATTCTTGACCGCTGTCCAGTGTTCCTTGCCGGGATTACTTTGGTATCTTGCTACCAAACTTACGGCAAGGTTTACATCGGGTCTGGTACACAGCATGGCATACATAATAGATCATATGGCTGAAGCATAGGGGATGACACTCATCTCTTCTTTATCTTTTGCCATGGTCGGTGACTGAGCTGAGCTCAATCTCACACCTTGTAACATAGGCAAGAACCCTTTCTTGGCCTCATCCATTTTGAACCTCTTCAAAATCTTATCAAGGTATGTGCTTTGTGAAAGACCTATGAGGCGTCTCGATCTATCCCTATAGATCTTGATGCCTAATATTGAAGGAAATATGCCCTAGAGGCAATAATAAAGTTATTATTTATTTCCTTATTTCATGATAAATGTTTATTATTCATGCTAGAATTGTATTAACCGGAAACATAATACATGTGTGAATACATAGACAAACATAGTGTCACTAGTATGCCTCTACTTGACTAGCTCGTTTATCAGAGATGGTTATGTTTCCTAGCTATGGACAAAAGAGTTGTCATTTGATTAACGGGATCACATCATTAGGAGAATGATGTGATTGACTTGACCCATTCCGTTAGCTTAGCACTTGATCATTTAGTATGTTGCTATTGCTTTCTTCATGACTTATACATGTTCCTGTAACTATGAGATTATGCAACTCCCATTTACCGGAGGAACACTTTGGGTACTACCAAACGTCACAACGTAACTGGGTGATTATAAAGGAGTACTACAGGTGTCTCCGAAGGTACATGTTGAGTTGGCGTATTTCGAGATTAGGTTTTGTCACTCCGATTGTCGGAGAGGTATCTCTGGGCCCTCTCGGTAATGCACATCATTATAAGCCTTGCAAGCAATGTAACCAATGATTGGTTACGAGATGATGCATTACAGAACGAGTAAAGAGACTTGCCGGTGACGAGATTGAACTAGGTATTGGATACCGACGATCGAATCTCGGGCAAGTAACATACCGATGACAAAGGGAACAACGTATGTTGTTATGCGGTTTGACCGATAAAGATCTTCGGAGAATATGTAGGAGCCAATATGGGCATCCAGGTCCCGCTATTGGTTATTGACCGAGAATAGTTCTAGGTCATGTCTACATAGTTCTCGAACCCGTAGGGTCCGCACGCTTAAGGTTTCGATGACAGTTATATTATGAGTTTATGAGTTTTGATGTACCGAAGGAGTTCGGAGTCCCGGATGAGATCGGGGACATGACGAGGAGTCTCGAAATGGTCGAGACGTAAAGATCGATATATTGTACGACTATATTCGGAGTTCGGAAAGGTTCCGAGTGATTCGGGTATTTTTCGGAGTACCGAGAGTTACGGGAATTCACCGGGGAGAAGTATTGGGCCTTATTGGGCCCTGCGGGAAAGAGAGAGGGGCTGCCTGGGGCAGGCCGCGCGCCCCCTCAAGGCCTAGTCCGAATTGGACTAGGGGGAGGGGCCGCACCCCCTCCTTCCTTCCCTTCTCTCTTCCCCTTCCTTGTCTCCTACTCCTAATACATGGAAGGACTACTAGTTGGACTAGGAAAGGGGGAATCCTACTCCCGGTGGGATTAAGACTCCCCATGGCGGGCCCTCCTCCTAGGGCCGGCCTCCTCCTCCCTCCCTCCTTTATATACGGGGGCAAGGGGCACCCCATAGACACACAAGTTGATCTACAGATCGTTCCTTAGCCGTGTGCGGTGCCCCCTTCCACCATATTCCACCTCGGTCATATCGTCGCGAAGCTTAGGCGAAGCCCTGCGCCGGTAGAACATCAAGATCGTCACCACGCCGTCGTGCTGACGGAACTCTCCCTCGACACTCGGTTGGATCGGAGTTCGAGGGACGTCATCGAGCTGAACGTGTGCTGAACTCGGAGGCTCCGTACGTTCGGTGCTTGGATCGGTCGGATCGTGAAGACATACGACTACATCAACCGCGTTGTGCTAACGCTTCCGCTTACGGTCTACGAGGGTACGTGGACGAACACTCTCCCCTCTCGTTGCTATATCATCACCATGATCTTGCGTGTGCGTAGGAGAATTTTTGAAATTACTACGTTCCCCAACAGTGGCATCCGAGCCCAGGTTTTATGCGTTGATGTTATATGCACGAGTAGAACACAAGTGAGTTGTGGACGATATAAGTCATACTGCCTACCAGCATGTCATACTTTGGTTCAGCGGTATTGTTGGATGAAGCGGCCCGGACCGACATTACGCGTACGCTTACGCGAGACTGGTTCTATCGACGTGCTTTGCACACAGGTGGCTGGCGGGTGTCAGTTTCTCCAACTTTAGTTGAACCGAGTGTGGCTACGCCCGGTCCTTGCGAAGGTTAAAACGGAGTCTATTTGACAAACTATCGTTGTGGTTTTGATGCGTAGGTAAGAACGGTTCTTGCTAAGCCCGTAGCAGCCACGTAAAATTTGCAACAACAAAGTAGAGGACGTCTAACTTGTTTTTGCAGGGCATGTTGTGATGTGATATGGTCAAGACGTGATGCTATATTTTATTGTATGAGATGATCATGTTTTGTAACCGAAGTTATCGGCAACTGGCAGGAGCCATATGGTTGTCGCTTTATTGTATGAAATGCAAATGCCCTGTAATTGCTTTACTTTATCACTAAGCGGTAGCGATAGTCGTAGAAGCAATAGATGGCGTAACGACAACGATGTTATGATGGACATCAAGATGTCGCGCCGGTGACGATGGTGATCATGACGGTGCTTCAAAGATGGAGATCACAAGCACAAGATGATGATGGCCATATCATATCACTTATATTGATTGCATGTGATGTTTATCCTTTATGCATCTTATCTTGCTTTGATTGACGGTAGCATTTTAAGATGATCTCTCACTAATTATCAAGAAGTGTTCTCCCTGAGTATGCACCGTTGCGAAAGTTCTTCGTGCTGAGACACCACGTGATGATCGGGTGTGATAGGCTCTACGTTCAAATACAACGGGTGCAAAACAGTTGCACACGCGGAATACTCAGGTTATACTTGACGAGCCTAACATATACAGATATGGCCTCGGAATACGGAGACCGAAAGGTCGAGCGTGAATCATATAGTAGATATGATCAACATAGTGATGTTCACCATTGAAACTACTCCATCTCACGTGATGATCGGACATGGTTTAGTTGATTTGGATCACGTGATCACTTAGATGACTAGAGAGATGTCTGTCTAAGTGGGATTTCTTAAGTAATATGATTAACTAAACTTAAATTTATCATGAACTTAGTCCTGGTAGTATTTTGCAAATTATGTTGTAGATCAATAGCTTGCGTTGATGCTTTCATATGTTTATGTTGATATGTTCCTAGAGAAAATTGTGTTGAAAAATGTTAGTAGCAATGATGCGGATTCGATCCGTGATCTGAGGTTTATCCTCATTGCTGCACAGAAGAATTATGTCCTTAATGCACCGCTAGGTGACAGACCTATTACAGGAGCAGATGCAGACGTTATGAACGTTTGGCTAGCTCAAAAGGATGACTACTTGATAGTTTAGTGCACCATGCTTAACGGCTTAGAATCGGGACTTCAAGGATGTTTTGAACGTCATGGACCATATGAGATGTTCCAGAAATTGAAGTTGATATTTCAAGCAAATACCCGAGTTGAGAGATATGAAGTCTCCAACAAGTTCTATAGCTAAAAGATGGAGGAGAATCGCTCAACTAGTGAGCATGTGCTCAGATTGTCTGGGTACTTCAATCACTTGAATCAAGTGGGAGTTAATCTTCCAGATAAGATAGTGATTGATAGAATTCTCTAGTCACCATCACCAAGTTAGTAGAACTTCGTGATGAACTATAGTATGCAAGGGATGACGAAAACGATTCCCGAGCTCTTCGTGATGTTGAAATCGACGAAGGTAGAAATCAAGAAAGAGCATCAAGTGTTGATGATTGACAAGACCACTAGTTTCAAGAAAAGGGCAAAGGGAAAGAAAGGGAACTTCAAGTGGAAAGACAAGCAAGTTGTCACTCCTGCGAAGAAGCCTAAAGCTGGACCATAGCCTGAAACTGAGTGTTTACACTTCAAAGGAAATGGTCACTGGAAGCAGAAATGCCCTGAATATTTGGTGGATAAGAAGGATGGCAAAGTGAACAAGGGTATATTTGATATACAGATTATTGATGTGTGCCTTACTAGTGTTTATAGTAGCCCCTGAGTATTTGATACTTGTTCGGTTGCTAAGATTAGTAACTCGAAACAGGAGTTACAGAATAAACAGAGACTAGTTGAAGGGGAAGTGACGATGAGTGTTGGAAGTAGTTCCAAGATTGATATGATCATCATCGCACACTCCCTATACTTTCGGGATTAGTGTTAAACCTAAATAAATGTTATTTGGCATTTGCGTTGAGCATGAATATGATTTGATCATGTTTATTGCAATACGGTTATTCATTTAAAGTCAGAGAATAATTGTTGTTCTGTTTACATGAATAAAACCTTCAATGGTCATACACCCAATGAAAATAGTTTGTTGGATCTCGATCGTAGTGATACACATATTCATAAAATTGATGCCAAAAGATGCAAAGTTAATAATGATAGTGCAACTTATTTGTGGCACTGCCGTTTGGGTCATATCGGTGTAAAGCGCATGAAGAAACTCCATAAAGATGGATTTTCGGAATCACTTGGTTATGAATCATTTGATGCTTGCGAACCGTGCCTTTTGGGCAAGATGACTAAAACTCCGTTCTCCGGAACAATGGAACGAGCTACTGACTTATTGGAAATAATACATACCGATGTATGCGATCCAATGAGTGCTGATGCTCGTGGCAAGTATCGTTATTTTCTGACCCTCACAAGATGATTTGAGCAGATATGGGTATATCTACTTGATGAAACATAAGTCTGAAATAGTTGAAAGGTTCAAAGAATTTCAGAGTGAAGTGGAAAAATCATCGTAACAAGAAAATAAAGTTTCTGTGATCTGATCGCGGAGACAAATATCTGAGTTACGAGTTTGGTCTTCAATTAAAACAATGTGGAATAGTTTCACAGCTCACGCCACCTGGAACACCACATCGTTATGGTGTGTCCGAACGTCGTAACCGCACTTTATTTGATATGGTGCGATCTATGATGTCTCTTTACTACTATCGTTTTGGGGTTATGCATTAGAGACAGCTGCATTCACGTTTTAAAATAGGGCACCATCTAAATCCGTTGAGACGACACCGTATGAACTATGGTTTAGCAGTAAACCTAAGCTGTTGTTTCTTAAAGTTTGGGGCTGCGATGCTTATGTGAAAAAGTTTCATCCTGATAAGCTCGAACCCAAATCGGAGAAGTGCGTCTTCATAGAATACCCAAAGGAAATTGTTGGGTACACCTTCTATCACAGATCCGAAGGCAAGACATTCGTTGCTAAAATGGATCCTTTCCAGAGAAGGAGTTTCTCTCGAAAGAAGTGAGTGGGAGGAGAGTAGAACTTGATGAGGTAATTGTACCTTTTCCCTTATTGGAAAGTAGTTCATCACATAAATCAGTTCCAGTGATTCCTACACCAATTAGTGAGGAAGTTAATGATGATGATCATCAAACTTCAGATCAAGTTGCTACCAAACCTCGTAGGTCTTCCAGAGTAAGATCCGCACCAGAGTGGTACGGTAATCATGTTCTGGAAGTCATGTTACTAGACCATGATGAACCTACGAACTATGAGGAAGCGATGATGAGCCCAGATTCCACGAAATGGCTTGAGGCCATGAAATCTGAGATATGATCCATGTATGAGAACAAAGTGTAGACTTTGATTGACTTGCCTGATGATCGGTGAGTCATTAAGAATAAATGGATCTTCAAGAGGAAGACGGACGTTGATAGTAGTGTTACTATCTACAAAGCTAGACTTGTCGAAAAAGGTTTTTGACAAAGTTCAAGGTGTTGAATACGATGAGATTTTCTTACTCGTATCGATGCTTAAAAGTCTGTCCGAATCATGTTAGCAATTGCCACATTTTATGAAATTTGGCAAATGGATGTCAAAACTACATTCCTTAATGAATTTATTAAAGAAGAGTTGTATATGATACAACCAGAAGGTTTTGTCAATCCTAAAGGTGCTAACAAAATGTGCAAGCTCCAGCGATCCATCTATGGACTGGTGCAAGCATCTCAGAGTTGGAATATACGCTTTGATAAGTTGATCAAAGCATATAGTATTATACAGACTTGCGGTGAAGCCTGTATTTACAAGAAAGTGAGTGGGAGCACTACAGCATTTCTGATAAGTATATGTGAATGACATATTGCTGATCAGAAATAATGTAGAATTATTCTGCAAAGCATGAAAGGATACTTGAATAAGAGTTTTTCGAAGAAAGACCTCAGTAAAACTACATACATATTGAGCATCAAGATCTATTGAGATAGATCAAGACGCTTGATAAGATTTTCAATGAGTACATACCTTGACAAGATTTTGAAGTAGTTCAAAATGGAACAGTCAAAGAAAGAGTTCTTGCCTGTGTTGCAAAGGTATAAAATTGAGTAAGACTCAAATCCCGACCACAGCAGAAAATAGAAAGAGAATGAAAAGTCATTCCCTATGCCTCAGTCATAGGTTCTATAAAGTGTGCTATGCTATGTACCAGACCTATTGTATACCTTGCTCTGTATTTGACAAGGGAGTACAATAGTGATCTAGGAGTAGATCACTGGACATTGGTCAAGAATATCCTTAGTGAGGACTAAGGAAATATTTCTCGATTATGGAGGTGATAAAAGAGCCCGTCGTAAAAGTTATCTCAGTGCAAGTTTTCACACCGATCCAGATGACTCTAAGTCTCAATCTGGATACATATTGAAAGTGGGAGCGATTAGCTAGAGTAGCTCCGTGCAGAGCATTGTAGACATAGAATATTTGCAAAATACATACGGCTCTGAATGTGACAGACCCGTTGACTGAGCTTCTCTCACGAGCAAAACATGATCACACCTTAGTACTCTTTGGGTGTTAATCACATGGCGATGTGAACTAGATTATTGACTCTAGTAAAACCTTTGGATGTTGGTCACATGATGATGTGAACTATGGGTGTTAATCATATACAGATGTGAATATTGGTGTTAAATCACATGGCAATGTGAACTAGATTATTGACTCTAGTGCAAGTGGGAGACTGAAGGAAATATGCCCTAGAGGCAATAATAAAGTTATTATTTATTTCCTTATTTCATGATAAATGTTTATTATTCATGCTAGAATTGCATTAACCGGAAACATAATACATGTGTGAATACATAGACAAACATAGTGTCACTAGTATGCCTCTACTTGACTAGCTCGTTTATCAGAGATGGTTATGTTTCCTAGCCATGGACAAAAGAGTTGTCATTTGATTAACGGGATCACATCATTAGGAGAATGATGAGATTGACTTGACCCATTCCGTTAGCTTAGCACTTGATCGTTTAGTATGTTGCTATTGCTTTCTTCATGACTTATACATGTTCCTGTAACTATGAGATTATGCAACTCCCGTTTACCGGAGGAACACTTTGGGTACTACCAAACGTCACAACGTAACTGGGTGATTATAAAGGAGTACTACAGGTGTCTCCGAAGGTACATGTTGAGTTGGCGTATTTCGAGATTAGGTTTTGTCACTCTGATTGTCGGAGAGGTATCTCTGGGCCCTCTCGGTAATGCACATCATTATAAGCCTTGCAAGCAATGTAACCAATGAGTTGGTTACGAGATGATGCATTACAGAACGAGTAAAGAGACTTGCCGGTGACGAGATTGAACTAGGTATTGGATACCGACGATCGAATCTCGGGCAAGTAACATACCGATGACAAAGGGAACAACGTATGTTGTTATGCGGTTTGACCGATAAAGATCTTCGGAGAATATGTAGTGTTGGATATGCCCTAGAGGCAATAATATAAGTATTATTATATTTCATTGTTCATGATAATTGTCTTTATTCATGCTATAACTGTATTATCCGGAAATCGTAATACACGTGTGAATACTTAGACCCCAATATGTCCCTAGTGAGCCTCTAGTTGACTAGCTCATTGTGATCAACAGATAGTCATGGTTTCCTGACTATGGACATTGGATGTCGTTGATAACGGGATCACATCATTAGGAGAATGATGTGATGGACAAGACCCAATCCTAAGCATAGCATAAAAGATCGTGTAGTTCGTTTGCTAGAGCTTTGCCAATGTCAAGTATCTCTTCCTTCGACCATGAGATCGTGTAACTCCTGGATACCGTAGGAGTGCTTTGGGTGTATCAAACGTCACAACGTAACTGGGTGACTATAAAGGTGCACTACAAGTATCTCCGAAAGTATCTATTGGGTTGACACGGATCGAGACTGGGATTTGTCACTCCGTATGACGGAGAGGTATCTCTGGGCCCACTCGGTAATGCATCATCATAATGAGCTCAAGGTGACCAAGGTGTTGGCCACGGGATCATGCATTACGGTACGAGTAAAGTGACTTGCCGGTAACGAGACTGAACAAGGTATTGGGATACCGACGATCGAGTCTCGGGCAAGTAACGTACCGATTGACAAAGGGAATTGTATACAGGGTTTTGATCGAATCCTCGACATCATGGTTCAACCGATGAAATCATCGAGGAGCATGTGGGAGCCAACATGGGTATCCAGATCCCGCTGTTGGTTATTGCCCGAGAGTCGTCTCGGTCATGTCTGCGTGTCTCCCGAACCCGTAGGGTCTACACACTTAAGGTTCGGTGACGCTAGGGTTGTATGAATATGAGTATGCAGCATACCGAATGTTGTTCGGAGTCCCGGATGAGATCCCGGACGTCACGAGGAGTTTCGGAATGGTCCGGAGGTAAAGAATGATATATAGGAAGTGGTATTTCGGCCATCGGGAAAGTTTCGGGGTCTCCCGGTAATGTACCGGGACCACCGGAAGGGTCCCGGGGGGTCCACCGGGTGGGGCCACCCATCCCGGAGGGCCCCATGGGCTGAAGTGGGAGGGGAACCAGCCCATAGTGGGCTGGTGCGCCCCCTAGGCCCACCCCCTGCGCCTAGGGTTGAAACCCTAGGGGTGGGGGGGCGCCCCACTTGGCTTGGGGGGCACTCCACCCCCTTGGCCGCCGCCCCCCCTTGGAGATTGGATCTCCAGGGGCCGGCGCCCCCCTGGAGGCATATATAAAGGGGGGGAGGGAGGGGGCTGCTGTACCCGTGTGCTTGGCGCCTCCCTCCCCGTGCTACACCTCGTCCTCCTCCCGTAGTTGCTTGGCGAAGCCCTGCCGGAGTTCTGTTGCATCCACCACCACGCCGTCGTGCTGCTGGATCTTCATCAACCTCTCCTTCCCCCTTGCTGGATCAAGAAGGAGGAGACGTCTCCCGTCCCGTACGTGTGTTGAACGCGGAGGTGCTGTCCGTTCAGCACTTGGACATCGGGGATTCGAATCACGTCGAGTACGACTCCATCATCACCTTGCAAGCTTCCGCACGCGATCTACAAGTGGTATGTAGATGCAAACTCTCTCCCATGACTCGTTGCTTAGATGAACTCATAGATGGATCTTGGTGAAACCGTAGGAAAAATTTTAATTTTCTGCAACGTTCCCCAACAGTGGTATCAGAGCTAGGTCTATGCGTAGTTCTCTAATGCACGAGTAGAACACAATTTTTTGTGGGCGTGGATCTTGTCAACTTACTTGCCTCTACTAGTCTTTTCTTGCTTCAACGGTATTGTGGGATGAAGCGGCCCGGACCAACCTTACACGTACGCTTACGTGAGACCGGTTCCACCGATTGACATGCACTAGTTGCATAAGGTGGCTGGCGGGTGTCTGTCTCTCCCACTTTAGTTGGAGCGGATTCGATGAACAGGGCCCTTATGAAGGGTAAATAGAAGTTGACAAAAAAATCACGTTGTGGTTATTCGTAGGTAAGAAAACGTTCTTGCTAGAACCCAATCGCAGCCACGTAAAAGATGCAACAACAATTAGAGGACGTCTAACTTGTTTTTGCAGCGATTGATCATGTGATGTGATATGGCCAGAAGTTGTGATGAATGATGAATTGTGATGTATGAGATCATGTTCTTGTAATAGGATTCACGACTTGCATGTCGATGAGTATGACAACCGGCAGGAGCCATAGGAGTTGTCTTTATTTTTTGTATGACCTGCGTGTCATTGAAGAACGCCATGTAAACTACTTTTCTTCATTGCTAAACGCGTTAGTCATAGAAGTAGAAGTAGTCGTTGGCGTGACAACTTCATGAAGACACGATGATGGAGATCATGATGATGGAGATCATGGTGTCAAGCCGGTGACAAGATGATCATGGATCCCCGAAGATGGATATCAATGGAGCTTTATGATATTGGCCATATCATGTCACAACTATATAATTGCATGTGATGTTTATTATGTTTATGCATCTTGTTTACTTAGGACGACGGTAGTAAATAAGATGATCCCTTACAAAATTTCAAGAAGTGTTCTCCCCTAACTGTGCACCGTTGCTACAGTTCGTCGCTTCTAAGCACCACGTGATGATCGGGTGTGATGGATTCTTACGTTCACATACAACGGGTGTAAGACAGTTTTACACAGCGAAAACACTTAGGGTTAACTTGACGAGCCTAGCATGTGCAGACATGGCCTCGGAACATGGAGACCGAAAGGTCGAACACGAGTCGTATGGAAGATACGATCAACATGAAGATGTTCACCGACGATGACTAGTCCGTCTCACGTGATGATCGGACACGGGCTAGTCGACTCGGATCGTGTAACACTTAGATGACTAGAGGGATGTCTAATCTGAGTGGGAGTTCATAATTTGATTAGAACTTTATTATCATGAACTTAGTCTAAAACCGTTGCAAATATGTCTTGTAGATCAAATGGACAACGCTAATGTCAACATGAACTTCAACGCGTTCCTAGAGAAAACCAAGCTGAAAGATGATGGCAGCAACTATACGGACTGGGTCCGGAACCTGAGGATCATCCTCATAGCTGCCAGGAAGCAATATGTCCTAGATGGACCGCTAGGTGACGCTCCCGTCCCAGAGAACCAAGACATTATGAATGCTTGGCAAGCTCGTGCTGATGATTACTCCCTCGTTCAGTGCGGCATGCTTTACAGCTTAGAACCGGGGCTCCAAAAGCGTTTTGAGCATCACGGAGCATATGAGATGTTCGAAGAGCTGAAACTAGTTTTCCAAGCTCATGCCCGGGTCGAGAGATATGATGTCTCCGACAAGTTCTACAGTTGTAAGATGGAGGAAAGCAGTTCTGTCAGTGAACACATCCAGAAGATGTCTGGGTTGCACAACCGTATGACCCAGCTGAACATTAACCTCCCAGATGAGGCGGTCATTGACAGAATCCTCCAGTCGCTCCCACCTAGCTACAAGAGCTTTGTGATGAACTACAACATGCAGGGGATGGTAAAGACCATTCCTGAAGTGTTCTCGATGCTGAAGTCAGCAGAGGCTGAAATCAAGAAAGAACATCAAGTGTTGATGGTCAATAAGACCACTAAGTTCAAGAAGGGCAAGGGTAAGAAAAACTTCAAGAAGGACGGCAAAGATGTTGCCGCGCCCGGTAAGCCAGTTGCCGGGAAGAAGTCAAAGAATGGACCCAAGCCTGGGACTGGGTGCTTTTATTGCAAGGGGAAGGGTCACTGGAAGCGGAATTGCCCCAAATACTTAGCGGATAAGAAGGCCGGCAACACCAAAGGTATATTTGATATACATGTAATTGATGTGTACCTTACCAGTACTCGTAGTAACTCCTGGGTATTTGATACCGGTGCCGTTGCTCATATTTGTAACTCACAGCAGGAGCTGCGGAATAAATGGAGACTGGCGAAGGATGAGGTGACGATGCGCGTCGGGAATGGTTCCAGAGTCGATGTGATCACCGTCGGCACGCTGCCTCTACATTTACCTACGGGATTAGTTTTGAACCTTAATAATTGTTATTTAGTGCCAAGTTTGAGCATGAACATTGTATCTGGATCTCGTTTAATACGAGATGGCTACTCATTTAAGTCTGAGAATAATGGTTGTTCGATTTTTATGAGAGATATGTTTTATGGTCATGCTCCGATGGTCAATCGTTTATTCTTAATGAATCTCGAGCGTAATATTACACATGTTCATAGTGTGGATGCCAAAAGATATAAAGTTGATAACGATAGTCCCACATACTTGTGGCACTGCCGCCTTGGTCACATTGGTGTCAAGCGCATGAAGAAGCTCCATGCTGATGGACTTTTAGAGTCTCTTGATTATGAATCGTTTGACACATGCGAACCATGCCTCTTAAGCAAAATGACCAAGACTCCGTTCTCCGGAACAATGGAGCGAGCAACCAACTTGTTGGAAATCATACATACCGATGTGTGCGGTCCAATGAGCGTTGAGGCTCGCGGAGGATATTGTTATGTTCTCACTCTCACTGATGACTTGAGTAGATATGGGTATGTCTACTTAATGAAACACAAGTCTGAGACCTTTGAAAAGTTCAAGGAATTTCAGAGTGAGGTGGAGAATCAACGTGACCGAAAGATAAAGTTCCTACGATCAGATCGTGGAGGAAAATACTTAAGTCATGAATTTGGTACACACTTAAGGAAATGTGGAATCGTTTCACAACTCACGCCGCCTGGAACACCTCAGCGAAATGGTGTGTCCGAACGTCGTAATCGCACTCTATTGGATATGGTGCGGTCTATGATGTCTCTTACCGATTTACCGCTATCTTTTTGGGGATACGCTCTAGAGACAGCTACATTCACTTTAAATAGGGCACCGTCTAAATCCGTTGAGACGACACCGTATGAATTATGGTTTGGGAAGAAACCTAAGCTGTCGTTTCTAAAAGTTTGGGGATGCGATGCTTATGTCAAGAAACTTCAACCTGAAAAGCTCGAACCCAAGTCGGAAAAATGCGTATTCATAGGATACCCTAAGGAAACTGTCGGGTATACCTTCTACTTAAGATCCGAAGGCAAGATCTTTGTTGCCAAGAACGGATGCTTTCTGGAAAAAGAGTTTCTCTCGAAAAAAGTAAGTGGGAGGAAAGTAGAACTCGATGAAGTACTACCTCTCGAACGGGAAAGTGGTGCAGCGCAGGAAACCGTTCCTGTGATGCCCACACCAACTGAAGAGGAAAACAATGATGATGATCAAGGTACTTCGGATCAAGTTGCTACTGAACTTCGTAGGTCCACAAGGACACGTTCCGCACCAGAATGGTACGGCAACCCTGTCTTGGAAATCATGTTGTTAGACAACGGTGAACCTTCGAACTATGAAGAAGCGATGGCGGGCCCGGATTCCAACAAATGGCTTGAAGCCATGAAATCCGAGATAGAATCCATGTATGAAAACAAAGTATGGACTTTGACAGACTTGCCCGATGATCGGTGAGCGATAGAAAACAAATGGATTTTCAAGAAGAAGACGGACGCGGATGGTAATGTTACCATTTATAAGGCTCGACTTGTCGCTAAGGGTTATCGACAAGTTCAAGGGATTGACTACGACGAGACATTCTCTCCCGTAGCGAAGCTGAAGTCCGTCCGAATCATGTTAGCAATTGCCGCATACTATGATTATGAGATATGGCAGATGGACGTCAAAACGGCATTCCTTAACGGACATCTTAAGGAAGAGCTGTATATGATGCAGCCGGAAGGTTTTGTCGATCCTAAGAACGCTAACAAAGTATGCAATCTCTAGCGATCCATTTATGGACTGGTGCAAGCATCTCGGAGTTGGAACATTCGCTTTGATGAGATGATCAAAGCGTTTGGGTTTATGCAGACTTATGGAGAAGCCTGCGTTTACAAGAAAGTGAGTGGGAGCTCTGTAGCATTTCTCCTATTATATGTAGATGACATACTCTTGATGGGAAATGATACAAAACTTCTGGACAGCATTAAGGCCTACTTGAATAAGTGTTTTTCAATGAAGGACCTTGGAGAAGCTGCTTATATATTAGGCATCAAGATCTATAGAGATAGATCGAGACGCCTCATAGGTCTTTCACAAAGCACATACCTTGATAAGATTTTGAAGAGGTTCAAAATGGATGAGGCCAAGAAAGGGTTCTTGCCTATGTTACAAGGTGTGAGATTGAGCTCAGCTCAGTCACCGACCACGGCAAAAGATAAAGAAGAGATGAGTGTCATCCCCTATGCTTCAGCCATAGGATCTATTATGTATGCCATGCTGTGTACCAGACCCGATGTAAACCTTGCCGTAAGTTTGGTAGCAAGATACCAAAGTAATCCCGGCAAGGAACACTGGACAGCGGTCAAGAATATCCTGAAGTACCTGAAAAGGACAAAGGACATGTTTCTCGTTTATGGAGGAGACGAAGAGCTCATCGTAAAGGGTTACGTCGACGCTAGCTTCGACTCAAATCTGGATGACTCTAAGTCACAAACCGGATACGTGTATATGTTGAATGGTGGAGCAGTAAGCTGGTGCAGCTGCAAGCAGAGCGTCGTGGCGGGATCTACGTGTGAAGCGGAGTACATGGCAGCCTCGGAGGCAGCGCATGAAGCGATATGGGTGAAGGAGTTCATCACCGACCTAGGAGTCATACCCAATGCGTCGGGGCCGATCAAACTCTTCTGTGACAAACTGGAGCTATTGCCCTTGCCAAGGAGCCCAGGTTTCACAAGAAGACCAGGCACATCAAGCGTCGTTTCAACTCCATCCGTGAAAATGTTCAAGATGGAGACATAGAGATTTGCAAAGTGCACACGGATCTGAATGTCACAGATCTGTTGACTAAACCTCTCTCGCGTGCAAAACATGATCAACACCAGAACTCTATGGGTGTTCGATTCATCACAATGTAACTAGATTGGTGACTCTAGTGCAAGTGGGAGACTGTTGGAAATATGCCCTAGAGGCAATAATAAAAGTATTATTATATTTCATTGTTCATGATAATTGTCTTTATTCATGCTATAACTGTATTATCCGGAAATCGTAATACACGTGTGAATACTTAGACCCCAATATGTCCCTAGTGAGCCTCTAGTTGACTAGCTCGTTGTGATCAACAGATAGTCATGGTTTCCTGACTATGGACATTGGATGTCGTTGATAACGGGATCACATCATTAGGAGAATGATGTGATGGACAAGACCCAATCCTAAGCATAGCATAAAAGATCGTGTAGTTCGTTTGCTAGAGCTTTGCCAATGTCAAGTATCTCTTCCTTCGACCATGAGATCGTATAACTCCTGGATACCGTAGGAGTGCTTTGGGTGTATCAAACGTCACAACGTAACTGGGTGACTATAAAGGTGCACTACAGGTATCTCCGAAAGTATCTATTGGGTTGACACGGATCGAGACTGGGATTTGTCACTCCGTATGACGGAGAGGTATCTCTGGGCCCACTCGGTAATGCATCATCATAATGAGCTCAAGGTGACCAAGGTGTTGGCCACGGGATCATGCATTACGGTACGAGTAAAGTGACTTGCCGGTAACGAGACTGAACAAGGTATTGGGATACCGACGATCGAGTCTCGGGCAAGTAACGTACCGATTGACAAAGGGAATTGTATACAGGGTTTTGATCGAATCCTCGACATCGTGGTTCAACCGATGAAATCATCGAGGAGCATGTGGGAGCCAACATGGGTATCCAGATCCCGCTGTTGGTTATTGCCCGAGAGTCGTCTCGGTCATGTCTGCGTGTCTCCCGAACCCGTAGGGTCTACACACTTAAGGTTCGGTGACGCTAGGGTTGTATGAATATGAGTATGCAGCATACCGAATGTTGTTCGGAGTCCCGGATGAGATCCCGGACGTCACGAGGAGTTTCGGAATGGTCCGGAGGTAAAGAATAATATATAGGAAGTGGTATTTCGGCCATCGGGAAAGTTTTGGGGTCTCCCGGTAATGTACCGGGACCACCGGAAGGGTCCCGGGGGGTCCACCGGGTGGGACCACCCATCCCGGAGGGCCCCATGGGCTGAAGTGGGAGGGAACCAGCCCATAGTGGGCTGGTGCGCCCCCCTAGGCCCACCCCCTGCGCCTAGGGTTGAAACCCTAGGGGTGGGGGGGCGCCCCACTTGGCTTGGGGGGCACTCCACCCCCTTGGCCGCCGCCCCCCCCCCCCCCCCCCCTTGGAGATTGGATCTCCAGGGGCCGGCGCCCCCCTGGAGGCCTATATAAAGGGGGGGAGGGAGGGGGGCTGCTGTACCCGTGTGCTTGGCGCCTCCCTCCCCCTGCTACACCTCGTCCTCCTCCCGTAGTTGCTTGGCGAAGCCCTGCCGGAGTTCTGCTGCATCCACCACCACGCCGTCGTGCTGCTGGATCTTCATCAACCTCTCCTTCCCTCTTGCTGGATCAAGAAGGAGGAGACGTCTCCCGTCCCGTACGTGTGTTGAACGCGGAGGTGCTGTCCGTTCAGCACTTGGACATCGGTGATTCGAATCACGTCGAGTACGACTCCATCATCACCTTGCAAGCTTCCGCACGCGATCTACAAGTGGTATGTAGATGCAAACTCTCTCCCATGACTCGTTGCTTAGATGAACTCATAGATGGATCTTGGTGAAACCGTAGGAAAAATTTTAATTTTCTGCAACGTTCCCCAACATGTAGGAGCCAATATGGGCATCCAGGTCCCGCTATTGGTTATTGACCGAGAATAGTTCTAGGTCATGTCTACATAGTTCTCGAACCCGTAGGGTCCGCACGCTTATGGTTTCGATGACAGTTATATTATGAGTTTATGAGTTTTGATGTACCGAAGGAGTTCGGAGTCCCGGATGAGATCGGGGACATGACGAGGAGTCTCGAAATGGTCGAGATGTAAAGATCGATATATTGGACGACTATATTCGGAGTTCGGAAAGGTTCCGAGTGATTCGGGTATTTTTCGGAGTACCGGAGAGTTACGGGAATTCGCCGGGGAGAAGTATTGGGCCTTATTGGGCCCTGCGGGAAAGAGAGAGGGGCTGCCTGGGGCAGGCCGCGTGCCCCTCAAGGCCTAGTCCGAATTGGACTAGGGGGAGGGGCCGCACCCCCTCCTTCCTTCCCTTCTCTCTTCCCCTTCCTTGTCTCCTACTCCCAATACATGGAAGGACTACTAGTTGGACTAGGAAAGGGGGGAATCCTACTCCCAGTGGGAGTAGGACTCCCCATGGCGCGCCCTCCTCCTAGGGCCGGCCTCCTCCTCCCTCCCTCCTTTATATACGGGGGCAAGGGGCACCCCATAGACACACAAGTTGATCTACGGATCGTTCCTTAGCCGTGTGCGGTGCCCCCTTCCACCATATTCCACCTCGGTCATATCGTCGCGAAGCTTAGGCGAAGACCTGCGCCGGTAGAACATCAAGATCGTCACCACGCCGTCGTGCTGACGGAACTCTCCCTCGACACTCGGCTGGATCGGAGTTTGAGGGACGTCATCGAGCTGAACGTGTGCTGAACTCGGAGGCTCCGTACGTTCGGTGCTTGGATTGGTCGGATCGTGAAGACGTACGGCTACATCAACCGCGTTGTGCTAACGCTTCTGCTTACGGTCTACGAGGGTACGTGGACGAACACTCTCCCCTCTCGTTGCTATATCATCACCATGATCTTGCGTGTGCGTAGGAGAATTTTTGAAATTACTACGTTCCCCAACAAATATATAAGCAGCTTCTCCAAGGTCCTTCATTGAAAAACACTTATTCAAGTAGGCCTTAATGCTGTCCAGAAGTTTTGTATCATTTCCCATCAAGAGTATGTCATCTACATATAATAGGAGAAATGCTACAGAGCTCCCACTCACTTTCTTGTAAACGCAGGCTTCTCCATAAGTCTGCATAAACCCAAACGCTTTGATCATCTCATCAAAACGAATGTTCCAACTCCGAGATGCTTGCACCAGTCCATAAATGGATCGCTGGAGCTTGCATACTTTGTTAGCGTTCTTAGGATCGACAAAACCTTCCGGCTGCATCATATACAGCTCTTCCTTAAGATGTCCGTTAAGGAATGCCGTTTTGACGTCCATCTGCCATATCTCATAATCATAGTATGCGGCAATTGCTAACATGATTCGGACGGACTTCAGCTTTGCTACGGGAGAGAATGTCTCGTCGTAGTCAATCCCTTGAACTTGTCGATAACCCTTAGCGACAAGTCGAGCCTTATAAATGGTAACATTACCATCCGCGTCCGTCTTCTTCTTGAAAATCCATTTGTTTTCTATCGCTCGCCGATCATCGGGCAAGTCTGTCAAAGTCCATACTTTGTTTTCATACATGGATTCTATCTCGGATTTCATGGCTTCAAGCCATTTGTTGGAATCCGGGCCCGCCATCGCTTCTTCATAGTTCGAAGGTTCACCGTTGTCTAACAACATGATTTCCAGGACAGGGTTGCCGTACCACTCTGGTGCGGAACGTGTCCTTGTGGACCTACGAAGTTTAGTAGCAACTTGATCCGAAGTACCTTGATCATCATCATTGTTTTCCTCTTCAGTTGGTGTGGGCATCACAGGAACGGTTTCCTGCGCTGCACCACTTTCCCGTTCGAGAGGTAGTACTTCATCGAGTTCTACTTTCCTCCCACTTACTTCTTTCGAGAGAAACTCTTTTTCCAGAAAGCATCCGTTCTTGGCAACAAAGATCTTGCCTTCGGATCTTAAGTAGAAGGTATACCCGACAGTTTCCTTAGGGTATCCTATGAATACGCATTTTTCCGACTTGGGTTCGAGCTTTTCAGGTTGAAGTTTCTTGACATAAGCATCGCATCCCCAAACTTTTAGAAACGACAGCTTAGGTTTCTTCCCAAACCATAATTCATACGGTGTCGTCTCAACGGATTTAGACGGTGCCCTATTTAAAGTGAATGTAGCTGTCTCTAGAGCGTATCCCCAAAATGATAGCGGTAAATCAGTAAGAGACATCATAGACCGCACCATATCCAATAGAGTGCGATTACGACGTTCGGACACACCATTTCGCTGAGGTGTTCCAGGCGGCGTGAGTTGTGAAACGATTCCACATTTCCTTAAGTGTGTACCAAATTCGTGACTTAAGTATTCTCCTCCAAGATCTGATCGTAGGAACTTTATCTTTCGGTCACGTTGATTCTCCACCTCACTCTGAAATTCCTTGAACTTTTCAAAGGTCTCAGACTTGTGTTTCATTAAGTAGACATACCCATATCTACTCAAGTCATCAGTGAGAGTGAGAACATAACGATATCCTCCGCGAGCCTCAACGCTCATTGGACCGCACACATCGGTATGTATGATTTCCAACAAGTTGGTTGCTCGCTCCATTGTTCCGGAGAACGGAGTCTTGGTCATTTTGCCTAAGAGGCAAGGTTCGCATGTGTCAAACGATTCATAATCAAGAGACTCTAAAAGTCCATCAGCATGGAGTTTCTTCATGCGCTTGACACCAATGTGACCAAGGCGGCAGTGCCACAAGTATGTGGGACTATCGTTATCAACTTTACATCTTTTGGCATCCACACTATGAACATGTGTAATATTACGCTCGAGATTCATTAAGAATAAACCATTGACCATCGGAGCATGACCATAAAACATATCTCTCATATAAATCGAACAACCATTATTCTCAGACTTAAATGAGTAGCCATCTCGTATTAAACGAGATCCAGATACAATGTTCATGCTCAAACTTGGCACTAAATAACAATTATTAAGGTTCAAAACTAATCCCGTGGGTAAATGTAGAGGCAGCGTGCCGACGGCGATCACATCGACTCTGGAACCATTCCCGACGCGCATCGTCACCTCGTCCTTTGCCAGTCTCCGTTTATTCCGCAGCTCCTGCTGTGAGTTACAAATATGAGCAACGGCACCGGTATCAAATACCCAGGAGTTACTACGAGTACTGGTAAGGTACACATCAATTACATGTATATCAAATATACCTTTGGTGTTGCCGACCTTCTTATCCGCTAAGTATTTGGGGCAGTTCCGCTTCCAGTGACCCTTCCCCTTGCAATAAAAGCACTTAGTCTCAGGCTTGGGTCCATTCTTTGACTTCTTCCCGGCAACTGGCTTACCAGACGCGGCAACATCTTTGCCGTCCTTCTTGAAGTTCTTCTTACCCTTGCCCTTCTTGAACTTAGTGGTCTTATTGACCATCAACATTTGATGTTCTTTCTTGATTTTAGCCTCTGCTGACTTCAGCATCGAGAACACTTCAGGAATGGTCTTCACCATCCCCTGCATGTTGTAGTTCATCACAAAGCTCTTGTAGCTAGGTGGGAGCGACTGGAGGATTCTGTCAATGACCGTCTCATCTGGGAGGTTAATGTTCAGCTGGGTCATACGGTTGTGCAACCCTGACATCTTCAGGATGTGCTCACTGACAGAACTGTTTTCCTCCATCTTACAACTGTAGAACTTGTCGGAGACATCATATCTCTCGACCCGGGCATGAGCTTGAAAAACTAGTTTCAGCTCTTCGAACATCTCATATGCTCCGTGATGCTCAAAATGCTTTTGGAGCCCCGGTTCTAAGCTGTAAAGCATGCCGCATTGAACGAGGGAGTAATCATCAGCACGAGCTTGCCAAGCATTCATAATGTCTTGGTTCTCTAGGACGGGAGCGTCACCTAGCGGTCCATCTAGGACATATTGCTTCCTGGCAGCTATGAGGATGATCCTCAGGTTCCGGACCCAGTCCGTATAGTTGCTGCCATCATCTTTCAGCTTGGTTTTCTCTAGGAACGCGTTGAAGTTCATGTTGACATTAGCGTTGGCCATTTGATCTACAAGACATATTTGCAAAGGTTTTAGACTAAGTTCATGATAATAAAGTTCTAATCAAATTATGAACTCCCAGTCAGATTAGACATCCCTCTGGTCATCTAAGTGTTACACGATCCGAGTCGACTAGCCCGTGTCCGATCATCACGTGAGACGGACTAGTCATTGTCGGTGAACATCTTTATGTTGATCGTATCTTCCATACGACTCGTGTTCGACTTTTCGGTCTCCGTGTTCCGAGGCCATGTCTGTACATGCTAGGCTCGTCAAGTTAACCCTAAGTGTTTTCGCTGTGTAAAACTGTCTTACACCCGTTGTATGTGAACGTAAGAATCCATCACACCCGATCATCACGTGGTGCTTAGAAGCGACGAACTGTAGCAACGGTGCACAGTTAGGGGAGAACACTTCTTGAAATTTTTGTAAGGGATCATCTTATTTACTACCGTCGTGCTAAGTAAACAAGATGCATAAACATAATAAACATCACATGCAATTATATAGTTGTGACATGATATGGCCAATATCATATAGCTCCATTGATCTCCATCTTCGGGGCTCCATGATCATCTTGTCACCGGCTTGACACCATGATCTCCATCATCATGATCTCCATCATCGTGTCTTCATGAAGTTGTCACGCCAACAACTACTTCTACATCTAAGGCTAACGTGTTTAGCAATAAAGTAAAGTAGTTTACATGGCGTTCTTCAATGACACGCAGGTCATACAAAAAATAAAGACAACTCCTATGGCTCCTGCCGGTTGTCATACTCATCGACATGCAAGTCGTGAATCCTATTACAAGAACATGATCTCATACATCACAATTCATCATTCATCACAACTTCTGGCCATATCACATCACATGATCAATCGCTGCAAAAACAAGTTAGACGTCCTAATTGTTGTTGCATCTTTTACGTGGCTACAATTGGGTTCTAGCAAGAACGTTTTCTTACCTACGAATAACCACAACGTGATTTTGTCAACTTCTATTTACCCTTCATAAGGGCCCTGTTCATCGAATCCGCTCCAACTAAAGTGGGAGAGACAGACACCCGCCAGCCACCTTATGCAACTAGTGCATGTCAATCGGTGGAACCGGTCTCACGTAAGCGTACGTGTAAGGTTGGTCCGGGCCGCTTCATCCCACAATACCGTTGAAGCAAGAAAAGACTAGTAGAGGCAAGTAAGTTGACAAGATCCACGCCCACAACAAAATTGTGTTCTACTCGTGCATTAGAGAACTACGCATAGACCTAGCTCATGATGCCACTGTTGGGGAACGTTGCAGAAAATTAAAATTTTTCTACGGTTTCACCAAGATCCATCTATGAGTTCATCTAAGCAACGAGTCATGGGAGAGAGTTTGCATCTACATACCACTTGTAGATCACGTGCGGAAGCTTGCAAGGTGATGATGCAGTCGTACTCGACGTGATTCGAATCACCGATGACCAAGTGCTGAACGGACAGCACCTCCGCGTTCAACACACGTACGGTACGGGTGACGTCTCCTCCGTCTTGATCCAGCAAGGAGGAAGGAGAGGTTGAGGAAGACAACTCCACCGGCAGCATGACGGCGTGGTGATGGTGGAGAAGCAGTACTCCGACAGGGCTTCGCCGAGCACACAACGGAGGAGGAGAGGTGTTGGGGAGGGGAGGGCTGCGCCTTGGCTTGTGGTGCGGCTGCCCTCCCCTCACCCCTCTATTTATAGGGGGAAGGGAGAAGGGGGCCGGCCCCTCTAGATCCCATCTAGAGGGGGGCGGCGGCCAAGGGGAGGGGGGACTTGCCCCCCAAGCAAGGGGGGGCGCCCCCTCTAGGGTTCCCCCCTCAACCCTAGGCGCAAGGGCCCAAGGGAGGGGGTGCGCCCAGCCCACCAGGGGCTGGCTTACTCCCCACGCAGCCCAAGTGGCCCCCCGGGAGGGGTGGCCCCTCCCGGTGGACCCCCGGAACCCTTCCGGTGGCCCCGATACAGTACCGGTACCCCCCCGAAACTTTCCGGTGTCCTTTTAACAACTTCCCATATATAAATCTTTACCTCCGGACCCTTCCGGAACTCCTCGTGACGTCCGGGATCTCATCCGGGACTCCGAACAACATACGGTAGTCACATACTAGTATTCCTAATAACCCTAGCGTCACCGAACCTTAAGTGTGTAGACCCTACGGGTTCGGGAGACACGCAGACATGACCGAGACGACTCTCGGGCAATAACCAACAGCGGGGTCTGGATACCCATGTTGGCTCCCACATGCTCCTCGATGATTTCATCGGTTGAACCACGATGTCGAGGATTCGATCAAAACCCTGTATACAATTCCCTTTGTCAATCGGTACGTTACTTGCCCGAGACTCGATCGTCGGTATCCCAATACCTTGTTCAGTCTCGTTACCGGCAAGTCACTTTACTCGTACCGTAATGCATGATCCCGTGGCCAACACCTTGGTCACCTTGAGCTCATTATGATGATGCATTACCGAGTGGGCCCAGAGATACCTCTCCGTCATACGGAGTGACAAATCCCAGTCTCGATCCGTGTCAACCCAATAGATACTTTCGGAGATACCTGTAGTGCACCTTTATAGTCACCCAGTTACGTTGTGACGTTTGATACACCCAAAGCACTCCTACGGTATCCAGGAGTTACACGATCTCATGGTCGAAGGAAGAGATACTTGACATTGGCAAAGCTCTAGCAAACGAACTACACGATCTTTTATGCTATGCTTAGGATTGGGTCTTGTCCATCACATCATTCTCCTAATGATGTGATCCCGTTATCAACGACATCCAATGTCCATAGTCAGAAAACCATGACTATCTGTTGATCACAACGAGCTAGTCAACTAGAGGCTCACTAGGGACATATTGGGGTCTAAGTATTCACACGTGTATTACGATTTTCGGATAATACAGTTATAGCATGAATAAAGACAATTATCATGAACAATGAAATATAATAATGCTTTTATTATTGCCTCTAGGGCATATTTCCAACATCTGTCATATGCCTTCGATAAGTCCAACTTGTACGCACAAAAACTCCGCTCTGGATCCTTTTCCTGTTTTATTGCATGAAAACACTCAAAGGCAATTAAAGCGTTGTCGGTGATTAGCCTCCCTGGTACAAAGGTGCTCTGCACCGGGGATACGAGCTCATCCAGCATAGGTCGTAGCCTGTTCACTAGGCACTTGGCAATGACCTTATAAATCACATTACAGAGGCTAATCGGTCGGAAATCTGTGAGCCGAGTTGGGGTGTCAACCTTAGGGATTAGTACAATGGTGGTGGTGTTCACTCCTTCAGGCATCACCCCTGTATCAAAAAACAACTTAACAACAGCTGCAATCTCAATCTTGAACACCGCCCAATGTCGCTGAAAAAATCTAGCTGGAAAACCATCGGGTCCGGGCGCTTTCAACGGCCCTATTTGGAACATAGCATTGGAAATCTCCTCGTCCGTGAACTCTCTGCATAATTCGTCATTCATTGTGCTGGATACCTTGGGTTGAATGAGCTGTAACACACCTCCAGGATCAAGCAGAGGGTTAGCTGAAAATAAATTCTGGAAATAAGTATTACCGAGCTGTAGCATCATATGTTGTTCGGTGTATACCACACCCTGCTCATCTGTTAGACTTTTTATTCTATTTTTCCTAGTTCTCCACACTGCCTTACGATGAAACATTTGAGTATTCCGGTCGCCCTCCTTTAGCCACTGAATTCTCGATCTCTGAAGCCACAACATCTCCTCTCTATATAGTAATTCATTCATTTTATCCATTTCTGCTCTTATCTCCCGCCGGTCGGCGTTCATATGAGTGAGCTCCTACCGTGATTTCTCCAGTTCTCTCGTAACATTGCCGAATGTTTTATTACTCCAAACATGCAAGTCATTCATTACTGATGCGAGGGCCTCCCGAACATCACCTAGGTTCCGTTTCGTACCTTTGCTTGTCCAGGAGTTGGCAATTATGGCTTCCAACGCCGGAGATCTTTCCCACATTAGCTCATAACCCCTTCTCATTCTTGTCTGTCCTCGTTAGATCACTCCATTATGCATCACATTTGTCTCCTCGACTTACTCCTCCTTCCACCCTAGATATAGTCGGCGTCTATCCGAGGAGGATAATGTTGGGATTTGTAAAAAAATACTGAGGAGGAAATCAAGAGCGTAATTGATATTATGAGAAAAAATAGGTAGGTGTAGATGAAAATCCTATTGAGTTCTACCAAGCATGTTGGTCTTTTATTAAGGATGATTTGATGATGTATTCTTTTGAATTGCATGTTGGGAGATTGGACCTGGGTAGAATAACTTTGGAGTAATCACTCTTATACCAAAAGGGCTTGGTGCTGACATAGTTCAGAAATACAAGCCTATTTGTTTGTTACATCTCCTCTTCAATTTTTTTATTTGTTAAAGTTATGGATGGAAGAGTCAAGCCTTTTATGCATAAACTATTTTATGTTTGTCAGAATACATTTATCAAAGGAAGAAATATTATGGATGGGGACATGTCATTTCATGAGATCTTGCATGAATCTAAGAGGAAAAATCAACAAGGTGCGATACTAAAATTGTGTTTTTTTAGAAGGCTTATTGACAAGGTTAACTGGGATGTCTTATTCTATAGCCTGAGAAAAAGAGGGTTTAATGACATGTGGATGGGGTGGTTTGGTAATGTGATAAAACGTGGACACTTTGTGAATATCGATGATTCGGTGGGATGAATTTTTGTTAGCTTTAGAGGGTTGACACAGTGACATCCTCTCTCATATTTGCTTTTTAACATAGCTGCAAATTGCCCGCAAAGAATGATTCAATTGACTCAATCAGGGGAGGTTATTCAAAGAGGGGAAAGCAAGCCAAAAGAGAAGAAACGCCAACGAAAAAGATGAAGACGACATCTAAGGGTGGCAATTTTACCCATGGGCATGTGTGCCCGTGGGTACCTGATCCGCATAGGTTGGGTATGGGCACATTTTCGTGCCCATGGATAGTGCCTGAACCCTACCCGACTAGTCGTGAATAAGGCATGAATACGATTTTTTTTCCATGGGTATGTCATAGACCCTACCCGATTATCTCATTGATGGGTCATATGTGTAATAAACCCTAAGTTAGGGAGTCTTTATATACAAGCTTCATGTCAACTCTCATACATCCATTTCATTTTTGGTCTCTAGTGATAAATTACCAACCAATTTCCCAACCATAAAAATCTCTCAATGGCTCGCACCTTCACCACATCTGAAACTAGCAATTAGGGCAGTAGTATTTGCCCATGAGAAACATGGGTATGGATATGGTATTCATGTACCCATTCCATCCTTAACGGCATCTCCAGGTTCAACACTGATTTTCGATGCCTCCAACCCAATGCGAAATCCCCAAAACTGTCATGAAGGATGCAAGTAATAACTTTACTACTCCCTCCGTCTCGTAATATAAAATATATATTTTTACAATCAATACCATGATATATTTATAGTAGCAAATTATACATGGTATAGATACATGAGCTGACTACATCGATTACAAAATAAAGTCTAAAGAAACGAGCAAATCTTCGAGATCTTCAAACTCTTCTTCCATGACACATATCAAACCACAGACGTGTAAATACCAACAAGGATTCTTCCATTGTTTTAATTTGAGTCGCAACACCAAGACTGATACACGCACCCCGCCATAATATAAAATGTTTTTGCAAGCTAACATCGCTTGCAAAAATGTTGTGGGACGAAGTAGTAATAAACAGGAGGAATCAGGACTCCCTCCCTCACCTCACCGAGAGAAACTAGTATAAGAGGAAGGAGGGGCGGAGAGAGATGGATTTGTGAAATCTCTAAGACAAAACCAGGAATCATTCCCCTACGTCCGCCAACCAATAGCAGTGCAGATCCGGGTTGCAAACAGCGACCTTCATAACTGTTGCGAACACCGCCAACAAAAGAAAAACCATAGAAGAATCCCACTTAAATTTATGGAATTAGGTAATGAATTAGTCCCTCCATATCAAAATATAAGACCCATTTTAACACTACAACAGTGTTAAAAAGGGTCTTATATTTTGATAGAGGGAGTAAAATATAGCTTTCGGTTGTTTGCATGCCACCCAAAAATGTCTAAGCTTCTACATTTAAACTGGTCAGACGAACAAACGGCAAAATGAACACGATGATATTTCCTGGAAATCAACATAGTCATTGTTTTATAGATTTGGCAGCCAAGGTCATAACAACAGATAGACCGCAAAAACTAGTCATAAAACAAAGCATATAAATTTGTAGAACTGAGGCTCAGTCAAGGAGAATCCCTCTAGAATTTGTTCCGGCAGGCTACATAGTAATTAGTTAACATAGAAATTTGTAGAACTGAGACTCAGCCAAGGAGTAGAATGATGCTGTGCATGTCTAAATAGAAAATAAGATCATTTGGATTCAGATTTTATACAATGGCCACTTGAGGATGGCATCCAAAACTAGGATAAGAAAAGATGACCGGGAACGCTGATAGCAGGATTGTACAGCTAGCAACTTGATGCACGCGTAGGAGTCTGCATCACTGCTTGAAGCCCTGGAAACAAAGATCTATTCAGTCACCTGCAGCATTTCAAACAACCACACAGTGAACCACGTCAAGGTTTGGTTTAACTCACATTATCATGCCCACGAGGATCCCTAATTTGCTCTGACACCTCCTTCCTCGCTTGTTTAACTGTTGAGTAAGAAGCAAAAATTACCAGATTAATGTTAGCACACATAAGGCATTAAAATCGAACCCACACATTCAAATAATGTGGTGAACTGGTGATGCCACAACGATGAAACACAAATGAGCATAAAAACTACTCCCTATGTAAAGAAATATAAGAACTTTTAGATCACTATTAGTGATCTAAACGCTCTTATATTTCTTTATAGCAGAAAAAAATTAAATTAATTTAGTATACAAATTTCCTTCACAAAGAAAATGACTTCATATACAAATTCACTATAGAAACCAGTGATGCTAATGTTCTGCCAAGAAACTCTCAAACTGATATTCAACCGAAATTGGTGAAACATTAAATGAGCAACATTCACGTAATACAAAATCAGTGTAGTGCCGCTACCTCTAGATGAGAGATTCTCGAAAGTCTTGTTGGTCCTCACAGCAAACCTCTGGAAGGCACGGCTGCACAGTAAAAAAAATCATCTTGACATCAGAGTAGATAGTAAGAGTGCTTCCTTGACATCAGAGTAAAATATAACAAAACGACACGAGAAAATCTCAACAAGCTCCTCATCCAAGGCACACGACACAAACACATACCAGCTTATGAGGAGGAATATCAAAATTTTCATTTACAAAGTCAGATTCAAAAGTCAATCAGCACAGGTACACCAAAGTGGGACCTAAGACTGGGGCGACATATGAAATCATCATCCTCTCGGATATTCAATGCTGACACTAAATCATCTTTATCATTAAAAGCAGCAGAAGTTTAAAGCAGTTCGGCCAAATGAATTATTTGCAAAGTGCCACAGCTCGTCTTTCAGGATTGATTCCTGAACATCAGAGTAAAATTTAATAAGATAACAAGAAAGAAAAACTCAGTCAAGCTCCACCTCATCCAAAGTACAGAACACAAACTCACATCAGTTAATTTAATTTGCCAGGTTATGATTTCTCAAATGCAATTTCAATCAAAATTGACAAAGGTCATCAGCTAGGAGCGAAAGACTATTTTGTTCAAGTCATCACAGTTTGGTCATCCGAACTATGCACTTGTAATCATCACCCGAGCTTGCAGACCGGTGAAAGGAAGTACAAAGACAAACAGTGTTTGACCTCATTGATAATTATGCTTTCCACATGAAGAGAGTTGAGACATATGCTTGTCTATTAGTTTAGTTTAATCATCAGCCAAACAAACAAAATAAAACAGCAAACCAATAAGATAATGCGATAGGGGGACTAAAAATTTTGGTAGTCGGCAAGGCAAACAAATGCCAGTTATGACGAACGAGACCAAATACAAATCTTAACCGTCCTCCGTAACAATTCAGACGGGGAACACAATAATGTGTTTGTTATCCAGATAAAGGGTGCGATCAAGGTAATTCTCAATTATAACTCAATCCCTTGGATGTGATTTGAATCTTCCGATTATCCCCACAAGAATAATTACATGTCTGCTAAAAGTGTCATTGGGTCATTGTTTCCATGAAAAATCAAACTGAATACCAGCTCATAGTCAAACAAGAAAAAGGACACAAACACACACAGTAACTGTTGGGCAAATAGGAAATGAAACACATCACTCAAATGTAATGCAAATGTTGCATAACAACTCAGTCCCTTAGATGTTCTTTGAACTGTGCGATCATTTCCACAAGAATCATTACAGGTCTGTATGAACTCATCACTGTTGCCATGCCCACGTCATTTCAATGAGACAATCAAACAGAACAAGACTATCAAAGCCAATAGCTCTGGTAACAGAATTCACATGACACCTCAACTCTTCCCTTTGGCTTACTACAACGACTCAGTCCCTTAGATGTTCTTTGAATCAAGCGATCATGGTCGCAAGAATCATTACAGGTCTGTAAAGGCTCATCACCGTCACGTACGTGCACAACCCTACGAATTTGTGGGATTTGGTCCAAGATAAAAATTTGGCCTTGTTCCTAGTACATGCTCGAACAAATCAATAACAGTAGCATATGTAAGAGCTTGCTGCGCCCTGCACCATAGGTAATCCAATGCAAAGAGCACATGAGAGGGCAAGCCCACGATACAACGAGACGATCCACCCAACGACCAGATGACGAAGCGCTACCGATCCGAACGACGAAACCCTCGTGAGATGACGACGGATAGATCTAATCTATGTTATGGGGAGAGGGACTGAGGGAGGGAGGCAAGGGGAGTCGAGCATTACTTGTTGGCGAGGCCCTGGACGAGGAACTCGTTGACGACGTAGCCCAGCGCCCGGCTGAAAATGCCGCCGCCGCCGCCGCAGGCCATGGTGGACACCTCGCAAAGGTGGCGGAGGCAGGCGCCTGGTCAGTTGGAATGGCGATGCGATGCGACATTCGGGTGGATCGGTACGATCATCTATATATACGCGGGCTGGGTGGGCCATTGCGGGCGGCGAACGAACCCTAGGAAGCGAGGGACCTGATGGGCCGGGTTATTTGTGGGCTAGGCCCAGCTGGCGGCAACGGTCCGCGTGGATTTGGGCCCAACTGGTCCATAACGGACTTTTCTCCATAAACTCTGAGCCTGCCCATCGAGATCCGCTCCTGCCGGCAGTTGCTAACCGTCACACTGACCAGCAGCGCACTGGAGTGAGTGACGGAGTGATCGGCGATCGCTGACCAGGCACAATGGCCGGCTGGAGGAAGGCGTGGCTGTCCGTGCTGGACCGGAGCGGCGGAGGCGGCGGCGGCGGGGGCAGCAGCGGCTCCCTCCAGGCGCACCTCAACGGCCTCCTCTCCCCGTCCTCCTCCTCCTCCTCCCTCGCCACCGCCCACAAGCGAGGCAGCGGCGCCGGCGGTAAGCAAGGCGGCGGGACGTACTTGAGCACCAAGGCCGTGCTGGCCTGCTTCTCCGTCGTCCTGGTGATCGCCTTCTTCTACGTCTCCATCACCGGTCGCCCCTCCCCCGACGACTCCTTCCCCACCCCGACGGGCTCCTCGCCGGCGTCCGGCGCGCTGCTGTCGTCGAACATCTCCACGCCGACGTCGCCGAGGAAGCCGCTTCCTCCCCACCCTCCCGTTCTTCCTAATGTAAGTAGCACCGGCACTGCTCAGCGGAGCAGCGCGCGCAATGCAACCGTGGTGGGGCTGCGTGGGGCGCGGAGCAACAACTCGGATGATGACTGGGCGCCGGCCGATGGCTCGGGACAGCCGGCATTGGTGCCGGAGAAAATGGACAATGCGCAGGATCCCGTCAGTGACGCCGGAAACGCCACGATCAGCGGATCGGACGGGGAGCCCGTCGTCGGCAACGGCACTAAAGCGCAAGATGTAACCGCAATGCCGACGCCGCCGTGGCGGAGAGCGGATGCAGCGAATTCTACCGGAAAACCCATCATCGGCTCTCCTGACGAGCCCGCGGAGTCCGACGGCGCCACCGGCAACTCTACGGACAAGGTTGTGCGTTCGAGTACAGAAGATCAAAGCATGAACGCCAGCGTCGACAATGTACTGCCCAACTCGACGCGGCGAGCAGCGTTGCCATCTACACCGCCGGGCCAGCGAAAGGAGGACAGACGCAGGCGCAAGAGAGCGGCCATGGCGAGGCACAAGCAGCGCTCGATCAGGCGACGGAAGGAGTTCGTCCACCCGGTGCAGGAAGGAGCTGCCGCCGACCACATCGACAGCGCCGGCATTGGCACCGGCACGGCAGGCGCGAACACTAACCTGTCCGTCGGGCCCGGCAACCAACGGGTGGTGTGGACATCTGCCGCCGACCACAGCGACGGCGCTGGCACTGGCACCGTCACGGCAGGCGCGAACACCAGCGTTGCCGTCGGGCCAGGCAACCACCGGGTGGAGTGGACGCCTTCCGCCGACCACAGCGACGGCGTCGGCACTGGCACCGTCACGGCAGGCGCGAACACCAGCGTGTCCGTCGGGCCCGGCAACCACCGGGTGGTGTGGACGTCGGGCGTGCAGGACCTGGTCACCTTCGCCAAGTGCGACCTGTTCAGCGGGAGGTGGGTGAGGGAGGAGAACCACGCGTTCTACCCGCCGCGGTCGTGCCCCCACATCGACGGCGACTTCAACTGCCACAAGAACGGCCGGCAGGACACCGGCTTCCTCAACTGGAGGTGGCAGCCGACCGGCTGCAACATTCCCAGGTGCATGCATGCATCCTCCGACTAGATTCTGATCATGGCAAATGTTCCTAGCAATTTCATCAGAGTGCACTCTGTGATCGAAACTTGAGTTATCTTCTCTTGTGTTGCGTCGGTCAGGATGAACGCGTCTGATTTCCTGGAGAGGTTGCGGGGCCAGAGGATCATATTCGTCGGCGACTCGCTGAACCGCAACATGTGGGAGTCTCTAGTCTGCACTCTCCGCCATGGTGTCAGGAACAAGAAGAACGTGTACGAGAAGTCCGGGAAGAACCAGTTCAAAACCAGAGGATTCTATTCCTTCAAGTTCAGAGTACGTGCTGGCTGCCTCACTGAATACTGACATTTTTTTTGTTCTCATCTCACATTCACATTGATTGTATCTCCAAAGAGCTGGCTATGGACACGGGTGCGGGGAAGCTTGCTATCCATGTGCCAGAGCCATGAGTTGGTTGCGAGATCTTATGGATTTCACCGCTAGCCTACCCCAACTTGTTTGGGACTAAAGGCTTTGTTGTTGTTGTTGTTTTGTATCTCACATTCACAAGGAGAGAAAGAGAAACTTGGTAGAATGTTGTCAGTCCAACTCACTGGCACTTGATTGCAGGACTACAATTGCTCTGTGGATTTCATAAGATCGACATTTCTGGTCAAAGAGACGGTCCGCGAGAGCCCAAACGGCACCGTACTCGACGAGAAGCTGAGGTTGGATGAGCTAGATGCAACGACTCCGGCGTACCAGACTGCCGACATCGTCGTCGTCAACACCGGGCACTGGTGGACTCACCCAAAGTCGTCAAAAGGGTCTGTGTATAGTGCAACACTTCCCCCAGAACTCCTCAGGTTAAGCTGATCTGCTAGTCAATCTGTTTACATCCTGATCGGTGAAATGTTTGTGACAGGCTGAACTATTATCAAGAAGGCAACCGTGTGCACCATAGCCTTGAGGTGATGGACGCATACATGAAAGCACTGACCACATGGGCTAAATGGGTCGACAAGAACATAGACCCAACAAGAACTCAGATCGTGTTCAGAGGACTCTCCCTAACACACTTCAGGTAACTATTATTAAGAGACAGCCACCACAACCATATACTATTAATCTTACTCTCATGATCGATCCGTTTCGCTGTAGGGGAGGGCAGTGGAACTCCGGAGGGAGGTGCCACAGGGAGACCGAGCCGATATTCAACCAGACGTACCTCACCGAGTACCCCAAGAGGATGAGAATGCTGGAGAAGGTCATGAGCAGGATGAAGACCCCTGTGATATACCTCAACATTAGCAGGCTCACCGACTACCGGAAGGATGGTCACCCGTCGGTGTACCGGGTGCGCTATGACACGGAGGAGGAGCGGATGGCGGCGGTGGCGACCAAGCAGGACTGCAGCCACTGGTGCCTGCCGGGCGTGCCGGACACATGGAACGAGCTGCTCTATGCCTCGCTGCTCCAGGCAGGCAAAGGCCCCTGGAGACTATGATAGGATGGTTACATGAATTTTGTTTATCATTTTTAGCTTGCGAGGGGTAGATAGGATTTGCAGGTAGTTCACGATGTTCAGTTCTGTGATTAGAGGTGGATAAACTTGCAGGAAATCATGCATTCAGTTCGTTAGACCCGGTTAGCAGCTGATAATCATTACAAGGCGGCGGCATTTTAGATACTACTCCCTCTATAAACTAATATAAGACAAGATCACGACTTCAGTGATCTAAAAGGTCTCATATTAGTTTGCAGAGGCAGTACTTCACATATAGCATAATAAGTTACAGTAGACACAAATAGTCGGATAACATTAGTCGATTCGCAAATAGTTGGACAGATTAACTAATCAAAAAGAAATAATTCTGCAGTTCTGCAAACCGCATGCAAGACATAAACAGATAAAATTGGGCAAGAGGTACAGGACAGATTTATACTACTAATCAAAGACAAATAATTCTGCAGTCCACAACATCCACGGCACAAGAGCCATCAAACATGTCCTTCTAAGAGGATATCCCTCTTGTGCTTAGCAAGTTGGGACCAAGCGACAGTTATCTCCACCTTAGAGTCACCAATCTCACATATCGCTCGACTTATGTTGCAGTATTTGGTCCTGAACCTGACACTACCTTGTCTAGCAATAGCATCACCAGACTGTGAGTAGGCTTGTATGACAAACTGAAGGCTTTCTTCAAGTTCTACAGAAACAACATGCCTTGACAGATCAATGTAACCATCCGAGCCCATTGGCATTTCTCCACCATCATCAGAACGATGAGAATCAACCAACACAACTTGCCTGGATAGGGAGTCCGTAACTTCCTGTGGTGGCGAGGAGCACATAATCCGCCCGCCATATTCAAAAGGCCAAGGCGCCCCTTCAACAACACGCGCACTCAAGATAGTAGCCTGGACTGTCTCTGTAAGTCGCTCATAGCTCAATTCTACTGTGCAAAAGCTGTTGCTGGAGAACGTGGTATGTAAACCTTCATGGTAACCACCGGCGTAAGTAAAGCGATGACTCATCAATGCTCTGTCGCGAGACCTTGATGAGCCCTTTACTTTCAGTTGGACTTCGAAATCAACATCGTCCACAGCCACAATTGCACGGGACGGGCCAGTCAAGCGCAAAAAAGGATCCTACAGGCATCATAATCATCATTATAGTTGAATCGAATGAACGAATGCACATGCAGGAAAAAAAGGGGGAAATTAAGAGAAATACTGTGTAATATGGTACATACCTCTGGAGTTAGTTTTTGGCAGTTTTCCCTTCGCCGGGAGAAGAGAATGTTGCGGTTGTAGTCCACGGCATCTCGGGCAGCGACGATCCCATAAACATGGAGTGGCAACTTCAACTTTCCATCTGTTCCAACAATCTTCACGGAGTAGATTTGCAAGGTGCTCACAGTGCGAGCAGCGTACGGGATCAGTCCCGGCGTGCAATGTGTAAAGTGCATAGGACTCAATACGGCTGCAGCAGCAAGTTAATCCAAATGTTAAGACATGTTGTAACATCAATTATTTACTTACTCATACAAGGAAAGAAGATAGGAAGGGACGAATCTGACTGTGTTGCCATTGTTTTGGAAGACTAATAAGATGAGAAGGAATCGGCGGATTTTATGTTTACTTACTCCTGTCTTCGAAGTTACCGCAGTCGTCTCCCCATGCAGATTCCCAGCCTTTACGCCCTAAAGCAAACAACTTGTCCGCCATCTCCATCTCTTCCGTGTCTGATTTTGTGAATTCCGTCTCCTCCGCCTCCTCAGTCTCCTCTGCCTCGTCCTGAAGTGAGAAGGGGATCGGGTCCATTGTGTAACAGCTCGGTGTGTCAATTTGATCCTGCTCCCACCTCAGCGCGTCCTTTTGATCCTGCTCCCGCTCCTTGCGTAAGCCAGCTTCCATCTCTAACAGCTCCTTACGGAATTTGTTATACATCCTTGCACCCTCCGGAGTCATCTCCTCATCTTCCTCCTCCGCATCCTCACATTCGAGCATCTCGTAATATTTGCACAAGTTGGGCATACCATTCTTTTCGCAATCCAGGCCCATCCTAAAGCTTGATTTTTTGCCTTGGTCCATCATCCTCGAGGCATGCGTCTCCGTGCTTGATTTGCTTTCGTTACTTGATTGGCCTTGCATCTCCGTGCTTGATTGGCCTTCACTACTTGATTTTCCTTGGTCCATCATCCTAAACGCACGCGTCTCCGTGCTTGATTGGCCTTCACTACTTGAGTTGCCTTGGTCCATCATCCTCGACGCACGCGTCTCCGTGCTTGATTTGCCTTCGTTACTTGATTCGCCTTCACTGCTTGATTTTCCTTGGTCCATCATCCTCAACGCATGCGTCTCCGTGCTTGATTGGCCTTTGCCCACCGTGAGATCAATCATCTCCAGGTACCCTACAGTACTCTGGCTCTCATAACAGTGGACAGTCATCTGGTTGGAAAGACCAGATATGAGATCTGCTGCCACAAAATGTTCATCTTTGTCATCTGTCATCTGGCTACCAGCAGCCTTCTGGTGCGTCTCCATGTTTGATTTACAAAGGTCCATTGTCAAATCTGTTACAGATTCATCCACCTCTTCCTTGCTACTCTGGTTAAGACAGTGGGTGCTGGATTTGCCTTTGTCCACCTGATCAGTCATCTCCACATACTCCTTGGTCCTCTGGTCCTCAGCACATTGGTCAGCCATCTGTTTATCAGCATTGCAGGTATAATCGTATATACTCTTGGAGATCTTCAAAAATCTACACGCCATGTGAAACAGATTGGAGACATCGTAATAGGAGATGAGGGGGATACTGATTTTGCCCAGAATAGATGCCATAGATGCCATCTCGTCGCACAAGGCCTCCGCCTGCTCCAATATACAACTGAATTGGCCGTTTATGCGCTCCCCCTCGTCCTCGCCACCGTAGGGCAAATATACATGCTCCAAGTTGGATTCGAATCTGGAGGCTGGTTTGATTTTCTCCGAGTCGATCTCCTTCTGTTCGCAGCGCTCGGGCATCTGCTCGGAGATGCAACTGACTTGGGAGCTCACACTCTGCGTGTTGGAGTTGGACAGATCCATGATCTCCTTCTTCTGCCCGACCCTCCGCACTCCAGAGAACTTTTTGCGCCCCCGCGGCACTGTGCGTTTGACCTCCGGAACCAACGATTTCCGCTCCCTTGCCAACTTCTGGCACGCGATCTCGCTCCTCAGGGACGTGATTTTCCTCACGATCTCAGGATCGAGCGAAAGAACGTCAGACTGCTTCTCCCTCAGCAAGTTCACCAGGGACGCAATCTCCATCCTCAGGATCTCTGCTTCGGAGAAAACGCCAGGCTGCAGATCCATCTCTTCCATCGCCAACTCACGAGGCGTCAGCACCTCGCCTCCCCCGCCTCCAGCCGCCATCGATCTCTCCTTTTTGGGGGTTGAGATTGCTTACCAGGCCTGCCGCCTGGTATGCTCGCCGCCGCCGCCGCCGCCGCCGCACTTTAAGTTAGGGTTTCTACTAAACGAACACAGAGGGAGGGGGCGGCGGACGTTTACGATTATATTCACTACGAAGAAGTTTTTTTTAGCGGTATTCACTACGGAGAAGTTCTTTTTAGCCTATTATTCACGCGCCTCCGTTGGTGGGCCGGCCCAAGCAGAAGCGCGCAGCGACCTGGTTTGCCTTTGCTCAAAGAAAACAAAAATATCCCGTTTGACCATTCACGGTTGACCAATGAACCAGTCAACTGTTGATTTTTGAAAAAAAGGAAAATAAATCGTGAATTCAAAAAAAAACACGAATTTTGAAAAAAAAAGTTCAACAATTCTGAAAAAAGTTCCTCGAATTTAAAAAAATCATCGATTCTGAAAAAAAAATCATCAAATTTGAAAAAAAGACCATTGATTTTGAAAAAAGTTCATCAAATTTGAAAAAAGTTCATCGATTTTGAAAAAAAATCACAAAAAAATGTAAAGGTTCATCATTTATTAAAAAATCATCAAGTTTGAGAAAAAATTCACAAAAAGTTCATTGCAGTTTAATAAAATGTTCGTGATTTGAAAAAGAAAAAAAGGTAAATGTAAAGAAAAGAAAAAAAGGGCCAGTACTACGCGTGAGCCAAATTCTGAACCGTCTCCCTATCCGTTCGATGAGAGTTATGCAGCCTTTGATTTAAGCTAGATGTACCTGTCGGCGTTCTCGAAATCAGGGTGTACCCAGACTTGCCTGCCTGCGACTCACGGCGTGGCTCCCTCGAGGGCCTGGTACGGCCCAGTGGTAAAGCCACCAAGACAAGACCCTCGCGAGGGCCCCCTGGCCTCGCGTGGCGGACGACACCAAGACCTCTAGAGGGAGCGGCCTCCCCAGGCTACCTCCCGAGGAGCGGAGTTTTCTATGCAGGTACCCAGCCTCATGAGGCTACGGTGACGCAAGACTAACGACCAATGCCAAGCGGGCGCGAGCGGGCGTAGAGGATGTTGTTTTCTCTTTGGTGCTAAGGAGGCAAGGACAGGCGTGGGTTCCCGAGGAGCCCTCCAAAGGTTTCCATTTTGGTGCAAGACCAAGACCACGAGCTCGGTAGGACGGATGTCATTGCCGAGCCCACCACTGCATCACGGCCAGAAGCTATGCAGACGAAGACCACCTTTTGTCAGGATAAGATGTACTACTTGTCTCCTTTCAAATTGGCCACTGTGGGATACCTTCCCACCTACATTTCGGGGAAGAGGAACGAGGCCACTATAAATATAGGTTAGCCACCACCATAGAGGGGGTCGACTGATTCTCAACCCCCCCCCCCCCCCTGAGCCCTCGCGAGGCAGGTCATCCATTGTACTAGTTCATCCGCAGCCCCTCATGAGGCCAATCTACCACAAAGCAGGAGTAGGGTTTTACACCGCAAGGTGGCCCAAACCTGGGTAAATCACCATGTTCATCTTCTTCCCCGCTCACGCGACTCCAGCAAGGCTAGGCTATAGGGTGGCGAGCAGGAAGGTTAAGAGGTTGAGATCTTCGCACATGCCCCAAAGTTCGAACCTTCTTGGGTCTGCAAAGCCCTGAATACGACATTTGGCACGCCAGGTAGGGGCGTGTTGAAGTCCCTCCACTTTGCTTCCGTTCCGTCACCCTCATGACCGATGCGCGCCGTGTCCGTGCCGAGCACCGTGTCCGTGTCCCATGCCGCTCTGCCTCCCCCGGCTAACGCTGCCACTCACCCTGCTGCTCACGCAAAGCAGGATTCGTCGCTGCCACCTTCTGTGCAGCGTGATGGCCGCATGGCTACTCTGTCACCTACTCCCGCCACAGCGTTGTCTTCCCACCTTCGCCTCGGGCCGCGAACGCACAGGCTGCACTGCTCATGGCGCGCAGGCTCCTATGAACCGCCTCCCTAGTTGTTCGATGAGAGTTGCGCAACCTTTGATTTAAGCCAGATGTACCATGTGCATCTTTCCCCTTTCCCAGCGCAAAATTGACTCCATCCTCCACCGCTCGTCATCAACACCCAAGTACTCCTCCCCTGCTCTCGTGTACCTACACCGGCCATGCGCCATTATCATCTTGCAACAGCCGCCACAACAACCAATCAACCCCCCCCCCCCCCCCCAGCAAACCAACCCGTTGCATTACAGTTTCTGTCGCCAACGAGATCAGGAGGTCATGGCGCCACACGAGTAGCATTGAGTGTTGGGGAACGTAGTAATTTCAAAAAAAATTCCTACGCACACGCAAGATCATGGTGATGGCATAGCAACGAGAGGGGAGAGTGTTCGTCCACGTACCCTCGTAGACCGTAAGCGGAAGCGTTAGCACAACGCGGTTGATGTAGTCGTACGTCTTCACGATCCGACCGATCCAAGCACCGAACGTACGGGGCCTCCGAGTTCAGCACACGTTTAGCTCGATGACGATCTCCGGCCTCCGATCCAGCCGAGCTCCGGAGATGAGTTCCGTCAGCACGACAGCTGGTGACGATGATGATGTTCTACCGGCGCAGGGCTTCGCCTAAACTCCGCGACGATATGACCGAGGTGGAATATGGTGGAAGGGGGCACCGCACACGGCTAAGGAACGATCCGTAGATCAACTTGTGTCTATGGGGTGCCCCCTGCCCCCGTATATAAAGGAGGGAGGGAGGAGGAGGCCGGCCCTAGGAGGGGCGCGCCATGGGGAGTCCTACTCCCACCGGGAGTAGGATTCCCCCTTTCCTAGTCCAACTAGGGGTCCTTCCATGTAGTAGGAGTAGGAGACAAGGAAGGGGAAGAGAGAAGGGAAGGAAGGAGGGGGTGCGGCCCCTCCCCCTAGTCCAATTCGGACTAGGCCTTGGGGGGGCGCGCGGCCTACCCTAGGCAGCCCCTCTCTCTTTCCCGCAGGGTCCAATAAGGCCCAATACTTCTCCCCGGCGAATTCCCGTAACTCTCCGGTACTCCGGAAAATACCCGAATCACTCGGAACCTTTCCGAACTCCGAATATAGTCGTCCAATATATCGATCTTTACGTCTCGACCATTTCGAGACTCCTCGTCATGTCCCCGATCTCATCCGGGACTCCGAACTCCTTCGGTACATCAAAATTCATAAACTCATAATATAACTGTGTAGACATGACCTAGAACTATTCTCGGTCAATAACCAATAGCGGGATCTGGATGCCCATATTGGCTCCTACATATTCTACGAAGATCTTTATCGGTCAAACCGCAACATACGTTGTTCCCTTTGTCATCGGTATGTTACTTGCCCGAGATTCGATCGTCGGTATCCAATACCTAGTTCAATCTCGTCACCGGCAAGTCTCTTTACTCGTTCTGTAATGCATCATCCCGTAACCAACTCATTGGTCACATTGCTTGCAAGGCTTATAATGATGTGCATTACCGAGAGGGCCCAGAGATACCTCTCCGACAATCGGAGTGACAAAACCTAATCTCGAAATACGCCAACTCAACATGTACCTTCGGAGACACCTGTAGTACTCCTTTATAATCACCCAGTTACGTTGTGACGTTTGGTAGTACCCAAAGTGTTCCTCTGGTAAACGGGAGTTGCATAATCTCATAGTTACAGGAACATGTATAAGTCATGAAGAAAGCAATAGCAACATACTAAACGATCAAGTGCTAAGCTAACGGAATGGGTCAAGTCAATCACATCATTCTCCTAATGATGTGATCTCGTTAATCAAATGACAACTCTTTTGTCCATGGCTAGGAAACATAACCATCTCTGATAAACAAGCTAGTCAAGTAGAGGCATACTAGTGACACTATGTTTGTCTATGTATTCACACATGTATTATGTTTCCGGTTAATACAATTCTAGCATGAATAATAAACATTTATCATGAAATAAGGAAATAAATAATAACTTTATTATTGCCTCTAGGGCATATTTCCTTCAGTCTCCCACTTGCACTAGAGTCAATAATCTAGTTCACATCGTCATGTGATTTAACACCAATATTCATATCTGTATATGATTAACACCCATAGTTCGCATCATCATGTGACCAACACCCAAAGGGTTTACTAGAGTCAATAATCTAGTTCACATCGCTATGTGATTAACACCCAAAGAGTACTAACGTGTGATCATGTTTTGCTCGTGAGAGAAGCTTAGTCAACGGGTCTGTCACATTCAGATCCGTATGTATTTTGCAAATATTTTATGTCCACAATGCTCTGCACGGAGCTACTCTAGCTAATTGCTCCCACTTTCAATATGTATCCAGGTTGAGACTTGGAGTCATCTGGATCAGTGTAAAAGTTTGCACTGATGTAACTTTTACAACAAACTCTTTTATCACCTCCATAATCGAGAAACATCTCCTTAGTCCTTACTAAGGATATTCTTGACCAATGTCCAGTGATCTACTCCTAGATCACTATTGTACTCCCTTGCCAAATTCAGAGCAAGGTATACAATAGGTCTGGTACATAGCATAGCATACTTTATAGAACCTATGACTGAGGCATAGGGAATGACTTTTCATTCTCTTTCTATTTTCTGCTGTGGTCGGGATTTGAGTCTTACTCAATTTCATACTTTTGCAACACAGGCAAGAACTCTTTCTTTGACTGTTCCATTTTGAACTATTTCAAAATCTTGCCATGGTATGTACTCATTGAAAATCTTATCAAGCGTCTTGATCTATCTCAATAGATCTTGATGCTCAATATGTAAGTAGCTTTTACTGAGGTCTTTTCTTTTTAAAGAATTCCTTTAAAACTAATTGGTGTATTTGTGATCATTTCTGATCAACAATATGTCACTCACATATACTAATCAGAAAGGTGTAGTGCTCCCACTCACTTTATTGTAAATACAGGCTTCATCGTAAGTCCATATAAAACTATATGCTTTGATCAACTTATCAAAGCGTATATTCCAACTCCGAGATGCTTGCACCAGTCCATAGATGGATCGCTGGAGCTTGCACATTTTGTTAGCACCTTTAGGATTGACAAAACCTTCTGGTTGCATCATATACAACTCTTCTTTAATAAATCCATTAAGGAATGCAGTTTTGACATCCATTTGCCAGATTTCATAAAAATGTGGCAATTGCTAACATGATTCAGACAGACTTAAGCATTGATACGAGTGAGAAAATCTCATCGTATTCAACATCTTGAACTTGTTGAAAACCTTTCGCAACAAGTCGAGCTTGGTAGATAGTAACACTACTATCAGTGTCCGTCTTCCTCTTGAAGATCCATTCATTTAACATGGCTTGCTGATCATTGAGCAAGTCAATCAAAGTCCATACTTTGTTCTCATACATGGATCATATCTCAGATTTTATGGCCTCAAGCCATTTCGCGGAATCTGGGCTCATCATCGCTTCCTCAGAGTTCGTAGGTTCATCATGGTCTAGTAACATGACTTCCAGAACATGATAACTACACCACTCTGGTGCGGATCTTACTCTGGAAGACCTACGAGGTTCTGTAGTAACTTGATCTGAAGTTTCATGATCAATATCATTAGCTTCCTCACTAATTGGTGTATTTGTCACAGGAACTAATTTCTGTGATAAACTACTTTCCAATAAGGGAGCAGGTACTGTTACCTCATCAAGTTCTACTTTCCTCCCACTCACTTCTTTCGAGAGAAACTCCTTCTCTGGAAAGGATCCATTTTAGCAACGAATATCTTGCCTTCGGATCTGTGATAGAAGGTGTACCCAACAATTTCCTTTGGGTATTCTATGAAGACGCACTTCTCCGATTTGGGTTCGAGCTTATCAGGATGAAACTTTTTCACATAAGCATCGCAGCCCCAAACTTTAAGAAACAACAGCTTAGGTTTACTGCTAAACCATAGTTCATACGGTGTCGTCTCAACGGATTTAGATGGTGCCCTATTTTAAAACGTGAATGCAGCTGTCTCTAATGCATAACCCCAAAACGATAGTGGTAAAGAGACATCATAGATCGCACCATATCAAATAAAGTGCGGTTACGACGTTCGGACACACCATAACGATGTGGTGTTCCGGGTGGCGTGAGCTGTGAAACTATTCCACATTGTTTTAATTGAAGACCAAACTCGTAACTCAAATATTTGTCTCCGTGATCAGATCGCAGAAACTTTATTTTTCTTGTTACGATGAATTTTCCACTTCACTCTGAAATTCTTTGAACCTTTCAACTATTTCAGACTTATGTTTCATCAAGTAGATATACCCATATCTGCTCGAATCATCTGTGAAGGTCAGAAATAACGATACCCGCCGCGAGCCTCAACACTCATCGGATCGCATACATCAGTATGTATTATTTCCGATAAGTCAGTTGCTCGCTCCATTGTTCCGGAGAACGGAGTCTTAGTCATCTTGCCCATGAGGCATGGTTTGCAAGCATCAAGTGATTCATAATCAAGTGATTCCAAAATCCCATCAGCGTGGAGTTTCTTCGTGCGCTTTACACCAATATGACCTAAACGGCAGTGCCACAAATAAGTTGCACTATCATTATTAACTTTGCATATTTTGGCCTCAATATTATGAATATGTGTATTACTACGATCGAGATCCAACAAACTATTTTCGTTGGTGTGTATGACCATAGAAGGTTTTATTCATGTAAACAGAACAACAATTGTTCTCTAACTTAAATGAATAACCGTATTGCAATAAACATGATCAAATCATATTCATGCTCAACGCAAACACCAAATAACATTTATTTAGGTTCAACACAAATCCCGAAAGTATAGGGAGTGTGCGATGATGATCATATCAATCTTGGAACCACTTCCAACAAACATCGTCACTTCACCCTTAACTAGTCTCTGTTTATTCTGCAACTCCCGTTTCGAAATTACTAATCTTAGCAACCGAACAAGTATCAAATACTCAAGGGCTACTATAAACACTAGTAAGGCACACATCAATAACCTGTATATCAAATATACACTTGTTCACTTTGCCATCCTTCTTACCCACCAAATATTCAGGGCATTTCCGCTTCCAGTGACCATTTCCTTTGCAGTGTAAGCACTCAGTTTCAGGCTTTGGTCCAGCTTTGGTCTTCTTCACGGGAGTGACAACTTGCTTGTCATTCTACTTGAAGTTCCCTTTCTTTCCCTTTGCCCTTTTCTTGAAACTAGTGATCTTGTTAACCATCAACACTTGATGCTCTTTCTTGATTTCTACTTTCGTTGATTTCAGCATCACGAAGAGCTTGAGAATCGTTTTCGTCATCCCTTGCATACTATAGTTCATCACGAAGTTCTAGTAACTTAGTGATGGTGACTAGAGAATTCTGTCAATCACTATCTTATCTGGAAGATTAACTCCCACTTGATTCAAGCGATTGAAGTACCCAGACAACCTAGTACATGCTCACTAGTTGAGCGATTCTCCTCCATCTTTTAGCTATAGAACTTGTTGGAGACTTCATATCTCTCAACTCGGGTATTTGCTTGAAATATTAACTTCAATTCATGGAACATCTTATATGGTCCATGACGTTCAAAACGTCTTTGAAGTCCCGATTCTAAGCCATTAAGCATGGTGCACTAAACTATCAAGTAGTCATCATATTGAGCTAGCCAAACGTTCATAACGTCTGCATCTGCTCCTGCAATAGGTCTGTCACCTAGCGGTGCATTAAGGACATAATTCTTCTGTGCAGCAATGAGGATTAACCTCAGATCACGGATGAAATCCGCAACATTGCTACTAACATTTTTCAACACAGTTTTCTCTAGGAACATATCAAAATAAACATATGAAAGCAACAACGCGAGCTATTGATCTACAACATAATTTGCAAAATACTACTAGGACTAAGTTCATGATAAATTAAAGTTCAATTAATCATATTACTTAAGAACTCCCACTTAGACAGACATCTCTCTAGTCATCTAAGTGATCACGTGATCCAAATCAACTAAACCATGACCGATCATCACGTGAGATGGAGTAGTTTTCAATGGTGAACATCACTATGTTGATCATATCTACTATATGATTCACGCTCGACCTTTCGGTCTCCGTGCTCCGAGGCCATATCTGCATATGCTAGGCTCGTCAAGTTTAACCTGAGTATTCCGCGTGTGCAAAACTGGATTGCACCCGTTGTAGATGGACGTAGAGCTTATCACACCCGATCATCACGTGGTGTCTGGGCACGACGAACTTTGGCAACGGTGCATACTCAGGGAGAACACTTCTTGATAATTAGTGAGAGATCATCTTAAAATGCTACCGTCAATCAAAGCAAGAATAAGATGTAGAACAGATAAACATCATATGTAATCAAGATATGTGACATGATATGGCCATGATCATCTTGCGCCTTTGATCTCCATCTCCAAAGTACTGTCATGATCTTTATCGTCACCGGCACGACACCATGATCTTCATCATCTTGATCTATATCAATGTGTCGTCACATGGTCGTCTCGCCAACTATTGCTCTTGCAACTATTGCTATCGCATAGCGATAAAGTAAAGCAATTATTTGGCACTTGCATCTTATGCAACAAAGAGACAACCATAGGGCTTCTGCCAGTTGCCGATAACTTCAACAAAACATGATCATCTCATACAAAAACTTATATCTCATCACGTCTTGACCATATCACATCACAACATGCCCTGCAAAAACAAGTTAGACGTCCTCTACTTTGTTGTTGCAAGTTTTACGTGGCTGCTATGGGCTTAGCAAGAACCGTTCTTACCTACGCATCAAAACCACAATGATAGTTTGTCAAATAGACTCTGTTTTAACCTTCACAAGGACCGGGCGTAGCCACACTCGGTTCAACTAAAGTGAGAGAGACAGACACCCGCCAGCCACCTTTAAGCACAAGTGCTCGTAACGGTGAAACCAGTCTCGCGTAAGCGTACGCGTAATGACGGTCCGGGCCGCTTCATCTCACAATACCGCTGAACCAAAGTATGACATGCTGGTAGGCAGTATGACTTATATTGTTCACAACTCACTTGTGTTCTAGTCGTGCATATAACATCAACGCATAAAACCTTGGCTCGGATGCCACTGTTGGGGAACGTAGTAATTTCAAAAAAAATTCCTACGCACACGCAAGATCATGGTGATGGCATAGCAACGAGAGGGGAGAGTGTTCGTCCACGTACCCTCGTAGACCGTAAGCGGAAGCGTTAGCACAACGCGGTTGATGTAGTCGTACGTCTTCACGATCCGACCGATCCAAACACCGAACGTACGGGGCCTCCGAGTTCAGCACACGTTCAGCTCGATGACGATCTCCGGCCTCCGATCCAGCCGAGCTCCGGAGATGAGTTCTGTCAGCACGACGGCGTGGTGACGATGATGATGTTCTACCGGCGCAGGGCTTCGCCTAAACTCCGCGACGATATGACCGAGGTGGAATATGGTGGAAGGAGGCACCGCACACGGCTAAGGAACGATCCGTAGATCAACTTGTGTCTATGGGGTGCCCCCTGCCCCCGTATATAAAGGAGGGAGGGAGGAGGAGGCCGGCCCTAGGAGGGGTGCGCCATGGGGAGTCCTACTCCCACCGGGAGTAGGATTCCCCCTTTCCTAGTCCAACTAGGGGTCCTTCCATGTAGTAGGAGTAGGAGACAAGGAAGGGGAAGAGAGAAGGGAAGGAAGGAGGGGGTGCGGCCCCTCCCCCTAGTCCAATTCGGACTAGGCCTTGGGGGGGCGCGCGGCCTGCCCTAGGCAGCCCCTCTCTCTTTCCCGCAGGGCCCAATAAGGCCCAATACTTCTCCCCGGCGAATTCCCGTAACTCTCCGGTACTCCGGAAAATACCCGAATCACTCGGAACCTTTCCGAACTCCGAATATAGTCGTCCAATATATCGATCTTCACGTCTCGACCACTTCGAGACTCCTCGTCATGTCCCCGATCTCATCCGGGACTCCGAACTCCTTCGGTACATCAAAACTCATAAACTCATAATATAACTGTCATCGAAACCTTAAGCGTGCGGACCCTACGGGTTCGAGAACTATGTAGACATGACCTAGAACTATTCTCGGTCAATAACCAATAGCGGGACCTGGATGCCCATATTGGCTCCTACATATTCTACGAAGATCTTTATCGGTCAAACCGCAACATACGTTGTTCCCTTTGTCATCGGTATGTTACTTGCCCGAGATTCGATCGTCGGTATCCAATACCTAGTTCAATCTCGTCACCGGCAAGTCTCTTTACTCGTTCTGTAATGCATCATCCCGTAACCAACTCATTGGTCACATTGCTTGCAAGGCTTATAATGATGTGCATTACCGAGAGGGCCCAGAGATACCTCTCCGACAATCGGAGTGACAAAACCTAATCTCGAAATACGCCAACTCAACATGTACCTTCGGAGACACCTGTAGTACTCCTTTATAATCACCCAGTTACGTTGTGACGTTTGGTAGTACCCAAAGTGTTCCTCCGGTAAACGGGAGTTGCATAATCTCATAGTTACAGGAACATGTATAAGTCATGAAGAAAGCAATAGCAACATACTAAACGATCAAGTGCTAAGCTAACGGAATGGGTCAAGTCAATCACATCATTCTCCTAATGATGTGATCTCGTTAATCAAATGACAACTCTTTTGTCCATGGCTAGGAAACATAACCATCTCTGATAAACGAGCTAGTCAAGTAGAGGCATACTAGTGACACTATGTTTGTCTATGTATTCACACATGTATTATGTTTCCGGTTAATATAATTCCAGCATGAATAATAAACATTTATCATGAAATAAGGAAATAAATAATAACTTTATTATTGCCTCTAGGGCATATTTCCTTCATTGAGCTCCGTTTCCGGCGAGATCCGCACGCTGTAGCAATGCCCATGTTGCATTGCACCTCCGCCGCCGGTGGGCAGCACAACACACGTTGCAATACAACTTCGGTCGCCGACGAGATTCTTTGGTCGCATCACCCCTTGTTGTAGTGTAGCGCAGTATCGCGAGTATTGCATAGCAGCACCGGCAACGCCGACGTGCTCTATGATACGTCGACGTGCTCTGTGATACATCTCCAACATATATGTAATTTTTTATTGTTTCATGCTATTGTATTATCAATCTTCGATGCTTTATATACAATTTTTGGGAACTAAACTATTAACCCAGTGCGTAGTGTGGATTGCTGTTTTCTACTTGTTTTTTGGTTTTCTAGAAAATCTGTACCAAATGGAGTCCAAACACTACGGAAATTTTTGACGGTTTTTTCTGGAAGAAAGAGACCCTAGAAGCTTCGGGAGGAGACCAGATGGCAAACGAGGAGACGATAAGGCAATAGGATGCACCATGTTACCTTGTGGGCCCCATGTGGCTCTGTCTGATCTAATTCCACTTCTATAAGTCCTAAAATATTAGGGAAACCCTAGAGAGACACTCGAAACAATTTTTCTGGCGACGCAAGCTTCTGTTCTTAAGCGATCCCATCTGGAGGCATTTTCCAGTACTCTGCTAGAGGGGGAATCGATCACGGAGGGTTTCTACATCAACCTTGCTGCCCTGCCGGTGATGTTTGTGTTGGGGAACGTAGTAATTTCAAAATTTTCCTACGCACACGCAAGATCATGGTGATGGTATAGCAACGAGAGGGGAGAGTGTTGTCCACGTACCCTCGTAGACCATAAGTGGAAGCGTTAGCACAACGCGGTTGATGTAGTCGTACGTCTTAACGATCCGACCGATCCAAGCACCGAACGTACAGCACCTCCGAGTTCAGCACACGTTCAGCTCGATGACGATCTTCGGGCTCCGATCCAGAAAAGCTCCGGAGATGAGTTCCGTCAGCACGACGGCGTGGTGACGATGATGATGTTCTACTGGCGCAGGGCTTCGCCTAAACTCCGCGACGATACGACCGAGGTGAAATATGGTGGAGGGGGCACCGCACACGGCTAAGGAACGATCCGTAGATCAACTTGTGTGTCTATGGGGTGCCCCCCTGCCCCCGTATATAAAGGAGCCAGGGGGGGAGGAGGCGGCCGGCCAAGGAGGGCGCGCCAAGGGGGGAGTCCTACTCCCACCGGGAGTAGGACTCCCTTCTTTCCTAGTTGGAGTAGGAGAAGGGGGGAAGGAGGAGGAAGAGGGGAAGGAAAGGGGGGGTGAGGGAGTCCTGGACTAGGGGTGTCCGGACAGCCGGACTATCATCGTCCGCCGGACTCCAAGACTACGAAGATACAAGATTGAAGACTCCGTCCCGTGTCCAGATGGGACTTTCCTTGGCGTGGAAGGCAAGCTTGGCGATACGGATATGTAGATCTCCTACCATTGTAACCGACTCTGTGTAACCCTAGCCTCCTCCGGTGTCTATATAAACCGGAGGGCTTTAGTCCGTAGGACACAACATACATTACAACAATCATACCATAGGCTAGCTTCTAGGGTTTAGCCTCCTTGATCTCGTGGTAGATCCACTCTTGTACTACCCATATCATCAATATTAACCAAGCAGGACGTAGGGTTTTACCTCCATCAAGAGGGCCCGAACCTGGGTAAAACATCGTGTCCCTCGTCTCCTGTTACCATCCGCCTAGACGCACAGTTCGGGACCCCCTACCCGAGATCCGCCGGTTTTGACACCGACATTGGTGCTTTCATTGAGAGTTCCTCTGTGTCGTCACCGGTAGGGCGGATGCCTCCACCCGTCTTCAAAGACGGTGTTTTCGCCGAAGGGGCCTTGGCCGCCGGCCAAACTATCCGGCTAGGTGGTTTTCTTATGACCGCCTGTCCGGCCGCCGCTTCGACAATGACTTCTCAAGTCATCAGAAGCAATCTTCGCGTCAGCCCGAAAGCTGCCGAACAGTTGGATCCAATAGAGCTCTCGTCTGTTAACGAGCTCTTGGATCGCATCGCCGCCCTGGGAGTCGCTACGGACTACAAACAGATTGGGCATAAAACCGATCTGAGAGAGATTAACTCTCCCTAGGCCACCCACCACGTCGCAGTGGTAGAGGAGCAATACGGCAACTCTTTTCCTGTATTGAAAACTATTCATGTCCGGATTCCCAAACCCTCCACGCCGGATTTCCGCGGAGGGACGGACTTCGATCGAGCATCGAACTTAAAATCGTGCATCGCTCTAGACTCGCTGGATTGTGTCCAGCAAACCAAGCTTCCAAATTCGGAAACCCTTCGGCCTTTGAGCCCCAAGATGGGCAGGGATCCGGACTTTAGTCCACCCACCCGCCCAGACATATGCGATCTATCTCTAATACGGCAAGAGCCCGCTGAAACAGTACACCACTACTGGGCCAGATTCCTCCTGGTTATGGACAGGATAAAGGACTGCCGAGAGGAAAATGCAATCTCAATCTTCTGCAATAATTGCACGGACAAGGGAATATTGAACGCCATCGATCGTCGCAAAATTACACGTTTCGCCGATCTGGCGTCCATAGTGCGAAAGTACTGTGCGATGGAGAGTTTCCGGAAAACCGAAAATCAATTTTGCGATAATCCGGCCCCAGCCCCAGTCCACAACAAAAGGGCGCCTCACATTCAGGCCCCATATGCAAAAAAGAAAAAGCAAAAACCCAATAAGGGGCACGGAACCGTACTGGAGGGATGGCTCAATGGACCCTGTAAGCTTCATAGTACAGAGGGAGCCGTCCCAACACATAGCCTTCGAGCATGTTGGATATTACGGCAGGTGTCCAAAAGTGGCGAGGAGCTTCTAGCCCCAGAAAACCACTCCAACAATACCAGTACGGTATCAACAGTCTTCGAGACCTTCGCATCAAACAATATGCGAAAACGAACAATCCGCGGACTCGCCGAAGTCTACCAAGTAGCAACAGCAAATCCATGGAGTGACACAGCTATTACCTTCAACGCCAGCGACGAGCCTAAATTCCGAACAACCAGAGCGCCAGCTGCACTGGTACTTAGTCCCATAGTGGACGGCTTTCGTCTGACAAAAGTCCTCATGGATGGCGGTAGCGGACTAAACCTCATTTACGAGGAAACTCTGCGAAAAATGGAAATAGATTGGAGCCGTATTGAGCGAAGCAGCACAACCTTTAGAGGAATAATCCCAAGCCGGGAAGCGCGCTGCACCGGAAAAATCACACTCGATGTGGTGTTCGGCTCGCCGGACAATTACAGATCCGAAGAAGTCATGTTCCAAGTGGCCCCGTTCAGCAGCGGATATCACGCCATATTAGGACGAGAGGCATTCACAATTTTTCAAGCAGTACCTCACTACGGGCACATGAAGCTCAAAATTCCTGGGCCCAGCGGAATAATCACTCTCGTTAGTGATCCGGACATAGCACTCCGCGCCGAAAACAAGACAGCCGCACTAGCCCTCGAGGCACTATCCGAAGCCTTAGCGGCAGAAGAACTCACCGCCCTGCGCTCCACGGTGAACAGGGACGATGTGATACTCGATAAAAGATCCAAGTCCACCTCCTTCAAACCAGCAGACGAAATAACAAAATTCCAGGTCCACCCAACGGACCCAACAAAGACGGCCTCCATTGGGGCACAATTGAACCCCGAAGTAGAGGCCGCACTACGCGAATTCCTTCGGGAAAATTGGGACATTTTCGCCTGGCATCCTTCGGATATGCCTGGAATCCCACGCAGGTTGGCAGAACACAGCCTAAACATCCTAAAAGGATTCAAGCCAGTCAAACAGGCTCTTCGACAATTTTCCAAACCCAAAAGACAGGCAATGGGAGAAGAGCTAGCCAAACTATTGGAAGCCGGATTCATTAAAGATATCAAACATCCGGATTGGCTAGCAAATCTGGTAATGGTACCAAAGAAGGACAAATCCTGGCGCCTTTGTGTCGATTTTAAAGACCTCAATAAGGCCTGCCCAAAGGATCCCTTCCCACTCCCCCGCATCGACCAAATTATCGATGCTACCACAGGGCACGATTCATTGTGTTTCCTCGACGCATACTCTGGCTACCATCAAATCAAGATGGCAGAAGCAGACCAAGCCGCCACGGCATTCATCACCCCTTACGGACCATTCTGCTTCAACACGATGCCCTTCGGACTTAAAAACGCCGGCGCAACATATCAGCGCATGATTCAAACATGTCTGGCTACCCAGATCGGCAAAACAGTCGAGGCGTACGTAGACGATGTAGTCGTCAAAACAAAACACGTCGAAACTCTAGTAGACGATTTGAGGCTCACGTTCGACAACCTCAGAGCATACGACATCAAGTTGAATCCGGAAAAATGCGTTTTCGGCGTACCAGCCGGAAAGCTGCTGGGCTTCATCGTGTCCGGTAGAGGAATCGAAGCAAACCCGGCTAAAATCTGAGCTCTGTCACAGTTGGACATTCCAAAAGACCTCAAACAAATACAAAAATTAACAGGATGCGTGGCAGCTCTAAGCCGCTTTATCTCCCGTCTAGGAGAAAAGGCGTTGCCCCTTTATCGCCTCCTCAGGCGCACCGAACACTTTGAGTGGACGGATGCTGCCACTGCCGGACTCAAAGAAATAAAGGCCATATTGGCAACCAATCCGGTCCTGGCCGCGCCCAATCTGGGCGAACCAATGTTGTTATACATCGCGGCAACACATCAAGTTGTAAGCGCAGTACTCGTCGTCGAACGAGAGACAGAAGGGCATAAATTCCCTCTTCAAAAACCAGTGTATTATGTATCCACTGTGTTAACCCCCTGCAAATCCCGTTACCCGCACTATCAGAAGATAGCATATGCGGTGTTCATGGCGTCTCGGAAGCTCTGACACTACTTTCAAGAGTGTTCGATAACAGTGGCCTCCGAAGTACCACTCAATGACATTATAAATAACCGCGACGCAACGGGAAGGATTGCAAAATGGGCCATCGAGCTCTTACCATTCGATATAACTTAAAAACCTCGGCGAGCTATAAAGTCCCAAGTCTTGGCTGACTTCGTCGCCGAATGGACCGAAGCCGAGCTCCCTAAAGAGTACAGCGCATACTCCAATTGGGTTATGCATTTTGACGGCTCTAAAATGTTGGCCGGACTGGGGCCTGGCGTCGTATTGACGTCCCCAACAGGGGACACAGTCCAGTACATACTTCAAATAATGTACACCGACTCCAACAACGCAGCCGAATACGAGGCCCTGTTACATGGTCTCCGGATGGCAGTTTCCATGGGCATTCAACGCCTAGAGGTGCGCGGGGATTCAAACCTTGTAATATCCCAAATAAATGGAGACTTTGACGCCAAGGATTCGAAAATGGCAGCATATCGCAACGCTGTCTTAAAAATGTCAGCTCGGTTTGAAGGACTCGAATTCCATCACATAGCCCGAGATAATAACCAAGCGGCCGACGTACTAGCACGCATCGGGGCAAAACGTGATGCTGTCCCTCCAAACATCTTCCTGGAACGGCTCTTCAAGCCATCCGTACTGTGGGAAGAGGAGCCCGGTAGTGACAAACCGGAAAAAACCGCACCAATCGGTGATTCAGCAGATGACATAACACCTTCAGCCCACGTCATAATGGCAGTAATCGCCGCGTGGACAGAACCTTTCCTACCCTACTTACTTAGGCAGGAACTTCCCGAAGACCAAAACGAGGCCCGCTGCATAGTCCGGCGATCGAAAGCCTACAAGGTCCATGAGGGAGAACTTTATAAGAAAAGTACAACCGGAGTCCTTCAAAGGTGTATCTCCGAAGAGGAAGGGCGAAACCTCCTGGCTGAAATTCATGCCGGACTAGGCGGACACCACGCAGCAGCCCGGGCCCTTGTAGGAAAGGCATTCCGTACAGGATTTTATTAGCCGACGGCCCGGGCAGACGTGCAGGACTTAGTCCAGTGATGCGTTGGTTTTCAGCTCTTTGCTAATCAGAGCCATATGCCGCCCACCGCCCTCAAAACCATACCCATTACCTGGCCATTCACGGTCTGGGGGCTTGATATGGTTGGACCCCTTAAAGGGGGAACCCACAAGCAAAGGTACCTATTGGTCATGGTGGATAAATTCACCAAATGGATAGAGGCCAAACCGGTCAAAACGGCAGAGTCCGGACCAGTGATAGACTTTATATCAGGGGTAGTACACCATTACGGAGTCCCCCACAGCATCATCACCGACAACGGCACGAACTTCACAGCCGACGAGGTTAAGTCATGGTGCAAAAATATGGGCATCAAGCTTGACTACGCTTCAGTTTATCACCCTCAAACCAACGGTCAAGTGGAACGAGCAAATGGTCTAATAATGAGCGGCATTAAACCCAGACTAGTGAGGTCACTTACTAAATCCGACACACAATGGGTCGAGGAGCTCGACTCCGTACTCTGGGGGCTGCGGACAACGCCTAACCGTACTACCGGATTCACACCATTTTTTATGGTCTACGGCGCAGAGGCAGTCCTGCCCTGCGACATTATCCATGACTCACCTCGAGTGCGCATGTATGAAGAAAGAGAGGCCGAGCTTGATCGGCAGGACAGCTTGGACACATTGGAGGAAGAACGTGACATCGCGAAGGCTCGTTCCGCATTCTATCAGCAGCAGGCCCGAAGATATCAAAGCAGAGAAGTACGGGCCAAGACTTACAATGTTGGTGAACTAGTTCTACGCCTGCCGGACAAGAAAAAGGACAAGCTCAAGCCCAAATGGGAGGGCCCCTTCATTATCGATCAAGTCTTGACCGGCGGAGCATACCGTCTAAGAAATGCATCGGATAACCGACTCAAGCCGAACCCATGGAACGCAGCCCGCCTCCGACGATTCTACGCCTAGCGCCGGACTAAGAGTTCGTCCCCTTCCCCCATCCAAACTTTTACACTTCGGCTGTCTTTTGTTTCTCTTTTCATGCCTTTTTATTCAAAAGCCCTTGCGGGCCTATTTTCGCATTTTTCGCATACGCATGATGTGCCATCCGCACTCATTATTCCTAGGGGCTTCTTTTACAGAAGCTCAATTATACGGGTTTCATCCCAGCACATGTGTCAAGCTTCCACATGTACCTTTTACTCGCCATTATATGCATCGATATGACTTAAGTTTTGGCCAAGCTGGGTTGCCTGGCTCCTGTGCTTACCCCTACGTTCCCGATTGTTCGGCTAGGAGGTAAAGGGAGCACCTCTGCGATTGTTACTGTCGGGTCAGCCGGATGTGTACCTCAGACTGGGTGAAGCCGAAAGCTAGTGTTCTTAAGGGAATATTCGGTCGGTGACTTAAAAGATGACTTTTTACCTATTTATCTATCTGCCCCCAGATGTTTTACTGCTTTCTTTGCAGTTCGGACATGCACTTTAGGGCATGCCTCCCAGGGAAAGGAACCCTTAACGGAACTATTCTCCCTGGAAGATGTTTCTTACTAACCATATAATATAACATAACTAGTTGGGCACTTGTCTGATAAAGCACTAATGACCCCTACGCCTGGTCTCCATGCATACCACGGTTGTTTCTTAACCAAAAAGGTATTCGGACACACTCCGGACTCTAGGGTCCCGAGGTTGAAGCGAAAAGGTCGGCAAAGACAAACGATCTACAATCCGGCTAGAAGGCATTTCACATGTCACTTTAAAGGAAAACATACATTATCAAATTTACTGATTGTATTCCTCCTCAATCCCGTCTAACAGGCTGTCTAATTTACAGTCCCGTTGGGAAAATTTAGCAGCCAACTCTACTTGGCTGTATACTAAACTCACAGGGATCTCCTTCCCATCGGGCCCCACCGGTCCAACCTCGGCCATGTGGTTGGGATCCGCCTTCTTGTAACGCGTCTTCACCATGGCCCAAGCCTCCCTGGCACCTTGACGGCAAGCCGAAATCTTCCACAAACGGAAGTGCTGCCGCACTCCCTGAAGCTTCTCTGAAAGCTCCCCAAGGCCCTCGGGTAGGGAGAGGGCTGGCCATAAAGCCTGGACGACGCCGCTCATTGCCTGCCGAACTCGTTCGAGCAGTTGCAACAGCTCGGGAAGTTGATCACCCGTTGATATGGGCATCTCCTCAGCCGGGCGACCTGTGAGTATACCTACAAGACATACTATGTCAATTTGCTTCTTTGCCGAACTCTTCTTTTAAAAGGAGTCCGCTCAAGCACTTACTATAAATGCCGCGACGAAGCCGCTGATTCTCCTTAACGGAGCCGGACAGCTCGGCTCGAGCGCCTTTCAGCTCTTCTCTGAGCTTGGCGTTGGCATCCTGGAGCTTGTTCCTCTCTTGCTGCACCCTATTCAGCACACTCTCGCCAGCCTTTAGCTGGCGCATCAATGCTTGCCTGTCCGGATCTTGTCCAGCGACACCTGCAATGTCATTATTAGACTCGCGCGCACACCGCACAACGCTTATATTTATTAATAAAAATGTGTTACCAGGAGGGGTCTCTGCGTCTCCTCCCGCGACAGCAAGTGCGGCCTCAAGTCGGGCCTTGCAATCTTGCAGCTCCCGAGACAGCTGGGCATTCTTCTCGGTAAGAGCCTGCGTTTTCAAATGATCCTTAAATCAGTTAACATAACTACTTTAAGTCTCGGGGGCTACTGGTATATATAACCATTAAAATTCCTTTACCCGCATGTCTTTCACATACTGCTCCACGGCTCTGGTAAAACCATCTTGAGCGGCACGGAGATGCGCGTCCCCCGCGTTAAAGGCGTCTAATGCCTCAGGGGAGAAGCATGCTTCACGAAATACTGTCCGGTGGCACCTATGGTTCATGGCGCTCTCCACCTCAGACTTGGTGGCGGACAGTCTGTCGGTATCCTCCGTTGGAGAAGGATCCGGCCCGCGTCTTGCGCTTGCCTCCCCCTCCAGGCCGGGCGCTGGAGCCTGGCCGGTGCGGTTTGGATCAGCAACTTCCGTGCCCGCAGTCTGGCGAGCGTTTTTTCTCCTATAAAGATCATGAGCACTCAGACGCTTCCTAGGAACGTCGCTCTGAAAATTCAAATACGAGCTATACCTTTGCGGCGACGTTTCTGTCCGCACCGCGCTCCTTTTCCGCCTGCTGGTCCGGACTGACCTCTGTAGGTCAGCCGCCGCGGGCTCGGCTTCCCGCCGTGAAGGCGCTTCTTGCAAAATACCATCGTTCGCGAAGGTTAGAAATGGGCAGGGAAGAGATAATGGTGTCCGGACTTCGGTCGCGGTCACCTGGGAAGCCGGACATAGTCCGGGGTAGTCCGCCGTAATGGCGACCAAAGCATTGTCTATGCTGAGCTGGTGAAACACCCCGTCGATCAGCTCCACCTCGATGTCCGGATCCTCTTTGGAGGCTAGATCTAGGGATCTTTCCGGATCCTCGGGTTGCGGAGCAGGACTTGCTATGTCCTCCACAGTCCGGCGTAGATCCTGCGCCGAAGACATAATGTAAGAAGCCTAAACTTCGAAAGCATGGGTTGAGCCCTTAAAGGTGTTCGCTTGCCCATCCTCTAGGGTTGTTCATGGAAAACCCATTCGAAGGGTTCGTTCGAAGGAAGTCCTCCTTCTCCCCCTTGTACAGACTGGACAGGACCTTCACCAGGTCCTCGGTCGAATCCGGCCCTTTGCGGCCATGACGGGTAGCATCATCTTCCCCGTTGAAATCCCACATAGGGTGGCCTCTGTATTGCAGTGGCTGTACCCCCCGCATGACGCATATCGCCATGACTCCAATCATGGTCAACCCAGAATGGGCCAGCAATCTTATTCGGCCCATCAAGTAATGGACGCTCTTGTCTTCCTCCAAACGGGGGCTCCGTGGGCGCCAGCTGAGGCGTTTCTTCAGAGGAGCAGTACTAAACTCCGGGAGGCCAATCCGGATTGGGTCCGGCAGTGGGGCGTCTCCTATGTAAAACCACTCTGAAGGCCAGTCTTCGGACGCCTTCTTGGGGGTACCGGATGGGTATCCGGTCCCGGCGATGCGCCAAATTTCGGCGCCGCCCACTTGATATATGGACCCCTCGTGAGAACGGGGTACGAGGCAGAACAGCCTCTTCCACAATGCAAAATGGGGCTCGATGCCCAGGAACAGCTCGCAAAGAGCTGCATATCCCGCGATATGCAGGACAGAGGCGGGTGTGAGGTGGTGAAGCTGGAGTCCATAGAACTCCAGGAGCCCGCGGAGGAACGGATGTATTGGGAATCCAAGTCCCCTTATCAGATAGGGGACGAAGCATACTCGCTCCCCCTTATTGGGGCTTGGGGTAGCCTCCGCTTGCCTCCCACCTTGATAAGTGACCAGCCCGGCTCGAACCGGGACCATGAAGGCTGGAGGGAGATATCCCCCCGCTTGGAGCTTTACAAGCTCGTTGTGCGGAACAGAGCACCTCCTCCAATCCCCTGGCGGTGGGCTGGGAGCGCGAGAAGAAGAGCCGCGTCGACGGTCCATGATGGAATGGATTTTTAGGTCAAAGGCGCTCCGATGAAGTATTCGCGGGAGGAAGATGGTGTGGTTTGGATCTGGATTTTTGCCTCTTTTGTAGGCGGACGACTCGCACAACTAGGGGGTGAAACATAAAAGACACCCTGGCTTTTCGCATTCGTGCGATGCGTGGAAAAGGATCATTATTTGGCGTAGAAGCCGAGGAACACAGTATTTAAGATGAAGCCGGACACTGTTCGGCAGGTACATGGAATTTGAAGGAAGAACCCGCCTTGCAACGCCGAAGACTATAAACGCGCTGGACTTATCGTTATTGAAGCCTGGTTCGGGGGCTACTGAGGGAGTCCTAGACTAGAGGGTCTCCGGACAGCCGGACTATCATCGTCCACCGGACTCCAAGACTACGAAGATACAAGATTGAAGACTCCGTCCCGTGTCCGGATGGGACTTTCCTTGGCGTGGAAGGCAAGCTTGGCGATATGGATATGTAGATCTCCTACCGTTGTAACCTACTCTGTGTAACCCTAGCCTCCTCCGGTGTCTATATAAACCGGAGGGCTTTAGTCCGTAGGACACAACATACATTACAACAATCATACCATAGGCTAGCTTCTAGGGTTTAGCCTCCTTGATCTCGTGGTAGATCCACTCTTGTACTACCCATATCATCAATATTAATCAAGCAGGACGTAGGGTTTTACCTCCATCAAGAGGGCCCGAACCTGGGTAAAACATCGTGTCCCTCGCCTCCTGTTACCATCCGCCTAGACGCACAGTTCGGGACCCCTACCCGAGATCCGCCGGTTTTGACACCGACAGGGGGCGCCGCCCCCCTTCCCTTGTCCTATTTGGACTAGGAAGGGGAGGGGCGCGCGGCCCCCTCCTGCCTCCTTCCCTCTTCTCTCTCGAGGCCCATGTAGGCCCAATAACCCCCCGGGGGGTTCCGGTAACCTCCCGGTACTCCGGTAAAATGCCGATTTCACCCGGAACGATTCCGATGTCCAAATATAGGCTTCCAATATATCGATCTTTATGTCTCGACCATTTCGAGACTCCTCGTCATGTCCGTGATCACATCCGGGACTCCGAACAAACTTCGGTACATCAAAACTTATAAACTCATAATAAAACTGTCATCGTAACGTTAAGCGTGCGGACCCTACGGGTTCGAGAACTATGTAGACATGACCTAGAACTATTCTCGGTCAATAACCAATAGCGGAACGTGGATGCCCATATTGGTTCCTACATATTCTACGAAGATCTTTATCGGTCAAACCGCATAACAACATACGTTGTTCCCTTTGTCATCGGTATGTTACTTGCCCGAGATTTGATCGTCGGTATCCAATACCTAGTTCAATCTCGTTACCGGCAAGTCTCTTTACTCGTTACGTAATGCATCATCCCGTAACCAACTCATTGGTCACATTGCTTGCAAGGCTTATAGTGATGTGCATTACCGAGAGGGCCCAGAGATACCTCTCCGACAATCGGAGTGACAAAACCTAGTTTCGAAATACGCCAACTCAACATGTACCTTCGGAGACACCTGTAGTACTCCTTTATAATCACCCAGTTACGTTGTGACATTTGGTAGTACCCAAAGTGTTCCTCCGGTAAACGGGAGTTGCATAATTCTCATAGTTACAGGAACATGTATAAGTCATGAAGAAAGCAATAGCAATATACTAAACGATCAAGTGCTAGGCTAACAGAATGGGTCATGTCAATCACATTATTCTTCTAATGATGTGATCCCATTAATCAAATGACAACACATGTCTATGGTTAGGAAACATAACCATCTTTGATTAATGAGCTAGTCAAGTAGAGGCATACTAGTGACTATATGTTTGTCTATGTATTCACACATGTATCATGTTTCTGGTTAATACAATTCTAGCATGAATAATAAACATTTATCATGATATGAGGAAATAAATAATAACTTTATTATTGCCTCTAGGGCATATTTCCTTCAGTCTCCCACTTGCACTAGAGTCAATAATCTAGATTACATAGTAATGATTCTAACACCCATGGAGTCTTGGTGCTGATCATGTTTTGCTTGTGAGAGAGGCTTAGTCAACGGGTCTGCAACATTCAGATCCGTATGTATCTTGCAAATCTCTATGTCTCCCACTTGGACTTGGTCCCGAATGGAATTCAAGCGTCTCTTGATGTGCTTGGTCCTCTTGTGAAATCTGGATTCCTTTGCCAAGGCAATTGCACCAGTATTGTCACAGAAGATCTTCATTGGTCCCGATGCACTAGGTATGACACCTAGATCGGAAATGAACTCCTTCATCCAGACTCCTTCATTTGCTGCTTCAGAAGCAGCTATGTACTCCGCTTCACATGTAGATCCCGCCACGACGCTTTGTTTAGAACTGCACCAACTTACAGCTCCACCATTTAATAAAAACACGTATCCGGTTTGCGATTTAGAATCATCCGGATCAGTGTCAAAGCTTGCATCGACGTAACCATTTACGACTAGCTCTTTGTCACCTCCATATACGAAAAACATATCCTTAGTCCTTTTCAGGTATTTCAGGATGTTCTTGACCGCTGTCCAGTGATCCACTCCTGGATTACTTTGGTACCTTCCTGCCAAGCTTATTGCTAAGCATACGTCAGGTCTGGTACACAGCATTGCATACATGATAGAGCCTATGGCTGAAGCATAGGGAACATCTTTCATTTTCTCTCTATCTTCTGCTGTGGTCGGGCATTGAGTTTGACTCAACTTCACACCTTGTAGCACGGGCAAGAACCCTTTCCTTGCCTGATCCATTTTGAACTTTTTCAAAATTTTGTCAAGGTATGTGCTTTGTGAAAGTCCTATTAAGCGTCTTGATCTATCTCTATAGATCTTGATGCCCAATATGTAAGCAGCTTCACCGAGGTCTTTCATTGAAAAACTTTTATTCAAGTATCCCTTTATGCTATCCAAAAATTCTATATCATTTCCAATTAATAGTATGTCATCTACATATAATATCAGAAATGCTACAGAGCTCCCACTCACTTTCTTGTAAATACAGGCTTCTCCAAAAGTCTGTATAAAACCATATGCTTTGATCACACTATCAAAACGTTTATTCCAACTCCGAGATGCTTGCACCAGTCCATAAATGGATCGCTGGAGCTTGCACACTTTGTTAGCACCTTTTGGATCAACAAAACCTTCTGGCTGCATCATATACAACTCTTCTTCCAGAAATCCATTCAAGAATGCAGTTTTGACATCCATTTGCCAAATTTCATAATCATGAAATGCAGCAATAGCTAACATGATTCAGACAGACTTAAGCATCGCTACGGGTGAGAAAGTCTCATCGTAGTCAACCCCTTGAACTTGTCGAAAACCTTTCGTAACAAGTCGAGCTTTATAGACAGTTACATTACCATCAGCGTCAGTCTTCTTCTTAAAGATCCATTTATTCTCAATGGCTTGCCGATCATCGGGCAAGTCGACCAAAGTCCATACTTTGTTTTCATACATGGACCCCATCTCAGATTTCATGGCCTCTAGCCATTTTGCGGAATCTGGGCTCATTATCGCTTCCTCATAGTTCGTAGGTTCATCATGGTCAAGTAACATAACTTCCAGAATAGGATTACCGTACCACTCTGGTGCGGATCTTACTCTGGTAGACCTACGAGGTTCAGTAGAAACTTGATCTGAAGTTTCATGATCAATATCATTAGCTTCCTCACTGATTGGTGTAGTTGTCACAGGAACCGGTTCTTGTGATGAACTACTTTCCAATAAGGGAGTAGATACAGTTATCTCATCAAGTTCTACTTTCCTCCCACTCACTTCTTTCGAGAGAAACTCCTTCTCTAGAAAGGATCCGATTTTAGCAACGAAAATCTTGCCTTCAGATCTGTGATAGAAGGTGTACCCAATAGTTTCTTTTGGGTATCCTATGAAGACACATTTCTCCGATTTGGGTTCGAGCTTATCTGGTTGAAGTTTCTTCACATAAGCATCGCAGCCCCAAACTTTAAGAAACGACAACTTTGGTTTCTTGCCAAACCACAGTTCATAAGGTGTCGTCTCAACGGATTTTGATGGTGCCCTATTTAACGTGAATGCGGCCGTCTCTGAAGCATAACCCCAAAACGATAGCGGTAAATCAGTAAGAGACATCCTAGGTCGCACCATATCCAGTAAAGTATGATTACGATGTCAGGACACACCATTTCGTTGTGGTGTTCCGGGTGGCATGAGTTGCGAAACTATTCCACATTGTTTCAAGTGTAGACCAAACTCGTAACTCAAATATTCTCCTCCACGATCAGATCGTAGAAACTTTATTTTCTTGTTACGATGATTTTCCACTTCACTCTGAAACTCTTTGTGTTGGGGAACGTAGTAATTTCAAAAAAATTCCTATGCACACGCAAGATCATGGTGATGCATAGCAACGAGAGGGGAGAGTGTTGTCTACGTACCCTCGTGGACCTGAAGCGGAAGCGTTGACGCAACGTAGAGGAAGTAGTCGTACGTCATCCCGGTCCAACCGATCCAAGCACCGTTACTCCGGCACCTCCGAGTTCTTGACACACGTACAGCTCGATGGCGCACCCCGGGCTCCGATCCAGCAAAGCTTCGGGGAGGAGTTCCGTCAGCACGACGGCGTGGTGATGATCTTGATGTCAACCGTCGCAGGGCTTCGCCTAAGCACCGCTATAATATGACCGAGGTGTAATATCGTAGAGGGGGGCACCGCACACGACTAAGGAACGATCACGAAGATCAACTTGTGTGTCTATGGGGTGCCCCCTGCCCCCGTATATAAAGGAGTGGAGGAGGGGACGGCCGGCCCTCTCTATGGCGCGCCCTAGGGGAGTCCTACTCCCACCTGGAGTAGGATTCTCCCTTTCCTAGTCCAACTAGGAGTCCTTCCAAGTAGTAGGAGTAGGAGACAAGAAAGGGGAAGAGGGAAGAGAAGGAAGGAGGGGGCTCCGCCCTTCCCCCTAGTCCAATTCGGACTAGTCAATGGGGGGGCGCGCAGCCTGCCTCTCCCTCTCCCCTAAAGCCCAAAAAGGCCCATATACTTCTTCCCCCGTATTCCCGTAACTCCCCGGTACTCCGAAAAATACCCGAATCACTCGGAACCTTTCCGATGTCCGAATATAGTCGTCCAATATATCGATCTTTATGTCTCGACCATTTTGAGACTCCTCGTCATGTCCCCGATCTCATCCGGGACTCCGAACTCCTTTGGTACATCAAAACTCATAAACTCATAATATAACTGTCATTGAAACCTTAAGCGTGCGGACCCTACGGTTCGAGAACAATGTAGACATGACCGAGACACGTCTCCGGTCAATAACCAATAGCGGAACCTGGATGCTCATATTGGTTCCTACATATTCTACGAAGATCTTTATCGGTCAGACCGCATAACAACATACGTTGTTCCCTTTGTCATCGGTATGTTACTTGCCCGAGATTCGATCGTCGGTATCCAATACCTAGTTCAGTCTAGTTACCGGCAAGTCTTTTTACTCGTTCCGTAATACATCATCTCGCAACTAACTCATTAGTTGCATTGCTTGCAAGGCTTATGTGATGTGCATTACCGAGAGGGCCCAGAGATACCTCTCCAACATTCGGAGTGACAAATCCTAATCTCGAAATACGCCAACCCAACAAGTACCTTCGGAGACACCTGTAGAGCACCTTTATAATCACCCAGTTACGTTGTGACGTCTGGTAGCACACAAAGTGTTCCTCCGGTAAACGGGAGTTGCATAATCTCATAGTCATAGGAACATGTATAAGTCATGAAGAAAGCAATAGCAACATACTAAACGATCGGGTGCTAAGCTAACTGAATGGGTCATGTCAATCACATCATTCTCCTAATGATGTGATCACGTTAATCAAATGACAACTCATGTCTATGGCTAGGAAACATAACCATCTTTGATTAACGAGCTAGTCAAGTAGAGGCATACTAGTGACACTCTGTTTGTCTATGTATTCACACATGTATCATGTTTCCGATTAATACAATTCTAGCATGAATAATAAACAATTATCATGAAATAAGGAAATAAATAATAACTTTATTATTGCCTCTAGGGCATATTTCCTTCAGTCTCCCACTTGCACTAGAGTCAATAATCTAGATCACATCACCATGTGATTAACATCGATAGTTCACATCATCATGTGATTAATATCCATAGTTCACATCGCCATGTGACCAACACCCAAAGGGTTTACTAGATTCAGTAATCTAGTTCACATCGCTATGTGATTAACACCCAAAGAGTACTAAGGTGTGATCATGTTTTGCTTGTGAGAGAATCTTAGTCAACTGGTCTTTCACATTCAGATCCATTATGTATTTTGCAATTTTCTATGTCTACAATGCTCTGCACGGAGCTACTCTAGCTAATTGCTCCCACTTTCAATATGTATCCAGATTGAGACTTTAGAGTCATCTGGATCAGTGCCAAAACTTGTATCGACGTAACCCTTTACGATGAACCTTTTATCACCTCCATAATCGAGAAACATCTCCTTATTCCACTAAGGATAATTTTGACCGCTGACCAGTGATCTACTCCTAGATCACTATTGTACTCCCTTGCCAAACTCAGTGTAGGGTATACAATAGATCTGGTACACAGCATGGCATACTTTATAGAACCTATGGCCAAGGCATAGGGAATGACTTTCATTCTCTTTCTATCTTCTGCCGTGGTCAGGTTTTGAGTCTTACTCAATTTCACACCTTGTAACACAGGCAAGAACTCTTTCTTTGACTGTTCCATTTTGAACTACTTCAAAATCTTGTCAAGGTATGTACTCATTGAAAAAACTTAACAAGCGTCTTGATCTATCTCTATAGATCTTGATGCTCAATATGTAAGCAGCTTCATCGAGGTCTTTCTTTGAAAAACTCCTTTCAAACACTCCTTTATGCTTTGCAGAATAATTCTACATTATTTCTGATCTACAATATGTCATTCACATATACTTATCAGAAATGTTGTACTGCTCCCACTCACTTTCTAGTAAATACAGGCTTCACCGCAAGTCTGTATAAAACTATATGCTTTGATCAACTTATCAAAGCGTATATTCCAACTCCGAGATGCTTGCACCAGTCCATAGATGGATCGCTGGAGCTTGCGTATTTTGTCAGCACCTTTAGGATTGACAAAATCTTCTGGTTGCATCATATAGAACTCTTCTTTAAATCCATTAAGGAATGTAGTTTTGTTTATCCATTTGCCAGATTTCATAAAAATGCGGCAATTGCTAACATGATTTGGACAGACTTAAGCATCGCTACGAGTGAGAAAATTTCATCATAGTCAACACCTTGAACTTTGTCAAAAACCTTTTTCGACAAGTCTAGCTTTGTAGATAGTAACACTACTATCAACGTCTGTCTTCCTCTTGAAGATCCATTTATTTTCTATGGTTTGCCGATCATCTGGCAAATCCATCAAAGTCCATACTTTGTTATCATACATGGATCATATCTCAGATTTCATGGCCTCAAGCCATTTCGCGGAATCTGGGCTCATCATCGCTTCCTCATAGTCCGTAGGTTCATCATGGTCTAGTAACATGACTTCCAGAATAGGATTACCATACCACTCTTGTGTGGATCTTACTCTGGTTGATCTACGAAGTTCAGTAACAACTTGATCTGAAGTTTCATGATCATCATCATTAACTTCCTCACTAATTGGTGTAGGTGTCACAGGAACCGATTTCTGTGATGAACTACTTTCCAATAAGGGAGCTGGTACTGTTACCTCATCAAGTTCTACTTTCCTCCCACTCACTTCTTTCGAGAGAAACTCCTTCTCTAGAAAGGATCCATTTTTAGCAACGAATGTCTTGCCTTCGGATCTGTGATAGAAGGTGTACCCAACAGTCTCCTTTGGGTATCCTATGAAGACATATTTCTCCGATTTGGGTTTGAGCTTATCAGGATGAAACTTTTTCATATAAGCATCACAACCTCAAACTTTAAGAAACGACAACTTTGGTTTCTTGCCAAACCACAGTTCAGATTGTGTCGTCTCAATGGACTTAGATGGTGCCCTTTTTAACGTGAATGCAGCTGTCTTTAATGCATAACCCCAAAATGATAGCGGTAAATCAGTAAGAGACATCATAGATCGCACCATATCTAGTAAAGTATGATTACGACGTTTGGACACACCATAACGTTGTGGTGTTCCAGGTGGCGTGAGCTGTGAAACTATTCCACATTGTTTTAATTGAAGACCAAACTCGTAACTCAAATATTCGTCTCCGCGATCAGATAGTAGAAATTTTATTTTCTTGTTACGATGATTTTTCCACTTCACTCTGAAATTCTTTGAACCTTTCAACTATTTCAGACTTATGTTTCATCAAGTAGATATACCCATATCTGCTCAAATCATCTTGTGAAGGTCAGAAAATAACGATACTTGCCACGAGCCTTAACACTCATCGGATCGCATACATCAGTATGTATTATTTCCAATAAGTCAGTTGCTCGCTCCACTGTTCCGGAGAACGGAGTCTTAGTCATCTTACCCATGAGGCATGGTTCGCAAGCATCAAGTGATTCATAATCAAGTGATTCCAAAATCCCATCAGCATGTAGTTTCTTCATGCGCTTTACACTAATATGACCTAAACGGCAGTGCCACAAATAAGTTGCACTATCATTATTAACTTTGCATCTTTTGGTTTCAATGTTATGAATATGTGTATCACTACGATCGAGATCCAATGAACCATTTTCATTGGGTGTGTAACCATATAAGGTTTTATTCATGTAAACAGAACAACAGTTTATTCTCTTACTTAAATGAATAACCGTATTGCAATAAACACGATCAAATCATATTCATGCTCAACGCAAACACCAAATAACATTTATTTAGGTTCAACACTAATCCCGAAAGTATAGGGAATGTGCGATGATGATCATATTAATCTTGAAACTACTTTCAACACACATCGTCACTTCACCCTTAACTAGTTTATGTTTATTCTGCAACTCCCGTTTCGAGTACTACTCTTAGCAACTGAACCAGTACCAAATACCGAGGGGTTGCTATAAACACTAGTAAAGTACACATCAATAACATGTATATCAAATATACCTTTGTTCACTTTGCCATCCTTCTTATCCGCCAAATACTTGGGGTAGTTCTGCTTCCAGTGACCAGTCCCTTTGCAGTAGAAGCACTTAGTCTCAGGCTTAGGTCCAAACTTGGGCTTCTTCACTTGAGCAGCAACTTGCTTGTCGTTCTTCTTGAAGTTCCCTTCTATCCCTTTGCCCTTTTCTTGAAACTAGTGGTCCTGTTAACCATCAACACTTGATATTCTTTCTTGATTTCTACCTTCATCGATTTCATCATCATGAAAAACTCGGGAATCATTTTCATCATCCCTTGCATACTATAATTCATCACGAAGTTCTACTAAATTGGTGATGGTGACTAGAGAATTCTGTCAATCACTATCTTATCTGGAAGATTAACTCCCACTTGATTCAAGCGATTGTAGTACCCAGACAATCTGAGCACATGCTCACTAGTTGAGCGATTCTCCTCCATCTTTTAGCTATAGAACTTGTTGGAGACTTCATATCTCTCAACTCGGGTATTTGCTTGAAATATTAACTTGAACTCCTGGAACATCTCATATGGTCCATGACGTTCAAAACGTCTTTGAAGTCCCGATTCTAAGCCGTTAAGCATGGTGCACTAAACTATCAAGTAGTCATCATATTGAGCTAGCCAAACGTTCATAACGTCTGCATCTGCTCCTGCAATAGGTCTGTCACCTAGCGGTGCATTAAGGACATAATTCTTCTGTGCAGCAATGAGGATAAACCTCCGATCACGGATCCAATCCGCATCATTACTACTAACATTTTTCAACACAATTTTCTCTAGGAACATATCAAAAACAAACATATGAAAGCAACAACGCGAGCTATTGATCTACAACATAATTTGCAAAATACTACCAGGACTAAGTTCATGATAAATTAAAGTTCAATTAATCATATTACTTAAGAACTCCCACTTAGACAGACATCTCTCTAGTCATCTAAGTGATCACGTGATCCAAATCAACTAAACCATAACCGATCATCACGTGAGATGGAGTAGTTTTCAATGGTGAACATCACTATGTTGATCATATCTACTATATGATTCACGCTCGACCTTTCGGTCTCCGTGTTCCGAGGCCATATCTGCATATGCTAGGCTCGTCAAGTTTAACCTGAGTATTCCGCGTGTGCAAAACTGGCTTCCACCCGTTGTAGATGGACGTAGAGCTTATCACACCCGATCATCACGTGGTGTCTGGGCACGACGAACTTTGGCAACGGTGCATACTCAGGGAGAACACTTCTTGATAATTAGTGAGAGATCATCTTAAAATGCTACCGTCAATCAAAGCAAGAATAAGATGTATAATAGATAAACATCATATGCAATCAAAATATGTGACATGATATGGCCATGATCATCTTGCGCCTTTGATCTCCATCTCCAAAGTACTGTCATGATTCTATCGTCACCGGCACGACACCATGATCTTCATCATCTTGATCTATATCAATGTGTCATCACATGGATGTCTCACCAACTATTGCTCTTGCAACTATTGCTATCGTATAGCGATAAAGTAAAGCAATTATTTGGAACTTGCATCTTATGCAACAAAGAGACATCCATAGGGCTTCTACCAGTTGCCGATAACTTCAAGAAAACATGATCATCTCATACAACAACTTATATCTTATCACGTCTTGACCATATCACATCACAACATGCCCTGCAAAAACAAGTTAGACGTCCTCTACTTTGTTGTTGCAAATTTTACGTGGCTGTTACGGGCTGAGCAAGAACCGTTCTTACCTACGCATCAAAACCACAACGATAGTTCGTCAAGTTAGTGTTGTTTTAACCTTCGCAAGGACCGGGCATAGCCACACTCGGTTCAACTAAAGTTGGAGAAACTGACACCCGTCAGCCACCTGTGTGCAAAGCACGTCGGTAGAACCAGTCTCGCGTAAGCGTACCCGTAATGTCGGTCCGGGCCGCTTCATCCAACAATACCGCCGAACCAAAGTATGACATGCTGGTAAGCAGTATGACTTGTATCGCCCACAACTCACTTGTGTTCTACTCATGCATATAAAATCAACGCATAAAACCTGGCTTTGATGCCACTATTGGGGAACATAGTAATTTCAAAAAATTTCCTACGCACACGCAAGATCATGGTGATGCATAGCAACGAGAGGGGAGAGTGTTGTCTACGTACCCTCGTAGACCTGAAGCGGAAGCGTTGACGCAACATAGAGGAAGTAGTCGTACGTCTTCCCGGTCCAACCGATCCAAGCACCGTTACTCCCGCACCTCCGAGTTCTTGACACACGTACAGCTCGATGGCGCACCCTGGGCTCCGATCCAGCAAAGCTTCGGGGAGGAGTTCCGTTAGCACGACGGCGTGGTGACGATCTTGATGTTCAACCATCGCAGGGCTTCGCCTAAGCACCGCTACAATATGACCGAGGTGTAATATCATGGAGGGGGGCACCGCACACTGCTAAGGAACGATCACGAAGATCAACTTGTGTGTCTATGGGGTGCCCCCTGCCCCCGTATATAAAGGAGTGGAGGAGGGGAGGGCCGGCCCTCTCTATGGCGCGCCCTAGGGGAGTCCTACTCCCACCGGGAGTAGGATTCCCCCTTTCCTAGTCCAACTAGGAGTCCTTCCAAGTAGTAGGAGTAGGAGACAAGGAAGGGGAAGAGGGAAGAGAAGGAAGGAGGGGGCGCCGCCCCTCCCCCTAGTCCAATTCGGACTAGTCAATGGGGGGGGGGCGCAGCCTGCCTCTCCCTCTCCCCTAAAGCCCAAAAAGGCCCATATACTTCTTCCCCCGTATTCCCGTAACTCCCCGGTACTCCGAAAAATACCCGAATCACTCGGAACCTTTCCGATGTCCGAATATAGTAGTCCAATATATCGATCTTTACGTCTCGACCATTTCGAGACTCCTCGTCATGTCCCCGATCTCATCCGGGACTCCGAACTCCTTCGGTACATCAAAACTCATAAACTCATAATATAACTGTCATCGAAACCTTAAGCGTGCGGACCCTACGGTTCGAGAACAATGTAGACATGACCGAGACACGTCTCCGGTCAATAACCAATAGCGGAACCTGGATGCTCATATTGGTTCCTACATATTCTACGAAGATCTTTATCGGTCAGACCGCATAACAACATACGTTGTTCCCTTTGTCATCGGTATGTTACTTGCCCGAGATTCGATCGTCGGTATCCAATACCTAGTTCAATCTAGTTACCGGCAAGTCTCTTTACTCGTTCCGTAATACATCATCTCGCAACTAACTCATTAGTTGCATTGCTTGCAAGGCTTATGTGATGTGCATTACCGAGAGGGCCCAGAGATACCTCTCCAACATTCGGAGTGACAAATCCTAATCTCGAAATACGCCAACCCAACAAGTACCTTCGGAGACACCTGTAGAGCACCTTTATAATCACCCAGTTATGTTGTGACGTTTGGTAGCACACAAAGTGTTCCTCCGGTAAACGGGAGTTGCATAATCTCATAGTCATAGGAACATGTATAAGTCATGAAGAAAGCAATAGCAACATACTAAACGATCGGGTGCTAAGCTAACTGAATGGGTCATGTCAATCACATCATTCTCCTAATGATGTGATCCCGTTAATCAAATGACAACTCATGTCTATGGCTAGGAAACATAACCATCTTTGATTAACGAGCTAGTCAAGTAGAGGCATACTAGTGACACTCTGTTTGTCTATGTATTTACACATGTATCATGTTTCCGATTAATACAATTCTAGCATGAATAATAAACAATTATCATGAAATAAGGAAATAAATAATTACTTTATTATTGCCTCTAGGGCATATTTCCTTCACTTTGAACTTTTCAAATGTTTCAGATTTGTGTTTCATTAAGTAGATATACCCATATCTGCTCAAATCATCTGTGAAGGTGAGAAAATAACGATATCCGCCGCGAGCCTCAACATTCATTGGACCACAAACATCAGTATGTATGATTTCCAACAAATCAGTTGTTCACTCCATAGTTCCGGAGAACGGTGTTTTAGTCATCTTGCCCGTAAGGCACGGTTCGCAAGTACCAAGTGATTCATAATCAAGTGATTCCAAAAGCCCATCAGTATGGAGTTTCTTCATGCGCTTTACACCGATATGACCTAAACGGCAGTGCCACAAATAAGTTGCACTATCATTATCAACTCTGCATCTTTGGGTTTCAACACTATGAATATGTGTATCACTACTATCGAGATTCAATAAAAATAGACCACTCTTCAAGGGTGCATGACCATAAAAGATATTACTCATATAAATAGAACAACCATTATTCTCTGATTTAAATGAATAACCGTCTCGCATCAAACAAGATCCAGATATAATGTTCATGCTCAACGCTGGCACCAAATAACAATTATTTAGGTCTAAAACTAATCCCGATGGTAGATGTAGAGGTAGCGTGCCGACCGCGATCACATCGACTTTGGAACCGTTTCCCACGCGCATCGTCACCTCGTCCTTAGCCAATCTTCGCTTAATCCGTAGTCCCTGTTTCGAGTTGCAAATATTAGCAACAGAACTAGTATCAAATACCCAGGTGCTACTGCGAGCATTAGTAAGGTACACATCAATAACATGTATATCACATATACCTTTGTTCACTTTGCCATCCTTCTTATCCGCCAAATACTTGGGGCAGTTCCGCTTCCAGTGTCCAGTCTGCTTGCAGTAGAAGCACTCAGTTTCAGGCTTAGGTCCAGACTTGGGTTTCTTCTCTTGAGCAGCAACTTGCTTGCCGTTCTTTTTGAAGTTCCCCTTCTTCTTCCCTTTGCCCTTCTTCTTGAAACTAGTGGTTTTGTTAACCATCAACACTTGATGCTCCTTCTTGATTTCTACCTCCGCGGATTTTAGCATTGCGAAGAGCTCGGGAATAGTCTTGTTCATCCCTTGCATATTATAGTTCATCACGAAGCTCTTGTAGCTTGGTGGCAGTGATTGGAGAATTCTGTCAATGACACTATCATCAGGAAGATTAACTCCCAGTTGAATCAAGTGATTATTATACCCAGACATTTTGAGTATGTGTTCACTGACAGAACTATTCTCCTCCATCTTGCAGCTGTAGAACTTATTGGAGACTTCATATCTCTCAATTCGGGCATTTGCTTGAAATATTAACTTCAACTCCTGGAACATCTCATATGCTCCATGACGTTCAAAACGTCGTTGAAGACCCGGTTCTAAGCTGTAAAGCATGGCATACTGAACTATCGAGTAGTCATCAGCTTTGCTCTGCCAGACGTTCTTAACGTCGTCAGTTGCATCAGCAGCAGGCCTGGCACCCAGCGGTGCTTCCAGGACATAATTTTTCTGTGCAGCAATGAGGATAATCCTCAGGTTACGGACCCAGTCTGTGTAATTGCTACCATCATCTTTCAACTTTGCTTTCTCAAGGAACGCATTAAAATTCAACGGAACAACAACACGAGCCATCTATCTACAAACAAACATAGACAAGCAAAATACTATCAGGTACTAAGTTCATGATAAATTTAAGTTCAATTAATCATATTACTTAAGAACTCCCACTTAGACAGACATCTCTTTAGTCATCTAAGTAATCACGTGATCCAAATCAACTAAACCATGTCCGATCATCACGTGAGATGGAGTAGTTTCAATGGTGAACATCACTATGTTGATCATATCTACTATATGATTCACGTTCGACCTTTCGGTCTCCGTGTTCCGAGGCCATATCTGTATGTGCTAGGCTCGTCAAGTATGACATGAGTATACCGCGTGTGCAACTGTTTTGCACCCGTTGTATTTGAACGTAGAGCCTATCACACCCGATCATCACGTGGTGTCTCAGCACGAAGAACTTTCACAACGGTGCATACTCAGGGAGAACACTTCTTGATTATTAGTGAGAGATCATCTTAAAATGCTACCATCAATCAAAGCAAGATAAGATGCATAAAGGATAAACATCACATGCAATCAATATAAGTGATATGATATGGCCATCATCATCTTGTGCTTGTGATCTCCATCTTCGAAGCACCGTCATGATCACCATCGTCACCGGCGCGACACCTTGATCTCCATCGTAGCATCATTGTCGTTATCGCTTAGTGATAAAGTAAAGCAATTACAGGGCGTCTGCATTTCATACAATAAAGTGACAACCATATGGCTCCTGCCAGTTGCCGATAACTTCGGTTACAAAACATGATCATCTCATACAATAAAATATAGCATCACGTCTTAAACATATCACATCACAACATGCCCTGCAAAAACAAGTTAGACGTCCTCTACTTTGTTGTTGCAAATTTTACGTGGCTGCTACGGGCTTTAGCAAGAACCGTTCTTACCTACGCATCAAAAACCACAACGATAGTTCATCAAGTTAGTGATGTTTTAACCTTCGCAAGGACCGGGCGTAGCCATACTTGATTCAGCTAAAGTGAGAGAGACAGACACCCGCCAGCCACCTTTAAGCACGAGTGCTCGTAACGATGAAACCAGTCTCGCGTAAGCGTACGCGTAATGTCGGTCCGGGCCGCTTCATCTCACAATACCGCCGAACCAAAGTATGACATGCTGGTAAGCAGTATGACTTGTATCGCCCACAACTCACTTGTGTTCTACTCGTGCATATAACATCAACGCATAAAACCTAGGCTCTGATACCACTGTTGGAGAACGTAGTAATTTCAAAATTTTCCTACACACACGCAAGATCATGGTGATGGTATAGCAACAAGAGGGGAGAGTGTTGTCCACGTACCCTCGTAGACCATAAGCGGAAGCGTTAGCACAACACGGTTGATGTAGTCGTACGTCTTCACGATCCGACCGATCCAAGCACCGAACGTACGGCACCTCCGGAGTTGAGTTCCGTCAGCACGACGGCATGGTGACGATGGTGATGTTCTACCGGCGCAGGGCTTCGCCTAAACTCCGCGACGATACGACCGAGGTGGAATATGGTGGAGGGGGGCACCACACACGGCTAAGGAACGATTCGTAGATCAACTTGTGTGTCTATGGGGTGCCCCCCGCCCCCATATATAAAGGAGCCAGGGGGAGGAGGCGCCGGCCGAGGAGGGCGCGCCAAATGGGGGAGTCCTACTCCCACCGGGAGTAGGACTCCCTTCTTTCCTAGTTGGAGTAGGAGAAGGGGGGAAGGAGGAGGAAGAGGGGAAGGAAAGGGGGGGCGCCGCCCCCCTTCCCTTGTCCTATTCGGACTAGGAAGGGGAGGGGCGCGCGGCCCCCTCCTGCCTCCTTCCTCTTCTCCCTCGAGGCCCATGTAGGCCCAATAACCCCCCGGGGGGTTCCGGTAACCTCCCGGTACTCCGGTAAAATGCCGTTTTCACCCAGAACGATTCCGATGTCCAAATATAGGCTTCCAATATATCGATCTTTATGTCTCGACCATTTCGAGACTCCTCATCATGTCCGTGATCACATCCGGGACTCCGAACAAACTTTGGTACATCAAAACTTATAAACTCATAATAAAACTGTCATCATAACGTTAAGCGTGCGGACCCTACGGGTTCGAGAACTATGTAGACATGACCTAGAACTATTCTCGGTCAATAACCAATAGCGGAACCTGGATGCCCATATTGGTTCCTACATATTCTACGAAGATCTTTATCGGTCAAACCGCATAACAACATACATTGTTCCCTTTGCCATCGGTATGTTACTTGCCCGAGTTTGATCGTCGGTATCCAATACCTAGTTCAATCTCGTTACCGGCAAGTCTCTTTACTCGTTACGTAATGCATCATCCCGTAACCAACTCATTGGTCACATTGCTTGCAAGGCTTATAGTGATGTGCATTACCGAGAGGGCCCAGAGATACCTCTCCGACAATCGGAGTGACAAAACCTAATTTCGAAATACGCCAACTCAACATGTACCTTCAGAGACACCTGTAGTACTCCTTTATAATCACCCAGTTACGTTGTGACATTTGGTAGTACCCAAAGTGTTCCTCCGGTAAACGGGAGTTGCATAATTCTCATAGTTACAGGAACATGTATAAGTCATGAAGAAAGCAATAGCAATATACTAAATGATCAAGTGCTAGGCTAACGGAATGGGTCATGTCAATCACATTATTCTTCTAATGATGTGATCCCATTAATCAAATGACAACACATGTCTATGGTTAGGAAACATAACCATCTTTGATTAATGAGCTAGTCAAGTAGAGGCATACTAGTGACTATATGTTTGTCTATGTATTCACACATGTATCATGTTTCTGGTTAATACAATTCTAGCATGAATAATAAACATTTATCATGATATGAGGAAATAAATAATAATTTTATTATTGCCTCTAGGGCATATTTCCTTCAGTTTGAGTAGTTCACCACAAACCTATGGGTCCATAGCTCGTAGCTAGATGGCTTCTTCTCCATCTTTCATATTCAATACAATGTTCTCCTCAATCTTCTTGGAGGTCTATCCGATGTAATCTTCTATTGCAGTGTGTTTCTTGGGATCCGATGAATTGTGGGTTTATGATCAGATTATTCATTGAAAGTAATTGAGTATTTTCTTAACTTCATTATGCATGATTATGTTAGATTTGTATTTCTCTTCGATCCATCCATTTGGTTTGGCCAACTAGACTGATTTATCTTCAGTGGGAGAGGTGCTTTGTAGTGGGTTCAATCTTGCGGTGTCCTCACTGAAGGAAATATGCCCTAGAGGCAGTAACAAAGTTATTATTTTATATTTTTGTATATCATGATAATTGTTTGTTATTAATGGTAGAATTGTATTAACTGGAACTTGATACATGTGTGGATACATAGACAAAACACCGTGTCCCTAGTAAGCCTCTACAACCGATGGGACCTGTCTTGGGTGGAACTCATATGGAACAAGTACTACAGTCACAAGATCCCCCATGCAGCTGACCCCTACGGTTCTTTCTGCTAGCGAGATGTGATGAAACTCATGCCGGTTTATCGAGGGATTACCAAAGCCCAAGTGCACACAGGTGAGGACATTCTTTTTTGGAAGGATTTATGGATTGATGGTATTCTATCAGAAACACACCTGCGGGCTTTCTCGTTCGCCATTCAGGAGGATCTTTCAGTCAAAGATTTCTTGGGGACCACGACACTGGGGGAAACGTTCCACCTATCATTATCGGTTCAGGCACATGCAGAGACAAGGGATCTTCAACTGCTGGTCTATGCCATTGAACTTCAGGACAGCCTTTCTGCTGCTGATAAGTGGAACTGCACATGGGGGACTGAGACGTACTCGGCCAGCAAATACTACAACTTCTACTTTAGGGATGTTCGGGCCCACCAGGCCTATAAATGGCTATGGAAATCCAAAGTTACCATGAAAATCAAGGTTTTTGGTTGGTTCCTACTGTCTGACAGGCTCAACACCAGAAACATGTTGAAACGTAGGCACTACAACATTGGCAACGACTATACCTGCCCCCTCTGCGAGTCCAACTTGGAAGAAACAGTAGAACATCTCTTCTTTGAATGCACCTTCAGCAAAAACTGTTGGTCTGACATTGGCGTTTGCTGGAGTTCACAAGGCTCACGATTGGATTGGATAAACACAGCTAAAATTTCATGGAACAAGCCAATGTTCATGGCAATCTTCTTACAAGCAGCTTGGAGCATCTGGAAGGAAAGAAATAATAAGGTCTTTAGAGGAATAACACCCACGAAAGCATCCTGGAGCTCGAGATTAAAAGTTGATGTCTCCCTCACCAACGAAAGCATCCTGGAGCTCGAGATTAAAAGTGGATCTCTCCCTCCTAACTCATAGAGTTGGAGAAAAGCATATCTCCTTTCTAAACCCTTTTGTAGCTTCTTTATACTTTCATACTTCGCCAGCCCTCCCCAAAGGGGATGGCATGTACAAACCATATGTACCTCCACCCCATTTATTAATTTAATTACACAGTAGGAGGCTCTCCTACTGTTTCAGGTGTCAAAAAAAATCAAAGATGGTTAAGTTTCCTAACCATAGACATGTGTTGTCATTTGATGAATGGGATCACATCATTAGGAGAATGATGTGATGGACAAGACCCATCCGTTAGCTTAGCATATTGATTATTCGGTTTTATTGCTACTGCTTTCTTCATGTCAAATACATATTCCTTTGACTACGAGATTATGCAACTCCCGGATAGCGGAGGAATACCTTGTTGATACATCTCCAACATATCTATAATTTATGAAGTATTAATGATGTTATAATACCATTCTTGGATGTTTTACAATTATTTTATAGCAACTTTATATCATTTTTTGGGACTAACCTATTGACCCAGTGCCCAGTGCCAGCTGCTGTTTTTTGCTTGTTTTTTACATCGCAGGAAATCAATACCAAACAGAGTCCAAACACCGCGAAACTTTTTGTGGATTTTTTAAGGACCAGAAGACATCCAATAGGCCAGAGTAGCACCTAGGGGGTGCCCCGAGAGGGGCGCAACCCACTAGGGTGCGCCTGGGCCCCCAGGCGCACCCCGGTGGGTTGTGCCCAGCTCGGTGGCCTCCCGTACCCCCTCTTTGCCCTATAAATTCCCAAATATTCCAAAAACCCTCGCAGATACCCTAGATCAGAAGTTCCGCTGCCGCAAGCCTCTGTATCCATGAGAAACCAATCTAGACCCCATTTTTGCACCCTGCTGGAGGGGGCAATCATCACCGGTGGCCATCTTCATCATCCCTGCGGCCACCATGATGAGGAGGGAGTAGTCCACCTTCGGGGCTGAGGGTTTGTACTAGTAGCTATGTGTTTTGCTTGGAGCTTCTTGTATGAAATGAGTCTTTGCTTTTTAGTTTAACACAATAATCCCTGTTGTACACACCTTTTGGGAGAGACACACATGAACCGGAATTTATTAGAATACTCTATGTGCTTCACTTATATCTTTTGAGCTAAACAATTTTGCTCTAGTGCTTCACTTATATTTTTTAGAGCATGGCGGTGGTTTTATTTTGTAGAAGTTATTGATCTCTCATGCTTCACTTATATTATTTTGAGAGTCTTTTAGAACAGCATGGTATTTGCTTTGGTTATAAAATTGGTCCTAATATGATGGGCATCCAAGTTGTGTATAATAAAAGCTATCATATAGAGTGCATTAAACAATATGATCAATTTCATACTTGATAATTGTTTTGAGATATAAAGGTGGTAATGTTAGAGTCATGCTAGTTGGGTAATTATGAAACTGAGAAATACTTGTGTTAAAGTTGGCAAGTCTCGTAGAATGCACGTAAGGTAAAAGTTATGTAACAAATTTGTAGCATGGGGTGTTCTTTGATTGCCTTCCTTATGAGTGGAGGTCGGGATCGCACGATGGTTAACTCCTACCAACCCTTCCCCTAGGAGCATGCGTAGTAGTACTTTGCTTCGAGGGCTAATAAACTTTTCCAATAAGTATATGAGTTCTTTATGACTAATGTGAGTCCATGGATTATACACACTCTTACCCTTCCATCATTGCTAGCCTCTACGGTACCGTGCATTGCCCTTTCTCACCTTGAGAGTTGGTGCAAACTTCGCCGGTGCATCCAAACCCCGTGATACGATATGCTCTATCACACATAAACCTCCTTATATCTTCCTCAAAACAACCACCATACCTACCTATTATGGCATTTCCATAGCCATTCAGAGATGTATTGCCATGCAACTTTCCACCGTTCCGTTTATTATGACACGCTCCATCATTGTCATATTGCTTTTGCATGATCATGTAGTTGACATCGTATTTGTGGCAAAGCCACCTTTATAATTCTTTCATACATGTCGCTCTTGATTCATTGCATATCCCGGTACACCGCCGAAGGCATTCACATAGAGTCATATTTTGTTCTAAGTATTGAGTTGTAATTCTTGAGTTGTAAATAAATAGAAGTGTGGTGATTTCCATTATTAGAGCATTGTCCCAAGTGAGGAAAGGATGATGGAGACTATGATTCCCCCACAAGTCGGGATGAGACTCCGGAGTTTATGAAAAATAAAAGAGGCCAAAGAAGCCCAAATAAAAAAAAAGAGGCCAAAGAAGCCCACCAAAATAAAAAAATGAGAGAAAAAGAGAGAAGGGACAATGTTACTATCCTTTTTCCACACTTGTGCTTCAAAGTAGCACCATGATCTTCATGATAGAGAGTCTCCTATGTTGTCACTTTCATATACTAGTGGGAATTTTTCATTATAGAACTTGGCTTGTATATTCCAATGATGGGCTTCCTAAAAATGCCCTAGGTCTTCGTGAGCATGCAAGTTAGATGCACACCCGCTTAGTTTCTTTTGTTGAGCTTTCATACATTTATATCTCTAGTGCATCCATTGCATGGCAATCCCTACACCTCACATTGACATCAATTGATGGGCATCTCCATAGCCCGTTGATTAGCCGCGTCAATCTTGCGGTGTCCTTTCCCAGTGACAGCAAGGGCAGCAAGGCACGTATTGTATTGTTGCCATCGAGGATAAAAAGATGGGGTTTATATCATATTGCTTGAGTTTATCCCTCTACATCATGTCATCTTTCCTAATGCGTTACTCTGTTCTTATGAACTTAAAATTCTCATAACTATGCACTTTTCTATCAATTGCTCGACAGTAATTTGTTCACCCACCGTAATACTTATGCTATCCTGAGAGAAGCCACTAGGAAACCTATGGCCCTCGGGTCTATTTTCCATCATATAAGTTTCTGAGCTACTTTATTTTGCGATCTTTACTTTCCAATCTATATCATAAAAATACCAAAAATATTTATCTTGTTATTATCTCTATCAGATCTCACTTTTGCAAGTGGCCGTGAAGAGATTGACAACCCCTTTATCGCGTTGGTTGCGAGATTCTTATTTGTTTGTGTAGGTACGAGGGACTTGCGTGTAGCCTCCTACTGGATTGATACCTTGGTTCTCAAGAATTAAGGGAAATACTTACGCTACTTTGCTGCATCACCCTTTCCACTCAAGGGAAAACCAACGCAGTGCTCAAGAGGTAGCAGGGATGTTCACGGTTAGGTCAGTGTACAGGATGACCATTCATACGAGAAACAGAAGAGAGGCTTGGCTAGAAGGAAACCCGGGATCTGCAAACATTGAAAAGGAACAAAAGGACTGGACCAAATTATGGAAGCACAAAATCCCGGGGAACATAAAGGTTTTTGCATGACGGCTAGCGAGGCAGAGCTTGCCAACTGCAGACGTCCTCCATCATAGGAACATGTCGACAGAGAACAATTGTTTGGCGTGTGAAATGATTGACTCATGGCGTCATTCTCTACTTGATTGTAGATTGGCAAGGTGTGTCTGGATGCTGATGGATGAAGGCATGTATGAACGGCTGCGCTCATGCGGAGAGCCAAAAGCAAAAAATTGGTTGTTTACAATGGAAGACCATTTAACTCATGAGGAATACACGAGGATGATTGTCACTCTATGGGCCCTGTGGAAAGCACGGAGAGATTTGATTCATGAGGACATCCATCACAGTCCGTTTGCAACTAGCTCTTTTATTACACGTTTTCTAGACGAACTTGAGCTTTTAAATGAGGGCGATCAGCTGGCTAGCAAAGGATGTGTGAGTATGAGACGAACTAGCTGGATCCCTCCACCTGTTGGGGTAGCCAATGGTAATTATGATGGGCCAGTCTCACTGGCTACACGCCGATGTTCTGCTGCTGCTATTTTCAGGAGAGAAGATGACATCTTCATGGGGGCCTCTGTACTTGTCTCAGAGGGGATATGCGATCCTACCTGTTTGGAGGCAATGGCCTGCCGAGAAGCTCTCTGCCTTAAGCAAGATCTCCATGTGGGTGCCTCTGTTACAGCATCTGATTGTGCCGGGTAGTGTGTTGCATTAATGAGGGCACTCTTGGTCCTAATGCCATGGTGATTGAAGAGATTCGACGAGTGCTGCAGGGAAGAAGGGACATTGTTTTTTTGTCATGAACACAGGGAAACAAACGTAGATGCTCACAATATTGCTAGGAATTCCCTGGTGCTAAAGCCAGGTCGGTATGTTTGGCTTTTGGAGCCCCCGAACTATGTAAACATTGTTATTTCTAATTGATAAAGTTAGGGTGTTTCGCTAAAAAAACGGAGCCAAATTTTAAACGGCCTCCTTAGCTGTTCGATTAGAGCTGCCCAGCCGTTTGATTTAATCCAGCCAGCATAAAATTGACTCTGTCCTCCGTCGCTCGTCGTCAACACCCCAGTCCTCCCCTCCTCTCGTGTACGGTGTACCTGCACCGGCCATGCACCATTATCGCCTTGCAGTAGCCGCCACAGCAACCGATCAACTCCCCCACAACAAAACAACCTGTTGCATTTCACTCCAGGGGAGGACAGTGGAACTCGGGAGGGAAGTGCCACAGGGAGACCGAGCCCATATTCAACCATACTTAAGTACCCTGGAGCAGGTCATGAGCCGGATGAAGACCCCAGTGATTCAGGCTCCAAGTGGGACCGTTCGCGGGTTGCCCACTTATGCCCGCAGCGTCCCACTAAGTTATGCGGGTTTTCCCGGCTTGTCCACAACAACGATGCAGATTAAGTGGCGTCCGCATAAGCCCACATAAACCCACATAATGCCATGACTGCTTAATGTGTACGCTTGAGATGGACCACGCGGCGTGGTGCTAGTGCAGGGCTTGAATGGCGGCAACGCCCGGTCCTGCGATCTTGCGGCGCTGCTAGCTTAGCCAAGCGAGAGAGCTAGACGGAGGTGTGGACGTGTGGTTCGACAAGGGTGTACGTACGAGCGCGGTACGCGGCGACGGGCCTCTGGCAAAGCTCTTCTCCATGGGCGTGCGAGGGGAGGAATCCAACGGAGCAGCGCCTTCTCTGTCGCGGCAGAGCGGGACGACGTATGGACGCGGAGCTAGCGGCGGAGCTCCAGCTGCCGCACGCCTCGGCCTCACACACGCCGTAATCCCTCCTTGATTTCCGCCAGCTCATGGTGTGGTCGTAGGTGAGGTCGTAGGTGAGGATGTGGGCAGAGGTAGATTTCGTGGGACTGCCCGCAAAGTCCACATAATTTTGACGCGAACAAGCAGGCGTCCACGAAAGCAATTTTAGTGGGCTTAGAAATAGACGCCGTGGGCAGCCCATGTCCACTTGCAGCCTGACCAGTGATATACCTCAACATCAGCCGGCTCACCGACTACCGGAAGGACGGCCACCCATCGGTGTACCGGATGTGGTACGACACGGAGGAGGAGCGGCTGGCGGCGGTGACCAAGCAGGACTGCAGCCACTGGTGCCTGCCAGAACCGTGGAACGAGCTGATGTATGCCTCGCTGCTCCAGGCAGGAAAAGGCCCCTGGAGACTATGATAGATGGTTACATGAATTTTATTTATCCTTTTTATAGCTTGTGATGGGTAGATAAGATTTACAAGTAGTTCTGTGATTAGAGGTGGATAAACTTGCAGGAAATCATGCATTCAGTTATTAGCAGCTAAATGTCTTACATTATGGGACGGAAAGAATAATAATCATTACAAGGCGGCGGCATTTTAGATACTGCTCCCTGTGTAAACCGATATAAGACTTTAGATCACTACTTTAGTGATCTAAAAGGTCTCATATTAGTTTACAAAGGTAGTACTTTACATATATAGCATAATACTCCCTCTGTTCTTAAATATAAATCTTTCTAGAGATTACAATATGGACTGGTACGAAGAAAAATGAGTGAATCTATGCCCTAAAATATGTCTATATACATCCGTATGTCGCCTATATTGAAATCTCTAATATTTAGGAACGGAGGGAGTAAGTGATAGTAGACACAAATAGTCCGATAACATTAGTCGATTCACAAATAGTTGGACAGATTAACTAATCAAAAAGAAATAATTCTGCAGTTCTGCAAACCGCATGCAAGACATAAACAGATAAAATTGGGCAAGAGGTACAGGACAGATTTATACTACTAATCAAAGACAAATAATTCTGCAGCCCAGAACATCCACGGCACAAGAGCCGTCAAACATGTCCTTCTAAGAGGATATCCCTCTTGTGCTTAGCAAGTTGGGACCAAGCGACAGTTATCTCCACCTTAGAGTCACCAATCTCACATATCGCTCGACTTATGTTGCAGTATTTGGTCCTGAACCTGACACTACCTTGTCTAGCAATAGCATCACCAGACTGTGAGTAGGCTTGTATGACAAACTGCAGGCTTTCTTCAAGTTCTACAGAAACAACATGCCTTGACAGATCAATGTAACCATCCGAGCCCATTGGCATTTCTCCACCATCATCAGAACGATGAGAATCAACCAACACAACTTGCCTGGATAGGGAGTCCGTAACTTCCTGTGGTGGCGAGGAGCACATAATCCGCCCGCCATATTCAAAAGGCCAAGGCGCCCCTTCAACAACACGCGCACTCAAGATAGTAGCCTGGACTGTCTCTGTAAGTCGCTCATAGCTCAATTCTACTGTGCAAAAGCTGTTGCTGGAGAACGTGGTATGTAAACCTTCATGGTAACCACCGGCGTAAGTAAAGCGATGACTCATCAATGCTCTGTCGCGAGACCTTGATGAGCCCTTTACTTTCAGTTGGACTTCGAAATCAACATCGTCCACAGCCACAATTGCACGGGACGGGCCAGTCAAGCGCAAAAAAGGATCCTACAGGCATCATAATCATCATTATAGTTGAATCGAATGAACGAATGCACATGCAGGAAAAGAAGGGGGAAATTAAGAGAAATACTGTGTAATATGGTACATACCTCTGGAGTTAGTTTTTGGCAGTTTTCCCTTCGCCGGGAGAAGAGAATGTTGCGGTTGTAGTCCACGGCATCTCGGGCAGCGACGATCCCATAAACATGGAGTGGCAACTTCAACTTTCCATCTGTTCCAACAATCTTCACGGAGTAGATTTGCAAGGTGCTCACAGTGCGAGCAGCGTACGGGATCAGTCCCGGCGTGCAATGTGTAAAGTGCATAGGACTCAATACGGCTGCAGCAGCAAGTTAATCCAAATGTTAAGACATGTTGTAACATCAATTATTTACTTACTCATACAAGGAAAGAAGATAGGAAGGGACGAATCTGACTGTGTTGCCATTGTTTTGGAAGACTAATAAGATGAGAAGGAATCGGCGGATTTTATGTTTACTTACTCCTGTCTTCGAAGTTACCGCAGTCGTCTCCCCATGCAGATTCCCAGCCTTTACGCCCTAAAGCAAACAACTTGTCCGCCATCTCCATCTCTTCCGTGTCTGATTTTGTGAATTCCGTCTCCTCCGCCTCCTCAGTCTCCTCTGCCTCGTCCTGAAGTGAGAAGGGGATCGGGTCCATTGTGTAACAGCTCGGTGTGTCAATTTGATCCTGCTCCCACCTCAGCGCGTCCTTTTGATCCTGCTCCCGCTCCTTGCGTAAGCCAGCTTCCATCTCTAACAGCTCCTTACGGAATTTGTTATACATCCTTGCACCCTCCGGAGTCATCTCCTCATCTTCCTCCTCCGCATCCTCACATTCGAGCATCTCGTAATATTTGCACAAGTTGGGCATACCATTCTTTTCGCAATCCAGGCCCATCCTAAAGCTTGATTTTTTGCCTTGGTCCATCATCCTCGAGGCATGCGTCTCCGTGCTTGATTTGCTTTCGTTACTTGATTGGCCTTGCATCTCCGTGCTTGATTGGCCTTCACTACTTGATTTTCCTTGGTCCATCATCCTAAACGCACGCGTCTCCGTGCTTGATTGGCCTTCACTACTTGAGTTGCCTTGGTCCATCATCCTCGACGCACGTGTCTCCGTGCTTGATTTGCCTTCGTTACTTGATTCGCCTTCACTGCTTGATTTTCCTTGGTCCATCATCCTCAACGCATGCGTCTCCGTGCTTGATTGGCCTTTGCCCACCGTGAGATCAATCATCTCCAGGTACCCTACAGTACTCTGGCTCTCATAACAGTGGACAGTCATCTGGTTGGAAAGACCAGATATGAGATCTGCTGCCACAAAATGTTCATCTTTGTCATCTGTCATCTGGCTATCAGCAGCCTTCTGGTGCGTCTCCATGTTTGATTTACAAAGGTCCATTGTCAAATCTGTTACAGATTCATCCACCTCTTCCTTGCTACTCTGGTTAAGACAGTGGGTGCTGGATTTGCCTTTGTCCACCTGATCAGTCATCTCCACATACTCCTTGGTCCTCTGGTCCTCAGCACATTGGTCAGCCATCTGTTTATCAGCATTGCAGGTATAATCGTATATACTCTTGGAGATCTTCAAAAATCTACACGCCATGTGAAACAGATTGGAGACATCGTAATAGGAGATGAGGGGGATACTGATTTTGCCCAGAATAGATGCCATAGATGCCATCTCGTCGCACAAGGCCTCCGCCTGCTCCAATATACAACTGAATTGGCCGTTTATGCGCTCCCCCTCGTCCTCGCCACCGTAGGGCAAATATACATGCTCCAAGTTGGATTCGAATCTGGAGGCTGGTTTGATTTTCTCCGAGTCGATCTCCTTCTGTTCGCAGCGCTCGGGCATCTGCTCGGAGATGCAACTGACTTGGGAGCTCACACTCTGCGTGTTGGAGTTGGACAGATCCATGATCTCCTTCTTCTGCCCGACCCTCCGCACTCCAGAGAACTTTTTGCGCCCCCGCGGCACTGTGCGTTTGACCTCCGGAACCAACGATTTCCGCTCCCTTGCCAACTTCTGGCACGCGATCTCGCTCCTCAGGGACGTGATTTTCCTCACGATCTCAGGATCGAGCGAAAGAACGTCAGACTGCTTCTCCCTCAGCAAGTTCACCAGGGACGCAATCTCCATCCTCAGGATCTCTGCTTCGGAGAAAACGCCAGGCTGCAGATCCATCTCTTCCATCGCCAACTCACGAGGCGTCAGCACCTCGCCTCCCCCGCCTCCAGCCGCCATCGATCTCTCCTTTTTGGGGGTTGAGATTGCTTACCAGGCCTGCCGCCTGGTATGCTCGCCGCCGCCGCCGCCGCCGCCGCACTTTAAGTTAGGGTTTCTACTAAACGAACACAGAGGGAGGGGGCGGCGGACGTTTACGATTATATTCACTACGAAGAAGTTTTTTTAGCGGTATTCACTACGGAGAAGTTCTTTTTAGCCTATTATTCACGCGCCTCCGTTGGTGGGCCGGCCCAAGCAGAAGCGCGCAGCGACCTGGTTTGCCTTTGCTCAAAGAAAACAAAAATATCCCGTTTGACCATTCACGGTTGACCAATGAACCAGTCAACTGTTGATTTTTGAAAAAAAGGAAAATAAATCGTGAATTCAAAAAAAAACACGAATTTTGAAAAAAAAAGTTCAACAATTCTGAAAAAAGTTCCTCGAATTTAAAAAAATCATCGATTCTGAAAAAAAAATCATCAAATTTGAAAAAAAGACCATTGATTTTGAAAAAAGTTCATCAAATTTGAAAAAAGTTCATCGATTTTGAAAAAAAATCACAAAAAAATGTAAAGGTTCATCATTTATTAAAAAATCATCAAGTTTGAGAAAAAATTCACAAAAAGTTCATTGCAGTTTAATAAAATGTTCGTGATTTGAAAAAGAAAAAAAGGTAAATGTAAAGAAAAGAAAAAAAGGGCCAGTACTACGCGTGAGCCAAATTCTGAACCGTCTCCCTATCCGTTCGATGAGAGTTATGCAGCCTTTGATTTAAGCTAGATGTACCTGTCGGCGTTCTCGAAATCAGGGTGTACCCAGACTTGCCTGCCTGCGACTCACGGCGTGGCTCCCTCGAGGGCCTGGTACGGCCCAGTGGTAAAGCCACCAAGACAAGACCCTCGCGAGGGCCCCCTGGCCTCGCGTGGCGGACGACACCAAGACCTCTAGAGGGAGCGGCCTCCCCAGGCTACCTCCCGAGGAGCGGAGTTTTCTATGCAGGTACCCAGCCTCATGAGGCTACGGTGACGCAAGACTAACGACCAATGCCAAGCGGGCGCGAGCGGGCGTAGAGGATGTTGTTTTCTCTTTGGTGCTAAGGAGGCAAGGACAGGCGTGGGTTCCCGAGGAGCCCTCCAAAGGTTTCCATTTTGGTGCAAGACCAAGACCACGAGCTCGGTAGGACGGATGTCATTGCCGAGCCCACCACTGCATCACGGCCAGAAGCTATGCAGACGAAGACCACCTTTTGTCAGGATAAGATGTACTACTTGTCTCCTTTCAAATTGGCCACTGTGGGATACCTTCCCACCTACATTTCGGGGAAGAGGAACGAGGCCACTATAAATATAGGTTAGCCACCACCATAGAGGGGGTCGACTGATTCTCAACCCCCCCCCCCCCTGAGCCCTCGCGAGGCAGGTCATCCATTGTACTAGTTCATCCGCAGCCCCTCATGAGGCCAATCTACCACAAAGCAGGAGTAGGGTTTTACACCGCAAGGTGGCCCAAACCTGGGTAAATCACCATGTTCATCTTCTTCCCCGCTCACGCGACTCCAGCAAGGCTAGGCTATAGGGTGGCGAGCAGGAAGGTTAAGAGGTTGAGATCTTCGCACATGCCCCAAAGTTCGAACCTTCTTGGGTCTGCAAAGCCCTGAATACGACATTTGGCACGCCAGGTAGGGGCGTGTTGAAGTCCCTCCACTTTGCTTCCGTTCCGTCACCCTCATGACCGATGCGCGCCGTGTCCGTGCCGAGCACCGTGTCCGTGTCCCACGCCGCTCTGCCTCCCCCGGCTAACGCTGCCACTCACCCTGCTGCTCACGCAAAGCAGGATTCATCGCTGCCACCTTCTGTGCAGCGTGATGGCCGCATGGCTACTCTGTCACCTACTCCCGCCACAGCGTTGTCTTCCCACCTTCGCCTCGGGCCGCGAACGCACAGGCTGCACTGCTCATGGCGCGCAGGCTCCTATGAACCGCCTCCCTAGTTGTTCGATGAGAGTTGCGCAACCTTTGATTTAAGCCAGATGTACCATGTGCATCTTTCCCCTTTCCCAGCGCAAAATTGACTCCATCCTCCACCGCTCGTCATCAACACCCAAGTACTCCTCCCCTGCTCTCGTGTACCTACACCGGCCATGCACCATTATCATCTTGCAGCAGCCGCCACAACAACCAATCAACCCCCCCCCCCCCAGCAAACCAACCCGTTGCATTACAGTTTCTGTCGCCAACGAGATCAGGAGGTCATGGCGCCACACGAGTAGCATTGAGTGTTGGGGAACGTAGTAATTTCAAAAAAAAATCCTACGCACACGCAAGATCATGGTGATGGCATAGCAACGAGAGGGGAGAGTGTTCGTCCACGTACCCTCGTAGACCGTAAGCGGAAGCGTTAGCACAACGCGGTTGATGTAGTCGTACGTCTTCACGATCCGACCGATCCAAGCACCGAACGTACGGGGCCTCCGAGTTCAGCACACGTTCAGCTCGATGACGATCTCCGGCCTCCGATCCAGCCGAGCTCCGGAGATGAGTTCCGTCAGCACGACGGCGTGGTGACGATGATGATGTTCTACCGGCGCAGGGCTTCGCCTAAACTCCGCGACGATATGACCGAGGTGGAATATGGTGGAAGGGGGCACCGCACACGGCTAAGGAACGATCCGTAGATCAACTTGTGTCTATGGGGTGCCCCCTGCCCCCGTATATAAAGGAGGAAGGGAGGAGGAGGCCGGCCCTAGGAGGGGCGCGCCATGGGGAGTCCTACTCCCACCGGGAGTAGGATTCCCCCTTTCCTAGTCCAACTAGGGGTCCTTCCATGTAGTAGGAGTAGGAGACAAGGAAGGGGAAGAGAGAAGGGAAGGAAGGAGGGGGTGCGGTCCCTCCCCCTAGTCCAATTCGGACTAGGCCTGGGGGGGGGGCGCGCGGCCTACCCTAGGCAGCCCCTCTCTCTTTCCCGCAGGGTCCAATAAGGCCCAATACTTCTCCCCGACGAATTCCCGTAACTCTCCGGTACTCCGGAAAATACCCGAATCACTCGGAACCTTTCCGAACTCCGAATATAGTCGTCCAATATATCGATCTTTACGTCTCGACCATTTCGAGACTCCTCGTCATGTCCCCGATCTCATCCGGGACTCCGAACTCCTTCGGTACATCAAAACTCATAAACTCATAATATAACTGTCATCGAAACCTTAAGCGTGCGGACCCTACGGGTTCGAGAACTATGTAGACATGACCTAGAACTATTCTCGGTCAATAACCAATAGCGGGACCTGGATGCCCATATTGGCTCCTACATATTCTACGAAGATCTTTATCGGTCAAACTGCAACATACGTTGTTCCCTTTGTCATCGGTATGTTACTTGCCCGAGATTCGATCGTCGGTATCCAATACCTAGTTCAATCTCGTCACTGGCAAGTCTCTTTACTCGTTCTGTAATGCATCATCACGTAACCAACTCATTGGTCACATTGTTTGCAAGGCTTATAATGATGTGCATTACCGAGAGGGCCCAGAGATACCTCTCCGACAATCGGAGTGACAAAACCTAATCTCGAAATACGCCAACTCAACATGTACCTTCGGAGACACCTGTAGTACTCCTTTATAATCACCCAGTTACGTTGTGACGTTTGGTAGTACCCAAAGTGTTCCTCCGGTAAACGGGAGTTGCATAATCTCATAGTTACAGGAACATGTATAAGTCATGAAGAAAGCAATAGCAACATACTAAACGATCAAGTGCTAAGCTAACGGAATGGGTCAAGTCAATCACATCATTCTCCTAATGATGTGATCTCGTTAATCAAATGACAACTCTTTTGTCCATGGCTAGGAAACATAACCATCTCTGATAAACGAGCTAGTCAAGTAGAGGCATACTAGTGACACTATGTTTGTCTATGTATTCACACATGTATTATGTTTCCGGTTAATACAATTCTAGCATGAATAATAAACATTTATCATGAAATAAGGAAATAAATAATAACTTTATTATTGCCTCTAGGGCATATTTCCTTCAGTCTCCCACTTGCACTAGAGTCAATAATCTAGTTCACATCGTCATGTGATTTAACACCAATATTCATATCTGTATATGATTAACACCCATAGTTCACATCATCATGTGACCAACACCCAAAGGGTTTACTAGAGTCAATAATCTAGTTCACATCGCTATGTGATTAACACCCAAAGAGTACTAAGGTGTGATCATGTTTTGCTCGTGAGAGAAGCTTAGTCAACGGGTCTGTCACATTCAGATCCGTATGTATTTTGCAAATATTTTATGTCCACAATGCTCTGCACGGAGCTACTCTAGCTAATTGCTCCCACTTTCAATATGTATCCAGGTTGAGACTTGGAGTCATCTGGATCAGTGTAAAAGTTTGCACTGATGTAACTTTTACAACAAACTCTTTTATCACCTCCATAATCGAGAAACATCTCCTTAGTCCTTACTAAGGATATTCTTGACCAATGTCCAGTGATCTACTCCTAGATCACTAGTGTACTCCCTTGCCAAATTCAGAGCAAGGTATACAATAGGTCTGGTACATAGCATAGCATACTTTATAGAACCTATGACTGAGGCATAGGGAATGACTTTTCATTCTCTTTCTATTTTCTGCTGTGGTCGGGATTTGAGTCTTACTCAATTTCATACTTTTGCAACACAGGCAAGAACTCTTTCTTTGACTGTTCCATTTTGAACTATTTCAAAATCTTGCCATGGTATGTACTCATTGAAAATCTTATCAAGCGTCTTGATCTATCTCAATAGATCTTGATGCTCAATATGTAAGTAGCTTTTACTGAGGTCTTTTCTTTTTAAAGAACTCCTTTAAAACACTCCATTATGCTTTGCAGAAAAATTATACATCATTTCTGATCAACAATATGTCACTCACATATACTAATCAGAAAGGTGTAGTGCTCCCACTCACTTTATTGTAAATACAGGCTTCATCGTAAGTCCATATAAAACTATATGCTTTGATCAACTTATCAAAGCGTATATTCCAACTCCGAGATGCTTGCACCAGTCCATAGATGGATCGCTGGAGCTTGCACATTTTGTTAGCACCTTTAGGATTGACAAAACCTTCTGGTTGCATCATATACAACTCTTCTTTAATAAATACATTAAGGAATGCAGTTTTGACATCCATTTGCCAGATTTCATAAAAATGTGGCAATTGCTAACATGATTCAGACAGACTTAAGCATTGATACGAGTGAGAAAATCTCATCGTATTCAACATCTTGAACTTGTTGAAAACCTTTCGCAACAAGTCGAGCTTGGTAGATAGTAACACTACTATCAGTGTCCGTCTTCCTCTTGAAGATCCATTCATTTAACATGGCTTGCTGATCATTGAGCAAGTCAATCAAAGTCCATACTTTGTTCTCATACATGGATCATATCTCAGATTTTATGGCCTCAAGCCATTTCGCGGAATCTGGGCTCATCATCGCTTCCTCAGAGTTCGTAGGTTCATCATGGTCTAGTAACATGACTTCCAGAACATGATAACTACACCACTCTGGTGCGGATCTTACTCTGGAAGACCTACGAGGTTCTGTAGTAACTTGATCTGAAGTTTCATGATCAATATCATTAGCTTCCTCACTAATTGGTGTATTTGTCACAGGAACTAATTTCTGTGATAAACTACTTTCCAATAAGGGAGCAGGTACTGTTACCTCATCAAGTTCTACTTTCCTCCCACTCACTTCTTTCGAGAGAAACTCCTTCTCTGGAAAGGATCCATTTTAGCAACGAATATCTTGCCTTCGGATCTGTGATAGAAGGTGTACCCAACAATTTCCTTTGGGTATTCTATGAAGACGCACTTCTCCGATTTGGGTTCGAGCTTATCAGGATGAAACTTTTTCACATAAGCATCGCAGCCCCAAACTTTAAGAAACAACAGCTTAGGTTTACTGCTAAACCATAGTTCATACGGTGTCGTCTCAACGGATTTAGATGGTGCCCTATTTTAAAACGTGAATGCAGCTGTCTCTAATGCATAACCCCAAAATGATAGTGGTAAAGAGACATCATAGATCGCACCATATCAAATAAAGTGCGGTTACGACGTTCGGACACACCATAACGATGTGGTGTTCCGGGTGGCGTGAGCTGTGAAACTATTCCACATTGTTTTAATTGAAGACCAAACTCGTAACTCAAATATTTGTCTCCGTGATCAGATCGCAGAAACTTTATTTTTCTTGTTACGATGAATTTTCCACTTCACTCTGAAATTCTTTGAACCTTTCAACTATTTCAGACTTATGTTTCATCAAGTAGATATACCCATATCTGCTCAAATCATCTGTGAAGGTCAGAAATAACGATACCCGCCGCGAGCCTCAACACTCATCGGATCGCATACATCAGTATGTATTATTTCCAATAAGTCAGTTGCTCGCTCCATTGTTCCGGAGAACGGAGTCTTAGTCATCTTGCCCATGAGGCATGGTTTGCAAGCATCAAGTGATTCATAATCAAGTGATTCCAAAATCCCATCAGCGTGGAGTTTCTTCGTGCGCTTTACACCAATATGACCTAAACGGCAGTGCCACAAATAAGTTGCACTATCATTATTAACTTTGCATATTTTGGCCTCAATATTATGAATATGTGTATTACTACGATCGAGATCCAACAAACTATTTTCGTTGGTGTGTATGACCATAGAAGGTTTTATTCATGTAAACAGAACAACAATTGTTCTCTAACTTAAATGAATAACCGTATTGCAATAAACATGATCAAATCATATTCATGCTCAACGCAAACACCAAATAACATTTATTTAGGTTCAACACAAATCCCGAAAGTATAGGGAGTGTGCGATGATGATCATATCAATCTTGGAACCACTTCCAACAAACATCGTCACTTCACCCTTAACTAGTCTCTGTTTATTCTGCAACTCCCGTTTCGAAATTACTAATCTTAGCAAACGAACAAGTATCAAATACTCAAGGGCTACTATAAACACTAGTAAGGCACACATCAATAACCTGTATATCAAATATACACTTGTTCACTTTGCCATCCTTCTTACCCACCAAATATTCAGGGCAATTCCGCTTCCAGTGACCATTTCCTTTGCAGTGTAAGCACTCAGTTTCAGGCTTTGGTCCAGCTTTGGTCTTCTTCACGGGAGTGACAACTTGCTTGTCATTCTACTTGAAGTTCCCTTTCTTTCCCTTTGCCCTTTTCTTGAAACTAGTGATCTTGTTAACCATCAACACTTGATGCTCTTTCTTGATTTCTACTTTCGTTGATTTCAGCATCACGAAGAGCTTGAGAATCGTTTTCGTCATCCCTTGCATACTATAGTTCATCACGAAGTTCTAGTAACTTAGTGATGGTGACTAGAGAATTCTGTCAATCACTATCTTATCTGGAAGATTAACTCCCACTTGATTCAAGTGATTGAAGTACCCAGACAACCTAGTACATGCTCACTAGTTGAGCGATTCTCCTCCATCTTTTAGCTATAGAACTTGTTGGAGACTTCATATCTCTCAACTCGGGTATTTGCTTGAAATATTAACTTCAATTCATGGAACATCTTATATGGTCCATGACGTTCAAAACGTCTTTGAAGTCCCGATTCTAAGCCATTAAGCATGGTGCACTAAACTATCAAGTAGTCATCATATTGAGCTAGCCAAACGTTCATAACGTCTGCATCTGCTCCTGCAATAGGTCTGTCACCTAGCGGTGCATTAAGGACATAATTCTTCTGTGCAGCAATGAGGATTAACCTCAGATCACGGATGAAATCCGCAACATTGCTACTAACATTTTTCAACACAGTTTTCTCTAGGAACATATCAAAATAAACATATGAAAGCAACAACGCGAGCTATTGATCTACAACATAATTTGCAAAATACTACTAGGACTAAGTTCATGATAAATTAAAGTTCAATTAATCATATTACTTAAGAACTCCCACTTAGACAGACATCTCTCTAGTCATCTAAGTGATCACGTGATCCAAATCAACTAAACCATGACCGATCATCACGTGAGATGGAGTAGTTTTCAATGGTGAACATCACTATGTTGATCATATCTACTATATGATTCACGCTCGACCTTTCGGTCTCCGTGCTCCGAGGCCATATCTGCATATGCTAGGCTCGTCAAGTTTAACCTGAGTATTCCGCGTGTGCAAAACTGGATTGCACCCGTTGTAGATGGACGTAGAGCTTATCACACCCGATCATCACGTGGTGTCTGGGCACGACGAACTTTGGCAACGGTGCATACTCAGGGAGAACACTTCTTGATAATTAGTGAGAGATCATCTTAAAATGCTACCGTCAATCAAAGCAAGAATAAGATGTAGAACAGATAAACATCATATGTAATCAAGATATGTGACATGATATGGCCATGATCATCTTGCGCCTTTGATCTCCATCTCCAAAGTACTGTCATGATCTTTATCGTCACCGGCACGACACCATGATCTTCATCATCTTGATCTATATCAATGTGTCGTCACATGGTCGTCTCGCCAACTATTGCTCTTGCAACTATTGCTATCGCATAGCGATAAAGTAAAGCAATTATTTGGCACTTGCATCTTATGCAACAAAGAGACAACCATAGGGCTTCTGCCAGTTGCCGATAACTTCAACAAAACATGATCATCTCATACAAAAACTTATATCTCATCACGTCTTGACCATATCACATCACAACATGCCCTGCAAAAACAAGTTAGACGTCCTCTACTTTGTTGTTGCAAGTTTTACGTGGCTGCTATGGGCTTAGCAAGAACCGTTCTTACCTACGCATCAAAACCACAATGATAGTTTGTCAAATAGACTCTGTTTTAACCTTCACAAGGACCGGGCGTAGCCACACTCGGTTCAACTAAAGTGAGAGAGACAGACACCCGCCAGCCACCTTTAAGCAGAAGTGCTCGTAACGGTGAAACCAGTCTCGCGTAAGCGTACGCGTAATGTCGGTCCGGGCCGCTTCATCTCACAATACCGCTGAACCAAAGTATGACATGCTGGTAGGCAGTATGACTTATATCGTTCACAACTCACTTGTGTTCTAGTCGTGCATATAACATCAACGCATAAAACCTTGGCTCGGATGCCACTGTTGGGGAACGTAGTAATTTCAAAAAAAATTCCTACGCACACGCAAGATCATGGTGATGGCATAGCAATGAGAGGGGAGAGTGTTCGTCCACGTACCCTCGTAGACCGTAAGCGGAAGCGTTAGCACAACACGGTTGATGTAGTCGTACGTCTTCACGATCCGACCGATCCAAGCACCGAACGTACGGGGCCTCCGAGTTCAGCACACGTTCAGCTCGATGACGATCTCCGGCCTCCGATCCAGCCGAGCTCCGGAGATGAGTTCTGTCAGCACGACGGCGTGGTGAGGATGATGATGTTCTACCGGCGCAGGGCTTTGCCTAAACTCCGCGACGATATGACCGAGGTGGAATATGGTGGAAGGAGGCACCGCACACGGCTAAGGAACGATCCGTAGATCAACTTGTGTCTATGGGGTGCCCCCTGCCCCCGTATATAAAGGAGGGAGGGAGGAGGAGGCCGGCCCTAGGAGGGGTGCGCCATGGGGAGTCCTACTCCCACCGGGAGTAGGATTCCCCCTTTCCTAGTCCAACTAGGGGTCCTTCCATGTAGTAGGAGTAGGAGACAAGGAAGGGGAAGAGAGAAGGGAAGGAAGGAGGGGGTGCGGCCCCTCCCCCTAGTCCAATTCGGACTAGGCCTTGGGGGGGCGCGCGGCCTGCCCTAGGCAGCCCCTCTCTCTTTCCCGCAGGGCCCAATAAGGCCCAATACTTCTCCCCGGCGAATTCCCGTAACTCTCCGGTACTCCGGAAAATACCCGAATCACTCGGAACCTTTCCGAACTCCGAATATAGTCGTCCAATATATCGATCTTCACGTCTCGACCATTTCGAGACTCCTCGTCATGTCCCCGATCTCATCCGGGACTCCGAACTCCTTCGGTACATCAAAACTCATAAACTCATAATATAACTGTCATCGAAACCTTAAGCGTGCGGACCCTACGGGTTCGAGAACTATGTAGACATGACCTAGAACTATTCTCGGTCAATAACCAATAGCGGGACCTGGATGCCCATATTGGCTCCTACATATTCTACGAAGATCTTTATCGGTCAAACCGCAACATACGTTGTTCCCTTTGTCATCGGTATGTTACTTGCCCGAGATTCGATCGTCGGTATCCAATACCTAGTTCAATCTCGTCACCGGCAAGTCTCTTTACTCGTTCTGTAATGCATCATCCTGTAACCAACTCATTGGTCACATTGCTTGCAAGGCTTATAATGATGTGCATTACCGAGAGGGCCCAGAGATACCTCTCCGACAATCGGAGTGACAAAACCTAATCTCGAAATACGCCAACTCAACATGTACCTTCGGAGACACCTGTAGTACTCCTTTATAATCACCCAGTTACGTTGTGACGTTTGGTAGTACCCAAAGTGTTCCTCCGGTAAACGGGAGTTGCATAATCTCATAGTTACAGGAACATGTATAAGTCATGAAGAAAGCAATAGCAACATACTAAACGATCAAGTGCTAAGCTAACGGAATGGGTCAAGTCAATCACATCATTCTCCTAATGATGTGATCTCGTTAATCAAATGACAACTCTTTTGTCCATGGCTAGGAAACATAACCATCTCTGATAAACGAGCTAGTCAAGTAGAGGCATACTAGTGACACTATGTTTGTCTATGTATTCACACATGTATTATGTTTCCGGTTAATACAATTCTAGCATGAATAATAAACATTTATCATGAAATAAGGAAATAAATAATAACTTTATTATTGCCTCTAGGGCATATTTCCTTCATTGAGCTCCGTTGCCGGCGAGATCCGCACGCTGTAGCAACGCCCATGTTGCATTGCACCTCCGCCGCCGGTGGGCAGCACAACACACGTTGCAATACAACTTCGGTCGCCGACGAGATTCTTTGGTCGCATCACCCCTTGTTGTAGTGTAGTGCAGTATCGCGAGTATTGCATAGCAGCACCGGCAACGCCGACGTGCTCTATGATACGTCGACGTGCTCTGTGATACATCTCCAACATATATGTAATTTTTTATTGTTTCATGCTATTGTATTATCAACCTTCGATGCTTTATATACAATTTTTGGGAACTAAACTATTAACCCAGTGCGTAGTGTGGATTGCTGTTTTCTACTTGTTTTTTGGTTTTCCAGAAAATCTGTACCAAATGGAGTCCAAACACTACGGAAATTTTTGACGGTTTTTTCTGGAAGAAAGAGACCCTAGAAGCTTCGGGAGGAGACCAGATGGCAAACGAGGAGACGATAAGGCAATAGGATGCACCATGTTACCTTGTGGGCCCCATGTGGCTCTGTCTGATCTAATTCCACTTCTATAAGTCCTAAAATATTAGGGAAACCCTAGAGAGACACTCGAAACAATTTTTCTGGCGACGCAAGCTTCTGTTCTTAAGCGATCCCATCTGGAGGCATTTTCCAGTACTCTACTAGAGGGGGAATCGATCACGGAGGGTTTCTACATCAACCTTGCTGCCCTGCCGGTGATGTTTGTGTTGGGGAACGTAGTAATTTCAAAATTTTCCTACGCACACGCAAGATCATGGTGATGGTATAGCAACGAGAGGGGAGAGTGTTGTCCACGTACCCTCGTAGACCATAAGTGGAAGCGTTAGCACAACGCGGTTGATGTAGTCGTACGTCTTAACGATCCGACCGATCCAAGCACCGAACGCACGGCACCTCCGAGTTCAGCACACGTTCAGCTCGATGACGATCTTCGGGCTCCGATCCAGAAAAGCTCCGGAGATGAGTTCCGTCAGCACGACGGCGTGGTGACGATGATGATGTTCTACTGGCGCAGGGCTTCGCCTAAACTCCGCGACGATACGACCGAGGTGAAATATGGTGGAGGGGGCACCGCACACGGCTAAGGAATGATCCGTAGATCAACTTGTGTGTCTATGGGGTGCCCCCCTGCCCCCGTATATAAAGGAGCCAGGGGGGAGGAGGCGGCCGGCCAAGGAGGGCGCGCCAAGGGGGGAGTCCTACTCCCACCGGGAGTAGGACTCCCTTCTTTCCTAGTTGGAGTAGGAGAAGGGGGGAAGGAGGAGGAAGAGGGGAAGGAAAGGGGGGGTGAGGGAGTCCTGGACTAGGGGTGTCCGGACAGCCGGACTATCATCGTCCGCCGGACTCCAAGACTACGAAGATACAAGATTGAAGACTCCGTCCCGTGTCCAGATGGGACTTTCCTTGGCGTGGAAGGCAAGCTTGGCGATACGGATATGTAGATCTCCTACCATTGTAACCGACTCTGTGTAACCCTAGCCTCCTCCGGTGTCTATATAAACCGGAGGGCTTTAGTCCGTAGGACACAACATACATTACAACAATCATACCATAGGCTAGCTTCTAGGGTTTAGCCTCCTTGATCTCGTGGTAGATCCACTCTTGTACTACCCATATCATCAATATTAATCAAGCAGGATGTAGGGTTTTACCTCCATCAAGAGGGCCCGAACCTGGGTAAAACATCGTGTCCCTCGTCTCCTGTTACCATCCGCCTAGACGCACAGTTCGGGACCCCCTACCCGAGATCCGCCGGTTTTGACACCGACATTGGTGCTTTCATTGAGAGTTCCTCTGTGTCGTCACCGGTAGGGCGGATGCCTCCACCCGTCTTCAAAGACGGTGTTTTCGCCGAAGGGGCCTTGGCCGCCAGCCAAACTATCCGGCTAGGTGGTTTTCTTATGACCGCCTGTCCGGCCGCCGCTTCGACAATGACTTCTCAAGTCATCAGAAGCAATCTTCGCGTCAGCCCGAAAGCTGCCGAACAGTTGGATTCAATAGAGCTCTCGTCTGTTAACGAGCTCTTGGATCGCATCGCCGCCCTGGGAGTCGCTATGGACTACAACCAGATTGGGCTTAAAACCGATCTGAGAGAGATTAACTCTCCCTAGGCCACCCACCACGTCGCAGTGGTAGAGGAGCAATACGGCAACTCTTTGCCTGTATTGAAAACTATTCATGTCCGGATTCCCAAACCCTCCACGCCGGATTTCCACGGAGGGACGGACTTCGATCGAGCATCGAACTTAAAATCGTGCATCGCTCTAGACTCGCTGGATTGTGTCCAGCAAACCAAGCTTCCAAATTCGGAAACCCCTCGGCCTTTGAGCCCCAAGATGGGCAGGGATCCGGACTTTAGTCCACCCACCCGCCCAGACATATGCGATCTATCTCTAATACGGCAAGAGCCCGCTGAAACAGTACACCACTACTGGGCCAGATTCCTCCTGGTTATGGACAGGATAAAGGACTGCCAAGAGGAAAACGCAATCTCAATCTTCTGCAATAATTGCACGGACAAGGGAATATTGAACGCCATCGATCGTCGCAAAATTACACGTTTCGCCGATCTGGCGTCCATAGTGCGAAAGTACTGTGCGATGGAGAGTTTCCGGAAAACCGAAAATCAATTTTGGGATAATCCGGCCCCAGCCCCAGTCCACAACAAAAGGGCGCCTCACATTCAGGCCCCATATGCAAAAAAGAAAAAGCAAAAACCCAATAAGGGGCACGGAACCGTACTGGAGGGATGGCTCAATGGACCTTGTAAGCTTCATAGTACAGAGGGAGCCGTCCCAACACATAGCCTTCGAGCATGTTGGATATTACGGCAGGTGGCCAAAAGTGGCGAGGAGCTTCTAGCCCCAGAAAACCACTCCAACAATACCAGTACGGTATCAACAGTCTTCGAGACCTTCGCATCAAACAATATGCGAAAACAAACAATCCGCGGACTCGCCGAAGTCTACCAAGTAGCAACAGCAAATCCATGGAGTGACACAGCTATTACCTTCAACGCCAGCGACGAGCCTAAATTCCGAACAACCAGAGCGCCAGCTGCACTGGTACTTAGTCCCATAGTGGACGGCTTTCGTCTGACAAAAGTCCTCATGGATGGCGGTAGCGGACTAAACCTCATTTACGAGGAAACTCTGCGAAAAATGGAAATAGATTGGAGCCGTATTGAGCGAAGCAGCACAACCTTTAGAGGAATAATCCCAAGCCGGGAAGCGCGCTGCACCGGAAAAATCACACTCGATGTGGTGTTCGGCTCGCCGGACAATTACAGATCCGAAGAAGTCACGTTCCAAGTGGCCCCGTTCAGCAGCGGATATCACGCCATATTAGGACGAGAGGCATTCACAATTTTTCAAGCAGTACCTCACTATGGGTACATGAAGCTCAAAATTCCTGGGCCCAGCGGAATAATCACTCTCGTTAGTGATCCGGACATAGCACTCCGCGCCGAAAACAAGACAGCCGCACTAGCCCTCGAGGCACTATCTGAAGCCTTAGCGGCAGAAGAACTCACCGCCCTGCGCTCCACGGTGAACAGGGACGATGTGATACTCGATAAAAGATCCAAGTCCACCTCCTTCAAACCAGCAGACGAAATAACAAAATTCCAGGTCCACCCAACGGACCCAACAAAGACGGCCTCCATTGGGGCACAATTGAACCCCGAAGTAGACGCCGCACTACGCGAATTCCTTCGGGAAAATTGGGACATTTTCGCCTGGCATCCTTCGGATATGCCTGGAATCCCACGCAGGTTGGCAGAACACAGCCTAAACATCCTAAAAGGATTCAAGCCAGTCAAACAGGCTCTTCGACAATTTTCCGAACCCAAAAGACAGGCAATGGGAGAAGAGCTAGCCAAACTATTGGAAGCCGGATTCATTAAAGATATCAAACATCCGGATTGGCTAGCAAATCTGGTAATGGTACCAAAGAAGGACAAATCCTGGCGCCTTTGTGTCGATTTTAAAGACCTCAATAAGGCCTGCCCAAAGGATCCCTTCCCACTCCCCCGCATCGACCAAATTATCGATGCTACCGCAGGGCACGATTCATTGTGTTTCCTCGACGCATACTCTGGCTACCATCAAATCAAGATGGCAGAAGCAGACCAAGCCGCCACGGCATTCATCACCCCTTACGGACCATTCTGCTTCAACACGATGCCCTTCGGACTTAAAAACGCCGGCGCAACATATCAGCGCATGATTCAAACATGTCTGGCTACCCAGATCGGCAAAACAGTCGAGGCGTACGTAGACGACGTAGTCGTCAAAACAAAACACGTCGAAACTCTAGTAGATGATTTGAGGCTCACGTTCGACAACCTCAGAGCATACGACATCAAGTTGAATCCGGAAAAATGCGTTTTCGGCGTACCAGCCGGAAAGCTGCTGGGCTTCATCGTGTCCGGTAGAGGAATCGAAGCAAATCCGGCTAAAATCCGAGCTCTGTCACAGTTGGACATTCCAAAAGACCTCAAACAAATACAAAAATTAACAGGATGCGTGGCAGCTCTAAGCCGCTTTATCTCCCGTCTAGGAGAAAAGGCGTTGCCCCTTTATCGCCTCCTCAGGCGCACCGAACACTTCGAGTGGACGGATGCTGCCATTGCCGGACTCGAAGAAATAAAGGCCATATTGGCAACCAATCCGGTCCTGGCCGCGCCCAATCTGGGCGAACCAATGTTGTTATACATCGCGGCAACACATCAAGTTGTAAGCGCAGTACTCGTCGTCGAACGAGAGACAGAAGGGCATAAATTCCCTCTTCAAAAACCAGTGTATTATGTATCCACTGTGTTAACCCCCTGCAAATCCCGTTACCCGCACTATCAGAAGATAGCATATGCGGTGTTCATGGTGTCTCGGAAGCTCTGACACTACTTTCAAGAGTGTTCGATAACAGTGGCCTCCGAAGTACCACTCAATGACATTATAAATAATCGCGACGCAACGGGCAGGATTGCAAAATGGGCCATCGAGCTCTTACCATTCGATATAACTTAAAAACCTCAGCGAGCTATAAAGTCTCAAGTCTTGACTGACTTCGTCGCCGAATGGACCGAAGCCGAGCTCCCTAAAGAGTACGGCGCATACTCCAATTGGGTTATGCATTTTGACGGCTCTAAAATGTTGGCCGGACTGGGGGCTGGCGTCATATTGACGTCCCCAACAGGGGACATAGTCCAGTACGTACTTCAAATAATGTACACCGACTCCAACAACGCAGCCGAATACGAGGCCCTGTTACATGGTCTCCGGATGGCAGTTTCCATGGGCATTCAACGCCTAGAGGTGCGCGGGGATTCAAACCTTGTAATATCCCAAATAAATGGAGACTTTGACGCCAAGGATTCGAAAATGGCAGCATATCGCAACGCTGTCTTAAAAATGTCAGCTCGGTTTGAAGGACTCGAATTCCATCACATAGCCCGAGATAATAACCAAGCGGCCGACGTACTAGCACGCATAGGGGCAAAACGTGATGCTGTCCCTCCAAACATCTTCCTGGAACGGCTCTTCAAGCCATCCGTACTGTGGGAAGAGGAGCCCGGTAGTGACAAACCGGAAAAAACCGCACCAATCGGTGATTCAGCAGATGACATAACACCTTCAGCCCACGTCATAATGGCAGTAATCGCCGCGTGGACAGAACCTTTCCTAGCCTACTTACTTAGGCAGGAACTTCCCGAAGACCAAAACGAGGCCCGCTGCATAGTCCGGCGATCGAAAGCCTACAAGGTCCATGAGGGAGAACTTTATAAGAAAAGTACAACCGGAGTCCTTCAAAGGTGTATCTCCGAAGAGGAAGGGCGAAACCTCCTGGCTGAAATTCATGCCGGACTAGGCGGACACCACGCAGCAGCCCGGGCCCTTGTAGGAAAGGCATTCCGTACAGGATTTTATTAGCCGACGGCCCGGGCAGATGTGCAGGACTTAGTCCAGTGATGCGTTGGTTTTCAGCTCTTTGCTAATCAGAGCCATATGCCGCCCACCGCCCTCAAAACCATACCCATTACCTGGCCGTTCACGGTCTGGGGGCTTGATATGGTTGGACCCCTTAAAGGGGGAACCCACAAGCAAAGGTACCTATTGGTCATGGTGGATAAATTCACCAAATGGATAGAGGCCAAACCGGTCAAAACGGCAGAGTCCGGACCAGTGATAGACTTTATATCAGGGGTAGTACACCGTTACGGAGTCCCCCACAGCATCATCACCGACAACGGCACGAACTTCACAGCCGACGAGGTTAAGTCATGGTGCAAAAATATGGGCATCAAGCTCGACTACGCTTCAGTTTATCACCCTCAAACCAACGGTCAAGTGGAACGAGCAAATGGTCTAATAATGAGCGGCATTAAACCCAGACTAGTGAGGTCACTTACTAAATCCGACACACAATGGGTCGAGGAGCTCGACTCCGTACTCTGGGGGCTGCGGACAACACCTAACCGTACTACCGGATTCACACCATTTTTTATGGTCTATGGCGCAGAGGCAGTCCTGCCCTGCGACATTATCCATGACTCACCTCGAGTGCGCATGTATGAAGAAAGAGAGGCCGAGCTTGATCGGCAGGACAGCTTGGACACATTGGAGGAAGAACGTGACATCGCGAAGGCTCGTTCCGCATTCTATCAGCAGCAGGCCCGAAGATATCAAAGCAGAGAAGTACGGGCCAAGACTTACAATGTTGGTGAACTAGTTCTACGCCTGCCGGACAAGAAAAAGGACAAGCTCAAGCCCAAATGGGAGGGCCCCTTCATTATCGATCAAGTCTTGACCGGCGGAGCATACCGTCTAAGAAATGCATCGGATAACCGACTCGAGCCGAACCCATGGAACGCAGCCCGCCTCCGACGATTCTACGCCTAGCGCCGGACTAAGAGTTCGTCCCCTTCCCCCATCCAAACTTTTACACTTCGGCTGTCTTTTGTTTCTCTTTTCATGCCTTTTTATTCAAAAGCCCTTGCGGGCCTATTTTCGCATTTTTCGCATACGCATGATGTGCCATCCGCACTCATTATTCCTGGGGGCTTCTTTTACAGAAGCTCAATTATACGGGTTTCATCCCAGCACATGTGTCAAGCTTCCACATGTACCTTTTACTCGCCATTATATGCATCGATATGACTTAAGTTTTGGCCAAGCTGGGTTGCCTGGCTCCTGTGCTTACCCCTACGTTCCCGATTGTTCGGCTAGGAGGTAAAGGGAGCACCTCTGCGATTGTTACTGTCGGGTCAGCCGGATGTGTACCTCAGACTGGGTGAAGCCGAAAGCTAGTGTTCTTAAGGGAATATTCGGTCGGTGACTTAAAAGATGACTTTTTACCTATTTATCTATCTGCCCCCAGATGTTTTACTGCTTTCTTTGCAGTCCGGACATGCACTTTAGGGCATGCCTCCCAGGGAAAGGAACCCTTAACGGAACTATTCTCCCTGGAAGATGTTTCTTACTAACCATGTAATATAACATAACTAGTTGGGCACTTGTCTGATAAAGCACTAATGACCCCTACGCCTGGTCTCCATGCATACCACGGTTGTTTCTTAACCAAAAAGGTATTCGGACACACTCCGGACTCTAGGGTCCCGAGGTTGAAGCGAAAAGGTCGGCAAAGACAAATGATCTACAATCCGGCTAGAAGGCATTTCACATGTCACTTTAAAGGAAAACATACATTATCAAATTTACTGATTGTATTCCTCCTCAATCCCGTCTAACAGGCTGTCTAATTTACAATCCCGTTGGGAAAATTTAGCAGCCAACTCTACTTGGCTGTATACTAAACTCACAGGGATCTCCTTCCCATCGGGCCCCACCGGTCCAACCTCGGCCATGTGGTTGGGATCCACCTTCTTGTAACGCGTCTTCACCATGGCCCAAGCCTCCCTGGCACCTTGACGGCAAGCCGAAATCTTCCACAAACAGAAGCGCTGCCGCACTCCCTGAAGCTTCTCTGAAAGCTCCCCAAGGCCCTCGGGTAGGGAGAGGGCTGGCCATAAAGCCTGGACGACGCCGCTCATTGCCTGCCGAACTCGTTCGAGCAGTTGCAACAGCTCGGGAAGTTGATCACCCGTTGATATGGGCATCTCCTCAGCCGGGCGACCTGTGAGTATACCTACAAGACATACTATGTCAATTTGCTTCTTTGCCGAACTCTTCTTTTAAAAGGAGTCCGCTCAAGCACTTACTATAAATGCCGCGACGAAGCCGCTGATTCTCCTTAACGGAGCCGGACAGCTCGGCTCGAGCGCCTTTCAGCTCTTCTCCGAGCTTGGCGTTGGCATCCTGGAGCTTGTTCCTCTCTTGCTGCACCCTATTCAGCACACTCTCGCCAGCCTTTAGCTGGCGCATCAATGCTTGCCTGTCCGGATCTTGTCCAGCGACACCTGCAATGTCATTATTAGACTCGCGCGCACACCGCACAGCGCTTATATTTATTAATAAAAATGTGTTACCAGGAGGGGTCTCTGCGTCTCCTCCTGCGACAGCAAGTGCGGCCTCAAGTCGGGCCTTGCAATCTTGCAGCTCCCGAGACAGCTGGGCATTCTTCTCGGTAAGAGCCTGTGTTTTCAAATGATCCTCAAATCAGTTAACATAACTACTTTAAGTCTCGGGGGCTACTGGTATATATAACCATTAAAATTCCTTTACCCGCATGTCTTTCACATACTGCTCCACGGCTCTGGTAAAACCATCTTGAGCGGCACGGAGATGCGTGTCCCCCGCGTTAAAGGCGTCTAATGCCTCAGGGGAGAAGCATGCTTCACGAAATACTGTCCGGCGGCGCCTATGGTTCATGGCGCTCTCCACCTCAGACTTGGTGGCGGACAGTCTGTCGGTATCCTCCGTTGGAGAAGGATCCGGCCCGCGTCTTGCACTTGCCTCCCCCTCCAGGCCGGGCGCTGGAGCCTGGCCGGTGCGGGTTGGATCCGGACTTCGGTCACGGTCACCTGGGAAGCCGGACATAGTCCGGGGTAGTCCACCGTAATGGCGACCAAAGCATTGTCTATGCTGAGCTGGTGAAACACCCCGTCGATCAGCTCCACCTCGATGTCCGGATCCTCTTTGGAGGCTGGATCTAGGGATCTTTCCGGATCCTCGGGTTGCGGAGCAGGACTTGCTATGTCCTCCACAGTCCGGCGTAGATCCTGCGCCGAAGACATAATGTAAGAAGCCTAAACTTCGAAAGCATGGGTTGAGCCCTTAAAGGTGTTCGCTTGCCCATCCTCTAGGGTTGTTCATGGAAAACCCATTCGAAGGGTTCGTTCGAAGGAAGTCCTCCTTCTCCCCCTTGTACAGACTGGACAAGACCTTCACCAGGTCCTCGGTCGAATCCGGCCCTTTGCGGCCATGACGGGTAGCATCATCTTCCCCGTTGAAATCCCACATAGGGTGGCCTCTGTATTGCAGTGGCTGTACCCCCCGCATGACGCATATCGCCATGACTCCAATCATGGTCAACCCAGAATGGGCCAGCAATCTTATTCGGCCCATCAAGTAATGGACGCTCTTGTCTTCCTCCAAACGGGGGCTCCGTGGGCGCCAGCTGAGGCATTTCTTCAGAGGAGCAGTACTAAACTCCGGGAGGCCAATCCGGATTGGGTCCGGCAGCGGGGTGTCTCCTATGTAAAACCACTCTGAAGGCCAGTCTTCGGACGCCTTCTTGGGGGTACCGGATGGGTATCCGGTCCCGGCGATGCGCCAAATTTCGGCGCCGCCCACTTGATATATGGACCCCTCGTGAGAACGGGGTACGAGGCAGAACAGCCTCTTCCACAATGCAAAATGGGGCTCGATGCCCAGGAACAGCTCGCAAAGAGCTGCATATCCCGCGATATGCAGGACAGAGGCGGGTGTGAGGTGGTGAAGCTGGAGTCCGTAGAACTCCAGGAGCCCGCGGAGGAACGGATGTATTGGGAATCCAAGTCCCCTTATCAGATAGGGGACGAAGCATACTCGCTCCCCCTTATTGGGGCTTGGGGTAGACTCCGCTTGCCTCCCACCTTGATAAGTGACCAGCCCGGCTCGAACCGGGACCATGAAGGCTGGAGGGAGATATCCCCCCGCTTGGAGCTTTACAAGCTCGTTGTGCGGAACAGAGCACCTCCTCCAATCCCCTGGCGGTGGGCTGGGAGCGCGAGAAGAAGAGCCGAGTCGACGGTCCATGATGGAATGGATTTTTAGGTCAAAGGCGCTCCGATGAAGTATTCGCGGGAGAAAGACGGTGTGGTTTGGATCTGGATTTTTGCCTCTTTTGTAGGCGGACGACTCGCACAACTAGGGGGTGAAACATAAAAGACACCCTGGCTTTTCGCATTCGTGCGATGCGTGGAAAAGGATCATTATTTGGCGTAGAAGCCGAGGAACACAGTATTTAAGATGAAGCCGGACACTGTTCGGCAGGTACATGGAATTTGAAGGAAGAACCCGCCTTGCAACGCCGAAGACTATAAACGCGCTGGACTTATCGTCATTGAAGCCTGGTCCGGGGGCTACTGAGGGAGTCCTGGACTAGAGGGTCTCCGGACAGCCGGACTATCATCATCCACCGGACTCCAAGACTACGAAGATACAAGATTGAAGACTCCGTCCCGTGTCCGGATGGGACTTTCCTTGGCGTGGAAGGCAAGCTTGGCGATACGGATATGTAGATCTCCTACCGTTGTAACCTACTCTGTGTAACCCTAGCCTCCTCCGGTGTCTATATAAACCGGAGGGCTTTAGTCCATAGGACACAACATACATTACAACAATCATACCATAGGCTAGCTTCTAGGGTTTAGCCTCCTTGATCTCGTGGTAGATCCACTCTTGTACTACCCATATCATCAATATTAATCAAGCAGGACGTAGGGTTTTACCTCCATCAAGAGGGCCCGAACCTGGGTAAAACATCGTGTCCCTCGCCTCCTGTTACCATCCGCCTAGACGCACAGTTCGGGACCCCCTACCCGAGATCCGCCGGTTTTGACACCGACAGGGGGCGCCGCCCCCCTTCCCTTGTCCTATTCGGACTAGGAAGGGGAGGGGCGCGCGGCCCCCTCCTACCTCCTTCCCTCTTCTCTCTCGAGGCCCATGTAGGCCCAATAACCCCCCGGGGGGTTCCGGTAACCTCCCGGTACTCCGGTAAAATGCCGATTTCACCCGGAACGATTCCGATGTCCAAATATAGGCTTCCAATATATCGATCTTTATGTCTCGACCATTTCGAGACTCCTCGTCATGTCCGTGATCACATCCGGGACTCCGAACAAACTTCAGTACATCAAAACTTATAAACTCATAATAAAACTGTCATCGTAACGTTAAGCGTGCGGACCCTACGGGTTCGAGAACTATGTAGACATGACCTAGAACTATTCTCGGTCAATAACCAATAGCGGAACCTGGATGCCCATATTGGTTCCTACATATTCTATGAAGATCTTTATCGGTCAAACCGCATAACAACATACGTTGTTCCCTTTGTCATCGGTATGTTACTTGCCCGAGATTTGATCGTCGGTATCCAATACCTAGTTCAATCTCGTTACCGGCAAGTCTCTTTACTCGTTACGTAATGCATCATCCCGTAACCAACTCATTGGTCACATTGCTTGCAAGGCTTATAGTGATGTGCATTACCGAGAGGGCCCAGAGATACCTCTCCGACAATCAGAGTGACAAAACCTAATTTCGAAATACGCCAACTCAACATGTACCTTCGGAGACACCTGTAGTACTCCTTTATAATCACCCAGTTACGTTGTGACATTTGGTAGTACCCAAAGTGTTCCTCCGGTAAACGGGAGTTGCATAATTCTCATAGTTACAGGAACATGTATAAGTCATGAAGAAAGCAATAGCAATATACTAAACGATCAAGTGCTAGGCTAACGGAATGGGTCATGTCAATCACATTATTCTTCTAATGATGTGATCCCATTAATCAAATGACAACACATGTCCATGGTTAGGAAACATAACCATCTTTGATTAATGAGCTAGTCAAGTAGAGGCATACTAGTGACTATATGTTTGTCTATGTATTCACACATGTATCATGTTTCTGGTTAATACAATTCTAGCATGAATAATAAACATTTATCATGATATGAGGAAATAAATAATAACTTTATTATTGCCTCTAGGGCATATTTCCTTCAGTCTCCCACTTGCACTAGAGTCAATAATCTAGATTACATAGTAATGATTCTAACACCCATGGAGTCTTGGTGCTGATCATGTTTTGCTTGTGAGAGAGGCTTAGTCAACGGGTCTGCAACATTCAGATCCGTATGTATCTTGCAAATCTCTATGTCTCCCACTTGGACTTGGTCCCGAATGGAATTCAAGCGTCTCTTGATGTGCTTGGTCCTCTTGTGAAATCTGGATTCCTTTGCCAAGGCAATTGCACCAGTATTGTCACAGAAGATCTTCATTGGTCCCGATGCACTAGGTATGACACCTAGATCGGAAATGAACTCCTTCATCCAGACTCCTTCATTTGCTGCTTCAGAAGCAGCTATGTACTCTGCTTCACATGTAGATCCCGCCACGACGCTTTGTTTAGAACTGCACCAACTTACAGCTCCACCATTTAATAAAAACACGTATCCGGTTTGCGATTTAGAATCATCCGGATCAGTGTCAAAGCTTGCATCGACGTAACCATTTACGACTAGCTCTTTGTCACCTCCATATACGAGAAACATATCCTTAGTCCTTTTCAGGTATTTCAAGATGTTCTTGACCGCTGTCCAGTGATCCACTCCTGGATTACTTTGGTACCTTCCTGCCAAGCTTATTGCTAAGCATACGTCAGGTCTGGTACACAGCATTGCATACATGATAGAGCCTATGGCTGAAGCATAGGGAACATCTTTCATTTTCTCTCTATCTTCTGCTGTGGTCGGGCATTGAGTTTGACTCAACTTCACACCTTGTAGCACGGGCAAGAACCCTTTCTTTGCCTGATCCATTTTGAACTTTTTCAAAATTTTGTCAAGGTATGTGCTTTGTGAAAGTCCTATTAAGCGTCTTGATCTATCTCTATAGATCTTTATGCCCAATATGTAAGCAGCTTCACCGAGGTCTTTCATTGAAAAACTTTTATTCAAGTATCCCTTTATGCTATCCAGAAATTCTATATCATTTCCAATTAATAGTATGTCATCTACATATAATATCAAAAATGCTACAGAGCTCCCACTCACTTTCTTGTAAATACAGGCTTCTCCAAAAGTCTGTATAAAACCATATGCTTTGATCACACTATCAAAACGTTTATTCCAACTCCGAGATGCTTGCACCAGTCCATAAATGGATCGCTGGAGCTTGCACACTTTGTTAGCACCTTTTGGATCAACAAAACCTTCTGGCTGCATCATATACAACTCTTCTTCCAGAAATCCATTCAAGAATGCAGTTTTGACATCCATTTGCCAAATTTCATAATCATGAAATGCAGCAATAGCTAACATGATTCAGACAGACTTAAGCATCGCTACGGGTGAGAAAGTCTCATCGTAGTCAACCCCTTGAACTTGTCGAAAACCTTCCGTAACAAGTCGAGCTTTATAGACAGTTACATTACCATCAGCGTCAGAATTCTTCTTAAAGATCCATTTATTCTCAATGGCTTGCCGATCATCGGGCAAGTCGACCAAAGTCCATACTTTGTTTTCATACATGGACCCCATCTCAGATTTCATGGCCTCTAGCCATTTTGCGGAATCTGGGCTCATCATCGCTTCCTCATAGTTTGTAGGTTCATCATGGTCAAGTAACATAACTTCCAGAATAGGATTACCGTACCACTCTGGTGCGGATCTTACTCTGGTAGACCTACGAGGTTCAGTAGAAACTTGATCTGAAGTTTCATGATCAATATCATTAGCTTCCTCACTGATTGGTGTAGTTGTCACAGGAACCGGTTCTTGTGATGAACTACTTTCCAATAAGGGAGTAGATACAGTTATCTCATCAAGTTCTACTTTCCTCCCACTCACTTCTTTCGAGAGAAACTCCTTCTCTAGAAAGGATCCGATTTTAGCAACGAAAATCTTGCCTTCAGATCTGTGATAGAAGGTGTACCCAATAGTTTCTTTTGGGTATCCTATGAAGACACATTTCTCCGATTTGGGTTCGAGCTTATCTGGTTGAAGTTTCTTCACATAAGCATCGCAGCCCCAAACTTTAAGAAACGACAACTTTGGTTTCTTGCCAAACCACAGTTCATAAGGTGTCGTCTCAACGGATTTTGATGGTGCCCTATTTAACGTGAATGCGGCCGTCTCTGAAGCATAACCCCAAAACGATAGTGGTAAATCAGTAAGAGACATCCTAGATCGCACCATATCCAGTAAAGTATGATTACGATGTTCGGACACACCATTTCGTTGTGGTGTTCCGGGTGGCATGAGTTGCGAAACTATTCCACATTGTTTCAAGTGTAGACCAAACTCGTAACTCAAATATTCTCCTCCACGATCAGATCGTAGAAACTTTATTTTCTTGTTACGATGATTTTCCACTTCACTCTGAAACTCTTTGTGTTGGGGAACGTAGTAATTTCAAAAAATTCCTACGCACACGCAAGATCATGGTGATGCATAGCAACGAGAGGGGAGAGTGTTGTCTACGTACCCTCGTGGACCTGAAGCGGAAGCGTTGACGCAACGTAGAGGAAGTAGTCGTACGTCTTCCCGGTCCAACCGATCCAAGCACCGTTACTCCGGCACCTCCGAGTTCTTGACACACGTACAGCTCGATGGCGCACCCCGGGCTCGACCATTTTGAGACTCCTCGTCATGTCCCCGATCTCATACGGGACTCCGAACTCCTTTGGTACATCAAAAATCATAAACTCATAATATAACTGTCATCGAAACCTTAAGCGTGCGGACCCTACGGTTCGAGAACAATGTAGACATGACCGAGACACGTCTCCGGTCAATAACCAATAGCGGAACCTGGATGCTCATATTGGTTCCTACATATTCTACGAAGATCTTTATCGGTCAGACCGCATAACAACATACGTTGTTCCCTTTGTCATCGGTATGTTACTTGCCCGAGATTCGATCGTCGGTATCCAATACCTAGTTCAGTCTAGTTACCGGCAAGTCTTTTTACTCGTTCCGTAATACATCATCTCGCAACTAACTCATTAGTTGCATTGCTTGCAAGGCTTATGTGATGTGCATTACCGAGAGGGCCCAGAGATACCTCTCCAACATTCGGAGTGACAAATCCTAATCTCGAAATACGCCAACCCAACATGTACCTTCGGAGACACCTGTAGAGCACCTTTATAATCACCCAGTTACGTTGTGACGTTTGGTAGCACACAAAGTGTTCCTCCGGTAAACGGGAGTTGCATAATCTCATAGTCATAGGAACATGTATAAGTCATGAAGAAAGCAATAGCAACATACTAAACGATCGGGTGCTAAGCTAACTGAATGGGTCATGTCAATCACATCATTCTCCTAATGATGTGATCACGTTAATCAAATGACAACTCATGTCTATGGCTAGGAAACATAACCATCTTTGATTAACGAGCTAGTCAAGTAGAGGCATACTAGTGACACTCTGTTTGTCTATGTATTCACACATGTATCATTTTTCCGATTAATACAATTCTAGCATGAATAATAAACAATTATCATGAAATAAGGAAATAAATAATAACTTTATTATTGCCTCTAGGGCATATTTCCTTCAGTCTCCCACTTGCACTAGAGTCAATAATCTAGATCACATCACCATGTGATTAACATCGATAGTTCACATCATCATGTGATTAACACCCATAGTTCACATCGCCATGTGACCAACACCCAAAGGGTTTACTAGATTCAGTAATCTAGTTCACATTGCTATGTGATTAACACCCAAAGAGTACTAAGGTGTGATCATGTTTTGCTTGTGAGAGAATCTTAGTCAACTGGTCTTTCACATTCAGATCCATTATGTATTTTGCAATTTTCTATGTCTACAATGCTCTGCACGGAGCTACTCTAGCTAATTGCTCCCACTTTCAATATGTATCCAGATTGAGACTTTAGAGTCATCTGGATCAGTGCCAAAACTTGTATCGACGTAACCCTTTACGACGAACCTTTTATCACCTCCATAATCGAGAAACATCTCCTTATTCCACTAAGGATAATTTTGACCGCTAACCAGTGATCTACTCCTAGATCACTATTGTACTCCCTTGCCAAACTCAGTGTAGGGTATACAATAGATCTGGTACACAGCATGGCATACTTTATAGAACCTATGGCCAAGGCATAGGGAATGACTTTCATTCTCTTTCTATCTTCTGCCGTGGTCAGGTTTTGAGTCTTACTCAATTTCACACCTTGTAACACAGGCAATAACTCTTTCTTTGACTGTTCCATTTTGAACTACTTCAAAATCTTGTCAAGGTATGTACTCATTGAAAAAACTTATCAAGCGTCTTTATCTATCTCTATAGATCTTGATGCTCAATATGTAAGCAGCTTCATCGAGGTCTTTCTTTGAAAAACTCCTTTCAAACACTCCTTTATGCTTTGCAGAATAATTCTACATTATTTCTGATCTACAATATGTCATTCACATATACTTATCAGAAATGTTGTACTGCTCCCACTCACTTTCTAGTAAATACAGGCTTCACCGCAAGTCTGTATAAAACTATATGCTTTGATCAACTTATCAAAGCGTATATTCCAACTCCGAGATGCTTGCACCAGTCCATAGATGGATCGCTGGAGCTTGCGTATTTTGTCAGCACCTTTAGGATTGACAAAATCTTCTGGTTGCATCATATAGAACTCTTCTTTAAATCCATTAAGGAATGTAGTTTTGTTTATCCATTTGCCAGATTTCATAAAAATGCGGCAATTGCTAACATGATTTGGACAGACTTAAGGATCGCTACGAGTGAGAAAATTTCATCGTAGTCAACACCTTGAACTTTGTCAAAAACCTTTTTCGACAAGTCTAGCTTTGTAGATAGTAACACTACTATCAACGTCTGTCTTCCTCTTGAAGATCCATTTATTTTCTATGGTTTGCCGATCATCTGGCAAATCCATCAAAGTCCATACTTTGTTCTCATACATGGATCATATCTCAGATTTCATGGCCTCAAGCCATTTCGCGGAATCTGGGCTCATCATCGCTTCCTCATAGTCCGTAGGTTCATCATGGTCTAGTGACATGACTTCCAGAATAGGATTACCATACCACTCTTGTGTGGATCTTACTCTGGTTGATCTACGAAGTTCAGTAACAACTTGATCTGAAGTTTCATGATCATCATCATTAACTTCCTCACTAATTGGTGTAGGTGTCACAGGAACCGATTTCTGTGATGAACTACTTTCCAATAAGGGAGCTGGTACTGTTACCTCATCAAGTTCTACTTTCCTCCCACTCACTTCTTTCGAGAGAAACTCCTTCTCTAGAAAGGATCCACTGTTAGCAACGAATGTCTTGCCTTCGGATCTGTGATAGAAGGTGTACCCAACAGTCTCCTTTGGGTATCCTATGAAGACATATTTCTCCGATTTGGGTTTGAGCTTATCAGGATGAAACTTTTTCATATAAGCATCACAACCTCAAACTTTAAGAAACGACAACTTTGGTTTCTTGCCAAACCACAGTTCAGGTTGTGTCGTCTCAATGGACTTAGATGGTGCCCTTTTTAACGTGAATGCAGTTGTCTTTAATGCATAACCCCAAAATGATAGTGGTAAATCAGTAAGAGACATCATAGATCGCACCATATCTAGTAAAGTATGATTACGACGTTTGGACACACCATAACGTTGTGGTATTCCAGGTGGCGTGAGCTGTGAAACTATTCCACATTGTTTTAATTGAAGACCAAACTCGTAACTCAAATATTCGTCTCCGCGATCAGATCGCAGAAATTTTATTTTCTTGTTACGATGATTTTTCCACTTCACTCTGAAATTCTTTGAACCTTTCAACTATTTCAGACTTATGTTTCATCAAGTAGATATACCCATATCTGCTCAAATCATCTTGTGAAGGTCAGAAAATAACGATACTTGCCACGAGCCTTAACACTCATCGGATCGCATACATCAGTATGTATTATTTCCAATAAGTCAGTTGCTCGCTCCACTGTTCCGGAGAACGGAGTCTTAGTCATCTTACCCATGAGGCATGGTTCGCAAGCATCAAGTGATTCATAATCAAGTGATTCCAAAATCCCATCAGCATGGAGTTTCTTCATGCGCTTTACACTAATATGACCTAAACGGCAGTGCCACAAATAAGTTGCACTATCATTATTAACTTTGCATCTTTTGGTTTCAATGTTATGAATATGTGTATCACTACGATCGAGATCCAATGAACCATTTTCATTGGGTGTGTAACCATATAAGGTTTTATTCATGTAAACAAAACAACAGTTTATTCTCTTACTTAAATGAATAACCGTATTGCAATAAACACGATCAAATCATATTCATGCTCAACGCAAACACCAAATAACATTTATTTAGGTTCAACACTAATCCCGAAAGTATAGGGAATGTGCGATGATGATCATATTAATCTTGAAACTACTTTCAACACACATCGTCACTTCACCCTTAACTAGTTTATGTTTATTCTGCAACTCCCGTTTCGAGTTACTACTCTTAGCAACTGAACCAGTACCAAATACCGAGGGGTTGCTATAAACACTAGTAAAGTACACATCAATAACATGTATATCAAATATACCTTTGTTCACTTTGCCATCCTTCTTATCCGCCAAATACTTGGGGTAGTTCTGCTTCCAGTGACCAGTCCCTTTGCAGTAGAAGCACTTAGTCTCAGGCTTAGGTCCAAACTTGGGCTTCTTCACTTGAGCAGCAACTTGCTTGTCGTTCTTCTTGAAGTTCCCTTCTATCCCTTTGCCCTTTTCTTGAAACTAGTGGTCCTGTTAACCATCAACACTTGATATTCTTTCTTGATTTCTACCTTCATCGATTTCATCATCATGAAAAACTCGGGAATCATTTTCATCATCCCTTGCATACTATAATTCATCACGAAGTTCTACTAAATTGGTGATGGTGACTAGAGAATTCTGTCAATCACTATCTTATCTGGAAGATTAACTCCCACTTGATTCAAGCGATTGTAGTACCCAGACAATCTGAGCACATGCTCACTAGTTGAGCGATTCTCCTCCATCTTTTAGCTATAGAACTTGTTGGAGACTTCATATCTCTCAACTCGGGTATTTGCTTGAAATATTAACTTGAACTCCTGGAACATCTCATATGGTCCATGACGTTCAAAACGTCTTTGAAGTCCCGATTCTAAGCCGTTAAGCATGGTGCACTAAACTATCAAGTAGTCATCATATTGAGCTAGCCAAACGTTCATAATGTCTGCATCTGCTCCTGCAATAGGTCTGTCACCTAGCGGTGCATTAAGGACATAATTCTTCTGTGCAGCAATGAGGATAAACCTCCGATCACGGATCCAATCCGCATCATTACTACTAACATTTTTCAACACAATTTTCTCTAGGAACATATCAAAAACAAACATATGAAAGTAACAACGCGAGCTATTGATCTACAACATAATTTGCAAAATACTACCAGGACTAAGTTCATGATAAATTAAAGTTCAATTAATCATATTACTTAAGAACTCCCACTTAGACAGACATCTCTCTAGTCATCTAAGTGATCACGTGATCCAAATCAACTAAACCATAACCGATCATCACGTGAGATGGAGTAGTTTTCAATGGTGAACATCACTATGTTGATCATATCTACTATATGATTCACGCTCGACCTTTCGGTCTCCGTGTTCCGAGGCCATATCTGCATATGCTAGGCTCGTCAAGTTTAACCTGAGTATTCCGCGTGTGCAAAACTGGCTTGCACCCATTGTAGATGGACGTAGAGCTTATCACACCCGATCATCACGTGGTGTCTGGGCACGACGAACTTTGGCAACGGTGCATACTCAGGGAGAACACTTCTTGATAATTAGTGAGAGATCATCTTAAAATGCTACCGTCAATCAAAGCAAGAATAAGATGTATAATAGATAAACATCATATGCAATCAAAATATGTGACATGATATGGCCATGATCATCTTGCGCCTTTGATCTCCATCTCCAAAGTACTGTCATGATTCTATCGTCACCGGCACGACACCATGATCTTCATCATCTTGATCTATATCAATGTGTCATCACATGGATGTCTCACCAACTATTGCTCTTGCAACTATTGCTATCGTATAGCGATAAAGTAAAGCAATTATTTGGCACTTGCATCTTATGCAACAAAGAGACATCCATAGGGCTTCTACCAGTTGCCGATAACTTCAACAAAACATGATCATCTCATACAACAACTTATATCTTATCACGTCTTGACCATATCACATCACAACATGCCCTGCAAAAACAAGTTAGACGTCCTCTACTTTGTTGTTGCAAATTTTACGTGGCTGTTACGGGCTGAGCAAGAACCGTTCTTACCTACGCATCAAAACCACAACGATAGTTCGTCAAGTTAGTGTTGTTTTAACCTTCGCAAGGACCGAGCGTAGCCACACTCGGTTCAAATAAAGTTGGAGAAACTAACACCCGCCAGCCACCTGTGTGCAAAGCACGTCGGTAGAACCAGTCTCGCGTAAGCGTACCCGTAATGTCGGTCCGGGCTGCTTCATCCAACAATACCGCCGAACCAAAGTATGACATGCTGGTAAGCAGTATGACTTGTATCGCCCACAACTCACTTGTGTTCTACTCGTGCATATAAAATCAACGCATAAAACCTGGCTTTGATGCCACTATTGGGGAACATAGTAATTTCAAAAAATTTCCTACGCACACGCAAGATCATGGTGATGCATAGCAACGAGAGGGGAGAGTGTTGTCTACGTACCCTCGTAGACCTGAAGCGGAAGCGTTGACGCAACATAGAGGAAGTAGTCGTACGTCTTCCCGGTCCAACCGATCCAAGCACCGTTACTCCCGCACCTCCGAGTTCTTGACACACGTACAGCTCGATGGCGCACCCTGGGCTCCGATCCAGCAAAGCTTCGGGGAGGAGTTCCGTTAGCACGACGGCATGGTGACGATCTTGATGTTCAACCATCGCAGGGCTTCGCCTAAGCACCGCTACAATATGACCGAGGTGTAATATCGTGGAGGGGGCACCGCACACTGCTAAGGAACGATCACGAAGATCAACTTGTGTGTCTATGGGGTGCCCCCTGTCCCCGTATATAAAGGAGTGGAGGAGGGGAGGGCCGGCCCTCTCTATGGCGCGCCCTAGGGGAGTCCTACTCCCACCGGGAGTAGGATTCCCCCTTTCCTAGTCCAACTAGGAGTCCTTCCAAGTAGTAGGAGTAGGAGACAAGGAAGGGGAAGAGGGAAGAGAAGGAAGGAGGGGGCGCCGCCCCTCCCCCTAGTCCAATTCGGACTAGTCAATGGGGGGGGGGGCGCAGCCTGCCTCTCCCTCTCCCCTAAAGCCCAAAAAGGCCCATATACTTCTTCCCCCGTATTCCCGTAACTCCCCGGTACTCCGAAAAATACCCGAATCACTCGGAACCTTTCCGATGTCCGAATATAGTCGTCCAATATATCGATCTTTACGTCTCGACCATTTCGAGACTCCTCGTCATGTCCCCGATCTCATCCGGGACTCCGAACTCCTTCGGTACATCAAAACTCATAAACTCATAATATAACTGTCATCGAAACCTTAAGCGTGCGGACCCTACGGTTCGAGAACAATGTAGACATGACCGAGACACGTCTCCGGTCAATAACCAATAGCGGAACCCGGATGCTCATATTGGTTCCTACATATTCTACAAAGATCTTTATCGGTCAGACCGCATAACAACATACGTTGTTCCCTTTGTCATCGGTATGTTACTTGCCCGAGATTCGATCGTCGGTATCCAATACCTAGTTCAATCTAGTTACCGGCAAGTCTCTTTACTCGTTCCGTAATACATCATCTCGCAACTAACTCATTAGTTGCATTGCTTGCAAGGCTTATGTGATGTGCATTACCGAGAGGGCCCAGAGATACCTCTCCAACATTCGGAGTGACAAATCCTAATCTCGAAATACGCCAACCCAACAAGTACCTTCGGAGACACCTGTAGAGAACCTTTATAATCACCCAGTTACGTTGTGACGTTTGGTAGCACACAAAGTGTTCCTCCGGTAAACGGGAGTTGCATAATCTCATAGTCATAGGAACATGTATAAGTCATGAAGAAAGCAATAGCAACATACTAAACGATCGGGTGCTAAGCTAACTGAATGGGTCATGTCAATCACATCATTCTCCTAATGATGTGATCCCGTTAATCAAATGACAACTCATGTCTATGACTAGGAAACATAACCATCTTTGATTAACGAGCTAGTCAAGTAGAGACATACTAGTGACACTCTGTTTGTCTATGTATTTACACATGTATCATGTTTCCGATTAATACAATTCTAGCATGAATAATAAACAATTATCATGAAATAAGGAAATAAATAATAACTTTATTATTGCCTCTAGGGCATATTTCCTTCACTTTGAACTTTTCAAATGTTTCAGACTTGTGTTTCATTAAGTAGATATACCCATATCTGCTCAAATCATCTGTGAAGGTGAGAAAATAACGATATCCGCCGCGAGCCTCAACATTCATTGGACCACAAACATCAGTTTGTATGATTTCCAACAAATCAGTTGCTCGCTCCATAGTTCCGGAGAACGGTGTTTTAGTCATCTTGCCCATAAGGCACGGTTCGCAAGTACCAAGTGATTCATAATCAAGTGATTCCAAAAGCCCATCAGTATGGAGTTTCTTCATGCGCTTTACACCGATATGACCTAAACGGCAGTGCCACAAATAAGTTGCACTATCGTTATCAACTCTGCATCTTTGGTTTTCAACACTATGAATATGTGTATCACTACTATCGAGATTCAATAAAAATAGACCACTCTTCAAGGGTGCATGACCATAAAAGATATTACTCATATAAATAGAACAACCATTATTCTCTAATTTAAATGAATAACCGTCTCGCATCAAACAAGATCCAGATATAATGTTCATGCTCAACACTGGCACCAAATAACAATTATTTAGGTCTAAAACTAATCCCGATGGTAGATGTAGAGGTAGCGTGCCGACCGCGATCACATCGACTTTGGAACCGTTTCCCACGCGCATCGTCACCTCGTCCTTAGCCAATCTTCGCTTAATCCGTAGTCCCTGTTTCGAGTTGCAAATATTAGCAACAGAACCAGTATCAAATACCCAGGTGCTACTGCGAGCATTAGTAAGGTACATATCAATAACATGTATATCACATATACCTTTGTTCACTTTGCCATCCTTCTTATCCGCCAAATACTTGGGGCAGTTCCGCTTCCAGTGTCCAGTCTGCTTGCAGTAGAAGCACTCAGTTTCAGGCTTAGGTCCAGACTTGGGTTTCTTCTCATGAGCAGCAACTTGCTTGCCGTTCTTTTTGAAGTTCCCCTTCTTCTTCCCTTTGCCCTTCTTCTTGAAACTAGTGGTTTTGTTAACCATCAACACTTGATGCTCGTTCTTGATTTCTACCTCCGCGGATTTTAGCATTGCGAAGAGCTCGGGAATAGTCTTGTTCATCCCTTGCATATTATAGTTCATCACGAAGCTCTTGTAGCTTGGTGGCAGTGATTGGAGAATTCTGTCAATGACACTATCATCAGGAAGATTAACTCCCAGTTGAATCAAGTGATTATTATACCCAGACATTTTGAGTATGTGTTCACTGACAGAACTATTCTCCTCCATCTTGCAGCTGTAGAACTTATTGGAGACTTCATATCTCTCAATTCGGGCATTTGCTTGAAATATTAACTTCAACTCCTGGAACATCTCATATGCTCCATGACGTTCAAAACGTCGTTGAAGACCCGGTTCTAAGCCGTAAAGCATGGCATACTGAACTATCGAGTAGTCATCAGCTTTGCTCTGCCAGACGTTCTTAACGTCGTCAGTTGCATCAGCAGCAGGCCTGGCACCCAGCGGTGCTTCCAGGACATAATTTTTCTGTGCAGCAATGAGGATAATCCTCAGGTTACGGACCCAGTCTGTGTAATTGCTACCATCATCTTTCAACTTTGCTTTCTCAAGGAACGCATTAAAATTCAACGGAACAACAACACGAGCCATCTATCTACAAACAAACATAGACAAGCAAAATACTATCAGGTACTAAGTTCATGATAAATTTAAGTTCAATTAATCATATTACTTAAGAACTCCCACTTAGACAGACATCTCTTTAGTCATCTAAGTAATCACGTGATCCAAATCAACTAAACCATGTCCGATCATCACGTGAGATGGAGTAGTTTCAATGGTGAACATCACTATGTTGATCATATCTACTATATGATTCACGTTCGACCTTTCGGTCTCCGTGTTCCGAGGCCATATCTGTATGTGCTAGGCTCGTCAAGTATGACATGAGTATACCGCGTGTGCAACTGTTTTGCACCCGTTGTATTTGAACGTAGAGCCTATCACACCCGATCATCACGTGGTGTCTCAGCACGAAGAACTTTCACAACGGTGCATACTCAGGGAGAACACTTCTTGATTATTAGTGAGAGATCATCTTAAAATGCTACCATCAATCAAAGCAAGATAAGATGCATAAAGGATAAACATCACATGCAATCAATATAAGTGATATGATATGGCCATCATCATCTTGTGCTTGTGATCTCCATCTTCGAAGCACCGTCATGATCACCATCATCACCGGCGCGACACCTTGATCTCCATCGTAGCATCGTTGTCGTTATCGCTTAGTGATAAAGTAAAGCAATTACAGGGCGTCTGCATTTCATACAATAAAGTGACAACCATATGGCTCCTGCCAGTTGCCGATAACTTCGGTTACAAAACATGATCATCTCATACAATAAAATATAGCATCACATCTTAAACATATCACATCACAACATGCCCTGCAAAAACAAGTTAGACGTCCTCTACTTTGTTGTTGCAAATTTTACGTGGCTGCTACGGGCTTTAGCAAGAACCGTTCTTACCTACGCATCAAAAACCACAACGATAGTTCATCAAGTTAGTGTTGTTTTAACCTTCGCAAGGACCGGGCGTAGCCATACTTGATTCAACTAAAGTGAGAGAGACAGACACCCGCCAGCCACCTTTAAGCACGAGTGCTCGTAACGGTGAAACCAGTCTCACGTAAGCGTACGCGTAATGTCGGTCCGGGCCACTTCATCTCACAATACCGCCGAACCAAAGTATGACATGCTGGTAAGCAGTATGACTTGTATCGCCCACAACTCACTTGTGTTCTACTCGTGCATATAACATCAACGCATAAAACCTAGGCTCTGATACCACTGTTGGGGAACGTAGTAATTTCAAAATTTTCCTACGCACACGCAAGATCATGGTGATGGTATAGCAACAAGAGGGGAGAGTGTTGTCCACGTACCCTCGTAGACCATAAGCGGAAGCGTTAGCACAACACGGTTGATGTAGTTGTACGTCTTCACGATCCGACCGACCCAAGCACCGAACATACGGCACCTCCGGAGTTGAGTTCCGTCAGCACGACGGCATGGTGACGATGGTGATGTTCTACCGGCGCAGGGCTTCGCCTAAACTCCGCGACGATATGACCGAGGTGGAATATGGTGGAGGGGGGCACCACACACGGCTAAGGAACGATTCGTAGATCAACTTGTGTGTCTATGGGGTGCCCCCCGCCCCCATATATAAAGGAGCCAGGGGGAGGAGGAGCCGGCCAAGGAGGGCGCGCCAAATGGGGGAGTCCTACTCCCACCGGGAGTAGGACTCCCTTCTTTCCTAGTTGGAGTAGGAGAAGGGGGGAAGGAGGAGGAAGAGGGGAAGGAAAGGGGGGGCACCGCCCCCCTTCCCTTGTCCTATTCGGACTAGGAAGGGGAGGGGCGCGCGGCCCCCTCCTGCCTCCTTCCCTCTTCTCCCTCGAGGCCCATGTAGGCCCAATAACCCCCCGGGGGGTTCCGGTAACCTCCCGGTACTCCGGTAAAATGCCGTTTTCACCCGGAACGATTCCGATGTCCAAATATAGGCTTCCAATATATCGATCTTTATGTCTCGACCATTTCGAGACTCCTCATCATGTCCGTGATCACATCCGGGACTCCGAACAAACTTTGGTACATCAAAACTTATAAACTCATAATAAAACTGTCATCGTAACGTTAAGCGTGCGGACCCTACGGGTTCGAGAACTATGTAGACATGACCTAGAACTATTCTCGGTCAATAACCAATAGCGGAACCTGGATGCCCATATTGGTTCCTACATATTCTACGAAGATCTTTATCGGTCAAACCGCATAACAACATACGTTGTTCCCTTTGTCATCGGTATGTTACTTGCCCGAGTTTGATCGTCGGTATCCAATACCTAGTTCAATCTCGTTACCGGCAAGTCTCTTTACTCGTTACGTAATGCATCATCCCGTAACCAACTCATTGGTCACATTGCTTGCAAGGCTTATAGTGATGTGCATTACCGAGAGGGCCCAGAGATACCTCTCCGACAATCGGAGTGACAAAACCTAATTTCGAAATACGCCAACTCAACATGTACCTTCGGAGACACCTGTAGTACTCCTTTATAATCACCTAGTTACGTTGTGACATTTGGTAGTACCCAAAGTGTTCCTCCGGTAAACGGGAGTTGCATAATTCTCATAGTTACAGGAACATGTATAAGTCATGAAGAAAGCAATAGCAATATACTAAACGATCAAGTGCTAGGCTAACGGAATGGGTCATGTCAATCACATTATTCTTCTAATGATGTGATCCCATTAATCAAATGACAACACATGTCTATGGTTAGGAAACATAACCATCTTTGATTAATGAGCTAGTCAAGTAGAGGCATACTAGTGACTATATGTTTGTCTATGTATTCACACATGTATCATGTTTCTGGTTAATACAATTCTAGCATGAATAATAAACATTTATCATGATATGAGGAAATAAATAATAACTTTATTATTGCCTCTAGGGCATATTTCCTTCAGTTTGAGTAGTTCACCACAAACCTATGGGTCCATAGCTCGTAGCTAGATGGCTTCTTCTCCATCTTTCATCTTCAATACAATGTTCTCCTCAATCTTCTTGGAGGTCTATCCGATGTAATCTTCTATTGCAGTGTGTTTCTTGGGATCCGATGAATTGTGGGTTTATGATCAGATTATTCATTGAAAGTAATTGAGTATTTTCTTAACTTCATTATGCATGATTATGTTAGATTTGTATTTCTCTTCGATCCATCCATTTGGTTTGGCCAACTAGACTGATTTATCTTCAGTGGGAGAGGTGCTTTGTAGTGGGTTCAATCTTGCGGTGTCCTCACTGAAGGAAATATGCCCTAGAGGCAGTAACAAAGTTATTATTTTATATTTTTGTATATCATGATAATTGTTTGTTATTAATGGTAGAATTGTATTAACTGGAACTTGATACATGTGTGGATACATAGACAAAACACCGTGTCCCTAGTAAGCCTCTACAACCGATGGGACCTGTCTTGGGTGGAACTCATATGGAACAAGTACTACAGTCACAAGATCCCCCATGCAGCTGACCCCTACGGTTCTTTCTGCTAGCGAGATGTGATGAAACTCATGCCGGTTTATCGAGGGATTACCAAAGCCCAAGTTCACACAGGTGAGGACATTCTTTTTTGGAAGGATTTATGGATTGATGGTATTCTATCAGAAACACACCTGCGGGCTTTCTCGTTCGCCATTCAGGAGGATCTTTCAGTCAAAGATTTCTTGGGGACCATGACACTGGGGGAAACGTTCCACCTATCGTTATCGGTTCAGGCGCATGCAGAGACAAGGGATCTTCAACTGCTGGTCTATGCCATTGAACTTCAGGACAGCCTTTCTGCTGCTGATAAGTGGAACTGCACATGGGGGACTGAGACGTACTCGGCCAGCAAATACTACAACTTCTACTTTAGGGATGTTCGGGCCCACCAGGCCTATAAATGGCTATGGAAATCCAAAGTTACCATGAAAATCAAGGTTTTTGGTTGGTTCCTACTGTCTGACAGGCTCAACACCAGAAACATGTTGAAACGTAGGCACTACAACATTGGCAACGACTATACCTGCCCCCTCTGCGAGTCCAACTTGGAAGAAACAGTAGAACATCTCTTCTTTGAATGCACCTTCAGCAAAAACTGTTGGTCTGACATTGGCGTTTGCTGGAGTTCACAAGGCTCATGATTGGATTGGATAAACACAGCTAAAATTTCATGGAACAAGCCAATGTTCTTGGCAATCTTCTTACAAGCAGCTTGGAGCATCTGGAAGGAAAGAAATAATAAGGTCTTCAGAGGAATAACACCCACGAAAGCATCCTGGAGCTCGAGATTAAAAGTTGATGTCTCCCTCACCCACGAAAGCATCCTGGAGCTCGAGATTAAAAGTGGATCTCTCCCTCCTAACTCATAGAGTTGGAGAAAAGCATATCTCCTTTCTAAACCCTTTTGTAGCTTCTTTATACTTTCATACTTCGCCAGCCCTTCGCATGTACAAACCATATGTACCTCCACCCCATTTATTAATTTAATTACACAGTAGGAGGCTTACTGTTTCAGGTGTCAAAAAAAATCAAAGATGGTTAAGTTTCCTAACCATAGACATGTGTTGTCATTTGATGAATGGGATCACATCATTAGGAGAATGATGTGATGGACAAGACCCATCCGTTAGCTTAGCATATTGATTATTCGGTTTTATTGCTACTGCTTTCTTCATGTCAAATACATATTCCTTTGACTACGAGATTATGCAACTCCCGGATAGCGGAGGAATACCTTGTTGATACATCTCCAACATATCTATAATTTATGAAGTATTAATGATGTTATAATACCATTCTTGGATGTTTTACAATTATTTTATAGCAACTTTATATCATTTTTTGGGACTAACCTATTGACCCAGTGCCCAGTGCCAGCTGCTGTTTTTTGCTTGTTTTTTACATCGCAGGAAATCAATACCAAACAGAGTCCAAACACCGCGAAACTTTTTGTGGATTTTTTAAGGACCAAAAGACATCCAATTGGCCAGAGTAGCACCTAGGGGGTGCCCCGAGAGGGGCGCAACCCACTAGGGTGCGCCTGGGCCCCCAGGCGCGCCCCGGTGGGTTGTGCCCAGCTCGGTGGCCTCCCGTACCCCCTCTTTGCCCTATAAATTCCCAAATATTCCAAAAACCCTCGCAGATACCCTAGATCAGAAGTTCCGCTGCCGCAAGCCTCTGTATCCATGAGAAACCAATCTAGACCCCATTTTTGCACCCTGCTGGAGGGGGCAATCATCACCGGTGGCCATCTTCATCATCCCTGCGGCCACCATGATGAGGAGGGAGTAGTCCACCTTCGGGGCTGAGGGTTTGTACTAGTAGCTATGTGTTTTGCTTGGAGCTTCTTGTATGAAATGAGTCTTTGCTTTTTAGTTTAACACAATAATCCCTATTGTACACACCTTTTGGGAGAGACACACATGAACCGGAATTTATTAGAATACTCTATGTGCTTCACTTATATCTTTTGAGCTAAACAATTTTGCTCTAGTGCTTCACTTATATTTTTTAGAGCATGGCGGTGGTTTTTTTTTTTGTAGAAGGTATTGATCTCTCATGCTTCACTTATATTATTTTGAGAGTCTTTTAGAACAGCATGGTATTTGCTTTGGTTATAAAATTGGTCCTAATATGATGGGCATCCAAGTTGTGTATAATAAAAGCTATCATATAGAGTGCATTAAACAATATGATCAATTTCATACTTGATAATTGTTTTGAGATATAAAGGTGGTAATGTTAGAGTCATGCTAGTTGGGTAATTATGAAACTGAGAAATACTTGTGTTAAAGTTGGCAAGTCTCGTAGAATGCACGTAAGGTAAAAGTTGTGTAACAAATTTGTAGCATGGGGTGTTCTTTGATTGCCTTCCTTATGAGTGGAGGTCGGGATCGCACGATGGTTAACTCCTACCAACCCTTCCCCTAGGAGCATGCGTAGTAGTACTTTGCTTCGAGGGCTAATAAACTTTTCCAATAAGTATATGAGTTCTTTATGACTAATGTGAGTCCATGGATTATACACACTCTTACCCTTCCATCATTGCTAGCCTCTACGGTACCGTGCATTGCCCTTTCTCACCTTGAGAGTTGGTGCAAACTTCGCCGGTGCATCCAAACCCCGTGATACGATATGCTCTATCACACATAAACCTCCTTATATCTTCCTCAAAACAACCACCATACCTACCTATTATGGCATTTCCATAGCCATTCAGAGATGTATTGCCATGCAACTTTCCACCGTTCCGTTTATTATGACACGCTCCATCATTGTCATATTGCTTTTGCATGATCATGTAGTTGACATCGTATTTGTGGCAAAGCCACCTTTATAATTCTTTCATACATGTCGCTCTTGATTCATTGCATATCCCGGTACACCGCCGAAGGCATTCACATAGAGTCATATTTTGTTCTAAGTATTGAGTTGTAATTCTTGAGTTGTAAATAAATAGAAGTGTGGTGATTTCCATTATTAGAGCATTGTCCCAAGTGAGGAAAGGATGATGGAGACTATGATTCCCCCACAAGTCGGGATGAGACTCCGGAGTTTATGAAAAATAAAAGAGGCCAAAGAAGCCCAAATAAAAAAAAAGAGGCCAAAGAAGCCCACCAAAATAAAAAATGAGAGAAAAAGAGAGAAGGGACAATGTTACTATCCTTTTTCCACACTTGTGCTTCAAAGTAGCACCATGATCTTCATGATAGAGAGTCTCCTATGTTGTCACTTTCATATACTAGTGGGAATTTTTCATTATAGAACTTGGCTTGTATATTCCAATGATGGGCTTCCTAAAAATGCCCTAGGTCTTCGTGAGCATGCAAGTTGTATGCACACCCGCTTAGTTTCTTTTGTTGAGCTTTCATACATTTATAGCTCTAGTGCATCCATTGCATGGCAATCCCTACACCTCACATTGACATCAATTGATGGGCATCTCCATAGCCCGTTGATTAGCCGCGTCAATCTTGCGGTGTCCTTTCCCAGTGACAGCAAGGGCAGCAAGGCACGTATTGTATTGTTGCCATCGAGGATAAAAAGATGGGGTTTATATCATATTGCTTGAGTTTATCCCTCTACATCATGTCATCTTTCCTAATGCGTTACTCTGTTCTTATGAACTTAATTCTCATAACTATGCACTTTTCTATCAATTGCTCGACAGTAATTTGTTCACCCACCGTAATACTTATGCTATCCTGAGAGAAGCCACTAGGAAACCTATGGCCCTCGGGTCTATTTTCCATCATATAAGTTTCTGAGCTACTTTATTTTGCGATCTTTACTTTCCAATCTATATCATAAAAATACCAAAAATATTTATCTTGTTATTATCTCTATCAGATCTCACTTTTGCAAGTGGCCGTGAAGAGATTGACAACCCCTTTATCGCGTTGGTTGCGAGATTCTTATTTGTTTGTGTAGGTACGAGGGACTTGCGTGTAGCCTCCTACTGGATTGATACCTTGGTTCTCAAGAATTAAGGGAAATACTTACGCTACTTTGCTGCATCACCCTTTCCACTCAAGGGAAAACCAACGCAGTGCTCAAGAGGTAGCAGGGATGTTCACGGTTAGGTCAGTGTACAGGATGACCATTCATACGAGAAACAGAAGAGAGGCTTGGCTAGAAGGAAACCCGGGATCTGCAAACATTGAGAAGGAACAAAAGGACTGGACCAAATTATGGAAGCACAAAATCCCGGGGAACATAAAGGTTTTTGCATGACGGCTAGCGAGGCAGAGCTTGCCAACTGCAGACGTCCTCCATCATAGGAACATGTCGACAGAGAACAATTGTTTGGCGTGTGAAATGATTGACTCATGGCGTCATTCTCTACTTGATTGTAGATTGGCAAGGTGTGTCTGGATGCTGATGGATGAAGGCATGTATGAACGGCTGCGCTCATGCGGAGAGCCAAAAGCAAAAAATTGGTTGTTTACAATGGAAGACCATTTAACTCATGAGGAATACACGAGGATGATTGTCACTCTATGGGCCCTGTGGAAAGCACAGAGAGATTTGATTCATGAGGACATCCATCACAGTCCGTTTGCAACTAGCTCTTTTATTACACGTTTTCTAGACGAACTTGAGCTTTTAAATGAGGGCGATCAGCTGGCTAGCAAAGGATGTGTGAGTATGAGACGAACTAGCTGGATCCCTCCACCTGTTGGGGTAGCCAATGGTAATTATGATGGGCCAGTCTCACTGGCTACACGCCGATGTTCTGCTGCTGCTATTTTCAGGAGAGAAGATGACATCTTCATGGGGGCCTCTGTACTTGTCTCAGAGGGGATATGCGATCCTACCTGTTTGGAGGCAATGGCCTGCCGAGAAGCTCTCTGCCTTAAGCAAGATCTCCATGTGGGTGCCTCTGTTACAGCATCTGATTGTGCCGGGTAGTGTGTTGCATTAATGAGGGCACTCTTGGTCCTAATGCCATGGTGATTGAAGAGATTCGACGAGTGCTGCAGGGAAGAAGGGACATTGTTTTTTTGTCATGAACACAGGGAAACAAACGTAGATGCTCACAATATTGCTAGGAATTCCCTGGTGCTAAAGCCAGGTCGGTATGTTTGGCTTTTGGAGCCCCCGAACTATGTAAACATTGTTATTTCTAATTAATAAAGTTAGGGTGTTTCGCTAAAAAAACGGAGCCAAATTTTAAACGGCCTCCTTAGCTGTTCGATTAAAGCTGCCCAGCCGTTTGATTTAATCCAGCCAGCATAAAATTGACTCTGTCCTCCGTCGCTCGTCGTCAACACCCCAGTCCTCCCCTCCTCTCGTGTACGGTGTACCTGCACCGGCCATGCACCATTATCGCCTTGCAGTAGCTGCCACAGCAACCGATCAACTCCCCCACAACAAAACAACCTGTTGCATTTCACTCCAGGGGAGGACAGTGGAACTCGGGAGGGAAGTGCCACAGGGAGACCGAGCCCATATTCAACCATACTTAAGTAACCTGGAGCAGGTCATGAGCCGGATGAAGACCCCAGTGATTCAGGCTCCAAGTGGGACCGTTCGCGGGTTGCCCACTTATGCCCGCAGCGTCCCACTAAGTTATGCGGGTTTTCCCGGCTTGTCCACAACAACGATGCAGATTAAGTGGCGTTCGCATAAGCCCACATAAACCCACATAATGCCATGACTGCTTAATGTGTACGCTTGAGATGGACCACGCGACGTGGTGCTAGTGCAGGGCTTGAATGGCGGCAACGCCCGGTCCTGCGATCTTGCGGCGCTGCTAGCTTAGCCAAGCGAGAGAGCTAGACGGAGGTGTGGACGTGTGGTTCGACAAGGGTGTACGTACGAGCGCGGTACGCGGCGACGGGCCTCTGGCAAAGCTCTTCTCCATGGGCGTGCGAGGGGAGGAATCCAACGGAGCAGCGCCTTCTCTGTCGCGGCAGAGCGGGACGACGTATGGACGCGGAGCTAGCGGCGGAGCTCCAGCTGCCGCACGCCTCGGCCTCACACACGCCGTAATCCCTCCTTGATTTCCGCCAGCTCATGGTGTGGTCGTAGGTGAGGTCGTAGGTGAGGATGTGGGCAGAGGTAGATTTCGTGGGACTGCCCGCAAAGTCCACATAATTTTGACGCGAACAAGCAGGCGTCCACGAAAGCAATTTTAGTGGGCTTAGAAATAGACGCCGTGGGCAGCCCATGTCCACTTGCAGCCTGACCAGTGATATACCTCAACATCAGCCGGCTCACCGACTACCGGAAGGACGGCCACCCATCGGTGTACCGGATGTGGTACGACACGGAGGAGGAGCGGCTGGCGGCGGTGACCAAGCAGGACTGCAGCCACTGGTGCCTGCCAGAACCGTGGAACGAGCTGATGTATGCCTCGCTGCTCCAGGCAGGAAAAGGCCCCTGGAGACTATGATAGATGGTTACATGAATTTCATTTATCCTTTTTATAGCTTGTGATGGGTAGATAAGATTTACAAGTAGTTCTGTGATTAGAGGTGGATAAACTTGCAGGAAATCATGCATTCAGTTATTAGCAGCTAAATGTCTTACATTATGGGACGGAAAGAATAATAATCATTACAAGGCGGCGGCATTTTAGATACTGCTCCCTGTGTAAACCGATATAAGACTTTAGATCACTACTTTAGTGATCTAAAAGGTCTCATATTAGTTTACAAAGGTAGTACTTTACATATATAGCATAATACTCCCTCTGTTCTTAAATATAAATCTTTCTAGAGATTACAATATGGACTGGTACGAAGAAAAATGAGTGAATCTATGCCCTAAAATATGTCTATATACATCCGTATGTCGCCTATATTGAAATCTCTAATATTTAGGAACGGAGGGAGTAAGTGATAGTAGACACAAATAGTCCGATAACATTAGTCGATTCACAAATAGTTGGACAGATTAACTAATCAAAAAGAAATAATTCTGCAGTTCTGCAAACCGCATGCAAGACATAAACAGATAAAATTGGGCAAGAGGTACAGGACAGATTTATACTACTAATCAAAGACAAATAATTCTGCAGCCCAGAACATCCACGGCACAAGAGCCGTCAAACATGTCCTTCTAAGAGGATATCCCTCTTGTGCTTAGCAAGTTGGGACCAAGCGACAGTTATCTCCACCTTAGAGTCACCAATCTCACATATCGCTCGACTTATGTTGCAGTATTTGGTCCTGAACCTGACACTACCTTGTCTAGCAATAGCATCACCAGACTGTGAGTAGGCTTGTATGACAAACTGCAGGCTTTCTTCAAGTTCTACAGAAACAACATGCCTTGACAGATCAATGTAACCATCCGAGCCCATTGGCATTTCTCCACCATCATCAGAACGATGAGAATCAACCAACACAACTTGCCTGGATAGGGAGTCCGTAACTTCCTGTGGTGGCGAGGAGCACATAATCCGCCCGCCATATTCAAAAGGCCAAGGCGCCCCTTCAACAACACGCGCACTCAAGATAGTAGCCTGGACTGTCTCTGTAAGTCGCTCATAGCTCAATTCTACTGTGCAAAAGCTGTTGCTGGAGAACGTGGTATGTAAACCTTCATGGTAACCACCGGCGTAAGTAAAGCGATGACTCATCAATGCTCTGTCGCGAGACCTTGATGAGCCCTTTACTTTCAGTTGGACTTCGAAATCAACATCGTCCACAGCCACAATTGCACGGGACGGGCCAGTCAAGCGCAAAAAAGGATCCTACAGGCATCATAATCATCATTATAGTTGAATCGAATGAACGAATGCACATGCAGGAAAAGAAGGGGGAAATTAAGAGAAATACTGTGTAATATGGTACATACCTCTGGAGTTAGTTTTTGGCAGTTTTCCCTTCGCCGGGAGAAGAGAATGTTGCGGTTGTAGTCCACGGCATCTCGGGCAGCGACGATCCCATAAACATGGAGTGGCAACTTCAACTTTCCATCTGTTCCAACAATCTTCACAGAGTAGATTTGCAAGGTGCTCACAGTGCGAGCAGCGTACGGGATCAGTCCCGGCGTGCAATGTGTAAAGTGCATAGGACTCAATACGGCTGCAGCAGCAAGTTAATCCAAATGTTAAGACATGTTGTAACATCAATTATTTACTTACTCATACAAGGAAAGAAGATAGGAAGGGACGAATCTGACTGTGTTGCCATTGTTTTGGAAGACTAATAAGATGAGAAGGAATCGGCGGATTTTATGTTTACTTACTCCTGTCTTCGAAGTTACCGCAGTCGTCTCCCCATGCAGATTCCCAGCCTTTACGCCCTAAAGCAAACAACTTGTCCGCCATCTCCATCTCTTCCGTGTCTGATTTTGTGAATTCCGTCTCCTCCGCCTCCTCAGTCTCCTCTGCCTCGTCCTGAAGTGAGAAGGGGATCGGGTCCATTGTGTAACAGCTCGGTGTGTCAATTTGATCCTGCTCCCACCTCAGCGCGTCCTTTTGATCCTGCTCCCGCTCCTTGCGTAAGCCAGCTTCCATCTCTAACAGCTCCTTACGGAATTTGTTATACATCCTTGCACCCTCCGGAGTCATCTCCTCATCTTCCTCCTCCGCATCCTCACATTCGAGCATCTCGTAATATTTGCACAAGTTGGGCATACCATTCTTTTCGCAATCCAGGCCCATCCTAAAGCTTGATTTTTTGCCTTGGTCCATCATCCTCGAGGCATGCGTCTCCGTGCTTGATTTGCTTTCGTTACTTGATTGGCCTTGCATCTCCGTGCTTGATTGGCCTTCACTACTTGATTTTCCTTGGTCCATCATCCTAAACGCACGCGTCTCCGTGCTTGATTGGCCTTCACTACTTGAGTTGCCTTGGTCCATCATCCTCGACGCACGTGTCTCCGTGCTTGATTTGCCTTCGTTACTTGATTCGCCTTCACTGCTTGATTTTCCTTGGTCCATCATCCTCAACGCATGCGTCTCCGTGCTTGATTGGCCTTTGCCCACCGTGAGATCAATCATCTCCAGGTACCCTACAGTACTCTGGCTCTCATAACAGTGGACAGTCATCTGGTTGGAAAGACCAGATATGAGATCTGCTGCCACAAAATGTTCATCTTTGTCATCTGTCATCTGGCTACCAGCAGCCTTCTGGTGCGTCTCCATGTTTGATTTACAAAGGTCCATTGTCAAATCTGTTACAGATTCATCCACCTCTTCCTTGCTACTCTGGTTAAGACAGTGGGTGCTGGATTTGCCTTTGTCCACCTGATCAGTCATCTCCACATACTCCTTGGTCCTCTGGTCCTCAGCACATTGGTCAGCCATCTGTTTATCAGCATTGCAGGTATAATCGTATATACTCTTGGAGATCTTCAAAAATCTACACGCCATGTGAAACAGATTGGAGACATCGTAATAGGAGATGAGGGGGATACTGATTTTGCCCAGAATAGATGCCATAGATGCCATCTCGTCGCACAAGGCCTCCGCCTGCTCCAATATACAACTGAATTGGCCGTTTATGCGCTCCCCCTCGTCCTCGCCACCGTAGGGCAAATATACATGCTCCAAGTTGGATTCGAATCTGGAGGCTGGTTTGATTTTCTCCGAGTCGATCTCCTTCTGTTCGCAGCGCTCGGGCATCTGCTCGGAGATGCAACTGACTTGGGAGCTCACACTCTGCGTGTTGGAGTTGGACAGATCCATGATCTCCTTCTTCTGCCCGACCCTCCGCACTCCAGAGAACTTTTTGCGCCCCCGCGGCACTGTGCGTTTGACCTCCGGAACCAACGATTTCCGCTCCCTTGCCAACTTCTGGCACGCGATCTCGCTCCTCAGGGACGTGATTTTCCTCACGATCTCAGGATCGAGCGAAAGAACGTCAGACTGCTTCTCCCTCAGCAAGTTCACCAGGGACGCAATCTCCATCCTCAGGATCTCTGCTTCGGAGAAAACGCCAGGCTGCAGATCCATCTCTTCCATCGCCAACTCACGAGGCGTCAGCACCTCGCCTCCCCCGCCTCCAGCCGCCATCGATCTCTCCTTTTTGGGGGTTGAGATTGCTTACCAGGCCTGCCGCCTGGTATGCTCGCCGCCGCCGCCGCCGCCGCCGCACTTTAAGTTAGGGTTTCTACTAAACGAACACAGAGGGAGGGGGCGGCGGACGTTTACGATTATATTCACTACGAAGAAGTTTTTTTAGCGGTATTCACTACGGAGAAGTTCTTTTTAGCCTATTATTCACGCGCCTCCGTTGGTGGGCCGGCCCAAGCAGAAGCGCGCAGCGACCTGGTTTGCCTTTGCTCAAAGAAAACAAAAATATCCCGTTTGACCATTCACGGTTGACCAATGAACCAGTCAACTGTTGATTTTTGAAAAAAAGGAAAATAAATCGTGAATTCAAAAAAAAACACGAATTTTGAAAAAAAAAGTTCAACAATTCTGAAAAAAGTTCCTCGAATTTAAAAAAATCATCGATTCTGAAAAAAAAATCATCAAATTTGAAAAAAAGACCATTGATTTTGAAAAAAGTTCATCAAATTTGAAAAAAGTTCATCGATTTTGAAAAAAAATCACAAAAAAATGTAAAGGTTCATCATTTATTAAAAAATCATCAAGTTTGAGAAAAAATTCACAAAAAGTTCATTGCAGTTTAATAAAATGTTCGTGATTTGAAAAAGAAAAAAAGGTAAATGTAAAGAAAAGAAAAAAAGGGCCAGTACTACGCGTGAGCCAAATTCTGAACCGTCTCCCTATCCGTTCGATGAGAGTTATGCAGCCTTTGATTTAAGCTAGATGTACCTGTCGGCGTTCTCGAAATCAGGGTGTACCCAGACTTGCCTGCCTGCGACTCACGGCGTGGCTCCCTCGAGGGCCTGGTACGGCCCAGTGGTAAAGCCACCAAGACAAGACCCTCGCGAGGGCCCCCTGGCCTCGCGTGGCGGACGACACCAAGACCTCTAGAGGGAGCGGCCTCCCCAGGCTACCTCCCGAGGAGCGGAGTTTTCTATGCAGGTACCCAGCCTCATGAGGCTACGGTGACGCAAGACTAACGACCAATGCCAAGCGGGCGCGAGCGGGCGTAGAGGATGTTGTTTTCTCTTTGGTGCTAAGGAGGCAAGGACAGGCGTGGGTTCCCGAGGAGCCCTCCAAAGGTTTCCATTTTGGTGCAAGACCAAGACCACGAGCTCGGTAGGACGGATGTCATTGCCGAGCCCACCACTGCATCACGGCCAGAAGCTATGCAGACGAAGACCACCTTTTGTCAGGATAAGATGTACTACTTGTCTCCTTTCAAATTGGCCACTGTGGGATACCTTCCCACCTACATTTCGGGGAAGAGGAACGAGGCCACTATAAATATAGGTTAGCCACCACCATAGAGGGGGTCGACTGATTCTCAACCCCCCCCCCCCCCTGAGCCCTCGCGAGGCAGGTCATCCATTGTACTAGTTCATCCGCAGCCCCTCATGAGGCCAATCTACCACAAAGCAGGAGTAGGGTTTTACACCGCAAGGTGGCCCAAACCTGGGTAAATCACCATGTTCATCTTCTTCCCCGCTCACGCGACTCCAGCAAGGCTAGGCTATAGGGTGGCGAGCAGGAAGGTTAAGAGGTTGAGATCTTCGCACATGCCCCAAAGTTCGAACCTTCTTGGGTCTGCAAAGCCCTGAATACGACATTTGGCACGCCAGGTAGGGGCGTGTTGAAGTCCCTCCACTTTGCTTCCGTTCCGTCACCCTCATGACCGATGCGCGCCGTGTCCGTGCCGAGCACCGTGTCCGTGTCCCACGCCGCTCTGCCTCCCCCGGCTAACGCTGCCACTCACCCTGCTGCTCACGCAAAGCAGGATTCATCGCTGCCACCTTCTGTGCAGCGTGATGGCCGCATGGCTACTCTGTCACCTACTCCCGCCACAGCGTTGTCTTCCCACCTTCGCCTCGGGCCGCGAACGCACAGGCTGCACTGCTCATGGCGCGCAGGCTCCTATGAACCGCCTCCCTAGTTGTTCGATGAGAGTTGCGCAACCTTTGATTTAAGCCAGATGTACCATGTGCATCTTTCCCCTTTCCCAGCGCAAAATTGACTCCATCCTCCACCGCTCGTCATCAACACCCAAGTACTCCTCCCCTGCTCTCGTGTACCTACACCGGCCATGCACCATTATCATCTTGCAGCAGCCGCCACAACAACCAATCAACCCCCCCCCCCCCCCCAGCAAACCAACCCGTTGCATTACAGTTTCTGTCGCCAACGAGATCAGGAGGTCATGGCGCCACACGAGTAGCATTGAGTGTTGGGGAACGTAGTAATTTCAAAAAAAAATCCTACGCACACGCAAGATCATGGTGATGGCATAGCAACGAGAGGGGAGAGTGTTCGTCCACGTACCCTCGTAGACCGTAAGCGGAAGCGTTAGCACAACGCGGTTGATGTAGTCGTACGTCTTCACGATCCGACCGATCCAAGCACCGAACGTACGGGGCCTCCGAGTTCAGCACACGTTCAGCTCGATGACGATCTCCGGCCTCCGATCCAGCCGAGCTCCGGAGATGAGTTCCGTCAGCACGACGGCGTGGTGACGATGATGATGTTCTACCGGCGCAGGGCTTCGCCTAAACTCCGCGACGATATGACCGAGGTGGAATATGGTGGAAGGGGGCACCGCACACGGCTAAGGAACGATCCGTAGATCAACTTGTGTCTATGGGGTGCCCCCTGCCCCCGTATATAAAGGAGGAAGGGAGGAGGAGGCCGGCCCTAGGAGGGGCGCGCCATGGGGAGTCCTACTCCCACCGGGAGTAGGATTCCCCCTTTCCTAGTCTAACTAGGGGTCCTTCCATGTAGTAGGAGTAGGAGACAAGGAAGGGGAAGAGAGAAGGGAAGGAAGGAGGGGGTGCGGTCCCTCCCCCTAGTCCAATTCGGACTAGGCCTGGGGGGGGGGCGCGCGGCCTACCCTAGGCAGCCCCTCTCTCTTTCCCGCAGGGTCCAATAAGGCCCAATACTTCTCCCCGACGAATTCCCGTAACTCTCCGGTACTCCGGAAAATACCCGAATCACTCGGAACCTTTCCGAACTCCGAATATAGTCGTCCAATATATCGATCTTTACGTCTCGACCATTTCGAGACTCCTCGTCATGTCCCCGATCTCATCCGGGACTCCGAACTCCTTCGGTACATCAAAACTCATAAACTCATAATATAACTGTCATCGAAACCTTAAGCGTGCGGACCCTACGGGTTCGAGAACTATGTAGACATGACCTAGAACTATTCTCGGTCAATAACCAATAGCGGGACCTGGATGCCCATATTGGCTCCTACATATTCTACGAAGATCTTTATCGGTCAAACTGCAACATACGTTGTTCCCTTTGTCATCGGTATGTTACTTGCCCGAGATTCGATCGTCGGTATCCAATACCTAGTTCAATCTCGTCACTGGCAAGTCTCTTTACTCGTTCTGTAATGCATCATCACGTAACCAACTCATTGGTCACATTGTTTGCAAGGCTTATAATGATGTGCATTACCGAGAGGGCCCAGAGATACCTCTCCGACAATCGGAGTGACAAAACCTAATCTCGAAATACGCCAACTCAACATGTACCTTCGGAGACACCTGTAGTACTCCTTTATAATCACCCAGTTACGTTGTGACGTTTGGTAGTACCCAAAGTGTTCCTCCGGTAAACGGGAGTTGCATAATCTCATAGTTACAGGAACATGTATAAGTCATGAAGAAAGCAATAGCAACATACTAAACGATCAAGTGCTAAGCTAACGGAATGGGTCAAGTCAATCACATCATTCTCCTAATGATGTGATCTCGTTAATCAAATGACAACTCTTTTGTCCATGGCTAGGAAACATAACCATCTCTGATAAACGAGCTAGTCAAGTAGAGGCATACTAGTGACACTATGTTTGTCTATGTATTCACACATGTATTATGTTTCCGGTTAATACAATTCTAGCATGAATAATAAACATTTATCATGAAATAAGGAAATAAATAATAACTTTATTATTGCCTCTAGGGCATATTTCCTTCAGTCTCCCACTTGCACTAGAGTCAATAATCTAGTTCACATCGTCATGTGATTTAACACCAATATTCATATCTGTATATGATTAACACCCATAGTTCACATCATCATGTGACCAACACCCAAAGGGTTTACTAGAGTCAATAATCTAGTTCACATCGCTATGTGATTAACACCCAAAGAGTACTAAGGTGTGATCATGTTTTGCTCGTGAGAGAAGCTTAGTCAACGGGTCTGTCACATTCAGATCCGTATGTATTTTGCAAATATTTTATGTCCACAATGCTCTGCACGGAGCTACTCTAGCTAATTGCTCCCACTTTCAATATGTATCCAGGTTGAGACTTGGAGTCATCTGGATCAGTGTAAAAGTTTGCACTGATGTAACTTTTACAACAAACTCTTTTATCACCTCCATAATCGAGAAACATCTCCTTAGTCCTTACTAAGGATATTCTTGACCAATGTCCAGTGATCTACTCCTAGATCACTAGTGTACTCCCTTGCCAAATTCAGAGCAAGGTATACAATAGGTCTGGTACATAGCATAGCATACTTTATAGAACCTATGACTGAGGCATAGGGAATGACTTTTCATTCTCTTTCTATTTTCTGCTGTGGTCGGGATTTGAGTCTTACTCAATTTCATACTTTTGCAACACAGGCAAGAACTCTTTCTTTGACTGTTCCATTTTGAACTATTTCAAAATCTTGCCATGGTATGTACTCATTGAAAATCTTATCAAGCGTCTTGATCTATCTCAATAGATCTTGATGCTCAATATGTAAGTAGCTTTTACTGAGGTCTTTTCTTTTTAAAGAACTCCTTTAAAACACTCCATTATGCTTTGCAGAAAAATTATACATCATTTCTGATCAACAATATGTCACTCACATATACTAATCAGAAAGGTGTAGTGCTCCCACTCACTTTATTGTAAATACAGGCTTCATCGTAAGTCCATATAAAACTATATGCTTTGATCAACTTATCAAAGCGTATATTCCAACTCCGAGATGCTTGCACCAGTCCATAGATGGATCGCTGGAGCTTGCACATTTTGTTAGCACCTTTAGGATTGACAAAACCTTCTGGTTGCATCATATACAACTCTTCTTTAATAAATACATTAAGGAATGCAGTTTTGACATCCATTTGCCAGATTTCATAAAAATGTGGCAATTGCTAACATGATTCAGACAGACTTAAGCATTGATACGAGTGAGAAAATCTCATCGTATTCAACATCTTGAACTTGTTGAAAACCTTTCGCAACAAGTCGAGCTTGGTAGATAGTAACACTACTATCAGTGTCCGTCTTCCTCTTGAAGATCCATTCATTTAACATGGCTTGCTGATCATTGAGCAAGTCAATCAAAGTCCATACTTTGTTCTCATACATGGATCATATCTCAGATTTTATGGCCTCAAGCCATTTCGCGGAATCTGGGCTCATCATCGCTTCCTCAGAGTTCGTAGGTTCATCATGGTCTAGTAACATGACTTCCAGAACATGATAACTACACCACTCTGGTGCGGATCTTACTCTGGAAGACCTACGAGGTTCTGTAGTAACTTGATCTGAAGTTTCATGATCAATATCATTAGCTTCCTCACTAATTGGTGTATTTGTCACAGGAACTAATTTCTGTGATAAACTACTTTCCAATAAGGGAGCAGGTACTGTTACCTCATCAAGTTCTACTTTCCTCCCACTCACTTCTTTCGAGAGAAACTCCTTCTCTGGAAAGGATCCATTTTAGCAACGAATATCTTGCCTTCGGATCTGTGATAGAAGGTGTACCCAACAATTTCCTTTGGGTATTCTATGAAGACGCACTTCTCCGATTTGGGTTCGAGCTTATCAGGATGAAACTTTTTCACATAAGCATCGCAGCCCCAAACTTTAAGAAACAACAGCTTAGGTTTACTGCTAAACCATAGTTCATACGGTGTCGTCTCAACGGATTTAGATGGTGCCCTATTTTAAAACGTGAATGCAGCTGTCTCTAATGCATAACCCCAAAATGATAGTGGTAAAGAGACATCATAGATCGCACCATATCAAATAAAGTGCGGTTACGACGTTCGGACACACCATAACGATGTGGTGTTCCGGGTGGCGTGAGCTGTGAAACTATTCCACATTGTTTTAATTGAAGACCAAACTCGTAACTCAAATATTTGTCTCCGTGATCAGATCGCAGAAACTTTATTTTTCTTGTTACGATGAATTTTCCACTTCACTCTGAAATTCTTTGAACCTTTCAACTATTTCAGACTTATGTTTCATCAAGTAGATATACCCATATCTGCTCAAATCATCTGTGAAGGTCAGAAATAACGATACCCGCCGCGAGCCTCAACACTCATCGGATCGCATACATCAGTATGTATTATTTCCAATAAGTCAGTTGCTCGCTCCATTGTTCCGGAGAACGGAGTCTTAGTCATCTTGCCCATGAGGCATGGTTTGCAAGCATCAAGTGATTCATAATCAAGTGATTCCAAAATCCCATCAGCGTGGAGTTTCTTCGTGCGCTTTACACCAATATGACCTAAACGGCAGTGCCACAAATAAGTTGCACTATCATTATTAACTTTGCATATTTTGGCCTCAATATTATGAATATGTGTATTACTACGATCGAGATCCAACAAACTATTTTCGTTGGTGTGTATGACCATAGAAGGTTTTATTCATGTAAACAGAACAACAATTGTTCTCTAACTTAAATGAATAACCGTATTGCAATAAACATGATCAAATCATATTCATGCTCAACGCAAACACCAAATAACATTTATTTAGGTTCAACACAAATCCCGAAAGTATAGGGAGTGTGCGATGATGATCATATCAATCTTGGAACCACTTCCAACAAACATCGTCACTTCACCCTTAACTAGTCTCTGTTTATTCTGCAACTCCCGTTTCGAAATTACTAATCTTAGCAAACGAACAAGTATCAAATACTCAAGGGCTACTATAAACACTAGTAAGGCACACATCAATAACCTGTATATCAAATATACACTTGTTCACTTTGCCATCCTTCTTACCCACCAAATATTCAGGGCAATTCCGCTTCCAGTGACCATTTCCTTTGCAGTGTAAGCACTCAGTTTCAGGCTTTGGTCCAGCTTTGGTCTTCTTCACGGGAGTGACAACTTGCTTGTCATTCTACTTGAAGTTCCCTTTCTTTCCCTTTGCCCTTTTCTTGAAACTAGTGATCTTGTTAACCATCAACACTTGATGCTCTTTCTTGATTTCTACTTTCGTTGATTTCAGCATCACGAAGAGCTTGAGAATCGTTTTCGTCATCCCTTGCATACTATAGTTCATCACGAAGTTCTAGTAACTTAGTGATGGTGACTAGAGAATTCTGTCAATCACTATCTTATCTGGAAGATTAACTCCCACTTGATTCAAGTGATTGAAGTACCCAGACAACCTAGTACATGCTCACTAGTTGAGCGATTCTCCTCCATCTTTTAGCTATAGAACTTGTTGGAGACTTCATATCTCTCAACTCGGGTATTTGCTTGAAATATTAACTTCAATTCATGGAACATCTTATATGGTCCATGACGTTCAAAACGTCTTTGAAGTCCCGATTCTAAGCCATTAAGCATGGTGCACTAAACTATCAAGTAGTCATCATATTGAGCTAGCCAAACGTTCATAACGTCTGCATCTGCTCCTGCAATAGGTCTGTCACCTAGCGGTGCATTAAGGACATAATTCTTCTGTGCAGCAATGAGGATTAACCTCAGATCACGGATGAAATCCGCAACATTGCTACTAACATTTTTCAACACAGTTTTCTCTAGGAACATATCAAAATAAACATATGAAAGCAACAACGCGAGCTATTGATCTACAACATAATTTGCAAAATACTACTAGGACTAAGTTCATGATAAATTAAAGTTCAATTAATCATATTACTTAAGAACTCCCACTTAGACAGACATCTCTCTAGTCATCTAAGTGATCACGTGATCCAAATCAACTAAACCATGACCGATCATCACGTGAGATGGAGTAGTTTTCAATGGTGAACATCACTATGTTGATCATATCTACTATATGATTCACGCTCGACCTTTCGGTCTCCGTGCTCCGAGGCCATATCTGCATATGCTAGGCTCGTCAAGTTTAACCTGAGTATTCCGCGTGTGCAAAACTGGATTGCACCCGTTGTAGATGGACGTAGAGCTTATCACACCCGATCATCACGTGGTGTCTGGGCACGACGAACTTTGGCAACGGTGCATACTCAGGGAGAACACTTCTTGATAATTAGTGAGAGATCATCTTAAAATGCTACCGTCAATCAAAGCAAGAATAAGATGTAGAACAGATAAACATCATATGTAATCAAGATATGTGACATGATATGGCCATGATCATCTTGCGCCTTTGATCTCCATCTCCAAAGTACTGTCATGATCTTTATCGTCACCGGCACGACACCATGATCTTCATCATCTTGATCTATATCAATGTGTCGTCACATGGTCGTCTCGCCAACTATTGCTCTTGCAACTATTGCTATCGCATAGCGATAAAGTAAAGCAATTATTTGGCACTTGCATCTTATGCAACAAAGAGACAACCATAGGGCTTCTGCCAGTTGCCGATAACTTCAACAAAACATGATCATCTCATACAAAAACTTATATCTCATCACGTCTTGACCATATCACATCACAACATGCCCTGCAAAAACAAGTTAGACGTCCTCTACTTTGTTGTTGCAAGTTTTACGTGGCTGCTATGGGCTTAGCAAGAACCGTTCTTACCTACGCATCAAAACCACAATGATAGTTTGTCAAATAGACTCTGTTTTAACCTTCACAAGGACCGGGCGTAGCCACACTCGGTTCAACTAAAGTGAGAGAGACAGACACCCGCCAGCCACCTTTAAGCAGAAGTGCTCGTAACGGTGAAACCAGTCTCGCGTAAGCGTACGCGTAATGTCGGTCCGGGCCGCTTCATCTCACAATACCGCTGAACCAAAGTATGACATGCTGGTAGGCAGTATGACTTATATCGTTCACAACTCACTTGTGTTCTAGTCGTGCATATAACATCAACGCATAAAACCTTGGCTCGGATGCCACTGTTGGGGAACGTAGTAATTTCAAAAAAAATTCCTACGCACACGCAAGATCATGGTGATGGCATAGCAATGAGAGGGGAGAGTGTTCGTCCACGTACCCTCGTAGACCGTAAGCGGAAGCGTTAGCACAACGCGGTTGATGTAGTCGTACGTCTTCACGATCCGACCGATCCAAGCACCGAACGTACGGGGCCTCCGAGTTCAGCACACGTTCAGCTCGATGACGATCTCCGGCCTCCGATCCAGCCGAGCTCCGGAGATGAGTTCTGTCAGCACGACGGCGTGGTGAGGATGATGATGTTCTACCGGCGCAGGGCTTTGCCTAAACTCCGCGACGATATGACCGAGGTGGAATATGGTGGAAGGAGGCACCGCACACGGCTAAGGAACGATCCGTAGATCAACTTGTGTCTATGGGGTGCCCCCTGCCCCCGTATATAAAGGAGGGAGGGAGGAGGAGGCCGGCCCTAGGAGGGGTGCGCCATGGGGAGTCCTACTCCCACCGGGAGTAGGATTCCCCCTTTCCTAGTCCAACTAGGGGTCCTTCCATGTAGTAGGAGTAGGAGACAAGGAAGGGGAAGAGAGAAGGGAAGGAAGGAGGGGGTGCGGCCCCTCCCCCTAGTCCAATTCGGACTAGGCCTTGGGGGGGCGCGCGGCCTGCCCTAGGCAGCCCCTCTCTCTTTCCCGCAGGGCCCAATAAGGCCCAATACTTCTCCCCGGCGAATTCCCGTAACTCTCCGGTACTCCGGAAAATACCCGAATCACTCGGAACCTTTCCGAACTCCGAATATAGTCGTCCAATATATCGATCTTCACGTCTCGACCATTTCGAGACTCCTCGTCATGTCCCCGATCTCATCCGGGACTCCGAACTCCTTCGGTACATCAAAACTCATAAACTCATAATATAACTGTCATCGAAACCTTAAGCGTGCGGACCCTACGGGTTCGAGAACTATGTAGACATGACCTAGAACTATTCTCGGTCAATAACCAATAGCGGGACCTGGATGCCCATATTGGCTCCTACATATTCTACGAAGATCTTTATCGGTCAAACCGCAACATACGTTGTTCCCTTTGTCATCGGTATGTTACTTGCCCGAGATTCGATCGTCGGTATCCAATACCTAGTTCAATCTCGTCACCGGCAAGTCTCTTTACTCGTTCTGTAATGCATCATCCTGTAACCAACTCATTGGTCACATTGCTTGCAAGGCTTATAATGATGTGCATTACCGAGAGGGCCCAGAGATACCTCTCCGACAATCGGAGTGACAAAACCTAATCTCGAAATACGCCAACTCAACATGTACCTTCGGAGACACCTGTAGTACTCCTTTATAATCACCCAGTTACGTTGTGACGTTTGGTAGTACCCAAAGTGTTCCTCCGGTAAACGGGAGTTGCATAATCTCATAGTTACAGGAACATGTATAAGTCATGAAGAAAGCAATAGCAACATACTAAACGATCAAGTGCTAAGCTAACGGAATGGGTCAAGTCAATCACATCATTCTCCTAATGATGTGATCTCGTTAATCAAATGACAACTCTTTTGTCCATGGCTAGGAAACATAACCATCTCTGATAAACGAGCTAGTCAAGTAGAGGCATACTAGTGACACTATGTTTGTCTATGTATTCACACATGTATTATGTTTCCGGTTAATACAATTCTAGCATGAATAATAAACATTTATCATGAAATAAGGAAATAAATAATAACTTTATTATTGCCTCTAGGGCATATTTCCTTCATTGAGCTCCGTTGCCGGCGAGATCCGCACGCTGTAGCAACGCCCATGTTGCATTGCACCTCCGCCGCCGGTGGGCAGCACAACACACGTTGCAATACAACTTCGGTCGCCGACGAGATTCTTTGGTCGCATCACCCCTTGTTGTAGTGTAGTGCAGTATCGCGAGTATTGCATAGCAGCACCGGCAACGCCGACGTGCTCTATGATACGTCGACGTGCTCTGTGATACATCTCCAACATATATGTAATTTTTTATTGTTTCATGCTATTGTATTATCAACCTTCGATGCTTTATATACAATTTTTGGGAACTAAACTATTAACCCAGTGCGTAGTGTGGATTGCTGTTTTCTACTTGTTTTTTGGTTTTCCAGAAAATCTGTACCAAATGGAGTCCAAACACTACGGAAATTTTTGACGGTTTTTTCTGGAAGAAAGAGACCCTAGAAGCTTCGGGAGGAGACCAGATGGCAAACGAGGAGACGATAAGGCAATAGGATGCACCATGTTACCTTGTGGGCCCCATGTGGCTCTGTCTGATCTAATTCCACTTCTATAAGTCCTAAAATATTAGGGAAACCCTAGAGAGACACTCGAAACAATTTTTCTGGCGACGCAAGCTTCTGTTCTTAAGCGATCCCATCTGGAGGCATTTTCCAGTACTCTACTAGAGGGGGAATCGATCACGGAGGGTTTCTACATCAACCTTGCTGCCCTGCCGGTGATGTTTGTGTTGGGGAACGTAGTAATTTCAAAATTTTCCTACGCACACGCAAGATCATGGTGATGGTATAGCAACGAGAGGGGAGAGTGTTGTCCACGTACCCTCGTAGACCATAAGTGGAAGCGTTAGCACAACGCGGTTGATGTAGTCGTACGTCTTAACGATCCGACCGATCCAAGCACCGAACGCACGGCACCTCCGAGTTCAGCACACGTTCAGCTCGATGACGATCTTCGGGCTCCGATCCAGAAAAGCTCCGGAGATGAGTTCCGTCAGCACGACGGCGTGGTGACGATGATGATGTTCTACTGGCGCAGGGCTTCGCCTAAACTCCGCGACGATACGACCGAGGTGAAATATGGTGGAGGGGGCACCGCACACGGCTAAGGAATGATCCGTAGATCAACTTGTGTGTCTATGGGGTGCCCCCCTGCCCCCGTATATAAAGGAGCCAGGGGGGAGGAGGCGGCCGGCCAAGGAGGGCGCGCCAAGGGGGGAGTCCTACTCCCACCGGGAGTAGGACTCCCTTCTTTCCTAGTTGGAGTAGGAGAAGGGGGGAAGGAGGAGGAAGAGGGGAAGGAAAGGGGGGGTGAGGGAGTCCTGGACTAGGGGTGTCCGGACAGCCGGACTATCATCGTCCGCCGGACTCCAAGACTACGAAGATACAAGATTGAAGACTCCGTCCCGTGTCCAGATGGGACTTTCCTTGGCGTGGAAGGCAAGCTTGGCGATACGGATATGTAGATCTCCTACCATTGTAACCGACTCTGTGTAACCCTAGCCTCCTCCGGTGTCTATATAAACCGGAGGGCTTTAGTCCGTAGGACACAACATACATTACAACAATCATACCATAGGCTAGCTTCTAGGGTTTAGCCTCCTTGATCTCGTGGTAGATCCACTCTTGTACTACCCATATCATCAATATTAATCAAGCAGGATGTAGGGTTTTACCTCCATCAAGAGGGCCCGAACCTGGGTAAAACATCGTGTCCCTCGTCTCCTGTTACCATCCGCCTAGACGCACAGTTCGGGACCCCCTACCCGAGATCCGCCGGTTTTGACACCGACATTGGTGCTTTCATTGAGAGTTCCTCTGTGTCGTCACCGGTAGGGCGGATGCCTCCACCCGTCTTCAAAGACGGTGTTTTCGCCGAAGGGGCCTTGGCCGCCAGCCAAACTATCCGGCTAGGTGGTTTTCTTATGACCGCCTGTCCGGCCGCCGCTTCGACAATGACTTCTCAAGTCATCAGAAGCAATCTTCGCGTCAGCCCGAAAGCTGCCGAACAGTTGGATTCAATAGAGCTCTCGTCTGTTAACGAGCTCTTGGATCGCATCGCCGCCCTGGGAGTCGCTATGGACTACAACCAGATTGGGCTTAAAACCGATCTGAGAGAGATTAACTCTCCCTAGGCCACCCACCACGTCGCAGTGGTAGAGGAGCAATACGGCAACTCTTTGCCTGTATTGAAAACTATTCATGTCCGGATTCCCAAACCCTCCACGCCGGATTTCCACGGAGGGACGGACTTCGATCGAGCATCGAACTTAAAATCGTGCATCGCTCTAGACTCGCTGGATTGTGTCCAGCAAACCAAGCTTCCAAATTCGGAAACCCCTCGGCCTTTGAGCCCCAAGATGGGCAGGGATCCGGACTTTAGTCCACCCACCCGCCCAGACATATGCGATCTATCTCTAATACGGCAAGAGCCCGCTGAAACAGTACACCACTACTGGGCCAGATTCCTCCTGGTTATGGACAGGATAAAGGACTGCCAAGAGGAAAACGCAATCTCAATCTTCTGCAATAATTGCACGGACAAGGGAATATTGAACGCCATCGATCGTCGCAAAATTACACGTTTCGCCGATCTGGCGTCCATAGTGCGAAAGTACTGTGCGATGGAGAGTTTCCGGAAAACCGAAAATCAATTTTGGGATAATCCGGCCCCAGCCCCAGTCCACAACAAAAGGGCGCCTCACATTCAGGCCCCATATGCAAAAAAGAAAAAGCAAAAACCCAATAAGGGGCACGGAACCGTACTGGAGGGATGGCTCAATGGACCTTGTAAGCTTCATAGTACAGAGGGAGCCGTCCCAACACATAGCCTTCGAGCATGTTGGATATTACGGCAGGTGGCCAAAAGTGGCGAGGAGCTTCTAGCCCCAGAAAACCACTCCAACAATACCAGTACGGTATCAACAGTCTTCGAGACCTTCGCATCAAACAATATGCGAAAACAAACAATCCGCGGACTCGCCGAAGTCTACCAAGTAGCAACAGCAAATCCATGGAGTGACACAGCTATTACCTTCAACGCCAGCGACGAGCCTAAATTCCGAACAACCAGAGCGCCAGCTGCACTGGTACTTAGTCCCATAGTGGACGGCTTTCGTCTGACAAAAGTCCTCATGGATGGCGGTAGCGGACTAAACCTCATTTACGAGGAAACTCTGCGAAAAATGGAAATAGATTGGAGCCGTATTGAGCGAAGCAGCACAACCTTTAGAGGAATAATCCCAAGCCGGGAAGCGCGCTGCACCGGAAAAATCACACTCGATGTGGTGTTCGGCTCGCCGGACAATTACAGATCCGAAGAAGTCACGTTCCAAGTGGCCCCGTTCAGCAGCGGATATCACGCCATATTAGGACGAGAGGCATTCACAATTTTTCAAGCAGTACCTCACTATGGGTACATGAAGCTCAAAATTCCTGGGCCCAGCGGAATAATCACTCTCGTTAGTGATCCGGACATAGCACTCCGCGCCGAAAACAAGACAGCCGCACTAGCCCTCGAGGCACTATCTGAAGCCTTAGCGGCAGAAGAACTCACCGCCCTGCGCTCCACGGTGAACAGGGACGATGTGATACTCGATAAAAGATCCAAGTCCACCTCCTTCAAACCAGCAGACGAAATAACAAAATTCCAGGTCCACCCAACGGACCCAACAAAGACGGCCTCCATTGGGGCACAATTGAACCCCGAAGTAGACGCCGCACTACGCGAATTCCTTCGGGAAAATTGGGACATTTTCGCCTGGCATCCTTCGGATATGCCTGGAATCCCACGCAGGTTGGCAGAACACAGCCTAAACATCCTAAAAGGATTCAAGCCAGTCAAACAGGCTCTTCGACAATTTTCCGAACCCAAAAGACAGGCAATGGGAGAAGAGCTAGCCAAACTATTGGAAGCCGGATTCATTAAAGATATCAAACATCCGGATTGGCTAGCAAATCTGGTAATGGTACCAAAGAAGGACAAATCCTGGCGCCTTTGTGTCGATTTTAAAGACCTCAATAAGGCCTGCCCAAAGGATCCCTTCCCACTCCCCCGCATCGACCAAATTATCGATGCTACCGCAGGGCACGATTCATTGTGTTTCCTCGACGCATACTCTGGCTACCATCAAATCAAGATGGCAGAAGCAGACCAAGCCGCCACGGCATTCATCACCCCTTACGGACCATTCTGCTTCAACACGATGCCCTTCGGACTTAAAAACGCCGGCGCAACATATCAGCGCATGATTCAAACATGTCTGGCTACCCAGATCGGCAAAACAGTCGAGGCGTACGTAGACGACGTAGTCGTCAAAACAAAACACGTCGAAACTCTAGTAGATGATTTGAGGCTCACGTTCGACAACCTCAGAGCATACGACATCAAGTTGAATCCGGAAAAATGCGTTTTCGGCGTACCAGCCGGAAAGCTGCTGGGCTTCATCGTGTCCGGTAGAGGAATCGAAGCAAATCCGGCTAAAATCCGAGCTCTGTCACAGTTGGACATTCCAAAAGACCTCAAACAAATACAAAAATTAACAGGATGCGTGGCAGCTCTAAGCCGCTTTATCTCCCGTCTAGGAGAAAAGGCGTTGCCCCTTTATCGCCTCCTCAGGCGCACCGAACACTTCGAGTGGACGGATGCTGCCACTGCCGGACTCGAAGAAATAAAGGCCATATTGGCAACCAATCCGGTCCTGGCCGCGCCCAATCTGGGCGAACCAATGTTGTTATACATCGCGGCAACACATCAAGTTGTAAGCGCAGTACTCGTCGTCGAACGAGAGACAGAAGGGCATAAATTCCCTCTTCAAAAACCAGTGTATTATGTATCCACTGTGTTAACCCCCTGCAAATCCCGTTACCCGCACTATCAGAAGATAGCATATGCGGTGTTCATGGTGTCTCGGAAGCTCTGACACTACTTTCAAGAGTGTTCGATAACAGTGGCCTCCGAAGTACCACTCAATGACATTATAAATAATCGCGACGCAACGGGCAGGATTGCAAAATGGGCCATCGAGCTCTTACCATTCGATATAACTTAAAAACCTCAGCGAGCTATAAAGTCTCAAGTCTTGACTGACTTCGTCGCCGAATGGACCGAAGCCGAGCTCCCTAAAGAGTACGGCGCATACTCCAATTGGGTTATGCATTTTGACGGCTCTAAAATGTTGGCCGGACTGGGGGCTGGCGTCATATTGACGTCCCCAACAGGGGACATAGTCCAGTACGTACTTCAAATAATGTACACCGACTCCAACAACGCAGCCGAATACGAGGCCCTGTTACATGGTCTCCGGATGGCAGTTTCCATGGGCATTCAACGCCTAGAGGTGCGCGGGGATTCAAACCTTGTAATATCCCAAATAAATGGAGACTTTGACGCCAAGGATTCGAAAATGGCAGCATATCGCAACGCTGTCTTAAAAATGTCAGCTCGGTTTGAAGGACTCGAATTCCATCACATAGCCCGAGATAATAACCAAGCGGCCGACGTACTAGCACGCATAGGGGCAAAACGTGATGCTGTCCCTCCAAACATCTTCCTGGAACGGCTCTTCAAGCCATCCGTACTGTGGGAAGAGGAGCCCGGTAGTGACAAACCGGAAAAAACCGCACCAATCGGTGATTCAGCAGATGACATAACACCTTCAGCCCACGTCATAATGGCAGTAATCGCCGCGTGGACAGAACCTTTCCTAGCCTACTTACTTAGGCAGGAACTTCCCGAAGACCAAAACGAGGCCCGCTGCATAGTCCGGCGATCGAAAGCCTACAAGGTCCATGAGGGAGAACTTTATAAGAAAAGTACAACCGGAGTCCTTCAAAGGTGTATCTCCGAAGAGGAAGGGCGAAACCTCCTGGCTGAAATTCATGCCGGACTAGGCGGACACCACGCAGCAGCCCGGGCCCTTGTAGGAAAGGCATTCCGTACAGGATTTTATTAGCCGACGGCCCGGGCAGATGTGCAGGACTTAGTCCAGTGATGCGTTGGTTTTCAGCTCTTTGCTAATCAGAGCCATATGCCGCCCACCGCCCTCAAAACCATACCCATTACCTGGCCGTTCACGGTCTGGGGGCTTGATATGGTTGGACCCCTTAAAGGGGGAACCCACAAGCAAAGGTACCTATTGGTCATGGTGGATAAATTCACCAAATGGATAGAGGCCAAACCGGTCAAAACGGCAGAGTCCGGACCAGTGATAGACTTTATATCAGGGGTAGTACACCGTTACGGAGTCCCCCACAGCATCATCACCGACAACGGCACGAACTTCACAGCCGACGAGGTTAAGTCATGGTGCAAAAATATGGGCATCAAGCTCGACTACGCTTCAGTTTATCACCCTCAAACCAACGGTCAAGTGGAACGAGCAAATGGTCTAATAATGAGCGGCATTAAACCCAGACTAGTGAGGTCACTTACTAAATCCGACACACAATGGGTCGAGGAGCTCGACTCCGTACTCTGGGGGCTGCGGACAACACCTAACCGTACTACCGGATTCACACCATTTTTTATGGTCTATGGCGCAGAGGCAGTCCTGCCCTGCGACATTATCCATGACTCACCTCGAGTGCGCATGTATGAAGAAAGAGAGGCCGAGCTTGATCGGCAGGACAGCTTGGACACATTGGAGGAAGAACGTGACATCGCGAAGGCTCGTTCCGCATTCTATCAGCAGCAGGCCCGAAGATATCAAAGCAGAGAAGTACGGGCCAAGACTTACAATGTTGGTGAACTAGTTCTACGCCTGCCGGACAAGAAAAAGGACAAGCTCAAGCCCAAATGGGAGGGCCCCTTCATTATCGATCAAGTCTTGACCGGCGGAGCATACCGTCTAAGAAATGCATCGGATAACCGACTCGAGCCGAACCCATGGAACGCAGCCCGCCTCCGACGATTCTACGCCTAGCGCCGGACTAAGAGTTCGTCCCCTTCCCCCATCCAAACTTTTACACTTCGGCTGTCTTTTGTTTCTCTTTTCATGCCTTTTTATTCAAAAGCCCTTGCGGGCCTATTTTCGCATTTTTCGCATACGCATGATGTGCCATCCGCACTCATTATTCCTGGGGGCTTCTTTTACAGAAGCTCAATTATACGGGTTTCATCCCAGCACATGTGTCAAGCTTCCACATGTACCTTTTACTCGCCATTATATGCATCGATATGACTTAAGTTTTGGCCAAGCTGGGTTGCCTGGCTCCTGTGCTTACCCCTACGTTCCCGATTGTTCGGCTAGGAGGTAAAGGGAGCACCTCTGCGATTGTTACTGTCGGGTCAGCCGGATGTGTACCTCAGACTGGGTGAAGCCGAAAGCTAGTGTTCTTAAGGGAATATTCGGTCGGTGACTTAAAAGATGACTTTTTACCTATTTATCTATCTGCCCCCAGATGTTTTACTGCTTTCTTTGCAGTCCGGACATGCACTTTAGGGCATGCCTCCCAGGGAAAGGAACCCTTAACGGAACTATTCTCCCTGGAAGATGTTTCTTACTAACCATGTAATATAACATAACTAGTTGGGCACTTGTCTGATAAAGCACTAATGACCCCTACGCCTGGTCTCCATGCATACCACGGTTGTTTCTTAACCAAAAAGGTATTCGGACACACTCCGGACTCTAGGGTCCCGAGGTTGAAGCGAAAAGGTCGGCAAAGACAAATGATCTACAATCCGGCTAGAAGGCATTTCACATGTCACTTTAAAGGAAAACATACATTATCAAATTTACTGATTGTATTCCTCCTCAATCCCGTCTAACAGGCTGTCTAATTTACAATCCCGTTGGGAAAATTTAGCAGCCAACTCTACTTGGCTGTATACTAAACTCACAGGGATCTCCTTCCCATCGGGCCCCACCGGTCCAACCTCGGCCATGTGGTTGGGATCCACCTTCTTGTAACGCGTCTTCACCATGGCCCAAGCCTCCCTGGCACCTTGACGGCAAGCCGAAATCTTCCACAAACAGAAGCGCTGCCGCACTCCCTGAAGCTTCTCTGAAAGCTCCCCAAGGCCCTCGGGTAGGGAGAGGGCTGGCCATAAAGCCTGGACGACGCCGCTCATTGCCTGCCGAACTCGTTCGAGCAGTTGCAACAGCTCGGGAAGTTGATCACCCGTTGATATGGGCATCTCCTCAGCCGGGCGACCTGTGAGTATACCTACAAGACATACTATGTCAATTTGCTTCTTTGCCGAACTCTTCTTTTAAAAGGAGTCCGCTCAAGCACTTACTATAAATGCCGCGACGAAGCCGCTGATTCTCCTTAACGGAGCCGGACAGCTCGGCTCGAGCGCCTTTCAGCTCTTCTCCGAGCTTGGCGTTGGCATCCTGGAGCTTGTTCCTCTCTTGCTGCACCCTATTCAGCACACTCTCGCCAGCCTTTAGCTGGCGCATCAATGCTTGCCTGTCCGGATCTTGTCCAGCGACACCTGCAATGTCATTATTAGACTCGCGCGCACACCGCACAGCGCTTATATTTATTAATAAAAATGTGTTACCAGGAGGGGTCTCTGCGTCTCCTCCTGCGACAGCAAGTGCGGCCTCAAGTCGGGCCTTGCAATCTTGCAGCTCCCGAGACAGCTGGGCATTCTTCTCGGTAAGAGCCTGCGTTTTCAAATGATCCTCAAATCAGTTAACATAACTACTTTAAGTCTCGGGGGCTACTGGTATATATAACCATTAAAATTCCTTTACCCGCATGTCTTTCACATACTGCTCCACGGCTCTGGTAAAACCATCTTGAGCGGCACGGAGATGCGTGTCCCCCGCGTTAAAGGCGTCTAATGCCTCAGGGGAGAAGCATGCTTCACGAAATACTGTCCGGCGGCGCCTATGGTTCATGGCGCTCTCCACCTCAGACTTGGTGGCGGACAGTCTGTCGGTATCCTCCGTTGGAGAAGGATCCGGCCCGCGTCTTGCACTTGCCTCCCCCTCCAGGCCGGGCGCTGGAGCCTGGCCGGTGCGGGTTGGATCCGGACTTCGGTCACGGTCACCTGGGAAGCCGGACATAGTCCGGGGTAGTCCACCGTAATGGCGACCAAAGCATTGTCTATGCTGAGCTGGTGAAACACCCCGTCGATCAGCTCCACCTCGATGTCCGGATCCTCTTTGGAGGCTGGATCTAGGGATCTTTCCGGATCCTCGGGTTGCGGAGCAGGACTTGCTATGTCCTCCACAGTCCGGCGTAGATCCTGCGCCGAAGACATAATGTAAGAAGCCTAAACTTCGAAAGCATGGGTTGAGCCCTTAAAGGTGTTCGCTTGCCCATCCTCTAGGGTTGTTCATGGAAAACCCATTCGAAGGGTTCGTTCGAAGGAAGTCCTCCTTCTCCCCCTTGTACAGACTGGACAAGACCTTCACCAGGTCCTCGGTCGAATCCGGCCCTTTGCGGCCATGACGGGTAGCATCATCTTCCCCGTTGAAATCCCACATAGGGTGGCCTCTGTATTGCAGTGGCTGTACCCCCCGCATGACGCATATCGCCATGACTCCAATCATGGTCAACCCAGAATGGGCCAGCAATCTTATTCGGCCCATCAAGTAATGGACGCTCTTGTCTTCCTCCAAACGGGGGCTCCGTGGGCGCCAGCTGAGGCATTTCTTCAGAGGAGCAGTACTAAACTCCGGGAGGCCAATCCGGATTGGGTCCGGCAGCGGGGTGTCTCCTATGTAAAACCACTCTGAAGGCCAGTCTTCGGACGCCTTCTTGGGGGTACCGGATGGGTATCCGGTCCCGGCGATGCGCCAAATTTCGGCGCCGCCCACTTGATATATGGACCCCTCGTGAGAACGGGGTACGAGGCAGAACAGCCTCTTCCACAATGCAAAATGGGGCTCGATGCCCAGGAACAGCTCGCAAAGAGCTGCATATCCCGCGATATGCAGGACAGAGGCGGGTGTGAGGTGGTGAAGCTGGAGTCCGTAGAACTCCAGGAGCCCGCGGAGGAACGGATGTATTGGGAATCCAAGTCCCCTTATCAGATAGGGGACGAAGCATACTCGCTCCCCCTTATTGGGGCTTGGGGTAGACTCCGCTTGCCTCCCACCTTGATAAGTGACCAGCCCGGCTCGAACCGGGACCATGAAGGCTGGAGGGAGATATCCCCCCGCTTGGAGCTTTACAAGCTCGTTGTGCGGAACAGAGCACCTCCTCCAATCCCCTGGCGGTGGGCTGGGAGCGCGAGAAGAAGAGCCGAGTCGACGGTCCATGATGGAATGGATTTTTAGGTCAAAGGCGCTCCGATGAAGTATTCGCGGGAGAAAGACGGTGTGGTTTGGATCTGGATTTTTGCCTCTTTTGTAGGCGGACGACTCGCACAACTAGGGGGTGAAACATAAAAGACACCCTGGCTTTTCGCATTCGTGCGATGCGTGGAAAAGGATCATTATTTGGCGTAGAAGCCGAGGAACACAGTATTTAAGATGAAGCCGGACACTGTTCGGCAGGTACATGGAATTTGAAGGAAGAACCCGCCTTGCAACGCCGAAGACTATAAACGCGCTGGACTTATCGTCATTGAAGCCTGGTCCGGGGGCTACTGAGGGAGTCCTGGACTAGAGGGTCTCCGGACAGCCGGACTATCATCATCCACCGGACTCCAAGACTACGAAGATACAAGATTGAAGACTCCGTCCCGTGTCCGGATGGGACTTTCCTTGGCGTGGAAGGCAAGCTTGGCGATACGGATATGTAGATCTCCTACCGTTGTAACCTACTCTGTGTAACCCTAGCCTCCTCCGGTGTCTATATAAACCGGAGGGCTTTAGTCCATAGGACACAACATACATTACAACAATCATACCATAGGCTAGCTTCTAGGGTTTAGCCTCCTTGATCTCGTGGTAGATCCACTCTTGTACTACCCATATCATCAATATTAATCAAGCAGGACGTAGGGTTTTACCTCCATCAAGAGGGCCCGAACCTGGGTAAAACATCGTGTCCCTCGCCTCCTGTTACCATCCGCCTAGACGCACAGTTCGGGACCCCCTACCCGAGATCCGCCGGTTTTGACACCGACAGGGGGCGCCGCCCCCCTTCCCTTGTCCTATTCGGACTAGGAAGGGGAGGGGCGCGCGGCCCCCTCCTACCTCCTTCCCTCTTCTCTCTCGAGGCCCATGTAGGCCCAATAACCCCCCGGGGGGTTCCGGTAACCTCCCGGTACTCCGGTAAAATGCCGATTTCACCCGGAACGATTCCGATGTCCAAATATAGGCTTCCAATATATCGATCTTTATGTCTCGACCATTTCGAGACTCCTCGTCATGTCCGTGATCACATCCGGGACTCCGAACAAACTTCAGTACATCAAAACTTATAAACTCATAATAAAACTGTCATCGTAACGTTAAGCGTGCGGACCCTACGGGTTCGAGAACTATGTAGACATGACCTAGAACTATTCTCGGTCAATAACCAATAGCGGAACCTGGATGCCCATATTGGTTCCTACATATTCTATGAAGATCTTTATCGGTCAAACCGCATAACAACATACGTTGTTCCCTTTGTCATCGGTATGTTACTTGCCCGAGATTTGATCGTCGGTATCCAATACCTAGTTCAATCTCGTTACCGGCAAGTCTCTTTACTCGTTACGTAATGCATCATCCCGTAACCAACTCATTGGTCACATTGCTTGCAAGGCTTATAGTGATGTGCATTACCGAGAGGGCCCAGAGATACCTCTCCGACAATCAGAGTGACAAAACCTAATTTCGAAATACGCCAACTCAACATGTACCTTCGGAGACACCTGTAGTACTCCTTTATAATCACCCAGTTACGTTGTGACATTTGGTAGTACCCAAAGTGTTCCTCCGGTAAACGGGAGTTGCATAATTCTCATAGTTACAGGAACATGTATAAGTCATGAAGAAAGCAATAGCAATATACTAAACGATCAAGTGCTAGGCTAACGGAATGGGTCATGTCAATCACATTATTCTTCTAATGATGTGATCCCATTAATCAAATGACAACACATGTCCATGGTTAGGAAACATAACCATCTTTGATTAATGAGCTAGTCAAGTAGAGGCATACTAGTGACTATATGTTTGTCTATGTATTCACACATGTATCATGTTTCTGGTTAATACAATTCTAGCATGAATAATAAACATTTATCATGATATGAGGAAATAAATAATAACTTTATTATTGCCTCTAGGGCATATTTCCTTCAGTCTCCCACTTGCACTAGAGTCAATAATCTAGATTACATAGTAATGATTCTAACACCCATGGAGTCTTGGTGCTGATCATGTTTTGCTTGTGAGAGAGGCTTAGTCAACGGGTCTGCAACATTCAGATCCGTATGTATCTTGCAAATCTCTATGTCTCCCACTTGGACTTGGTCCCGAATGGAATTCAAGCGTCTCTTGATGTGCTTGGTCCTCTTGTGAAATCTGGATTCCTTTGCCAAGGCAATTGCACCAGTATTGTCACAGAAGATCTTCATTGGTCCCGATGCACTAGGTATGACACCTAGATCGGAAATGAACTCCTTCATCCAGACTCCTTCATTTGCTGCTTCAGAAGCAGCTATGTACTCTGCTTCACATGTAGATCCCGCCACGACGCTTTGTTTAGAACTGCACCAACTTACAGCTCCACCATTTAATAAAAACACGTATCCGGTTTGCGATTTAGAATCATCCGGATCAGTGTCAAAGCTTGCATCGACGTAACCATTTACGACTAGCTCTTTGTCACCTCCATATACGAGAAACATATCCTTAGTCCTTTTCAGGTATTTCAAGATGTTCTTGACCGCTGTCCAGTGATCCACTCCTGGATTACTTTGGTACCTTCCTGCCAAGCTTATTGCTAAGCATACGTCAGGTCTGGTACACAGCATTGCATACATGATAGAGCCTATGGCTGAAGCATAGGGAACATCTTTCATTTTCTCTCTATCTTCTGCTGTGGTCGGGCATTGAGTTTGACTCAACTTCACACCTTGTAGCACGGGCAAGAACCCTTTCTTTGCCTGATCCATTTTGAACTTTTTCAAAATTTTGTCAAGGTATGTGCTTTGTGAAAGTCCTATTAAGCGTCTTGATCTATCTCTATAGATCTTTATGCCCAATATGTAAGCAGCTTCACCGAGGTCTTTCATTGAAAAACTTTTATTCAAGTATCCCTTTATGCTATCCAGAAATTCTATATCATTTCCAATTAATAGTATGTCATCTACATATAATATCAAAAATGCTACAGAGCTCCCACTCACTTTCTTGTAAATACAGGCTTCTCCAAAAGTCTGTATAAAACCATATGCTTTGATCACACTATCAAAACGTTTATTCCAACTCCGAGATGCTTGCACCAGTCCATAAATGGATCGCTGGAGCTTGCACACTTTGTTAGCACCTTTTGGATCAACAAAACCTTCTGGCTGCATCATATACAACTCTTCTTCCAGAAATCCATTCAAGAATGCAGTTTTGACATCCATTTGCCAAATTTCATAATCATGAAATGCAGCAATAGCTAACATGATTCAGACAGACTTAAGCATCGCTACGGGTGAGAAAGTCTCATCGTAGTCAACCCCTTGAACTTGTCGAAAACCTTCCGTAACAAGTCGAGCTTTATAGACAGTTACATTACCATCAGCGTCAGAATTCTTCTTAAAGATCCATTTATTCTCAATGGCTTGCCGATCATCGGGCAAGTCGACCAAAGTCCATACTTTGTTTTCATACATGGACCCCATCTCAGATTTCATGGCCTCTAGCCATTTTGCGGAATCTGGGCTCATCATCGCTTCCTCATAGTTTGTAGGTTCATCATGGTCAAGTAACATAACTTCCAGAATAGGATTACCGTACCACTCTGGTGCGGATCTTACTCTGGTAGACCTACGAGGTTCAGTAGAAACTTGATCTGAAGTTTCATGATCAATATCATTAGCTTCCTCACTGATTGGTGTAGTTGTCACAGGAACCGGTTCTTGTGATGAACTACTTTCCAATAAGGGAGTAGATACAGTTATCTCATCAAGTTCTACTTTCCTCCCACTCACTTCTTTCGAGAGAAACTCCTTCTCTAGAAAGGATCCGATTTTAGCAACGAAAATCTTGCCTTCAGATCTGTGATAGAAGGTGTACCCAATAGTTTCTTTTGGGTATCCTATGAAGACACATTTCTCCGATTTGGGTTCGAGCTTATCTGGTTGAAGTTTCTTCACATAAGCATCGCAGCCCCAAACTTTAAGAAACGACAACTTTGGTTTCTTGCCAAACCATAGTTCATAAGGTGTCGTCTCAACGGATTTTGATGGTGCCCTATTTAACGTGAATGCGGCCGTCTCTGAAGCATAACCCCAAAACGATAGTGGTAAATCAGTAAGAGACATCCTAGATCGCACCATATCCAGTAAAGTATGATTACGATGTTCGGACACACCATTTCGTTGTGGTGTTCCGGGTGGCATGAGTTGCGAAACTATTCCACATTGTTTCAAGTGTAGACCAAACTCGTAACTCAAATATTCTCCTCCACGATCAGATCGTAGAAACTTTATTTTCTTGTTACGATGATTTTCCACTTCACTCTGAAACTCTTTGTGTTGGGGAACGTAGTAATTTCAAAAAATTCCTACGCACACGCAAGATCATGGTGATGCATAGCAACGAGAGGGGAGAGTGTTGTCTACGTACCCTCGTGGACCTGAAGCGGAAGCGTTGACGCAACGTAGAGGAAGTAGTCGTACGTCTTCCCGGTCCAACCGATCCAAGCACCGTTACTCCGGCACCTCCGAGTTCTTGACACACGTACAGCTCGATGGCGCACCCCGGGCTCGACCATTTTGAGACTCCTCGTCATGTCCCCGATCTCATACGGGACTCCGAACTCCTTTGGTACATCAAAAATCATAAACTCATAATATAACTGTCATCGAAACCTTAAGCGTGCGGACCCTACGGTTCGAGAACAATGTAGACATGACCGAGACACGTCTCCGGTCAATAACCAATAGCGGAACCTGGATGCTCATATTGGTTCCTACATATTCTACGAAGATCTTTATCGGTCAGACCGCATAACAACATACGTTGTTCCCTTTGTCATCGGTATGTTACTTGCCCGAGATTCGATCGTCGGTATCCAATACCTAGTTCAGTCTAGTTACCGGCAAGTCTTTTTACTCGTTCCGTAATACATCATCTCGCAACTAACTCATTAGTTGCATTGCTTGCAAGGCTTATGTGATGTGCATTACCGAGAGGGCCCAGAGATACCTCTCCAACATTCGGAGTGACAAATCCTAATCTCGAAATACGCCAACCCAACATGTACCTTCGGAGACACCTGTAGAGCACCTTTATAATCACCCAGTTACGTTGTGACGTTTGGTAGCACACAAAGTGTTCCTCCGGTAAACGGGAGTTGCATAATCTCATAGTCATAGGAACATGTATAAGTCATGAAGAAAGCAATAGCAACATACTAAACGATCGGGTGCTAAGCTAACTGAATGGGTCATGTCAATCACATCATTCTCCTAATGATGTGATCACGTTAATCAAATGACAACTCATGTCTATGGCTAGGAAACATAACCATCTTTGATTAACGAGCTAGTCAAGTAGAGGCATACTAGTGACACTCTGTTTGTCTATGTATTCACACATGTATCATTTTTCCGATTAATACAATTCTAGCATGAATAATAAACAATTATCATGAAATAAGGAAATAAATAATAACTTTATTATTGCCTCTAGGGCATATTTCCTTCAGTCTCCCACTTGCACTAGAGTCAATAATCTAGATCACATCACCATGTGATTAACATCGATAGTTCACATCATCATGTGATTAACACCCATAGTTCACATCGCCATGTGACCAACACCCAAAGGGTTTACTAGATTCAGTAATCTAGTTCACATTGCTATGTGATTAACACCCAAAGAGTACTAAGGTGTGATCATGTTTTGCTTGTGAGAGAATCTTAGTCAACTGGTCTTTCACATTCAGATCCATTATGTATTTTGCAATTTTCTATGTCTACAATGCTCTGCACGGAGCTACTCTAGCTAATTGCTCCCACTTTCAATATGTATCCAGATTGAGACTTTAGAGTCATCTGGATCAGTGCCAAAACTTGTATCGACGTAACCCTTTACGACGAACCTTTTATCACCTCCATAATCGAGAAACATCTCCTTATTCCACTAAGGATAATTTTGACCGCTAACCAGTGATCTACTCCTAGATCACTATTGTACTCCCTTGCCAAACTCAGTGTAGGGTATACAATAGATCTGGTACACAGCATGGCATACTTTATAGAACCTATGGCCAAGGCATAGGGAATGACTTTCATTCTCTTTCTATCTTCTGCCGTGGTCAGGTTTTGAGTCTTACTCAATTTCACACCTTGTAACACAGGCAATAACTCTTTCTTTGACTGTTCCATTTTGAACTACTTCAAAATCTTGTCAAGGTATGTACTCATTGAAAAAACTTATCAAGCGTCTTTATCTATCTCTATAGATCTTGATGCTCAATATGTAAGCAGCTTCATCGAGGTCTTTCTTTGAAAAACTCCTTTCAAACACTCCTTTATGCTTTGCAGAATAATTCTACATTATTTCTGATCTACAATATGTCATTCACATATACTTATCAGAAATGTTGTACTGCTCCCACTCACTTTCTAGTAAATACAGGCTTCACCGCAAGTCTGTATAAAACTATATGCTTTGATCAACTTATCAAAGCGTATATTCCAACTCCGAGATGCTTGCACCAGTCCATAGATGGATCGCTGGAGCTTGCGTATTTTGTCAGCACCTTTAGGATTGACAAAATCTTCTGGTTGCATCATATAGAACTCTTCTTTAAATCCATTAAGGAATGTAGTTTTGTTTATCCATTTGCCAGATTTCATAAAAATGCGGCAATTGCTAACATGATTTGGACAGACTTAAGGATCGCTACGAGTGAGAAAATTTCATCGTAGTCAACACCTTGAACTTTGTCAAAAACCTTTTTCGACAAGTCTAGCTTTGTAGATAGTAACACTACTATCAACGTCTGTCTTCCTCTTGAAGATCCATTTATTTTCTATGGTTTGCCGATCATCTGGCAAATCCATCAAAGTCCATACTTTGTTCTCATACATGGATCATATCTCAGATTTCATGGCCTCAAGCCATTTCGCGGAATCTGGGCTCATCATCGCTTCCTCATAGTCCGTAGGTTCATCATGGTCTAGTGACATGACTTCCAGAATAGGATTACCATACCACTCTTGTGTGGATCTTACTCTGGTTGATCTACGAAGTTCAGTAACAACTTGATCTGAAGTTTCATGATCATCATCATTAACTTCCTCACTAATTGGTGTAGGTGTCACAGGAACCGATTTCTGTGATGAACTACTTTCCAATAAGGGAGCTGGTACTGTTACCTCATCAAGTTCTACTTTCCTCCCACTCACTTCTTTCGAGAGAAACTCCTTCTCTAGAAAGGATCCACTGTTAGCAACGAATGTCTTGCCTTCGGATCTGTGATAGAAGGTGTACCCAACAGTCTCCTTTGGGTATCCTATGAAGACATATTTCTCCGATTTGGGTTTGAGCTTATCAGGATGAAACTTTTTCATATAAGCATCACAACCTCAAACTTTAAGAAACGACAACTTTGGTTTCTTGCCAAACCACAGTTCAGGTTGTGTCGTCTCAATGGACTTAGATGGTGCCCTTTTTAACGTGAATGCAGTTGTCTTTAATGCATAACCCCAAAATGATAGTGGTAAATCAGTAAGAGACATCATAGATCGCACCATATCTAGTAAAGTATGATTACGACGTTTGGACACACCATAACGTTGTGGTATTCCAGGTGGCGTGAGCTGTGAAACTATTCCACATTGTTTTAATTGAAGACCAAACTCGTAACTCAAATATTCGTCTCCGCGATCAGATCGCAGAAATTTTATTTTCTTGTTACGATGATTTTTCCACTTCACTCTGAAATTCTTTGAACCTTTCAACTATTTCAGACTTATGTTTCATCAAGTAGATATACCCATATCTGCTCAAATCATCTTGTGAAGGTCAGAAAATAACGATACTTGCCACGAGCCTTAACACTCATCGGATCGCATACATCAGTATGTATTATTTCCAATAAGTCAGTTGCTCGCTCCACTGTTCCGGAGAACGGAGTCTTAGTCATCTTACCCATGAGGCATGGTTCGCAAGCATCAAGTGATTCATAATCAAGTGATTCCAAAATCCCATCAGCATGGAGTTTCTTCATGCGCTTTACACTAATATGACCTAAACGGCAGTGCCACAAATAAGTTGCACTATCATTATTAACTTTGCATCTTTTGGTTTCAATGTTATGAATATGTGTATCACTACGATCGAGATCCAATGAACCATTTTCATTGGGTGTGTAACCATATAAGGTTTTATTCATGTAAACAAAACAACAGTTTATTCTCTTACTTAAATGAATAACCGTATTGCAATAAACACGATCAAATCATATTCATGCTCAACGCAAACACCAAATAACATTTATTTAGGTTCAACACTAATCCCGAAAGTATAGGGAATGTGCGATGATGATCATATTAATCTTGAAACTACTTTCAACACACATCGTCACTTCACCCTTAACTAGTTTATGTTTATTCTGCAACTCCCGTTTCGAGTTACTACTCTTAGCAACTGAACCAGTACCAAATACCGAGGGGTTGCTATAAACACTAGTAAAGTACACATCAATAACATGTATATCAAATATACCTTTGTTCACTTTGCCATCCTTCTTATCCGCCAAATACTTGGGGTAGTTCTGCTTCCAGTGACCAGTCCCTTTGCAGTAGAAGCACTTAGTCTCAGGCTTAGGTCCAAACTTGGGCTTCTTCACTTGAGCAGCAACTTGCTTGTCGTTCTTCTTGAAGTTCCCTTCTATCCCTTTGCCCTTTTCTTGAAACTAGTGGTCCTGTTAACCATCAACACTTGATATTCTTTCTTGATTTCTACCTTCATCGATTTCATCATCATGAAAAACTCGGGAATCATTTTCATCATCCCTTGCATACTATAATTCATCACGAAGTTCTACTAAATTGGTGATGGTGACTAGAGAATTCTGTCAATCACTATCTTATCTGGAAGATTAACTCCCACTTGATTCAAGCGATTGTAGTACCCAGACAATCTGAGCACATGCTCACTAGTTGAGCGATTCTCCTCCATCTTTTAGCTATAGAACTTGTTGGAGACTTCATATCTCTCAACTCGGGTATTTGCTTGAAATATTAACTTGAACTCCTGGAACATCTCATATGGTCCATGACGTTCAAAACGTCTTTGAAGTCCCGATTCTAAGCCGTTAAGCATGGTGCACTAAACTATCAAGTAGTCATCATATTGAGCTAGCCAAACGTTCATAATGTCTGCATCTGCTCCTGCAATAGGTCTGTCACCTAGCGGTGCATTAAGGACATAATTCTTCTGTGCAGCAATGAGGATAAACCTCCGATCACGGATCCAATCCGCATCATTACTACTAACATTTTTCAACACAATTTTCTCTAGGAACATATCAAAAACAAACATATGAAAGTAACAACGCGAGCTATTGATCTACAACATAATTTGCAAAATACTACCAGGACTAAGTTCATGATAAATTAAAGTTCAATTAATCATATTACTTAAGAACTCCCACTTAGACAGACATCTCTCTAGTCATCTAAGTGATCACGTGATCCAAATCAACTAAACCATAACCGATCATCACGTGAGATGGAGTAGTTTTCAATGGTGAACATCACTATGTTGATCATATCTACTATATGATTCACGCTCGACCTTTCGGTCTCCGTGTTCCGAGGCCATATCTGCATATGCTAGGCTCGTCAAGTTTAACCTGAGTATTCCGCGTGTGCAAAACTGGCTTGCACCCATTGTAGATGGACGTAGAGCTTATCACACCCGATCATCACGTGGTGTCTGGGCACGACGAACTTTGGCAACGGTGCATACTCAGGGAGAACACTTCTTGATAATTAGTGAGAGATCATCTTAAAATGCTACCGTCAATCAAAGCAAGAATAAGATGTATAATAGATAAACATCATATGCAATCAAAATATGTGACATGATATGGCCATGATCATCTTGCGCCTTTGATCTCCATCTCCAAAGTACTGTCATGATTCTATCGTCACCGGCACGACACCATGATCTTCATCATCTTGATCTATATCAATGTGTCATCACATGGATGTCTCACCAACTATTGCTCTTGCAACTATTGCTATCGTATAGCGATAAAGTAAAGCAATTATTTGGCACTTGCATCTTATGCAACAAAGAGACATCCATAGGGCTTCTACCAGTTGCCGATAACTTCAACAAAACATGATCATCTCATACAACAACTTATATCTTATCACGTCTTGACCATATCACATCACAACATGCCCTGCAAAAACAAGTTAGACGTCCTCTACTTTGTTGTTGCAAATTTTACGTGGCTGTTACGGGCTGAGCAAGAACCGTTCTTACCTACGCATCAAAACCACAACGATAGTTCGTCAAGTTAGTGTTGTTTTAACCTTCGCAAGGACCGAGCGTAGCCACACTCGGTTCAAATAAAGTTGGAGAAACTAACACCCGCCAGCCACCTGTGTGCAAAGCACGTCGGTAGAACCAGTCTCGCGTAAGCGTACCCGTAATGTCGGTCCGGGCTGCTTCATCCAACAATACCGCCGAACCAAAGTATGACATGCTGGTAAGCAGTATGACTTGTATCGCCCACAACTCACTTGTGTTCTACTCGTGCATATAAAATCAACGCATAAAACCTGGCTTTGATGCCACTATTGGGGAACATAGTAATTTCAAAAAATTTCCTACGCACACGCAAGATCATGGTGATGCATAGCAACGAGAGGGGAGAGTGTTGTCTACGTACCCTCGTAGACCTGAAGCGGAAGCGTTGACGCAACATAGAGGAAGTAGTCGTACGTCTTCCCGGTCCAACCGATCCAAGCACCGTTACTCCCGCACCTCCGAGTTCTTGACACACGTACAGCTCGATGGCGCACCCTGGGCTCCGATCCAGCAAAGCTTCGGGGAGGAGTTCCGTTAGCACGACGGCATGGTGACGATCTTGATGTTCAACCATCGCAGGGCTTCGCCTAAGCACCGCTACAATATGACCGAGGTGTAATATCGTGGAGGGGGCACCGCACACTGCTAAGGAACGATCACGAAGATCAACTTGTGTGTCTATGGGGTGCCCCCTGTCCCCGTATATAAAGGAGTGGAGGAGGGGAGGGCCGGCCCTCTCTATGGCGCGCCCTAGGGGAGTCCTACTCCCACCGGGAGTAGGATTCCCCCTTTCCTAGTCCAACTAGGAGTCCTTCCAAGTAGTAGGAGTAGGAGACAAGGAAGGGGAAGAGGGAAGAGAAGGAAGGAGGGGGCGCCGCCCCTCCCCCTAGTCCAATTCGGACTAGTCAATGGGGGGGGGGGCGCAGCCTGCCTCTCCCTCTCCCCTAAAGCCCAAAAAGGCCCATATACTTCTTCCCCCGTATTCCCGTAACTCCCCGGTACTCCGAAAAATACCCGAATCACTCGGAACCTTTCCGATGTCCGAATATAGTCGTCCAATATATCGATCTTTACGTCTCGACCATTTCGAGACTCCTCGTCATGTCCCCGATCTCATCCGGGACTCCGAACTCCTTCGGTACATCAAAACTCATAAACTCATAATATAACTGTCATCGAAACCTTAAGCGTGCGGACCCTACGGTTCGAGAACAATGTAGACATGACCGAGACACGTCTCCGGTCAATAACCAATAGCGGAACCCGGATGCTCATATTGGTTCCTACATATTCTACAAAGATCTTTATCGGTCAGACCGCATAACAACATACGTTGTTCCCTTTGTCATCGGTATGTTACTTGCCCGAGATTCGATCGTCGGTATCCAATACCTAGTTCAATCTAGTTACCGGCAAGTCTCTTTACTCGTTCCGTAATACATCATCTCGCAACTAACTCATTAGTTGCATTGCTTGCAAGGCTTATGTGATGTGCATTACCGAGAGGGCCCAGAGATACCTCTCCAACATTCGGAGTGACAAATCCTAATCTCGAAATACGCCAACCCAACAAGTACCTTCGGAGACACCTGTAGAGAACCTTTATAATCACCCAGTTACGTTGTGACGTTTGGTAGCACACAAAGTGTTCCTCCGGTAAACGGGAGTTGCATAATCTCATAGTCATAGGAACATGTATAAGTCATGAAGAAAGCAATAGCAACATACTAAACGATCGGGTGCTAAGCTAACTGAATGGGTCATGTCAATCACATCATTCTCCTAATGATGTGATCCCGTTAATCAAATGACAACTCATGTCTATGACTAGGAAACATAACCATCTTTGATTAACGAGCTAGTCAAGTAGAGACATACTAGTGACACTCTGTTTGTCTATGTATTTACACATGTATCATGTTTCCGATTAATACAATTCTAGCATGAATAATAAACAATTATCATGAAATAAGGAAATAAATAATAACTTTATTATTGCCTCTAGGGCATATTTCCTTCACTTTGAACTTTTCAAATGTTTCAGACTTGTGTTTCATTAAGTAGATATACCCATATCTGCTCAAATCATCTGTGAAGGTGAGAAAATAACGATATCCGCCGCGAGCCTCAACATTCATTGGACCACAAACATCAGTTTGTATGATTTCCAACAAATCAGTTGCTCGCTCCATAGTTCCGGAGAACGGTGTTTTAGTCATCTTGCCCATAAGGCACGGTTCGCAAGTACCAAGTGATTCATAATCAAGTGATTCCAAAAGCCCATCAGTATGGAGTTTCTTCATGCGCTTTACACCGATATGACCTAAACGGCAGTGCCACAAATAAGTTGCACTATCGTTATCAACTCTGCATCTTTGGTTTTCAACACTATGAATATGTGTATCACTACTATCGAGATTCAATAAAAATAGACCACTCTTCAAGGGTGCATGACCATAAAAGATATTACTCATATAAATAGAACAACCATTATTCTCTAATTTAAATGAATAACCGTCTCGCATCAAACAAGATCCAGATATAATGTTCATGCTCAACACTGGCACCAAATAACAATTATTTAGGTCTAAAACTAATCCCGATGGTAGATGTAGAGGTAGCGTGCCGACCGCGATCACATCGACTTTGGAACCGTTTCCCACGCGCATCGTCACCTCGTCCTTAGCCAATCTTCGCTTAATCCGTAGTCCCTGTTTCGAGTTGCAAATATTAGCAACAGAACCAGTATCAAATACCCAGGTGCTACTGCGAGCATTAGTAAGGTACATATCAATAACATGTATATCACATATACCTTTGTTCACTTTGCCATCCTTCTTATCCGCCAAATACTTGGGGCAGTTCCGCTTCCAGTGTCCAGTCTGCTTGCAGTAGAAGCACTCAGTTTCAGGCTTAGGTCCAGACTTGGGTTTCTTCTCATGAGCAGCAACTTGCTTGCCGTTCTTTTTGAAGTTCCCCTTCTTCTTCCCTTTGCCCTTCTTCTTGAAACTAGTGGTTTTGTTAACCATCAACACTTGATGCTCGTTCTTGATTTCTACCTCCGCGGATTTTAGCATTGCGAAGAGCTCGGGAATAGTCTTGTTCATCCCTTGCATATTATAGTTCATCACGAAGCTCTTGTAGCTTGGTGGCAGTGATTGGAGAATTCTGTCAATGACACTATCATCAGGAAGATTAACTCCCAGTTGAATCAAGTGATTATTATACCCAGACATTTTGAGTATGTGTTCACTGACAGAACTATTCTCCTCCATCTTGCAGCTGTAGAACTTATTGGAGACTTCATATCTCTCAATTCGGGCATTTGCTTGAAATATTAACTTCAACTCCTGGAACATCTCATATGCTCCATGACGTTCAAAACGTCGTTGAAGACCCGGTTCTAAGCCGTAAAGCATGGCATACTGAACTATCGAGTAGTCATCAGCTTTGCTCTGCCAGACGTTCTTAACGTCGTCAGTTGCATCAGCAGCAGGCCTGGCACCCAGCGGTGCTTCCAGGACATAATTTTTCTGTGCAGCAATGAGGATAATCCTCAGGTTACGGACCCAGTCTGTGTAATTGCTACCATCATCTTTCAACTTTGCTTTCTCAAGGAACGCATTAAAATTCAACGGAACAACAACACGAGCCATCTATCTACAAACAAACATAGACAAGCAAAATACTATCAGGTACTAAGTTCATGATAAATTTAAGTTCAATTAATCATATTACTTAAGAACTCCCACTTAGACAGACATCTCTTTAGTCATCTAAGTAATCACGTGATCCAAATCAACTAAACCATGTCCGATCATCACGTGAGATGGAGTAGTTTCAATGGTGAACATCACTATGTTGATCATATCTACTATATGATTCACGTTCGACCTTTCGGTCTCCGTGTTCCGAGGCCATATCTGTATGTGCTAGGCTCGTCAAGTATGACATGAGTATACCGCGTGTGCAACTGTTTTGCACCCGTTGTATTTGAACGTAGAGCCTATCACACCCGATCATCACGTGGTGTCTCAGCACGAAGAACTTTCACAACGGTGCATACTCAGGGAGAACACTTCTTGATTATTAGTGAGAGATCATCTTAAAATGCTACCATCAATCAAAGCAAGATAAGATGCATAAAGGATAAACATCACATGCAATCAATATAAGTGATATGATATGGCCATCATCATCTTGTGCTTGTGATCTCCATCTTCGAAGCACCGTCATGATCACCATCATCACCGGCGCGACACCTTGATCTCCATCGTAGCATCGTTGTCGTTATCGCTTAGTGATAAAGTAAAGCAATTACAGGGCGTCTGCATTTCATACAATAAAGTGACAACCATATGGCTCCTGCCAGTTGCCGATAACTTCGGTTACAAAACATGATCATCTCATACAATAAAATATAGCATCACATCTTAAACATATCACATCACAACATGCCCTGCAAAAACAAGTTAGACGTCCTCTACTTTGTTGTTGCAAATTTTACGTGGCTGCTACGGGCTTTAGCAAGAACCGTTCTTACCTACGCATCAAAAACCACAACGATAGTTCATCAAGTTAGTGTTGTTTTAACCTTCGCAAGGACCGGGCGTAGCCATACTTGATTCAACTAAAGTGAGAGAGACAGACACCCGCCAGCCACCTTTAAGCACGAGTGCTCGTAACGGTGAAACCAGTCTCACGTAAGCGTACGCGTAATGTCGGTCCGGGCCACTTCATCTCACAATACCGCCGAACCAAAGTATGACATGCTGGTAAGCAGTATGACTTGTATCGCCCACAACTCACTTGTGTTCTACTCGTGCATATAACATCAACGCATAAAACCTAGGCTCTGATACCACTGTTGGGGAACGTAGTAATTTCAAAATTTTCCTACGCACACGCAAGATCATGGTGATGGTATAGCAACAAGAGGGGAGAGTGTTGTCCACGTACCCTCGTAGACCATAAGCGGAAGCGTTAGCACAACACGGTTGATGTAGTTGTACGTCTTCACGATCCGACCGACCCAAGCACCGAACATACGGCACCTCCGGAGTTGAGTTCCGTCAGCACGACGGCATGGTGACGATGGTGATGTTCTACCGGCGCAGGGCTTCGCCTAAACTCCGCGACGATATGACCGAGGTGGAATATGGTGGAGGGGGGCACCACACACGGCTAAGGAACGATTCGTAGATCAACTTGTGTGTCTATGGGGTGCCCCCCGCCCCCATATATAAAGGAGCCAGGGGGAGGAGGAGCCGGCCAAGGAGGGCGCGCCAAATGGGGGAGTCCTACTCCCACCGGGAGTAGGACTCCCTTCTTTCCTAGTTGGAGTAGGAGAAGGGGGGAAGGAGGAGGAAGAGGGGAAGGAAAGGGGGGGCACCGCCCCCCTTCCCTTGTCCTATTCGGACTAGGAAGGGGAGGGGCGCGCGGCCCCCTCCTGCCTCCTTCCCTCTTCTCCCTCGAGGCCCATGTAGGCCCAATAACCCCCCGGGGGGTTCCGGTAACCTCCCGGTACTCCGGTAAAATGCCGTTTTCACCCGGAACGATTCCGATGTCCAAATATAGGCTTCCAATATATCGATCTTTATGTCTCGACCATTTCGAGACTCCTCATCATGTCCGTGATCACATCCGGGACTCCGAACAAACTTTGGTACATCAAAACTTATAAACTCATAATAAAACTGTCATCGTAACGTTAAGCGTGCGGACCCTACGGGTTCGAGAACTATGTAGACATGACCTAGAACTATTCTCGGTCAATAACCAATAGCGGAACCTGGATGCCCATATTGGTTCCTACATATTCTACGAAGATCTTTATCGGTCAAACCGCATAACAACATACGTTGTTCCCTTTGTCATCGGTATGTTACTTGCCCGAGTTTGATCGTCGGTATCCAATACCTAGTTCAATCTCGTTACCGGCAAGTCTCTTTACTCGTTACGTAATGCATCATCCCGTAACCAACTCATTGGTCACATTGCTTGCAAGGCTTATAGTGATGTGCATTACCGAGAGGGCCCAGAGATACCTCTCCGACAATCGGAGTGACAAAACCTAATTTCGAAATACGCCAACTCAACATGTACCTTCGGAGACACCTGTAGTACTCCTTTATAATCACCTAGTTACGTTGTGACATTTGGTAGTACCCAAAGTGTTCCTCCGGTAAACGGGAGTTGCATAATTCTCATAGTTACAGGAACATGTATAAGTCATGAAGAAAGCAATAGCAATATACTAAACGATCAAGTGCTAGGCTAACGGAATGGGTCATGTCAATCACATTATTCTTCTAATGATGTGATCCCATTAATCAAATGACAACACATGTCTATGGTTAGGAAACATAACCATCTTTGATTAATGAGCTAGTCAAGTAGAGGCATACTAGTGACTATATGTTTGTCTATGTATTCACACATGTATCATGTTTCTGGTTAATACAATTCTAGCATGAATAATAAACATTTATCATGATATGAGGAAATAAATAATAACTTTATTATTGCCTCTAGGGCATATTTCCTTCAGTTTGAGTAGTTCACCACAAACCTATGGGTCCATAGCTCGTAGCTAGATGGCTTCTTCTCCATCTTTCATCTTCAATACAATGTTCTCCTCAATCTTCTTGGAGGTCTATCCGATGTAATCTTCTATTGCAGTGTGTTTCTTGGGATCCGATGAATTGTGGGTTTATGATCAGATTATTCATTGAAAGTAATTGAGTATTTTCTTAACTTCATTATGCATGATTATGTTAGATTTGTATTTCTCTTCGATCCATCCATTTGGTTTGGCCAACTAGACTGATTTATCTTCAGTGGGAGAGGTGCTTTGTAGTGGGTTCAATCTTGCGGTGTCCTCACTGAAGGAAATATGCCCTAGAGGCAGTAACAAAGTTATTATTTTATATTTTTGTATATCATGATAATTGTTTGTTATTAATGGTAGAATTGTATTAACTGGAACTTGATACATGTGTGGATACATAGACAAAACACCGTGTCCCTAGTAAGCCTCTACAACCGATGGGACCTGTCTTGGGTGGAACTCATATGGAACAAGTACTACAGTCACAAGATCCCCCATGCAGCTGACCCCTACGGTTCTTTCTGCTAGCGAGATGTGATGAAACTCATGCCGGTTTATCGAGGGATTACCAAAGCCCAAGTTCACACAGGTGAGGACATTCTTTTTTGGAAGGATTTATGGATTGATGGTATTCTATCAGAAACACACCTGCGGGCTTTCTCGTTCGCCATTCAGGAGGATCTTTCAGTCAAAGATTTCTTGGGGACCATGACACTGGGGGAAACGTTCCACCTATCGTTATCGGTTCAGGCGCATGCAGAGACAAGGGATCTTCAACTGCTGGTCTATGCCATTGAACTTCAGGACAGCCTTTCTGCTGCTGATAAGTGGAACTGCACATGGGGGACTGAGACGTACTCGGCCAGCAAATACTACAACTTCTACTTTAGGGATGTTCGGGCCCACCAGGCCTATAAATGGCTATGGAAATCCAAAGTTACCATGAAAATCAAGGTTTTTGGTTGGTTCCTACTGTCTGACAGGCTCAACACCAGAAACATGTTGAAACGTAGGCACTACAACATTGGCAACGACTATACCTGCCCCCTCTGCGAGTCCAACTTGGAAGAAACAGTAGAACATCTCTTCTTTGAATGCACCTTCAGCAAAAACTGTTGGTCTGACATTGGCGTTTGCTGGAGTTCACAAGGCTCATGATTGGATTGGATAAACACAGCTAAAATTTCATGGAACAAGCCAATGTTCTTGGCAATCTTCTTACAAGCAGCTTGGAGCATCTGGAAGGAAAGAAATAATAAGGTCTTCAGAGGAATAACACCCACGAAAGCATCCTGGAGCTCGAGATTAAAAGTTGATGTCTCCCTCACCCACGAAAGCATCCTGGAGCTCGAGATTAAAAGTGGATCTCTCCCTCCTAACTCATAGAGTTGGAGAAAAGCATATCTCCTTTCTAAACCCTTTTGTAGCTTCTTTATACTTTCATACTTCGCCAGCCCTTCGCATGTACAAACCATATGTACCTCCACCCCATTTATTAATTTAATTACACAGTAGGAGGCTTACTGTTTCAGGTGTCAAAAAAAATCAAAGATGGTTAAGTTTCCTAACCATAGACATGTGTTGTCATTTGATGAATGGGATCACATCATTAGGAGAATGATGTGATGGACAAGACCCATCCGTTAGCTTAGCATATTGATTATTCGGTTTTATTGCTACTGCTTTCTTCATGTCAAATACATATTCCTTTGACTACGAGATTATGCAACTCCCGGATAGCGGAGGAATACCTTGTTGATACATCTCCAACATATCTATAATTTATGAAGTATTAATGATGTTATAATACCATTCTTGGATGTTTTACAATTATTTTATAGCAACTTTATATCATTTTTTGGGACTAACCTATTGACCCAGTGCCCAGTGCCAGCTGCTGTTTTTTGCTTGTTTTTTACATCGCAGGAAATCAATACCAAACAGAGTCCAAACACCGCGAAACTTTTTGTGGATTTTTTAAGGACCAAAAGACATCCAATTGGCCAGAGTAGCACCTAGGGGGTGCCCCGAGAGGGGCGCAACCCACTAGGGTGCGCCTGGGCCCCCAGGCGCGCCCCGGTGGGTTGTGCCCAGCTCGGTGGCCTCCCGTACCCCCTCTTTGCCCTATAAATTCCCAAATATTCCAAAAACCCTCGCAGATACCCTAGATCAGAAGTTCCGCTGCCGCAAGCCTCTGTATCCATGAGAAACCAATCTAGACCCCATTTTTGCACCCTGCTGGAGGGGGCAATCATCACCGGTGGCCATCTTCATCATCCCTGCGGCCACCATGATGAGGAGGGAGTAGTCCACCTTCGGGGCTGAGGGTTTGTACTAGTAGCTATGTGTTTTGCTTGGAGCTTCTTGTATGAAATGAGTCTTTGCTTTTTAGTTTAACACAATAATCCCTATTGTACACACCTTTTGGGAGAGACACACATGAACCGGAATTTATTAGAATACTCTATGTGCTTCACTTATATCTTTTGAGCTAAACAATTTTGCTCTAGTGCTTCACTTATATTTTTTAGAGCATGGCGGTGGTTTTTTTTTTTGTAGAAGGTATTGATCTCTCATGCTTCACTTATATTATTTTGAGAGTCTTTTAGAACAGCATGGTATTTGCTTTGGTTATAAAATTGGTCCTAATATGATGGGCATCCAAGTTGTGTATAATAAAAGCTATCATATAGAGTGCATTAAACAATATGATCAATTTCATACTTGATAATTGTTTTGAGATATAAAGGTGGTAATGTTAGAGTCATGCTAGTTGGGTAATTATGAAACTGAGAAATACTTGTGTTAAAGTTGGCAAGTCTCGTAGAATGCACGTAAGGTAAAAGTTGTGTAACAAATTTGTAGCATGGGGTGTTCTTTGATTGCCTTCCTTATGAGTGGAGGTCGGGATCGCACGATGGTTAACTCCTACCAACCCTTCCCCTAGGAGCATGCGTAGTAGTACTTTGCTTCGAGGGCTAATAAACTTTTCCAATAAGTATATGAGTTCTTTATGACTAATGTGAGTCCATGGATTATACACACTCTTACCCTTCCATCATTGCTAGCCTCTACGGTACCGTGCATTGCCCTTTCTCACCTTGAGAGTTGGTGCAAACTTCGCCGGTGCATCCAAACCCCGTGATACGATATGCTCTATCACACATAAACCTCCTTATATCTTCCTCAAAACAACCACCATACCTACCTATTATGGCATTTCCATAGCCATTCAGAGATGTATTGCCATGCAACTTTCCACCGTTCCGTTTATTATGACACGCTCCATCATTGTCATATTGCTTTTGCATGATCATGTAGTTGACATCGTATTTGTGGCAAAGCCACCTTTATAATTCTTTCATACATGTCGCTCTTGATTCATTGCATATCCCGGTACACCGCCGAAGGCATTCACATAGAGTCATATTTTGTTCTAAGTATTGAGTTGTAATTCTTGAGTTGTAAATAAATAGAAGTGTGGTGATTTCCATTATTAGAGCATTGTCCCAAGTGAGGAAAGGATGATGGAGACTATGATTCCCCCACAAGTCGGGATGAGACTCCGGAGTTTATGAAAAATAAAAGAGGCCAAAGAAGCCCAAATAAAAAAAAAGAGGCCAAAGAAGCCCACCAAAATAAAAAATGAGAGAAAAAGAGAGAAGGGACAATGTTACTATCCTTTTTCCACACTTGTGCTTCAAAGTAGCACCATGATCTTCATGATAGAGAGTCTCCTATGTTGTCACTTTCATATACTAGTGGGAATTTTTCATTATAGAACTTGGCTTGTATATTCCAATGATGGGCTTCCTAAAAATGCCCTAGGTCTTCGTGAGCATGCAAGTTGTATGCACACCCGCTTAGTTTCTTTTGTTGAGCTTTCATACATTTATAGCTCTAGTGCATCCATTGCATGGCAATCCCTACACCTCACATTGACATCAATTGATGGGCATCTCCATAGCCCGTTGATTAGCCGCGTCAATCTTGCGGTGTCCTTTCCCAGTGACAGCAAGGGCAGCAAGGCACGTATTGTATTGTTGCCATCGAGGATAAAAAGATGGGGTTTATATCATATTGCTTGAGTTTATCCCTCTACATCATGTCATCTTTCCTAATGCGTTACTCTGTTCTTATGAACTTAATTCTCATAACTATGCACTTTTCTATCAATTGCTCGACAGTAATTTGTTCACCCACCGTAATACTTATGCTATCCTGAGAGAAGCCACTAGGAAACCTATGGCCCTCGGGTCTATTTTCCATCATATAAGTTTCTGAGCTACTTTATTTTGCGATCTTTACTTTCCAATCTATATCATAAAAATACCAAAAATATTTATCTTGTTATTATCTCTATCAGATCTCACTTTTGCAAGTGGCCGTGAAGAGATTGACAACCCCTTTATCGCGTTGGTTGCGAGATTCTTATTTGTTTGTGTAGGTACGAGGGACTTGCGTGTAGCCTCCTACTGGATTGATACCTTGGTTCTCAAGAATTAAGGGAAATACTTACGCTACTTTGCTGCATCACCCTTTCCACTCAAGGGAAAACCAACGCAGTGCTCAAGAGGTAGCAGGGATGTTCACGGTTAGGTCAGTGTACAGGATGACCATTCATACGAGAAACAGAAGAGAGGCTTGGCTAGAAGGAAACCCGGGATCTGCAAACATTGAGAAGGAACAAAAGGACTGGACCAAATTATGGAAGCACAAAATCCCGGGGAACATAAAGGTTTTTGCATGACGGCTAGCGAGGCAGAGCTTGCCAACTGCAGACGTCCTCCATCATAGGAACATGTCGACAGAGAACAATTGTTTGGCGTGTGAAATGATTGACTCATGGCGTCATTCTCTACTTGATTGTAGATTGGCAAGGTGTGTCTGGATGCTGATGGATGAAGGCATGTATGAACGGCTGCGCTCATGCGGAGAGCCAAAAGCAAAAAATTGGTTGTTTACAATGGAAGACCATTTAACTCATGAGGAATACACGAGGATGATTGTCACTCTATGGGCCCTGTGGAAAGCACAGAGAGATTTGATTCATGAGGACATCCATCACAGTCCGTTTGCAACTAGCTCTTTTATTACACGTTTTCTAGACGAACTTGAGCTTTTAAATGAGGGCGATCAGCTGGCTAGCAAAGGATGTGTGAGTATGAGACGAACTAGCTGGATCCCTCCACCTGTTGGGGTAGCCAATGGTAATTATGATGGGCCAGTCTCACTGGCTACACGCCGATGTTCTGCTGCTGCTATTTTCAGGAGAGAAGATGACATCTTCATGGGGGCCTCTGTACTTGTCTCAGAGGGGATATGCGATCCTACCTGTTTGGAGGCAATGGCCTGCCGAGAAGCTCTCTGCCTTAAGCAAGATCTCCATGTGGGTGCCTCTGTTACAGCATCTGATTGTGCCGGGTAGTGTGTTGCATTAATGAGGGCACTCTTGGTCCTAATGCCATGGTGATTGAAGAGATTCGACGAGTGCTGCAGGGAAGAAGGGACATTGTTTTTTTGTCATGAACACAGGGAAACAAACGTAGATGCTCACAATATTGCTAGGAATTCCCTGGTGCTAAAGCCAGGTCGGTATGTTTGGCTTTTGGAGCCCCCGAACTATGTAAACATTGTTATTTCTAATTAATAAAGTTAGGGTGTTTCGCTAAAAAAACGGAGCCAAATTTTAAACGGCCTCCTTAGCTGTTCGATTAAAGCTGCCCAGCCGTTTGATTTAATCCAGCCAGCATAAAATTGACTCTGTCCTCCGTCGCTCGTCGTCAACACCCCAGTCCTCCCCTCCTCTCGTGTACGGTGTACCTGCACCGGCCATGCACCATTATCGCCTTGCAGTAGCTGCCACAGCAACCGATCAACTCCCCCACAACAAAACAACCTGTTGCATTTCACTCCAGGGGAGGACAGTGGAACTCGGGAGGGAAGTGCCACAGGGAGACCGAGCCCATATTCAACCATACTTAAGTAACCTGGAGCAGGTCATGAGCCGGATGAAGACCCCAGTGATTCAGGCTCCAAGTGGGACCGTTCGCGGGTTGCCCACTTATGCCCGCAGCGTCCCACTAAGTTATGCGGGTTTTCCCGGCTTGTCCACAACAACGATGCAGATTAAGTGGCGTTCGCATAAGCCCACATAAACCCACATAATGCCATGACTGCTTAATGTGTACGCTTGAGATGGACCACGCGACGTGGTGCTAGTGCAGGGCTTGAATGGCGGCAACGCCCGGTCCTGCGATCTTGCGGCGCTGCTAGCTTAGCCAAGCGAGAGAGCTAGACGGAGGTGTGGACGTGTGGTTCGACAAGGGTGTACGTACGAGCGCGGTACGCGGCGACGGGCCTCTGGCAAAGCTCTTCTCCATGGGCGTGCGAGGGGAGGAATCCAACGGAGCAGCGCCTTCTCTGTCGCGGCAGAGCGGGACGACGTATGGACGCGGAGCTAGCGGCGGAGCTCCAGCTGCCGCACGCCTCGGCCTCACACACGCCGTAATCCCTCCTTGATTTCCGCCAGCTCATGGTGTGGTCGTAGGTGAGGTCGTAGGTGAGGATGTGGGCAGAGGTAGATTTCGTGGGACTGCCCGCAAAGTCCACATAATTTTGACGCGAACAAGCAGGCGTCCACGAAAGCAATTTTAGTGGGCTTAGAAATAGACGCCGTGGGCAGCCCATGTCCACTTGCAGCCTGACCAGTGATATACCTCAACATCAGCCGGCTCACCGACTACCGGAAGGACGGCCACCCATCGGTGTACCGGATGTGGTACGACACGGAGGAGGAGCGGCTGGCGGCGGTGACCAAGCAGGACTGCAGCCACTGGTGCCTGCCAGAACCGTGGAACGAGCTGATGTATGCCTCGCTGCTCCAGGCAGGAAAAGGCCCCTGGAGACTATGATAGATGGTTACATGAATTTCATTTATCCTTTTTATAGCTTGTGATGGGTAGATAAGATTTACAAGTAGTTCTGTGATTAGAGGTGGATAAACTTGCAGGAAATCATGCATTCAGTTATTAGCAGCTAAATGTCTTACATTATGGGACGGAAAGAATAATAATCATTACAAGGCGGCGGCATTTTAGATACTGCTCCCTGTGTAAACCGATATAAGACTTTAGATCACTACTTTAGTGATCTAAAAGGTCTCATATTAGTTTACAAAGGTAGTACTTTACATATATAGCATAATACTCCCTCTGTTCTTAAATATAAATCTTTCTAGAGATTACAATATGGACTGGTACGAAGAAAAATGAGTGAATCTATGCCCTAAAATATGTCTATATACATCCGTATGTCGCCTATATTGAAATCTCTAATATTTAGGAACGGAGGGAGTAAGTGATAGTAGACACAAATAGTCCGATAACATTAGTCGATTCACAAATAGTTGGACAGATTAACTAATCAAAAAGAAATAATTCTGCAGTTCTGCAAACCGCATGCAAGACATAAACAGATAAAATTGGGCAAGAGGTACAGGACAGATTTATACTACTAATCAAAGACAAATAATTCTGCAGCCCAGAACATCCACGGCACAAGAGCCGTCAAACATGTCCTTCTAAGAGGATATCCCTCTTGTGCTTAGCAAGTTGGGACCAAGCGACAGTTATCTCCACCTTAGAGTCACCAATCTCACATATCGCTCGACTTATGTTGCAGTATTTGGTCCTGAACCTGACACTACCTTGTCTAGCAATAGCATCACCAGACTGTGAGTAGGCTTGTATGACAAACTGCAGGCTTTCTTCAAGTTCTACAGAAACAACATGCCTTGACAGATCAATGTAACCATCCGAGCCCATTGGCATTTCTCCACCATCATCAGAACGATGAGAATCAACCAACACAACTTGCCTGGATAGGGAGTCCGTAACTTCCTGTGGTGGCGAGGAGCACATAATCCGCCCGCCATATTCAAAAGGCCAAGGCGCCCCTTCAACAACACGCGCACTCAAGATAGTAGCCTGGACTGTCTCTGTAAGTCGCTCATAGCTCAATTCTACTGTGCAAAAGCTGTTGCTGGAGAACGTGGTATGTAAACCTTCATGGTAACCACCGGCGTAAGTAAAGCGATGACTCATCAATGCTCTGTCGCGAGACCTTGATGAGCCCTTTACTTTCAGTTGGACTTCGAAATCAACATCGTCCACAGCCACAATTGCACGGGACGGGCCAGTCAAGCGCAAAAAAGGATCCTACAGGCATCATAATCATCATTATAGTTGAATCGAATGAACGAATGCACATGCAGGAAAAGAAGGGGGAAATTAAGAGAAATACTGTGTAATATGGTACATACCTCTGGAGTTAGTTTTTGGCAGTTTTCCCTTCGCCGGGAGAAGAGAATGTTGCGGTTGTAGTCCACGGCATCTCGGGCAGCGACGATCCCATAAACATGGAGTGGCAACTTCAACTTTCCATCTGTTCCAACAATCTTCACAGAGTAGATTTGCAAGGTGCTCACAGTGCGAGCAGCGTACGGGATCAGTCCCGGCGTGCAATGTGTAAAGTGCATAGGACTCAATACGGCTGCAGCAGCAAGTTAATCCAAATGTTAAGACATGTTGTAACATCAATTATTTACTTACTCATACAAGGAAAGAAGATAGGAAGGGACGAATCTGACTGTGTTGCCATTGTTTTGGAAGACTAATAAGATGAGAAGGAATCGGCGGATTTTATGTTTACTTACTCCTGTCTTCGAAGTTACCGCAGTCGTCTCCCCATGCAGATTCCCAGCCTTTACGCCCTAAAGCAAACAACTTGTCCGCCATCTCCATCTCTTCCGTGTCTGATTTTGTGAATTCCGTCTCCTCCGCCTCCTCAGTCTCCTCTGCCTCGTCCTGAAGTGAGAAGGGGATCGGGTCCATTGTGTAACAGCTCGGTGTGTCAATTTGATCCTGCTCCCACCTCAGCGCGTCCTTTTGATCCTGCTCCCGCTCCTTGCGTAAGCCAGCTTCCATCTCTAACAGCTCCTTACGGAATTTGTTATACATCCTTGCACCCTCCGGAGTCATCTCCTCATCTTCCTCCTCCGCATCCTCACATTCGAGCATCTCGTAATATTTGCACAAGTTGGGCATACCATTCTTTTCGCAATCCAGGCCCATCCTAAAGCTTGATTTTTTGCCTTGGTCCATCATCCTCGAGGCATGCGTCTCCGTGCTTGATTTGCTTTCGTTACTTGATTGGCCTTGCATCTCCGTGCTTGATTGGCCTTCACTACTTGATTTTCCTTGGTCCATCATCCTAAACGCACGCGTCTCCGTGCTTGATTGGCCTTCACTACTTGAGTTGCCTTGGTCCATCATCCTCGACGCACGTGTCTCCGTGCTTGATTTGCCTTCGTTACTTGATTCGCCTTCACTGCTTGATTTTCCTTGGTCCATCATCCTCAACGCATGCGTCTCCGTGCTTGATTGGCCTTTGCCCACCGTGAGATCAATCATCTCCAGGTACCCTACAGTACTCTGGCTCTCATAACAGTGGACAGTCATCTGGTTGGAAAGACCAGATATGAGATCTGCTGCCACAAAATGTTCATCTTTGTCATCTGTCATCTGGCTACCAGCAGCCTTCTGGTGCGTCTCCATGTTTGATTTACAAAGGTCCATTGTCAAATCTGTTACAGATTCATCCACCTCTTCCTTGCTACTCTGGTTAAGACAGTGGGTGCTGGATTTGCCTTTGTCCACCTGATCAGTCATCTCCACATACTCCTTGGTCCTCTGGTCCTCAGCACATTGGTCAGCCATCTGTTTATCAGCATTGCAGGTATAATCGTATATACTCTTGGAGATCTTCAAAAATCTACACGCCATGTGAAACAGATTGGAGACATCGTAATAGGAGATGAGGGGGATACTGATTTTGCCCAGAATAGATGCCATAGATGCCATCTCGTCGCACAAGGCCTCCGCCTGCTCCAATATACAACTGAATTGGCCGTTTATGCGCTCCCCCTCGTCCTCGCCACCGTAGGGCAAATATACATGCTCCAAGTTGGATTCGAATCTGGAGGCTGGTTTGATTTTCTCCGAGTCGATCTCCTTCTGTTCGCAGCGCTCGGGCATCTGCTCGGAGATGCAACTGACTTGGGAGCTCACACTCTGCGTGTTGGAGTTGGACAGATCCATGATCTCCTTCTTCTGCCCGACCCTCCGCACTCCAGAGAACTTTTTGCGCCCCCGCGGCACTGTGCGTTTGACCTCCGGAACCAACGATTTCCGCTCCCTTGCCAACTTCTGGCACGCGATCTCGCTCCTCAGGGACGTGATTTTCCTCACGATCTCAGGATCGAGCGAAAGAACGTCAGACTGCTTCTCCCTCAGCAAGTTCACCAGGGACGCAATCTCCATCCTCAGGATCTCTGCTTCGGAGAAAACGCCAGGCTGCAGATCCATCTCTTCCATCGCCAACTCACGAGGCGTCAGCACCTCGCCTCCCCCGCCTCCAGCCGCCATCGATCTCTCCTTTTTGGGGGTTGAGATTGCTTACCAGGCCTGCCGCCTGGTATGCTCGCCGCCGCCGCCGCCGCCGCCGCACTTTAAGTTAGGGTTTCTACTAAACGAACACAGAGGGAGGGGGCGGCGGACGTTTACGATTATATTCACTACGAAGAAGTTTTTTTAGCGGTATTCACTACGGAGAAGTTCTTTTTAGCCTATTATTCACGCGCCTCCGTTGGTGGGCCGGCCCAAGCAGAAGCGCGCAGCGACCTGGTTTGCCTTTGCTCAAAGAAAACAAAAATATCCCGTTTGACCATTCACGGTTGACCAATGAACCAGTCAACTGTTGATTTTTGAAAAAAAGGAAAATAAATCGTGAATTCAAAAAAAAACACGAATTTTGAAAAAAAAAGTTCAACAATTCTGAAAAAAGTTCCTCGAATTTAAAAAAATCATCGATTCTGAAAAAAAAATCATCAAATTTGAAAAAAAGACCATTGATTTTGAAAAAAGTTCATCAAATTTGAAAAAAGTTCATCGATTTTGAAAAAAAATCACAAAAAAATGTAAAGGTTCATCATTTATTAAAAAATCATCAAGTTTGAGAAAAAATTCACAAAAAGTTCATTGCAGTTTAATAAAATGTTCGTGATTTGAAAAAGAAAAAAAGGTAAATGTAAAGAAAAGAAAAAAAGGGCCAGTACTACGCGTGAGCCAAATTCTGAACCGTCTCCCTATCCGTTCGATGAGAGTTATGCAGCCTTTGATTTAAGCTAGATGTACCTGTCGGCGTTCTCGAAATCAGGGTGTACCCAGACTTGCCTGCCTGCGACTCACGGCGTGGCTCCCTCGAGGGCCTGGTACGGCCCAGTGGTAAAGCCACCAAGACAAGACCCTCGCGAGGGCCCCCTGGCCTCGCGTGGCGGACGACACCAAGACCTCTAGAGGGAGCGGCCTCCCCAGGCTACCTCCCGAGGAGCGGAGTTTTCTATGCAGGTACCCAGCCTCATGAGGCTACGGTGACGCAAGACTAACGACCAATGCCAAGCGGGCGCGAGCGGGCGTAGAGGATGTTGTTTTCTCTTTGGTGCTAAGGAGGCAAGGACAGGCGTGGGTTCCCGAGGAGCCCTCCAAAGGTTTCCATTTTGGTGCAAGACCAAGACCACGAGCTCGGTAGGACGGATGTCATTGCCGAGCCCACCACTGCATCACGGCCAGAAGCTATGCAGACGAAGACCACCTTTTGTCAGGATAAGATGTACTACTTGTCTCCTTTCAAATTGGCCACTGTGGGATACCTTCCCACCTACATTTCGGGGAAGAGGAACGAGGCCACTATAAATATAGGTTAGCCACCACCATAGAGGGGGTCGACTGATTCTCAACCCCCCCCCCCCCCTGAGCCCTCGCGAGGCAGGTCATCCATTGTACTAGTTCATCCGCAGCCCCTCATGAGGCCAATCTACCACAAAGCAGGAGTAGGGTTTTACACCGCAAGGTGGCCCAAACCTGGGTAAATCACCATGTTCATCTTCTTCCCCGCTCACGCGACTCCAGCAAGGCTAGGCTATAGGGTGGCGAGCAGGAAGGTTAAGAGGTTGAGATCTTCGCACATGCCCCAAAGTTCGAACCTTCTTGGGTCTGCAAAGCCCTGAATACGACATTTGGCACGCCAGGTAGGGGCGTGTTGAAGTCCCTCCACTTTGCTTCCGTTCCGTCACCCTCATGACCGATGCGCGCCGTGTCCGTGCCGAGCACCGTGTCCGTGTCCCACGCCGCTCTGCCTCCCCCGGCTAACGCTGCCACTCACCCTGCTGCTCACGCAAAGCAGGATTCATCGCTGCCACCTTCTGTGCAGCGTGATGGCCGCATGGCTACTCTGTCACCTACTCCCGCCACAGCGTTGTCTTCCCACCTTCGCCTCGGGCCGCGAACGCACAGGCTGCACTGCTCATGGCGCGCAGGCTCCTATGAACCGCCTCCCTAGTTGTTCGATGAGAGTTGCGCAACCTTTGATTTAAGCCAGATGTACCATGTGCATCTTTCCCCTTTCCCAGCGCAAAATTGACTCCATCCTCCACCGCTCGTCATCAACACCCAAGTACTCCTCCCCTGCTCTCGTGTACCTACACCGGCCATGCACCATTATCATCTTGCAGCAGCCGCCACAACAACCAATCAACCCCCCCCCCCCCCCCAGCAAACCAACCCGTTGCATTACAGTTTCTGTCGCCAACGAGATCAGGAGGTCATGGCGCCACACGAGTAGCATTGAGTGTTGGGGAACGTAGTAATTTCAAAAAAAAATCCTACGCACACGCAAGATCATGGTGATGGCATAGCAACGAGAGGGGAGAGTGTTCGTCCACGTACCCTCGTAGACCGTAAGCGGAAGCGTTAGCACAACGCGGTTGATGTAGTCGTACGTCTTCACGATCCGACCGATCCAAGCACCGAACGTACGGGGCCTCCGAGTTCAGCACACGTTCAGCTCGATGACGATCTCCGGCCTCCGATCCAGCCGAGCTCCGGAGATGAGTTCCGTCAGCACGACGGCGTGGTGACGATGATGATGTTCTACCGGCGCAGGGCTTCGCCTAAACTCCGCGACGATATGACCGAGGTGGAATATGGTGGAAGGGGGCACCGCACACGGCTAAGGAACGATCCGTAGATCAACTTGTGTCTATGGGGTGCCCCCTGCCCCCGTATATAAAGGAGGAAGGGAGGAGGAGGCCGGCCCTAGGAGGGGCGCGCCATGGGGAGTCCTACTCCCACCGGGAGTAGGATTCCCCCTTTCCTAGTCTAACTAGGGGTCCTTCCATGTAGTAGGAGTAGGAGACAAGGAAGGGGAAGAGAGAAGGGAAGGAAGGAGGGGGTGCGGTCCCTCCCCCTAGTCCAATTCGGACTAGGCCTGGGGGGGGGGCGCGCGGCCTACCCTAGGCAGCCCCTCTCTCTTTCCCGCAGGGTCCAATAAGGCCCAATACTTCTCCCCGACGAATTCCCGTAACTCTCCGGTACTCCGGAAAATACCCGAATCACTCGGAACCTTTCCGAACTCCGAATATAGTCGTCCAATATATCGATCTTTACGTCTCGACCATTTCGAGACTCCTCGTCATGTCCCCGATCTCATCCGGGACTCCGAACTCCTTCGGTACATCAAAACTCATAAACTCATAATATAACTGTCATCGAAACCTTAAGCGTGCGGACCCTACGGGTTCGAGAACTATGTAGACATGACCTAGAACTATTCTCGGTCAATAACCAATAGCGGGACCTGGATGCCCATATTGGCTCCTACATATTCTACGAAGATCTTTATCGGTCAAACTGCAACATACGTTGTTCCCTTTGTCATCGGTATGTTACTTGCCCGAGATTCGATCGTCGGTATCCAATACCTAGTTCAATCTCGTCACTGGCAAGTCTCTTTACTCGTTCTGTAATGCATCATCACGTAACCAACTCATTGGTCACATTGTTTGCAAGGCTTATAATGATGTGCATTACCGAGAGGGCCCAGAGATACCTCTCCGACAATCGGAGTGACAAAACCTAATCTCGAAATACGCCAACTCAACATGTACCTTCGGAGACACCTGTAGTACTCCTTTATAATCACCCAGTTACGTTGTGACGTTTGGTAGTACCCAAAGTGTTCCTCCGGTAAACGGGAGTTGCATAATCTCATAGTTACAGGAACATGTATAAGTCATGAAGAAAGCAATAGCAACATACTAAACGATCAAGTGCTAAGCTAACGGAATGGGTCAAGTCAATCACATCATTCTCCTAATGATGTGATCTCGTTAATCAAATGACAACTCTTTTGTCCATGGCTAGGAAACATAACCATCTCTGATAAACGAGCTAGTCAAGTAGAGGCATACTAGTGACACTATGTTTGTCTATGTATTCACACATGTATTATGTTTCCGGTTAATACAATTCTAGCATGAATAATAAACATTTATCATGAAATAAGGAAATAAATAATAACTTTATTATTGCCTCTAGGGCATATTTCCTTCAGTCTCCCACTTGCACTAGAGTCAATAATCTAGTTCACATCGTCATGTGATTTAACACCAATATTCATATCTGTATATGATTAACACCCATAGTTCACATCATCATGTGACCAACACCCAAAGGGTTTACTAGAGTCAATAATCTAGTTCACATCGCTATGTGATTAACACCCAAAGAGTACTAAGGTGTGATCATGTTTTGCTCGTGAGAGAAGCTTAGTCAACGGGTCTGTCACATTCAGATCCGTATGTATTTTGCAAATATTTTATGTCCACAATGCTCTGCACGGAGCTACTCTAGCTAATTGCTCCCACTTTCAATATGTATCCAGGTTGAGACTTGGAGTCATCTGGATCAGTGTAAAAGTTTGCACTGATGTAACTTTTACAACAAACTCTTTTATCACCTCCATAATCGAGAAACATCTCCTTAGTCCTTACTAAGGATATTCTTGACCAATGTCCAGTGATCTACTCCTAGATCACTAGTGTACTCCCTTGCCAAATTCAGAGCAAGGTATACAATAGGTCTGGTACATAGCATAGCATACTTTATAGAACCTATGACTGAGGCATAGGGAATGACTTTTCATTCTCTTTCTATTTTCTGCTGTGGTCGGGATTTGAGTCTTACTCAATTTCATACTTTTGCAACACAGGCAAGAACTCTTTCTTTGACTGTTCCATTTTGAACTATTTCAAAATCTTGCCATGGTATGTACTCATTGAAAATCTTATCAAGCGTCTTGATCTATCTCAATAGATCTTGATGCTCAATATGTAAGTAGCTTTTACTGAGGTCTTTTCTTTTTAAAGAACTCCTTTAAAACACTCCATTATGCTTTGCAGAAAAATTATACATCATTTCTGATCAACAATATGTCACTCACATATACTAATCAGAAAGGTGTAGTGCTCCCACTCACTTTATTGTAAATACAGGCTTCATCGTAAGTCCATATAAAACTATATGCTTTGATCAACTTATCAAAGCGTATATTCCAACTCCGAGATGCTTGCACCAGTCCATAGATGGATCGCTGGAGCTTGCACATTTTGTTAGCACCTTTAGGATTGACAAAACCTTCTGGTTGCATCATATACAACTCTTCTTTAATAAATACATTAAGGAATGCAGTTTTGACATCCATTTGCCAGATTTCATAAAAATGTGGCAATTGCTAACATGATTCAGACAGACTTAAGCATTGATACGAGTGAGAAAATCTCATCGTATTCAACATCTTGAACTTGTTGAAAACCTTTCGCAACAAGTCGAGCTTGGTAGATAGTAACACTACTATCAGTGTCCGTCTTCCTCTTGAAGATCCATTCATTTAACATGGCTTGCTGATCATTGAGCAAGTCAATCAAAGTCCATACTTTGTTCTCATACATGGATCATATCTCAGATTTTATGGCCTCAAGCCATTTCGCGGAATCTGGGCTCATCATCGCTTCCTCAGAGTTCGTAGGTTCATCATGGTCTAGTAACATGACTTCCAGAACATGATAACTACACCACTCTGGTGCGGATCTTACTCTGGAAGACCTACGAGGTTCTGTAGTAACTTGATCTGAAGTTTCATGATCAATATCATTAGCTTCCTCACTAATTGGTGTATTTGTCACAGGAACTAATTTCTGTGATAAACTACTTTCCAATAAGGGAGCAGGTACTGTTACCTCATCAAGTTCTACTTTCCTCCCACTCACTTCTTTCGAGAGAAACTCCTTCTCTGGAAAGGATCCATTTTAGCAACGAATATCTTGCCTTCGGATCTGTGATAGAAGGTGTACCCAACAATTTCCTTTGGGTATTCTATGAAGACGCACTTCTCCGATTTGGGTTCGAGCTTATCAGGATGAAACTTTTTCACATAAGCATCGCAGCCCCAAACTTTAAGAAACAACAGCTTAGGTTTACTGCTAAACCATAGTTCATACGGTGTCGTCTCAACGGATTTAGATGGTGCCCTATTTTAAAACGTGAATGCAGCTGTCTCTAATGCATAACCCCAAAATGATAGTGGTAAAGAGACATCATAGATCGCACCATATCAAATAAAGTGCGGTTACGACGTTCGGACACACCATAACGATGTGGTGTTCCGGGTGGCGTGAGCTGTGAAACTATTCCACATTGTTTTAATTGAAGACCAAACTCGTAACTCAAATATTTGTCTCCGTGATCAGATCGCAGAAACTTTATTTTTCTTGTTACGATGAATTTTCCACTTCACTCTGAAATTCTTTGAACCTTTCAACTATTTCAGACTTATGTTTCATCAAGTAGATATACCCATATCTGCTCAAATCATCTGTGAAGGTCAGAAATAACGATACCCGCCGCGAGCCTCAACACTCATCGGATCGCATACATCAGTATGTATTATTTCCAATAAGTCAGTTGCTCGCTCCATTGTTCCGGAGAACGGAGTCTTAGTCATCTTGCCCATGAGGCATGGTTTGCAAGCATCAAGTGATTCATAATCAAGTGATTCCAAAATCCCATCAGCGTGGAGTTTCTTCGTGCGCTTTACACCAATATGACCTAAACGGCAGTGCCACAAATAAGTTGCACTATCATTATTAACTTTGCATATTTTGGCCTCAATATTATGAATATGTGTATTACTACGATCGAGATCCAACAAACTATTTTCGTTGGTGTGTATGACCATAGAAGGTTTTATTCATGTAAACAGAACAACAATTGTTCTCTAACTTAAATGAATAACCGTATTGCAATAAACATGATCAAATCATATTCATGCTCAACGCAAACACCAAATAACATTTATTTAGGTTCAACACAAATCCCGAAAGTATAGGGAGTGTGCGATGATGATCATATCAATCTTGGAACCACTTCCAACAAACATCGTCACTTCACCCTTAACTAGTCTCTGTTTATTCTGCAACTCCCGTTTCGAAATTACTAATCTTAGCAAACGAACAAGTATCAAATACTCAAGGGCTACTATAAACACTAGTAAGGCACACATCAATAACCTGTATATCAAATATACACTTGTTCACTTTGCCATCCTTCTTACCCACCAAATATTCAGGGCAATTCCGCTTCCAGTGACCATTTCCTTTGCAGTGTAAGCACTCAGTTTCAGGCTTTGGTCCAGCTTTGGTCTTCTTCACGGGAGTGACAACTTGCTTGTCATTCTACTTGAAGTTCCCTTTCTTTCCCTTTGCCCTTTTCTTGAAACTAGTGATCTTGTTAACCATCAACACTTGATGCTCTTTCTTGATTTCTACTTTCGTTGATTTCAGCATCACGAAGAGCTTGAGAATCGTTTTCGTCATCCCTTGCATACTATAGTTCATCACGAAGTTCTAGTAACTTAGTGATGGTGACTAGAGAATTCTGTCAATCACTATCTTATCTGGAAGATTAACTCCCACTTGATTCAAGTGATTGAAGTACCCAGACAACCTAGTACATGCTCACTAGTTGAGCGATTCTCCTCCATCTTTTAGCTATAGAACTTGTTGGAGACTTCATATCTCTCAACTCGGGTATTTGCTTGAAATATTAACTTCAATTCATGGAACATCTTATATGGTCCATGACGTTCAAAACGTCTTTGAAGTCCCGATTCTAAGCCATTAAGCATGGTGCACTAAACTATCAAGTAGTCATCATATTGAGCTAGCCAAACGTTCATAACGTCTGCATCTGCTCCTGCAATAGGTCTGTCACCTAGCGGTGCATTAAGGACATAATTCTTCTGTGCAGCAATGAGGATTAACCTCAGATCACGGATGAAATCCGCAACATTGCTACTAACATTTTTCAACACAGTTTTCTCTAGGAACATATCAAAATAAACATATGAAAGCAACAACGCGAGCTATTGATCTACAACATAATTTGCAAAATACTACTAGGACTAAGTTCATGATAAATTAAAGTTCAATTAATCATATTACTTAAGAACTCCCACTTAGACAGACATCTCTCTAGTCATCTAAGTGATCACGTGATCCAAATCAACTAAACCATGACCGATCATCACGTGAGATGGAGTAGTTTTCAATGGTGAACATCACTATGTTGATCATATCTACTATATGATTCACGCTCGACCTTTCGGTCTCCGTGCTCCGAGGCCATATCTGCATATGCTAGGCTCGTCAAGTTTAACCTGAGTATTCCGCGTGTGCAAAACTGGATTGCACCCGTTGTAGATGGACGTAGAGCTTATCACACCCGATCATCACGTGGTGTCTGGGCACGACGAACTTTGGCAACGGTGCATACTCAGGGAGAACACTTCTTGATAATTAGTGAGAGATCATCTTAAAATGCTACCGTCAATCAAAGCAAGAATAAGATGTAGAACAGATAAACATCATATGTAATCAAGATATGTGACATGATATGGCCATGATCATCTTGCGCCTTTGATCTCCATCTCCAAAGTACTGTCATGATCTTTATCGTCACCGGCACGACACCATGATCTTCATCATCTTGATCTATATCAATGTGTCGTCACATGGTCGTCTCGCCAACTATTGCTCTTGCAACTATTGCTATCGCATAGCGATAAAGTAAAGCAATTATTTGGCACTTGCATCTTATGCAACAAAGAGACAACCATAGGGCTTCTGCCAGTTGCCGATAACTTCAACAAAACATGATCATCTCATACAAAAACTTATATCTCATCACGTCTTGACCATATCACATCACAACATGCCCTGCAAAAACAAGTTAGACGTCCTCTACTTTGTTGTTGCAAGTTTTACGTGGCTGCTATGGGCTTAGCAAGAACCGTTCTTACCTACGCATCAAAACCACAATGATAGTTTGTCAAATAGACTCTGTTTTAACCTTCACAAGGACCGGGCGTAGCCACACTCGGTTCAACTAAAGTGAGAGAGACAGACACCCGCCAGCCACCTTTAAGCAGAAGTGCTCGTAACGGTGAAACCAGTCTCGCGTAAGCGTACGCGTAATGTCGGTCCGGGCCGCTTCATCTCACAATACCGCTGAACCAAAGTATGACATGCTGGTAGGCAGTATGACTTATATCGTTCACAACTCACTTGTGTTCTAGTCGTGCATATAACATCAACGCATAAAACCTTGGCTCGGATGCCACTGTTGGGGAACGTAGTAATTTCAAAAAAAATTCCTACGCACACGCAAGATCATGGTGATGGCATAGCAATGAGAGGGGAGAGTGTTCGTCCACGTACCCTCGTAGACCGTAAGCGGAAGCGTTAGCACAACGCGGTTGATGTAGTCGTACGTCTTCACGATCCGACCGATCCAAGCACCGAACGTACGGGGCCTCCGAGTTCAGCACACGTTCAGCTCGATGACGATCTCCGGCCTCCGATCCAGCCGAGCTCCGGAGATGAGTTCTGTCAGCACGACGGCGTGGTGAGGATGATGATGTTCTACCGGCGCAGGGCTTTGCCTAAACTCCGCGACGATATGACCGAGGTGGAATATGGTGGAAGGAGGCACCGCACACGGCTAAGGAACGATCCGTAGATCAACTTGTGTCTATGGGGTGCCCCCTGCCCCCGTATATAAAGGAGGGAGGGAGGAGGAGGCCGGCCCTAGGAGGGGTGCGCCATGGGGAGTCCTACTCCCACCGGGAGTAGGATTCCCCCTTTCCTAGTCCAACTAGGGGTCCTTCCATGTAGTAGGAGTAGGAGACAAGGAAGGGGAAGAGAGAAGGGAAGGAAGGAGGGGGTGCGGCCCCTCCCCCTAGTCCAATTCGGACTAGGCCTTGGGGGGGCGCGCGGCCTGCCCTAGGCAGCCCCTCTCTCTTTCCCGCAGGGCCCAATAAGGCCCAATACTTCTCCCCGGCGAATTCCCGTAACTCTCCGGTACTCCGGAAAATACCCGAATCACTCGGAACCTTTCCGAACTCCGAATATAGTCGTCCAATATATCGATCTTCACGTCTCGACCATTTCGAGACTCCTCGTCATGTCCCCGATCTCATCCGGGACTCCGAACTCCTTCGGTACATCAAAACTCATAAACTCATAATATAACTGTCATCGAAACCTTAAGCGTGCGGACCCTACGGGTTCGAGAACTATGTAGACATGACCTAGAACTATTCTCGGTCAATAACCAATAGCGGGACCTGGATGCCCATATTGGCTCCTACATATTCTACGAAGATCTTTATCGGTCAAACCGCAACATACGTTGTTCCCTTTGTCATCGGTATGTTACTTGCCCGAGATTCGATCGTCGGTATCCAATACCTAGTTCAATCTCGTCACCGGCAAGTCTCTTTACTCGTTCTGTAATGCATCATCCTGTAACCAACTCATTGGTCACATTGCTTGCAAGGCTTATAATGATGTGCATTACCGAGAGGGCCCAGAGATACCTCTCCGACAATCGGAGTGACAAAACCTAATCTCGAAATACGCCAACTCAACATGTACCTTCGGAGACACCTGTAGTACTCCTTTATAATCACCCAGTTACGTTGTGACGTTTGGTAGTACCCAAAGTGTTCCTCCGGTAAACGGGAGTTGCATAATCTCATAGTTACAGGAACATGTATAAGTCATGAAGAAAGCAATAGCAACATACTAAACGATCAAGTGCTAAGCTAACGGAATGGGTCAAGTCAATCACATCATTCTCCTAATGATGTGATCTCGTTAATCAAATGACAACTCTTTTGTCCATGGCTAGGAAACATAACCATCTCTGATAAACGAGCTAGTCAAGTAGAGGCATACTAGTGACACTATGTTTGTCTATGTATTCACACATGTATTATGTTTCCGGTTAATACAATTCTAGCATGAATAATAAACATTTATCATGAAATAAGGAAATAAATAATAACTTTATTATTGCCTCTAGGGCATATTTCCTTCATTGAGCTCCGTTGCCGGCGAGATCCGCACGCTGTAGCAACGCCCATGTTGCATTGCACCTCCGCCGCCGGTGGGCAGCACAACACACGTTGCAATACAACTTCGGTCGCCGACGAGATTCTTTGGTCGCATCACCCCTTGTTGTAGTGTAGTGCAGTATCGCGAGTATTGCATAGCAGCACCGGCAACGCCGACGTGCTCTATGATACGTCGACGTGCTCTGTGATACATCTCCAACATATATGTAATTTTTTATTGTTTCATGCTATTGTATTATCAACCTTCGATGCTTTATATACAATTTTTGGGAACTAAACTATTAACCCAGTGCGTAGTGTGGATTGCTGTTTTCTACTTGTTTTTTGGTTTTCCAGAAAATCTGTACCAAATGGAGTCCAAACACTACGGAAATTTTTGACGGTTTTTTCTGGAAGAAAGAGACCCTAGAAGCTTCGGGAGGAGACCAGATGGCAAACGAGGAGACGATAAGGCAATAGGATGCACCATGTTACCTTGTGGGCCCCATGTGGCTCTGTCTGATCTAATTCCACTTCTATAAGTCCTAAAATATTAGGGAAACCCTAGAGAGACACTCGAAACAATTTTTCTGGCGACGCAAGCTTCTGTTCTTAAGCGATCCCATCTGGAGGCATTTTCCAGTACTCTACTAGAGGGGGAATCGATCACGGAGGGTTTCTACATCAACCTTGCTGCCCTGCCGGTGATGTTTGTGTTGGGGAACGTAGTAATTTCAAAATTTTCCTACGCACACGCAAGATCATGGTGATGGTATAGCAACGAGAGGGGAGAGTGTTGTCCACGTACCCTCGTAGACCATAAGTGGAAGCGTTAGCACAACGCGGTTGATGTAGTCGTACGTCTTAACGATCCGACCGATCCAAGCACCGAACGCACGGCACCTCCGAGTTCAGCACACGTTCAGCTCGATGACGATCTTCGGGCTCCGATCCAGAAAAGCTCCGGAGATGAGTTCCGTCAGCACGACGGCGTGGTGACGATGATGATGTTCTACTGGCGCAGGGCTTCGCCTAAACTCCGCGACGATACGACCGAGGTGAAATATGGTGGAGGGGGCACCGCACACGGCTAAGGAATGATCCGTAGATCAACTTGTGTGTCTATGGGGTGCCCCCCTGCCCCCGTATATAAAGGAGCCAGGGGGGAGGAGGCGGCCGGCCAAGGAGGGCGCGCCAAGGGGGGAGTCCTACTCCCACCGGGAGTAGGACTCCCTTCTTTCCTAGTTGGAGTAGGAGAAGGGGGGAAGGAGGAGGAAGAGGGGAAGGAAAGGGGGGGTGAGGGAGTCCTGGACTAGGGGTGTCCGGACAGCCGGACTATCATCGTCCGCCGGACTCCAAGACTACGAAGATACAAGATTGAAGACTCCGTCCCGTGTCCAGATGGGACTTTCCTTGGCGTGGAAGGCAAGCTTGGCGATACGGATATGTAGATCTCCTACCATTGTAACCGACTCTGTGTAACCCTAGCCTCCTCCGGTGTCTATATAAACCGGAGGGCTTTAGTCCGTAGGACACAACATACATTACAACAATCATACCATAGGCTAGCTTCTAGGGTTTAGCCTCCTTGATCTCGTGGTAGATCCACTCTTGTACTACCCATATCATCAATATTAATCAAGCAGGATGTAGGGTTTTACCTCCATCAAGAGGGCCCGAACCTGGGTAAAACATCGTGTCCCTCGTCTCCTGTTACCATCCGCCTAGACGCACAGTTCGGGACCCCCTACCCGAGATCCGCCGGTTTTGACACCGACATTGGTGCTTTCATTGAGAGTTCCTCTGTGTCGTCACCGGTAGGGCGGATGCCTCCACCCGTCTTCAAAGACGGTGTTTTCGCCGAAGGGGCCTTGGCCGCCAGCCAAACTATCCGGCTAGGTGGTTTTCTTATGACCGCCTGTCCGGCCGCCGCTTCGACAATGACTTCTCAAGTCATCAGAAGCAATCTTCGCGTCAGCCCGAAAGCTGCCGAACAGTTGGATTCAATAGAGCTCTCGTCTGTTAACGAGCTCTTGGATCGCATCGCCGCCCTGGGAGTCGCTATGGACTACAACCAGATTGGGCTTAAAACCGATCTGAGAGAGATTAACTCTCCCTAGGCCACCCACCACGTCGCAGTGGTAGAGGAGCAATACGGCAACTCTTTGCCTGTATTGAAAACTATTCATGTCCGGATTCCCAAACCCTCCACGCCGGATTTCCACGGAGGGACGGACTTCGATCGAGCATCGAACTTAAAATCGTGCATCGCTCTAGACTCGCTGGATTGTGTCCAGCAAACCAAGCTTCCAAATTCGGAAACCCCTCGGCCTTTGAGCCCCAAGATGGGCAGGGATCCGGACTTTAGTCCACCCACCCGCCCAGACATATGCGATCTATCTCTAATACGGCAAGAGCCCGCTGAAACAGTACACCACTACTGGGCCAGATTCCTCCTGGTTATGGACAGGATAAAGGACTGCCAAGAGGAAAACGCAATCTCAATCTTCTGCAATAATTGCACGGACAAGGGAATATTGAACGCCATCGATCGTCGCAAAATTACACGTTTCGCCGATCTGGCGTCCATAGTGCGAAAGTACTGTGCGATGGAGAGTTTCCGGAAAACCGAAAATCAATTTTGGGATAATCCGGCCCCAGCCCCAGTCCACAACAAAAGGGCGCCTCACATTCAGGCCCCATATGCAAAAAAGAAAAAGCAAAAACCCAATAAGGGGCACGGAACCGTACTGGAGGGATGGCTCAATGGACCTTGTAAGCTTCATAGTACAGAGGGAGCCGTCCCAACACATAGCCTTCGAGCATGTTGGATATTACGGCAGGTGGCCAAAAGTGGCGAGGAGCTTCTAGCCCCAGAAAACCACTCCAACAATACCAGTACGGTATCAACAGTCTTCGAGACCTTCGCATCAAACAATATGCGAAAACAAACAATCCGCGGACTCGCCGAAGTCTACCAAGTAGCAACAGCAAATCCATGGAGTGACACAGCTATTACCTTCAACGCCAGCGACGAGCCTAAATTCCGAACAACCAGAGCGCCAGCTGCACTGGTACTTAGTCCCATAGTGGACGGCTTTCGTCTGACAAAAGTCCTCATGGATGGCGGTAGCGGACTAAACCTCATTTACGAGGAAACTCTGCGAAAAATGGAAATAGATTGGAGCCGTATTGAGCGAAGCAGCACAACCTTTAGAGGAATAATCCCAAGCCGGGAAGCGCGCTGCACCGGAAAAATCACACTCGATGTGGTGTTCGGCTCGCCGGACAATTACAGATCCGAAGAAGTCACGTTCCAAGTGGCCCCGTTCAGCAGCGGATATCACGCCATATTAGGACGAGAGGCATTCACAATTTTTCAAGCAGTACCTCACTATGGGTACATGAAGCTCAAAATTCCTGGGCCCAGCGGAATAATCACTCTCGTTAGTGATCCGGACATAGCACTCCGCGCCGAAAACAAGACAGCCGCACTAGCCCTCGAGGCACTATCTGAAGCCTTAGCGGCAGAAGAACTCACCGCCCTGCGCTCCACGGTGAACAGGGACGATGTGATACTCGATAAAAGATCCAAGTCCACCTCCTTCAAACCAGCAGACGAAATAACAAAATTCCAGGTCCACCCAACGGACCCAACAAAGACGGCCTCCATTGGGGCACAATTGAACCCCGAAGTAGACGCCGCACTACGCGAATTCCTTCGGGAAAATTGGGACATTTTCGCCTGGCATCCTTCGGATATGCCTGGAATCCCACGCAGGTTGGCAGAACACAGCCTAAACATCCTAAAAGGATTCAAGCCAGTCAAACAGGCTCTTCGACAATTTTCCGAACCCAAAAGACAGGCAATGGGAGAAGAGCTAGCCAAACTATTGGAAGCCGGATTCATTAAAGATATCAAACATCCGGATTGGCTAGCAAATCTGGTAATGGTACCAAAGAAGGACAAATCCTGGCGCCTTTGTGTCGATTTTAAAGACCTCAATAAGGCCTGCCCAAAGGATCCCTTCCCACTCCCCCGCATCGACCAAATTATCGATGCTACCGCAGGGCACGATTCATTGTGTTTCCTCGACGCATACTCTGGCTACCATCAAATCAAGATGGCAGAAGCAGACCAAGCCGCCACGGCATTCATCACCCCTTACGGACCATTCTGCTTCAACACGATGCCCTTCGGACTTAAAAACGCCGGCGCAACATATCAGCGCATGATTCAAACATGTCTGGCTACCCAGATCGGCAAAACAGTCGAGGCGTACGTAGACGACGTAGTCGTCAAAACAAAACACGTCGAAACTCTAGTAGATGATTTGAGGCTCACGTTCGACAACCTCAGAGCATACGACATCAAGTTGAATCCGGAAAAATGCGTTTTCGGCGTACCAGCCGGAAAGCTGCTGGGCTTCATCGTGTCCGGTAGAGGAATCGAAGCAAATCCGGCTAAAATCCGAGCTCTGTCACAGTTGGACATTCCAAAAGACCTCAAACAAATACAAAAATTAACAGGATGCGTGGCAGCTCTAAGCCGCTTTATCTCCCGTCTAGGAGAAAAGGCGTTGCCCCTTTATCGCCTCCTCAGGCGCACCGAACACTTCGAGTGGACGGATGCTGCCACTGCCGGACTCGAAGAAATAAAGGCCATATTGGCAACCAATCCGGTCCTGGCCGCGCCCAATCTGGGCGAACCAATGTTGTTATACATCGCGGCAACACATCAAGTTGTAAGCGCAGTACTCGTCGTCGAACGAGAGACAGAAGGGCATAAATTCCCTCTTCAAAAACCAGTGTATTATGTATCCACTGTGTTAACCCCCTGCAAATCCCGTTACCCGCACTATCAGAAGATAGCATATGCGGTGTTCATGGTGTCTCGGAAGCTCTGACACTACTTTCAAGAGTGTTCGATAACAGTGGCCTCCGAAGTACCACTCAATGACATTATAAATAATCGCGACGCAACGGGCAGGATTGCAAAATGGGCCATCGAGCTCTTACCATTCGATATAACTTAAAAACCTCAGCGAGCTATAAAGTCTCAAGTCTTGACTGACTTCGTCGCCGAATGGACCGAAGCCGAGCTCCCTAAAGAGTACGGCGCATACTCCAATTGGGTTATGCATTTTGACGGCTCTAAAATGTTGGCCGGACTGGGGGCTGGCGTCATATTGACGTCCCCAACAGGGGACATAGTCCAGTACGTACTTCAAATAATGTACACCGACTCCAACAACGCAGCCGAATACGAGGCCCTGTTACATGGTCTCCGGATGGCAGTTTCCATGGGCATTCAACGCCTAGAGGTGCGCGGGGATTCAAACCTTGTAATATCCCAAATAAATGGAGACTTTGACGCCAAGGATTCGAAAATGGCAGCATATCGCAACGCTGTCTTAAAAATGTCAGCTCGGTTTGAAGGACTCGAATTCCATCACATAGCCCGAGATAATAACCAAGCGGCCGACGTACTAGCACGCATAGGGGCAAAACGTGATGCTGTCCCTCCAAACATCTTCCTGGAACGGCTCTTCAAGCCATCCGTACTGTGGGAAGAGGAGCCCGGTAGTGACAAACCGGAAAAAACCGCACCAATCGGTGATTCAGCAGATGACATAACACCTTCAGCCCACGTCATAATGGCAGTAATCGCCGCGTGGACAGAACCTTTCCTAGCCTACTTACTTAGGCAGGAACTTCCCGAAGACCAAAACGAGGCCCGCTGCATAGTCCGGCGATCGAAAGCCTACAAGGTCCATGAGGGAGAACTTTATAAGAAAAGTACAACCGGAGTCCTTCAAAGGTGTATCTCCGAAGAGGAAGGGCGAAACCTCCTGGCTGAAATTCATGCCGGACTAGGCGGACACCACGCAGCAGCCCGGGCCCTTGTAGGAAAGGCATTCCGTACAGGATTTTATTAGCCGACGGCCCGGGCAGATGTGCAGGACTTAGTCCAGTGATGCGTTGGTTTTCAGCTCTTTGCTAATCAGAGCCATATGCCGCCCACCGCCCTCAAAACCATACCCATTACCTGGCCGTTCACGGTCTGGGGGCTTGATATGGTTGGACCCCTTAAAGGGGGAACCCACAAGCAAAGGTACCTATTGGTCATGGTGGATAAATTCACCAAATGGATAGAGGCCAAACCGGTCAAAACGGCAGAGTCCGGACCAGTGATAGACTTTATATCAGGGGTAGTACACCGTTACGGAGTCCCCCACAGCATCATCACCGACAACGGCACGAACTTCACAGCCGACGAGGTTAAGTCATGGTGCAAAAATATGGGCATCAAGCTCGACTACGCTTCAGTTTATCACCCTCAAACCAACGGTCAAGTGGAACGAGCAAATGGTCTAATAATGAGCGGCATTAAACCCAGACTAGTGAGGTCACTTACTAAATCCGACACACAATGGGTCGAGGAGCTCGACTCCGTACTCTGGGGGCTGCGGACAACACCTAACCGTACTACCGGATTCACACCATTTTTTATGGTCTATGGCGCAGAGGCAGTCCTGCCCTGCGACATTATCCATGACTCACCTCGAGTGCGCATGTATGAAGAAAGAGAGGCCGAGCTTGATCGGCAGGACAGCTTGGACACATTGGAGGAAGAACGTGACATCGCGAAGGCTCGTTCCGCATTCTATCAGCAGCAGGCCCGAAGATATCAAAGCAGAGAAGTACGGGCCAAGACTTACAATGTTGGTGAACTAGTTCTACGCCTGCCGGACAAGAAAAAGGACAAGCTCAAGCCCAAATGGGAGGGCCCCTTCATTATCGATCAAGTCTTGACCGGCGGAGCATACCGTCTAAGAAATGCATCGGATAACCGACTCGAGCCGAACCCATGGAACGCAGCCCGCCTCCGACGATTCTACGCCTAGCGCCGGACTAAGAGTTCGTCCCCTTCCCCCATCCAAACTTTTACACTTCGGCTGTCTTTTGTTTCTCTTTTCATGCCTTTTTATTCAAAAGCCCTTGCGGGCCTATTTTCGCATTTTTCGCATACGCATGATGTGCCATCCGCACTCATTATTCCTGGGGGCTTCTTTTACAGAAGCTCAATTATACGGGTTTCATCCCAGCACATGTGTCAAGCTTCCACATGTACCTTTTACTCGCCATTATATGCATCGATATGACTTAAGTTTTGGCCAAGCTGGGTTGCCTGGCTCCTGTGCTTACCCCTACGTTCCCGATTGTTCGGCTAGGAGGTAAAGGGAGCACCTCTGCGATTGTTACTGTCGGGTCAGCCGGATGTGTACCTCAGACTGGGTGAAGCCGAAAGCTAGTGTTCTTAAGGGAATATTCGGTCGGTGACTTAAAAGATGACTTTTTACCTATTTATCTATCTGCCCCCAGATGTTTTACTGCTTTCTTTGCAGTCCGGACATGCACTTTAGGGCATGCCTCCCAGGGAAAGGAACCCTTAACGGAACTATTCTCCCTGGAAGATGTTTCTTACTAACCATGTAATATAACATAACTAGTTGGGCACTTGTCTGATAAAGCACTAATGACCCCTACGCCTGGTCTCCATGCATACCACGGTTGTTTCTTAACCAAAAAGGTATTCGGACACACTCCGGACTCTAGGGTCCCGAGGTTGAAGCGAAAAGGTCGGCAAAGACAAATGATCTACAATCCGGCTAGAAGGCATTTCACATGTCACTTTAAAGGAAAACATACATTATCAAATTTACTGATTGTATTCCTCCTCAATCCCGTCTAACAGGCTGTCTAATTTACAATCCCGTTGGGAAAATTTAGCAGCCAACTCTACTTGGCTGTATACTAAACTCACAGGGATCTCCTTCCCATCGGGCCCCACCGGTCCAACCTCGGCCATGTGGTTGGGATCCACCTTCTTGTAACGCGTCTTCACCATGGCCCAAGCCTCCCTGGCACCTTGACGGCAAGCCGAAATCTTCCACAAACAGAAGCGCTGCCGCACTCCCTGAAGCTTCTCTGAAAGCTCCCCAAGGCCCTCGGGTAGGGAGAGGGCTGGCCATAAAGCCTGGACGACGCCGCTCATTGCCTGCCGAACTCGTTCGAGCAGTTGCAACAGCTCGGGAAGTTGATCACCCGTTGATATGGGCATCTCCTCAGCCGGGCGACCTGTGAGTATACCTACAAGACATACTATGTCAATTTGCTTCTTTGCCGAACTCTTCTTTTAAAAGGAGTCCGCTCAAGCACTTACTATAAATGCCGCGACGAAGCCGCTGATTCTCCTTAACGGAGCCGGACAGCTCGGCTCGAGCGCCTTTCAGCTCTTCTCCGAGCTTGGCGTTGGCATCCTGGAGCTTGTTCCTCTCTTGCTGCACCCTATTCAGCACACTCTCGCCAGCCTTTAGCTGGCGCATCAATGCTTGCCTGTCCGGATCTTGTCCAGCGACACCTGCAATGTCATTATTAGACTCGCGCGCACACCGCACAGCGCTTATATTTATTAATAAAAATGTGTTACCAGGAGGGGTCTCTGCGTCTCCTCCTGCGACAGCAAGTGCGGCCTCAAGTCGGGCCTTGCAATCTTGCAGCTCCCGAGACAGCTGGGCATTCTTCTCGGTAAGAGCCTGCGTTTTCAAATGATCCTCAAATCAGTTAACATAACTACTTTAAGTCTCGGGGGCTACTGGTATATATAACCATTAAAATTCCTTTACCCGCATGTCTTTCACATACTGCTCCACGGCTCTGGTAAAACCATCTTGAGCGGCACGGAGATGCGTGTCCCCCGCGTTAAAGGCGTCTAATGCCTCAGGGGAGAAGCATGCTTCACGAAATACTGTCCGGCGGCGCCTATGGTTCATGGCGCTCTCCACCTCAGACTTGGTGGCGGACAGTCTGTCGGTATCCTCCGTTGGAGAAGGATCCGGCCCGCGTCTTGCACTTGCCTCCCCCTCCAGGCCGGGCGCTGGAGCCTGGCCGGTGCGGGTTGGATCCGGACTTCGGTCACGGTCACCTGGGAAGCCGGACATAGTCCGGGGTAGTCCACCGTAATGGCGACCAAAGCATTGTCTATGCTGAGCTGGTGAAACACCCCGTCGATCAGCTCCACCTCGATGTCCGGATCCTCTTTGGAGGCTGGATCTAGGGATCTTTCCGGATCCTCGGGTTGCGGAGCAGGACTTGCTATGTCCTCCACAGTCCGGCGTAGATCCTGCGCCGAAGACATAATGTAAGAAGCCTAAACTTCGAAAGCATGGGTTGAGCCCTTAAAGGTGTTCGCTTGCCCATCCTCTAGGGTTGTTCATGGAAAACCCATTCGAAGGGTTCGTTCGAAGGAAGTCCTCCTTCTCCCCCTTGTACAGACTGGACAAGACCTTCACCAGGTCCTCGGTCGAATCCGGCCCTTTGCGGCCATGACGGGTAGCATCATCTTCCCCGTTGAAATCCCACATAGGGTGGCCTCTGTATTGCAGTGGCTGTACCCCCCGCATGACGCATATCGCCATGACTCCAATCATGGTCAACCCAGAATGGGCCAGCAATCTTATTCGGCCCATCAAGTAATGGACGCTCTTGTCTTCCTCCAAACGGGGGCTCCGTGGGCGCCAGCTGAGGCATTTCTTCAGAGGAGCAGTACTAAACTCCGGGAGGCCAATCCGGATTGGGTCCGGCAGCGGGGTGTCTCCTATGTAAAACCACTCTGAAGGCCAGTCTTCGGACGCCTTCTTGGGGGTACCGGATGGGTATCCGGTCCCGGCGATGCGCCAAATTTCGGCGCCGCCCACTTGATATATGGACCCCTCGTGAGAACGGGGTACGAGGCAGAACAGCCTCTTCCACAATGCAAAATGGGGCTCGATGCCCAGGAACAGCTCGCAAAGAGCTGCATATCCCGCGATATGCAGGACAGAGGCGGGTGTGAGGTGGTGAAGCTGGAGTCCGTAGAACTCCAGGAGCCCGCGGAGGAACGGATGTATTGGGAATCCAAGTCCCCTTATCAGATAGGGGACGAAGCATACTCGCTCCCCCTTATTGGGGCTTGGGGTAGACTCCGCTTGCCTCCCACCTTGATAAGTGACCAGCCCGGCTCGAACCGGGACCATGAAGGCTGGAGGGAGATATCCCCCCGCTTGGAGCTTTACAAGCTCGTTGTGCGGAACAGAGCACCTCCTCCAATCCCCTGGCGGTGGGCTGGGAGCGCGAGAAGAAGAGCCGAGTCGACGGTCCATGATGGAATGGATTTTTAGGTCAAAGGCGCTCCGATGAAGTATTCGCGGGAGAAAGACGGTGTGGTTTGGATCTGGATTTTTGCCTCTTTTGTAGGCGGACGACTCGCACAACTAGGGGGTGAAACATAAAAGACACCCTGGCTTTTCGCATTCGTGCGATGCGTGGAAAAGGATCATTATTTGGCGTAGAAGCCGAGGAACACAGTATTTAAGATGAAGCCGGACACTGTTCGGCAGGTACATGGAATTTGAAGGAAGAACCCGCCTTGCAACGCCGAAGACTATAAACGCGCTGGACTTATCGTCATTGAAGCCTGGTCCGGGGGCTACTGAGGGAGTCCTGGACTAGAGGGTCTCCGGACAGCCGGACTATCATCATCCACCGGACTCCAAGACTACGAAGATACAAGATTGAAGACTCCGTCCCGTGTCCGGATGGGACTTTCCTTGGCGTGGAAGGCAAGCTTGGCGATACGGATATGTAGATCTCCTACCGTTGTAACCTACTCTGTGTAACCCTAGCCTCCTCCGGTGTCTATATAAACCGGAGGGCTTTAGTCCATAGGACACAACATACATTACAACAATCATACCATAGGCTAGCTTCTAGGGTTTAGCCTCCTTGATCTCGTGGTAGATCCACTCTTGTACTACCCATATCATCAATATTAATCAAGCAGGACGTAGGGTTTTACCTCCATCAAGAGGGCCCGAACCTGGGTAAAACATCGTGTCCCTCGCCTCCTGTTACCATCCGCCTAGACGCACAGTTCGGGACCCCCTACCCGAGATCCGCCGGTTTTGACACCGACAGGGGGCGCCGCCCCCCTTCCCTTGTCCTATTCGGACTAGGAAGGGGAGGGGCGCGCGGCCCCCTCCTACCTCCTTCCCTCTTCTCTCTCGAGGCCCATGTAGGCCCAATAACCCCCCGGGGGGTTCCGGTAACCTCCCGGTACTCCGGTAAAATGCCGATTTCACCCGGAACGATTCCGATGTCCAAATATAGGCTTCCAATATATCGATCTTTATGTCTCGACCATTTCGAGACTCCTCGTCATGTCCGTGATCACATCCGGGACTCCGAACAAACTTCAGTACATCAAAACTTATAAACTCATAATAAAACTGTCATCGTAACGTTAAGCGTGCGGACCCTACGGGTTCGAGAACTATGTAGACATGACCTAGAACTATTCTCGGTCAATAACCAATAGCGGAACCTGGATGCCCATATTGGTTCCTACATATTCTATGAAGATCTTTATCGGTCAAACCGCATAACAACATACGTTGTTCCCTTTGTCATCGGTATGTTACTTGCCCGAGATTTGATCGTCGGTATCCAATACCTAGTTCAATCTCGTTACCGGCAAGTCTCTTTACTCGTTACGTAATGCATCATCCCGTAACCAACTCATTGGTCACATTGCTTGCAAGGCTTATAGTGATGTGCATTACCGAGAGGGCCCAGAGATACCTCTCCGACAATCAGAGTGACAAAACCTAATTTCGAAATACGCCAACTCAACATGTACCTTCGGAGACACCTGTAGTACTCCTTTATAATCACCCAGTTACGTTGTGACATTTGGTAGTACCCAAAGTGTTCCTCCGGTAAACGGGAGTTGCATAATTCTCATAGTTACAGGAACATGTATAAGTCATGAAGAAAGCAATAGCAATATACTAAACGATCAAGTGCTAGGCTAACGGAATGGGTCATGTCAATCACATTATTCTTCTAATGATGTGATCCCATTAATCAAATGACAACACATGTCCATGGTTAGGAAACATAACCATCTTTGATTAATGAGCTAGTCAAGTAGAGGCATACTAGTGACTATATGTTTGTCTATGTATTCACACATGTATCATGTTTCTGGTTAATACAATTCTAGCATGAATAATAAACATTTATCATGATATGAGGAAATAAATAATAACTTTATTATTGCCTCTAGGGCATATTTCCTTCAGTCTCCCACTTGCACTAGAGTCAATAATCTAGATTACATAGTAATGATTCTAACACCCATGGAGTCTTGGTGCTGATCATGTTTTGCTTGTGAGAGAGGCTTAGTCAACGGGTCTGCAACATTCAGATCCGTATGTATCTTGCAAATCTCTATGTCTCCCACTTGGACTTGGTCCCGAATGGAATTCAAGCGTCTCTTGATGTGCTTGGTCCTCTTGTGAAATCTGGATTCCTTTGCCAAGGCAATTGCACCAGTATTGTCACAGAAGATCTTCATTGGTCCCGATGCACTAGGTATGACACCTAGATCGGAAATGAACTCCTTCATCCAGACTCCTTCATTTGCTGCTTCAGAAGCAGCTATGTACTCTGCTTCACATGTAGATCCCGCCACGACGCTTTGTTTAGAACTGCACCAACTTACAGCTCCACCATTTAATAAAAACACGTATCCGGTTTGCGATTTAGAATCATCCGGATCAGTGTCAAAGCTTGCATCGACGTAACCATTTACGACTAGCTCTTTGTCACCTCCATATACGAGAAACATATCCTTAGTCCTTTTCAGGTATTTCAAGATGTTCTTGACCGCTGTCCAGTGATCCACTCCTGGATTACTTTGGTACCTTCCTGCCAAGCTTATTGCTAAGCATACGTCAGGTCTGGTACACAGCATTGCATACATGATAGAGCCTATGGCTGAAGCATAGGGAACATCTTTCATTTTCTCTCTATCTTCTGCTGTGGTCGGGCATTGAGTTTGACTCAACTTCACACCTTGTAGCACGGGCAAGAACCCTTTCTTTGCCTGATCCATTTTGAACTTTTTCAAAATTTTGTCAAGGTATGTGCTTTGTGAAAGTCCTATTAAGCGTCTTGATCTATCTCTATAGATCTTTATGCCCAATATGTAAGCAGCTTCACCGAGGTCTTTCATTGAAAAACTTTTATTCAAGTATCCCTTTATGCTATCCAGAAATTCTATATCATTTCCAATTAATAGTATGTCATCTACATATAATATCAAAAATGCTACAGAGCTCCCACTCACTTTCTTGTAAATACAGGCTTCTCCAAAAGTCTGTATAAAACCATATGCTTTGATCACACTATCAAAACGTTTATTCCAACTCCGAGATGCTTGCACCAGTCCATAAATGGATCGCTGGAGCTTGCACACTTTGTTAGCACCTTTTGGATCAACAAAACCTTCTGGCTGCATCATATACAACTCTTCTTCCAGAAATCCATTCAAGAATGCAGTTTTGACATCCATTTGCCAAATTTCATAATCATGAAATGCAGCAATAGCTAACATGATTCAGACAGACTTAAGCATCGCTACGGGTGAGAAAGTCTCATCGTAGTCAACCCCTTGAACTTGTCGAAAACCTTCCGTAACAAGTCGAGCTTTATAGACAGTTACATTACCATCAGCGTCAGAATTCTTCTTAAAGATCCATTTATTCTCAATGGCTTGCCGATCATCGGGCAAGTCGACCAAAGTCCATACTTTGTTTTCATACATGGACCCCATCTCAGATTTCATGGCCTCTAGCCATTTTGCGGAATCTGGGCTCATCATCGCTTCCTCATAGTTTGTAGGTTCATCATGGTCAAGTAACATAACTTCCAGAATAGGATTACCGTACCACTCTGGTGCGGATCTTACTCTGGTAGACCTACGAGGTTCAGTAGAAACTTGATCTGAAGTTTCATGATCAATATCATTAGCTTCCTCACTGATTGGTGTAGTTGTCACAGGAACCGGTTCTTGTGATGAACTACTTTCCAATAAGGGAGTAGATACAGTTATCTCATCAAGTTCTACTTTCCTCCCACTCACTTCTTTCGAGAGAAACTCCTTCTCTAGAAAGGATCCGATTTTAGCAACGAAAATCTTGCCTTCAGATCTGTGATAGAAGGTGTACCCAATAGTTTCTTTTGGGTATCCTATGAAGACACATTTCTCCGATTTGGGTTCGAGCTTATCTGGTTGAAGTTTCTTCACATAAGCATCGCAGCCCCAAACTTTAAGAAACGACAACTTTGGTTTCTTGCCAAACCATAGTTCATAAGGTGTCGTCTCAACGGATTTTGATGGTGCCCTATTTAACGTGAATGCGGCCGTCTCTGAAGCATAACCCCAAAACGATAGTGGTAAATCAGTAAGAGACATCCTAGATCGCACCATATCCAGTAAAGTATGATTACGATGTTCGGACACACCATTTCGTTGTGGTGTTCCGGGTGGCATGAGTTGCGAAACTATTCCACATTGTTTCAAGTGTAGACCAAACTCGTAACTCAAATATTCTCCTCCACGATCAGATCGTAGAAACTTTATTTTCTTGTTACGATGATTTTCCACTTCACTCTGAAACTCTTTGTGTTGGGGAACGTAGTAATTTCAAAAAATTCCTACGCACACGCAAGATCATGGTGATGCATAGCAACGAGAGGGGAGAGTGTTGTCTACGTACCCTCGTGGACCTGAAGCGGAAGCGTTGACGCAACGTAGAGGAAGTAGTCGTACGTCTTCCCGGTCCAACCGATCCAAGCACCGTTACTCCGGCACCTCCGAGTTCTTGACACACGTACAGCTCGATGGCGCACCCCGGGCTCGACCATTTTGAGACTCCTCGTCATGTCCCCGATCTCATACGGGACTCCGAACTCCTTTGGTACATCAAAAATCATAAACTCATAATATAACTGTCATCGAAACCTTAAGCGTGCGGACCCTACGGTTCGAGAACAATGTAGACATGACCGAGACACGTCTCCGGTCAATAACCAATAGCGGAACCTGGATGCTCATATTGGTTCCTACATATTCTACGAAGATCTTTATCGGTCAGACCGCATAACAACATACGTTGTTCCCTTTGTCATCGGTATGTTACTTGCCCGAGATTCGATCGTCGGTATCCAATACCTAGTTCAGTCTAGTTACCGGCAAGTCTTTTTACTCGTTCCGTAATACATCATCTCGCAACTAACTCATTAGTTGCATTGCTTGCAAGGCTTATGTGATGTGCATTACCGAGAGGGCCCAGAGATACCTCTCCAACATTCGGAGTGACAAATCCTAATCTCGAAATACGCCAACCCAACATGTACCTTCGGAGACACCTGTAGAGCACCTTTATAATCACCCAGTTACGTTGTGACGTTTGGTAGCACACAAAGTGTTCCTCCGGTAAACGGGAGTTGCATAATCTCATAGTCATAGGAACATGTATAAGTCATGAAGAAAGCAATAGCAACATACTAAACGATCGGGTGCTAAGCTAACTGAATGGGTCATGTCAATCACATCATTCTCCTAATGATGTGATCACGTTAATCAAATGACAACTCATGTCTATGGCTAGGAAACATAACCATCTTTGATTAACGAGCTAGTCAAGTAGAGGCATACTAGTGACACTCTGTTTGTCTATGTATTCACACATGTATCATTTTTCCGATTAATACAATTCTAGCATGAATAATAAACAATTATCATGAAATAAGGAAATAAATAATAACTTTATTATTGCCTCTAGGGCATATTTCCTTCAGTCTCCCACTTGCACTAGAGTCAATAATCTAGATCACATCACCATGTGATTAACATCGATAGTTCACATCATCATGTGATTAACACCCATAGTTCACATCGCCATGTGACCAACACCCAAAGGGTTTACTAGATTCAGTAATCTAGTTCACATTGCTATGTGATTAACACCCAAAGAGTACTAAGGTGTGATCATGTTTTGCTTGTGAGAGAATCTTAGTCAACTGGTCTTTCACATTCAGATCCATTATGTATTTTGCAATTTTCTATGTCTACAATGCTCTGCACGGAGCTACTCTAGCTAATTGCTCCCACTTTCAATATGTATCCAGATTGAGACTTTAGAGTCATCTGGATCAGTGCCAAAACTTGTATCGACGTAACCCTTTACGACGAACCTTTTATCACCTCCATAATCGAGAAACATCTCCTTATTCCACTAAGGATAATTTTGACCGCTAACCAGTGATCTACTCCTAGATCACTATTGTACTCCCTTGCCAAACTCAGTGTAGGGTATACAATAGATCTGGTACACAGCATGGCATACTTTATAGAACCTATGGCCAAGGCATAGGGAATGACTTTCATTCTCTTTCTATCTTCTGCCGTGGTCAGGTTTTGAGTCTTACTCAATTTCACACCTTGTAACACAGGCAATAACTCTTTCTTTGACTGTTCCATTTTGAACTACTTCAAAATCTTGTCAAGGTATGTACTCATTGAAAAAACTTATCAAGCGTCTTTATCTATCTCTATAGATCTTGATGCTCAATATGTAAGCAGCTTCATCGAGGTCTTTCTTTGAAAAACTCCTTTCAAACACTCCTTTATGCTTTGCAGAATAATTCTACATTATTTCTGATCTACAATATGTCATTCACATATACTTATCAGAAATGTTGTACTGCTCCCACTCACTTTCTAGTAAATACAGGCTTCACCGCAAGTCTGTATAAAACTATATGCTTTGATCAACTTATCAAAGCGTATATTCCAACTCCGAGATGCTTGCACCAGTCCATAGATGGATCGCTGGAGCTTGCGTATTTTGTCAGCACCTTTAGGATTGACAAAATCTTCTGGTTGCATCATATAGAACTCTTCTTTAAATCCATTAAGGAATGTAGTTTTGTTTATCCATTTGCCAGATTTCATAAAAATGCGGCAATTGCTAACATGATTTGGACAGACTTAAGGATCGCTACGAGTGAGAAAATTTCATCGTAGTCAACACCTTGAACTTTGTCAAAAACCTTTTTCGACAAGTCTAGCTTTGTAGATAGTAACACTACTATCAACGTCTGTCTTCCTCTTGAAGATCCATTTATTTTCTATGGTTTGCCGATCATCTGGCAAATCCATCAAAGTCCATACTTTGTTCTCATACATGGATCATATCTCAGATTTCATGGCCTCAAGCCATTTCGCGGAATCTGGGCTCATCATCGCTTCCTCATAGTCCGTAGGTTCATCATGGTCTAGTGACATGACTTCCAGAATAGGATTACCATACCACTCTTGTGTGGATCTTACTCTGGTTGATCTACGAAGTTCAGTAACAACTTGATCTGAAGTTTCATGATCATCATCATTAACTTCCTCACTAATTGGTGTAGGTGTCACAGGAACCGATTTCTGTGATGAACTACTTTCCAATAAGGGAGCTGGTACTGTTACCTCATCAAGTTCTACTTTCCTCCCACTCACTTCTTTCGAGAGAAACTCCTTCTCTAGAAAGGATCCACTGTTAGCAACGAATGTCTTGCCTTCGGATCTGTGATAGAAGGTGTACCCAACAGTCTCCTTTGGGTATCCTATGAAGACATATTTCTCCGATTTGGGTTTGAGCTTATCAGGATGAAACTTTTTCATATAAGCATCACAACCTCAAACTTTAAGAAACGACAACTTTGGTTTCTTGCCAAACCACAGTTCAGGTTGTGTCGTCTCAATGGACTTAGATGGTGCCCTTTTTAACGTGAATGCAGTTGTCTTTAATGCATAACCCCAAAATGATAGTGGTAAATCAGTAAGAGACATCATAGATCGCACCATATCTAGTAAAGTATGATTACGACGTTTGGACACACCATAACGTTGTGGTATTCCAGGTGGCGTGAGCTGTGAAACTATTCCACATTGTTTTAATTGAAGACCAAACTCGTAACTCAAATATTCGTCTCCGCGATCAGATCGCAGAAATTTTATTTTCTTGTTACGATGATTTTTCCACTTCACTCTGAAATTCTTTGAACCTTTCAACTATTTCAGACTTATGTTTCATCAAGTAGATATACCCATATCTGCTCAAATCATCTTGTGAAGGTCAGAAAATAACGATACTTGCCACGAGCCTTAACACTCATCGGATCGCATACATCAGTATGTATTATTTCCAATAAGTCAGTTGCTCGCTCCACTGTTCCGGAGAACGGAGTCTTAGTCATCTTACCCATGAGGCATGGTTCGCAAGCATCAAGTGATTCATAATCAAGTGATTCCAAAATCCCATCAGCATGGAGTTTCTTCATGCGCTTTACACTAATATGACCTAAACGGCAGTGCCACAAATAAGTTGCACTATCATTATTAACTTTGCATCTTTTGGTTTCAATGTTATGAATATGTGTATCACTACGATCGAGATCCAATGAACCATTTTCATTGGGTGTGTAACCATATAAGGTTTTATTCATGTAAACAAAACAACAGTTTATTCTCTTACTTAAATGAATAACCGTATTGCAATAAACACGATCAAATCATATTCATGCTCAACGCAAACACCAAATAACATTTATTTAGGTTCAACACTAATCCCGAAAGTATAGGGAATGTGCGATGATGATCATATTAATCTTGAAACTACTTTCAACACACATCGTCACTTCACCCTTAACTAGTTTATGTTTATTCTGCAACTCCCGTTTCGAGTTACTACTCTTAGCAACTGAACCAGTACCAAATACCGAGGGGTTGCTATAAACACTAGTAAAGTACACATCAATAACATGTATATCAAATATACCTTTGTTCACTTTGCCATCCTTCTTATCCGCCAAATACTTGGGGTAGTTCTGCTTCCAGTGACCAGTCCCTTTGCAGTAGAAGCACTTAGTCTCAGGCTTAGGTCCAAACTTGGGCTTCTTCACTTGAGCAGCAACTTGCTTGTCGTTCTTCTTGAAGTTCCCTTCTATCCCTTTGCCCTTTTCTTGAAACTAGTGGTCCTGTTAACCATCAACACTTGATATTCTTTCTTGATTTCTACCTTCATCGATTTCATCATCATGAAAAACTCGGGAATCATTTTCATCATCCCTTGCATACTATAATTCATCACGAAGTTCTACTAAATTGGTGATGGTGACTAGAGAATTCTGTCAATCACTATCTTATCTGGAAGATTAACTCCCACTTGATTCAAGCGATTGTAGTACCCAGACAATCTGAGCACATGCTCACTAGTTGAGCGATTCTCCTCCATCTTTTAGCTATAGAACTTGTTGGAGACTTCATATCTCTCAACTCGGGTATTTGCTTGAAATATTAACTTGAACTCCTGGAACATCTCATATGGTCCATGACGTTCAAAACGTCTTTGAAGTCCCGATTCTAAGCCGTTAAGCATGGTGCACTAAACTATCAAGTAGTCATCATATTGAGCTAGCCAAACGTTCATAATGTCTGCATCTGCTCCTGCAATAGGTCTGTCACCTAGCGGTGCATTAAGGACATAATTCTTCTGTGCAGCAATGAGGATAAACCTCCGATCACGGATCCAATCCGCATCATTACTACTAACATTTTTCAACACAATTTTCTCTAGGAACATATCAAAAACAAACATATGAAAGTAACAACGCGAGCTATTGATCTACAACATAATTTGCAAAATACTACCAGGACTAAGTTCATGATAAATTAAAGTTCAATTAATCATATTACTTAAGAACTCCCACTTAGACAGACATCTCTCTAGTCATCTAAGTGATCACGTGATCCAAATCAACTAAACCATAACCGATCATCACGTGAGATGGAGTAGTTTTCAATGGTGAACATCACTATGTTGATCATATCTACTATATGATTCACGCTCGACCTTTCGGTCTCCGTGTTCCGAGGCCATATCTGCATATGCTAGGCTCGTCAAGTTTAACCTGAGTATTCCGCGTGTGCAAAACTGGCTTGCACCCATTGTAGATGGACGTAGAGCTTATCACACCCGATCATCACGTGGTGTCTGGGCACGACGAACTTTGGCAACGGTGCATACTCAGGGAGAACACTTCTTGATAATTAGTGAGAGATCATCTTAAAATGCTACCGTCAATCAAAGCAAGAATAAGATGTATAATAGATAAACATCATATGCAATCAAAATATGTGACATGATATGGCCATGATCATCTTGCGCCTTTGATCTCCATCTCCAAAGTACTGTCATGATTCTATCGTCACCGGCACGACACCATGATCTTCATCATCTTGATCTATATCAATGTGTCATCACATGGATGTCTCACCAACTATTGCTCTTGCAACTATTGCTATCGTATAGCGATAAAGTAAAGCAATTATTTGGCACTTGCATCTTATGCAACAAAGAGACATCCATAGGGCTTCTACCAGTTGCCGATAACTTCAACAAAACATGATCATCTCATACAACAACTTATATCTTATCACGTCTTGACCATATCACATCACAACATGCCCTGCAAAAACAAGTTAGACGTCCTCTACTTTGTTGTTGCAAATTTTACGTGGCTGTTACGGGCTGAGCAAGAACCGTTCTTACCTACGCATCAAAACCACAACGATAGTTCGTCAAGTTAGTGTTGTTTTAACCTTCGCAAGGACCGAGCGTAGCCACACTCGGTTCAAATAAAGTTGGAGAAACTAACACCCGCCAGCCACCTGTGTGCAAAGCACGTCGGTAGAACCAGTCTCGCGTAAGCGTACCCGTAATGTCGGTCCGGGCTGCTTCATCCAACAATACCGCCGAACCAAAGTATGACATGCTGGTAAGCAGTATGACTTGTATCGCCCACAACTCACTTGTGTTCTACTCGTGCATATAAAATCAACGCATAAAACCTGGCTTTGATGCCACTATTGGGGAACATAGTAATTTCAAAAAATTTCCTACGCACACGCAAGATCATGGTGATGCATAGCAACGAGAGGGGAGAGTGTTGTCTACGTACCCTCGTAGACCTGAAGCGGAAGCGTTGACGCAACATAGAGGAAGTAGTCGTACGTCTTCCCGGTCCAACCGATCCAAGCACCGTTACTCCCGCACCTCCGAGTTCTTGACACACGTACAGCTCGATGGCGCACCCTGGGCTCCGATCCAGCAAAGCTTCGGGGAGGAGTTCCGTTAGCACGACGGCATGGTGACGATCTTGATGTTCAACCATCGCAGGGCTTCGCCTAAGCACCGCTACAATATGACCGAGGTGTAATATCGTGGAGGGGGCACCGCACACTGCTAAGGAACGATCACGAAGATCAACTTGTGTGTCTATGGGGTGCCCCCTGTCCCCGTATATAAAGGAGTGGAGGAGGGGAGGGCCGGCCCTCTCTATGGCGCGCCCTAGGGGAGTCCTACTCCCACCGGGAGTAGGATTCCCCCTTTCCTAGTCCAACTAGGAGTCCTTCCAAGTAGTAGGAGTAGGAGACAAGGAAGGGGAAGAGGGAAGAGAAGGAAGGAGGGGGCGCCGCCCCTCCCCCTAGTCCAATTCGGACTAGTCAATGGGGGGGGGGGCGCAGCCTGCCTCTCCCTCTCCCCTAAAGCCCAAAAAGGCCCATATACTTCTTCCCCCGTATTCCCGTAACTCCCCGGTACTCCGAAAAATACCCGAATCACTCGGAACCTTTCCGATGTCCGAATATAGTCGTCCAATATATCGATCTTTACGTCTCGACCATTTCGAGACTCCTCGTCATGTCCCCGATCTCATCCGGGACTCCGAACTCCTTCGGTACATCAAAACTCATAAACTCATAATATAACTGTCATCGAAACCTTAAGCGTGCGGACCCTACGGTTCGAGAACAATGTAGACATGACCGAGACACGTCTCCGGTCAATAACCAATAGCGGAACCCGGATGCTCATATTGGTTCCTACATATTCTACAAAGATCTTTATCGGTCAGACCGCATAACAACATACGTTGTTCCCTTTGTCATCGGTATGTTACTTGCCCGAGATTCGATCGTCGGTATCCAATACCTAGTTCAATCTAGTTACCGGCAAGTCTCTTTACTCGTTCCGTAATACATCATCTCGCAACTAACTCATTAGTTGCATTGCTTGCAAGGCTTATGTGATGTGCATTACCGAGAGGGCCCAGAGATACCTCTCCAACATTCGGAGTGACAAATCCTAATCTCGAAATACGCCAACCCAACAAGTACCTTCGGAGACACCTGTAGAGAACCTTTATAATCACCCAGTTACGTTGTGACGTTTGGTAGCACACAAAGTGTTCCTCCGGTAAACGGGAGTTGCATAATCTCATAGTCATAGGAACATGTATAAGTCATGAAGAAAGCAATAGCAACATACTAAACGATCGGGTGCTAAGCTAACTGAATGGGTCATGTCAATCACATCATTCTCCTAATGATGTGATCCCGTTAATCAAATGACAACTCATGTCTATGACTAGGAAACATAACCATCTTTGATTAACGAGCTAGTCAAGTAGAGACATACTAGTGACACTCTGTTTGTCTATGTATTTACACATGTATCATGTTTCCGATTAATACAATTCTAGCATGAATAATAAACAATTATCATGAAATAAGGAAATAAATAATAACTTTATTATTGCCTCTAGGGCATATTTCCTTCACTTTGAACTTTTCAAATGTTTCAGACTTGTGTTTCATTAAGTAGATATACCCATATCTGCTCAAATCATCTGTGAAGGTGAGAAAATAACGATATCCGCCGCGAGCCTCAACATTCATTGGACCACAAACATCAGTTTGTATGATTTCCAACAAATCAGTTGCTCGCTCCATAGTTCCGGAGAACGGTGTTTTAGTCATCTTGCCCATAAGGCACGGTTCGCAAGTACCAAGTGATTCATAATCAAGTGATTCCAAAAGCCCATCAGTATGGAGTTTCTTCATGCGCTTTACACCGATATGACCTAAACGGCAGTGCCACAAATAAGTTGCACTATCGTTATCAACTCTGCATCTTTGGTTTTCAACACTATGAATATGTGTATCACTACTATCGAGATTCAATAAAAATAGACCACTCTTCAAGGGTGCATGACCATAAAAGATATTACTCATATAAATAGAACAACCATTATTCTCTAATTTAAATGAATAACCGTCTCGCATCAAACAAGATCCAGATATAATGTTCATGCTCAACACTGGCACCAAATAACAATTATTTAGGTCTAAAACTAATCCCGATGGTAGATGTAGAGGTAGCGTGCCGACCGCGATCACATCGACTTTGGAACCGTTTCCCACGCGCATCGTCACCTCGTCCTTAGCCAATCTTCGCTTAATCCGTAGTCCCTGTTTCGAGTTGCAAATATTAGCAACAGAACCAGTATCAAATACCCAGGTGCTACTGCGAGCATTAGTAAGGTACATATCAATAACATGTATATCACATATACCTTTGTTCACTTTGCCATCCTTCTTATCCGCCAAATACTTGGGGCAGTTCCGCTTCCAGTGTCCAGTCTGCTTGCAGTAGAAGCACTCAGTTTCAGGCTTAGGTCCAGACTTGGGTTTCTTCTCATGAGCAGCAACTTGCTTGCCGTTCTTTTTGAAGTTCCCCTTCTTCTTCCCTTTGCCCTTCTTCTTGAAACTAGTGGTTTTGTTAACCATCAACACTTGATGCTCGTTCTTGATTTCTACCTCCGCGGATTTTAGCATTGCGAAGAGCTCGGGAATAGTCTTGTTCATCCCTTGCATATTATAGTTCATCACGAAGCTCTTGTAGCTTGGTGGCAGTGATTGGAGAATTCTGTCAATGACACTATCATCAGGAAGATTAACTCCCAGTTGAATCAAGTGATTATTATACCCAGACATTTTGAGTATGTGTTCACTGACAGAACTATTCTCCTCCATCTTGCAGCTGTAGAACTTATTGGAGACTTCATATCTCTCAATTCGGGCATTTGCTTGAAATATTAACTTCAACTCCTGGAACATCTCATATGCTCCATGACGTTCAAAACGTCGTTGAAGACCCGGTTCTAAGCCGTAAAGCATGGCATACTGAACTATCGAGTAGTCATCAGCTTTGCTCTGCCAGACGTTCTTAACGTCGTCAGTTGCATCAGCAGCAGGCCTGGCACCCAGCGGTGCTTCCAGGACATAATTTTTCTGTGCAGCAATGAGGATAATCCTCAGGTTACGGACCCAGTCTGTGTAATTGCTACCATCATCTTTCAACTTTGCTTTCTCAAGGAACGCATTAAAATTCAACGGAACAACAACACGAGCCATCTATCTACAAACAAACATAGACAAGCAAAATACTATCAGGTACTAAGTTCATGATAAATTTAAGTTCAATTAATCATATTACTTAAGAACTCCCACTTAGACAGACATCTCTTTAGTCATCTAAGTAATCACGTGATCCAAATCAACTAAACCATGTCCGATCATCACGTGAGATGGAGTAGTTTCAATGGTGAACATCACTATGTTGATCATATCTACTATATGATTCACGTTCGACCTTTCGGTCTCCGTGTTCCGAGGCCATATCTGTATGTGCTAGGCTCGTCAAGTATGACATGAGTATACCGCGTGTGCAACTGTTTTGCACCCGTTGTATTTGAACGTAGAGCCTATCACACCCGATCATCACGTGGTGTCTCAGCACGAAGAACTTTCACAACGGTGCATACTCAGGGAGAACACTTCTTGATTATTAGTGAGAGATCATCTTAAAATGCTACCATCAATCAAAGCAAGATAAGATGCATAAAGGATAAACATCACATGCAATCAATATAAGTGATATGATATGGCCATCATCATCTTGTGCTTGTGATCTCCATCTTCGAAGCACCGTCATGATCACCATCATCACCGGCGCGACACCTTGATCTCCATCGTAGCATCGTTGTCGTTATCGCTTAGTGATAAAGTAAAGCAATTACAGGGCGTCTGCATTTCATACAATAAAGTGACAACCATATGGCTCCTGCCAGTTGCCGATAACTTCGGTTACAAAACATGATCATCTCATACAATAAAATATAGCATCACATCTTAAACATATCACATCACAACATGCCCTGCAAAAACAAGTTAGACGTCCTCTACTTTGTTGTTGCAAATTTTACGTGGCTGCTACGGGCTTTAGCAAGAACCGTTCTTACCTACGCATCAAAAACCACAACGATAGTTCATCAAGTTAGTGTTGTTTTAACCTTCGCAAGGACCGGGCGTAGCCATACTTGATTCAACTAAAGTGAGAGAGACAGACACCCGCCAGCCACCTTTAAGCACGAGTGCTCGTAACGGTGAAACCAGTCTCACGTAAGCGTACGCGTAATGTCGGTCCGGGCCACTTCATCTCACAATACCGCCGAACCAAAGTATGACATGCTGGTAAGCAGTATGACTTGTATCGCCCACAACTCACTTGTGTTCTACTCGTGCATATAACATCAACGCATAAAACCTAGGCTCTGATACCACTGTTGGGGAACGTAGTAATTTCAAAATTTTCCTACGCACACGCAAGATCATGGTGATGGTATAGCAACAAGAGGGGAGAGTGTTGTCCACGTACCCTCGTAGACCATAAGCGGAAGCGTTAGCACAACACGGTTGATGTAGTTGTACGTCTTCACGATCCGACCGACCCAAGCACCGAACATACGGCACCTCCGGAGTTGAGTTCCGTCAGCACGACGGCATGGTGACGATGGTGATGTTCTACCGGCGCAGGGCTTCGCCTAAACTCCGCGACGATATGACCGAGGTGGAATATGGTGGAGGGGGGCACCACACACGGCTAAGGAACGATTCGTAGATCAACTTGTGTGTCTATGGGGTGCCCCCCGCCCCCATATATAAAGGAGCCAGGGGGAGGAGGAGCCGGCCAAGGAGGGCGCGCCAAATGGGGGAGTCCTACTCCCACCGGGAGTAGGACTCCCTTCTTTCCTAGTTGGAGTAGGAGAAGGGGGGAAGGAGGAGGAAGAGGGGAAGGAAAGGGGGGGCACCGCCCCCCTTCCCTTGTCCTATTCGGACTAGGAAGGGGAGGGGCGCGCGGCCCCCTCCTGCCTCCTTCCCTCTTCTCCCTCGAGGCCCATGTAGGCCCAATAACCCCCCGGGGGGTTCCGGTAACCTCCCGGTACTCCGGTAAAATGCCGTTTTCACCCGGAACGATTCCGATGTCCAAATATAGGCTTCCAATATATCGATCTTTATGTCTCGACCATTTCGAGACTCCTCATCATGTCCGTGATCACATCCGGGACTCCGAACAAACTTTGGTACATCAAAACTTATAAACTCATAATAAAACTGTCATCGTAACGTTAAGCGTGCGGACCCTACGGGTTCGAGAACTATGTAGACATGACCTAGAACTATTCTCGGTCAATAACCAATAGCGGAACCTGGATGCCCATATTGGTTCCTACATATTCTACGAAGATCTTTATCGGTCAAACCGCATAACAACATACGTTGTTCCCTTTGTCATCGGTATGTTACTTGCCCGAGTTTGATCGTCGGTATCCAATACCTAGTTCAATCTCGTTACCGGCAAGTCTCTTTACTCGTTACGTAATGCATCATCCCGTAACCAACTCATTGGTCACATTGCTTGCAAGGCTTATAGTGATGTGCATTACCGAGAGGGCCCAGAGATACCTCTCCGACAATCGGAGTGACAAAACCTAATTTCGAAATACGCCAACTCAACATGTACCTTCGGAGACACCTGTAGTACTCCTTTATAATCACCTAGTTACGTTGTGACATTTGGTAGTACCCAAAGTGTTCCTCCGGTAAACGGGAGTTGCATAATTCTCATAGTTACAGGAACATGTATAAGTCATGAAGAAAGCAATAGCAATATACTAAACGATCAAGTGCTAGGCTAACGGAATGGGTCATGTCAATCACATTATTCTTCTAATGATGTGATCCCATTAATCAAATGACAACACATGTCTATGGTTAGGAAACATAACCATCTTTGATTAATGAGCTAGTCAAGTAGAGGCATACTAGTGACTATATGTTTGTCTATGTATTCACACATGTATCATGTTTCTGGTTAATACAATTCTAGCATGAATAATAAACATTTATCATGATATGAGGAAATAAATAATAACTTTATTATTGCCTCTAGGGCATATTTCCTTCAGTTTGAGTAGTTCACCACAAACCTATGGGTCCATAGCTCGTAGCTAGATGGCTTCTTCTCCATCTTTCATCTTCAATACAATGTTCTCCTCAATCTTCTTGGAGGTCTATCCGATGTAATCTTCTATTGCAGTGTGTTTCTTGGGATCCGATGAATTGTGGGTTTATGATCAGATTATTCATTGAAAGTAATTGAGTATTTTCTTAACTTCATTATGCATGATTATGTTAGATTTGTATTTCTCTTCGATCCATCCATTTGGTTTGGCCAACTAGACTGATTTATCTTCAGTGGGAGAGGTGCTTTGTAGTGGGTTCAATCTTGCGGTGTCCTCACTGAAGGAAATATGCCCTAGAGGCAGTAACAAAGTTATTATTTTATATTTTTGTATATCATGATAATTGTTTGTTATTAATGGTAGAATTGTATTAACTGGAACTTGATACATGTGTGGATACATAGACAAAACACCGTGTCCCTAGTAAGCCTCTACAACCGATGGGACCTGTCTTGGGTGGAACTCATATGGAACAAGTACTACAGTCACAAGATCCCCCATGCAGCTGACCCCTACGGTTCTTTCTGCTAGCGAGATGTGATGAAACTCATGCCGGTTTATCGAGGGATTACCAAAGCCCAAGTTCACACAGGTGAGGACATTCTTTTTTGGAAGGATTTATGGATTGATGGTATTCTATCAGAAACACACCTGCGGGCTTTCTCGTTCGCCATTCAGGAGGATCTTTCAGTCAAAGATTTCTTGGGGACCATGACACTGGGGGAAACGTTCCACCTATCGTTATCGGTTCAGGCGCATGCAGAGACAAGGGATCTTCAACTGCTGGTCTATGCCATTGAACTTCAGGACAGCCTTTCTGCTGCTGATAAGTGGAACTGCACATGGGGGACTGAGACGTACTCGGCCAGCAAATACTACAACTTCTACTTTAGGGATGTTCGGGCCCACCAGGCCTATAAATGGCTATGGAAATCCAAAGTTACCATGAAAATCAAGGTTTTTGGTTGGTTCCTACTGTCTGACAGGCTCAACACCAGAAACATGTTGAAACGTAGGCACTACAACATTGGCAACGACTATACCTGCCCCCTCTGCGAGTCCAACTTGGAAGAAACAGTAGAACATCTCTTCTTTGAATGCACCTTCAGCAAAAACTGTTGGTCTGACATTGGCGTTTGCTGGAGTTCACAAGGCTCATGATTGGATTGGATAAACACAGCTAAAATTTCATGGAACAAGCCAATGTTCTTGGCAATCTTCTTACAAGCAGCTTGGAGCATCTGGAAGGAAAGAAATAATAAGGTCTTCAGAGGAATAACACCCACGAAAGCATCCTGGAGCTCGAGATTAAAAGTTGATGTCTCCCTCACCCACGAAAGCATCCTGGAGCTCGAGATTAAAAGTGGATCTCTCCCTCCTAACTCATAGAGTTGGAGAAAAGCATATCTCCTTTCTAAACCCTTTTGTAGCTTCTTTATACTTTCATACTTCGCCAGCCCTTCGCATGTACAAACCATATGTACCTCCACCCCATTTATTAATTTAATTACACAGTAGGAGGCTTACTGTTTCAGGTGTCAAAAAAAATCAAAGATGGTTAAGTTTCCTAACCATAGACATGTGTTGTCATTTGATGAATGGGATCACATCATTAGGAGAATGATGTGATGGACAAGACCCATCCGTTAGCTTAGCATATTGATTATTCGGTTTTATTGCTACTGCTTTCTTCATGTCAAATACATATTCCTTTGACTACGAGATTATGCAACTCCCGGATAGCGGAGGAATACCTTGTTGATACATCTCCAACATATCTATAATTTATGAAGTATTAATGATGTTATAATACCATTCTTGGATGTTTTACAATTATTTTATAGCAACTTTATATCATTTTTTGGGACTAACCTATTGACCCAGTGCCCAGTGCCAGCTGCTGTTTTTTGCTTGTTTTTTACATCGCAGGAAATCAATACCAAACAGAGTCCAAACACCGCGAAACTTTTTGTGGATTTTTTAAGGACCAAAAGACATCCAATTGGCCAGAGTAGCACCTAGGGGGTGCCCCGAGAGGGGCGCAACCCACTAGGGTGCGCCTGGGCCCCCAGGCGCGCCCCGGTGGGTTGTGCCCAGCTCGGTGGCCTCCCGTACCCCCTCTTTGCCCTATAAATTCCCAAATATTCCAAAAACCCTCGCAGATACCCTAGATCAGAAGTTCCGCTGCCGCAAGCCTCTGTATCCATGAGAAACCAATCTAGACCCCATTTTTGCACCCTGCTGGAGGGGGCAATCATCACCGGTGGCCATCTTCATCATCCCTGCGGCCACCATGATGAGGAGGGAGTAGTCCACCTTCGGGGCTGAGGGTTTGTACTAGTAGCTATGTGTTTTGCTTGGAGCTTCTTGTATGAAATGAGTCTTTGCTTTTTAGTTTAACACAATAATCCCTATTGTACACACCTTTTGGGAGAGACACACATGAACCGGAATTTATTAGAATACTCTATGTGCTTCACTTATATCTTTTGAGCTAAACAATTTTGCTCTAGTGCTTCACTTATATTTTTTAGAGCATGGCGGTGGTTTTTTTTTTTGTAGAAGGTATTGATCTCTCATGCTTCACTTATATTATTTTGAGAGTCTTTTAGAACAGCATGGTATTTGCTTTGGTTATAAAATTGGTCCTAATATGATGGGCATCCAAGTTGTGTATAATAAAAGCTATCATATAGAGTGCATTAAACAATATGATCAATTTCATACTTGATAATTGTTTTGAGATATAAAGGTGGTAATGTTAGAGTCATGCTAGTTGGGTAATTATGAAACTGAGAAATACTTGTGTTAAAGTTGGCAAGTCTCGTAGAATGCACGTAAGGTAAAAGTTGTGTAACAAATTTGTAGCATGGGGTGTTCTTTGATTGCCTTCCTTATGAGTGGAGGTCGGGATCGCACGATGGTTAACTCCTACCAACCCTTCCCCTAGGAGCATGCGTAGTAGTACTTTGCTTCGAGGGCTAATAAACTTTTCCAATAAGTATATGAGTTCTTTATGACTAATGTGAGTCCATGGATTATACACACTCTTACCCTTCCATCATTGCTAGCCTCTACGGTACCGTGCATTGCCCTTTCTCACCTTGAGAGTTGGTGCAAACTTCGCCGGTGCATCCAAACCCCGTGATACGATATGCTCTATCACACATAAACCTCCTTATATCTTCCTCAAAACAACCACCATACCTACCTATTATGGCATTTCCATAGCCATTCAGAGATGTATTGCCATGCAACTTTCCACCGTTCCGTTTATTATGACACGCTCCATCATTGTCATATTGCTTTTGCATGATCATGTAGTTGACATCGTATTTGTGGCAAAGCCACCTTTATAATTCTTTCATACATGTCGCTCTTGATTCATTGCATATCCCGGTACACCGCCGAAGGCATTCACATAGAGTCATATTTTGTTCTAAGTATTGAGTTGTAATTCTTGAGTTGTAAATAAATAGAAGTGTGGTGATTTCCATTATTAGAGCATTGTCCCAAGTGAGGAAAGGATGATGGAGACTATGATTCCCCCACAAGTCGGGATGAGACTCCGGAGTTTATGAAAAATAAAAGAGGCCAAAGAAGCCCAAATAAAAAAAAAGAGGCCAAAGAAGCCCACCAAAATAAAAAATGAGAGAAAAAGAGAGAAGGGACAATGTTACTATCCTTTTTCCACACTTGTGCTTCAAAGTAGCACCATGATCTTCATGATAGAGAGTCTCCTATGTTGTCACTTTCATATACTAGTGGGAATTTTTCATTATAGAACTTGGCTTGTATATTCCAATGATGGGCTTCCTAAAAATGCCCTAGGTCTTCGTGAGCATGCAAGTTGTATGCACACCCGCTTAGTTTCTTTTGTTGAGCTTTCATACATTTATAGCTCTAGTGCATCCATTGCATGGCAATCCCTACACCTCACATTGACATCAATTGATGGGCATCTCCATAGCCCGTTGATTAGCCGCGTCAATCTTGCGGTGTCCTTTCCCAGTGACAGCAAGGGCAGCAAGGCACGTATTGTATTGTTGCCATCGAGGATAAAAAGATGGGGTTTATATCATATTGCTTGAGTTTATCCCTCTACATCATGTCATCTTTCCTAATGCGTTACTCTGTTCTTATGAACTTAATTCTCATAACTATGCACTTTTCTATCAATTGCTCGACAGTAATTTGTTCACCCACCGTAATACTTATGCTATCCTGAGAGAAGCCACTAGGAAACCTATGGCCCTCGGGTCTATTTTCCATCATATAAGTTTCTGAGCTACTTTATTTTGCGATCTTTACTTTCCAATCTATATCATAAAAATACCAAAAATATTTATCTTGTTATTATCTCTATCAGATCTCACTTTTGCAAGTGGCCGTGAAGAGATTGACAACCCCTTTATCGCGTTGGTTGCGAGATTCTTATTTGTTTGTGTAGGTACGAGGGACTTGCGTGTAGCCTCCTACTGGATTGATACCTTGGTTCTCAAGAATTAAGGGAAATACTTACGCTACTTTGCTGCATCACCCTTTCCACTCAAGGGAAAACCAACGCAGTGCTCAAGAGGTAGCAGGGATGTTCACGGTTAGGTCAGTGTACAGGATGACCATTCATACGAGAAACAGAAGAGAGGCTTGGCTAGAAGGAAACCCGGGATCTGCAAACATTGAGAAGGAACAAAAGGACTGGACCAAATTATGGAAGCACAAAATCCCGGGGAACATAAAGGTTTTTGCATGACGGCTAGCGAGGCAGAGCTTGCCAACTGCAGACGTCCTCCATCATAGGAACATGTCGACAGAGAACAATTGTTTGGCGTGTGAAATGATTGACTCATGGCGTCATTCTCTACTTGATTGTAGATTGGCAAGGTGTGTCTGGATGCTGATGGATGAAGGCATGTATGAACGGCTGCGCTCATGCGGAGAGCCAAAAGCAAAAAATTGGTTGTTTACAATGGAAGACCATTTAACTCATGAGGAATACACGAGGATGATTGTCACTCTATGGGCCCTGTGGAAAGCACAGAGAGATTTGATTCATGAGGACATCCATCACAGTCCGTTTGCAACTAGCTCTTTTATTACACGTTTTCTAGACGAACTTGAGCTTTTAAATGAGGGCGATCAGCTGGCTAGCAAAGGATGTGTGAGTATGAGACGAACTAGCTGGATCCCTCCACCTGTTGGGGTAGCCAATGGTAATTATGATGGGCCAGTCTCACTGGCTACACGCCGATGTTCTGCTGCTGCTATTTTCAGGAGAGAAGATGACATCTTCATGGGGGCCTCTGTACTTGTCTCAGAGGGGATATGCGATCCTACCTGTTTGGAGGCAATGGCCTGCCGAGAAGCTCTCTGCCTTAAGCAAGATCTCCATGTGGGTGCCTCTGTTACAGCATCTGATTGTGCCGGGTAGTGTGTTGCATTAATGAGGGCACTCTTGGTCCTAATGCCATGGTGATTGAAGAGATTCGACGAGTGCTGCAGGGAAGAAGGGACATTGTTTTTTTGTCATGAACACAGGGAAACAAACGTAGATGCTCACAATATTGCTAGGAATTCCCTGGTGCTAAAGCCAGGTCGGTATGTTTGGCTTTTGGAGCCCCCGAACTATGTAAACATTGTTATTTCTAATTAATAAAGTTAGGGTGTTTCGCTAAAAAAACGGAGCCAAATTTTAAACGGCCTCCTTAGCTGTTCGATTAAAGCTGCCCAGCCGTTTGATTTAATCCAGCCAGCATAAAATTGACTCTGTCCTCCGTCGCTCGTCGTCAACACCCCAGTCCTCCCCTCCTCTCGTGTACGGTGTACCTGCACCGGCCATGCACCATTATCGCCTTGCAGTAGCTGCCACAGCAACCGATCAACTCCCCCACAACAAAACAACCTGTTGCATTTCACTCCAGGGGAGGACAGTGGAACTCGGGAGGGAAGTGCCACAGGGAGACCGAGCCCATATTCAACCATACTTAAGTAACCTGGAGCAGGTCATGAGCCGGATGAAGACCCCAGTGATTCAGGCTCCAAGTGGGACCGTTCGCGGGTTGCCCACTTATGCCCGCAGCGTCCCACTAAGTTATGCGGGTTTTCCCGGCTTGTCCACAACAACGATGCAGATTAAGTGGCGTTCGCATAAGCCCACATAAACCCACATAATGCCATGACTGCTTAATGTGTACGCTTGAGATGGACCACGCGACGTGGTGCTAGTGCAGGGCTTGAATGGCGGCAACGCCCGGTCCTGCGATCTTGCGGCGCTGCTAGCTTAGCCAAGCGAGAGAGCTAGACGGAGGTGTGGACGTGTGGTTCGACAAGGGTGTACGTACGAGCGCGGTACGCGGCGACGGGCCTCTGGCAAAGCTCTTCTCCATGGGCGTGCGAGGGGAGGAATCCAACGGAGCAGCGCCTTCTCTGTCGCGGCAGAGCGGGACGACGTATGGACGCGGAGCTAGCGGCGGAGCTCCAGCTGCCGCACGCCTCGGCCTCACACACGCCGTAATCCCTCCTTGATTTCCGCCAGCTCATGGTGTGGTCGTAGGTGAGGTCGTAGGTGAGGATGTGGGCAGAGGTAGATTTCGTGGGACTGCCCGCAAAGTCCACATAATTTTGACGCGAACAAGCAGGCGTCCACGAAAGCAATTTTAGTGGGCTTAGAAATAGACGCCGTGGGCAGCCCATGTCCACTTGCAGCCTGACCAGTGATATACCTCAACATCAGCCGGCTCACCGACTACCGGAAGGACGGCCACCCATCGGTGTACCGGATGTGGTACGACACGGAGGAGGAGCGGCTGGCGGCGGTGACCAAGCAGGACTGCAGCCACTGGTGCCTGCCAGAACCGTGGAACGAGCTGATGTATGCCTCGCTGCTCCAGGCAGGAAAAGGCCCCTGGAGACTATGATAGATGGTTACATGAATTTCATTTATCCTTTTTATAGCTTGTGATGGGTAGATAAGATTTACAAGTAGTTCTGTGATTAGAGGTGGATAAACTTGCAGGAAATCATGCATTCAGTTATTAGCAGCTAAATGTCTTACATTATGGGACGGAAAGAATAATAATCATTACAAGGCGGCGGCATTTTAGATACTGCTCCCTGTGTAAACCGATATAAGACTTTAGATCACTACTTTAGTGATCTAAAAGGTCTCATATTAGTTTACAAAGGTAGTACTTTACATATATAGCATAATACTCCCTCTGTTCTTAAATATAAATCTTTCTAGAGATTACAATATGGACTGGTACGAAGAAAAATGAGTGAATCTATGCCCTAAAATATGTCTATATACATCCGTATGTCGCCTATATTGAAATCTCTAATATTTAGGAACGGAGGGAGTAAGTGATAGTAGACACAAATAGTCCGATAACATTAGTCGATTCACAAATAGTTGGACAGATTAACTAATCAAAAAGAAATAATTCTGCAGTTCTGCAAACCGCATGCAAGACATAAACAGATAAAATTGGGCAAGAGGTACAGGACAGATTTATACTACTAATCAAAGACAAATAATTCTGCAGCCCAGAACATCCACGGCACAAGAGCCGTCAAACATGTCCTTCTAAGAGGATATCCCTCTTGTGCTTAGCAAGTTGGGACCAAGCGACAGTTATCTCCACCTTAGAGTCACCAATCTCACATATCGCTCGACTTATGTTGCAGTATTTGGTCCTGAACCTGACACTACCTTGTCTAGCAATAGCATCACCAGACTGTGAGTAGGCTTGTATGACAAACTGCAGGCTTTCTTCAAGTTCTACAGAAACAACATGCCTTGACAGATCAATGTAACCATCCGAGCCCATTGGCATTTCTCCACCATCATCAGAACGATGAGAATCAACCAACACAACTTGCCTGGATAGGGAGTCCGTAACTTCCTGTGGTGGCGAGGAGCACATAATCCGCCCGCCATATTCAAAAGGCCAAGGCGCCCCTTCAACAACACGCGCACTCAAGATAGTAGCCTGGACTGTCTCTGTAAGTCGCTCATAGCTCAATTCTACTGTGCAAAAGCTGTTGCTGGAGAACGTGGTATGTAAACCTTCATGGTAACCACCGGCGTAAGTAAAGCGATGACTCATCAATGCTCTGTCGCGAGACCTTGATGAGCCCTTTACTTTCAGTTGGACTTCGAAATCAACATCGTCCACAGCCACAATTGCACGGGACGGGCCAGTCAAGCGCAAAAAAGGATCCTACAGGCATCATAATCATCATTATAGTTGAATCGAATGAACGAATGCACATGCAGGAAAAGAAGGGGGAAATTAAGAGAAATACTGTGTAATATGGTACATACCTCTGGAGTTAGTTTTTGGCAGTTTTCCCTTCGCCGGGAGAAGAGAATGTTGCGGTTGTAGTCCACGGCATCTCGGGCAGCGACGATCCCATAAACATGGAGTGGCAACTTCAACTTTCCATCTGTTCCAACAATCTTCACAGAGTAGATTTGCAAGGTGCTCACAGTGCGAGCAGCGTACGGGATCAGTCCCGGCGTGCAATGTGTAAAGTGCATAGGACTCAATACGGCTGCAGCAGCAAGTTAATCCAAATGTTAAGACATGTTGTAACATCAATTATTTACTTACTCATACAAGGAAAGAAGATAGGAAGGGACGAATCTGACTGTGTTGCCATTGTTTTGGAAGACTAATAAGATGAGAAGGAATCGGCGGATTTTATGTTTACTTACTCCTGTCTTCGAAGTTACCGCAGTCGTCTCCCCATGCAGATTCCCAGCCTTTACGCCCTAAAGCAAACAACTTGTCCGCCATCTCCATCTCTTCCGTGTCTGATTTTGTGAATTCCGTCTCCTCCGCCTCCTCAGTCTCCTCTGCCTCGTCCTGAAGTGAGAAGGGGATCGGGTCCATTGTGTAACAGCTCGGTGTGTCAATTTGATCCTGCTCCCACCTCAGCGCGTCCTTTTGATCCTGCTCCCGCTCCTTGCGTAAGCCAGCTTCCATCTCTAACAGCTCCTTACGGAATTTGTTATACATCCTTGCACCCTCCGGAGTCATCTCCTCATCTTCCTCCTCCGCATCCTCACATTCGAGCATCTCGTAATATTTGCACAAGTTGGGCATACCATTCTTTTCGCAATCCAGGCCCATCCTAAAGCTTGATTTTTTGCCTTGGTCCATCATCCTCGAGGCATGCGTCTCCGTGCTTGATTTGCTTTCGTTACTTGATTGGCCTTGCATCTCCGTGCTTGATTGGCCTTCACTACTTGATTTTCCTTGGTCCATCATCCTAAACGCACGCGTCTCCGTGCTTGATTGGCCTTCACTACTTGAGTTGCCTTGGTCCATCATCCTCGACGCACGTGTCTCCGTGCTTGATTTGCCTTCGTTACTTGATTCGCCTTCACTGCTTGATTTTCCTTGGTCCATCATCCTCAACGCATGCGTCTCCGTGCTTGATTGGCCTTTGCCCACCGTGAGATCAATCATCTCCAGGTACCCTACAGTACTCTGGCTCTCATAACAGTGGACAGTCATCTGGTTGGAAAGACCAGATATGAGATCTGCTGCCACAAAATGTTCATCTTTGTCATCTGTCATCTGGCTACCAGCAGCCTTCTGGTGCGTCTCCATGTTTGATTTACAAAGGTCCATTGTCAAATCTGTTACAGATTCATCCACCTCTTCCTTGCTACTCTGGTTAAGACAGTGGGTGCTGGATTTGCCTTTGTCCACCTGATCAGTCATCTCCACATACTCCTTGGTCCTCTGGTCCTCAGCACATTGGTCAGCCATCTGTTTATCAGCATTGCAGGTATAATCGTATATACTCTTGGAGATCTTCAAAAATCTACACGCCATGTGAAACAGATTGGAGACATCGTAATAGGAGATGAGGGGGATACTGATTTTGCCCAGAATAGATGCCATAGATGCCATCTCGTCGCACAAGGCCTCCGCCTGCTCCAATATACAACTGAATTGGCCGTTTATGCGCTCCCCCTCGTCCTCGCCACCGTAGGGCAAATATACATGCTCCAAGTTGGATTCGAATCTGGAGGCTGGTTTGATTTTCTCCGAGTCGATCTCCTTCTGTTCGCAGCGCTCGGGCATCTGCTCGGAGATGCAACTGACTTGGGAGCTCACACTCTGCGTGTTGGAGTTGGACAGATCCATGATCTCCTTCTTCTGCCCGACCCTCCGCACTCCAGAGAACTTTTTGCGCCCCCGCGGCACTGTGCGTTTGACCTCCGGAACCAACGATTTCCGCTCCCTTGCCAACTTCTGGCACGCGATCTCGCTCCTCAGGGACGTGATTTTCCTCACGATCTCAGGATCGAGCGAAAGAACGTCAGACTGCTTCTCCCTCAGCAAGTTCACCAGGGACGCAATCTCCATCCTCAGGATCTCTGCTTCGGAGAAAACGCCAGGCTGCAGATCCATCTCTTCCATCGCCAACTCACGAGGCGTCAGCACCTCGCCTCCCCCGCCTCCAGCCGCCATCGATCTCTCCTTTTTGGGGGTTGAGATTGCTTACCAGGCCTGCCGCCTGGTATGCTCGCCGCCGCCGCCGCCGCCGCCGCACTTTAAGTTAGGGTTTCTACTAAACGAACACAGAGGGAGGGGGCGGCGGACGTTTACGATTATATTCACTACGAAGAAGTTTTTTTAGCGGTATTCACTACGGAGAAGTTCTTTTTAGCCTATTATTCACGCGCCTCCGTTGGTGGGCCGGCCCAAGCAGAAGCGCGCAGCGACCTGGTTTGCCTTTGCTCAAAGAAAACAAAAATATCCCGTTTGACCATTCACGGTTGACCAATGAACCAGTCAACTGTTGATTTTTGAAAAAAAGGAAAATAAATCGTGAATTAAAAAAAAAACACGAATTTTGAAAAAAAAAGTTCAACAATTCTGAAAAAAGTTCCTCGAATTTAAAAAAATCATCGATTCTGAAAAAAAAATCATCAAATTTGAAAAAAAGACCATTGATTTTGAAAAAAGTTCATCAAATTTGAAAAAAGTTCATCGATTTTGAAAAAAAATCACAAAAAAATGTAAAGGTTCATCATTTATTAAAAAATCATCAAGTTTGAGAAAAAATTCACAAAAAGTTCATTGCAGTTTAATAAAATGTTCGTGATTTGAAAAAGAAAAAAAGGTAAATGTAAAGAAAAGAAAAAAAGGGCCAGTACTACGCGTGAGCCAAATTCTGAACCGTCTCCCTATCCGTTCGATGAGAGTTATGCAGCCTTTGATTTAAGCTAGACGTACCTGTCGGCGTTCTCGAAATCAGGGTGTACCCAGACTTGCCTGCCTGCGACTCACGGCGTGGCTCCCTCGAGGGCCTGGTACGGCCCAGTGGTAAAGCCACCAAGACAAGACCCTCGCGAGGGCCCCCTGGCCTCGCGTGGCGGACGACACCAAGACCTCTAGAGGGAGCGGCCTCCCCAGGCTACCTCCCGAGGAGCGGAGTTTTCTATGCAGGTACCCAGCCTCATGAGGCTACGGTGACGCAAGACTAACGACCAATGCCAAGCGGGCGCGAGCGGGCGTAGAGGATGTTGTTTTCTCTTTGGTGCTAAGGAGGCAAGGACAGGCGTGGGTTCCCGAGGAGCCCTCCAAAGGTTTCCATTTTGGTGCAAGACCAAGACCACGAGCTCGGTAGGACGGATGTCATTGCCGAGCCCACCACTGCATCACGGCCAGAAGCTATGTAGACGAAGACCACCTTTTGTCAGGATAAGATGTACTACTTGTCTCCTTTCAAATTGGCCACTGTGGGATACCTTCCCACCTACATTTCGGGGAAGAGGAACGAGGCCACTATAAATATAGGTTAGCCACCACCATAGAGGGGGTCGACTGATTCTCAACCCCCCCCCCCCTGAGCCCTCGCGAGGCAGGTCATCCATTGTACTAGTTCATCCGTAGCCCCTCATGAGGCCAATCTACCACAAAGCAGGAGTAGGGTTTTACACCGCAAGGTGGCCCGAACCTGGGTAAATCACCATGTTCATCTTCTTCCCCGCTCACGTGACTCCAGCAAGGCTAGGCTATAGGGTGGCGAGCAGGAAGGTTAAGTGGTTGAGATCTTCGCACATGCCCCAAAGTTCGAACCTTCTTGGGTCTGCAGAGCCCTGAATACGACATTTGGCACGCCAGGTAGGGGCGTGTTGAAGTCCCTCCACTTTGCTTCCGTTCCGTCACCCTCATGACCGATGCGCGCCGTGTCCGTGCCGAGCACCGTGTCCGTGTCCCATGCCGCTCTGCCTCCCCCGGCTAACGCTGCCACTCACCCTGCTGCTCACGCAAAGCAGGATTCGTCGCTGCCACCTTCTGTGCAGCGTGATGGCCGCATGGCTACTCTGTCACCTACTCCCGCCACAGCGTTGTCTTCCCACCTTCGCCTCGGGCCGCGAACGCACAGGCTGCACTGCTCATGGCGCGCAGGCTCCTATGAACCGCCTCCCTAGTTGTTCGATGAGAGTTGCGCAACCTTTGATTTAAGCCAGATGTACCATGTGCATCTTTCCCCTTTCCCAACGCAAAATTGACTCCATCCTCCACCGCTCGTCATCAACACCCAAGTACTCCTCCCCTGCTCTCGTGTACCTACACCGGCCATGCACCATTATCATCTTGCAACAGCCGCCACAACAACCAATCAACCCCCCCCCCCCCCAGCAAACCAACCCGTTGCATTACAGTTTCTGTCGCCAACGAGATCAGGAGGTCATGGCGCCACACGAGTAGCATTGAGTGTTGGGGAACGTAGTAATTTCAAAAAAAATTCCTACGCACACGCAAGATCATGGTGATGGCATAGCAACGAGAGGGGAGAGTGTTCGTCCACGTACCCTCGTAGACCGTAAGCGGAAGCGTTAGCACAACGCGGTTGATGTAGTCGTACGTCTTCACGATCCGACCGATCCAAGCACCGAACGTACGGGGCCTCCGAGTTCAGCACACGTTTAGCTCGATGACGATCTCCGGCCTCCGATCCAGCCGAGCTCCGGAGATGAGTTCCGTCAGCACGACAGCTGGTGACGATGATGATGTTCTACCGGCGCAGGGCTTCGCCTAAACTCCGCGACGATATGACCGAGGTGGAATATGGTGGAAGGGGGCACCGCACACGGCTAAGGAACGATCCGTAGATCAACTTGTGTCTATGGGGTGCCCCCTGCCCCCGTATATAAAGGAGGGAGGGAGGAGGAGGCCGGCCCTAGGAGGGGCGCGCCATGGGGAGTCCTACTCCCACCGGGAGTAGGATTCCCCCTTTCCTAGTCCAACTAGGGGTCCTTCCATGTAGTAGGAGTAGGAGACAAGGAAGGGGAAGAGAGAAGGGAAGGAAGGAGGGGGTGCGGCCCCTCCCCCTAGTCCAATTCGGACTAGGCCTTGGGGGGGCGCGCGGCCTACCCTAGGCAGCCCCTCTCTCTTTCCCGCAGGGTCCAATAAGGCCCAATACTTCTCCCCGGCGAATTCCCGTAACTCTCCGGTACTCCGGAAAATACCCGAATCACTCGGAACCTTTCCGAACTCCGAATATAGTCGTGCAATATATCGATCTTTACGTCTCGACCATTTCGAGACTCCTCGTCATGTCCCCGATCTCATCCGGGACTCCGAACTCCTTCGGTACATCAAAATTCATAAACTCATAATATAACTGTGTAGACATGACCTAGAACTATTCTCGGTCAATAACCAATAGCGGGATCTGGATGCCCATATTGGCTCCTACATATTCTACGAAGATCTTTATCGGTCAAACCGCAACATACGTTGTTCCCTTTGTCATCGGTATGTTACTTGCCCGAGATTCGATCGTCGGTATCCAATACCTAGTTCAATCTCGTCACCGGCAAGTCTCTTTACTCGTTCTGTAATGCATCATCCCGTAACCAACTCATTGGTCACATTGCTTGCAAGGCTTATAATGATGTGCATTACCGAGAGGGCCCAGAGATACCTCTCCGACAATCGGAGTGACAAAACCTAATCTCGAAATACGCCAACTCAACATGTACCTTCGGAGACACCTGTAGTACTCCTTTATAATCACCCAGTTACGTTGTGACGTTTGGTAGTACCCAAAGTGTTCCTCCGGTAAACGGGAGTTGCATAATCTCATAGTTACAGGAACATGTATAAGTCATGAAGAAAGCAATAGCAACATACTAAACGATCAAGTGCTAAGCTAACGGAATGGGTCAAGTCAATCACATCATTCTCCTAATGATGTGATCTCGTTAATCAAATGACAACTCTTTTGTCCATGGCTAGGAAACATAACCATCTCTGATAAACAAGCTAGTCAAGTAGAGGCATACTAGTGACACTATGTTTGTCTATGTATTCACACATGTATTATGTTTCCGGTTAATACAATTCTAGCATGAATAATAAACATTTATCATGAAATAAGGAAATAAATAATAACTTTATTATTGCCTCTAGGGCATATTTCCTTCAGTCTCCCACTTGCACTAGAGTCAATAATCTAGTTCACATCGTCATGTGATTTAACACCAATATTCATATCTGTATATGATTAACACCCATAGTTCACATCATCATGTGACCAACACCCAAAGGGTTTACTAGAGTCAATAATCTAGTTCACATCGCTATGTGATTAACACCCAAAGAGTACTAAGGTGTGATCATGTTTTGCTCGTGAGAGAAGCTTAGTCAACGGGTCTGTCACATTCAGATCCGTATGTATTTTGCAAATATTTTATGTCCACAATGCTCTGCACGGAGCTACTCTAGCTAATTGCTCCCACTTTCAATATGTATCCAGGTTGAAACTTGGAGTCATCTGGATCAGTGTAAAAGTTTGCACTGATGTAACTTTTACAACAAACTCTTTTATCACCTCCATAATCGAGAAACATCTCCTTAGTCCTTACTAAGGATATTCTTGACCAATGTCCAGTGATCTACTCCTAGATCACTATTGTACTCCCTTGCCAAATTCAGAGCAAGGTATACAATAGGTCTGGTACATAGCATAGCATACTTTATAGAACCTATGACTGAGGCATAGGGAATGACTTTTCATTCTCTTTCTATTTTCTGCTGTGGTCGGGATTTGAGTCTTACTCAATTTCATACTTTTGCAACACAGGCAAGAACTCTTTCTTTGACTGTTCCATTTTGAACTATTTCAAAATCTTGCCATGGTATGTACTCATTGAAAATCTTATCAAGCGTCTTGATCTATCTCAATAGATCTTGATGCTCAATATGTAAGTAGCTTTTACTGAGGTCTTTTCTTTTTAAAGAATTCCTTTAAAACTAATTGGTGTATTTGTGATCATTTCTGATCAACAATATGTCACTCACATATACTAATCAGAAAGGTGTAGTGCTCCCACTCACTTTATTGTAAATACAGGCTTCATCGTAAGTCCATATAAAACTATATGCTTTGATCAACTTATCAAAGCGTATATTCCAACTCCGAGATGCTTGCACCAGTCCATAGATGGATCGCTGGAGCTTGCACATTTTGTTAGCACCTTTAGGATTGACAAAACCTTCTGGTTGCATCATATACAACTCTTCTTTAATAAATCCATTAAGGAATGCAGTTTTGACATCCATTTGCCAGATTTCATAAAAATGTGGCAATTGCTAACATGATTCAGACAGACTTAAGCATTGATACGAGTGAGAAAATCTCATCGTATTCAACATCTTGAACTTGTTGAAAACCTTTCGCAACAAGTCGAGCTTGGTAGATAGTAACACTACTATCAGTGTCCGTCTTCCTCTTGAAGATCCATTCATTTAACATGGCTTGCTGATCATTGAGCAAGTCAATCAAAGTCCATACTTTGTTCTCATACATGGATCATATCTCAGATTTTATGGCCTCAAGCCATTTCGCGGAATCTGGGCTCATCATCGCTTCCTCAGAGTTCGTAGGTTCATCATGGTCTAGTAACATGACTTCCAGAACATGATAACTACACCACTCTGGTGCGGATCTTACTCTGGAAGACCTACGAGGTTCTGTAGTAACTTGATCTGAAGTTTCATGATCAATATCATTAGCTTCCTCACTAATTGGTGTATTTGTCACAGGAACTAATTTCTGTGATAAACTACTTTCCAATAAGGGAGCAGGTACTGTTACCTCATCAAGTTCTACTTTCCTCCCACTCACTTCTTTCGAGAGAAACTCCTTCTCTGGAAAGGATCCATTTTAGCAACGAATATCTTGCCTTCGGATCTGTGATAGAAGGTGTACCCAACAATTTCCTTTGGGTATTCTATGAAGACGCACTTCTCCGATTTGGGTTCGAGCTTATCAGGATGAAACTTTTTCACATAAGCATCGCAGCCCCAAACTTTAAGAAACAACAGCTTAGGTTTACTGCTAAACCATAGTTCATACGGTGTCGTCTCAACGGATTTAGATGGTGCCCTATTTTAAAACGTGAATGCAGCTGTCTCTAATGCATAACCCCAAAACGATAGTGGTAAAGAGACATCATAGATCGCACCATATCAAATAAAGTGCGGTTACGACGTTCGGACACACCATAACGATGTGGTGTTCCGGGTGGCGTGAGCTGTGAAACTATTCCACATTGTTTTAATTGAAGACCAAACTCGTAACTCAAATATTTGTCTCCGTGATCAGATCGCAGAAACTTTATTTTTCTTGTTACGATGAATTTTCCACTTCACTCTGAAATTCTTTGAACCTTTCAACTATTTCAGACTTATGTTTCATCAAGTAGATATACCCATATCTGCTCGAATCATCTGTGAAGGTCAGAAATAACGATACCCGCCGCGAGCCTCAACACTCATCGGATCGCATACATCAGTATGTATTATTTCCAATAAGTCAGTTGCTCGCTCCATTGTTCCGGAGAACGGAGTCTTAGTCATCTTGCCCATGAGGCATGGTTTGCAAGCATCAAGTGATTCATAATCAAGTGATTCCAAAATCCCATCAGCGTGGAGTTTCTTCGTGCGCTTTACACCAATATGACCTAAACGGCAGTGCCACAAATAAGTTGCACTATCATTATTAACTTTGCATATTTTGGCCTCAATATTATGAATATGTGTATTACTACGATCGAGATCCAACAAACTATTTTCGTTGGTGTGTATGACCATAGAAGGTTTTATTCATGTAAACAGAACAACAATTGTTCTCTAACTTAAATGAATAACCGTATTGCAATAAACATGATCAAATCATATTCATGCTCAACGCAAACACCAAATAACATTTATTTAGGTTCAACACAAATCCCGAAAGTATAGGGAGTGTGCGATGATGATCATATCAATCTTGGAACCACTTCCAACAAACATCGTCACTTCACCCTTAACTAGTCTCTGTTTATTCTGCAACTCCCGTTTCGAAATTACTAATCTTAGCAACCGAACAAGTATCAAATACTCAAGGGCTACTATAAACACTAGTAAGGCACACATCAATAACCTGTATATCAAATATACACTTGTTCACTTTGCCATCCTTCTTACCCACCAAATATTCAGGGCATTTCCGCTTCCAGTGACCATTTCCTTTGCAGTGTAAGCACTCAGTTTCAGGCTTTGGTCCAGCTTTGGTCTTCTTCACGGGAGTGACAACTTGCTTGTCATTCTACTTGAAGTTCCCTTTCTTTCCCTTTGCCCTTTTCTTGAAACTAGTGATCTTGTTAACCATCAACACTTGATGCTCTTTCTTGATTTCTACTTTCGTTGATTTCAGCATCACGAAGAGCTTGAGAATCGTTTTCGTCATCCCTTGCATACTATAGTTCATCACGAAGTTCTAGTAACTTAGTGATGGTGACTAGAGAATTCTGTCAATCACTATCTTATCTGGAAGATTAACTCCCACTTGATTCAAGCGATTGAAGTACCCAGACAACCTAGTACATGCTCACTAGTTGAGCGATTCTCCTCCATCTTTTAGCTATAGAACTTGTTGGAGACTTCATATCTCTCAACTCGGGTATTTGCTTGAAATATTAACTTCAATTCATGGAACATCTTATATGGTCCATGACGTTCAAAACGTCTTTGAAGTCCCGATTCTAAGCCATTAAGCATGGTGCACTAAACTATCAAGTAGTCATCATATTGAGCTAGCCAAACGTTCATAACGTCTGCATCTGCTCCTGCAATAGGTCTGTCACCTAGCGGTGCATTAAGGACATAATTCTTCTGTGCAGCAATGAGGATTAACCTCAGATCACGGATGAAATCCGCAACATTGCTACTAACATTTTTCAACACAGTTTTCTCTAGGAACATATCAAAATAAACATATGAAAGCAACAACGCGAGCTATTGATCTACAACATAATTTGCAAAATACTACTAGGACTAAGTTCATGATAAATTAAAGTTCAATTAATCATATTACTTAAGAACTCCCACTTAGACAGACATCTCTCTAGTCATCTAAGTGATCACGTGATCCAAATCAACTAAACCATGACCGATCATCACGTGAGATGGATTAGTTTTCAATGGTGAACATCACTATGTTGATCATATCTACTATATGATTCACGCTCGACCTTTCGGTCTCCGTGCTCCGAGGCCATATCTGCATATGCTAGGCTCGTCAAGTTTAACCTGAGTATTCCGCGTGTGCAAAACTGGATTGCACCCGTTGTAGATGGACGTAGAGCTTATCACACCCGATCATCACGTGGTGTCTGGGCACGACGAACTTTGGCAACGGTGCATACTCAGGGAGAACACTTCTTGATAATTAGTGAGAGATCATCTTAAAATGCTACCGTCAATCAAAGCAAGAATAAGATGTAGAACAGATAAACATCATATGTAATCAAGATATGTGACATGATATGGCCATGATCATCTTGCGCCTTTGATCTCCATCTCCAAAGTACTGTCATGATCTTTATCGTCACCGGCACGACACCATGATCTTCATCATCTTGATCTATATCAATGTGTCGTCACATGGTCGTCTCGCCAACTATTGCTCTTGCAACTATTGCTATCGCATAGCGATAAAGTAAAGCAATTATTTGGCACTTGCATCTTATGCAACAAAGAGACAACCATAGGGCTTCTGCCAGTTGCCGATAACTTCAACAAAACATGATCATCTCATACAAAAACTTATATCTCATCACGTCTTGACCATATCACATCACAACATGCCCTGCAAAAACAAGTTAGACGTCCTCTACTTTGTTGTTGCAAGTTTTACGTGGCTGCTATGGGCTTAGCAAGAACCGTTCTTACCTACGCATCAAAACCACAATGATAGTTTGTCAAATAGACTCTGTTTTAACCTTCACAAGGACCGGGCGTAGCCACACTCAGTTCAACTAAAGTGAGAGAGACAGACACCCGCCAGCCACCTTTAAGCACAAGTGCTCGTAACGGTGAAACCAGTCTCGCGTAAGCGTACGCGTAATGACGGTCCGGGCCGCTTCATCTCACAATACCGCTGAACCAAAGTATGACATGCTGGTAGGCAGTATGACTTATATTGTTCACAACTCACTTGTGTTCTAGTCGTGCATATAACATCAACGCATAAAACCTTGGCTCGGATGCCACTGTTGGGGAACGTAGTAATTTCAAAAAAAATTCCTACGCACACGCAAGATCATGGTGATGGCATAGCAACGAGAGGGGAGAGTGTTCGTCCACGTACCCTCGTAGACCGTAAGCGGAAGCGTTAGCACAACGCGGTTGATGTAGTCGTACGTCTTCACGATCCGACCGATCCAAACACCGAACGTACGGGGCCTCCGAGTTCAGCACACGTTCAGCTCGATGACGATCTCCGGCCTCCGATCCAGCAGAGCTCCGGAGATGAGTTCTGTCAGCACGACGGCGTGGTGACGATGATGATGTTCTACCGGCGCAGGGCTTCGCCTAAACTCCGCGACGATATGACCGAGGTGGAATATGGTGGAAGGAGGCACCGCACACGGCTAAGGAACGATCCGTAGATCAACTTGTGTCTATGGGGTGCCCCCTGCCCCCGTATATAAAGGAGGGAGGGAGGAGGAGGCCGGCCCTAGGAGGGGTGCGCCATGGGGAGTCCTACTCCCACCGGGAGTAGGATTCCCCCTTTCCTAGTCCAGCTAGGGGTCCTTCCATGTAGTAGGAGTAGGAGACAAGGAAGGGGAAGAGAGAAGGGAAGGAAGGAGGGGGTGCGGCCCCTCCCCCTAGTCCAATTCGGACTAGGCCTTGGGGGGGCGCGCGGCCTGCCCTAGGCAGCCCCTCTCTCTTTCCCGCAGGGCCCAATAAGGCCCAATACTTCTCCCCGGCGAATTCCCGTAACTCTCCGGTACTCCGGAAAATACCCGAATCACTCGGAACCTTTCCGAACTCCGAATATAGTCGTCCAATATATCGATCTTCACGTCTCGACCATTTCGAGACTCCTCGTCATGTCCCCGATCTCATCCGGGACTCCGAACTCCTTCGGTACATCAAAACTCATAAACTCATAATATAACTGTCATCGAAACCTTAAGCGTGCGGACCCTACGGGTTCGAGAACTATGTAGACATGACCTAGAACTATTCTCGGTCAATAACCAATAGCGGGACCTGGATGCCCATATTGGCTCCTACATATTCTACGAAGATCTTTATCGGTCAAACCGCAACATACGTTGTTCCCTTTGTCATCGGTATGTTACTTGCCCGAGATTCGATCGTCGGTATCCAATACCTAGTTCAATCTCGTCACCGGCAAGTCTCTTTACTCGTTCTGTAATGCATCATCCCGTAACCAACTCATTGGTCACATTGCTTGCAAGGCTTATAATGATGTGCATTACCGAGAGGGCCCAGAGATACCTCTCCGACAATCGGAGTGACAAAACCTAATCTCGAAATACGCCAACTCAACATGTACCTTCGGAGACACCTGTAGTACTCCTTTATAATCACCCAGTTACGTTGTGACGTTTGGTAGTACCCAAAGTGTTCCTCCGGTAAACGGGAGTTGCATAATCTCATAGTTACAGGAACATGTATAAGTCATGAAGAAAGCAATAGCAACATACTAAACGATCAAGTGCTAAGCTAACGGAATGGGTCAAGTCAATCACATCATTCTCCTAATGATGTGATCTCGTTAATCAAATGACAACTCTTTTGTCCATGGCTAGGAAACATAACCATCTCTGATAAACGAGCTAGTCAAGTAGAGGCATACTAGTGACACTATGTTTGTCTATGTATTCACACATGTATTATGTTTCCGGTTAATACAATTCCAGCATGAATAATAAACATTTATCATGAAATAAGGAAATAAATAATAACTTTATTATTGCCTCTAGGGCATATTTCCTTCATTGAGCTCCGTTTCCGGCGAGATCCGCACGCTGTAGCAATGCCCATGTTGCATTGCACCTCCGCCGCCGGTGGGCAGCACAACACACGTTGCAATACAACTTCGGTCGCCGACGAGATTCTTTGGTCGCATCACCCCTTGTTGTAGTGTAGCGCAGTATCGCGAGTATTGCATAGCAGCACCGGCAACGCCGACGTGCTCTATGATACGTCGACGTGCTCTGTGATACATCTCCAACATATATGTAATTTTTTATTGTTTCATGCTATTGTATTATCAATCTTCGATGCTTTATATACAATTTTTGGGAACTAAACTATTAACCCAGTGCGTAGTGTGGATTGCTGTTTTCTACTTGTTTTTTGGTTTTCCAGAAAATCTGTACCAAATGGAGTCCAAACACTACGGAAATTTTTGACGGTTTTTTCTGGAAGAAAGAGACCCTAGAAGCTTCGGGAGGAGACCAGATGGCAAACGAGGAGACGATAAGGCAATAGGATGCACCATGTTACCTTGTGGGCCCCATGTGGCTCTGTCTGATCTAATTCCACTTCTATAAGTCCTAAAATATTAGGGAAACCCTAGAGAGACACTCGAAACAATTTTTCTGGCGACGCAAGCTTCTGTTCTTAAGCGATCCCATCTGGAGGCATTTTCCAGTACTCTGCTAGAGGGGGAATCGATCACGGAGGGTTTCTACATCAACCTTGCTGCCCTGCCGGTGATGTTTGTGTTGGGGAACGTAGTAATTTCAAAATTTTCCCACGCACACGCAAGATCATGGTGATGGTATAGCAACGAGAGGGGAGAGTGTTGTCCACGTACCCTCGTAGACCATAAGTGGAAGCGTTAGCACAACGCGGTTGATGTAGTCGTACGTCTTAACGATCCGACCGATCCAAGCACCGAACGTACAGCACCTCCGAGTTCAGCACACGTTCAGCTCGATGACGATCTTCGGGCTCCGATCCAGAAAAGCTCCGGAGATGAGTTCCGTCAGCACGACGGCGTGGTGACGATGATGATGTTCTACTGGCGCAGGGCTTCGCCTAAACTCCGCGACGATACGACCGAGGTGAAATATGGTGGAGGGGGCACCGCACACGGCTAAGGAACGATCCGTAGATCAACTTGTGTGTCTATGGGGTGCCCCCCTGCCCCCGTATATAAAGGAGCCAGGGGGGGAGGAGGCGGCCGGCCAAGGAGGGCGCGCCAAGGGGGGAGTCCTACTCCCACCGGGAGTAGGACTCCCTTCTTTCCTAGTTGGAGTAGGAGAAGGGGGGAAGGAGGAGGAAGAGGGGAAGGAAAGGGGGGGTGAGGGAGTCCTGGACTAGGGGTGTCCGGACAGCCGGACTATCATCGCCCGCCGGACTCCAAGACTACGAAGATACAAGATTGAAGACTCCGTCCCGTGTCCAGATGGGACTTTCCTTGGCGTGGAAGGCAAGCTTGGCGATACGGATATGTAGATCTCCTACCATTGTAACCGACTCTGTGTAACCCTAGCCTCCTCCGGTGTCTATATAAACCGGAGGGCTTTAGTCCGTAGGACACAACATACATTACAACAATCATACCATAGGCTAGCTTCTAGGGTTTAGCCTCCTTGATCTCGTGGTAGATCCACTCTTGTACTACCCATATCATCAATATTAATCAAGCAGGACGTAGGGTTTTACCTCCATCAAGAGGGCCCGAACCTGGGTAAAACATCGTGTCCCTCGTCTCCTGTTACCATCCGCCTAGACGCACAGTTCGGGACCCCCTACCCGAGATCCGCCGGTTTTGACACCGACATTGGTGCTTTCATTGAGAGTTCCTCTGTGTCGTCACCGGTAGGGCGGATGCCTCCACCCGTCTTCAAAGACGGTGTTTTCGCCGAAGGGGCCTTGGCCGCCGGCCAAACTATCCGGCTAGGTGGTTTTCTTATGACCGCCTGTCCGGCCGCCGCTTCGACAATGACTTCTCAAGTCATCAGAAGCAATCTTCGCGTCAGCCCGAAAGCTGCCGAACAGTTGGATCCAATAGAGCTCTCGTCTGTTAACGAGCTCTTGGATCGCATCGCCGCCCTGGGAGTCGCTACGGACTACAACCAGATTGGGCTTAAAACCGATCTGAGAGAGATTAACTCTCCCTAGGCCACCCACCACGTCGCAGTGGTAGAGGAGCAATACGGCAACTCTTTTCCTGTATTGAAAACTATTCATGTCCGGATTCCCAAACCCTCCACGCCGGATTTCCGCGGAGGGACGGACTTCGATCGAGCATCGAACTTAAAATCGTGCATCGCTCTAGACTCGCTGGATTGTGTCCAGCAAACCAAGCTTCCAAATTCGGAAACCCCTCGGCCTTTGAGCCCCAAGATGGGCAGGGATCCGGACTTTAGTCCACCCACCCGCCCAGACATATGCGATCTATCTCTAATACGGCAAGAGCCCGCTGAAACAGTACACCACTACTGGGCCAGATTCCTCCTGGTTATGGACAGGATAAAGGACTGTCGAGAGGAAAATGCAATCTCAATCTTCTGCAATAATTGCACGGACAAGGGAATATTGAACGCCATCGATCGTCGCAAAATTACACGTTTCGCCGATCTGGCGTCCATAGTGCGAAAGTACTGTGCGATGGAGAGTTTCCGGAAAACCGAAAATCAATTTTGCGATAATCCGGCCCCAGCCCCAGTCCACAACAAAAGGGCGCCTCACATTCAGGCCCCATATGCAAAAAAGAAAAAGCAAAAACCCAATAAGGGGCACGGAACCGTACTGGAGGGATGGCTCAATGGACCCTGTAAGCTTCATAGTACAGAGGGAGCCGTCCCAACACATAGCCTTCGAGCATGTTGGATATTACGGCAGGTGTCCAAAAGTGGCGAGGAGCTTCTAGCCCCAGAAAACCACTCCAACAATACCAGTACGGTATCAACAGTCTTCGAGACCTTCGCATCAAACAATATGCGAAAACGAACAATCCGCGGACTCGCCGAAGTCTACCAAGTAGCAACAGCAAATCCATGGAGTGACACAGCTATTACCTTCAACGCCAGCGACGAGCCTAAATTCCGAACAACCAGAGCGCCAGCTGCACTGGTACTTAGTCCCATAGTGGACGGCTTTCGTCTGACAAAAGTCCTCATGGATGGCGGTAGCGGACTAAACCTCATTTACGAGGAAACTCTGCGAAAAATGGAAATAGATTGGAGCCGTATTGAGCGAAGCAGCACAACCTTTAGAGGAATAATCCCAAGCCGGGAAGCGCGCTGCACCGGAAAAATCACACTCGATGTGGTGTTCGGCTCGCCGGACAATTACAGATCCGAAGAAGTCATGTTCCAAGTGGCCCCGTTCAGCAGCGGATATCACGCCATATTAGGACGAGAGGCATTCACAATTTTTCAAGCAGTACCTCACTACGGGCACATGAAGCTCAAAATTCCTGGGCCCAGCGGAATAATCACTCTCGTTAGTGATCCGGACATAGCACTCCGCGCCGAAAACAAGACAGCCGCACTAGCCCTCGAGGCACTATCCGAAGCCTTAGCGGCAGAAGAACTCACCGCCCTGCGCTCCACGGTGAACAGGGACGATGTGATACTCGATAAAAGATCCAAGTCCACCTCCTTCAAACCAGCAGACGAAATAACAAAATTCCAGGTCCACCCAATGGACCCAACAAAGACGGCCTCCATTGGGGCACAATTGAACCCCGAAGTAGAGGCCGCACTACGCGAATTCCTTCGGGAAAATTGGGACATTTTCGCCTGGCATCCTTCGGATATGCCTGGAATCCCACGCAGGTTGGCAGAACACAGCCTAAACATCCTAAAAGGATTCAAGCCAGTCAAACAGGCTCTTCGACAATTTTCCGAACCCAAAAGACAGGCAATGGGAGAAGAGCTAGCCAAACTATTGGAAGCCGGATTCATTAAAGATATCAAACATCCGGATTGGCTAGCAAATCTGGTAATGGTACCAAAGAAGGACAAATCCTGGCGCCTTTGTGTCGATTTTAAAGACCTCAATAAGGCCTGCCCAAAGGATCCCTTCCCACTCCCCCGCATCGACCAAATTATCGATGCTACCACAGGGCACGATTCATTGTGTTTCCTCGACGCATACTCTGGCTACCATCAAATCAAGATGGCAGAAGCAGACCAAGCCGCCACGGCATTCATCACCCCTTACGGACCATTCTGCTTCAACACGATGCCCTTCGGACTTAAAAACGCCGGCGCAACATATCAGCGCATGATTCAAACATGTCTGGCTACCCAGATCGGCAAAACAGTCGAGGCGTACGTAGACGACGTAGTCGTCAAAACAAAACACGTCGAAACTCTAGTAGACGATTTGAGGCTCACGTTCGACAACCTCAGAGCATACGACATCAAGTTGAATCCGGAAAAATGCGTTTTCGGCGTACCAGCCGGAAAGCTGCTGGGCTTCATCGTGTCCGGTAGAGGAATCGAAGCAAACCCGGCTAAAATCCGAGCTCTGTCACAGTTGGACATTCCAAAAGACCTCAAACAAATACAAAAATTAACAGGATGCGTGGCAGCTCTAAGCCGCTTTATCTCCCGTCTAGGAGAAAAGGCGTTGCCCCTTTATCGCCTCCTCAGGCGCACCGAACACTTTGAGTGGACGGATGCTGCCACTGCCGGACTCAAAGAAATAAAGGCCATATTGGCAACCAATCCGGTCCTGGCCGCGCCCAATCTGGGCGAACCAATGTTGTTATACATCGCGGCAACACATCAAGTTGTAAGCGCAGTACTCGTCGTCGAACGAGAGACAGAAGGGCATAAATTCCCTCTTCAAAAACCAGTGTATTATGTATCCACTGTGTTAACCCCCTGCAAATCCCATTACCCGCACTATCAGAAGATAGCATATGCGGTGTTCATGGCGTCTCGGAAGCTCTGACACTACTTTCAAGAGTGTTCGATAACAGTGGCCTCCGAAGTACCACTCAATGACATTATAAATAACCGCGACGCAACGGGAAGGATTGCAAAATGGGCCATCGAGCTCTTACCATTCGATATAACTTAAAAACCTCGGCGAGCTATAAAGTCCCAAGTCTTGGCTGACTTCGTCGCCGAATGGACCGAAGCCGAGCTCCCTAAAGAGTACGGCGCATACTCCAATTGGGTTATGCATTTTGACGGCTCTAAAATGTTGGCCGGACTGGGGCCTGGCGTCGTATTGACGTCCCCAACAGGGGACACAGTCCAGTACATACTTCAAATAATGTACACCGACTCCAACAATGCAGCCGAATACGAGGCCCTGTTACATGGTCTCCGGATGGCAGTTTCCATGGGCATTCAACGCCTAGAGGTGCGCGGGGATTCAAACCTTGTAATATCCCAAATAAATGGAGACTTTGACGCCAAGGATTCGAAAATGGCAGCATATCGCAACGCTGTCTTAAAAATGTCAGCTCGGTTTGAAGGACTCGAATTCCATCACATAGCCCGAGATAATAACCAAGCGGCCGACGTACTAGCACGCATCGGGGCAAAACGTGATGCTGTCCCTCCAAACATCTTCCTGGAACGGCTCTTCAATCCATCCGTACTGTGGGAAGAGGAGCCCGGTAGTGACAAACCGGAAAAAACCGCACCAATCGGTGATTCAGCAGATGACATAACACCTTCAGCCCACGTCATAATGGCAGTAATCGCCGCGTGGACAGAACCTTTCCTAGCCTACTTACTTAGGCAGGAACTTCCCGAAGACCAAAACGAGGCCCGCTGCATAGTCCGGCGATCGAAAGCCTACAAGGTCCATGAGGGAGAACTTTATAAGAAAAGTACAACCGGAGTCCTTCAAAGGTGTATCTCCGAAGAGGAAGGGCGAAACCTCCTGGCTGAAATTCATGCCGGACTAGGCGGACACCACGCAGCAGCCCGGGCCCTTGTAGGAAAGGCATTCCGTACAGGATTTTATTAGCCGACGGCCCGGGCAGACGTGCAGGACTTAGTCCAGTGATGCGTTGGTTTTCAGCTCTTTGCTAATCAGAGCCATATGCCGCCCACCGCCCTCAAAACCATACCCATTACCTGGCCATTCACGGTCTGGGGGCTTGATATGGTTGGACCCCTTAAAGGGGGAACCCACAAGCAAAGGTACCTATTGGTCATGGTGGATAAATTCACCAAATGGATAGAGGCCAAACCGGTCAAAACGGCAGAGTCCGGACCAGTGATAGACTTTATATCAGGGGTAGTACACCATTACGGAGTCCCCCACAGCATCATCACCGACAATGGCACGAACTTCACAGCCGACGAGGTTAAGTCATGGTGCAAAAATATGGGCATCAAGCTTGACTACGCTTCAGTTTATCACCCTCAAACCAACGGTCAAGTGGAACGAGCAAATGGTCTAATAATGAGCGGCATTAAACCCAGACTAGTGAGGTCACTTACTAAATCCGACACACAATGGGTCGAGGAGCTCGACTCCGTACTCTGGGGGCTGCGGACAACGCCTAACCGTACTACCGGATTCACACCATTTTTTATGGTCTACGGCGCAGAGGCAGTCCTGCCCTGCGACATTATCCATGACTCACCTCGAGTGCGCATGTATGAAGAAAGAGAGGCCGAGCTTGATCGGCAGGACAGCTTGGACACATTGGAGGAAGAACGTGACATCGCGAAGGCTCGTTCCGCATTCTATCAGCAGCAGGCCCGAAGATATCAAAGCAGAGAAGTACGGGCCAAGACTTACAATGTTGGTGAACTAGTTCTACGCCTGCCGGACAAGAAAAAGGACAAGCTCAAGCCCAAATGGGAGGGCCCCTTCATTATCGATCAAGTCTTGACCGGCGGAGCATACCGTCTAAGAAATGCATCGGATAACCGACTCAAGCCGAACCCATGGAACGCAGCCCGCCTCCGACGATTCTACGCCTAGAGCCGGACTAAGAGTTCGTCCCCTTCCCCCATCCAAACTTTTACACTTCGGCTGTCTTTTGTTTCTCTTTTCATGCCTTTTTATTCAAAAGCCCTTGCGGGCCTATTTTCGCATTTTTCGCATACGCATGATGTGCCATCCGCACTCATTATTCCTGGGGGCTTCTTTTACAGAAGCTCAATTATACGGGTTTCATCCCAGCACATGTGTCAAGCTTCCACATGTACCTTTTACTCGCCATTATATGCATCGATATGACTTAAGTTTTGGCCAAGCTGGGTTGCCTGGCTCCTGTGCTTACCCCTACGTTCCCGATTGTTCGGCTAGGAGGTAAAGGGAGCACCTCTGCGATTGTTACTGTCGGGTCAGCCGGATGTGTACCTCAGACTGGGTGAAGCCGAAAGCTAGTGTTCTTAAGGGAATATTCGGTCGGTGACTTAAAAGATGACTTTTTACCTATTTATCTATCTGCCCCCAGATGTTTTACTGCTTTCTTTGCAGTTCGGACATGCACTTTAGGGCATGCCTCCCAGGGAAAGGAACCCTTAACGGAACTATTCTCCCTGGAAGATGTTTCTTACTAACCATGTAATATAACATAACTAGTTGGGCACTTGTCTGATAAAGCACTAATGACCCCTACGCCTGGTCTCCATGCATACCACGGTTGTTTCTTAACCAAAAAGGTATTCGGACACACTCCGGACTCTAGGGTCCCGAGGTTGAAGCGAAAAGGTCGGCAAAGACAAACGATCTACAATCCGGCTAGAAGGCATTTCACATGTCACTTTAAAGGAAAACATACATTATCAAATTTACTGATTGTATTCCTCCTCAATCCCATCTAACAGGCTGTCTAATTTACAGTCCCGTTGGGAAAATTTAGCAGCCAACTCTACTTGGCTGTATACTAAACTCACAGGGATCTCCTTCCCATCGGGCCCCACCGGTCCAACCTCGGCCATGTGGTTGGGATCCGCCTTCTTGTAACGCGTCTTCACCATGGCCCAAGCCTCCCTGGCACCTTGACGGCAAGCCGAAATCTTCCACAAACGGAAGTGCTACCGCACTCCCTGAAGCTTCTCTGAAAGCTCCCCAAGGCCCTCGGGTAGGGAGAGGGCTGGCCATAAAGCCTGGACGACGCCGCTCATTGCCTGCCGAACTCGTTCGAGCAGTTGCAACAGCTCGGGAAGTTGATCACCCGTTGATATGGGCATCTCCTCAGCCGGGCGACCTGTGAGTATACCTACAAGACATACTATGTCAATTTGCTTCTTTGCCGAACTCTTCTTTTAAAAGGAGTCCGCTCAAGCACTTACTATAAATGCCGCGACGAAGCCGCTGATTCTCCTTAACGGAGCCGGACAGCTCGGCTCGAGCGCCTTTCAGCTCTTCTCTGAGCTTGGCGTTGGCATCCTGGAGCTTGTTCCTCTCTTGCTGCACCCTATTCAGCACACTCTCGCCAGCCTTTAGCTGGCGCATCAATGCTTGCCTGTCCGGATCTTGTCCAGCGACACCTGCAATGTCATTATTAGACTCGCGCGCACACCGCACAGCGCTTATATTTATTAATAAAAATGTGTTACCAGGAGGGGTCTCTGCGTCTCCTCCTGCGACAGCAAGTGCGGCCTCAAGTCGGGCCTTGCAATCTTGCAGCTCCCGAGACAGCTGGGCATTCTTCTCGGTAAGAGCCTGCGTTTTCAAATGATCCTTAAATCAGTTAACATAACTACTTTAAGTCTCGGGGGCTACTGGTATATATAACCATTAAAATTCCTTTACCCGCATGTCTTTCACATACTGCTCCACGGCTCTGGTAAAACCATCTTGAGCGGCACGGAGATGCGCGTCCCCCGCGTTAAAGGCGTCTAATGCCTCAGGGGAGAAGCATGCTTCACGAAATACTGTCCGGCGGCGCCTATGGTTCATGGCGCTCTCCACCTCAGACTTGGTGGCGGACAGTCTGTCGGTATCCTCCGTTGGAGAAGGATCCGGCCCGCGTCTTGCGCTTGCCTCCCCCTCCAGGCCGGGCGCTGGAGCCTGGCCGGTGCGGTTTGGATCAGCAACTTCCGTGCCCGCAGTCTGGCGAGCGTTTTTTCTCCTATAAAGATCATGAGCACTCAGACGCTTCCTAGGAACGTCGCTCTGAAAATTCAAATACGAGCTATACCTTTGCGGCGACGTTTCTGTCCGCACCGCGCTCCTTTTCCGCCTGCTGGTCCGGACTGACCTCTGTAGGTCAGCCGCCGCGGGCTCGGCTTCCCGCCGTGAAGGCGCTTCCTGCAAAATACCATCGTTCGCGAAGGTTAGAAATGGGCAGGGAAGAGATAATGGTGTCCGGACTTCGGTCGCGGTCACCTGGGAAGCCGGACATAGTCCGGGGTAGTCCGCCGTAATGGCGACCAAAGCATTGTCTATGCTGAGCTGGTGAAACACCCCGTCGATCAGCTCCACCTCGATGTCCGGATCCTCTTTGGAGGCTGGATCTAGGGATCTTTCCGGATCCTCGGGTTGCGGAGCAGGACTTGCTATGTCCTCCACAGTCCGGCGTAGATCCTGCGCCGAAGACATAATGTAAGAAGCCTAAACTTCGAAAGCATGGGTTGAGCCCTTAAAGGTGTTCGCTTGCCCATCCTCTAGGGTTGTTCATGGAAAACCCATTCGAAGGGTTCGTTCGAAGGAAGTCCTCCTTCTCCCCCTTGTACAGACTGGACAGGACCTTCACCAGGTCCTCGGTCGAATCCGGCCCTTTGCGGCCATGACGGGTAGCATCATCTTCCCCGTTGAAATCCCACATAGGGTGGCCTCTGTATTGCAGTGGCTGTACCCCCCGCATGACGCATATCGCCATGACTCCAATCATGGTCAACCCAGAATGGGCCAGCAATCTTATTCGGCCCATCAAGTAATGGACGCTCTTGTCTTCCTCCAAACGGGGGCTCCGTGGGCGCCAGCTGAGGCGTTTCTTCAGAGGAGCAGTACTAAACTCCGGGAGGCCAATCCGGATTGGGTCCGGCAGCGGGGCGTCTCCTATGTAAAACCACTCTGAAGGCCAGTCTTCGGACGCCTTCTTGGGGGTACCGGATGGGTATCCGGTCCCGGCGATGCGCCAAATTTCGGCGCCGCCCACTTGATATATGGACCCCTCGTGAGAACGGGGTACGAGGCAGAACAGCCTCTTCCACAATGCAAAATGGGGCTCGATGCCCAGGAACAGCTCGCAAAGAGCTGCATATCCCGCGATATGCAGGACAGAGGCGGGTGTGAGGTGGTGAAGCTGGAGTCCATAGAACTCCAGGAGCCCGCGGAGGAACGGATGTATTGGGAATCCAAGTCCCCTTATCAGATAGGGGACGAAGCATACTCGCTCCCCCTTATTGGGGCTTGGGGTAGCCTCCGCTTGCCTCCCACCTTGATAAGTGACCAGCCCGGCTCGAACCGGGACCATGAAGGCTGGAGGGAGATATCCCCCCGCTTGGAGCTTTACAAGCTCGTTGTGCGGAACAGAGCACCTCCTCCAATCCCCTGGCGGTGGGCTGGGAGCGCGAGAAGAAGAGCCGCGTCGACGGTCCATGATGGAATGGATTTTTAGGTCAAAGGCGCTCCGATGAAGTATTCGCGGGAGGAAGATGGTGTGGTTTGGATCTGGATTTTTGCCTCTTTTGTAGGCGGACGACTCGCACAACTAGGGGGTGAAACATAAAAGACACCCTGGCTTTTCGCATTCGTGCGATGCGTGGAAAAGGATCATTATTTGGCGTAGAAGCCGAGGAACACAGTATTTAAGATGAAGCCGGACACTGTTCGGCAGGTACATGGAATTTGAAGGAAGAACCCGCCTTGCAACGCCGAAGACTATAAACGCGCTGGACTTATCGTTATTGAAGCCTGGTTCGGGGGCTACTGAGGGAGTCCTAGACTAGAGGGTCTCCGGACAGCCGGACTATCATCGTCCACCGGACTCCAAGACTACGAAGATACAAGATTGAAGACTCCGTCCCGTGTCCGGATGGGACTTTCCTTGGCGTGGAAGGCAAGCTTGGCGATATGGATATGTAGATCTCCTACCGTTGTAACCTACTCTGTGTAACCCTAGCCTCCTCCGGTGTCTATATAAACCGGAGGGCTTTAGTCCGTAGGACACAACATACATTACAACAATCATACCATAGGCTAGCTTCTAGGGTTTAGCCTCCTTGATCTCGTGGTAGATCCACTCTTGTACTACCCATATCATCAATATTAATCAAGCAGGACGTAGGGTTTTACCTCCATCAAGAGGGCCCGAACCTGGGTAAAACATCGTGTCCCTCGCCTCCTGTTACCATCCGCCTAGACGCACAGTTCGGGACCCCTACCCGAGATCCGCCGGTTTTGACACCGACAGGGGGCGCCGCCCCCCTTCCCTTGTCCTATTTGGACTAGGAAGGGGAGGGGCGCGCGGCCCCCTCCTGCCTCCTTCCCTCTTCTCTCTCGAGGCCCATGTAGGCCCAATAACCCCCCGGGGGGTTCCGGTAACCTCCCGGTACTCCGGTAAAATGCCGATTTCACCCGGAACGATTCCGATGTCCAAATATAGGCTTCCAATATATCGATCTTTATGTATCGACCATTTCGAGACTCCTCGTCATGTCCGTGATCACATCCGGGACTCCGAACAAACTTCGGTACATCAAAACTTATAAACTCATAATAAAACTGTCATCGTAACGTTAAGCGTGCGGACCCTACGGGTTCGAGAACTATGTAGACATGACCTAGAACTATTCTCGGTCAATAACCAATAGCGGAACCTGGATGCCCATATTGGTTCCTACATATTCTACGAAGATCTTTATCGGTCAAACCGCATAACAACATACGTTGTTCCCTTTGTCATCGGTATGTTACTTGCCCGAGATTTGATCGTCGGTATCCAATACCTAGTTCAATCTCGTTACCGGCAAGTCTCTTTACTCGTTACGTAATGCATCATCCCGTAACCAACTCATTGGTCACATTGCTTGCAAGGCTTATAGTGATGTGCATTACCGAGAGGGCCCAGAGATACCTCTCCGACACTCGGAGTGACAAAACCTAGTTTCGAAATACGCCAACTCAACATGTACCTTCGGAGACACCTGTAGTACTCCTTTATAATCACCCAGTTACGTTGTGACATTTGGTAGTACCCAAAGTGTTCCTCCGGTAAACGGGAGTTGCATAATTCTCATAGTTACAGGAACATGTATAAGTCATGAAGAAAGCAATAGCAATATACTAAACGATCAAGTGCTAGGCTAACAGAATGGGTCATGTCAATCACATTATTCTTCTAATGATGTGATCCCATTAATCAAATGACAACACATGTCTATGGTTAGGAAACATAACCATCTTTGATTAATGAGCTAGTCAAGTAGAGGCATACTAGTGACTATATGTTTGTCTATGTATTCACACATGTATCATGTTTCTGGTTAATACAATTCTAGCATGAATAATAAACATTTATCATGATATGAGGAAATAAATAATAACTTTATTATTGCCTCTAGGGCATATTTCCTTCAGTCTCCCACTTGCACTAGAGTCAATAATCTAGATTACATAGTAATGATTCTAACACCCATGGAGTCTTGGTGCTGATCATGTTTTGCTTGTGAGAGAGGCTTAGTCAACGGGTCTGCAACATTCAGATCCGTATGTATCTTGCAAATCTCTATGTCTCCCACTTGGACTTGGTCCCAAATGGAATTCAAGCGTCTCTTGATGTGCTTGGTCCTCTTGTGAAATCTGGATTCCTTTGCCAAGGCAATTGCACCAGTATTGTCACAGAAGATCTTCATTGGTCCCGATGCACTAGGTATGACACCTAGATCGGAAATGAACTCCTTCATCCAGACTCCTTCATTTGCTGCTTCAGAAGCAGCTATGTACTCCGCTTCACATGTAGATCCCGCCACGACGCTTTGTTTAGAACTGCACCAACTTACAGCTCCACCATTTAATAAAAACACGTATCCGGTTTGCAATTTAGAATCATCCGGATCAGTGTCAAAGCTTGCATCGACGTAACCATTTACGACTAGCTCTTTGTCACCTCCATATACGAGAAACATATCCTTAGTCCTTTTCAGGTATTTCAGGATGTTCTTGACCGCTGTCCAGTGATCCACTCCTGGATTACTTTGGTACCTTCCTGCCAAGCTTATTGCTAAGCATACGTCAGGTCTGGTACACAGCATTGCATACATGATAGAGCCTATGGCTGAAGCATAGGGAACATCTTTCATTTTCTCTCTATCTTCTGCTGTGGTCGGGCATTGAGTTTGATTCAACTTCACACCTTGTAGCACGGGCAAGAACCCTTTCTTTGCCTGATCCATTTTGAACTTTTTCAAAATTTTGTCAAGGTATGTGCTTTGTGAAAGTCCTATTAAGCGTCTTGATCTATCTCTATAGATCTTGATGCCCAATATGTAAGCAGCTTCACCGAGGTCTTTCATTGAAAAACTTTTATTCAAGTATCCCTTTATGCTATCCAGAAATTCTATATCATTTCCAATTAATAGTATGTCATCTACATATAATATCAGAAATGCTACAGAGCTCCCACTCACTTTCTTGTAAATACAGGCTTCTCCAAAAGTCTGTATAAAACCATATGCTTTGATCACACTATCAAAACATTTATTCCAACTCCGAGATGCTTGCACCAGTCCATAAATGGATCGCTGGAGCTTGCACACTTTGTTAGCACCTTTTGGATCAACAAAACCTTCTGGCTGCATCATATACAACTCTTCTTCCAGAAATCCATTCAAGAATGCAGTTTTGACATCCATTTGCCAAATTTCATAATCATGAAATGCAGCAATAGCTAACATGATTCAGACAGACTTAAGCATCGCTACGGGTGAGAAAGTCTCATCGTAGTCAACCCCTTGAACTTGTCGAAAACCTTTCGTAACAAGTCGAGCTTTATAGACAGTTACATTACCATCAGCGTCAGTCTTCTTCTTAAAGATCCATTTATTCTCAATGGCTTGCCGATCATCGGGCAAGTCGACCAAAGTCCATACTTTGTTTTCATACATGGACCCCATCTCAGATTTCATGGCCTCTAGCCATTTTGCGGAATCTGGGCTCATTATCGCTTCCTCATAGTTCGTAGGTTCATCATGGTCAAGTAACATAACTTCCAGAATAGGATTACCGTACCACTCTGGTGCGGATCTTACTCTGGTAGACCTACGAGGTTCAGTAGAAACTTGATCTGAAGTTTCATGATCAATATCATTAGCTTCCTCACTGATTGGTGTAGTTGTCACAGGAACCGGTTCTTGTGATGAACTACTTTCCAATAAGGGAGTAGATACAGTTATCTCATCAAGTTCTACTTTCCTCCCACTCACTTCTTTCGAGAGAAACTCCTTCTCTAGAAAGGATCCGATTTTAGCAACGAAAATCTTGCCTTCAGATCTGTGATAGAAGGTGTACCCAATAGTTTCTTTTGGGTATCCTATGAAGACACATTTCTCCGATTTGGGTTCGAGCTTATCTGGTTGAAGTTTCTTCACATAAGCATCACAGCCCCAAACTTTAAGAAACGACAACTTTGGTTTCTTGCCAAACCACAGTTCATAAGGTGTCGTCTCAACGGATTTTGATGGTGCCCTATTTAACGTGAATGCGGCCGTCTCTGAAGCATAACCCCAAAACGATAGCGGTAAATCAGTAAGAGACATCCTAGATCGCACCATATCCAGTAAAGTATGATTACGATGTCAGGACACACCATTTCGTTGTGGTGTTCCGGTTGGCATGAGTTGCGAAACTATTCCACATTGTTTCAAGTGTAGACCAAACTCGTAACTCAAATATTCTCCTCCACGATCAGATCGTAGAAACTTTATTTTCTTGTTACGATGATTTTCCACTTCACTCTGAAACTCTTTGTGTTGGGGAACGTAGTAATTTCAAAAAAATTCCTATGCACACGCAAGATCATGGTGATGCATAGCAACGAGAGGGGAGAGTGTTGTCTACGTACCCTCGTGGACCTGAAGCGGAAGCGTTGACGCAACATAGAGGAAGTAGTCGTACGTCATCCCGGTCCAACCGATCCAAGCACCGTTACTCCGGCACCTCCGAGTTCTTGACACACGTACAGCTCGATGGCGCACCCCGGGCTCCGATCCAGCAAAGCTTCGGGGAGGAGTTCCGTCAGCACGACGGCGTGGTGATGATCTTGATGTCAACCGTCGCAGGGCTTCGCCTAAGCACCGCTATAATATGACCGAGGTGTAATATCGTAGAGGGGGGCACCGCACACGACTAAGGAACGATCACGAAGATCAACTTGTGTGTCTATGGGGTGCCCCCTGCCCCCGTATATAAAGGAGTGGAGGAGGGGACGGCCGGCCCTCTCTATGGCGCGCCCTAGGGGAGTCCTACTCCCACCTGGAGTAGGATTCTCCCTTTCCTAGTCCAACTAGGAGTCCTTCCAAGTAGTAGGAGTAGGAGACAAGAAAGGGGAAGAGGGAAGAGAAGGAAGGAGGGGGCTCCGCCCTTCCCCCTAGTCCAATTCGGACTAGTCAATGGGGGGGCGCGCAGCCTGCCTCTCCCTCTCCCCTAAAGCCCAAAAAGGCCCATATACTTCTTCCCCCGTATTCCCGTAACTCCCCGGTACTCCGAAAAATACCCGAATCACTCGGAACCTTTCCGATGTCCGAATATAGTCGTCCAATATATCGATCTTTATGTCTCGACCATTTTGAGACTCCTCGTCATGTCCCCGATCTCATCCGGGACTCCGAACTCCTTTGGTACATCAAAACTCATAAACTCATAATATAACTGTCATTGAAACCTTAAGCGTGCGGACCCTACGGTTCGAGAACAATTTAGACATGACCGAGACACGTCTCCGGTCAATAACCAATAGCGGAACCTGGATGCTCATATTGGTTCCTACATATTCTACGAAGATCTTTATCGGTCAGACCGCATAACAACATACGTTGTTCCCTTTGTCATCGGTATGTTACTTGCCCGAGATTCGATCGTCGGTATCCAATACCTAGTTCAGTCTAGTTACCGGCAAGTCTTTTTACTCGTTCCGTAATACATCATCTCGCAACTAACTCATTAGTTGCATTGCTTGCAAGGCTTATGTGATGTGCATTACCGAGAGGGCCCAGAGATACCTCTCCAACATTCGGAGTGACAAATCCTAATCTCGAAATACGCCAACCCAACAAGTACCTTCGGAGACACCTGTAGAGCACATTTATAATCACCCAGTTACGTTGTGACGTCTGGTAGCACACAAAGTGTTCCTCCGGTAAACGGGAGTTGCATAATCTCATAGTCATAGGAACTTGTATAAGTCATGAAGAAAGCAATAGCAACATACTAAACGATCGGGTGCTAAGCTAACTGAATGGGTCATGTCAATCACATCATTCTCCTAATGATGTGATCACGTTAATCAAATGACAACTCATGTCTATGGCTAGGAAACATAACCATCTTTGATTAACGAGCTAGTCAAGTAGAGGCATACTAGTGACACTCTGTTTGTCTATGTATTCACACATGTATCATGTTTCCGATTAATACAATTCTAGCATGAATAATAAACAATTATCATGAAATAAGGAAATAAATAATAACTTTATTATTGCCTCTAGGGCATATTTCCTTCAGTCTCCCACTTGCACTAGAGTCAATAATCTAGATCACATCACCATGTGATTAACATCGATAGTTCACATCATCATGTGATTAATATCCATAGTTCACATCGCCATGTGACCAACACCCAAAGGGTTTACTAGATTCAGTAATCTAGTTCACATCGCTATGTGATTAACACCCAAAGAGTACTAAGGTGTGATCATGTTTTGCTTGTGAGAGAATCTTAGTCAACTGGTCTTTCACATTCAGATCCATTATGTATTTTGCAATTTTCTATGTCTACAATGCTCTGCACGGAGCTACTCTAGCTAATTGCTCCCACTTTCAATATGTATCCAGATTGAGACTTTAGAGTCATCTGGATCAGTGCCAAAACTTGTATCGACGTAACCCTTTACGATGAACCTTTTATCACCTCCATAATCGAGAAACATCTCCTTATTCCACTAAGGATAATTTTGACCGCTGACCAGTGATCTACTCCTAGATCACTATTGTACTCCCTTGCCAAACTCAGTGTAGGGTATACAATAGATCTGGTACACAGCATGGCATAGTTTATAGAACCTATGGCCAAGGCATAGGGAATGACTTTCATTCTCTTTCTATCTTCTGCCATGGTCAGGTTTTGAGTCTTACTCAATTTCACACCTTGTAACACAGGCAAGAACTCTTTCTTTGACTGTTCCATTTTGAACTACTTCAAAATCTTGTCAAGGTATGTACTCATTGAAAAAACTTAACAAGCGTCTTGATCTATCTCTATAGATCTTGATGCTCAATATGTAAGCAGCTTCATCGAGGTCTTTCTTTGAAAAACTCCTTTCAAACACTCCTTTATGCTTTGCAGAATAATTCTACATTATTTCTGATCTACAATATGTCATTCACATATACTTATCAGAAATGTTGTACTGCTCCCACTCACTTTCTAGTAAATACAGGCTTCACCGCAAGTCTGTATAAAACTATATGCTTTGATCAACTTATCAAAGCGTATATTCCAACTCCGAGATGCTTGCACCAGTCCATAGATGGATCGCTGGAGCTTGCGTATTTTGTCAGCACCTTTAGGATTGACAAAATCTTCTGGTTGCATCATATAGAACTCTTCTTTAAATCCATTAAGGAATGTAGTTTTGTTTATCCATTTGCCAGATTTCATAAAAATGCGGCAATTGCTAACATGATTTGGACAGACTTAAGCATCGCTACGAGTGAGAAAATTTCATCATAGTCAACACCTTGAACTTTGTCAAAAACCTTTTTCGACAAGTCTAGCTTTGTAGATAGTAACACTACTATCAACGTCTGTCTTCCTCTTGAAGATCCATTTATTTTCTATGGTTTGCCGATCATCTGGCAAATCCATCAAAGTCCATACTTTGTTCTCATACATGGATCATATCTCAGATTTCATGGCCTCAAGCCATTTCGCGGAATCTGGGCTCATCATCGCTTCCTCATAGTCCGTAGGTTCATCATGGTCTAGTAACATGACTTCCAGAATAGGATTACCATACCACTCTTGTGTGGATCTTACTCTGGTTGATCTACGAAGTTCAGTAACAACTTGATCTGAAGTTTCATGATCATCATCATTAACTTCCTCACTAATTGGTGTAGGTGTCACAGGAACCGATTTCTGTGATGAACTACTTTCCAATAAGGGAGCTGGTACTGTTACCTCATCAAGTTCTACTTTCCTCCCACTCACTTCTTTCGAGAGAAACTCCTTCTCTAGAAAGGATCCATTTTTAGCAACGAATGTCTTGCCTTCGGATCTGTGATAGAAGGTGTACCCAACAGTCTCCTTTGGGTATCCTATGAAGACATATTTCTCCGATTTGGGTTTGAGCTTATCAGGATGAAACTTTTTCATATAAGCATCACAACCTCAAACTTTAAGAAACGACAACTTTGGTTTCTTGCCAAACCACAGTTCAGATTGTGTCGTCTCAATGGACTTAGATGGTGCCCTTTTTAACGTGAATGCAGCTGTCTTTAATGCATAACCCCAAAATGATAGCGGTAAATCAGTAAGAGACATCATAGATCGCACCATATCTAGTAAAGTATGATTACGACGTTTGGACACACCATAACGTTGTGGTGTTCCAGGTGGCGTGAGCTGTGAAACTATTCCACATTGTTTTAATTGAAGACCAAACTCGTAACTCAAATATTCGTCTCCGCGATCAGATAGTAGAAATTTTATTTTCTTGTTACGATGATTTTTCCACTTCACTCTGAAATTCTTTGAACCTTTCAACTATTTCAGACTTATGTTTCATCAAGTAGATATACCCATATCTGCTCAAATCATCTTGTGAAGGTCAGAAAATAACGATACTTGCCACGAGCCTTAACACTCATCGGATCGCATACATCAGTATGTATTATTTCCAATAAGTCAGTTGCTCGCTCCACTGTTCCGGAGAACGGAGTCTTAGTCATCTTACCCATGAGGCATGGTTCGCAAGCATCAAGTGATTCATAATCAAGTGATTCCAAAATCCCATCAGCATGGAGTTTCTTCATGCGCTTTACACTAATATGACCTAAACGGCAGTGCCACAAATAAGTTGCACTATCATTATTAACTTTGCATCTTTTGGTTTCAATGTTATGAATATGTGTATCACTACGATCGAGATCCAATGAACCATTTTCATTGGGTGTGTAACCATATAAGGTTTTATTCATGTAAACAGAACAACAGTTTATTCTCTTACTTAAATGAATAACCGTATTGCAATAAACACGATCAAATCATATTCATGCTCAACGCAAACACCAAATAACATTTATTTAGGTTCAACACTAATCCCGAAAGTATAGGGAATGTGCGATGATGATCATATTAATCTTGAAACTACTTTCAACACACATCGTCACTTCACCCTTAACTAGTTTATGTTTATTCTGCAACTCCCGTTTCGAGTACTACTCTTAGCAACTGAACCAGTACCAAATACCGAGGGGTTGCTATAAACACTAGTAAAGTACACATCAATAACATGTATATCAAATATACCTTTGTTCACTTTGCCATCCTTCTTATCCGCCAAATACTTGGGGTAGTTCTGCTTCCAGTGACCAGTCCCTTTGCAGTAGAAGCACTTAGTCTCAGGCTTAGGTCCAAACTTGGGCTTCTTCACTTGAGCAGCAACTTGCTTGTCGTTCTTCTTGAAGTTCCCTTCTATCCCTTTGCCCTTTTCTTGAAACTAGTGGTCCTGTTAACCATCAACACTTGATATTCTTTCTTGATTTCTACCTTCATCGATTTCATCATCATGAAAAACTCGGGAATCATTTTCATCATCCCTTGCATACTATAATTCATCACGAAGTTCTACTAAATTGGTGATGGTGACTAGAGAATTCTGTCAATCACTATCTTATCTGGAAGATTAACTCCCACTTGATTCAAGCGATTGTAGTACCCAGACAATCTGAGCACATGCTCACTAGTTGAGCGATTCTCCTCCATCTTTTAGCTATAGAACTTGTTGGAGACTTCATATCTCTCAACTCGGGTATTTGCTTGAAATATTAACTTGAACTCCTGGAACATCTCATATGGTCCATGACGTTCAAAACGTCTTTGAAGTCCCGATTCTAAGCCGTTAAGCATGGTGCACTAAACTATCAAGTAGTCATCATATTGAGCTAGCCAAACGTTCATAACGTCTGCATCTGCTCCTGCAATAGGTCTGTCACCTAGCGGTGCATTAAGGACATAATTCTTCTGTGCAGCAATGAGTATAAACCTCCGATCACGGATCCAATCCGCATCATTACTACTAACATTTTTCAACACAATTTTCTCTAGGAACATATCAAAAACAAACATATGAAAGCAACAACGCGAGCTATTGATCTACAACATAATTTGCAAAATACTACCAGGACTAAGTTCATGATAAATTAAAGTTCAATTAATCATATTACTTAAGAACTCCCACTTAGACAGACATCTCTCTAGTCATCTAAGTGATCACGTGATCCAAATCAACTAAACCATAACCGATCATCACGTGAGATGGAGTAGTTTTCAATGGTGAACATCACTATGTTGATCATATCTACTATATGATTCACGCTCGACCTTTCGGTCTCCGTGTTCCGAGGCCATATCTGCATATGCTAGGCTCGTCAAGTTTAACCTGAGTATTCCGCGTGTGCAAAACTGGCTTCCACCCGTTGTAGATGGACGTAGAGCTTATCACACCCGATCATCACGTGGTGTCTGGGCACGACGAACTTTGGCAACGGTGCATACTCAAGGAGAACACTTCTTGATAATTAGTGAGAGATCATCTTAAAATGCTACCGTCAATCAAAGCAAGAATAAGATGTATAATAGATAAACATCATATGCAATCAAAATATGTGACATGATATGGCCATGATCATCTTGCGCCTTTGATCTCCATCTCCAAAGTACTGTCATGATTCTATCGTCACCGGCACGACACCATGATCTTCATCATCTTGATCTATATCAATGTGTCATCACATGGATGTCTCACCAACTATTGCTCTTGCAACTATTGCTATCGTATAGCGATAAAGTAAAGCAATTATTTGGCACTTGCATCTTATGCAACAAAGAGACATCCATAGGGCTTCTACCAGTTGCCGATAACTTCAAGAAAACATGATCATCTCATACAACAACTTATATCTTATCACGTCTTGACCATATCACATCACAACATGCCCTGCAAAAACAAGTTAGACGTCCTCTACTTTGTTGTTGCAAATTTTACGTGGCTGTTACGGGCTGAGCAAGAACCGTTCTTACCTACGCATCAAAACCACAACGATAGTTCGTCAAGTTAGTGTTGTTTTAACCTTCGCAAGGACCGGGCATAGCCACACTCGGTTCAACTAAAGTTGGAGAAACTGACACCCGTCAGCCACCTGTGTGCAAAGCACGTCGGTAGAACCAGTCTCGCGTAAGCGTACCCGTAATGTCGGTCCGGGCCGCTTCATCCAACAATACCGCCGAACCAAAGTATGACATGCTGGTAAGCAGTATGACTTGTATCGCCCACAACTCACTTGTGTTCTACTCATGCATATAAAATCAACGCATAAAACCTGGCTTTGATGCCACTATTGGGGAACATAGTAATTTCAAAAAATTTCCTATGCACACGCAAGATCATGGTGATGCATAGCAACGAGAGGGGAGAGTGTTGTCTACGTACCCTCGTAGACCTGAAGCGGAAGCGTTGACGCAACATAGAGGAAGTAGTCGTACGTCTTCCCGGTCCAACCGATCCAAGCACCGTTACTCCCGCACCTCCGAGTTCTTGACACACGTACAGCTCGATGGCGCACCCTGGGCTCCGATCCAGCAAAGCTTCGGGGAGGAGTTCCGTTAGCACGACGGCGTGGTGACGATCTTGATGTTCAACCATCGCAGGGCTTCGCCTAAGCACCGCTACAATATGACCGAGGTGTAATATCGTGGAGGGGGGCACCGCACACTGCTAAGGAACGATCACGAAGATCAACTTGTGTGTCTATGGGGTGCCCCCTGCCCCCGTATATAAAGGAGTGGAGGAGGGGAGGGCCGGCCCTCTCTATGGCGCGCCCTAGGGGAGTCCTACTCCCACCGGGAGTAGGATTCCCCCTTTCCTAGTCCAACTAGGAGTCCTTCCAAGTAGTAGGAGTAGGAGACAAGGAAGGGGAAGAGGGAAGAGAAGGAAGGAGGGGGCGCCGCCCCTCCCCCTAGTCCAATTCGGACTAGTCAATGGGGGGGGGGGGGGGCGCAGCCTGCCTCTCCCTCTCCCCTAAAGCCCAAAAAGGCCCATATACTTCTTCCCCCGTATTCCCGTAACTCCCCGGTACTCCGAAAAATACCCGAATCACTCGGAACCTTTCCGATGTCCGAATATAGTCGTCCAATATATCGATCTTTACGTCTCGACCATTTCGAGACTCCTCGTCATGTCCCTGATCTCATCCGGGACTCCGAACTCCTTCGGTACATCAAAACTCATAAACTCATAATATAACTGTCATCGAAACCTTAAGCGTGCGGACCCTACGGTTCGAGAACAATGTAGACATGACCGAGACACGTCTCCGGTCAATAACCAATAGCGGAACCTGGATGCTCATATTGGTTCCTACATATTCTACGAAGATCTTTATCGGTCAGACCGCATAACAACATACGTTGTTCCCTTTGTCATCGGTATGTTACTTGCCCGAGATTCGATCGTCGGTATCCAATACCTAGTTCAATCTAGTTACCGGCAAGTCTCTTTACTCGTTCCGTAATACATCATCTCGCAACTAACTCATTAGTTGCATTGCTTGCAAGGCTTATGTGATGTGCATTACCGAGAGGGCCCAGAGATACCTCTCCAACATTCGGAGTGACAAATCCTAATCTCGAAATACGCCAACCCAACAAGTACCTTCGGAGACACCTGTAGAGCACCTTTATAATCACCCAGTTATGTTGTGACGTTTGGTAGCACACAAAGTGTTCCTCCGGTAAACGGGAGTTGCATAATCTCATAGTCATAGGAACATGTATAAGTCATGAAGAAAGCAATAGCAACATACTAAACGATCGGGTGCTAAGCTAACTGAATGGGTCATGTCAATCACATCATTCTCCTAATGATGTGATCCCGTTAATCAAATGACAACTCATGTCTATGGCTAGGAAACATAACCATCTTTGATTAACGAGCTAGTCAAGTAGAGACATACTAGTGACACTCTGTTTGTCTATGTATTTACACATGTATCATGTTTCCGATTAATACAATTCTAGCATGAATAATAAACAATTATCATGAAATAAGGAAATAAATAATTACTTTATTATTGCCTCTAGGGCATATTTCCTTCACTTTGAACTTTTCAAATGTTTCAGATTTGTGTTTCATTAAGTAGATATACCCATATCTGCTCAAATCATCTGTGAAGGTGAGAAAATAACGATATCCGCCGCGAGCCTCAACATTCATTGGACCACAAACATCAGTATGTATGATTTCCAACAAATCAGTTGTTCACTCCATAGTTCCGGAGAACGGTGTTTTAGTCATCTTGCCCGTAAGGCACGGTTCGCAAGTACCAAGTGATTCATAATCAAGTGATTCCAAAAGCCCATCAGTATGGAGTTTCTTCATGCGCTTTACACCGATATGACCTAAACGGCAGTGCCACAAATAAGTTGCACTATCGTTATCAACTCTGCATCTTTGGGTTTCAACACTATGAATATGTGTATCACTACTATCGAGATTCAATAAAAATAGACCACTCTTCAAGGGTGCATGACCATAAAAGATATTACTCATATAAATAGAACAACCATTATTCTCTGATTTAAATGAATAACCGTCTCGCATCAAACAAGATCCAGATATAATGTTCATGCTCAACACTGGCACCAAATAACAATTATTTAGGTCTAAAACTAATCCCGATGGTAGATGTAGAGGTAGCGTGCCGACCGCGATCACATCGACTTTGGAACCGTTTCCCACGCGCATCGTCACCTCGTCCTTAGCCAATCTTCGCTTAATCCGTAGTCCCTGTTTCGAGTTGCAAATATTAGCAACAGAACTAGTATCAAATACCCAGGTGCTACTGCGAGCATTAGTAAGGTACACATCAATAACATGTATATCACATATACCTTTGTTCACTTTGCCATCCTTCTTATCCGCCAAATACTTGGGGCAGTTCCGCTTCCAGTGTCCAGTCTGCTTGCAGTAGAAGCACTCAGTTTCAGGCTTAGGTCCAGACTTGGGTTTCTTCTCTTGAGCAGCAACTTGCTTGCCGTTCTTTTTGAAGTTCCCCTTCTTCTTCCCTTTGCCCTTCTTCTTGAAACTAGTGGTTTTGTTAACCATCAACACTTGATGCTCCTTCTTGATTTCTACCTCCGCGGATTTTAGCATTGCGAAGAGCTCGGGAATAGTCTTGTTCATCCCTTGCATATTATAGTTCATCACGAAGCTCTTGTAGCTTGGTGGCAGTGATTGGAGAATTCTGTCAATGACACTATCATCAGGAAGATTAACTCCCAGTTGAATCAAGTGATTATTATACCCAGACATTTTGAGTATGTGTTCACTGACAGAACTATTCTCCTCCATCTTGCAGCTGTAGAACTTATTGGAGACTTCATATCTCTCAATTCGGGCATTTGCTTGAAATATTAACTTCAACTCCTGGAACATCTCATATGCTCCATGACGTTCAAAACATCGTTGAAGACCCGGTTCTAAGCTGTAAAGCATGGCATACTGAACTATCGAGTAGTCATCAGCTTTGCTCTGCCAGACGTTCTTAACGTCGTCAGTTGCATCAGCAGCAGGCCTGGCACCCAGCGGTGCTTCCAGGACATAATTTTTCTGTGCAGCAATGAGGATAATCCTCAGGTTACGGACCCAGTCTGTGTAATTGCTACCATCATCTTTCAACTTTGCTTTCTCAAGGAACGCATTAAAATTCAACGGAACAACAACACGAGCCATCTATCTACAAACAAACATAGACAAGCAAAATACTATCAGGTACTAAGTTCATGATAAATTTAAGTTCAATTAATCATATTACTTAAGAACTCCCACTTAGACAGACATCTCTTTAGTCATCTAAGTAATCACGTGATCCAAATCAACTAAACCATGTCCGATCATCACGTGAGATGGAGTAGTTTCAATGGTGAACATCACTATGTTGATCATATCTACTATATGATTCACGTTCGACCTTTCGGTCTCCGTGTTCCGAGGCCATATCTGTATGTGCTAGGCTCGTCAAGTATGACATGAGTATACCGCGTGTGCAACTGTTTTGCACCCGTTGTATTTGAACGTAGAGCCTATCACACCCGATCATCACGTGGTGTCTCAGCACGAAGAACTTTCACAACGGTGCATACTCAGGGAGAACACTTCTTGATTATTAGTGAGAGATCATCTTAAAATGCTACCATCAATCAAAGCAAGATAAGATGCATAAAGGATAAACATCACATGCAATCAATATAAGTGATATGATATGGCCATCATCATCTTGTGCTTGTGATCTCCATCTTCGAAGCACCGTCATGATCACCATCGTCACCGGCGCGACACCTTGATCTCCATCGTAGCATCATTGTCGTTATCGCTTAGTGATAAAGTAAAGCAATTACAGGGCGTCTGCATTTCATACAATAAAGTGACAACCATATGGCTCCTGCCAGTTGCCGATAACTTCGGTTACAAAACATGATCATCTCATACAATAAAATATAGCATCACGTCTTAAACATATCACATCACAACATGCCCTGCAAAAACAAGTTAGACGTCCTCTACTTTGTTGTTGCAAATTTTACGTGGCTGCTACGGGCTTTAGCAAGAACCGTTCTTACCTACGCATCAAAAACCACAACGATAGTTCATCAAGTTAGTGATGTTTTAACCTTCGCAAGGACCGGGCGTAGCCATACTTGATTCAGCTAAAGTGAGAGAGACAGACACCCGCCAGCCACCTTTAAGCACGAGTGCTCGTAACGATGAAACCAGTCTCGCGTAAGCGTACGCGTAATGTCGGTCCGGGCCGCTTCATCTCACAATACCGCCGAACCAAAGTATGACATGCTGGTAAGCAGTATGACTTGTATCGCCCACAACTCACTTGTGTTCTACTCGTGCATATAACATCAACGCATAAAACCTAGGCTCTGATACCACTGTTGGGGAACGTAGTAATTTCAAAATTTTCCTACACACACGCAAGATCATGGTGATGGTATAGCAACAAGAGGGGAGAGTGTTGTCCACGTACCCTCGTAGACCATAAGCGGAAGCGTTAGCACAACACGGTTGATGTAGTCGTACGTCTTCACGATCCGACCGATCCAAGCACCGAACGTACGGCACCTCCGGAGTTGAGTTCCGTCAGCACGACGGCATGGTGACGATGGTGATGTTCTACCGGCGCAGGGCTTCGCCTAAACTCCGCGACGATACGACCGAGGTGGAATATGGTGGAGGGGGGCACCACACACGGCTAAGGAATGATTCGTAGATCAACTTGTGTGTCTATGGGGTGCCCCCCGCCCCCATATATAAAGGAGCCAGGGGGAGGAGGCGCCGGCCGAGGAGGGCGCGCCAAATGGGGGAGTCCTACTCCCACCGGGAGTAGGACTCCCTTCTTTCCTAGTTGGAGTAGGAGAAGGGGGGAAGGAGGAGGAAGAGGGGAAGGAAAGGGGGGGCGCCGCCCCCCTTCCCTTGTCCTATTCGGACTAGGAAGGGGAGGGGCGCGCGGCCCCCTCCTGCCTCCTTCCTCTTCTCCCTCGAGGCCCATGTAGGCCCAATAACCCCCCGGGGGGTTCCGGTAACCTCCCGGTACTCCGGTAAAATGCCGTTTTCACCCAGAACGATTCCGATGTCCAAATATAGGCTTCCAATATATCGATCTTTATGTCTCGACCATTTCGAGACTCCTCATCATGTCCGTGATCACATCCGGGACTCCGAACAAACTTTGGTACATCAAAACTTATAAACTCATAATAAAACTGTCATCATAACGTTAAGCGTGCGGACCCTACGGGTTCGAGAACTATGTAGACATGACCTAGAACTATTCTCGGTCAATAACCAATAGCGGAACCTGGATGCCCATATTGGTTCCTACATATTCTACGAAGATCTTTATCGGTCAAACCGCATAACAACATACGTTGTTCCCTTTGCCATCGGTATGTTACTTGCCCGAGTTTGATCGTCGGTATCCAATACCTAGTTCAATCTCATTACCGGCAAGTCTCTTTACTCGTTACGTAATGCATCACCCCGTAACCAACTCATTGGTCACATTGCTTGCAAGGCTTATAGTGATGTGCATTACCGAGAGGGCCCAGAGATACCTCTCCGACAATCGGAGTGACAAAACCTAATTTCGAAATACGCCAACTCAACATGTACCTTCAGAGACACCTGTAGTACTCCTTTATAATCACCCAGTTACGTTGTGACATTTGGTAGTACCCAAAGTGTTCCTCCGGTAAACGGGAGTTGCATAATTCTCATAGTTACAGGAACATGTATAAGTCATGAAGAAAGCAATAGCAATATACTAAATGATCAAGTGCTAGGCTAACGGAATGGGTCATGTCAATCACATTATTCTTCTAATGATGTGATCCCATTAATCAAATGACAACACATGTCTATGGTTAGGAAACATAACCATCTTTGATTAATGAGCTAGTCAAGTAGAGGCATACTAGTGACTATATGTTTGTCTATGTATTCACACATGTATCATGTTTCTGGTTAATACAATTCTAGCATGAATAATAAACATTTATCATGATATGAGGAAATAAATAATAACTTTATTATTGCCTCTAGGGCATATTTCCTTCAGTTTGAGTAGTTCACCACAAACCTATGGGTCCATAGCTCGTAGCTAGATGGCTTCTTCTCCATCTTTCATATTCAATACAATGTTCTCCTCAATCTTCTTGGAGGTCTATCCGATGTAATCTTCTATTGCAGTGTGTTTCTTGGGATCCGATGAATTGTGGGTTTATGATCAGATTATTCATTGAAAGTAATTGAGTATTTTCTTAACTTCATTATGCATGATTATGTTAGATTTGTATTTCTCTTCGATCCATCCATTTGGTTTGGCCAACTAGACTGATTTATCTTCAGTGGGAGAGGTGCTTTGTAGTGGGTTCAATCTTGCGGTGTCCTCACTGAAGGAAATATGCCCTAGAGGCAGTAACAAAGTTATTATTTTATATTTTTGTATATCATGATAATTGTTTGTTATTAATGGTAGAATTGTATTAACTGGAACTTGATACATGTGTGGATACATAGACAAAACACCGTGTCCCTAGTAAGCCTCTACAACCGATGGGACCTGTCTTGGGTGGAACTCATATGGAACAAGTACTACAGTCACAAGATCCCCCATGCAGCTGACCCCTATGGTTCTTTCTGCTAGCGAGATGTGATGAAACTCATGTCGGTTTATCGAGGGATTACCAAAGCCCAAGTGCACACAGGTGAGGACATTCTTTTTTGGAAGGATTTATGGATTGATGGTATTCTATCAGAAACACACCTGCGGGCTTTCTCGTTTGCCATTCAGGAGGATCTTTCAGTCAAAGATTTCTTGGGGACCACGACACTGGGGGAAACGTTCCACCTATCGTTATCGGTTCAGGCGCATGCAGAGACAAGGGATCTTCAACTGCTGGTCTATGCCATTGAACTTCAGGACAGCCTTTCTGCTGCTGATAAGTGGAACTGCACATGGGGGACTGAGACGTACTCGGCCAGCAAATACTACAACTTCTACTTTAGGGATGTTCGGGCCCACCAGGCCTATAAATGGCTATGGAAATCCAAAGTTACCATGAAAATCAAGGTTTTTGGTTGGTTCCTACTGTCTGACAGGCTCAACACCAGAAACATGTTGAAACGTAGGCACTACAACATTGGCAACGACTATACCTGCCCCCTCTGCGAGTCCAACTTGGAAGAAACAGTAGAACATCTCTTCTTTGAATGCACCTTCAGCAAAAACTGTTGGTCTGACATTGGCGTTTGCTGGAGTTCACAAGGCTCACGATTGGATTGGATAAACACAGCTAAAATTTCATGGAACAAGCAAATGTTCATGGCAATCTTCTTACAAGCAGCTTGGAGCATCTGGAAGGAAAGAAATAATAAGGTCTTTAGAGGAATAACACCCACGAAAGCATCCTGGAGCTCGAGATTAAAAGTTGATGTCTCCCTCACCCACGAAAGCATCCTGGAGCTCGAGATTAAAAGTGGATCTCTCCCTCCTAACTCATAGAGTTGGAGAAAAGCATATCTCCTTTCTAAACCCTTTTGTAGCTTCTTTATACTTTCATACTTCGCCAGCCCTCCCCAAAGGGGATGGCATGTACAAACCATATGTACCTCCACCCCATTTATTAATTTAATTACACAGTAGGAGGCTCTCCTACTATTTCAGGTGTCAAAAAAAATCAAAGATGGTTAAGTTTCCCAACCATAGACATGTGTTGTCATTTGATGAATGGGATCACATCATTAGGAGAATGATGTGATGGACAAGACCCATCCGTTAGCTTAGCATATTGATTATTCGGTTTTATTGCTACTGCTTTCTTCATGTCAAATACATATTCCTTTGACTACGAGATTATGCAACTCCCGGATAGCGGAGGAATACCTTGTTGATACATCTCCAACATATCTATAATTTATGAAGTATTAATGATGTTATAATACCATTCTTGGATGTTTTACAATTATTTTATAGCAACTTTATATCATTTTTTGGGACTAACCTATTGACCCAGTGCCCAGTGCCAGCTGCTGTTTTTTGCTTGTTTTTTACATCGCAGGAAATCAATACCAAACAGAGTCCAAACACCGCGAAACTTTTTGTGGATTTTTTAAGGACCAGAAGACATCCAATAGGCCAGAGTAGCACCTAGGGGGTGCCCCGAGAGGGGCGCAACCCACTAGGGTGCGCCTGGGCCCCCAGGCGCACCCCGGTGGGTTGTGCCCAGCTCGGTGGCCTCCCGTACCCCCTCTTTGCCCTATAAATTCCCAAATATTCCAAAAACCCTCGCAGATACCCTAGATCAGAAGTTCCGCTGCCGCAAGCCTCTGTATCCATGAGAAACCAATCTAGACCCCATTTTTGCACCCTGCTGGAGGGGGCAATCATCACCGGTGGCCATCTTCATCATCCCTGCGGCCACCATGATGAGGAGGGAGTAGTCCACCTTCGGGGCTGAGGGTTTGTACTAGTAGCTATGTGTTTTGCTTGGAGCTTCTTGTATGAAATGAGTCTTTGCTTTTTAGTTTAACACAATAATCCCTGTTGTACACACCTTTTGGGAGAGACACACATGAACCGGAATTTATTAGAATACTCTATGTGCTTCACTTATATCTTTTGAGCTAAACAATTTTGCTCTAGTGCTTCACTTATATTTTTTAGAGCATGGCGGTGGTTTTATTTTGTAGAAGTTATTGATCTCTCATGCTTCACTTATATTATTTTGAGAGTCTTTTAGAACAGCATGGTATTTGCTTTGGTTATAAAATTGGTCCTAATATGATGGGCATCCAAGTTGTGTATAATAAAAGCTATCATATAGAGTGCATTAAACAATATGATCAATTTCATACTTGATAATTGTTTTGAGATATAAAGGTGGTAATGTTAGAGTCATGCTAGTTGGGTAATTATGAAACTGAGAAATACTTGTGTTAAAGTTGGCAAGTCTCGTAGAATGCACGTAAGGTAAAAGTTATGTAACAAATTTGTAGCATGGGGTGTTCTTTGATTGCCTTCCTTATGAGTGGAGGTCGGGATCGCACGATGGTTAACTCCTACCAACCCTTCCCCTAGGAGCATGCGTAGTAGTACTTTGCTTCGAGGGCTAATAAACTTTTCCAATAAGTATATGAGTTCTTTATGACTAATGTGAGTCCATGGATTATACACACTCTTACCCTTCCATCATTGCTAGCCTCTACGGTACCGTGCATTGCCCTTTCTCACCTTGAGAGTTGGTGCAAACTTCGCCGGTGCATCCAAACCCCGTGATACGATATGCTCTATCACACATAAACCTCCTTATATCTTCCTCAAAACAACCACCATACCTACCTATTATGGCATTTCCATAGCCATTCAGAGATGTATTGCCATGCAACTTTCCACCGTTCCGTTTATTATGACACGCTCCATCATTGTCATATTGCTTTTGCATGATCATGTAGTTGACATCGTATTTGTGGCAAAGCCACCTTTATAATTCTTTCATACATGTCGCTCTTGATTCATTGCATATCCCGGTACACCGCCGAAGGCATTCACATAGAGTCATATTTTGTTCTAAGTATTGAGTTGTAATTCTTGAGTTGTAAATAAATAGAAGTGTGGTGATTTCCATTATTAGAGCATTGTCCCAAGTGAGGAAAGGATGATGGAGACTATGATTCCCCCACAAGTCGGGATGAGACTCCAGAGTTTATGAAAAATAAAAGAGGCCAAAGAAGCCCAAATAAAAAAAAAGAGGCCAAAGAAGCCCACCAAAATAAAAAAATGAGAGAAAAAGAGAGAAGGGACAATGTTACTATCCTTTTTCCACACTTGTGCTTCAAAGTAGCACCATGATCTTCATGATAGAGAGTCTCCTATGTTGTCACTTTCATATACTAGTGGGAATTTTTCATTATAGAACTTGGCTTGTATATTCCAATGATGGGCTTCCTAAAAATGCCCTAGGTCTTCGTGAGCATGCAAGTTAGATGCACACCCGCTTAGTTTCTTTTGTTGAGCTTTCATACATTTATATCTCTAGTGCATCCATTGCATGGCAATCCCTACACCTCACATTGACATCAATTGATGGGCATCTCCATAGCCCGTTGATTAGCCGCGTCAATCTTGCGGTGTCCTTTCCCAGTGACAGCAAGGGCAGCAAGGCACGTATTGTATTGTTGCCATCGAGGATAAAAAGATGGGGTTTATATCATATTGCTTGAGTTTATCCCTCTACATCATGTCATCTTTCCTAATGCGTTACTCTGTTCTTATGAACTTAAAATTCTCATAACTATGCACTTTTCTATCAATTGCTCGACAGTAATTTGTTCACCCACCGTAATACTTATGCTATCCTGAGAGAAGCCACTAGGAAACCTATGGCCCTCGGGTCTATTTTCCATCATATAAGTTTCTGAGCTACTTTATTTTGCGATCTTTACTTTCCAATCTATATCATAAAAATACCAAAAATATTTATCTTGTTATTATCTCTATCAGATCTCACTTTTGCAAGTGGCCGTGAAGAGATTGACAACCCCTTTATCGCGTTGGTTGCGAGATTCTTATTTGTTTGTGTAGGTACGAGGGACTTGCGTGTAGCCTCCTACTGGATTGATACCTTGGTTCTCAAGAATTAAGGGAAATACTTACGCTACTTTGCTGCATCACCCTTTCCACTCAAGGGAAAACCAACGCAGTGCTCAAGAGGTAGCAGGGATGTTCACGGTTAGGTCAGTGTACAGGATGACCATTCATACGAGAAACAGAAGAGAGGCTTGGCTAGAAGGAAACCCGGGATCTGCAAACATTGAAAAGGAACAAAAGGACTGGACCAAATTATGGAAGCACAAAATCCCGGGGAACATAAAGGTTTTTGCATGACGGCTAGCGAGGCAGAGCTTGCCAACTGCAGACGTCCTCCATCATAGGAACATGTCGACAGAGAACAATTGTTTGGCGTGTGAAATGATTGACTCATGGCGTCATTCTCTACTTGATTGTAGATTGGCAAGGTGTGTCTGGATGCTGATGGATGAAGGCATGTATGAACGGCTGCGCTCATGCGGAGAGCCAAAAGCAAAAAATTGGTTGTTTACAATGGAAGACCATTTAACTCATGAGGAATACACGAGGATGATTGTCACTCTATGGGCCCTGTGGAAAGCACGGAGAGATTTGATTCATGAGGACATCCATCACAGTCCGTTTGCAACTAGCTCTTTTATTACACGTTTTCTAGACGAACTTGAGCTTTTAAATGAGGGCGATCAGCTGGCTAGCAAAGGATGTGTGAGTATGAGACGAACTAGCTGGATCCCTCCACCTGTTGGGGTAGCCAATGGTAATTATGATGGGCCAGTCTCACTGGCTACACGCCGATGTTCTGCTGCTGCTATTTTCAGGAGAGAAGATGACATCTTCATGGGGGCCTCTGTACTTGTCTCAGAGGGGATATGCGATCCTACCTGTTTGGAGGCAATGGCCTGCCGAGAAGCTCTCTGCCTTAAGCAAGATCTCCATGTGGGTGCCTCTGTTACAGCATCTGATTGTGCCGGGTAGTGTGTTGCATTAATGAGGGCACTCTTGGTCCTAATGCCATGGTGATTGAAGAGATTCGACGAGTGCTGCAGGGAAGAAGGGACATTGTTTTTTTGTCATGAACACAGGGAAACAAACGTAGATGCTCACAATATTGCTAGGAATTCCCTGGTGCTAAAGCCAGGTCGGTATGTTTGGCTTTTGGAGCCCCCGAACTATGTAAACATTGTTATTTCTAATTGATAAAGTTAGGGTGTTTCGCTAAAAAAACGGAGCCAAATTTTAAACGGCCTCCTTAGCTGTTCGATTAGAGCTGCCCAGCCGTTTGATTTAATCCAGCCAGCATAAAATTGACTCTGTCCTCCGTCGCTCGTCGTCAACACCCCAGTCCTCCCCTCCTCTCGTGTACGGTGTACCTGCACCGGCCATGCACCATTATCGCCTTGCAGTAGCCGCCACAGCAACCGATCAACTCCCCCACAACAAAACAACCTGTTGCATTTCACTCCAGGGGAGGACAGTGGAACTCGGGAGGGAAGTGCCACAGGGAGACCGAGCCCATATTCAACCATACTTAAGTACCCTGGAGCAGGTCATGAGCCGGATGAAGACCCCAGTGATTCAGGCTCCAAGTGGGACCGTTCGCGGGTTGCCCACTTATGCCCGCAGCGTCCCACTAAGTTATGCGGGTTTTCCCGGCTTGTCCACAACAACGATGCAGATTAAGTGGCGTCCGCATAAGCCCACATAAACCCACATAATGCCATGACTGCTTAATGTGTACGCTTGAGATGGACCACGCGGCGTGGTGCTAGTGCAGGGCTTGAATGGCGGCAACGCCCGGTCCTGCGATCTTGCGGCGCTGCTAGCTTAGCCAAGCGAGAGAGCTAGACGGAGGTGTGGACGTGTGGTTCGACAAGGGTGTACGTACGAGCGCGGTACGCGGCGACGGGCCTCTGGCAAAGCTCTTCTCCATGGGCGTGCGAGGGGAGGAATCCAACGGAGCAGCGCCTTCTCTGTCGCGGCAGAGCGGGACGACGTATGGACGCGGAGCTAGCGGCGGAGCTCCAGCTGCCGCACGCCTCGGCCTCACACACGCCGTAATCCCTCCTTGATTTCCGCCAGCTCATGGTGTGGTCGTAGGTGAGGTCGTAGGTGAGGATGTGGGCAGAGGTAGATTTCGTGGGACTGCCCGCAAAGTCCACATAATTTTGACGCGAACAAGCAGGCGTCCACGAAAGCAATTTTAGTGGGCTTAGAAATAGACGCCGTGGGCAGCCCATGTCCACTTGCAGCCTGACCAGTGATATACCTCAACATCAGCCGGCTCACCGACTACCGGAAGGACGGCCACCCATCGGTGTACCGGATGTGGTACGACACGGAGGAGGAGCGGCTGGCGGCGGTGACCAAGCAGGACTGCAGCCACTGGTGCCTGCCAGAACCGTGGAACGAGCTGATGTATGCCTCGCTGCTCCAGGCAGGAAAAGGCCCCTGGAGACTATGATAGATGGTTACATGAATTTCATTTATCCTTTTTATAGCTTGTGATGGGTAGATAAGATTTACAAGTAGTTCTGTGATTAGAGGTGGATAAACTTGCAGGAAATCATGCATTCAGTTATTAGCAGCTAAATGTCTTACATTATGGGACGGAAAGAATAATAATCATTACAAGGCGGCGGCATTTTAGATACTGCTCCCTGTGTAAACCGATATAAGACTTTAGATCACTACTTTAGTGATCTAAAAGGTCTCATATTAGTTTACAAAGGTAGTACTTTACATATATAGCATAATACTCCCTCTGTTCTTAAATATAAATCTTTCTAGAGATTACAATATGGACTGGTACGAAGAAAAATGAGTGAATCTATGCCCTAAAATATGTCTATATACATCCGTATGTCGCCTATATTGAAATCTCTAATATTTAGGAACGGAGGGAGTAAGTGATAGTAGACACAAATAGTCCGATAACATTAGTCGATTCACAAATAGTTGGACAGATTAACTAATCAAAAAGAAATAATTCTGCAGTTCTGCAAACCGCATGCAAGACATAAACAGATAAAATTGGGCAAGAGGTACAGGACAGATTTATACTACTAATCAAAGACAAATAATTCTGCAGCCCAGAACATCCACGGCACAAGAGCCGTCAAACATGTCCTTCTAAGAGGATATCCCTCTTGTGCTTAGCAAGTTGGGACCAAGCGACAGTTATCTCCACCTTAGAGTCACCAATCTCACATATCGCTCGACTTATGTTGCAGTATTTGGTCCTGAACCTGACACTACCTTGTCTAGCAATAGCATCACCAGACTGTGAGTAGGCTTGTATGACAAACTGCAGGCTTTCTTCAAGTTCTACAGAAACAACATGCCTTGACAGATCAATGTAACCATCCGAGCCCATTGGCATTTCTCCACCATCATCAGAACGATGAGAATCAACCAACACAACTTGCCTGGATAGGGAGTCCGTAACTTCCTGTGGTGGCGAGGAGCACATAATCCGCCCGCCATATTCAAAAGGCCAAGGCGCCCCTTCAACAACACGCGCACTCAAGATAGTAGCCTGGACTGTCTCTGTAAGTCGCTCATAGCTCAATTCTACTGTGCAAAAGCTGTTGCTGGAGAACGTGGTATGTAAACCTTCATGGTAACCACCGGCGTAAGTAAAGCGATGACTCATCAATGCTCTGTCGCGAGACCTTGATGAGCCCTTTACTTTCAGTTGGACTTCGAAATCAACATCGTCCACAGCCACAATTGCACGGGACGGGCCAGTCAAGCGCAAAAAAGGATCCTACAGGCATCATAATCATCATTATAGTTGAATCGAATGAACGAATGCACATGCAGGAAAAGAAGGGGGAAATTAAGAGAAATACTGTGTAATATGGTACATACCTCTGGAGTTAGTTTTTGGCAGTTTTCCCTTCGCCGGGAGAAGAGAATGTTGCGGTTGTAGTCCACGGCATCTCGGGCAGCGACGATCCCATAAACATGGAGTGGCAACTTCAACTTTCCATCTGTTCCAACAATCTTCACAGAGTAGATTTGCAAGGTGCTCACAGTGCGAGCAGCGTACGGGATCAGTCCCGGCGTGCAATGTGTAAAGTGCATAGGACTCAATACGGCTGCAGCAGCAAGTTAATCCAAATGTTAAGACATGTTGTAACATCAATTATTTACTTACTCATACAAGGAAAGAAGATAGGAAGGGACGAATCTGACTGTGTTGCCATTGTTTTGGAAGACTAATAAGATGAGAAGGAATCGGCGGATTTTATGTTTACTTACTCCTGTCTTCGAAGTTACCGCAGTCGTCTCCCCATGCAGATTCCCAGCCTTTACGCCCTAAAGCAAACAACTTGTCCGCCATCTCCATCTCTTCCGTGTCTGATTTTGTGAATTCCGTCTCCTCCGCCTCCTCAGTCTCCTCTGCCTCGTCCTGAAGTGAGAAGGGGATCGGGTCCATTGTGTAACAGCTCGGTGTGTCAATTTGATCCTGCTCCCACCTCAGCGCGTCCTTTTGATCCTGCTCCCGCTCCTTGCGTAAGCCAGCTTCCATCTCTAACAGCTCCTTACGGAATTTGTTATACATCCTTGCACCCTCCGGAGTCATCTCCTCATCTTCCTCCTCCGCATCCTCACATTCGAGCATCTCGTAATATTTGCACAAGTTGGGCATACCATTCTTTTCGCAATCCAGGCCCATCCTAAAGCTTGATTTTTTGCCTTGGTCCATCATCCTCGAGGCATGCGTCTCCGTGCTTGATTTGCTTTCGTTACTTGATTGGCCTTGCATCTCCGTGCTTGATTGGCCTTCACTACTTGATTTTCCTTGGTCCATCATCCTAAACGCACGCGTCTCCGTGCTTGATTGGCCTTCACTACTTGAGTTGCCTTGGTCCATCATCCTCGACGCACGCGTCTCCGTGCTTGATTTGCCTTCGTTACTTGATTCGCCTTCACTGCTTGATTTTCCTTGGTCCATCATCCTCAACGCATGCGTCTCCGTGCTTGATTGGCCTTTGCCCACCGTGAGATCAATCATCTCCAGGTACCCTACAGTACTCTGGCTCTCATAACAGTGGACAGTCATCTGGTTGGAAAGACCAGATATGAGATCTGCTGCCACAAAATGTTCATCTTTGTCATCTGTCATCTGGCTATCAGCAGCCTTCTGGTGCGTCTCCATGTTTGATTTACAAAGGTCCATTGTCAAATCTGTTACAGATTCATCCACCTCTTCCTTGCTACTCTGGTTAAGACAGTGGGTGCTGGATTTGCCTTTGTCCACCTGATCAGTCATCTCCACATACTCCTTGGTCCTCTGGTCCTCAGCACATTGGTCAGCCATCTGTTTATCAGCATTGCAGGTATAATCGTATATACTCTTGGAGATCTTCAAAAATCTACACGCCATGTGAAACAGATTGGAGACATCGTAATAGGAGATGAGGGGGATACTGATTTTGCCCAGAATAGATGCCATAGATGCCATCTCGTCGCACAAGGCCTCCGCCTGCTCCAATATACAACTGAATTGGCCGTTTATGCGCTCCCCCTCGTCCTCGCCACCGTAGGGCAAATATACATGCTCCAAGTTGGATTCGAATCTGGAGGCTGGTTTGATTTTCTCCGAGTCGATCTCCTTCTGTTCGCAGCGCTCGGGCATCTGCTCGGAGATGCAACTGACTTGGGAGCTCACACTCTGCGTGTTGGAGTTGGACAGATCCATGATCTCCTTCTTCTGCCCGACCCTCCGCACTCCAGAGAACTTTTTGCGCCCCCGCGGCACTGTGCGTTTGACCTCCGGAACCAACGATTTCCGCTCCCTTGCCAACTTCTGGCACGCGATCTCGCTCCTCAGGGACGTGATTTTCCTCACGATCTCAGGATCGAGCGAAAGAACGTCAGACTGCTTCTCCCTCAGCAAGTTCACCAGGGACGCAATCTCCATCCTCAGGATCTCTGCTTCGGAGAAAACGCCAGGCTGCAGATCCATCTCTTCCATCGCCAACTCACGAGGCGTCAGCACCTCGCCTCCCCCGCCTCCAGCCGCCATCGATCTCTCCTTTTTGGGGGTTGAGATTGCTTACCAGGCCTGCCGCCTGGTATGCTCGCCGCCGCCGCCGCCGCCGCCGCACTTTAAGTTAGGGTTTCTACTAAACGAACACAGAGGGAGGGGGCGGCGGACGTTTACGATTATATTCACTACGAAGAAGTTTTTTTAGCGGTATTCACTACGGAGAAGTTCTTTTTAGCCTATTATTCACGCGCCTCCGTTGGTGGGCCGGCCCAAGCAGAAGCGCGCAGCGACCTGGTTTGCCTTTGCTCAAAGAAAACAAAAATATCCCGTTTGACCATTCACGGTTGACCAATGAACCAGTCAACTGTTGATTTTTGAAAAAAAGGAAAATAAATCGTGAATTCAAAAAAAAACACGAATTTTGAAAAAAAAAGTTCAACAATTCTGAAAAAAGTTCCTCGAATTTAAAAAAATCATCGATTCTGAAAAAAAAATCATCAAATTTGAAAAAAAGACCATTGATTTTGAAAAAAGTTCATCAAATTTGAAAAAAGTTCATCGATTTTGAAAAAAAATCACAAAAAAATGTAAAGGTTCCTCATTTATTAAAAAATCATCAAGTTTGAGAAAAAATTCACAAAAAGTTCATTGCAGTTTAATAAAATGTTCGTGATTTGAAAAAGAAAAAAAGGTAAATGTAAAGAAAAGAAAAAAAGGGCCAGTACTACGCGTGAGCCAAATTCTGAACCGTCTCCCTATCCGTTCGATGAGAGTTATGCAGCCTTTGATTTAAGCTAGATGTACCTGTCGGCGTTCTCGAAATCAGGGTGTACCCAGACTTGCCTGCCTGCGACTCACGGCGTGGCTCCCTCGAGGGCCTGGTACGGCCCAGTGGTAAAGCCACCAAGACAAGACCCTCGCGAGGGCCCCCTGGCCTCGCGTGGCGGACGACACCAAGACCTCTAGAGGGAGCGGCCTCCCCAGGCTACCTCCCGAGGAGCGGAGTTTTCTATGCAGGTACCCAGCCTCATGAGGCTACGGTGACGCAAGACTAACGACCAATGCCAAGCGGGCGCGAGCGGGCGTAGAGGATGTTGTTTTCTCTTTGGTGCTAAGGAGGCAAGGACAGGCGTGGGTTCCCGAGGAGCCCTCCAAAGGTTTCCATTTTGGTGCAAGACCAAGACCACGAGCTCGGTAGGACGGATGTCATTGCCGAGCCCACCACTGCATCACGGCCAGAAGCTATGCAGACGAAGACCACCTTTTGTCAGGATAAGATGTACTACTTGTCTCCTTTCAAATTGGCCACTGTGGGATACCTTCCCACCTATATTTCGGGGAAGAGGAACGAGGCCACTATAAATATAGGTTAGCCACCACCATAGAGGGGGTCGACTGATTCTCAACCCCCCCCCCCCCCTGAGCCCTCGCGAGGCAGGTCATCCATTGTACTAGTTCATCCGCAGCCCCTCATGAGGCCAATCTACCACAAAGCAGGAGTAGGGTTTTACACCGCAAGGTGGCCCAAACCTGGGTAAATCACCATGTTCATCTTCTTCCCCGCTCACGCGACTCCAGCAAGGCTAGGCTATAGGGTGGTGAGCAGGAAGGTTAAGAGGTTGAGATCTTCGCACATGCCCCAAAGTTCGAACCTTCTTGGGTCTGCAAAGCCCTGAATACGACATTTGGCACGCCAGGTAGGGGCGTGTTGAAGTCCCTCCACTTTGCTTCCGTTCCGTCACCCTCATGACCGATGCGCGCCGTGTCCGTGCCGAGCACCGTGTCCGTGTCCCACGCCGCTCTGCCTCCCCCGGCTAACGCTGCCACTCACCCTGCTGCTCACGCAAAGCAGGATTCATCGCTGCCACCTTCTGTGCAGCGTGATGGCCGCATGGCTACTCTGTCACCTACTCCCGCCACAGCGTTGTCTTCCCACCTTCGCCTCGGGCCGCGAACGCACAGGCTGCACTGCTCATGGCGCGCAGGCTCCTATGAACCGCCTCCCTAGTTGTTCGATGAGAGTTGCGCAACCTTTGATTTAAGCCAGATGTACCATGTGCATCTTTCCCCTTTCCCAGCGCAAAATTGACTCCATCCTCCACCGCTCGTCATCAACACCCAAGTACTCCTCCCCTGCTCTCGTGTACCTACACCGGCCATGCACCATTATCATCTTGCAGCAGCCGCCACAACAACCAATCAACCCCCCCCCAGCAAACCAACCCGTTGCATTACAGTTTCTGTCGCCAACGAGATCAGGAGGTCATGGCGCCACACGAGTAGCATTGAGTGTTGGGGAACGTAGTAATTTCAAAAAAAATTCCTACGCACACGCAAGATCTTGGTGATGGCATAGCAACGAGAGGGGAGAGTGTTCGTCCACGTACCCTCGTAGACCGTAAGCGGAAGCGTTAGCACAACGCGGTTGATGTAGTCGTACGTCTTCACGATCCGACCGATCCAAGCACCGAACGTACGGGGCCTCCGAGTTCAGCACACGTTCAGCTCGATGACGATCTCCGGCCTCCGATCCAGCCGAGCTCCGGAGATGAGTTCCGTCAGCACGACGGCGTGGTGACGATGATGATGTTCTACCGGCGCAGGGCTTCGCCTAAACTCCGCGACGATATGACCGAGGTGGAATATGGTGGAAGGGGGCACCGCACACGGCTAAGGAACGATCCGTAGATCAACTTGTGTCTATGGGGTGCCCCCTGCCCCCGTATATAAAGGAGGAAGGGAGGAGGAGGCCGGCCCTAGGAGGGGCGCGCCATGGGGAGTCCTACTCCCACCGGGAGTAGGATTCCCCCTTTCCTAGTCCAACTAGGGGTCCTTCCATGTAGTAGGAGTAGGAGACAAGGAAGGGGAAGAGAGAAGGGAAGGAAGGAGGGGGTGCGGCCCCTCCCCCTAGTCCAATTCGGACTAGGCCTGGGGGGGGGGGCGCGGCCTACCCTAGGCAGCCCCTCTCTCTTTCCCGCAGGGTCCAATAAGGCCCAATACTTCTCCCCGACGAATTCCCGTAACTCTCCGGTACTCCGGAAAATACCCGAATCACTCGGAACCTTTCCGAACTCCGAATATAGTCGTCCAATATATCGATCTTTACGTCTCGACCATTTCGAGACTCCTCGTCATGTCCCCGATCTCATCCGGGACTCCGAACTCCTTCGGTACATCAAAACTCATAAACTCATAATATCACTGTCATCGAAACCTTAAGCGTGCGGACCCTACGGGTTCGAGAACTATGTAGACATGACCTAGAACTATTCTCGGTCAATAACCAATAGCGGGACCTAGATGCCCATATTGGCTCCTACATATTCTACGAAGATCTTTATCGGTCAAACCGCAACATACGTTGTTCCCTTTGTCATCGGTATGTTACTTGCCCGAGATTCGATCGTCGGTATCCAATACCTAGTTCAATCTCGTCACCGGCAAGTCTCTTTACTCGTTCTGTAATGCATCATCACGTAACCAACTCATTGGTCACATTGTTTGCAAGGCTTATAATGATGTGCATTACCGAGAGGGCCCAGAGATACCTCTCCGACAATCGGAGTGACAAAACCTAATCTCGAAATACGCCAACTCAACATGTACCTTCGGAGACACCTGTAGTACTCCTTTATAATCACCCAGTTACGTTGTGACGTTTGGTAGTACCCAAAGTGTTCCTCCGGTAAACGGGAGTTGCATAATCTCATAGTTACAGGAACATGTATAAGTCATGAAGAAAGCAATAGCAACATACTAAACGATCAAGTGCGAAGCTAACGGAATGGGTCAAGTCAATCACATCATTCTCCTAATGATGTGATCTCGTTAATCAAATGACAACTCTTTTGTCCATGGCTAGGAAACATAACCATCTCTGATAAACGAGCTAGTCAAGTAGAGGCATACTAGTGACACTATGTTTGTCTATGTATTCACACATGTATTATGTTTCCGGTTAATACAATTCTAGCATGAATAATAAACATTTATCATGAAATAAGGAAATAAATAATAACTTTATTATTGCCTCTAGGGCATATTTCCTTCAGTCTCCCACTTGCACTAGAGTCAATAATCTAGTTCACATCGTCATGTGATTTAACACCAATATTCATATCTGTATATGATTAACACCCATAGTTCACATCATCATGTGACCAACACCCAAAGGGTTTACTAGAGTCAATAATCTAGTTCACATCGCTATGTGATTAACACCCAAAGAGTACTAAGGTGTGATCATGTTTTGCTCGTGAGAGAAGCTTAGTCAACGGGTCTGTCACATTCAGATCCGTATGTATTTTGCAAATATTTTATGTCCACAATGCTCTGCACGGAGCTACTCTAGCTAATTGCTCCCACTTTCAATATGTATCCAGGTTGAGACTTGGAGTCATCTAGATCAGTGTAAAAGTTTGCACTGATGTAACTTTTACAACAAACTCTTTTATCACCTCCATAATCGAGAAACATCTCCTTAGTCCTTACTAAGGATATTCTTGACCAATGTCCAGTGATCTACTCCTAGATCACTAGTGTACTCCCTTGCCAAATTCAGAGCAAGGTATACAATAGGTCTGGTACATAGCATAGCATACTTTATAGAACCTATAACTGAGGCATAGGGAATGACTTTTCATTCTCTTTCTATTTTTTGCTGTGGTCGGGATTTGAGTCTTACTCAATTTCATACTTTTGCAACACAGGCAAGAACTCTTTCTTTGACTGTTCCATTTTGAACTATTTCAAAATCTTGCCATGGTATGTACTCATTGAAAATCTTATCAAGCGTCTTGATCTATCTCAATAGATCTTGATGCTCAATATGTAAGTAGCTTTTACTGAGGTCTTTTCTTTTTAAAGAACTCCTTTAAAACACTCCATTATGCTTTGCAGAAAAATTATACATCATTTCTGATCAACAATATGTCACTCACATATACTAATCAGAAAGGTGTAGTGCTCCCACTCACTTTATTGTAAATACAGGCTTCATCGTAAGTCCATATAAAACTATATGCTTTGATCAACTTATCAAAGCGTATATTCCAACTCCGAGATGCTTGCACCAGTCCATAGATGGATCTCTGGAGCTTGCACATTTTGTTAGCACCTTTAGGATTGACAAAACCTTCTGGTTGCATCATATACAACTCTTCTTTAATAAATACATTAAGGAATGCAGTTTTGACATCCATTTGCCAGATTTCATAAAAATGTGGCAATTGCTAACATGATTCAGACAGACTTAAGCATTGATACGAGTGAGAAAATCTCATCGTATTCAACATCTTGAACTTGTTGAAAACCTTTCGCAACAAGTCGAGCTTGGTAGATAGTAACACTACTATCAGTGTCCGTCTTCCTCTTGAAGATCCATTCATTTAACATGGCTTGCTGATCATTGAGCAAGTCAATCAAAGTCCATACTTTGTTCTCATACATGGATCATATCTCAGATTTTATGGCCTCAAGCCATTTCGCGGAATCTGGGCTCATCATCGCTTCCTCAGAGTTCGTAGGTTCATCATGGTCTAGTAACATGACTTCCAGAACATGATAACTACACCACTCTGGTGCGGATCTTACTCTGGAAGACCTACGAGGTTCTGTAGTAACTTGATCTGAAGTTTCATGATCAATATCATTAGCTTCCTCACTAATTGGTGTATTTGTCACAGGAACTAATTTCTGTGATAAACTACTTTCCAATAAGGGAGCAGGTACTGTTACCTCATCAAGTTCTACTTTCCTCCCACTCACTTCTTTCGAGAGAAACTCCTTCTCTGGAAAGGATCCATTTTAGCAACGAATATCTTGCCTTCGGATCTGTGATAGAAGGTGTACCCAACAATTTCCTTTGGGTATTCTATGAAGACGCACTTCTCCGATTTGGGTTCGAGCTTATCAGGATGAAACTTTTTCACATAAGCATCGCAGCCCCAAACTTTAAGAAACAACAGCTTAGGTTTACTGCTAAACCATAGTTCATACGGTGTCGTCTCAACGGATTTAGATGGTGCCCTATTTTAAAACGTGAATGCAGCTGTCTCTAATGCATAACCCCAAAATGATAGTGGTAAAGAGACATCATAGATCGCACCATATCAAATAAAGTGCGGTTACGACGTTCGGACACACCATAACGATGTGGTGTTCCGGGTGGCGTGAGCTGTGAAACTATTCCACATTGTTTTAATTGAAGACCAAACTCGTAACTCAAATATTTGTCTCCGTGATCAGATCGCAGAAACTTTATTTTCTTGTTACGATGAATTTTCCACTTCACTCTGAAATTCTTTGAACCTTTCAACTATTTCAGACTTATGTTTCATCAAGTAGATATACCCATATCTGCTCAAATCATCTGTGAAGGTCAGAAATAACGATACCCGCCGCGAGCCTCAACACTCATCGGATCGCATACATCAGTATGTATTATTTCCAATAAGTCAGTTGCTCGCTCCATTGTTCCGGAGAACGGAGTCTTAGTCATCTTGCCCATGAGGCATGGTTTGCAAGCATCAAGTGATTCATAATCAAGTGATTCCAAAATCCCATCAGCGTGGAGTTTCTTCGTGCGCTTTACACCAATATGACCTAAACGGCAGTGCCACAAATAAGTTGCACTATCATTATTAACTTTGCATATTTTGGCCTCAATATTATGAATATGTGTATTACTACGATCAAGATCCAACAAACTATTTTCGTTGGTGTGTATGACCATAGAAGGTTTTATTCATGTAAACAGAACAACAATTGTTCTCTAACTTAAATGAATAACCGTATTGCAATAAACATGATCAAATCATATTCATGCTCAACGCAAACACCAAATAACATTTATTTAGGTTCAACACAAATCCCGAAAGTATAGGGAGTGTGCGATGATGATCATATCAATCTTGGAACCACTTCCAACAAACATCGTCACTTCACCCTTAACTAGTCTCTGTTTATTCTGCAACTCCCGTTTCGAAATTACTAATCTTAGCAAACGAACAAGTATCAAATACTCAAGGGCTACTATAAACACTAGTAAGGCACACATCAATAACCTGTATATCAAATATACACTTGTTCACTTTGCCATCCTTCTTACCCACCAAATATTCAGGGCAATTCCGCTTCCAGTGACCATTTCCTTTGCAGTGTAAGCACTCAGTTTCAGGCTTTGGTCCAGCTTTGGTCTTCTTCACGGGAGTGACAACTTGCTTGTCATTCTACTTGAAGTTCCCTTTCTTTCCCTTTGCCCTTTTCTTGAAACTAGTGATCTTGTTAACCATCAACACTTGATGCTCTTTCTTGATTTCTACTTTCGTTGATTTCAGCATCACGAAGAGCTTGAGAATCGTTTTCGTCATCCCTTGCATACTATAGTTCATCACGAAGTTCTAGTAACTTAGTGATGGTGACTAGAGAATTCTGTCAATCACTATCTTATCTGGAAGATTAACTCCCACTTGATTCAAGTGATTGAAGTACCCAGACAACCTAGTACATGCTCACTAGTTGAGCGATTCTCCTCCATCTTTTAGCTATAGAACTTGTTGGAGACTTCATATCTCTCAACTCGGGTATTTGCTTGAAATATTAACTTCAATTCATGGAACATCTTATATGGTCCATGATGTTCAAAACGTCTTTGAAGTCCCGATTCTAAGCCATTAAGCATGGTGCACTAAACTATCAAGTAGTCATCATATTGAGCTAGCCAAACGTTCATAACATCTGCATCTGCTCCTGCAATAGGTCTGTCACCTAGCGGTGCATTAAGGACATAATTCTTCTGTGCAGCAATGAGGATTAACCTCAGATCACGGATGAAATCCGCAACATTGCTACTAACATTTTTCAACACAGTTTTCTCTAGGAACATATCAAAATAAACATATGAAAGCAACAACGCGAGCTATTGATCTACAACATAATTTGCAAAATACTACTAGGACTAAGTTCATGATAAATTAAAGTTCAATTAATCATATTACTTAAGAACTCCCACTTAGACAGACATCTCTCTAGTCATCTAAGTGATCACGTGATCCAAATCAACTAAACCATGACCGATCATCACGTGAGATGGAGTAGTTTTCAATGGTGAACATCACTATGTTGATCATATCTACTATATGATTCACGCTCGACCTTTCGGTCTCCGTGCTCCGAGGCCATATCTGCATATGCTAGGCTCGTCAAGTTTAACCTGAGTATTCCGCGTGTGCAAAACTGGATTGCACCCGTTGTAGATGGACGTAGAGCTTATCACACCCGATCATCACGTGGTGTCTGGGCACGACGAACTTTGGCAACGGTGCATACTCAGGGAGAACACTTCTTGATAATTAGTGAGAGATCATCTTAAAATGCTACCGTCAATCAAAGCAAGAATAAGATGTAGAACAGATAAACATCATATGTAATCAAGATATGTGACATGATATGGCCATGATCATCTTGCGCCTTTGATCTCCATCTCCAAAGTACTGTCATGATCTTTATCGTCACCGGCACGACACCATGATCTTCATCATCTTGATCTATATCAATGTGTCGTCACATGGTCGTCTCGCCAACTATTGCTCTTGCAACTATTGCTATCGCATAGCGATAAAGTAAAGCAATTATTTGGCACTTGCATCTTATGCAACAAAGAGACAACCATAGGGCTTCTGCCAGTTGCCGATAACTTCAACAAAACATGATCATCTCATACAAAAACTTATATCTCATCACGTCTTGACCATATCACATCACAACATGCCCTGCAAAAACAAGTTAGACGTCCTCTACTTTGTTGTTGCAAGTTTTACGTGGCTGCTATGGGCTTAGCAAGAACCGTTCTTACCTACGCATCAAAACCACAATGATAGTTTGTCAAATAGACTCTGTTTTAACCTTCACAAGGACCGGGCGTAGCCACACTCGGTTCAACTAAAGTGAGAGAGACAGACACCCGCCAGCCACCTTTAAGCAGAAGTGCTCGTAACGGTGAAACCAGTCTCGCGTAAGCGTACGCGTAATGTCGGTCCGGGCCGCTTCATCTCACAATACCGCTGAACCAAAGTATGACATGCTGGTAGGCAGTATGACTTATATCGTTCACAACTCACTTGTGTTCTAGTCGTGCATATAACATCAACGCATAAAACCTTGGCTCGGATGCCACTGTTGGGGAACGTAGTAATTTCAAAAAAAATTCCTACGCACACGCAAGATCATGGTGATGGCATAGCAACGAGAGGGGAGAGTGTTCGTCCACGTACCCTCGTAGACCGTAAGCGGAAGCGTTAGCACAACGCGGTTGATGTAGTCGTACGTCTTCACGATCCGACCGATCCAAGCACCGAACGTACGGGGCCTCCGAGTTCAGCACACGTTCAGCTCGATGACGATCTCCGGCCTCCGATCCAGCCGAGCTCCGGAGATGAGTTCTGTCAGCACGACGGCGTGGTGACGATGATGATGTTCTACCGGCGCAGGGCTTTGCCTAAACTCCGCGACGATATGACCGAGGTGGAATATGGTGGAAGGAGGCACCGCACACGGCTAAGGAACGATCCGTAGATCAACTTGTGTCTATGGGGTGCCCCCTGCCCCCGTATATAAAGGAGGGAGGGAGGAGGAGGCCGGCCCTAGGAGGGGCGCGCCATGGGGAGTCCTACTCCCACCGGGAGTAGGATTCCCCCTTTCCTAGTCCAACTAGGGGTCCTTCCGTGTAGTAGGAGTAGGAGACAAGGAAGGGGAAGAGAGAAGGGAAGGAAGGAGGGGGTGCGGCCCCTCCCCCTAGTCCAATTCGGACTAGGCCTTGGGGGGGCGCGCGGCCTGCCCTAGGCAGCCCCTCTCTCTTTCCTGCAGGGCCCAATAAGGCCCAATACTTCTCCCCGGCGAATTCCCGTAACTCTCCGGTACTCCGGAAAATACCCGAATCACTCGGAACCTTTCCGAACTCCGAATATAGTCGTCCAATATATCGATCTTCACGTCTCGACCATTTCGAGACTCCTCGTCATGTCCCCGATCTCATCCGGGACTCCGAACTCCTTCGGTACATCAAAACTCATAAACTCATAATATAACTGTCATCGAAACCTTAAGCGTGCGGACCCTACGGGTTCGAGAACTATGTAGACATGACCTAGAACTATTCTCGGTCAATAACCAATAGCGGGACCTGGATGCCCATATTGGCTCCTACATATTCTACGAAGATCTTTATCGGTCAAACCGCAACATACGTTGTTCCCTTTGTCATCGGTATGTTACTTGCCCGAGATTCGATCGTCGGTATCCAATACCTAGTTCAATCTCGTCACCGGCAAGTCTCTTTACTCGTTCTGTAATGCATCATCCCGTAACCAACTCATTGGTCACATTGCTTGCAAGGCTTATAATGATGTGCATTACCGAGAGGGCCCAGAGATACCTCTCCGACAATCGGAGTGACAAAACCTAATCTCGAAATACGCCAACTCAACATGTACCTTCGGAGACACCTGTAGTACTCCTTTATAATCACCCAGTTACGTTGTGACGTTTGGTAGTACCCAAAGTGTTCCTCCGGTAAACGGGAGTTGCATAATCTCATAGTTACAGGAACATGTATAAGTCATGAAGAAAGCAATAGCAACATACTAAACGATCAAGTGCTAAGCTAACGGAATGGGTCAAGTCAATCACATCATTCTCCTAATGATGTGATCTCGTTAATCAAATGACAACTCTTTTGTCCATGGCTAGGAAAGATAACCATCTCTGATAAACGAGCTAGTCAAGTAGAGGCATACTAGTGACACTATGTTTGTCTATGTATTCACACATGTATTATGTTTCCGGTTAATACAATTCTAGCATGAATAATAAACATTTATCATGAAATAAGGAAATAAATAATAACTTTATTATTGCCTCTAGGGCATATTTCCTTCATTGAGCTCCGTTGCCGGCGAGATCCGCACGCTGTAGCAACGCCCATGTTGCATTGCACCTCCGCCGCCGGTGGGCAGCACAACACACGTTGCAATACAACTTCGGTCGCCGACGAGATTCTTTGGTCGCATCACCCCTTGTTGTAGTGTAGCGCAGTATCGCGAGTATTGCATAGCAGCACCGGCAACGCCGACGTGCTCTATGATACGTCGACGTGCTCTGTGATACATCTCCAACATATATGTAATTTTTTATTGTTTCATGCTATTGTATTATCAACCTTCGATGCTTTATATACAATTTTTGGGAACTAAACTATTAACCCAGTGCGTAGTGTGGATTGCTGTTTTCTACTTGTTTTTTGGTTTTCCAGAAAATCTGTACCAAATGGAGTCCAAACACTACGGAAATTTTTGACGGTTTTTTCTGGAAGAAAGAGACCCTAGAAGCTTCGGGAGGAGACCAGATGGCAAACGAGGAGACGATAAGGCAATAGGATGCACCATGTTACCTTGTGGGCCCCATGTGGCTCTGTCTGATCTAATTCCACTTCTATAAGTCCTAAAATATTAGGGAAACCCTAGAGAGACACTCGAAACAATTTTTCTGGCGACGCAAGCTTCTGTTCTTAAGCGATCCCATCTGGAGGCATTTTCCAGTACTCTACTAGAGGGGGAATCGATCACGGAGGGTTTCTACATCAACCTTGCTGCCCTGCCGGTGATGTTTGTGTTGGGGAACGTAGTAATTTCAAAATTTTCCTACGCACACGCAAGATCATGGTGATGGTATAGCAACGAGAGGGGAGAGTGTTGTCCACGTACCCTCGTAGACCATAAGTGGAAGCGTTAGCACAACGCGGTTGATGTAGTCGTACGTCTTAACGATCCGACCGATCCAAGCACCGAACGCACGGCACCTCCGAGTTCAGCACACGTTCAGCTCGATGACGATCTTCGGGCTCCGATCCAGAAAAGCTCCGGAGATGAGTTCCGTCAGCACGACGGCGTGGTGACGATGATGATGTTCTACTGGCGCAGGGCTTCGCCTAAACTCCGCGACGATACGACCGAGGTGAAATATGGTGGAGGGGGCACCGCACACGGCTAAGGAATGATCTGTAGATCAACTTGTGTGTCTATGGGGTGCCCCCCTGCCCCCGTATATAAAGGAGCCAGGGGGGAGGAGGCGGCCGGCCAAGGAGGGCGCGCCAAGGGGGGAGTCCTACTCCCACCGGGAGTAGGACTCCCTTCTTTCCTAGTTGGAGTAGGAGAAGGGGGGAAGGAGGAGGAAGAGGGGAAGGAAAGGGGGGGTGAGGGAGTCCTGGACTAGGGGTGTCCGGACAGCCGGACTATCATCGTCCGCCGGACTCCAAGACTACGAAGATACAAGATTGAAGACTCCGTCCCGTGTCCAGATGGGACTTTCCTTGGCGTGGAAGGCAAGCTTGGCGATACGGATATGTAGATCTCCTACCATTGTAACCGACTCTGTGTAACCCTAGCCTCCTCCGGTGTCTATATAAACCGGAGGGCTTTAGTCCGTAGGACACAACATACATTACAACAATCATACCATAGGCTAGCTTCTAGGGTTTAGCCTCCTTGATCTCGTGGTAGATCCACTCTTGTACTACCCATATCATCAATATTAATCAAGCAGGACGTAGGGTTTTACCTCCATCAAGAGGGCCCGAACCTGGGTAAAACATCGTGTCCCTCGTCTCCTATTACCATCCGCCTAGACGCACAGTTCGGGACCCCCTACCCGAGATCCGCCGGTTTTGACACCGACATTGGTGCTTTCATTGAGAGTTCCTCTGTGTCGTCACCGGTAGGGCGGATGCCTCCACCCGTCTTCAAAGACGGTGTTTTCGCCGAAGGGGCCTTGGCCGCCAGCCAAACTATCCGGCTAGGTGGTTTTCTTATGACCGCCTGTCCGGCCGCCGCTTCGACAATGACTTCTCAAGTCATCAGAAGCAATCTTCGCGTCAGCCCGAAAGCTGCCGAACAGTTGGATCCAATAGAGCTCTCGTCTGTTAACGAGCTCTTGGATCGCATCGCCGCCCTGGGAGTCGCTATGGACTACAACCAGATTGGGCTTAAAACCGATCTGAGAGAGATTAACTCTCCCTAGGCCACCCACCACGTCGCAGTGGTAGAGGAGCAATACGGCAACTCTTTGCCTGTATTGAAAACTATTCATGTCCGGATTCCCAAACCCTCCACGCCGGATTTCCGCGGAGGGACGGACTTCGATCGAGCATCGAACTTAAAATCGTGCATCGCTCTAGACTCGCTGGATTGTGTCCAGCAAACCAAGCTTCCAAATTCGGAAACCCCTCGGCCTTTGAGCCCCAAGATGGGCAGGGATCCGGACTTTAGTCCACCCACCCGCCCAGACATATGCGATCTATCTCTAATACGGCAAGAGCCCGCTGAAACAGTACACCACTATTGGGCCAGATTCCTCCTGGTTATGGACAGGATAAAGGACTGCCGAGAGGAAAACGCAATCTCAATCTTCTGCAATAATTGCACGGACAAGGGAATATTGAACGCCATCGATCGTCGCAAAATTACACGTTTCGCCGATCTGGCGTCCATAGTGCGAAAGTACTGTGCGATGGAGAGTTTCCGGAAAACCGAAAATCAATTTTGGGATAATCCGGCCCCAGCTCCAGTCCACAACAAAAGGGCGCCTCACATTCAGGCCCCATATGCAAAAAAGAAAAAGCAAAAACCCAATAAGGGGCACGGAACCGTACTGGAGGGATGGCTCAATGGACCTTGTAAGCTTCATAGTACAGAGGGAGCCGTCCCAACACATAGCCTTCGAGCATGTTGGATATTACGGCAGGTGGCCAAAAGTGGCGAGGAGCTTCTAGCCCCAGAAAACCACTCCAACAATACCAGTACGGTATCAACAGTCTTCGAGACCTTCGCATCAAACAATATGCGAAAACAAACAATCCGCGGACTCCCCGAAGTCTACCAAGTAGCAACAGCAAATCCATGGAGTGACACAGCTATTACCTTCAACGCCAGCGACGAGCCTAAATTCCGAACAACCAGAGCGCCAGCTGCACTGGTACTTAGTCCCATAGTGGACGGCTTTCGTCTGACAAAAGTCCTCATGGATGGCGGTAGCGGACTAAACCTCATTTACGAGGAAACTCTGCGAAAAATGGAAATAGATTGGAGCCGTATTGAGCGAAGCAGCACAACCTTTAGAGGAATAATCCCAAGCCGGGAAGCGCGCTGCACCGGAAAAATCACACTCGATGTGGTGTTCGGCTCGCCGGACAATTACAGATCCGAAGAAGTCACGTTCCAAGTGGCCCCGTTCAGCAGCGGATATCACGCCATATTAGGACGAGAGGCATTCACAATTTTTCAAGCAGTACCTCACTATGGGTACATGAAGCTCAAAATTCCTGGGCCCAGCGGAATAATCACTCTCGTTAGTGATCCGGACATAGCACTCCGCGCCGAAAACAAGACAGCCGCACTAGCCCTCGAGGCACTATCTGAAGCCTTAGCGGCAGAAGAACTCACCGCCCTGCGCTCCACGGTGAACAGGGACGATGTGATACTCGATAAAAGATCCAAGTCCACCTCCTTCAAACCAGCAGACGAAATAACAAAATTCCAGGTCCACCCAACGGACCCAACAAAGACGGCCTCCATTGGGGCACAATTGAACCCCGAAGTAGACGCCGCACTACGCGAATTCCTTCGGGAAAATTGGGACATTTTCGCCTGGCATCCTTCGGATATGCCTGGAATCCCACGCAGGTTGGCAGAACACAGCCTAAACATCCTAAAAGGATTCAAGCCAGTCAAACAGGCTCTTCGACAATTTTCCGAACCCAAAAGACAGGCAATGGGAGAAGAGCTAGCCAAACTATTGGAAGCCGGATTCATTAAAGATATCAAACATCCGGATTGGCTAGCAAATCTGGTAATGGTACCAAAGAAGGACAAATCCTGGCGCCTTTGTGTCGATTTTAAAGACCTCAATAAGGCCTGCCCAAAGGATCCCTTCCCACTCCCCCGCATCGACCAAATTATCGATGCTACCGCAGGGCACGATTCATTGTGTTTCCTCGACGCATACTCTGGCTACCATCAAATCAAGATGGCAGAAGCAGACCAAGCCGCCACGGCATTCATCACCCCTTACGGACCATTCTGCTTCAACACGATGCCCTTCGGACTTAAAAACGCCGGCGCAACATATCAGCGCATGATTCAAACATGTCTGGCTACCCAGATCGGCAAAACAGTCGAGGCGTACGTAGACGACGTAGTCGTCAAAACAAAACACGTCGAAACTCTAGTAGATGATTTGAGGCTCACGTTCGACAACCTCAGAGCATACGACATCAAGTTGAATCCGGAAAAATGCGTTTTCGGCGTACCAGCCGGAAAGCTGCTGGGCTTCATCGTGTCCGGTAGAGGAATCGAAGCAAACCCGGCTAAAATCCGAGCTCTGTCACAGTTGGACATTCCAAAAGACCTCAAACAAATACAAAAATTAACAGGATGCGTGGCAGCTCTAAGCCGCTTTATCTCCCGTCTAGGAGAAAAGGCGTTGCCCCTTTATCGCCTCCTCAGGCGCACCGAACACTTCGAGTGGACGGATGCTGCCACTGCCGGACTCGAAGAAATAAAGGCCATATTGGCAACCAATCCGGTCCTGGCCGCGCCCAATCTGGGCGAACCAATGTTGTTATACATCGCGGCAACACATCAAGTTGTAAGCGCAGTACTCGTCGTCGAACGAGAGACAGAAGGGCATAAATTCCCTCTTCAAAAACCAGTGTATTATGTATCCACTGTGTTAACCCCCCTGCAAATCCCGTTACCCGCACTATCAGAAGATAGCATATGCGGTGTTCATGGTGTCTCGGAAGCTCTGACACTACTTTCAAGAGTGTTCGATAACAGTGGCCTCCGAAGTACCACTCAATGACATTATAAATAATCGCGACGCAACGGGCAGGATTGCAAAATGGGCCATCGAGCTCTTACCATTCGATATAACTTAAAAACCTTAGCGAGCTATAAAGTCTCAAGTCTTGACTGACTTCGTCGCCGAATGGACCGAAGCCGAGCTCCCTAAAGAGTACGGCGCATACTCCAATTGGGTTATGCATTTTGACGGCTCTAAAATGTTGGCCGGACTGGGGGCTGGCGTCATATTGACGTCCCCAACAGGGGACATAGTCCAGTACGTACTTCAAATAATGTACACCGACTCCAACAACGCAGCCGAATACGAGGCCCTGTTACATGGTCTCCGGATGGCAGTTTCCATGGGCATTCAACGCCTAGAGGTGCGCGGGGATTCAAACCTTGTAATATCCCAAATAAATGGAGACTTTGACGCCAAGGATTCGAAAATGGCAGCATATCGCAACGCTGTCTTAAAAATGTCAGCTCGGTTTGAAGGACTCGAATTCCATCACATAGCCCGAGATAATAACCAAGCGGCCGACGTACTAGCACGCATAGGGGCAAAACGTGATGCTGTCCCTCCAAACATCTTCCTGGAACGACTCTTCAAGCCATCCGTACTGTGGGAAGAGGAGCCCGGTAGTGACAAACCGGAAAAAACCGCACCAATCGGTGATTCAGCAGATGACATAACACCTTCAGCCCACGTCATAATGGCAGTAATCGCCGCGTGGACAGAACCTTTCCTAGCCTACTTACTTAGGCAGGAACTTCCCGAAGACCAAAACGAGGCCCGCTGCATAGTCCGGCGATCGAAAGCCTACAAGGTCCATGAGGGAGAACTTTATAAGAAAAGTACAACCGGAGTCCTTCAAAGGTGTATCTCCGAAGAGGAAGGGCGAAACCTCCTGGCTGAAATTCATGCCGGACTAGGCGGACACCACGCAGCAGCCCGGGCCCTTGTAGGAAAGGCATTCCGTACAGGATTTTATTAGCCGACGGCCCGGGCAGACGTGCAGGACTTAGTCCAGTGATGCGTTGGTTTTCAGCTCTTTGCTAATCAGAGCCATATGCCGCCCACCGCCCTCAAAACCATACCCATTACCTGGCCGTTCACGGTCTGGGGGCTTGATATGGTTGGACCCCTTAAAGGGGGAACCCACAAGCAAAGGTACCTATTGGTCATGGTGGATAAATTCACCAAATGGATAGAGGCCAAACCGGTCAAAACGGCAGAGTCCGGACCAGTGATAGACTTTATATCAGGGGTAGTACACCGTTACGGAGTCCCCCACAGCATCATCACCGACAACGGCACGAACTTCACAGCCGACGAGGTTAAGTCATGGTGCAAAAATATGGGCATCAAGCTCGACTACGCTTCAGTTTATCACCCTCAAACCAACGGTCAAGTGGAACGAGCAAATGGTCTAATAATGAGCGGCATTAAACCCAGACTAGTGAGGTCACTTACTAAATCCGACACACAATGGGTCGAGGAGCTCGACTCCGTACTCTGGGGGCTGCGGACAACACCTAACCGTACTACCGGATTCACACCATTTTTTATGGTCTATGGCGCAGAGGCAGTCCTGCCCTGCGACATTATCCATGACTCACCTCGAGTGCGCATGTATGAAGAAAGAGAGGCCGAGCTTGATCGGCAGGACAGCTTGGACACATTGGAGGAAGAACGTGACATCGCGAAGGCTCGTTCCGAATTCTATCAGCAGCAGGCCCGAAGATATCAAAGCAGAGAAGTACGGGCCAAGACTTACAATGTTGGTGAACTAGTTCTATGCCTGCCGGACAAGAAAAAGGACAAGCTCAAGCCCAAATGGGAGGGCCCCTTCATTATCGATCAAGTCTTGACCGGCGGAGCATACCGTCTAAGAAATGCATCGGATAACCGACTCGAGCCGAACCCATGGAACGCAGCCCGCCTCCGACGATTCTACGCCTAGCGCCGGACTAAGAGTTCGTCCCCTTCCCCCATCCAAACTTTTACACTTCGGCTGTCTTTTGTTTCTCTTTTCATGCCTTTTTATTCAAAAGCCCTTGCGGGCCTATTTTCGCATTTTTCGCATACGCATGATGTGCCATCCGCACTCATTATTCCTGGGGGCTTCTTTTACAGAAGCTCAATTATACGGGTTTCATCCCAGCACATGTGTCAAGCTTCCACATGTACCTTTTACTCGCCATTATATGCATCGATATGACTTAAGTTTTGGCCAAGCTGGGTTGCCTGGCTCCTGTGCTTACCCCTACGTTCCCGATTGTTCGGCTAGGAGGTAAAGGGAGCACCTCTGCGATTGTTACTGTCGGGTCAGCCGGATGTGTACCTCAGACTGGGTGAAGCCGAAAGCTAGTGTTCTTAAGGGAATATTCGGTCGGTGACTTAAAAGATGACTTTTTACCTATTTATCTATCTGCCCCCAGATGTTTTACTGCTTTCTTTGCAGTCCGGACATGCACTTTAGGGCATGCCTCCCAGGGAAAGGAACCCTTAACGGAACTATTCTCCCTGGAAGATGTTTCTTACTAACCATGTAATATAACATAACTAGTTGGGCACTTGTCTGATAAAGCACTAATGACCCCTACGCCTGGTCTCCATGCATACCACGGTTGTTTCTTAACCAAAAAGGTATTCGGACACACTCCGGACTCTAGGGTCCCGAGGTTGAAGCGAAAAGGTCGGCAAAGACAAACGATCTACAATCCGGCTAGAAGGCATTTCACATGTCACTTTAAAGGAAAACATACATTATCAAATTTACTGATTGTATTCCTCCTCAATCCCGTCTAACAGGCTGTCTAATTTACAGTCCCGTTGGGAAAATTTAGCAGCCAACTCTACTTGGCTGTATACTAAACTCACAGGGATCTCCTTCCCATCGGGCCCCACCGGTCCAACCTCGGCCATGTGGTTGGGATCCACCTTCTTGTAACGCGTCTTCACCATGGCCCAAGCCTCCCTGGCACCTTGACGGCAAGCCGAAATCTTCCACAAACAGAAGCGCTGCCGCACTCCCTGAAGCTTCTCTGAAACCTCCCCAAGGCCCTCGGGTAGGGAGAGGGCTGGCCATAAAGCCTGGACGACGCCGCTCATTGCCTGCCGAACTCGTTCGAGCAGTTGCAACAGCTCGGGAAGTTGATCACCCGTTGATATGGGCATCTCCTCAGCCGGGCGACCTGTGAGTATACCTACAAGACATACTATGTCAATTTGCTTCTTTGCCGAACTCTTCTTTTAAAAGGAGTCCGCTCAAGCACTTACTATAAATGCCGCGACGAAGCCGCTGATTCTCCTTAACGGAGCCGGACAGCTCGGCTCGAGCGCCTTTCAGCTCTTCTCCGAGCTTGGCGTTGGCATCCTGGAGCTTGTTCCTCTCTTGCTGCACCCTATTCAGCACACTCTCGCCAGCCTTTAGCTGGCGCATCAATGCTTGCCTGTCCGGATCTTGTCCAGCGACACCTGCAATGTCATTATTAGACTCGCGCGCACACCGCACAGCGCTTATATTTATTAATAAAAATGTGTTACCAGGAGGGGTCTCTGCGTCTCCTCCTGCGACAGCAAGTGCGGCCTCAAGTCGGGCCTTGCAATCTTGCAGCTCCCGAGACAGCTGGGCATTCTTCTCGGTAAGAGCCTGCGTTTTCAAATGATCCTTAAATCAGTTAACATAACTACTTTAAGTCTCGGGGGCTACTGGTATATATAACCATTAAAATTCCTTTACCCGCATGTCTTTCACATACTGCTCCACGGCTCTGGTAAAACCATCTTGAGCGGCACGGAGATGCGTGTCCCCCGCGTTAAAGGCGTCTAATGCCTCAGGGGAGAAGCATGCTTCACGAAATACTGTCCGGCGGCGCCTATGGTTCATGGCGCTCTCCACCTCAGACTTGGTGGCGGACAATCTGTCGGTATCCTCCGTTGGAGAAGGATCCGGCCCGCGTCTTGCACTTGCCTCCCCCTCCAGGCCGGGCGCTGGAGCCTGGCCGGTGCGGGTTGGATCAGCAACTTCCGTGCCCGCAGTCTGGCGAGCGTTTTTTCTCCTATAAAGATCATGAGCACTCAGACGCTTCCTAGGAACGTCGCTCTGAAATTCAAATACGAGCTATACCTTTGCGGCGACGTTTCTGTCCGCACCGCGCTCCTTTTCCGCCTGCTGGTCCGGACTGACCTCTGTAGGTCAGCCGCCGCGGGCTCGGCTTCCCGCCATGAAGGCGCTTCCTGCAAAATACCATCGTTCGCGAAGGTTAGAAATGGGCAGGGAAGAGATAATGGTGTCCGGACTTCGGTCACGGTCACCTGGGAAGCCGGACATAGTCCGGGGTAGTCCGCCGTAATGGCGACCAAAGCATTGTCTATGCTGAGCTGGTGAAACACCCCGTCGATCAGCTCCACCTCGATGTCCGGATCCTCTTTGGAGGCTGGATCTAGGGATCTTTCCGGATCCTCGGGTTGCGGAGCAGGACTTGCTATGTCCTCCACAGTCCGGCGTAGATCCTGCGCCGAAGACATAATGTAAGAAGCCTAAACTTCGAAAGCATGGGTTGAGCCCTTAAAGGTGTTCGCTTGCCCATCCTCTAGGGTTGTTCATGGAAAACCCATTCGAAGGGTTCGTTCGAAGGAAGTCCTCCTTCTCCCCCTTGTACAGACTGGACAAGACCTTCACCAGGTCCTCGGTCGAATCCGGCCCTTTGCGGCCATGACGGGTAGCATCATCTTCCCCGTTGAAATCCCACATAGGGTGGCCTCTGTATTGCAGTGGCTGTACCCCCCGCATGACGCATATCGCCATGACTCCAATCATGGTCAACCCAGAATGGGCCAGCAATCTTATTCGGCCCATCAAGTAATGGACGCTCTTGTCTTCCTCCAAACGGGGGCTCCGTGGGCGCCAGCTGAGGCATTTCTTCAGAGGAGCAGTACTAAACTCCGGGAGGCCAATCCGGATTGGGTCCGGCAGCGGGGTGTCTCCTATGTAAAACCACTCTGAAGGCCAGTCTTCGGACGCCTTCTTGGGGGTACCGGATGGGTATCCGGTCCCGGCGATGCGCCAAATTTCGGCGCCGCCCACTTGATATATGGACCCCTCGTGAGAACGGGGTACGAGGCAGAACAGCCTCTTCCACAATGCAAAATGGGGCTCGATGCCCAGGAACAGCTCGCAAAGAGCTGCATATCCCGCGATATGCAGGACAGAGGCGGGTGTGAGGTGGTGAAGCTGGAGTCCGTAGAACTCCAGGAGCCCGCGGAGGAACGGATGTATTGGGAATCCAAGTCCCCTTATCAGATAGGGGACGAAGCATACTCGCTCCCCCTTATTGGGGCTTGGGGTAGACTCCGCTTGCCTCCCACCTTGATAAGTGACCAGCCCGGCTCGAACCGGGACCATGAAGGCTGGAGGGAGATATCCCCCCGCTTGGAGCTTTACAAGCTCGTTGTGCGGAACAGAGCACCTCCTCCAATCCCCTGGCGGTGGGCTGGGAGCGCGAGAAGAAGAGCCGAGTCGACGGTCCATGATGGAATGGATTTTTAGGTCAAAGGCGCTCCGATGAAGTATTCGCGGGAGAAAGACGGTGTGGTTTGGATCTGGATTTTTGCCTCTTTTGTAGGCGGACGACTCGCACAACTAGGGGGTGAAACATAAAAGACACCCTGGCTTTTCGCATTCGTGCGATGCGTGGAAAAGGATCATTATTTGGCGTAGAAGCCGAGGAACACAGTATTTAAGATGAAGCCGGACACTGTTCGGCAGGTACATGGAATTTGAAGGAAGAACCCGCCTTGCAACGCCGAAGACTATAAACGCGCTGGACTTATCGTCATTGAAGCCTGGTCCGGGGGCTACTGAGGGAGTCCTGGACTAGAGGGTCTCCGGACAGCCGGACTATCATCATCCACCGGACTCCAAGACTACGAAGATACAAGATTGAAGACTCCGTCCCGTGTCCGGATGGGACTTTCCTTGGCGTGGAAGGCAAGCTTGGCGATACGGATATGTAGATCTCCTACCGTTGTAACCTACTCTGTGTAACCCTAGCCTCCTCCGGTGTCTATATAAACCGGAGGGCTTTAGTCCATAGGACACAACATACATTACAACAATCATACCATAGGCTAGCTTCTAGGGTTTAGCCTCCTTGATCTCGTGGTAGATCCACTCTTGTACTACCCATATCATCAATATTAATCAAGCAGGACGTAGGGTTTTACCTCCATCAAGAGGGCCCGAACCTGGGTAAAACATCGTGTCCCTCGCCTCCTGTTACCATCCGCCTAGACGCACAGTTCGGGACCCCCTACCCGAGATCCGCCGGTTTTGACACCGACAGGGGGCGCCGCCCCCCTTCCCTTGTCCTATTCGGACTAGGAAGGGGAGGGGCGCGCGGCCCCCTCCTACCTCCTTCCCTCTTCTCTCTCGAGGCCCATGTAGGCCCAATAACGCCCCGGGGGGTTCCGGTAACCTCCCGGTACTCCGGTAAAATGCCGATTTCACCCGGAACGATTCCGATGTCCAAATATAGGCTTCCAATATATCGATCTTTATGTCTCGACCATTTCGAGACTCCTCGTCATGTCCGTGATCACATCCGGGACTCCGAACAAACTTCAGTACATCAAAACTTATAAACTCATAATAAAACTGTCATCGTAACGTTAAGCGTGCGGACCCTACGGGTTCGAGAACTATGTAGACATGACCTAGAACTATTCTCGGTCAATAACCAATAGCGGAACCTGGATGCCCATATTGGTTCCTACATATTCTATGAAGATCTTTATCGGTCAAACCGCATAACAACATACGTTGTTCCCTTTGTCATCGGTATGTTACTTGCCCGAGATTTGATCGTCGGTATCCAATACCTAGTTCAATCTCGTTACCGGCAAGTCTCTTTACTCGTTACGTAATGCATCATCCCGTAACCAACTCATTGGTCACATTGCTTGCAAGGCTTATAGTGATGTGCATTACCGAGAGGGCCCAGAGATACCTCTCCGACAATCAGAGTGACAAAACCTAATTTCGAAATACGCCAACTCAACATGTACCTTCGGAGACACCTGTAGTACTCCTTTATAATCACCCAGTTACGTTGTGACATTTGGTAGTACCCAAAGTGTTCCTCCGGTAAACGGGAGTTGCATAATTCTCATAGTTACAGGAACATGTATAAGTCATGAAGAAAGCAATAGCAATATACTAAACGATCAAGTGCTAGGCTAACGGAATGGGTCATGTCAATCACATTATTCTTCTAATGATGTGATCCCATTAATCAAATGACAACACATGTCTATGGTTAGGAAACATAACCATCTTTGATTAATGAGCTAGTCAAGTAGAGGCATACTAGTGACTATATGTTTGTCTATGTATTCACACATGTATCATGTTTCTGGTTAATACAATTCTAGCATGAATAATAAACATTTATCATGATATGAGGAAATAAATAATAACTTTATTATTGCCTCTAGGGCATATTTCCTTCAGTCTCCCACTTGCACTAGAGTCAATAATCTAGATTACATAGTAATGATTCTAACACCCATGGAGTCTTGGTGCTGATCATGTTTTGCTTGTGAGAGAGGCTTAGTCAACGGGTCTGCAACATTCAGATCCGTATGTATCTTGCAAATCTCTATGTCTCCCACTTGGACTTGGTCCCGAATGGAATTCAAGCGTCTCTTGATGTGCTTGGTCCTCTTGTGAAATCTGGATTCCTTTGCCAAGGCAATTGCACCAGTATTGTCACAGAAGATCTTCATTGGTCCCGATGCACTAGGTATGACACCTAGATCGGAAATGAACTCCTTCATCCAGACTCCTTCATTTGCTGCTTCAGAAGCAGCTATGTACTCCGCTTCACATGTAGATCCCGCCACGACGCTTTGTTTAGAACTGCACCAACTTACAGCTCCACCATTTAATAAAAACACGTATCCGGTTTGCAATTTAGAATCATCCGGATCAGTGTCAAAGCTTGCATCGACGTAACCATTTACGACTAGCTCTTTGTCACCTCCATATACGAGAAACATATCCTTAGTCCTTTTCAGGTATTTCAAGATGTTCTTGACCGCTGTCCAGTGATCCACTCCTGGATTACTTTGGTACCTTCCTGCCAAGCTTATTGCTAAGCATACGTCAGGTCTGGTACACAGCATTGCATACATGATAGAGCCTATGGCTGAAGCATAGGGAACATCTTTCATTTTCTCTCTATCTTCTGCTGTGGTCGGGCATTGAGTTTGACTCAACTTCACACCTTGTAGCACGGGCAAGAACCCTTTCTTTGCCTGATCCATTTTGAACTTTTTCAAAATTTTGTCAAGGTATGTGCTTTGTGAAAGTCCTATTAAGCGTCTTGATCTATCTCTATAGATCTTTATGCCCAATATGTAAGCAGCTTCACCGAGGTCTTTCATTGAAAAACTTTTATTCAAGTATCCCTTTATGCTATCCAGAAATTCTATATCATTTCCAATTAATAGTATGTCATCTACATATAATATCAAAAATGCTACAGAGCTCCCACTCACTTTCTTGTAAATACAGGCTTCTCCAAAAGTCTGTATAAAACCATATGCTTTGATCACACTATCAAAACGTTTATTCCAACTCCGAGATGCTTGCACCAGTCCATAAATGGATCGCTGGAGCTTGCACACTTTGTTAGCACCTTTTGGATCAACAAAACCTTCTGGCTGCATCATATACAACTCTTCTTCCAGAAATCCATTCAAGAATGCAGTTTTGACATCCATTTGCCAAATTTCATAATCATGAAATGCAGCAATAGCTAACATGATTCAGACAGACTTAAGCATCGCTACGGGTGAGAAAGTCTCATCGTAGTCAACCCCTTGAACTTGTCGAAAACCTTCCGTAACAAGTCGAGCTTTATAGACAGTTACATTACCATCAGCGTCAGAATTCTTCTTAAAGATCCATTTATTCTCAATGGCTTGCCGATCATCGGGCAAGTCGACCAAAGTCCATACTTTGTTTTCATACATGGACCCCATCTCAGATTTCATGGCCTCTAGCCATTTTGCGGAATCTGGGCTCATCATCGCTTCCTCATAGTTTGTAGGTTCATCATGGTCAAGTAACATAACTTCCAGAATAGGATTACCGTACCACTCTGGTGCGGATCTTACTCTGGTAGACCTACGAGGTTCAGTAGAAACTTGATCTGAAGTTTCATGATCAATATCATTAGCTTCCTCACTGATTGGTGTAGTTGTCACAGGAACCGGTTCTTGTGATGAACTACTTTCCAATAAGGGAGTAGATACAGTTATCTCATCAAGTTCTACTTTCCTCCCACTCACTTCTTTCGAGAGAAACTCCTTCTCTAGAAAGGATCCGATTTTAGCAACGAAAATCTTGCCTTCAGATCTGTGATAGAAGGTGTACCCAATAGTTTCTTTTGGGTATCCTATGAAGACACATTTCTCCGATTTGGGTTCGAGCTTATCTGGTTGAAGTTTCTTCACATAAGCATCGCAGCCCCAAACTTTAAGAAACGACAACTTTGGTTTCTTGCCAAACCACAGTTCATAAGGTGTCGTCTCAACGGATTTTGATGGTGCCCTATTTAACGTGAATGCGGCCGTCTCTGAAGCATAACCCCAAAACGATAGTGGTAAATCAGTAAGAGACATCCTAGATCGCACCATATCCAGTAAAGTATGATTACGATGTTTGGACACACCATTTCGTTGTGGTGTTCCGGGTGGCATGAGTTGCGAAACTATTCCACATTGTTTCAAGTGTAGACCAAACTCGTAACTCAAATATTCTCCTCCACGATCAGATCGTAGAAACTTTATTTTCTTGTTACGATGATTTTCCACTTCACTCTGAAACTCTTTGTGTTGGGGAACGTAGTAATTTCAAAAAAATTCCTATGCACACGCAAGATCATGGTGATGCATAGCAACGAGAGGGGAGAGTGTTGTCTACGTACCCTCGTGGACCTGAAGCGGAAGCGTTGACGCAACGTAGAGGAAGTAGTCGTACGTCTTCCCGGTCCAACCGATCCAAGCACCGTTACTCCGGCACCTCCGAGTTCTTGACACACGTACAGCTCGATGGCGCACCCCGGGCTCGACCATTTTGAGACTCCTCGTCATGTCCCCGATCTCATACGGGACTCCGAACTCCTTTGGTACATCAAAACTCATAAACTCATAATATAACTGTCATCGAAACCTTAAGCGTGCGGACCCTACGGTTCGAGAACAATGTAGACATGACCGAGACACGTCTCCGGTCAATAACCAATAGCGGAACCTGGATGCTCATATTGGTTCCTACATATTCTACGAAGATCTTTATCGGTCAGACCGCATAACAACATACGTTGTTCCCTTTGTCATCGGTATGTTACTTGCCCGAGATTCGATCGTCAGTATCCAATACCTAGTTCAGTCTAGTTACCGGCAAGTCTTTTTACTCGTTCCGTAATACATCATCTCGCAACTAACTCATTAGTTGCATTGCTTGCAAGGCTTATGTGATGTGCATTACCGAGAGGGCCCAGAGATACCTCTCCAACATTCGGAGTGACAAATCCTAATCTCGAAATACGCCAACCCAACATGTACCTTCGGAGACACCTGTAGAGCACCTTTATAATCACCCAGTTACGTTGTGACGTTTGGTAGCACACAAAGTGTTCCTCCGGTAAACGGGAGTTGCATAATCTCATAGTCATAGGAACATGTATAAGTCATGAAGAAAGCAATAGCAACATACTAAACGATCGGGTGCTAAGCTAACTGAATGGGTCATGTCAATCACATCATTCTCCTAATGATGTGATCACGTTAATCAAATGACAACTCATGTCTATGGCTAGGAAACATAACCATCTTTGATTAACGAGCTAGTCAAGTAGAGGCATACTAGTGACACTCTGTTTGTCTATGTATTCACACATGTATCATGTTTCCGATTAATACAATTCTAGCATGAATAATAAACAATTATCATGAAATAAGGAAATAAATAATAACTTTATTATTGCCTCTAGGGCATATTTCCTTCAGTCTCCCACTTGCACTAGAGTCAATAATCTAGATCACATCACCATGTGATTAACATCGATAGTTCACATCATCATGTGATTAACACCCATAGTTCACATCGCCATGTGACCAACACCCAAAGGGTTTACTAGATTCAGTAATCTAGTTCACATTGCTATGTGATTAACACCCAAAGAGTACTAAGGTGTGATCATGTTTTGCTTGTGAGAGAATCTTAGTCAACTGGTCTTTCACATTCAGATCCATTATGTATTTTGCAATTTTCTATGTCTACAATGCTCTGCACGGAGCTACTCTAGCTAATTGCTCCCACTTTCAATATGTATCCAGATTGAGACTTTAGAGTCATCTGGATCAGTGCCAAAACTTGTATCGACGTAACCCTTTACGACGAACCTTTTATCACCTCCATAATCGAGAAACATCTCCTTATTCCACTAAGGATAATTTTGACCGCTAACCAGTGATCTACTCCTAGATCACTATTGTACTCCCTTGCCAAACTCAGTGTAGGGTATACAATAGATCTGGTACACAGCATGGCATACTTTATAGAACCTATGGCCAAGGCATAGGGAATGACTTTCATTCTCTTTCTATCTTCTGTCGTGGTCAGGTTTTGAGTCTTACTCAATTTCACACCTTGTAACACAGGCAATAACTCTTTCTTTGACTGTTCCATTTTGAACTACTTCAAAATCTTGTCAAGGTATGTACTCATTGAAAAAACTTATCAAGCGTCTTTATCTATCTCTATAGATCTTGATGCTCAATATGTAAGCAGCTTCATCGAGGTCTTTCTTTGAAAAACTCCTTTCAAACACTCCTTTATGCTTTGCAGAATAATTCTACATTATTTCTGATCTACAATATGTCATTCACATATACTTATCAGAAATGTTGTACTGCTCCCACTCACTTTCTAGTAAATACAGGCTTCACCGCAAGTCTGTATAAAACTATATGCTTTGATCAACTTATCAAAGCGTATATTCCAACTCCGAGATGCTTGCACCAGTCCATAGATGGATCGCTGGAGCTTGCGTATTTTGTCAGCACCTTTAGGATTGACAAAATCTTCTGGTTGCATCATATAGAACTCTTCTTTAAATCCATTAAGGAATGTAGTTTTGTTTATCCATTTGCCAGATTTCATAAAAATGCGGCAATTGCTAACATGATTTGGACAGACTTAAGCATCGCTACGAGTGAGAAAATTTCATCGTAGTCAACACCTTGAACTTTGTCAAAAACCTTTTTCGACAAGTCTAGCTTTGTAGATAGTAACACTACTATCAACGTCTGTCTTCCTCTTGAAGATCCATTTATTTTCTATGGTTTGCCGATCATCTGGCAAATCCATCAAAGTCCATACTTTGTTCTCATACATGGATCATATCTCAGATTTCATGGCCTCAAGCCATTTCGCGGAATCTGGGCTCATCATCGCTTCCTCATAGTCCGTAGGTTCATCATGGTCTAGTAACATGACTTCCAGAATAGGATTACCATACCACTCTTGTGTGGATCTTACTCTGGTTGATCTACGAAGTTCAGTAACAACTTGATCTGAAGTTTCATGATCATCATCATTAACTTCCTCACTAATTGGTGTAGGTGTCACAGGAACCGATTTCTGTGATGAACTACTTTCCAATAAGGGAGCTGGTACTGTTACCTCATCAAGTTCTACTTTCCTCCCACTCACTTCTTTCGAGAGAAACTCCTTCTCTAGAAAGGATCCACTTTTAGCAACGAATGTCTTGCCTTCGGATCTGTGATAGAAGGTGTACCCAACAGTCTCCTTTGGGTATCCTATGAAGACATATTTCTCCGATTTGGGTTTGAGCTTATCAGGATGAAACTTTTTCATATAAGCATCACAACCTCAAACTTTAAGAAACGACAACTTTGGTTTCTTGCCAAACCACAGTTCAGGTTGTGTCGTCTCAATGGACTTAGATGGTGCCCTTTTTAACGTGAATGCAGCTGTCTTTAATGCATAACCCCAAAATGATAGCGGTAAATCAGTAAGAGACATCATAGATCGCACCATATCTAGTAAAGTATGATTACGACGTTTGGACACACCATAACGTTGTGGTATTCCAGGTGGCGTGAGCTGTGAAACTATTCCACATTGTTTTAATTGAAGACCAAACTCGTAACTCAAATATTCGTCTCCGCGATCAGATCGCAGAAATTTTATTTTCTTGTTACGATGATTTTTCCACTTCACTCTGAAATTCTTTGAACCTTTCAACTATTTCAGACTTATGTTTCATCAAGTAGATATACCCATATCTGCTCAAATCATCTTGTGAAGGTCAGAAAATAACGATACTTGCCACGAGCCTTAACACTCATCGGATCGCATACATCAGTATGTATTATTTCCAATAAGTCAGTTGCTCGCTCCACTGTTCCGGAGAACGGAGTCTTAGTCATCTTACCCATGAGGCATGGTTCGCAAGCATCAAGTGATTCATAATCAAGTGATTCCAAAATCCCATCAGCATGGAGTTTCTTCATGCGCTTTACACTAATATGACCTAAACGGCAGTGCCACAAATAAGTTGCACTATCATTATTAACTTTGCATCTTTTGGTTTCAATGTTATGAATATGTGTATCACTACGATCGAGATCCAATGAACCATTTTCATTGGGTGTGTAACCATATAAGGTTTTATTCATGTAAACAAAACAACAGTTTATTCTCTTACTTAAATGAATAACCGTATTGCAATAAACACGATCAAATCATATTCATGCTCAACGCAAACACCAAATAACATTTATTTAGGTTCAACACTAATCCCGAAAGTATAGGGAATGTGCGATGATGATCATATTAATCTTGAAACTACTTTCAACACACATCGTCACTTCACCCTTAACTAGTTTATGTTTATTCTGCAACTCCCGTTTCGAGTTACTACTCTTAGCAACTGAACCAGTACCAAATACCGAGGGGTTGCTATAAACACTAGTAAAGTACACATCAATAACATGTATATCAAATATACCTTTGTTCACTTTGCCATCCTTCTTATCCGCCAAATACTTGGGGTAGTTCTGCTTCCAGTGACCAGTCCCTTTGCAGTAGAAGCACTTAGTCTCAGGCTTAGGTCCAAACTTGGGCTTCTTCACTTGAGCAGCAACTTGCTTGTCGTTCTTCTTGAAGTTCCCTTCTATCCCTTTGCCCTTTTCTTGAAACTAGTGGTCCTGTTAACCATCAACACTTGATATTCTTTCTTGATTTCTACCTTCATCGATTTCATCATCATGAAAAACTCGGGAATCATTTTCATCATCCCTTGCATACTATAATTCATCACGAAGTTCTACTAAATTGGTGATGGTGACTAGAGAATTCTGTCAATCACTATCTTATCTGGAAGATTAACTCCCACTTGATTCAAGCGATTGTAGTACCCAGACAATCTGAGCACATGCTCACTAGTTGAGCGATTCTCCTCCATCTTTTAGCTATAGAACTTGTTGGAGACTTCATATCTCTCAACTCGGGTATTTGCTTGAAATATTAACTTGAACTCCTGGAACATCTCATATGGTCCATGACGTTCAAAACGTCTTTGAAGTCCCGATTCTAAGCCGTTAAGCATGGTGCACTAAACTATCAAGTAGTCATCATATTGAGCTAGCCAAACATTCATAATGTCTGCATCTGCTCCTGCAATAGGTCTGTCACCTAGCGGTGCATTAAGGACATAATTCTTCTGTGCAGCAATGAGGATAAACCTCCGATCACGGATCCAATCCGCATCATTACTACTAACATTTTTCAACACAATTTTCTCTAGGAACATATCAAAAACAAACATATGAAAGTAACAACGCGAGCTATTGATCTACAACATAATTTGCAAAATACTACCAGGACTAAGTTCATGATAAATTAAAGTTCAATTAATCATATTACTTAAGAACTCCCACTTAGACAGACATCTCTCTAGTCATCTAAGTGATCACGTGATCCAAATCAACTAAACCATAACCGATCATCACGTGAGATGGAGTAGTTTTCAATGGTGAACATCACTATGTTGATCATATCTACTATATGATTCACGCTCGACCTTTCGGTCTCCGTGTTCCGAGGCCATATCTGCATATGCTAGGCTCGTCAAGTTTAACCTGAGTATTCCGCGTGTGCAAAACTGGCTTGCACCCGTTGTAGATGGACGTAGAGCTTATCACACCCGATCATCACGTGGTGTCTGGGCACGACGAACTTTGGCAACGGTGCATACTCAGGGAGAACACTTCTTGATAATTAGTGAGAGATCATCTTAAAATGCTACCGTCAATCAAAGCAAGAATAAGATGTATAATAGATAAACATCATATGCAATCAAAATATGTGACATGATATGGCCATGATCATCTTGCGCCTTTGATCTCCATCTCCAAAGTACTGTCATGATTCTATCGTCACCGGCACGACACCATGATCTTCATCATCTTGATCTATATCAATGTGTCATCACATGGATGTCTCACCAACTATTGCTCTTGCAACTATTGCTATCATATAGCGATAAAGTAAAGCAATTATTTGGCACTTGCATCTTATGCAACAAAGAGACATCCATAGGGCTTCTACCAGTTGCCGATAACTTCAACAAAACATGATCATCTCATACAACAACTTATATCTTATCACGTCTTGACCATATCACATCACAACATGCCCTGCAAAAACAAGTTAGACGTCCTCTACTTTGTTGTTGCAAATTTTACGTGGCTGTTACGGGCTGAGCAAGAACCGTTCTTACCTACGCATCAAAACCACAACGATAGTTCGTCAAGTTAGTGTTGTTTTAACCTTCGCAAGGACCGGGCATAGCCACACTCGGTTCAACTAAAGTTGGAGAAACTGACACCCGTCAGCCACCTGTGTGCAAAGCACGTCGGTAGAACCAGTCTCGCGTAAGCGTACCCGTAATGTCGGTCCGGGCTGCTTCATCCAACAATACCGCCGAACCAAAGTATGACATGCTGGTAAGCAGTATGACTTGTATCGCCCACAACTCACTTGTGTTCTACTCGTGCATATAAAATCAACGCATAAAACCTGGCTTTGATGCCACTATTGGGGAACATAGTAATTTCAAAAAATTTCCTACGCACACGCAAGATCATGGTGATGCATAGCAACGAGAGGGGAGAGTGTTGTCTACGTACCCTCGTAGACCTGAAGCGGAAGCGTTGACGCAACATAGAGGAAGTAGTCGTACGTCTTCCCGGTCCAACCGATCCAAGCACCGTTACTCCCGCACCTCCGAGTTCTTGACACACGTACAGCTCGATGGCGCACCCTGGGCTCCGATCCAGCAAAGCTTCGGGGAGGAGTTCCGTTAGCACGACGGCGTGGTGACGATCTTGATGTTCAACCATCGCAGGGCTTCGCCTAAGCACCGCTACAATATGACCGAGGTGTAATATCGTGGAGGGGGCACCGCACACTGCTAAGGAACGATCACGAAGATCAACTTGTGTGTCTATGGGGTGCCCCCTGCCCCCGTATATAAAGGAGTGGAGGAGGGGAGGGCCGGCCCTCTCTATGGCGCGCCCTAGGGGAGTCCTACTCCCACCGGGAGTAGGATTCCCCCTTTCCTAGTCCAACTAGGAGTCCTTCCAAGTAGTAGGAGTAGGAGACAAGGAAGGGGAAGAGGGAAGAGAAGGAAGGAGGGGGCGCCGCCCCTCCCCCTAGTCCAATTCGGACTAGTCAATGGGGGGGGGGGCGCAGCCTGCCTCTCCCTCTCCCCTAAAGCCCAAAAAGGCCCATATACTTCTTCCCCCGTATTCCCGTAACTCCCCGGTACTCCGAAAAATACCCGAATCACTCGGAACCTTTCCGATGTCCGAATATAGTCGTCCAATATATCGATCTTTACGTCTCGACCATTTCGAGACTCCTCGTCATGTCCCCGATCTCATCCGGGACTCCGAACTCCTTCGGTACATCAAAACTCATAAACTCATAATATAACTGTCATCGAAACCTTAAGCGTGCGGACCCTACGGTTCCAGAACAATGTAGACATGACCGAGACACGTCTCCGGTCAATAACCAATAGCGGAACCTGGATGCTCATATTGGTTCCTACATATTCTACAAAGATCTTTATCGGTCAGACCGCATAACAACATACGTTGTTCCCTTTGTCATCGGTATGTTACTTGCCCGAGATTCGATCGTCGGTATCCAATACCTAGTTCAATCTAGTTACCGGCAAGTCTCTTTACTCGTTCTGTAATACATCATCTCGCAACTAACTCATTAGTTGCATTGCTTGCAAGGCTTATGTGATGTGCATTACCGAGAGGGCCCAGAGATACCTCTCCAACATTCGGAGTGACAAATCCTAATCTCGAAATACGCCAACCCAACAAGTACCTTCGGAGACACCTGTAGAGAACCTTTATAATCACCCAGTTACGTTGTGACGTTTGGTAGCACACAAAGTGTTCCTCCGGTAAACGGGAGTTGCATAATCTCATAGTCATAGGAACATGTATAAGTCATGAAGAAAGCAATAGCAACATACTAAACGATCGGGTGCTAAGCTAACTGAATGGGTCATGTCAATCACATCATTCTCCTAATGATGTGATCCCGTTAATCAAATGACAACTCATGTCTATGACTAGGAAACATAACCATCTTTGATTAACGAGCTAGTCAAGTAGAGACATACTAGTGACACTCTGTTTGTCTATGTATTTACACATGTATCATGTTTCCGATTAATACAATTCTAGCATGAATAATAAACAATTATCATGAAATAAGGAAATAAATAATAACTTTATTATTGCCTCTAGGGCATATTTCCTTCACTTTGAACTTTTCAAATGTTTCAGACTTGTGTTTCATTAAGTAGATATACCCATATCTGCTCAAATCATCTGTGAAGGTGAGAAAATAACGATATCCGCCGCGAGCCTCAACATTCATTGGACCACAAACATCAGTTTGTATGATTTCCAACAAATCAGTTGCTCGCTCCATAGTTCCGGAGAACGGTGTTTTAGTCATCTTGCCCATAAGGCACGGTTCGCAAGTACCAAGTGATTCATAATCAAGTGATTCCAAAAGCCCATCAGTATGGAGTTTCTTCATGCGCTTTACACCGATATGACCTAAACGGCAGTGCCACAAATAAGTTGCACTATCGTTATCAACTCTGCATCTTTGGTTTTCAACACTATGAATATGTGTATCACTACTATCGAGATTCAATAAAAATAGACCACTCTTCAAGGGTGCATGACCATAAAAGATATTACTCATATAAATAGAACAACCATTATTCTCTAATTTAAATGAATAACCGTCTCGCATCAAACAAGATCCAGATATAATGTTCATGCTCAACACTGGCACCAAATAACAATTATTTAGGTCTAAAACTAATCCCGATGGTAGATGTAGAGGTAGCGTGCCGACCGCGATCACATCGACTTTGGAACCGTTTCCCACGCGCATCGTCACCTCGTCCTTAGCCAATCTTCGCTTAATCCGTAGTCCCTGTTTCGAGTTGCAAATATTAGCAACAGAACCAGTATCAAATACCCAGGTGCTACTGCGAGCATTAGTAAGGTACATATCAATAACATGTATATCACATATACCTTTGTTCACTTTGCCATCCTTCTTATCCGCCAAATACTTGGGGCAGTTCCGCTTCCAGTGTCCAGTCTGCTTGCAGTAGAAGCACTCAGTTTCAGGCTTAGGTCCAGACTTGGGTTTCTTCTCTTGAGCAGCAACTTGCTTGCCGTTCTTTTTGAAGTTCCCCTTCTTCTTCCCTTTGCCCTTCTTCTTGAAACTAGTGGTTTTGTTAACCATCAACACTTGATGCTCGTTCTTGATTTCTACCTCCGCGGATTTTAGCATTGCGAAGAGCTCGGGAATAGTCTTGTTCATCCCTTGCATATTATAGTTCATCACGAAGCTCTTGTAGCTTGGTGGCAGTGATTGGAGAATTCTGTCAATGACACTATCATCAGGAAGATTAACTCCCAGTTGAATCAAGTGATTATTATACCCAGACATTTTGAGTATGTGTTCACTGACAGAACTATTCTCCTCCATCTTGCAGCTGTAGAACTTATTGGAGACTTCATATCTCTCAATTCGGGCATTTGCTTGAAATATTAACTTCAACTCCTGGAACATCTCATATGCTCCATGACGTTCAAAACGTCGTTGAAGACCCGGTTCTAAGCCGTAAAGCATGGCATACTGAACTATCGAGTAGTCATCAGCTTTGCTCTGCCAGACGTTCTTAACGTCGTCAGTTGCATCAGCAGCAGGCCTGGCACCCAGCGGTGCTTCCAGGACATAATTTTTCTGTGCAGCAATGAGGATAATCCTCAGGTTACGGACCCAGTCTGTGTAATTGCTACCATCATCTTTCAACTTTGCTTTCTCAAGGAACGCATTAAAATTCAACGGAACAACAACACGAGCCATCTATCTACAAACAAACATAGACAAGCAAAATACTATCAGGTACTAAGTTCATGATAAATTTAAGTTCAATTAATCATATTACTTAAGAACTCCCACTTAGACAGACATCTCTTTAGTCATCTAAGTAATCACGTGATCCAAATCAACTAAACCATGTCCGATCATCACGTGAGATGGAGTAGTTTCAATGGTGAACATCACTATGTTGATCATATCTACTATATGATTCACGTTCGACCTTTCGGTTTCCGTGTTCCGAGGCCATATCTGTATGTGCTAGGCTCGTCAAGTATGACATGAGTATACCGCGTGTGCAACTGTTTTGCACCCGTTGTATTTGAACGTAGAGCCTATCACACCCGATCATCACGTGGTGTCTCAGCACGAAGAACTTTCACAACGGTGCATACTCAGGGAGAACACTTCTTGATTATTAGTGAGAGATCATCTTAAAATGCTACCATCAATCAAAGCAAGATAAGATGCATAAAGGATAAACATCACATGCAATCAATATAAGTGATATGATATGGCCATCATCATCTTGTGCTTGTGATCTCCATCTTCGAAGCACCGTCATGATCACCATCATCACCGGCGCGACACCTTGATCTCCATCGTAGCATCGTTGTCGTTATCGCTTAGTGATAAAGTAAAGCAATTACAGGGCGTCTGCATTTCATAAAATAAAGTGACAACCATATGGCTCCTGCCAGTTGCCGATAACTTCGGTTACAAAACATGATCATCTCATACAATAAAATATAGCATCACATCTTAAACATATCACATCACAACATGCCCTGCAAAAACAAGTTAGACGTCCTCTACTTTGTTGTTGCAAATTTTACGTGGCTGCTACGGGCTTTAGCAAGAACCGTTCTTACCTACGCATCAAAAACCACAACGATAGTTCATCAAGTTAGTGTTGTTTTAACCTTCGCAAGGACCGGGCGTAGCCATACTTGATTCAACTAAAGTGAGAGAGACAGACACCCGCCAGCCACCTTTAAGCACGAGTGCTCGTAACGGTGAAACCAGTCTCACGTAAGCGTACGCGTAATGTCGGTCCGGGCCACTTCATCTCACAATACCGCCGAACCAAAGTATGACATGCTGGTAAGCAGTATGACTTGTATCGCCCACAACTCACTTGTGTTCTACTCGTGCATATAACATCAACGCATAAAACCTAGGCTCTGATACCACTGTTGGGGAACGTAGTAATTTCAAAATTTTCCTACGCACACGCAAGATCATGGTGATGGTATAGCAACAAGAGGGGAGAGTGTTGTCCACGTACCCTCGTAGACCATAAGCGGAAGCGTTAGCACAACACGGTTGATGTAGTTGTACGTCTTCACGATCCGACCGACCCAAGCACCGAACGTACGGCACCTCCGGAGTTGAGTTCCGTCAGCACGACGGCATGTTGACGATGGTGATGTTCTACCGGCGCAGGGCTTCGCCTAAACTCCGCGACGATATGACCGAGGTGGAATATGGTGGAGGGGGGCACCACACACGGCTAAGGAACGATTCGTAGATCAACTTGTGTGTCTATGGGGTGCCCCCCGCCCCCATATATAAAGGAGCCAGGGGGAGGAGGAGCCGGCCAAGGAGGGCGCGCCAAATGGGGGAGTCCTACTCCCACCGGGAGTAGGACTCCCTTCTTTCCTAGTTGGAGTAGGAGAAGGGGGGAAGGAGGAGGAAGAGGGGAAGGAAAGGGGGGGCACCGCCCCCCTTCCCTTGTCCTATTCGGACTAGGAAGGGGAGGGGCGCGCGGCCCCCTCCTGCCTCCTTCCCTCTTCTCCCTCGAGGCCCATGTAGGCCCAATAACCCCCCGGGGGGTTCCGGTAACCTCCCGGTACTCCGGTAAAATGCCGTTTTCACCCGGAACGATTCCGGTGTCCAAATATAGGCTTCCAATATATCGATCTTTATGTCTCGACCATTTCGAGACTCCTCATCATGTCCGTGATCACATCCGGGACTCCGAACAAACTTTGGTACATCAAAACTTATAAACTCATAATAAAACTGTCATCGTAACGTTAAGCGTGCGGACCCTACGGGTTCGAGAACTATGTAGACATGACCTAGAACTATTCTCGGTCAATAACCAATAGCGGAACCTGGATGCCCATATTGGTTCCTACATATTCTACGAAGATCTTTATCGGTCAAACCGCATAACAACATACGTTGTTCCCTTTGTCATCGGTATGTTACTTGCCCGAGTTTGATCGTCGGTATCCAATACCTAGTTCAATCTCGTTACCGGCAAGTCTCTTTACTCGTTACGTAATGCATCATCCCATAACCAACTCATTGGTCACATTGCTTGCAAGGCTTATAGTGATGTGCATTACCGAGAGGGCCCAGAGATACCTCTCCGACAATCGGAGTGACAAAACCTAATTTCGAAATACGCCAACTCAACATGTACCTTCGGAGACACCTGTAGTACTCCTTTATAATCACCCAGTTACGTTGTGACATTTGGTAGTACCCAAAGTGTTCCTCCGGTAAACGGGAGTTGCATAATTCTCATAGTTACAGGAACATGTATAAGTCATGAAGAAAGCAATAGCAATATACTAAACGATCAAGTGCTAGGCTAACGGAATGGGTCATGTCAATCACATTATTCTTCTAATGATGTGATCCCATTAATCAAATGACAACACATGTCTATGGTTAGGAAACATAACCATCTTTGATTAATGAGCTAGTCAAGTAGAGGCATACTAGTGACTATATGTTTGTCTATGTATTCACACATGTATCATGTTTCTGGTTAATACAATTCTAGCATGAATAATAAACATTTATCATGATATGAGGAAATAAATAATAACTTTATTATTGCCTCTAGGGCATATTTCCTTCAGTTTGAGTAGTTCACCACAAACCTATGGGTCCATAGCTCGTAGCTAGATGGCTTCTTCTCCATCTTTCATCTTCAATACAATGTTCTCCTCAATCTTCTTGGAGGTCTATCCGATGTAATCTTCTATTGTAGTGTGTTTCTTGGGATCCGATGAATTGTGGGTTTATGATCAGATTATTCATTGAAAGTAATTGAGTATTTTCTTAACTTCATTATGCATGATTATGTTAGATTTGTATTTCTCTTCGATCCATCCATTTGGTTTGGCCAACTAGACTGATTTATCTTCAGTGGGAGAGGTGCTTTGTAGTGGGTTCAATCTTGCGGTGTCCTCACTGAAGGAAATATGCCCTAGAGGCAGTAACAAAGTTATTATTTTATATTTTTGTATATCATGATAATTGTTTGTTATTAATGGTAGAATTGTATTAACTGGAACTTGATACATGTGTGGATACATAGACAAAACACCGTGTCCCTAGTAAGCCTCTACAACCGATGGGACCTGTCTTGGGTGGAACTCATATGGAACAAGTACTACAGTCACAAGATCCCCCATGCAGCTGACCCCTACGGTTCTTTCTGCTAGCGAGATGTGATGAAACTCATGCCGGTTTATCGAGGGATTACCAAAGCCCAAGTTCACACAGGTGAGGACATTCTTTTTTGGAAGGATTTATGGATTGATGGTATTCTATCAGAAACACACCTGCGGGCTTTCTCGTTCGCCATTCAGGAGGATCTTTCAGTCAAAGATTTCTTGGGGACCATGACACTGGGGGAAACGTTCCACCTATCGTTATCGGTTCAGGCGCATGCAGAGACAAGGGATCTTCAACTGCTGGTCTATGCCATTGAACTTCAGGACAGCCTTTCTGCTGCTGATAAGTGGAACTGCACATGGGGGACTGAGACGTACTCGGCCAGCAAATACTACAACTTCTACTTTAGGGATGTTCGGGCCCACCAGGCCTATAAATGGCTATGGAAATCCAAAGTTACCATGAAAATCAAGGTTTTTGGTTGGTTCCTACTGTCTGACAGGCTCAACACCAGAAACATGTTGAAACGTAGGCACTACAACATTGGCAACGACTATACCTGCCCCCTCTGCGAGTCCAACTTGGAAGAAACAGTAGAACATCTCTTCTTTGAATGCACCTTCAGCAAAAACTGTTGGTCTGACATTGGCGTTTGCTGGAGTTCACAAGGCTCATGATTGGATTGGATAAACACAGCTAAAATTTCATGGAACAAGCCAATGTTCTTGGCAATCTTCTTACAAGCAGCTTGGAGCATCTGGAAGGAAAGAAATAATAAGGTCTTCAGAGGAATAACACCCACGAAAGCATCCTGGAGCTCGAGATTAAAAGTTGATGTCTCCCTCACCCACGAAAGCATCCTGGAGCTCGAGATTAAAAGTGGATCTCTCCCTCCTAACTCATAGAGTTGGAGAAAAGCATATCTCCTTTCTAAACCCTTTTGTAGCTTCTTTATACTTTCATACTTCGCCAGCCCTCCCCAAAGGGGATGGCATGTACAAACCATATGTACCTCCACCCCATTTATTAATTTAATTACACAGTAGGAGGCTTACTGTTTCAGGTGTCAAAAAAAATCAAAGATGGTTAAGTTTCCTAACCATAGACATGTGTTGTCATTTGATGAATGGGATCACATCATTAGGAGAATGATGTGATGGACAAGACCCATCCGTTAGCTTAGCATATTGATTATTCGGTTTTATTGCTACTGCTTTCTTCATGTCAAATACATATTCCTTTGACTACGAGATTATGCAACTCCCGGATAGCGGAGGAATACCTTGTTGATACATCTCCAACATATCTATAATTTATGAAGTATTAATGATGTTATAATACCATTCTTGGATGTTTTACAATTATTTTATAGCAACTTTATATCATTTTTTGGGACTAACCTATTGACCCAGTGCCCAGTGCCAGCTGCTGTTTTTTGCTTGTTTTTTACATCGCAGGAAATCAATACCAAACAGAGTCCAAACACCGCGAAACTTTTTGTGGATTTTTTAAGGACCAAAAGACATCCAATAGGCCAGAGTAGCACCTAGGGGGTGCCCCGAGAGGGGCGCAACCCACTAGGGTGCGCCTGGGCCCCCAGGCGCGCCCCGGTGGGTTGTGCCCAGCTCGGTGGCCTCCCGTACCCCCTCTTTGCCCTATAAATTCCCAAATATTCCAAAAACCCTCGCAGATACCCTAGATCAGAAGTTCCGCTGCCGCAAGCCTCTGTATCCATGAGAAACCAATCTAGACCCCATTTTTGCACCCTGCTGGAGGGGGCAATCATCACCGGTGGCCATCTTCATCATCCCTGCGGCCACCATGATGAGGAGGGAGTAGTCCACCTTCGGGGCTGAGGGTTTGTACTAGTAGCTATGTGTTTTGCTTGGAGCTTCTTGTATGAAATGAGTCTTTGCTTTTTAGTTTAACACAATAATCCCTGTTGTACACACCTTTTGGGAGAGACACACATGAACCGGAATTTATTAGAATACTCTATGTGCTTCACTTATATCTTTTGAGCTAAACAATTTTGCTCTAGTGCTTCACTTATATTTTTTAGAGCATGGCGGTGGTTTTATTTTGTAGAAGGTATTGATCTCTCATGCTTCACTTATATTATTTTGAGAGTCTTTTAGAACAGCATGGTATTTGCTTTGGTTATAAAATTGGTCCTAATATGATGGGCATCCAAGTTGTGTATAATAAAAGCTATCATATAGAGTGCATTAAACAATATGATCAATTTCATACTTGATAATTGTTTTGAGATATAAAGGTGGTAATGTTAGAGTCATGCTAGTTGGGTAATTATGAAACTGAGAAATACTTGTGTTAAAGTTGGCAAGTCTCGTAGAATGCACGTAAGGTAAAAGTTGTGTAACAAATTTGTAGCATGGGGTGTTCTTTGATTGCCTTCCTTATGAGTGGAGGTCGGGATCGCACGATGGTTAACTCCTACCAACCCTTCCCCTAGGAGCATGCGTAGTAGTACTTTGCTTCGAGGGCTAATAAACTTTTCCAATAAGTATATGAGTTCTTTATGACTAATGTGAGTCCATGGATTATACACACTCTTACCCTTCCATCATTGCTAGCCTCTACGGTACCGTGCATTGCCCTTTCTCACCTTGAGAGTTGGTGCAAACTTCGCCGGTGCATCCAAACCCCGTGATACGATATGCTCTATCACACATAAACCTCCTTATATCTTCCTCAAAACAACCACCATACCTACCTATTATGGCATTTCCATAGCCATTCAGAGATGTATTACCATGCAACTTTCCACCGTTCCGTTTATTATGACACGCTCCATCATTGTCATATTGCTTTTGCATGATCATGTAGTTGACATCGTATTTGTGGCAAAGCCACCTTTATAATTCTTTCATACATGTCGCTCTTGATTCATTGCATATCCCGGTACACCGCCGAAGGCATTCACATAGAGTCATATTTTGTTCTAAGTATTGAGTTGTAATTCTTGAGTTGTAAATAAATAGAAGTGTGGTGATTTCCATTATTAGAGCATTGTCCCAAGTGAGGAAAGGATGATGGAGACTATGATTCCCCCACAAGTCGGGATGAGACTCCGGAGTTTATGAAAAATAAAAGAGGCCAAAGAAGCCCAAATAAAAAAAAAGAGGCCAAAGAAGCCCACCAAAATAAAAAATGAGAGAAAAAGAGAGAAGGGACAATGTTACTATCCTTTTTCCACACTTGTGCTTCAAAGTAGCACCATGATCTTCATGATAGAGAGTCTCCTATGTTGTCACTTTCATATACTAGTGGGAATTTTTCATTATAGAACTTGGCTTGTATATTCCAATGATGGGCTTCCTAAAAATGCCCTAGGTCTTCGTGAGCATGCAAGTTGTATGCACACCCGCTTAGTTTCTTTTGTTGAGCTTTCATACATTTATAGCTCTAGTGCATCCATTGCATGGCAATCCCTACACCTCACATTGACATCAATTGATGGGCATCTCCATAGCCCGTTGATTAGCCGCATCAATCTTGCGGTGTCCTTTCCCAGTGACAGCAAGGGCAGCAAGGCACGTATTGTATTGTTGCCATCGAGGATAAAAAGATGGGGTTTATATCATATTGCTTGAGTTTATCCCTCTACATCATGTCATCTTTCCTAATGCGTTACTCTGTTCTTATGAACTTAATTCTCATAACTATGCACTTTTCTATCAATTGCTCGACAGTAATTTGTTCACCCACCGTAATACTTATGCTATCCTGAGAGAAGCCACTAGGAAACCTATGGCCCTCGGGTCTATTTTCCATCATATAAGTTTCTGAGCTACTTTATTTTGCGATCTTTACTTTCCAATCTATATCATAAAAATACCAAAAATATTTATCTTGTTATTATCTCTATCAGATCTCACTTTTGCAAGTGGCCGTGAAGAGATTGACAACCCCTTTATCGCGTTGGTTGCGAGATTCTTATTTGTTTGTGTAGGTACGAGGGACTTGCGTGTAGCCTCCTACTGGATTGATACCTTGGTTCTCAAGAATTAAGGGAAATACTTACGCTACTTTGCTGCATCACCCTTTCCACTCAAGGGAAAACCAACGCAGTGCTCAAGAGGTAGCAGGGATGTTCACGGTTAGGTCAGTGTACAGGATGACCATTCATACGAGAAACAGAAGAGAGGCTTGGCTAGAAGGAAACCCGGGATCTGCAAACATTGAGAAGGAACAAAAGGACTGGACCAAATTATGGAAGCACAAAATCCCGGGGAACATAAAGGTTTTTGCATGACGGCTAGCGAGGCAGAGCTTGCCAACTGCAGACGTCCTCCATCATAGGAACATGTCGACAGAGAACAATTGTTTGGCGTGTGAAATGATTGACTCATGGCGTCATTCTCTACTTGATTGTAGATTGGCAAGGTGTGTCTGGATGCTGATGGATGAAGGCATGTATGAACGGCTGCGCTCATGCGGAGAGCCAAAAGCAAAAAATTGGTTGTTTACAATGGAAGAACATTTAACTCATGAGGAATACACGAGGATGATTGTCACTCTATGGGCCCTGTGGAAAGCACAGAGAGATTTGATTCATGAGGACATCCATCACAGTCCGTTTGCAACTAGCTCTTTTATTACACGTTTTCTAGACGAACTTGAGCTTTTAAATGAGGGCGATCAGCTGGCTAGCAAAGGATGTGTGAGTATGAGACGAACTAGCTGGATCCCTCCACCTGTTGGGATAGCCAATGGTAATTATGATGGGCCAGTCTCACTGGCTACACGCCGATGTTCTGCTGCTGCTATTTTCAGGAGAGAAGATGACATCTTCATGGGGGCCTCTGTACTTGTCTCAGAGGGGATATGCGATCCTACCTGTTTGGAGGCAATGGCCTGCCGAGAAGCTCTCTGCCTTAAGCAAGATCTCCATGTGGGTGCCTCTGTTACAGCATCTGATTGTGCCGGGTAGTGTGTTGCATTAATGAGGGCACTCTTGGTCCTAATGCCATGGTGATTGAAGAGATTCGACGAGTGCTGCAGGGAAGAAGGGACATTGTTTTTTTGTCATGAACACAGGGAAACAAACGTAGATGCTCACAATATTGCTAGGAATTCCCTGGTGCTAAAGCCAGGTCGGTATGTTTGGCTTTTGGAGCCCCCGAACTATGTAAACATTGTTATTTCTAATTAATAAAGTTAGGGTGTTTCGCTAAAAAAACGGAGCCAAATTTTAAACGGCCTCCTTAGCTGTTCGATTAAAGCTGCCCAGCCGTTTGATTTAATCCAGCCAGCATAAAATTGACTCTGTCCTCCGTCGCTCGTCGTCAACACCCCAGTCCTCCCCTCCTCTCGTGTACGGTGTACCTGCACCGGCCATGCACCATTATCGCCTTGCAGTAGCTGCCACAGCAACCGATCAACTCCCCCACAACAAAACAACCTGTTGCATTTCACTCCAGGGGAGGACAGTGGAACTCGGGAGGGAAGTGCCACAGGGAGACCGAGCCCATATTCAACCATACTTAAGTAACCTGGAGCAGGTCATGAGCCGGATGAAGACCCCAGTGATTCAGGCTCCAAGTGGGACCGTTCGCGGGTTGCCCACTTATGCCCGCAGCGTCCCACTAAGTTATGCGGGTTTTCCCGGCTTGTCCACAACAACGATGCAGATTAAGTGGCGTCCGCATAAGCCCACATAAACCCACATAATGCCATGACTGCTTAATGTGTACGCTTGAGATGGACCACGCGGCGTGGTGCTAGTGCAGGGCTTGAATGGCGGCAACGCCCGGTCCTGCGATCTTGCGGCGCTGCTAGCTTAGCCAAGCAAGAGAGCTAGACGGAGGTGTGGACGTGTGGTTCGACAAGGGTGTACGTACGAGCGCGGTACGCGGCGACGGGCCTCTGGCAAAGCTCTTCTCCATGGGCGTGCGAGGGGAGGAATCCAACGGAGCAGCGCCTTCTCTGTCGCGGCAGAGCGGGACGACGTATGGACGCGGAGCTAGCGGCGGAGCTCCAGCTGCCGCACGCCTCGGCCTCACACACGCCGTAATCCCTCCTTGATTTCCGCCAGCTCATGGTGTGGTCGTAGGTGAGGTCGTAGGTGAGGATGTGGGCAGAGGTAGATTTCGTGGGACTGCCCGCAAAGTCCACATAATTTTGACGCGAACAAGCAGGCGTCCACGAAAGCAATTTTAGTGGGCTTAGAAATAGACGCCGTGGGCAGCCCATGTCCACTTGCAGCCTGACCAGTGATATACCTCAACATCAGCCGGCTCACCGACTACCGGAAGGACGGCCACCCATCGGTGTACCGGATGTGGTACGACACGGAGGAGGAGCGGCTGGCGGCGGTGACCAAGCAGGACTGCAGCCACTGGTGCCTGCCAGAACCGTGGAACGAGCTGATGTATGCCTCGCTGCTCCAGGCAGGAAAAGGCCCCTGGAGACTATGATAGATGGTTACATGAATTTCATTTATCCTTTTTATAGCTTGTGATGGGTAGATAAGATTTACAAGTAGTTCTGTGATTAGAGGTGGATAAACTTGCAGAAAATCATGCATTCAGTTATTAGCAGCTAAATGTCTTACATTATGGGACGGAAAGAATAATAATCATTACAAGGCGGCGGCATTTTAGATACTGCTCCCTGTGTAAACCGATATAAGACTTTAGATCACTACTTTAGTGATCTAAAAGGTCTCATATTAGTTTACAAAGGTAGTACTTTACATATATAGCATAATACTCCCTCTGTTCTTAAATATAAATCTTTCTAGAGATTACAATATGGACTGGTACGAAGAAAAATGAGTGAATCTATGCCCTAAAATATGTCTATATACATCCGTATGTCGCCTATATTGAAATCTCTAATATTTAGGAACGGAGGGAGTAAGTGATAGTAGACACAAATAGTCCGATAACATTAGTCGATTCACAAATAGTTGGACAGATTAACTAATCAAAAAGAAATAATTCTGCAGTTCTGCAAACCGCATGCAAGACATAAACAGATAAAATTGGGCAAGAGGTACAGGACAGATTTATACTACTAATCAAAGACAAATAATTCTGCAGCCCAGAACATCCACGGCACAAGAGCCGTCAAACATGTCCTTCTAAGAGGATATCCCTCTTGTGCTTAGCAAGTTGGGACCAAGCGACAGTTATCTCCACCTTAGAGTCACCAATCTCACATATCGCTCGACTTATGTTGCAGTATTTGGTCCTGAACCTGACACTACCTTGTCTAGCAATAGCATCACCAGACTGTGAGTAGGCTTGTATGACAAACTGCAGGCTTTCTTCAAGTTCTACAGAAACAACATGCCTTGACAGATCAATGTAACCATCCGAGCCCATTGGCATTTCTCCACCATCATCAGAACGATGAGAATCAACCAACACAACTTGCCTGGATAGGGAGTCCGTAACTTCCTGTGGTGGCGAGGAGCACATAATCCGCCCGCCATATTCAAAAGGCCAAGGCGCCCCTTCAACAACACGCGCACTCAAGATAGTAGCCTGGACTGTCTCTGTAAGTCGCTCATAGCTCAATTCTACTGTGCAAAAGCTGTTGCTGGAGAACGTGGTATGTAAACCTTCATGGTAACCACCGGCGTAAGTAAAGCGATGACTCATCAATGCTCTGTCACGAGACCTTGATGAGCCCTTTACTTTCAGTTGGACTTCGAAATCAACATCGTCCACAGCCACAATTGCACGGGACGGGCCAGTCAAGCGCAAAAAAGGATCCTACAGGCATCATAATCATCATTATAGTTGAATCGAATGAACGAATGCACATGCAGGAAAAGAAGGGGGAAATTAAGAGAAATACTGTGTAATATGGTACATACCTCTGGAGTTAGTTTTTGGCAGTTTTCCCTTCGCCGGGAGAAGAGAATGTTGCGGTTGTAGTCCACGGCATCTCGGGCAGCGACGATCCCATAAACATGGAGTGGCAACTTCAACTTTCCATCTGTTCCAACAATCTTCACGGAGTAGATTTGCAAGGTGCTCACAGTGCGAGCAGCGTACGGGATCAGTCCCGGCGTGCAATGTGTAAAGTGCATAGGACTCAATACGGCTGCAGCAGCAAGTTAATCCAAACGTTAAGACATGTTGTAACATCAATTATTTACTTACTCATACAAGGAAAGAAGATAGGAAGGGACGAATCTGACTGTGTTGCCATTGTTTTGGAAGACTAATAAGATGAGAAGGAATCGGCGGATTTTATGTTTACTTACTCCTGTCTTCGAAGTTACCGCAGTCGTCTCCCCATGCAGATTCCCAGCCTTTACGCCCTAAAGCAAACAACTTGTCCGCCATCTCCATCTCTTCCGTGTCTGATTTTGTGAATTCTGTCTCCTCCGCCTCCTCAGTCTCCTCTGCCTCGTCCTGAAGTGAGAAGGGGATCGGGTCCATTGTGTAACAGCTCGGTGTGTCAATTTGATCCTGCTCCCACCTCAGCACGTCCTTTTGATCCTGCTCCCGCTCCTTGCGTAAGCCAGCTTCCATCTCTAACAGCTCCTTACGGAATTTGTTATACATCCTTACACCCTCCGGAGTCATCTCCTCATCTTCCTCCTCCGCATCCTCACATTCGAGCATCTCGTAATATTTGCACAAGTTGGGCATACCATTCTTTTCGCAATCCAGGCCCATCCTAAAGCTTGATTTTTTGCCTTGGTCCATCATCCTCGAGGCATGCGTCTCCGTGCTTGATTTGCTTTCGTTACTTGATTGACCTTGCATCTCCGTGCTTGATTGGCCTTCACTACTTGATTTTCCTTGGTCCATCATCCTAAACGCACACGTCTCCGTGCTTGATTGGCCTTCACTACTTGAGTTGCCTTGGTCCATCATCCTCGACGCACGCGTCTCCGTGCTTGATTTGCCTTCGTTACTTGATTCGCCTTCACTGCTTGATTTTCCTTGGTCCATCATCCTCAACGCATGCGTCTCCGTGCTTGATTGGCCTTTGCCCACCGTGAGATCAATCATCTCCAGGTACCCTACAGTACTCTGGCTCTCATAACAGTGGACAGTCATCTGGTTGGAAAGACCAGATATGAGATCTGCTGCCACAAAATGTTCATCTTTGTCATCTGTCATCTGGCTATCAGCAGCCTTCTGGTGCGTCTCCATGTTTGATTTACAAAGGTCCATTGTCAAATCTGTTACAGATTCATCCACCTCTTCCTTGCTACTCTGGTTAAGACAGTGGGTGCTGGATTTGCCTTTGTCCACCTGATCAGTCATCTCCACATACTCCTTGGTCCTCTGGTCCTCAGCACATTGGTCAGCCATCTGTTTATCAGCATTGCAGGTATAATCGTATATACTCTTGGAGATCTTCAAAAATCTACACGCCATGTGAAACAGATTGGAGACATCGTAATAGGAGATGAGGGGGATACTGATTTTGCCCAGAATAGATGCCATAGATGCCATCTCGTCGCACAAGGCCTCCGCCTGCTCCAATATACAACTGAATTGGCCGTTTATGCGCTCCCCCTCGTCCTCGCCACCGTAGGGCAAATATACATGCTCCAAGTTGGATTCGAATCTGGAGGCTGGTTTGATTTTCTCCGAGTCGATCTCCTTCTGTTCGCAGCGCTCGGGCATCTGCTCGGAGATGCAACTGACTTGGGAGCTCACACTCTGCGTGTTGGAGTTGGACAGATCCATGATCTCCTTCTTCTGCCCGACCCTCCGCACTCCAGAGAACTTTTTGCGCCCCCGCGGCACTGTGCGTTTGACCTCCGGAACCAACGATTTCCGCTCCCTTGCCAACTTCTGGCACGCGATCTCGCTCCTCAGGGACGTGATTTTCCTCACGATCTCAGGATCGAGCGAAAGAACGTCAGACTGCTTCTCCCTCAGCAAGTTCACCAGGGACGCAATCTCCATCCTCAGGATCTCTGCTTCGGAGAAAACGCCAGGCTGCAGATCCATCTCTTCCATCGCCAACTCACGAGGCGTCAGCACCTCGCCTCCCCCGCCTCCAGCCGCCATCGATCTCTCCTTTTTGGGGGTTGAGATTGCTTACCAGGCCTGCCGCCTGGTATGCTCGCCGCCGCCGCCGCCGCCGCCGCACTTTAAGTTAGGGTTTCTACTAAACGAACACAGAGGGAGGGGGCGGCGGACGTTTACGATTATATTCACTACGAAGAAGTTTTTTTAGCGGTATTCACTACGGAGAAGTTCTTTTTAGCCTATTATTCACGCGCCTCCGTTGGTGGGCCGGCCCAAGCAGAAGCGCGCAGCGACCTGGTTTGCCTTTGCTCAAAGAAAACAAAAATATCCCGTTTGACCATTCACGGTTGACCAATGAACCAGTCAACTGTTGATTTTTGAAAAAAAGGAAAATAAATCGTGAATTCAAAAAAAAACACGAATTTTGAAAAAAAAAGTTCAACAATTCTGAAAAAAGTTCCTCGAATTTAAAAAAATCATCGATTCTGAAAAAAAAATCATCAAATTTGAAAAAAAGACCATTGATTTTGAAAAAAGTTCATCAAATTTGAAAAAAGTTCATCGATTTTGAAAAAAAATCACAAAAAAATGTAAAGGTTCATCATTTATTAAAAAATCATCAAGTTTGAGAAAAAATTCACAAAAAGTTCATTGCAGTTTAAAAAAATGTTCGTGATTTGAAAAAGAAAAAAAGGTAAATGTAAAGAAAAGAAAAAAAGGGCCAGTACTACGCGTGAGCCAAATTCTAAACCGTCTCCCTATCCGTTCGATGAGAGTTACGCAGCCTTTGATTTAAGCTAGATGTACCTGTCGGCGTTCTCGGAATCAGGGTGTACCCAGACTTGCCTGCCTGCGACTCACGGCGTGACTCCCTCGAGGGCCTGGTACGGCCCAGTGGTAAAGCCACCAAGACAAGACCCTCGCGAGGGCCCCCTGGCCTCGCGTGGCGGACGACACCAAGACCTCTAGAGGGAGCGGCCTCCCCAGGCTACCTCCCGAGGAGTGGAGTTTTCTATGCAGGTACCCAGCCTCATGAGGCTACGGTGACGCAAGACTAACGACCAATGCCAGGCGGGCGCGAGCGGGCGTAGAGGAGGTTGTTTTCTCTTTGGTGCTAAGGAGGCAAGGACAGGCGTGGGTTCCCGAGGAGCCCTCCAAAGGTTTCCATTTTGGTGCAAGACCAAGACCACGAGCTCGGTAGGACGGATGTCATTGCCGAGCCCACCACTGCATCACAGCCAGAAGCTATGCAGACGAAGACCACCTTTCGTCAGGATAAGATGTACTACTTGTCTCCTTTCAAATTGGCCACTGTGGGATACCTTCCCACCTACATTTCGGGGAAGAGGAACGAGGCCACTATAAATATAGGTTAGCCACCACCATAGAGGGGGTCGACTGATTCTCAACCCCCCCCCCCTGAGCCCTCGCGAGGCAGGTCATCCATTGTACTAGTTCATCCGCAGCCCCTCATGAGGCCAATCTACCACAAAGCAGGAGTAGGGTTTTACACCGCAAGGTGGCCCGAACTTGGGTAAATCACCGTGTTCATCTTCTTCTCCGCTCACGCGATTCCAGCAAGGCTAGGCTATAGGGTGGCGAGCAGGAAGCTTAAGAGGTTGAGATCTTCGCACACGCCCCAAAGTTCGAACCTTCTTGGGTCTGCAGAGCCCTGAATCCGACATTTGGCGCGCCAGGTAGGGGCGTGTTGAAGTCCCTCCACTTCGCTTCCGTTCCGTCACCCTCATGACCGATGCGCGCCGTGTCCGTGCCGAGCGCCGGGCCGCTCGTGTCGCCCAGATGGCACCCGTGGGCAATGGTGCCCCACGCTGCTCTGCCTCCCCCCGGCTAACGCTGCCACTCACCCTGCTGCTTACGCATAGCAGGATTCGTCGCTGCCACCTTCTGTGCGGCGTGATGGCCGCATGGCTATTCTGTCACCTACTCCCGCCACAGCGTCGTCTTCCCACCTTCGCCTCGGGCCGCGAACGCACAGGTTGCGCTGCTCATGGCGCGCAGGCTCCTGCGAACTGCCTCCCTAGCTGTTCGATGAGAGTTGCGCAACCTTTGATTTAAGCCAGATGTACCATGTGCATCTTTCCCCTTTCCCAGCACAAAATTGACTCCATCCTCCACCGCTCGTCGTCAATACCCCAGTACTCCTCCCCTGCTCTCGTGTACCTACACCGGCCATGCACCATTATCGTCTTGCAGCAGCCGCCAAAACAACCAATCAACCCCGCCCCCCAGCAAACCAACCCGTTGCATTACAGTTTCTATCACCAACGAGATCAGGAGGTCATGGCGCGACACGAGTAGCATTGAGCTCCGTTGCCGGCGAGATCCGCGCGTTGTAGCAACGCCCATGTTGCATTGCACCTCTGCCGCCGGTGGGCAGCAGAACACACGTTGCAATACAACTTCGGTCGCCAACGAGATTCTTTGGTCGCAGCACCCCTTGTTGCAGTGTAGCGCACTATCGCGAGTGTTGCGTAGTAGCACCAGCAACGGTGACGTGCTCTATGATACGTCGACATGCTCTGTGATACGTCTCCAACGTATATGTAATTTTTTATTGTTTCATGCTATTTTATTGTCAATCTTCGATGCTTTATATGCAATTTTTGGGAACTAAACTATTAACCCAGTGCGTAGTGTGAATTGCTGTTTTCTACTTGTTTTTTGGTTTTCCAGAAAATCTGTACCAAATGGAGTCCAAACACTACGGAAATTTTTGACGGCTTTTTCTGGAAGAAAGATACCCTAGAAGCTTCGGGAGGAGACCAGATGGCAAACGAGGAGACGATAAGGCAATAGGGCGCACCATGTTACCTTGTGGACCCCACGTGGCTCTGTTTGATCTAATTCCACTTCTATAAGTCCTAAAATATTAGGGAAACCCCAGAGAGCCACTCGAAACAATTTTTCTGGTGACGCAAGCTTCTGTTCTTAAGCGATCCCATCTGGAGGCATTTTCCAGTACTCTGCTAGAGGGGGAGTCGATCACGAAGGGTTTCAACATCAACCTTGCTGCCCTACCGGTGATGTTTGAGTAGTTCACCACAAACCTATGCGTCCATAGCTAGTAGCTAGATGGCTTCTTCTCCATCTTTCATCTTCAATACAATGTTCTCCTCAATCTTCTTGGAGGTTTATCCGATGTAATCTTCTATTGCAGTGTGTTTCTTGGGATCCGATGAATTGTGGGTTTATGATCAGATTATTCATTGAAAGTAATTGAGTATTTTCTTAACTTCATTATGCATGATTATGTTAGATTTGTATTTCTCTCTGATCCATCCATTTGGTTTGGCCAACTAGATTGATTTATCTTCAATGGGTGAGGTGCTTTGTAGTGGGTTCAATCTTGCGGTGTCCTCACTGAAGGAAATATGCCCTAGAGTCAATAATAAAGTTGTTATTTTATATTTTCGTATATCATGATAATTTTTTATTATTAATGGTAGAATTGTATTAACTGGAACTTGATACATGTGTGGATACATAGACAAAACACCGTGTCCCTAGTAAGCATCTACAACCGATGGGACCTACCTTGGGTGGAACTCATATGGAACAAGTACTACAGTCACAAGATCCCCCATGCAGCTGACCCCTGCGGTTCTTTCTGCTAGCGAGATGTGATGAAACTCATGCCGGTTTATCGAGGGATTACCAAAGCCCAAGTGCACACTGGTGAGGACATTCTTTTCTGGAAGGATTTATGGATTGATGGTATTCTATCAGAAACACACTCGCGGGCTTTCTCGTTCGCCATTCAGGAGGATCTTTCAGTCAAAGATTTCTTGGGGACCACGACACTGGGGAAAACATTCCACCTACCATTATCGGTTCACGCGCATGCAGAGACAAGGGATCTTCAACTGCTGGTCTATGACATTGAACTTCAGGACAACCTTTCTGCTGCTGATAAGTGGAACTGCACATGGGGGACTAAGACGTACTCGGCCACCAAATACTACAACTTCTACTTCAGGGATGTTCGGGCCCACCAGGCCCATAAATGGCTATGGAAATCCAAAGTTACCATGAAAATCAAGGTTTTTGGTTGGTTCCTACTGTCTGACAGGCTCAACACCAGAAACATGTTGAAACGTAGGCACTACAACATTGGCAACGACTATACCTGCCCCCTCTGCGAGTCCAACTTGGAAGAAACAGTAGAACACCTCTTCTTTGAATGCTCCTTTAGCAAAAACTGTTGGTCTGACATTGGCGTTTGCTGGAGTTCACAAGGCTCACGATTGGATTGGATAAACATAGCTAAAATTTCATGGAACAAGCCAATGTTCATGGCAATCTTCTTACAAGCAGCTTGGAGCATCTGGAAGGAAAGAAATAATAAGGTCTTCAGAGGAATAACACCCACGAAAGCATCCTGGAGCTCGAGATTAAAAGTGGATCTCTCCCTCCTAACTCATAGAGTTGGAGAAAAGCATATCTCCTTTCTAAACTCTTTTGTAGCTTCTTTATACTTTCATACTTCCCCAGCCCTCCCCAAAGGGGATGGCATGTACAAACCATATGTACCTCCACCCTATTTATTAATTTAATTATACAGTAGGAGGCTCTCCTATTGTTTCAGGTGTCAGAAAAATCAAAGATGGTTAAGTTTCCTAACAATTGACATGTTTTGTCATTTGATGAACGGGGTCACATCATTAGGAGAATGATGTGATGGACAAGACCCATCCGTTATCTTAGCATATTGATCGTTCAGTTTTATTGCTACTGCTTTCTTCATGTCAAATACATATTCCTTTGACTACGAGATTATGCAACCCCCGGATACCGGAGGAATACCTTGTTGATACATCTCCAACGTATCTATAATTTATAAAGTATTAATGATGTTATATTACCATTCTTGGATGTTTTACAATTATTTTATAGCAACTTTATATCATTTTTGGGGACTAACCTATTGACACAGTGCCCAGTGCCAGCTGCTGTTTTTTGCTTGTTTTTTACATCGCAGGAAATCAATACCAAACAGAGTCCAAACACCGCGAAACTTTGTGGATTTTTTAAGGACCAGAAGACATCCAATGGGTTAGAGTAGCACCTAGGGGGTGCCCCAAGAGGGGCACAACCCACTAGGGTGCGTCTGGGCCCCTAGGCGCGCCCCGGTGGGTTGTGCCCAGCTCTGTGGCCTCCCGTACCCACTCTTTGCCCTATAAATTCCCAAATATTCCAAAAACCCTCACGGATACCCTAGATCAGAAGTTCCGCTGCCGCAAGCCTCTGTAGCCATGGGAAACCAATCTAGACCCCATTTTGGCACCCTGCTGGAGGGGGGAATCATCACCGGTGTCCATCTTCATGTTCCCCGCGGCCACCATGATGAGGAGGGAGTAGTCCACCTTCAGGGCTGAGGGTTTGTACTAGTAGCTATGTGTTTTGCTTGGAGCTTCTTGTATGATATGAGTCTTTGCTTTTTAGTTTAACACAATAATCCTTGCTGTACACACCTTTTGGGAGAGACACACATGAATCGGAATTTATTAGAATACTCTATGTGCTTCACTTATATCTTTTGAGCTAAACAATTTTGCTCTAGTGCTTCACTTATATTTTTTAGAGCATGGCGGTGGTTTTATTTTGTAGAAATTATTGATCTCTCATGCTTCACTTATATTATTTTGAGAGTCTTTTAGAACAGCATGGTATTTGCTTTGGTTATAAAGTTGGTCCTAATATGATGGGCATCCAAGTTGTGTATAATAAAAGCTATCATATAGAGTGTTGTCGGTGTCAAAACCGGCGGATCTCGGGTAGGGGGTCCCAAACTGTGCGTCTAGGCGGATGGTAACAGGAGACAAGGGACACGATGTTTTTACCCAGGTTCGGGCCCTCTCGATGGAGGTAAAACCCTACTCCTGCTTGATTAATATTGATGATATGGGTAGTACAAGAGTAGATCTACCACGAGATCAAAGAGGCTAAACCCTAGAAGCTAGCCTATGGTATGATTGTTGTTCGTCCCATGGACTAAAACCCTCCGGTTTATATAGACACCGGAGAGGGTTAGGATTACACAGAGTCGGTTACAATGGTAGGAGATCTACATATCCGTATCGCCAAGCTTGCCTTCCACGCCAAGGAAAGTCCCATCCGGACACGGGACAAAGTTTTCAATCTTGTATCTTCACAGTCCAGGAGTCCGGCCAACGGTGATAGTTCGGTTATCTGGACACCCCCTAATCCAGGACTCCCTCAGTAGCCCCTGAACCAGGCTTCAATGACGACGAGTCCGGCGTGCATATTGTCTTCGGCTTTGCAAGGCGGGTTCCTCCTCCAAATACTTCATAGAAGATTTTGAACACAAGGATAGTGTCTGGCTCTGCAAAATAAGTTCCACATACCACCGTAGAGAGAATAATCTTTACACAAATTCAATCTGCTGACGTATTCTGCGGCGTGACGTCACACCACGGCCAAGCCTTTATTGGAATCATTTTTACTGTCCCACCTCAGCGTGTTTAGCGAGGCGGTTTCTTTGGCACGTCTTGTCAAAGCAGAGGTCGTGTCCCCTTATTCCGAGATTCTCATTAATACGGGTGTGGGTAACCCAGTCGTGCCCGTTGGCGTGCCTCCTCTATCGAAGGCGAGTCCCGAACGGTCACGGGGAGGGCTCTTGGTATTCAACCTCTTTATAACGAGACCAAGGCCCGCTCCTTTCTTTCAATCTTAATCGAATCCGCCCCTCGCCTCGAGTTCCAACACCCAAAGCTCTAGATTTAGGCGCTTCGGACCTCCGAGGATGTCCGGCTCCGACCTGCAAGGCCGGTGGATGCCTTCCTCTATCACGAAAGAAGACATGCTAAAGCTGAGAGACGCCCGGTATCTAACCGGCGAAATTTCGCACAGGCTGCCTGCCCAAGGGCAGGTTATTCCCACTCCCAAGCCTGGTGAGAGCGTGGTGTTCATGTCTCACTTCCTTTGGGGGTTAGGCTTCCCGACGGACCCCTTCGTGAGGGGGCTCATGTTTTATTATGGGCTGGAATTTCATGACTTGGATCCGGAGTCCATCCTCCACATCTCATCGTTCATTGTCGTATGTGAAGCCTTCCTCCGCATTACCCCTCACTTTGGGTTGTGGCTCAAAACCTTCAAAGTAGAACCGAAGATGAACAGGGGGCAGCAGGCAGAGTGCGGAGGGGCTGTTATAAGCAAGAATGTTGACGCTCCATGTCCCAAGGGCTCTTTTCAAGAGGAGCTCAGTCTGTGGCAACAAGAGTGGTTTTATATCACAGCTCCCAGGGGCACCAAATGGGTGGCGCCACCTGCCTTTCGCTCGGGTCCTCCACCGCGGCTGGCGTCATGGGTCAATAAAGGGCTCGACTGGGGGGCGTCCAAGGACGTGCCCTTGTTGCAGGGCCGTATTCGAGACCTCCTAGAGAGAGAGAGATCAATCTGGTCGTAGTAGCGCAGGTCATGCTGATTCATCGCACCCTGCCCTGCAAATGTCGCCCCCTTCGCCTGTGGGAGTTCAATCCGAAGGGACCACAAGCTCTCCAACATCTTATGGGCGTAACGCCTGTGGAGATGTACCAACTGTTCTTCGGATCACAAGCAATGTGTCCGGACTTGACCGAGGACGCAGGTCTGAGCTGCAATCGCCTGGATACTCAAGTAAGTAGTCCTGTACCTGGACATGCTATCCGTATATCTGAAGGAAATATGCCCTAGAGGCAATAATAAAGTTATTATTTATTTACTCATATCATGATAAATGTTTATTATTCATGCTAGAATTGTATTAACCGGAAACATGATACATGTGTGAATACATAGACAAAACTATAGTCACTAGTATGCCTCTACTTGACTAGCTCATTAATCAAAGATGGTTATGTTTCCTAACCATAGACATGTGTTGTCATTTGATTAGTGGGATCACATCATTAGAAGAATGATGTGATTGACATGACCCATCCCGTTAGCCTAGCACTTGATCGTTTAGTATACTGCTATTGCTTTCTTCATGACTTATACATGTTCCTGTAACTATGAGAATTATGCAACTCCCGTTTACCGGAGGAACACTTTGGGTACTACCAAACGTCACAACGTAACTGGGTGATTATAAAGGAGTACTACAGGTGTCTCCGAAGGTACATGTTGAGTTGGCATATTTCGAGATTAGGTTTTGTCACTCTGATTGTCGGAGAGGTATCTCTGGGCCCTCTCGGTAATACACATCACTATAAGCCTTGCAAGCAATGTAGCTAATGAGTTAGTTACGGAATGATGTATTACGTAACGAGTAAAGAGACTTGCCGGTAACGAGATTGAACTAGGTATTGGATACCGACGATCGAATCTCGGGCAAGTAACATACCGATGACAAAGGGAACAACGTATGTTGTTATGCGGTTTGACCGATAAAGATCTTCATAGAATATGTAGGAACCAATATGGGCATCCAGGTCCCGCTATTGGTTATTGACCGAGAATGGTTCTAGGTCATGTCTACATATTTCTCGAACCCGTAGGGTCCGCACGCTTAATGTTTCGATGACAGTTTTATTATGAGTTTATAAGTTTTGATGTACTGAAGTTTGTTCGGAGTCCCGGATGTGATCACGGACATGACGAGGAGTCTCGAAATGGTCGAGACATAAAGATTGATATATTGGAAGCCTATATTTGGACATCGGAATGGTTCCGGGTGAAATCGGGATTTTACCGGAACACCGGGGGGTTACCGGAACCCTCCCGGGGGATAATGGGCCTTAGTGGGCCAAGAGGGAGAAGAGGAGGGCCGGCCAGGGCAGGCCGCGCGCCCCCTCCCCCCCTAGTCCGAATAGGACAAGGAAGGGGGGGCGGCGCCCCCCTTTCCTCTTTCCCCTCCCCACTTTCCTTCTCCACCAAGGAAAGAGGGGGGAGTCCTACTCCCGGTGGGAGTAGGACTCCTCCAGGCGCACCCCTAGGGGGCCGGCCGCACCTCCCCCCTCCCTCCTTTATATACGGGGGCGGGGGGCAACCCATAGACACAAGTTGATCTACGGATCGTTCCTTAGCCGTGTGCGGTGCCCCCTTCCACTATATTCCACCTCGGTCATATCGTCGCGGAGTTTAGGCGAAGCCCTGCGCCGGTAGAACATCATCATCGTCACCACGCCGTCGTGCTGACGGAACTCATCTCCGGAGCTCGGCTGGATCGGAGGCCAGAGATCGTCATCGAGCTGAACGTGTGCTGAACTCGGAGGCTCCGTACATTCGGTGCTTGGATCGGTCAGATCGTGAAGACGTACGACTACATCAACCGCGTTGTGCTAACGCTTCCGCTTACGGTCTACGAGGGTGCGTGGACAAACACTCTCCCCTCTCATTGCTATATCATCACCATGATCTTGCGTGTGCGTAGGAATTTTTTTGAAATTACTACGTTTCCCAATAGTGGCATCCGAGCCTAGGTTTTATGTGTTGATGTTATATGCATGAGTAGAACACAAGTGAGTTGTGGGCGATACAAGTCATACTGCTTACTAGCATGTCATACTTTGGGTCGGCGGTATTGTGAGATGAAGCGGCCCGGACCGACATTACGCGTACGCTTACGCGAGACTGGTTTCACCGTTATGAGCACTCGTGCTTAAAGGTGGCTGGCGGGTGTCTGTCTCTCTCACTTTAGCTGAATCGAGTGTGGCTACGCCCGGTCCTTGCAAAGGTTAAAACAGCACCAACTTGACGAAGTATCGTTGTGGTTTTTGATGCGTAGGTAAGAATGATTCTTGCTAAGCCCGTAGCAACCACGTAAAATTTGCAACAACAAAGTAGAGGACGTCTAACTTGTTTTTGCAGGGCATGTTGTGATGTGATATGGTCAAGACGTGATGCTATATTTTATTGTATGAGATGATCATGTTTTGTAACCGAAGTTATCGGCAACTGGCAGGAGCCATATGGTTGTCGCTTTATTGTATGAAATGCAAACACCCTGTAATTGCTTTACTTTATCACTAAGCGGTAGCGATAGTCGTAGAAGCAATAGATGGCGTAAACGACAACGATGCTACGATGGAGATCAATGTGTCGCGCCGGTGACGAAGGTGATCATGACGGTGCTTCAAAGATGGAGATCACAAGCACAAGATGATGATGGCCATAGCATATCACTTATATTGATTGCGTGTGATGTTTATCCTTTATGCATCTTATCTTGCTTTGATTGACGGTAGCATTTTAAGATGATCTCTCACTAATTATCAAGAAGTGTTCTCCCTGACTATGCACCATTGTGAAAGTTCTTCGTGCTGAGACACCACATGATGATCGGGTGTGATAGGCTCTACGTTCAAATACAACGGGTGCAAAACAGTTGCACACGCGGAATACTCAGGTTATACTTGACGAGCCTAGCATATACAGATATGGCCTCGGAACACGGAGACCGAAAGGTCGAGCGTGAATCATATAGTAGATATGATCAACATAGCGATGTTCACCATTGAAACTACTCCATCTCACTTGATGATCGGACATGGTTTAGTTGATTTGGATCACGTGATCACTTAGATGACTAGAGAGATGTCTGTCTAAGTGGGAGTTCTTAAGTAATATGATTAATTGAACTTAAATTTATCATGAACTTAGTACCTGATAGTATTTTGCTTGTCTATGTTTGTTTGTAGATAGATGGCTCGTGCTGTTGTTCCGTTGAATTTTAATGCGTTCCTTGAGAAAGCAAAGTTGAAAGATGATGGTAGCAATTACACGGACTGGGTCCGTAACTTGAGGATTATCCTCATTGCTGCACAGAAAAGTTACGTCCTGGAAGCACCGCTGGGTGCCAGGTGTCACGACCAATATGCGACCCTATCCAAAAGGAACTCGAAGGTCCCACCAAGGATAGACCCACATATTGGAACGCTTTTGCAAGGTGGATATCATTACATCAACATTACATAATAGATGGGGATACATACAGAAGGCATACAATGCCACACGAATACAACATCACAATACATGAGAGCATCATTCGACTACGGATAAAACACAAACAGAAGCTCAAATGACATCCACCCTGCTAGCCCAGGCTGCTGACCTGGAACCTATCCCCTGATCGAAGAAGAAGCAGAAGATGAACTCAAGCAAGCAAGCATCGCTCTCGCGTCAAGATCATCGCATAACCTGTACCTGCAACTGTTGTTGTAGTAATATGTGAGCCACGAGGACTCAGCAATCCCATTACCATGGGTATCAAGACTAGCAAAGCTTAATGGGAAAGGAAGGGGTAAAGTGGTGAGGTTGCAGCAGCGACTAAGCATATATGGTGGCTAACATACGCAAGGAAGAGCGAGAAGAGAGCAAGCGGAACGGTCGTGAAGCTAGCAATGATCAAGAGGTGATCCTGAACACCTACTTACGTCAAACATAACCCAGAAACCGTGTTCACTTCCCGGACTCCGCCGAGAAGAGACCATCACGGCTACTCACACGGTTGATGCGTTTTAATTTGGATCTGGTGTCAAGTTATCTACAACCGGACATTAACAAATTCCCATATGCCACATAACCGCGGGCACGACTCTCAGAAGTTTAAACCCTGCAGGGGTGTCCCAACTTAGCCCATGATAAGCTCTCGCGATCAACGAAGGATATTCCTTCTCCCAGGAAGACCCGATCAGTCTCGGAATACTGGTTTACAAGACATTTTTCGACAATGGTAAAACAAGACCAGCAAAACCGCCCGATGCGCCGACAATCCCGATAGGAGCTGCACATATCTCGTTCTCAGGGCAACACCGGATGAGACAGGCTACGAGTAAAACCAGACTTCGAGTTTCCCCGAGGTGGCCCCGCAGGCGGCTCGGTTCGGACCAACACTTAGACAAGCACTGGCCCGGGGGGGCTAAAATAAAGATGACCCTCGGGTTGGCCGACCCAAGGGAAGGGTATAGGTGGTGGTGAGGCAAATGGTAAAACCAAGGTTGGGCCTTGCTGGACAAGTTTTATTCAAAGCAAACTGTCAGGGGGGTCCCATAAATCACCCGACCGCGTTAGGAACGCAAAATCCGGGAACATAACACCGGTATGACGGAAACTAGGGCGGCAAGAGTGGAACAAAACACCAGGCATAAGGCCGAGCCTTCCACCCTTTACCAAATATATAGATGCATTAATAATATAAGAGATATTGTGATATCCCAACATAACCCTGTCCACCATGGAGCAATCTTCAACTTCACCTGCAGCTAGCAACACTATAAGAGGGGCTGAGCAAAGCGGTAACATAGCCAAACAACGGTTTGCTAGGAAGGGTGTCAAAGGTTAGAGGTTCATGGCAATTTGGGAGGCTTGAAAAGCAAATGATAGGAAGCGCAACATAGCGATAGAACGAAGCAACTAGCATAGCAATGATAGTAGTGAGATCCAGGGTAGCGGTCATCTTGCCTGAAATCCCGCAAGGAAGAAGAACGAGTCCATGAAGAAGATGGAGCCATGAAGACGAACCGAGCGTAGACGAACGAATCCTCACGATCGCAATGAAACGGGAACTATCGAGAAGAAGCACACAACATAGTAAACACACCACACATGAACAAGACATGATGCACAACAAGTATGATGCATGACAAAGCTACATGAAGCTACTCATGGCAAGAGATGATGCAAACAAGAACAACACATCAAGGCATGTTTAAATGAGGCCGAGAACAACATATAACAAATCCGGTAAGTCCTCATATGCAAATTTCGAAATTGGTCCAGATCTGAACAAACCTTATGTTCAAGTTGTTAAACAGCAAGTTAAAGAGCACCAAGAGGATCTACACGAAATTCTAGTCAAGTTACATATAAAGTTCATTAGATTCGGAGCTACGGACTAGAAGATATGAGCAAAACAAGTTAAACATGGCATTGATGCAAAATGCATACAAACATCAAGCAAACACACCAAAACAAGGATGCAACATGATAATATGAAGCTACATGCAAAATCAAGCAAGTTTCATATAGAGCACACTCAAAACTGAGCAACGGTGCAACACACACACGCTATACAAGTTATAGCAACAATATGTCCAAAACAGCAACTAGGCATATTGCAAGCATCAAAACAATAAGCTACGGCACCCCAACATAATAACAAAAGGCATGGGCATGATGTACAGGTAAAGCACTACAAAACATGAACACTGAGATATCTCCAGAAACTACTAGAACATGCTCAAACACACATGGTAAGATTGCAAATAATAACAGTTTCAGACTTTAGCAGAAATAACATCAGGGTGCAGTGTTTAGAGAAAGCAAACAACATGTTACAGGAACATATTATGGCAAACAAAGGCATGACATGAATCTACTAATTGCATAGATCAAAAGTCCCTTACTGACCATGAGCCAAAAAGGCACAGAAAATATGATGGCACCCATGTAAACATGGCAAGTTATATTACAGATTCATACATGGCAGGAACAACAATAAGTGGGCATGTTGGTGAGCTTGAACCACTCACCACAGAGCAATACATGGCATGGCAAGGCAACCAACAGTAAGAAGACATGTTTATGAATCTAAGCATGGCAAGAGCAAGGGCATAGGGTGCACAGATCACTAGCAAACAATCATGGAAACATTGAACTTAATGTTAACAGGCTGACATCAACATCATTTAGCAACTTTGGAGCAAGATATGAACAATCTACAACAAGCTATAAATGCAACCAGGGGCATGGATGGATAGGGCATAACATGTAGATCAAAACATATTTAGTAAACATCTCCAAAATAATGCACGAAATGACTTGTAGGAGCAGGTTTACATAGCAACAAAATATAACAGAATCTGTCAGGAAAACAGCAACAGCAAGTACACTACTTAACAAGATCGATGCACTTAGCACACAACTCACAAAAATACATGGATTGCACCTCTGGAAAGATGGCATAGCATAGATCAAAACACATGTAGATATCAACCTCATAGGATGCACACATCAATCATGGCAAAAATGACAAATGAGCAAGTTATAACTGTTTCAGCAGATTAACATCAACATGCACTCTTCCAACAGCATTTCGGGCATCACGATGAGCTCAAATGAAAATGATGTAATGGAATGAAATGAAGTACTCGTCGAGGCGAACAATTTGACATATTACACGCACAAAACGGAGCTACGGATGCAGAGATATAATGCGATGAACATGGCATGATTATGCAAAAATACAGGGGCTTAATGGATTTCGGGGGAAGGGGAAAAAGTCAACCTCGGGATTGCACGGATTTCGAGGACCGCTGGGGAGGTCGCAGGAGTTGGTGGGGATGGCCGGAGAAGGGTGGATCCGGGCCGGATCTCGCCGGATCCCGGCGTGGGACAGCGCAGGGAGGCGGCGGCCGGCGAGCAGGGCGAGGGGCGGACCGGCCGGAGGCAGAGCAGGCGCGGCCGGAGCAGGAAACGGGCAGCGGCGCGGCGCGCTGCTCCGGCGACCTCGCGCGCGGGCAGGCGCGGGCGGGGCGGAGGAGCCGGGATGGCGAGGCGGAGAGGGCGCGGCGGCGCCGAGGCCCTCCTGCGCGGGAGGCGCCGGCGGGAGGGGCGGGGCGACGGGGCGCGCGGCCGGGCGGCGCGGTCCGGCGCCGGCGGGGCGGCGGCGCGACACGGCGGACGCGAGCGCCGGCCGAAGGGACGGCACGGAGGGGCCGGGAGGCGGGGCGGCGCCGGCGGCTTGGGCCCGGAGGGCCTGCTGCGGGCCGCGCGGGTTGGCGGCGCGGGGCGGCGGCGGTCGCCACGTGGCGGTCCCGGATTCGCCGGGCGGCGAAGCGGACATGTCCGTCGGCGGCGGGGGAAATGTCCGGCGGCGCGAGAGGAAGAAGGCTAGGGTTTGGACTGCGGGAATTTCGGGGGAGGTCACATATTTATAGATAGAGGGAGCTAGGAGAGTCCAAATGAGGAGCGGTTTTTGGCCACGCGATCGTGATCGAACAACCGAGAGCATGGAGGGAGTTTGCTGGGTTTTGGGCCACTTTGGAAGGGGTGTTGGGCTGCAACAAAAGAGGGCTTTGCGGTTACCCGGTTAACCATTGGAGTATCAAACGACCTCCAAATGGCACGAAACTTGACAGACGGTCTACCGGTGCTATACCAAGGCCGCTTGGCAAACCTCGGGCCATTTCGAGAGAGTTTAACACCCACTCACAACAGGAGACAAAAGGGGACGCCGGGGGACATAGGAGTGCCGGATTGCAAAACGGACAACGGGGAAAATGCTCGGATGCATGAGACGAACATGTATGCAAAATGAGATGCACATGATGACATGGAAAAATGCAACACGCAAGCAAATGACATGGCAACGACGGCGAATAACTGGCAGACACCTGGCGTATCGAATCCGGGGCGTTACACCAGGCCTGCTGCTGATGCAACTGACGACGTTAAGAACGTCTGGCAGAGCAAAGCTCATGACTACTCGATAGTTCAGTGTGCCATGCTTTACGGCTTAGAACCGGGTCTTCAACGACGTTTTGAACGTCATGGAGCATATGAGATGTTCTAGGAGTTGAAGTTAATATTTCAAGCAAATGCCCGGATTGAGAGATATGAAGTCTCCAATAAGTTCTATAGCTGCAAGATGGAGGAGAATAGTTCTGTCAGTGAACACATACTCAAAATGTCTGGGTATAATAATCACTTGATTCAACTGGGAGTTAATCTTCCTGATGATAGTGTCATTGACAGAATTCTCCAATCACCGCCACCAAGCTACAAAAGCTTTGTGATGAACTATAATATGCAAGGGATGAACAAGACTATTCCCAAGCTCTTCGCAATGCTGAAAGCTGCGGAGGTAGAAATCAAGAAGGAGCATCAAGTGTTGATTGTTAACAAAACCACCAGTTTCAAGAAGAAGGGCAAAGGGAAGAAGAAGGGAAACTTCAAAAAGAACGGCAAGCAAGTTGCTGCTCAAGAGAAGAAACCCAAGTCTGGACCTAAGCCTGAAACTGAGTGCTTCTACTGCAAGCAGACTGGACACTGGAAGCGGAACTGCCCCAAGTATTTGGCAGATAAGAAGGATGGCAAAGTGAACAAAGGTATATGTGATATACATGTTATTGATGTGTACCTTACTAATGCTCGTAGTAGCACCTAGGTATTTGATACTGGTTCTGTTGCTAATATTTGCAACTCGAAACAAGGACTACAGATTAAGCGAAGATTAGCTAAGGACGAGGTGACAATGCGCGTGGGAAATGGTTCCAAAGTCGATGTGATCGCGGTCGGCATGCTACCTCTACATCTACCATCGGGATTAGTATTAGACCTAAATAATTGTTATTTGGTGCCAGCGTTGAGCATGAACATTATATCTGGATCTTGTTTGATGCGAGACGGTTATTCATTTAAATCAGAGAATAATGGTTGTTCTATTTATATGAGTAATATCATTTATGGTCATTGAGGGAGTCCTGGACTAGGGGGTGTCCGGACAGCCGGACTATCAATATCCGCCGGACTCCAAGACTACGAAGATACAAGATTGAAGACTCCGGCTCGTGTCCGGATGGTACTTTCCTTGGCGTGGAAGGCAAGCTTGGCAATACGGATACGTAGATCTCCTACCATTGTAACCGACTCTATGTAACCCTAGCCCTCTCCGGTGTCTATGTAAACCGGAGGGCTTTAGTCCGTAGGACAACATACATTACAACAATCATACCATAGGCTAGCTTCTAGGGTTTAGCCTCCTTGATCTCGTGGTAGATCTACTCTTGTACTACCCATATCATCAATATTAATCAAGCAGGACATAGGGTTTTACCTCCATCGAGAGGGCCCGAACCTGGGTAAAAACATCGTGTCCCTCGTCTCTTGTTACCATCCGCCTAGACGCACAGTTCGGGACCCCCTACCCGAGATCCGCCGGTTTTGACACCGACATTGGTGCTTTCACTGAGAGTTCCTCTGTGTCGTCACCGATAGGCTTGATGGCATCTTCAACCAGCAACGCTGTCCAGGGTGAGACTTTTCTCCCCGGACAGATCTTCGTATTCGGCGGCTTCGCACTGCGGGCCAATTCACTTGGCCATCTGGAGCAGATCGAAAGCTACGCCCCTGGCCGTCAGGTCAGATTTGGAAGCTTAAACTTCACGGCCGATGTCCGCGGAGACTTGATCTTCGACGGACTCGAGCCACAGCCAAGCGCGCCGCACTGTGACGATGGGCATGATCTAGCTCTGCCGCCGAACAGTGCCTTGGTGGCCGCATACGGATCTGCTTCGGCCATTGGCCCGGAGCCGATCGCCCAGATCGAGGGCTGGTGGATAGACGCCGCCCTAGGGGCTTCAACATCCACGGCGATGGAGCCGAACACCAATCTTGTCCCCCGCGAAACTCGTGATTCCGAGGCGCCGGACTCCTCGCCGGACTCCGAACCTCCCGCGCCCCTACCAATCGATCCGAATTGGGCGCCGGTTATGGAATTCACCGCCGCGGACATCTTCCAACACTCGCCTTTTGGCGATATCCTGAATTCACTAAAGCATCTCTCGCTATTAGGAGAGTCCTGGCTGGACTATGGCCAGGATGGTTGGGGTTCGGACGACGAAGAAATTCAGATCCCACCCACCACCCACTTTGTAGCCACTGTCGACGATCTAACCGACATGCTAGACTACGACTCCGACGACATCGATGCTATGGACGACGATGCCAGAGACGAACAGGAACCAGCGCCTACAGGGCACTAGAAGACCACCTCGTCATACGACATATATATGGTGGACACCCCAAAAGACGGGGATGGCGAAGAAGTAGCGGAGGCAGATTCTCTAAAGAAGCAGCCCAAACGCCGATGTCAGCGGCGCCGCTCTAAATCCCGCCACAGCAAGAATGGAGATTCCGACACGGGAGATAATAATACTCCGGAGAGTGCCGAAGACAATCCCCTCCAGCAAGACTCAGCGCAGGAGAATGCAGAAGCAAGCCCCCACGAGAGGGCGGCAGACGAAGAGGTTGAGGATCATAACTATATGCCTCCCTCTGAAGACGAAGTAAGCCTCAACGATGACGAATTCGTCGTACCCGAGGATCCCGTCGAACAAGAGCGCTTCAAGCGCAGGCTTATCGCCACAGCAAACAGCCTAAAGAAAAAGCAGCAGCAGCTTCAAGCTGATCAGGACCTGCTGGCCGATCGATGGACCGAGGTCCTCGCGGCCGAAGAGTATAAACTCGAGCGTCCCTCCAAAAGATACCCAAGACGCAAGCTGCTCCCCCGATTAGAGGAGGAAGCATACATACCTTCATCACCAGCACACGATATGGCTGACCGACCACCCCGTGGTCATGACAGAGAGGCATCCAGGCCCCCAGCCAAGACCATACCCCGGCATCGCTCCAAAAGTATGAAGCCAAGAGGGAATGCGCTGGACTTGCGAGACATATTGGAGGACAAAGCAAGGCAATCCAGATCCATCTATGGATCACGTGGGCGCCCTACGACCCACGACGAATACCGTCGTGCCGGATACAATAACCCCGGCCGGGCCGAACATAGCAGACAGCGCTCTCTCGAGCTGCGTCGTGATATCGCTCAATACAGAGGCGCCGCACACCCGTTATGCTTCACTGACGAAGTAATGGATCATCAGATCCCGAAGGGTTCAAACCCGTGAACATCGAATCTTACGATGGCACAACAGACCCCGCGGTGTGGATCGAAGACTATCTTCTCCACATCCATATGGCCCGCGGCGACGATCTACACGCCATCAAGTACCTCCCACTCAAGCTTAAAGGACCAGCTCGGCATTGGCTTAACAGCTTGCCCGCAGAGTCAATTGGGTGTTGCAAAGATCTGGAGGCCGCATTCCTTGATAACTTCCAAGGCACATATGTGCAACCACCAGACGCCGATGACCTAAGCCACATCATTCAGCAGCCAGATGAATCGGCCAGACAATTCTGGACACGGTTCTTGACGAAGAAAAATCAAATCGTCGATTGCCCGGATGCAGAGGCCCTTGCAGCCTTCAAACATAACATCCGGGACGAATGGCTAGCCCGGCACCTGGGGCAGGAAAAGCCGAAATCCATGTCAGCCCTCACATCGTTAATGACCCGCTTTTGCGCGGGAGAGGACAGCTGGCTAGCCCGTAGCAACAACCCCCGTAAAAATTCTGGCAGTCCGGATACTAAGGACAACAACGGCAGGTCACGTCGAAACAAAAACAAGCGCCGCATTAACGGCGACGATAAGGAGGATACGGCAGTCAATGCCGGATTCCGAGGCTCTAAACCCGGTCAGCGGAAGAAGCCATTTAAAAGAACCACTCCGGGTCCGTCCAATCTGGACCGAATACTCGACCGCTTATGCCAGATACATGACACCCCCGAAAAGCCAGCTAACCACACCAATAGAGATTGCTGGGTGTTCAAGCAGGCCGGCAAGTTCATTGCCGAAAACAATGACAAGGGGCTAAACAACGACGACGAGGAAGAGACCCGACCGCCGAACAACAGAGGATGGAAGGGTTTTCCCCCACAAGTGCGGACGGTGAACATGATATACGCGACCCACATACCTAAGAGGGAGAGGAAACGCGCGCTAAGGGACGTCTATGCGATGGAGCTAGTCGCCCCAAAGTTTAATCCATGGTCCTCTTGTCCGATCACTTTCGATCGAAGAGACCATCCGACCAGCATACGCCATGGCGGATTCGCCGCATTGGTTTTAGACACAATCGTCGATGGATTTCACCTCACGAGAGTCCTGATGGACGGCGGCAGTAGCCTGAACCTGCTTTATCAGGATACAGTGCGCAAAATGGGCATAGACCCATCAAGGATTAAACCTACAAAGACAACCTTTAAAGGTGTCATCCCAGGAGTGGAAGCCAACTGTACAGGCTCAGTCACACTGGAAGTGGTCTTCGGATCCCCGGATAATTTCCGAAGTGAAGAGTTAATCTTCGACATAGTTCCGTTTCGCAGTGGCTATCACGCTCTGCTCGGACGAACCGCGTTTGCAAAATTCAACGCGGTGCCGCATTATGCATACCTAAAGCTCAAGATGCTAGGCCCTCGTGGAGTCATCACGGTCAATGGGAATACGGAACGCTCCCTCCGAACGGAGGAACATACAGCGGCTCTCGCGGCAGAAGTACAGAGCAGCCTTCTAAGGCAATTCTCAAGTCCGGCAGTTAAAAAGCCGGATACAGCAAAGCGCGCCCGGAGCAACACCAACCAAGACCACCTGGCGCGATCAGAGCACGCGTAGCAATGCGGCCCCAACCCTCGCCCGCACATGAGAATAACACTCCGCGTACATCATTACGCTTTGGAGATACCATGGGCGTAGGGAAAGGGGCACGATCACAATGGACCCAGAGTGCGGCTCGACCACACCAGGGGCTCACAAGTGCGCCTCCTTCCTTTTTTATTTTATTTTTCTTCTTCTTTCATGTACACAGGACTCTGTTAACCAGAAGCCCTGTCCGGTGGCGAACCTGCCGAACTCATGATGCAACAGTCAGGGACTAAAGAAGGCCGCGACGAACATTCAGGTGGTCTCAAATACGAGCATTAAATTCGATTATATACACCAAGTCTGCAGCTCATCCCTGGAGGGGGACATGTTTATTTAGTCCAAATCCCTTGCTTACCGCACTATTTGTATCAGTCCGCTCTACTAGCAGACTTTCTTCCATAAATAATGCAGCACCTCTTTATTGCAATTGCATTATCTTTTATATATATGTTCATTACATGACATCTTGCACCCGTATATTTTGGTACGGCCGAATACACCAGGGGCTTCTGTTCCCCAAATTATGGTGTGATAAAGTCCGAACACTTTCACAAGTGCAGCACCCCGAACTTATAGCATTATATGAATCGGCTCCGAATCATGTCTTGGTTCAATAGTTGGGTTTGCCCGGCTCCCACGTTTTGGTGCCTTACGTTCCGTTCTGTCGGCTAAGGTGGCACTGGGAGAACCACTGCGATTGCGCCCCGGTTGAGCCGGGTTAACGCCTCAGTGGAGAAAGCTAAAACTGACTGGCATGATAAGGCGAGAGACTGGTTGCTGTTCGAGAGGGTTTTTCGGGTCCTTAAAGACTCACGCCGCTTCGAGCGAAGTTCCGGATAATGTCCGATGAAGGCGTGGATAGCGCCCCGGATTCGGTCTTCCGAATACCAGGGGCTTCGCCGAAATTTAAAATTATAGAATTCTATGGCTAAGTGAGAGTGTTCAAGCATTATAAGTCCGGTTGCCTTGTTCGTTGTGTTGAGCGCCTCCCTAGATGGACCCAAATATGGGAACAAGAGTGCTCAAGTTTATCCCGAACACCCCAGCACTTGCGGCTTGGGGGCTGAAGCCAACGACTTGCCATCTCTCAGATTTTATAAACGGCCGCACAGAAGGTAATATTTTAAATTAAACAAGCGTTGCTCATGGCGCATATGAACGAAGTTTTCAGCGCTCAGCGCATAGGATAAATATACAGCGAGTTCACTCAAAAATTACATTTCGGGAGCACTCATCTGCAATATCGCAGGCTCCCTTTAGGACAATTTTATAATACTTCTCCGGCGTGCGATACTCCTTGCCCGGCGGCGGTGGGTCCATGAGAAGCTTCTCCGCATCCAATTTGCCCCATTGCACCTTTATGCGGGCAAGGGCACGACGAGCGCCTTCAATACAGGCGGAGCGCTTGACTACATCCAGCCTGGGGCATGCATCCACCAGCCGCCGCACTAGGCCAAAGTAGCTCCCAGGCATGGCCTGTCCTGGCCACAGCCGGACTATGAGGCCCTTCATGGCCTCCTCAGCTACCTTGTGGAGTTCGACCAGCTGCTTCAGCTGGTCGCTTGGGGGCACCGGATGGCCGGCCTCAGCGTACTGAGACCAGAAGACCTTCTCTGTCGAGCTCCCCTCCTCGCCACGATAGAATGCGGCAGCATCAGACGCACTACGCGGCAGATCTGCAAACGCCCCTGGAGAGCTCCGAATTCGGGTAAGTGTCAGGTAGTTCACACTAACATGCCTGCTTTGCATGAAAAATGCCTTACCCGCCGCTATCTTCTTTATGTCCTCCACTTCCTGAAGGGCCTTACGGGCCTCGGCCTTGGCGGACTTGGCACTTTCGAGAGCCGAGGCAAGCTCGGACTCTCGAGTCTTGGAGTCACGCTCCAAACTCTCATGCTTTTCCATGAGAGCCTGGAGCTCTTGCCGAACTTCCGCCACCAGTGCCTCTTGCTTTTCTCGCTCAGCCCGTTCCGTGGCCGCATTGCGTACGGCCACGGACACGGCATCCTTCAGGGCTGCCACCTCGCTAGTGGCCCCTGCAATACACATATTATCCTCGTTAATTTTATTTGCAATGAAAATCCTTTTCTGTAAGGTACTTATTCAAAGAGGTGTTATTCACCTTCTTTTTCCTCGAGCTGCTTCTTCGCATGGCCGAGCTCTTGCTCGGACCGCTCGAGGTCCTTCTTCAGCACATCGACCTCCGCCGTTAAAGCGGCAGAGGCCAGCAGCGCAGCCTGCAAACCCATATTGACATATTTTAGGCAACCCTGCGTATATCTTGTTAGATCCTTAGTCCGGCTTTTCTTTCCGAACACCGAACTAAGCATCAGGGGCTACTGTCTATGCGGTATTACATTACATAATTTTAAGTTTTTACCTCAAAGCCTGTTAGAAGGCTGCTGCAGGCTTCGGTCAGCCCGCTCTTAGCAAGCTGAACCTTCTCTATCACCGCACTCATGATAGTGCGGTGTTCTTCCTCGATGGAAGCGCCTTTAAGCGCCTCCAACAGGTTATCCGGCGCCTCCGGTTGGACAGAGGCCGCCGGCGTCGCGGTCCTGCCCTTCTTTCGAAGGGGCCGCTTGCCGGACTCTGGAACCACTGCGGGTTCCGATGTAGAGTCCGGCACAAAGTCCGGAAGGTCACCTGACGGCGTCTCCGGAGCCTCCTCCTGATGGGTCCCTCTTTGGGATCCCACCTCGGCGTCCTCGTCGGCGCGTGGGGTAGAGGCAGTCGGGATAGAATTCACATCCGACGAGGCCAATGACCCGCTCGATGAGTCGGGGAGATCATCCTTGGCCGGACTACGAACAGAATGCGGCGTTAGAAGGATACTACGCGACATAGAATAAATTACACATCAAGGATCCGGATACTTACGATCCTGCCGGACGCCTGGCCCTTGGAGGCCACTCATCCTCGCCAACGCTGATGTTGGCGAAACTGTCCGGGGGGATAGTTCTCCCCCTCTTGGACCCTTCGGCCTCCCCGATCGGGGAAGCCTTCCTCTTCTTCTCTCCCTCCTCCGGGAGAGAATACTCTTCCTCCTCGTCTTCAGGGGAGGAGTCCTCGTCGTCGTCAGACACCTGATTGCGGGAACTCTTTCGAGTCCCCGCGGCCACCTTCTTGGCCTTCTTCTCCGGCACCACATGCGGTGCCGGAACCAGCAGCCCTGTTAAGCGGGCGTCCATTGGGTCTTCTGGCATGGGAGCCAGGCTGATGAGCAGCTTGGCCTTCTCCATCCATTCCTGTCAAAGGAAGAGGCAGAATTAAACCTCACTAGAGTCAATCTAATTATCACAAGTGTCCCGTAATGGGGTTGAATCACTTACCTCGTCAGTTGGACACTGCGAGCTGAATCCGCGATCTTCCGTCGCGGATGCGGGGGCTTCGGCGCCCTTGAACAGCACCCTCCAGGCGCCTTTGTATGTTGTATCGAAGAGCCCGCTTAGCGCCTGGTGCTGTTCCGGATTGAACTCCCACAAATTGAATGCCCGTTCTTGGCATGGGAGAATCCGCCGGAGGAGCATGACTTGGACCACGTCGACATGCCGGAGCCTATTGCTCACCATCTTCTTGATGCAGGCTCGGAGTCCCGTCACCTCCACCGGATTTCCCCACTGCAAGCCCTTCTCTTTCCAGGAGGTGAGCTGCGTGGGGATTCCAGATCTAAACTCGGGGGCCGCCGCCCATGTGGGCTTGCGCGGCTCGGTGATGTAGAACCACCCCGATTGCCACCCCTTGATGGAGTCCACGAAGGTCCCTTCCAGCCAAGGGACTTTGGGCAATTTGCCCAACATGGAGCCTCCGCATTCCGCTTGCGTGCCCTTCACAACCTTCGGCTTGACGTTGAAGGTCTTGAGCCATAGGCCGAAGTGGGGCTAGATGCAGAGGAAGGCCTCGCACACGACGATAAACGCCGAGATGTTGAGGATGAAGTTCGGCGCTAGATCGTGGAAATCCAGGCTGTAGTAAAACATGAGCCCCCGGACAAATGGATGGAGCGGAAAGCCCAGTCCGTGGAGGAAGTGGGGGAGGAAGACAACCCTCTCATGGGGCCCTGGGGTAGGGATGAGCTGCCCCTCGTCAGGCAGCCGATGCGCGATATCGCCGGAAAGGTATCCGGCGCTGCGCAGCTTGGTGATGTCCTCCTCCTTAGCGGTGGAGGCCAACCATTTACCTCCCGCTCCGGACATATTCGGAGAAGGTCGAGGCGAGATGCGCGAGCTCGGGCATTGGAGCTTGAGTTCATGGGGATGGATAAGCAAAGGAGGAAGAAGGCGTAGGTGAGAAGGTGAATCCTTATCCCTTATATATAGGCGGACAAAACTATGCGTCCCCCCGCCAGCCTGGTAAAACTCGCTTATCTCCCAAGTGCCACCATCAATGGTGCGGTTGGGTTACCCACACACGTATTGAGGAGAATCCCGGAATAAGGGGAACACGATCTCTGCTTCGACAGGACGTGCCAAGGAAACCGCTTCGCTAAACGTGCTGAGGTGGTATAGTAAAAAACGATTCAAACAAAGGCTTGGTAGCGGTGAGATGTCACGCCGCGTAATACGTCAGCAGATGGAACTAAGTGTACATTTTATTCTCTCTACGGTGGAATGTGGAATTTATTTTGCAGAGCCGGACACTATCCTGGTGTTCATGATCTTCTCTGGATTATTCAAGGAAGGAACCCGCCTTGCAATGCCGAACATTATGCACGCCGGACTTATCGTCATTGAAGACTGGTTCAGGGGCTACTGAGGGAGTCCTGGACTAGGGGGTGTCCGGACAGCCGGACTATCAATATCCGCCGGACTCCAAGACTACGAAGATACAAGATTGAAGACTCCGGCTCGTGTCCGGATGGTACTTTACTTGGCGTGGAAGGCAAGCTTGGCAATACGGATACGTAGATCTCCTACCATTGTAACCGACTCTGTGTAACCCTAGCCCTCTCCGGTGTCTATGTAAACCGGAGGGCTTTAGTCCGTAGGACAACATACATTACAACAATCATACCATAGGCTAGCTTCTAGGGTTTAGCCTCCTTGATCTCGTGGTAGATCTACTCTTGTACTACCCATATCATCAATATTAATCAAGCAGGACGTAGGGTTTTACCTCCATTGAGAGGGCCCGAACCTGGGTAAAAACATCGTGTCCCTCGTCTCTTGTTACCATCCGCCTAGACGCACAGTTCGGGACCCCCTACCCGAGATCCGCCGGTTTTGACACCGACAGTCATGCACCCTTGAAGAATGGTCTGTTTTTATTGAATCTCGATAGTAGTGATACACATATTCATAGTGTTGAAACCAAAAGATGCAGAGTTGATAACGATAGTGCAACTTATTTGTGGCACTGCCGTTTAGGTCATATCGGTGTAAAGCGCATGAAGAAACTCCATACTGATGGGCTTTTGGAATCACTTGGTACTTGCGAATCGTGCCTTATGGGCAAGATGACTAAAACGCCGTTCTCCGGAACTATGGAGAGAGCAACAGATTTGTTGGAAATCATACATACAGATGTATGTGGTCCGATGAATGTTGAGGCTCGTGGCGGATATCGTTATTTTCTCACCTTCACAGATGATTTGAGCAGATATGGGTATATCTACTTAATGAAACACAAGTCTGAAACATTTGAAAAGTTCAAAGAATTTCAGAGAGAAGTGGAAAATCATCGTAACAAGAAAATAAAGTTTCTACGATCTGATCGTGGAGGAGAATATTTGAGTTACGAGTTTGGTCTGCACTTGAAACAATACGGGATAGTCTCCCAACTCACGCCACCTGGAACACCACAACGAAATGGTGTGTCCGAACGTCATAATCGTACTTTACTTGATATGGTGCGATCTATGATGTCTCTTACCGATTTACCGCTATTGTTTTGGGGTTATGCTTTAGAGACGGCCGCATTCACGTTAAATAGGGCACCATCAAAATCCGTTGAAACGACGCCTGATGAACTGTGGTTTGGCAAGAAACCAAAGTTGTCGTTTCTTAAAGTTTGGGGCTGCGATGCTTATGTGAAGAAACTTCAACCAGATAAGCTCGAAGCCAAATCGGAGAAATGTGTCTTCATAGGATACCCAAAGGAGACTATTGGGTACACCTTCTATCACAGATCTGAGGGCAAAATTTTCGTTGCTAAATTCGGATCCTTTCTAGAGAAGGAGTTTCTCTCGAAAGAAGTGAGTGGGAGGAAAGTAGAACTTGATGAGATAACTGTATCTACTCCCTTGTTGGAAAGTAGTTCATCACAAGAATCGGTTCCTGTGACAACTACACCAATTAGTGAGGAAGCTAATGATATTGATCATGAAACTTCAGATCAAGTTTCTACTGAACCTCGTAGGTCTACCAGAGTAAGATCCGCACCAGAGTGGTACAGTAATCCTATTCTGGAAGTCATGTTACTTGACCATGATGAACCTACGAACTATGAGGAAGCGATGATGAGCCCAGATTCCGCAAAATGGCTAGAGGCCATGAAATCTGAGATGGGATCCATGTATGAAAACAAAGTATGGACTTTGGTTGACTTGCCCGATGATCGACAAGCCATTGAGAATAAATGGATCTTTAAGAAGAAGACTGACGCTGATGGTAATGTAACTGTCTATAAAGCTCGACTTGTTGCGAAAGGTTTTCGACAAGTTCAAGGGGTTGACTACGATGAGACTTTCTCACCCGTAGCGATTCTTAAGTCTGTCCGAATCATGTTAGCTATTGCTGCATTTCATGATTGTGAAATTTGGCAAATGGATGTAAAAACTGCATTCTTGAATGGATTTCTAGAAGAAGAGTTGTATATGATGCAACCAGAAGGTTTTGTTGATCCAAAAGGTGCTAACAAAGTATGCAAGCTCCAGAGATCCATTTATGGACTGGTGCAAGCATCTCGGAGTTGGAATAAACGTTTTGATAGTGTGATCAAAGCATATGGTTTTGTACAGACTTTTGGAGAAGCCTGCATTTACAAGAAAGTGAGTGGGAGCTCTGTAGCATTTCTAGTTTTATATGTGGATGACATATTATTAATTGGAAATGATATAGAATTTCTGGATATCATAAAAGGATACTTGAATAAAAGTTTTTCAATGAAAGACCTCGGTGAAGCTGCTTACATATTGGGCATCAAGATCTATAGAGATAGATCAACACGCTTAATAGGACTTTCACAAAGCACATACCTTGACAAAATTTTGAAAAAGTTCAAAATGGATCAGGCAAAGAAAGGATTCTTGCCTGTGCTACAAGGTGTGAAGTTGAGTCAAACTCAATGCCCGACCACAGAAGAAGATAGAGAGAAAATGAAAGATGTTCCCTATGCTTCAGCCATAGGCTCTATCATGTATGCAATGCTGTGTACCAGACCTGACGTATGCTTAGCAATAAGCTTGGCAGGAAGGTACCAAAGTAATCCAGGAGTGGATCACTGGACAGCGGTCAAGAACATCCTGAAATACCTGAAAAGGACTAAGGATATGTTTCTCGTATATGGAGGTGACAAAGAGCTAGTCGTAAATGGTTACGTCGATGCAAGCTTTGACACTGATCTGGACGATTCTAAATCGCAAACCGGATACGTGTTTATATTAAACGGTGGAGCTGTAAGTTGGTGCAGTTCTAAACAAAGCGTCGTGGCGGGATCTACATGTGAAGCGGAGTACATAGCTGCTTCTGAAGCAGCAAATGAAGGAGTCTGGATGAAGGAGTTCATTTCTGATCTAGGTGTCATACCTAGTGCATCGGGACCAATGAAGATCTTCTGTGACAATACTGGTGCAATTGCCTTGGCAAAGGAATCTAGATTTCACAAGAGGACCAAGCACATCAAGAGACGCTTCAATTCCATTCGGGACCAAGTCCAAGTGGGAGACATAGAGATTTGCAAGATACATACGGATCTGAATGTTGCAGACCCGTTGACTAAGCCTCTCTCACGAGCAAAACATGATCAGCACCAAGACTCCATGGGTGTTAGAATCATTACTATGTAATCTAGATTATTGACTCTAGTGCAAGTGGGAGACTGAAGGAAATATGCCCTAGAGGCAATAATAAAGTTATTATTTATTTCCTCATATCATGATAAATGTTTATTATTCATGCTAGAATTGTATTAACCGGAAACATGATACATGTGTGAATACATAGACAAAACTATAGTCACTAGTATGCCTCTACTTGACTAGCTCATTAATCAAAGATGGTTATGTTTCCTAACCATAGACATGTGTTGTCATTTGATTAGTGGGATCACATCATTAGAAGAATGATGTGATTGACATGACCCATCCCGTTAGCCTAGCACTTGATCATTTAGTATACTGCTATTGCTTTCTTCATGACTTATACATGTTCCTGTAACTATGAGAATTATGCAACTCCCGTTTACCGGAGGAACACTTTGGGTACTACCAAACGTCACAACGTAACTGGGTGATTATAAAGGAGTACTACAGGTGTCTCCGAAGGTACATGTTGAGTTGGCATATTTCGAGATTAGGTTTTGTCACTCCGATTGTCGGAGAGGTATCTCTGGTCCCTCTCGGTAATACACATCACTATAAGCCTTGCAAGCAATGTAGCTAATGAGTTAGTTACGGAATGATGTATTATGTAACGAGTAAAGAGACTTGCCGGTAACGAGATTGAACTAGGTATTGGATACCGACGATCGAATCTCGGGCAAGTAACATACCGATGACAAAGGGAACAACGTATGTTGTTATGCGGTTTGACTGATAAAGATCTTCGTAGAATATGTAGGAACCAATATGGGCATCCAGGTCCCGCTATTGGTTATTGACCGAGAATGGTTCTAGGTCATGTCTACATATTTCTCGAACCCGTAGGGTCCGCATGCTTAACGTTTCGATGACAGTTTTATTATGAGTTTATAAGTTTTGATGTACCGAAGTTTGTTCGGAGTCCCGGATATGATCACGGACATGATGAGGAGTCTCGAAATGGTCGAGACATAAAAATTGATATATTGGAAGCCTATATTTGGACATCGGAATGGTTCCGGGTGAAATCGGGATTTTACCGAAACACCGGGGGGTTACCGGAACCCTCTCGGGGGATAATGGGCCTTAGTGGGCCAAGAGGGAGAAGAGGAGGGCCGGCCAGGGCAGGCCGCGCGCCCCCTCCCCCCTAGTCCGAATAGGACAAGGAAGGGGGGGCGACGCCCCCCTTTCCTCTTTCCCCTCCCCCCTTTCCTTCTCCACCAAGGCAAGAGGGGGGAGTCCTACTCTCGGTGGGAGTAGGACTCCTCCAGGCGCACCCCTAGGGGGCCGGCCGCACCTCCCCCCTCCCTCCTTTATATACGGGGGCGGGGGGCACCCCATAGACACAAGTTGATCTACGAATCGTTCCTTAGCCGTGTGCGGTGCCCCCTTCCACTATATTCCACCTCGGTCATATCGTCGCGGAGTTTAGGCGAAGCCCTGCGCCGGTAGAACATCATCATCGTCACCACGCCGTCGTGCCGACGGAACTCATCTCCGGAGCTCGGCTGGATCGAAGGCCGGAGATCGTCATCGAGCTGAACGTGTGCTGAACTCGGAGGCTCCGTACGTTCGGTGCTTGGATCGGTCAGATCGTGAAGACGTACGACTACATCAACCGCGTTGTGCTAACGCTTTTGCTTACGGTCTACGAGGGTGCGTGGACGAACACTCTCCCCTCTCGTTGCTATATCATCACCATGATCTTGCGTGTGCGTAGGAATTTTTTTGAAATTACTACGTTTCCCAAAAATATCTATCATAAACTTGCCTTTAAAAGAGTTGTCCCTTGAACAGGAGTGGATAGCGAAAGCAAAACTGATCCAGTGTCCGCCCCCCCTCCCTGAGACCACGCCGAATCCTGTGTTAACCAGGATGCTAGAGGCTGCGCCTTAAGAAGGCGAAGGGGGGAACAGGGGAGCTACTGCCTCCGCCAAGGAGTTTATCAGGAAAGGAGGGATCGAGAATCCCTCCCTCCAAGGGGAGAAGAGGACCGCTTCTGAAGATCCGGAGACCAAGGCCTCGAAGCGAGGGAAGAAATCTTCGCCAGAGGGTCCTGCGCCGGGAGATGCCCCGGCCGCACTATTTCCCCAAGGAGATCAGCCCTCCAGCAAGCCGTAAGTAAAGAGGGGCATTTTCTTAAAATGAGAGAAATCCCTGTTTTATTTCTGAAGATAACCGAAATTTTTCCTTGTAGTTCGGATCTCAGCCCTTCTCAGCAGAGCTCATCTTTAGGGGATCTTGAACCGGAGATGATGGAGAGCGAAACGCCTCCGCCTGCCGTACCATCATGCGAGGCGGACGACCCTGAGGTGTCGTCACGGAGGGTTTCTCTAAATCCGGCAGGGCCCGAAGGCAGTCGTATGTCCCCTCAAAGCCCTCCGCGTCCGGCCTTCGAAAAAGGCCATCGGACGAGTCCGGCACCAACTGGTGTACGATCGGAGGAGCTGAAAGATCTGCTCGGGCGAGCGTCTATCTCGGAAGATCACCGTGCACTAATGGGTACGGTGATTGAAAGGATTTCATCCGCTGAAAGCGGATTGCATGAAGCCATCATAAGTTTACTGACGGGTTTTGAGGTACGCAAAATGATGTACCTTCTGACAGTTTTGCATATAGAATGCGCGGTGTGTAGATAGTAGCCCCTGAGACTCGGTGCGTTGTCAAAATGATAGCGCGCCAAGGATCATAATCCCAGGTATAATATGCGCTCTTCCTATGTAGGTGGCGAAGCGTCCGGTGGCAATCCGGACTGATGAATTTGCCGAACTAAAGCGGCAACTTGACATGGCGGATTCTGACATCGCGCTTGTCAATAAGCGGCTTGACGAGTCACAAGGTATGCAGCTTCTCCGCGGACACCCGGTAAGGTAGCTTAATGTCTGTGCCTTACAACATGTATGCTTGACGCAGATGGTGCCGCTGCCACGGAGAACCTTCGGGCGGAACTCGCCCGAGCCAAGGAGCAAGCCCGAAAAAGTGATGCGGCTGCCTTAAAAGCGGCCGAAGAGCTGAGAGCCGAACAGGCTGCTCACTGCCGAAGCAAGAAAGAAATGGCCGAGATGGCTGTAAAGTTGAAGAATGCTACCGACCGTTGTGAGCTTCTTGAAAAAGAAGGTCGAGCGGAACAAGAGGACCTGAAAAAGGCCGCTACTGAGGCCAAGGATGCTCGCTCTGCGATGAGAGCTATGAAAGAGGAGCTACGTCAGGCCGAAGATATTGCGGCTGGAAAGCCTTTTCTGCTGCGGAGGAAATTCACGGATCCTAAGTATGCTCAGTTGGGCCAAATGTGGGGTGCGGAGGATGCTTATCTGGACTTGGCGGCGAGTGCCGCAGACGCGGCCGAACACTTCCGAGGCCAAAAGGATCACGGAATGGAAGAGCTTTTTTGGTCGCAGTTCCATAGTCCAGAGCGTCCGCTTCCATTGACCGATCGTTTGGCCAAATGGGCTGAGCTGAATAGGTTGTCCGGACTTGCCATGAAGGATGTCGTGACTCATTTATGGCCAAACAGGCCCGAGCCGAAGAGTTATTTTGGCTTGGTGCAGCAGTTCCTTGGTGCGGTGCCGCATATTGGTGCAATGAAGCGGTCAACATGCATAGAGGGTGCGCGGATGGCTCTTGCCCGTGTCAAGACATACTGGGCGGAGATGAAGGCCACCGATGTTGCATCCCAAGATTCGGTCAGAAGCCGAGTACCTGCCGAGCACTATTTTGAGGAAGTCCTGCAGGGCGCTCGTTTAATAGAGACGCAGTGCTCGAAGGATATTATGTTCTAATGACATGTATGATTTGTGAAACAATATTTCAATATAATATAAGGGCTTTTTATACTTGTGCATTCAAGTATTAAAATACCTCCTGTGCGGCCGTTAATGTATATGCGTATATAACCTGAAAGATGACAGTCTTCGGCTTCAGCCCCCACGCACATAGTGCGGGGGTGTTTGCAAAAAAGGCGCATTTTCACACTTAATCCAACGTCTTGGTCCTGGAAAGGAGGTGATAGCGTAGCAAACTAGGCAACCAGACTATAATGCTTTATCACTTTCACTTAGCCATAGGAGTTTGATGGTGGGGCTACTATATAGCCCCTAGGGGCACTGCACTCTCCCGAATTCGGGGCGCGTATGTGCCTGACCGAGAAACGGTCCTTCATTAATGCGGTGGAATTCTAAACATTCCGGTGGGTCATCGAGTGGTTGACCAGTCTCACGCTATATCATGACAGTCAGTTTTCGGCTTTCTCTATTGAGGTGCTCACCAGGCCGAACCGGGGCACAATCGCAGTAGTTCTCCTGGTGCCGCGTTAGCCAATAGAACGGAACGTAAGGCAGCAAAACACAGGAGCCGGGCAAACCCAACATTTGACCAAAGACATGATTCGGAGCTGATGCATATAAGGCCTAACTCGAGACGCCGAACACTCCCTAAGGTATTCGGTCTTTATGAAAACGGGCAGAACAATGCCCTAAGCCCCTAGTGTCTAGGTACGCGCAAAAAATTCTGATGCGGCCGATGCCAAAACGCCAGCCTCCTCCTCAGTTATAGCAAGAAACCAGGGGATGTGTATCAACAAGAGACAGTAAAAAAGGTTTACGCAGGGTCTTAATTCTGAAAAGAATCCTTGCAACGGGTCCCTACTGCACGTCTGCGCCTGTGTCTCCATTGTGCCGTATCCTGGACGGGTATAGAACGGTGTTCATCTATAAAAGAGAAGAACTTAGTTGAAGAAAGATCGTGCAAAAAATGTACTTTATATTAAATAAACGGAGTACGATTCGAAAAGCGAGTAAAATTGAGCTTTATTATCTCTTTTTGTACATGCATGCAGCCCCTTGTACGAGGGTGTGCGGCTAGTAGGCCTTTATATGTTTACGCCGGACTCGTCTAGCCGTGTCCGGGGTCCGAATGACCTGTTCAGGTGCTTGGTTTAGCAGAGCCGGATTAGTGTGTGACTGTCCAGGCAGTCTCACGTTCTTCCGTGCTCGAGTAACACTTGATACTTCCCTTTAATGAGATGATGCCGCGTGGACCGGGCATTTTAAGTGTAAGAGATGCATAATGTGGTATTGTGTTAAAGCGGGCGAAAGCTTCACGTCCCAATAGTGCTTGATAGCTACTTTTGAATGGGGCGATATGGAAGGTTAACTTTTCACGGTGGAAGTTGTCGGATGAGCCGAACACAACTTCTAGCAGTAAGGAGCCCGTACAATGGGCATATAGGCCTAGCATTACCCCCTTGAAGGAGGTGTCGCTGTGGCGAATTTTGGTTGGGTCTATCCCCGTTTCGCGGATTGTGTCCTGATATAGCAGGTTTAGATCACTACCGCCGTCCATTAGGACTTCTGTGAATTGGAGTCCTTCGATTATAGGATCTAATATCAGGGCAGTCCATCCCGCGTTCCGGATACTTCCGGGGTCATCCTGATGATCAAAGGTGATTGGTTTTGACAACCAATGTCGGGAATCCACTGGGATAGGCCGTGCAGCGCGTATTTCTATGGGCGCCGCTCTGATTTTCCCTTTTGTCACTTGAAGTGAGTTTACTGTTTTGACTTCTTGTGGGAAATTCTTTTGTTTTCCGGTGCTCTGCTTGTGGGGTTCGTCATCGTCCTCGCTTGGTGTGTCGATCCCCTTGTGTTCGGCATTGAGTATGCCGGACTGCTTGAAGACCCAACAATCTCTGTGGGTATGGTTTGCAGGCTTCCCGGGGGTACTGTGGATTTGGCATATTTTGTCCAAGATTTTGTTTAAGTTGGATAGCTCGTGGCTGTTATCCTTGAGGGGCAGTTTTTTATGATTCTGCCGAGAGCTTTGAATCCGGCGTTGACTGCCGTGCTCTTCGGGATGTTTCCCCTTGTCCGGCGCTGGTCCTTGCTGCGTCGCGGTTTCCCGTTTCCATCTTTGAATTTGGATGTACTTGGGTCGCTGGTATTACATCTTGCCAGCCAACTATCCTCTCCCGCGCAAAAGCGGGTCATGAGGCTTGTTAGTGCGGCCGTTGTTCTTGGCTTTTCCTGGCCAAGGTGCCTGGCAAGCCATTCGTCTCGTACGTTGTGTTTGAAAGCTGCTAAGGCTTCGGTGTCCGGACAGTCGACTATTTGGTTCTTTTTGGTGAGGAACCTGTTCCAGAATTTGTGGGCTGACTCTCCGGGTTGTTGAGTTATGTGACTTAAATCATCTTTATCCGGAGGGCGGACATAAGTCCCTTGAAAATTTGCCCGAAAAGCATCCTCGAGCTCTTCCCAACTTCCAATGGTATTTTCAGGGAGGCTTTTAAGCCAATGCCATGCTGGCCCTTTGAGCTTGAGGGGTAAGTATTTTATGGCGTGGAGATCATCTCCTCTAGCCATGTGTATGTGGAGGATGTAATCCTCAATCCAGACTCCCAGGTCTGTTGTTCCGTTGTATGCCTCTATTTTTACGGGTTTAAATCTCGCTGGGAATTCGTGATCCAGCACCTCATCGGTGAAACATAGGGGGTGTGCGGCACCCCTATATTTGGGTGTGCCGTGATGTCCGGATATTTGGCGTGTTGCATTGCTTATAAGAGCTTGCTTTCTTGGCCCATAGATGGACCTAACTGGGCCATCCTTTTGATGCGAATCCTTATGCGGATCGCGTGCCGGCTTGTGTGCGGTGCCGCTTGCCGCTCTATGCTTGTCATGTGGTCATCTATCCGACCGGGCGGCCTCTTTGTTCTTTGATTGCGGGGGCTCTAAGGCCTCCTCATCGAATTCGGGCAGTAGTTTGCGCTTTGGGTAGCTCTTTGTTTGGCGACTATCGCCGTATTTGTCTGTGGTGTTGAGTACTTTGCTCCATCTGATTTTGAGTGCATCTTCCGCTGTTTTGAGCTTCCGCTTTTGCTTTTTCAGGCTACGCGCAGTGGCGACGAGCCTTTTGTGGAGGTTCTTCTGCTCCAACAACTTGTTCGGTGTGAGATCGTCCAGACTGTTATCTTCGCCGGGGACGGATTGTTTATCCAAGTTGTCCTGTTCGGACGGTTGTTCAATGGCATGTTCGTCGTCCACCGGTTCGACCTGCTCTATGGCTGGGTCTGTATGGCCGCCGTCTTTGTCGAGGCGGGACTTTGTGCGGCGCTTTCATCTCCGTCTTGACTGCTTTTCGAGGGATTTATCCTTCGTAGCGTCCCGTCGTTTCTCGTCGTCACTTCCTTTAGGTGTATCCACCATGTATACATCGTGAGATGGGGTGGCTGTCCAATACCCTGTAGGTGCTAGTTCGTGGTTATCTCCTACATCGTTGTCCATACCGTCGATGTCTTCGGAGTCAAAATTGAGCACGTCGTTTAAACTTTCAACAGTGGCTATTAAGTGGGTGGTGGGTGGGTGTTGAATTTCTTCGTTGTCCGCATCCCAACCTTCCTGACCATAGTCCGGCCAGGGCCCTCCTGATAAAGAGAGAGACTTTAGTGAATTCAGGATGTCGCCAAGGGGCGAGTGCTAAAAGATGTCCGCGGCAGTAAACTCCATAACCGGCGCCCAATCGGATTTGATTGGCAGGGGCGCGGGAGGTTCGGAGTCCAGAGAGGAGTCCGGCACCTCAGAGTCACGGGCTTTGCAAGGGACAGGGATGGTGTTCGGCTCAATCGCCGTAGAGATCGTAGCCCCTGAGGCGGTGTCCAGCCACTCGTCCTCGATCGGCGAAGTCGGCTCCGAGCTAAGGGTCGGAGCGGACGCTGGTGCGGCCTCCAGGGCACTGTTCGGCGGCAGAGCTAGATCATACCCATCGAGATAGTGCGGCGCGCTTGGCTGTGGCTCGAATCCGTCGAAGATCAAGTCTCCGCGGATGTCAGCCGTGTAGTTCAAACTCCCAAATCTGACCTGATGGCCAGGGGCGTAGCTTTCGATCTGCTCCAGATGGCCAAGTGAATTGGCCCGCAGTGCAAAGCCGCCGAATACGAAGATCTGTCCGGGAAGAAAAGTCTCACCCTGGACCGCGTCGTTGTTGATGATTGAAAGAGCCATCGGGCCTAAAGGTGACGAAACAGAGGAACTCTCAATGAAAGCACCAATGTCGGTGTCAAAACCGGCGGATCTCGGGTAGGGGGTCCCGAACTGTGCATCTAGGCGGATGGTAACAGGAGACAAGGGACACGATGTTTTTACCCAGGTTCGGGCCCTCTCGATGGAGGTAAAATCCTACTCCTGCTTGATTAATATTGATGATATGTGTAGTACAAGAGTAGATCTACCACGAGATCAAAGAGGCTAAACCCTATAAGCTAGCCTATGGTATGATTGTTGTTCGTCCCATGGACTAAAACCCTCCGGTTTATATAGACACCGGAGAGGGTTAGGGTTACACAGAGTCGGTTACAATGGTAGGATATCTACATATCCGTATCGCCAAGCTTGCCTTCCACGCCAAGGAAAGTCCCATCCGGACACGGGACGAAGTTTTCAATCTTGTATCTTCATAGTCCAGGAGTCCGGCCAACGGTGATAGTTCGGCTATCCGGACACCCCCTAATCCAGGACTCCCTCAAGTGCATTAAACAATATGATCAATTTCATACTTGATAATTGTTTTGATATATAAAGGTGGTAATGTTAGAGTCATGCTAGTTGGGTAATTATGAAATTGAGAAATACTTGTGTTAAAGTTGGCAAGTCCCGTAGAATGCACGTATGGTAAAAGTTGTGTAACAAATTTGTAGCATGGGGTGTTCTTTGATTGCCTTCCTTATGAGTGGAGGTCGGGATCGCGCGATGGTTAACTCCTACCAACCCTTCCCCTAGGAGCATGTGTAGTAGTACTTTGCTTCGAGGGGTAATAAACTTTTCCAATAAGTATATGAGTTCTTTATGACTAATGTGAGTCCATGGATTATACGCACTCTTACCCTTCCATCATTGCTAGCCTCTACGGTACCATGCATTGCCCTTTCTCACCTTGAGAGTTGGTGCAAACTTCGCCGGTGCATCCAAATCCCGTAATACGATACGCTCTATCACACATAAACCTCCTTATATCTTCCTCAAAACAGCCACCATACCTACATATTATGGCATTTCCATAGCCATTCCGAGATTTATTGCCATGCAAATTTCCACCGTTCCGTTTATTATGACACGCTCCATCATTTTCATATTGCTTTTGCATGATCATGTAGTTGACATCGTATTTGTGGCAAAGCCACCTTTATAATTCTTTCATACATGTCGCTCTTGATTCATTGCATATCCTGGTACACCGTCGAAGGCATTCACATAGAGTCATATTTTGTACTAAGTATTGAGTTGTAATTCTTGAGTTGTAAAGAAATAGAAGTGTGGTGATTTCCATTATTAGAGCATTGTCCCAAGTGAGGAAAGGATGATGGAGACTATGATTCCCCCACAAGTCGGGATGAGACTCCAGACTTTATGAAAAATAAAAGAGGCCAAAGAATCCGAAATAAAAAAAGAGAGGCCAAAGAAGCCCACCAAAATAAAAAAAGGAGAGAAAAGAGAGAAGGAACAATGTTACTATCTTTTTTCCACACTTGTGCTTCAAAGTAGCACCATGATCTTCATGATAGAGAGTCTCCTATGTTGCCACTTTCATATACTAGTGGGAATTTTTCATTATAGAACTTGGCTTGTATATTCGAATGATGGGCTTCCTCAAAATGCCCTAGGTCTTCGTGAGCATGCAAGTTGGATGCACACTCACTTAGTTTCTTTTGTTGAGCTTTCATACATTTATAGCTCTAGTGCATCCGTTGCATGGCAATCCCTACACCTCGCATTGACATCAATTGATGGGCATCTCCATAGGCCGTTGATTAGCCGTGTCAATGTGAGACTTTCTCCTTTTTTGTATTCTCCACACAACCTCCATCATCATATTCTATTCCACCCATAGTGCTATATCCATGGCTTACGCTCATGTATTGCGTGAGAGTTGAAAAATCTGAAGCGCGTTAAAAAGTATGAACCAATTGCTTGGCTGAAACCAGGGTTGTGCATGATGGGAGTATTTTGTGTGATGAAAATTAAGCATGGCCTAACTATATGATTTTGTAGGGATAAGCTTTCTTTGGCTATGTTATTTTGATAAGACATGATTACTTTGTTAGTATGCTTGAAGTATTACTATTTTTATGTCAATATGAACTTTTATTTTGAATCATTTGGATCTGAACATTCATGCCACAATAAAGAAAATTACATTGAGAAATATGCTAGGTAGCATTCCACATCAAAAATTCTGTTTTTATCATTTACCTACTCGAGGACGAGTAGGAATTAAGCTTGGGGATGCTTGATACGTCTCCAACATATCTATAATTTTTGATTGTTCCATGCTATTATATTACCTGTTTTGGATGTTTAATGGGCTTTACTAAGCACTTTTATATTATTTTTGGGACTAACCTATTAACCGGAGGCCCAGCCCAAATTGTTGTTTTCTTGCCAATTTCAGTGTTTCGCGAAAAAGGAATATCAAACGGAGTCCAAACGGAATGAAACCTTCGGGAGAGTTATTTTTGGAACAAACGCAATCCAGGAGACTTGGAGTGGACGTCAAGAAGCAAACGAGGAAGCCACGAGGCAGGGAGGCGCGCCCTAGGGGGGTGGGCGCGCCCCCCGCCCTGGTGGGCCCCTCATGGCTCCCCGACCAACTTCCTTCGCCTATATATATCCACGTATCCCAAAAACATCCAGGAGCAACACGAAACCCTATTTCCACCGCCGTAACCTTCTGTACCCATGAGATCCCATCTTGGAGCCTTTTCCGGTGCTCCACCGGAGGGGGAATCAATCACGGAGGGCTTCTACATCAACACTGTAGCTTCTCCGATGAGTTGTGCGTAGTTTACCATAGACCTTCGGGTCCATAGTTATTAGCTAGATGGCTTCTTCTCTCTCTTTGAATCTGAATACAAAGTTCTCCTCGATCTTCTTGGAGATCTATTCGATGTAACTCTTTTTGCGGTGTGTTTGTCGAGATCCGATGAATTATGGGTTTATGATCAAGTTTATCTATGAGAAATATTTGAATCTCCTCTGAATTCTTTTATGTATGATTGGTTATCTTTGCAAGTCTCTTTGAATTATCAGTTTGGTTTGGCCTACTAGATTGATCTTTCTTGCAATGGGAGAAGTGCTTAGCTTTGGGTTCAATCTTGCGGTGTCCTTTCCCCGTGACAGCAAGGGCAGCAAGGCACGTATTGTATTGTTGCCATCGAGGATAAAAAGATGGGGTTTATATCATATTGCTTGAGTTTATCCCTCTATATCATGTCATCTTGCCTAATGCGTTACTATGTTCTTATGAACTTAATACTCTAGATGCATGCTGATTAGCGGTCGATGTGTGGAGTAATAGTAGTAGATGCAGAATCGTTTCGATCTACTTGTCGCGGACGTGATGCCTATATACATGATCATGCCTAGATATTCTCATAACTATGCACTTTTCTATCAATTGCTCGACAGTAATTTGTTCACCCACCGTAATACTTATGCTATCTTGAGAGAAGCCACTAGTGAAACCTATGGCCCCCGGGTCTATTTTCCATCATATAAGTTTCCGATCTACTTTATTTTGCAATCTTTACTTTCCAATCTATATCATAGAAATACTAAAAATATTTATCTTATTATTATCTCTATCAGATCTCACTTTTGCAAGTGGCCGTGAAGGGATTGACAACCCCTTTATCGCGTTGGTTGCGAGGTTCTTATTTGTTTGTGTAGGTACGAGGGACTTGCGTGTAGCCTCCTACTGGATTGATACCTTGGTTCTCAAAAATTAAGGGAAATACTTACGCTACTTTGCTGCATCACCCTTTCCTCTTCAAGGGAAAACCAACACAGTGCTCAAGAGGTAGCAGGGATGTTCATGGTTAAGTCAGTGTACAGGATGGCCATTCATATGAGAAATAGAAGAGAGGCTTGGCTAGAAGGAAACCCGGGATCTGCAAACATTGAAAAGGAACAAAAGGACTGGGCCAAATTATGGAAGCACAAAATCCCGGGGAACATAAAGGTTTTTGCATGACGGCTAGCGAGGCAGAGCTTGCCAACTGCGGACGTCCTCCATCATAGGAACATGTCGACAGAGAACAATTGTTTGGCGTGTGGAATGATTGACTCATGGCGTCATTCTCTACTTGATTGTAGATTGGCAAGGTGTGTCTGGATGCTGATGGATGAAGGCTTGTATGAACGGCTGCGCTTATGCGGAGAGCCAAAAGCAAAAAATTGGTTGTTTACAATGGAAGACCATTTAACTCATGAGGAATACACGAGGATGATTGTCACTCTATGGGCCCTCTGGAAAGCACAGAGAGATTTGATTCATGAGGACATCCATCACAGTCCGTTTGCAACTAGCTCTTTTATTACATGTTTTCTGGACGAACTTGAGCTTTTAGATGAGGGCGATTAGCTGGCTAGCAAAGGATGTGTGAGTATGAGACGAACTAGCTGGATCCCTCCACCTGTTGGGGTAGCCAAAGGTAATTGTGATGGGGCAGTCTCACTGGCTACACGCCGATGTTCTACTGCTGCTATTTTCAGGAGAGAAGATGGCATCTTCATGGGGGGGCTCTGTACTTGTCTCATAGGGGATATGCGATCCTACCTGTTTGGAGGCAATGGCCTGCCGAGAAGCTCTCTGCCTTAAGCAAGATCTCCATGTGGGTGCCTCTGTTACAGCATCTGATTGTGATGGGTAGTGCGTTGCATTAATGAGGGCACTCTTGGTCCTAATGCCATGGTGATTGAAGAGATTCGACGAGTGCTGCAGGGAAGAAGGGACATTGTTTTTTTTCATGAACATAGGGAAACAAATGTAGATGCTCACAATATTGCTAGGAATTCCCTCGTGCTACAGCCAGGTCGGTATGTTTGGCTTTTGGAGCCCCCGAACTATGTAAATGTTGTTATTTCTAATTAATAAAGTTAGGGTGTTTCGCTAAAAAAAAGGAGCCAAATTTTAAACTGCCTCCTTAGCTGTTCGATTAGAGCTGCGCAACTGTATGATTTAATCCAGACAACATAAAATTGACTCTGTCCTCCGTCGCTCGTGGTCAACACCCCAGTCCTCCCCTCCTCTCGTGTACGGTGTACCTGCACCGGCCATGCACCATTATCGCCTTGCAGTAGCCGCCACAGCAACCGATCAACTTCCCCACAATAAAACAACCCGTTGCATTTCACTCCAGGGGAGGACAGTGGAACTCGGGAGGGAATTGCCGTAGGGAGACTGAGCCCATATTCAACTAGATGTACCTGACCGAGTACCCTGGAGCAGGTCATGAGCCGGATGAAGACCCCAGTGATTCAGGCTGCAAGTGGGACCGTTTGCGGGTTGCCCACTTATGCCCGCAACATCCCATTAAGTTATGCGGGTTTTCCCGGCTTGTCCACAACAACGATGCAGATTAAGCGGCGCCCGCATAAGCCCACATAAACCCACATAATGCCATGACTGCTTAATACGTACGCTTGAGATGGACCACGCGGTGTGGTGCTAGCGCAGGGCGTGAATGGCGGCAACGCCCGGTCCTGCGATCTTGCGGTGCTGCTAGCTTAGCCAAGCGAGAGAGCTAGACGGAGGTGTGGACGTGTGGTTCGACAAGGGTCTTCAGACTTGGGCGTCATCATTGCCGGCCAACAGTGCCTCATCACCAGGCGTGTCGCCCGTCCCATCGGCTTTAGTTAGAGGACCAACCACTAGGTACTTGCTCAGCATGGCATCCACAGAGCTCTTCATGGCGGTAGCAGCAGCATCTTGGGAGTCGGCGTCCACCAGAGTGAGGAAGGAGAGATTGAAGTTGGCATCCTGGAGATAAAGATGGCTGAAGACGCACGTCAGAGCCAAGGAAGAAAGTGAGCGCACCTCGCCTTCCACCAAGGATGCAAACCCATCGACAGCATCCTTAAGCACCGCCACAACTTTAGGAAGCAGAGCAGCAGGGCTCTCCCTTGGGGTCGTCACCACTGCCTTTCTCGAGGGATCATCTCCAAAGAGCGCCTTTTGGGCCTTGAGGAAGCGTGCCTCGAGGGAGCAAAGGGTGTCGCGCTCCATGGCAGCCACCTTCTTGGCCTCGGCAAGGGCCGCTTTGGCTGCCTCCGCCTCTGCCTTCAGCTTCGTTAGGCGGTCGCGCTCTCCAGCCTGCTCTAAGGCCGTCTTCTTCACCTGGTTGACGTCGGCAGCTTCCCGGGCCTTCAACTTCTGCTCGTGATCCTGGAGCTGGCTGGCTTGGGCGGCCTGCTGGTCCTGGAGAGCCTTCAGGTCAGCCTTCACCACGCGACACCGGTCCTCAGCTTCTGTGGCCTCCCACCGCGCCAGGTTGCGCGTTGTGGCAGCCACCCCGAGCGCCTTATGGGCTTCCTCCGCAGAGCCCCAGGCCACACGAAGAGACGCATCAGCCTTGAGCCAACCAGAGATCAGCCCTAGGTGTCCCTGCACCAAACAACAATCCGGGCCCTGAAGTTCACCCTGGAAGAGGCAAGGGCTGGTTCAGGAATTCCCTAATGAGCATGGCCCCCGTCAGCTTCATTCTCTTCAGCTCATTATCCATCTTCCTCACGAACGGCATCAGGGGAGGGGTCGGTGATCTTATCAGAATGCCACCACTTCTTGGAGATGGGGAATGCGGTCGACAACGTCAGCGAACTCTGGGAGCTCTTGGCATCCATCAAGAACCACCTCTTCACGACATCCTCCACCTTCTTCCCACTGCGGGAGATTGCGTTACCACCCCGTGCCGCGACGAAGCCAATGCACCCGACCGGATTGTCGCCGGTCTTGCGGAGGTAGAAGAAATGGCGGAACAGGGCAACAGAGGGCATCACCCCCTTGAACGCCTCACAATAGAAGGCAAAAAGGGACAAAAGGAGGATGGAGTTGGCGTGGATGTGGAGCGCGTGGAGACCATAGTGGTGAAGGATGGTGAAGAAGAAGGGGGAGAATGGAGGTACCAGCCCCGAGAAGATGCTGTGCGTGAAGAAGGGGAAGAAGTTGCTGTCCGTGGGCTCCAGTGCGGCGGTGGCGACCCGGAGCACAGTCTTCTTCCACTCATTATCATCGCTCGCCATCAGCAGGAGCATGGTCTGGAGCTTCTCCCCAGTCACGCAGGGCGCCAGCAGCCCTGGCTCGTACCAAGCATAGCCGACAGCCGAGGAGGAAGCCGTGGCCTTCTTGGCGGACATCAAGCAGAAGATTTGGTTGAAAATCGGCAGATATGGTGAGATCTTCTGCTGTGGGGAGAAGGGGATCTGGAACAAGACGAACAAGGAGCAATGAAAGCTTGGCGGCAGGAGGCACCCCTTTTTGTCAGACGGGAGCAGTTGCCGAGGAAGCATGGTGAAGCGGAGTCGCCCACGTCCAATCAGTCGCCACGCGTCATCAAGGCCACAGGCGGTAAGGGCCCGCGGCGCTCCGCACTTGCCCTTTGGCCTCGCCTAGAAGCCAAGTACGAGCGCGCCTTGGGCCCGGGGGCTACTGTCGGCGTCCTGGATTTGGGGGTATCCAACCCTGCCTGCTTGCAGCCCACCACGTGGTTCCATCGACGGCCTGGTACGGCCCAGCTTCAGCACCAACACCATAAGACCCTCGCGATGCGGACGACACCAAGACCCCCGAAGGAAGTGGCCTCCTCAGGAGGGCTCCTGAGGGGCGGAGAGTTCTATGCAAGATATCTCATGAGGCTCGGTCTGACGTGAGCCATGACGACCAAGGCCAGGCGGACGCTAGGCAGGCGCAGAACACATGTTTCCTCTTTAGTGCAAGGGAGGCAAGCCACAGGCGCAGAGTCCTTAGGAATCAGCCAAAGGTTTCCATTCTGGTGCAACAAGACCAAGACCGCCAGGATGGCAGGACGGAGGTCATCAACGAGCCCACCGTAGCATCACGACCAGAGGATAGACTGTACTACTTGTCCCCGTTCAAATCCCGCTGTTGTGGAATCCCTTCCTGCTTATATTTGGGAAGAGGACCAAGGCCACTATAAATAGGACTAGACACCACCATAGGAAGGGAACCAAAATCAGAACAAGTAGAGCACCACACCAGCTCAAGAACACCTCACCTCCTGAGGCTTGTTCATCCTTTGTACTAGTTCATCCATAGCCCCTCTAGGCAATCCACCACACCACACTAGATTAGGGTATTACACCACAACGGTGACCCGAACCAGTATAAACCTCTGTGTCTTTGTATCTCTTTGAGCTCGACGCGCTAGGCTAGGGAGGATCGCGAGTAGGCAAGCTAGGCAGGTTGAGATCACCGCACGCACCCCAGAGTTCGAACCTCTCAAGGGTTACCGGATCCCTAAATCCAACAGGACGCCACCGGCCGGATTGCCAAATGGGCCATTGAGTTCCTACCATTCGAAATAACTTACAAGCCACACCGAGCTATTAAATCTCATGTGTTGGCCGACTTCGTCACCGAATGGACAGAGGTCGAACTCCCTAAAGAGTACGACACATATTCAAACTGGATGATGCACTTCGATGGCTCCAAAATGCTAGTCGGACATGGGGCTGGCATTGTCTTGACATCCCCCATAGGAGACACTGTCTGCTATGTGCTCCAAATACTGCATAAATACTCCAACAATGCAACCGAATACGAGGCCCTATTGCACGGTCTCCGGATGGCCGTCTCCATTGGCATACAACGCATCGAGGTGCACGGGGATTGAAACCTCGCAACATCCCAAATAAACAGAGAATTCGATGCAAAAGATCTGAAGATGGCAGCTTACCGCAACTCCATACTCAAAATATTAGCTCGGTTTGAGGGGCTCGAGTTTCATCATGTGTCTCGAGAGAGTAATCAAGCTGCGGACATCCTTGCTTGCATATGTGCTAAACGCGACCCCGTCCCACCTAACACCTTTGTGGAGAGGCTCTTCAAGCCATCCGTGGTGTTGCAGGATGAGAGTGGAAACACTGGTCCGGAGCCGACCGTATCCCCAAACTCCAAACACAGTTCCCATATAATCGGGGGTTTAGGCACCAAAATAACACCATCAGCCCATGAAATCATGGCTGTAATTGCCCCGTGGACTTAACCTTTCCTCGCCTACCTTACTAGGAATGAGCTCCCTAATGATCAGACCAAGGCTCGTCGTATTGTTCGATGCTCGAAGGCCTACACAGTTCATGAAAGGGAACTATACAAGAAAAGTACCACTGGAGTACTTCAAAGATGTATCTCTGAAGAAGAGGGACGGTAGCTGTTGGCTGAAATACACGCCAGTCTTGGTGGCCATCACGCCGCAGCTCGGGCCCTTGTAAGTAGGGCCTTCCGTACATTTCTTTTGGCCCACGGCCCAAGCAGACGCACAAGACCTCATACAACGTTGCGTTGGATGCCAAATTTTTGCCAATCAAAGCCATATGCCGCCCACTGCCCTACGAACAATTCCCATTACTTGGCCTTTTGCGGTCTGGCGGCTAGACATGGTTGGACCCCTTAAAGGGGAAAGCCATAGTAAGAAATATTTACTGGTTATGGTCGACAAGTTCACTAAGTGGATAGAAGCCAAACAAGTCAAAACGGCTGAAGCTGGACCAGTTATAGACTTCATACCTGGTATCGTACACCGTTATGCTGTCCCGCACAATATCATTACTGACAATGGTTCCAACTTTATGGCCATTGAGGTGAAAACCTGGTGCACTAATTTGGGCATCAAGCTCGATTATGCCACCATATATCATCCTCAGACAAACGGTCAGGTCGAACGGGCTAACGGCCTGATAAAGAGCGTCATCAAACCCAGACTAGTACGATCTCTACAAGAATCGGACAAGCACTAGGTTGAAGAACTCGATTCTGTACTCTGGAGGCTGCGGACCACGCCCAATCGCACGACCAAATATACACCTTTTTATGGTGTATGGCGCGGAGGCAGTTTTGCCTTGCGACATTATTCATGACTCACCTCGAGTGCGCATGTACGAAGAGAGAGAGGCCGAGCTCAATTGGCAGGACGATCTGGATGGCTTGGAGGAGGAGCGCGATGTCGCAAAGGCCCGTTCCGCATTCTACCAACAGCAAGCTCGGCGATATCAAAGCAGGGAAGTACGGGCAAAGACTTATAATGTCGGTGAACTCGTTCTATGCCTACCAGAGAAGAAAAAGGACAAGCTCAAGCCCAAACGGGAGGGTCCCTTTGTCACGCCCAATATGCGACCCTATCCAAAAGGAACTCGAAGGTCCCACCAAGGATAGACCCGCATATTGGAACGCTTTTGCAAGGTGGATATCATTACATCAACATTACATAATAGATGGGGATACATACATAAGGCATAGAATGCCACATGAATACAACATCATCTTACATAAGAGCACCATCCGACTACGGATGAAACATAAACAGAAACTCAAACGACATCCACCCTGCTAGCCCAGGCTGCCGACCTGGAACCTATCCCCTGATCGAAGAAGAAGCAGAAGAAGAACTCCAAACAATCAAACATCGCTCTCGCGTCATGATTATCGCATAACCTGTACCTGCAACAGTTGTTGTAGTAATCTGTGAGCCACGAGGACTCAGCAATCCCATTACCATGGGTATCAAGACTAGCAAAGCTTAATGGGAAAGGAAGGGGTAAAATGGTGAGGATGCAGCAGCGACTAAGCATGATATGGTGGCTAACATACGCAAATGAGAGCGAGAAAAGAAACAATGGAATGGTCGTGAAGCTAGCAATGATCAAGAGGTGATCCTGAACACCTACTTACGTCAATCATAACACAGAAACCGTGTTCACTTCCCGGACTCCGCCGAGAAGAGACCATCACGGCTACACACACGGTTGATGCGTTTTAATTCGGATTTGGTGTCAAGTTGTCTACAACCGGACATTAACAAATTCCCATCTGCCACATAACCGCGGGCACGGCTCTCGAAAGTTTATACCCTGCAGGGGTGTCCCAACTTAGCCCATGACAAGCTCTCACGATCAACGAAGGAATAGACCTTCTCCCAGGAAGACCCGATCAGTCTCGGTATCCCGGTTTACAAGACATTTTGACAATGGTAAAACAAGACCAGCAAAGCCGCCCGATGCGCCGACAATCCCGATAGGAGCTGCACATATCTCGTTCCAGGGCAACACCGGATAAGTCAAGCTACGAGTAAAACCAGACTTCGAGTTTCCCCGAGGTGGCCCCGCAGGCTGCTCAGTTCGGACCAACACTTAGACAAGCACTGGCCCGGGGGGGGGGGCTATAATAAAGATGACCCTTGGGTTAATTACTCCCAAGGGAAAGGTAGGTGGTGGTGAGGCAAATGGTAAAACCAAGGTTGGGCCTTGCTGGACAAGTTTTATTCAAAGCGAACTGTCAGGGGGGTCCCATAAATCATCCGATCGCGTAAGGAACGCAAAATCCGGGAAGATAACACCGGTATGACGGAAACTAGGGCGGCAAGAGTGGAACAAAACACCAGGCATAAGGCCGAGCCTTCCACCCTTTACCAAATATATAGATGCATTAATAATATAAGAGATATTGTGATATCCCAACATAAACCCTGTCCACCATGGAGCAATCTTCAACTTCACCTGCAACTAACAACGCTATAAGAGGGGCTGAGCAAAGCGGTAACATAGCCAAACAACAGTTTGCTGGGAAGGTGTCAAAGGTTAGAGGTTCATGGCAATTTGGGAGGCTTGAAGAGCAAATGATAGGTAATGCAGCATAGCGATAGAACGAAGCAACTAGCATAGCAATGATAGTAGTGAGATCCAGGGTAGCGGTCATCTTGCCTGAAATCCCGCAAGGAAGAAGAACGAGTCCATGACGAAGAAGAAGCCACGAAGACGAACCAAGCGCAGACGAACGAATCCTCACGATCGCAACGAAACGGGAACTATCGAGAAGAAGCACACGACATGGTAAACACACCACACATGAACAAGGCATGATGCACAACAAGCATGATGCATGAGAAGGCTACATGAAGCTACTCATGGCAAGAGATGATGCAAACAAGAACAACACATCAAGGCAAGTTTAAATGAGGCCGGAAACAACATATAACAATTCCGGTAAGTCCTCATATGCAAATTTCGAAATGGTCCAGAACTGAATAAACCTTATGTTCAGGTTGTTAAGCAGCAAGTTAAAGATCACCAAGATGACCTACACGAAATTCTAGTCAAGTTACATATAAAGTTCTTTAAGTTCGGAGCTACGGCCTAGAAGATATGAGCAAATCAAGTTAAACATGGCATTGATGCAAAATGCATACAAACATCAAGAAAACACACCAAAACAAGGATGCAACATGATAATATGAAGCTACATGCAAAATCACGCAAGTTTCATATAGAGCACACTCAAAACGGAGCAACGGTTCAACACATGCACACTATACAAGTTATAGCAACAATCTGTCCAAAACAGCAACTAGGCATATTGCAAGCATCAAAACAATATGCTACAGCACCCCAACATAAGAACAAAAGGCATGAGCATGAAGTACAGGTAAATCATAACAAAACATGAACACTGAGCTATCTCCAGAAATCACTAGAACATGCTCAAAAGGACATGAGAAGATTGCAAATAATAACAGTTTCAGACTTATCAGGAAATAACATCAGGTTGCAATGTTTAGAGCTATCAAACAACATGTTACAGGAACTTACCATGGCAAACAAAGGCATGGCATGAATCTACTAAAAGCATAGATCAAAAGTCCCTTACTGATCATGAGCCAAAAAGGCACAGAAAATATGATGGCACCCATGTAAACATGGCAAGTTATATTACAGATTCATACATGGCAGGAACAACAATAAGTAGGCATGTTGGTGAGCTTGAACCACTCACCACAGAGCAATACATGGCATGGTAAGGCAACCAACAGTAAGAAGACATGTTTATGAAGTTAAGCATGGCAAGAGCAAGGTCATAGGGCGCATGGAACACTAGAAAAACACATGGGAACTAGTGAACTTAATGTTAACAGGCTGACAACAACATCATTTAGCAACTTTGGAGCAAGATAAACAACATGTTCTAGCAGGCTATAATTGCAACCAGTGGCATTAATGGATAGAGCAAGACATGTAGATCAAAACATGTTTATAGAACATCTCCAGATTATGCATAGAATGATTAGTAGAAGCAGGTTTACATAGCAACAAAATATAACAGAATCTGTCAGGAAAACAGCAACAGCAAGTACCCCACTTAACAAGCTCGATGCACTCACTACAAGCATCACAAAAATACATGGTTAACACCCCTGGAAAGATGGCATGGCATAGATCAAAACACATGTAGACATCAACCTCATAGGATGCACACATCAAACATGGCAAAAATGACAAATGAGCATGTTATAACAGTTTCAGCAGATTAACAGCAACATGCACTCTTCCAACAACATTTCGGGCATCAAGATGAACTCAAATGAACATGATGCAATGGGATGAAATGAAGTACTCGTTGAGACGAACAATTTGACATATTACACGCACGAAACGGAGCTACAGATGCAGAGATACAATGCAATGAACATGGCATGATTATGTCAAAATATTTCGGGACAGGCGATTTTTCAGAAAAAAACAGATGAGCGCATAGTAACTATACGTCGCCCGGGCGGGATTTAGAGGGGTAGCTCACCATGGGCTTCGGCCCAGGCTGGTGGAGGACGAGGCGGGCCAGAGGGAGCAGCTGGGCTGGGCCGGGCGCACTCGGCTGACGGCGGCTTGCGGCCCACGTGGCCCACGCGGCCAACGCGCTCGGGCGCGCGGTCCCGAGCAGGAGACGGAGCAGGGCGCCGGCGAGAAGGCCATGGACGGCGGCGGCAGGGGAGCTCGCCGGATTCGGGGGAGGTCGGCGGGAATGGACGGATCCGGGCGCGGGGGCGCCGGATCTGGTCTCAGGTGAGGCCGACGGGCCCCACATGGCCGGCGATGAGGCCGAGCACCACGGCGGCGGCGGGGTTCCTGCAGGGAGCGAGAAGCGGTGAGGCAAGCAGGAGAAAGAGGGGAAGGAGAGGGCGCGAGGTGGAGCTAGCCTGGGGGTCGCCGGCGGCGAAGGGCGCGAGGCGGCGGGGTGACACGCTGGCGGCGGCGGAGGGGCTCCGCTCGCCGACGGGAGAAGCAGGGGCGGCACGCTCGGGCGGAGCGGCACCCGCGGCGGTGGAGCGGTTCCGGCGGCGCTCGGGAGGAGCCGACGCGGAGCGGGCCGGGCGGCGGCATGATCCGGGCCCGCGCGGGTCCAGGACGGGCTCCGCGGGCCGGCGGCGGAGGTGGGTGGCGCGGTGCCATGTGGTGCGTGGAGGTTGGCTGAGGCGGCGGCGGACATGTCCGGGCAGCCGGGGAGATGCGTCCGGCGGCGCGCAGGGGAAGAGGCTAGGGTTAGGGTAGGATTTGACCGCGAATTTGGAAGGGGAGGGCCTATTTATAGGTAGAGGGAGCTAGGAGAGTCCAAATGAGGAGCGGTTTTCGGCCACGCGATCGTGATCGAACGACCGAGAGCATGGAGGGGAGTTTGCTGGGTTTTGAGCCACTTTGGAAGGGGTGTTGGGCTGCAACTCAAAGAGGGCTTTAACGGTTACCCGGTTAACCGTTGGAGTATCAAACAACCTCCAAATGGCACGAAACTTGACAGGCGGTCTATCAGTGATACCAAGGCCGCTTGACAAACCTCGGTCCATTCCGAGAAAGTTTAACACCCGCACAAGAGAAGAGGCAAAAAGGGGACGCCGGAGGACATAGGAGTGCCGGATTGCAAAACGGACAACGGGGAAAATGCTCGGATGCAAGTGACGAACACGTATGCAAAATGAAATGCACATGATGACATGATATGGAATGCAGATGATGACATGGCAAAGTGCAACACGCAAGCAAATGACATGGCAACGATGGCGAATAACTGGCAGACACCTGGCGCAACGAATCCGGGGCATTACAACACTCCTCCACTAACAAGAGATCTCGTCTCGAGATCTTAGGACTGAGACGGAAGGGAAAAAGGGATGAGGTGAAACAAGAACTCAAGAGAAGAAGCAAGGAATCGAGAGCACTCGAGAAGAAGAGAGGAAGGACGAGAATGACGAGAATCGAAAGCTCACGGAATCAGATAGGCTAAGAAACGACTCGTTCTAACCGGAGAGGTTAGAATGAGAAAAGAAACGAATAAGACTGAAACGATTTAGGCAGCACTCCAGCTGAAAAAGGAAGGATGAGAACAAGAACTTGAGAGGATGGAATGATACTTGATGAACTCTTGAAGAATGAATTAAATTATGGCGATCCACCATGAAGAACTCCGGTGACAAAAAGATGATGAGACAGAATGAAGGAAGAGAAAAAAAATAAGATGAGCCTTGCGGTGATTTAGATGGAGGTTCCGACGAGATGGCCGAGGAAATTGAACTCCGGAAAAGAAAAGATGAAAACGCTTGGAACTAGAATTTATTCAACAAGAACAAACTCCAAAGGAAAGGATTACTCGCTTGGAGGAAATAATAATAAGATTTATTGTATGCTTATCCTTCATCAAATTAAATTGATGAGAAGCAATGGATTTAGCATACTACTTATTCTTCTTGAAAAGGATTAAGGGAAATATGGCGCAAAACTTGAGAAAGTCTTCATGAACCACCGGTAGAATTGAAAAGAACGAAAGGATTAAAATGAGAATCAAGGAAAAAGAATCTTGAAACGAACCACCGTGATAAATAGCGAACGATAACTGGAATGATGGCCTCTGGTGAAATGAAAAGAAATCAACTCCTGAAATACTCCGGATCGGTAAGGAAGAATAACTGACAAATGGAATAATTAAAAGAGGATAACATGAACTAGAACCACGAATCTCCGGGAGAATGGACAAGATTTAGAGGAAAAACTCTTCTTCGGTCTTCAAATGACGACGAGAAATGTCACCAAAATTACTGAGATACTCCGGGAGAATGAAAAGCGAAGAGGTTGAGGAAACCATGAAAAGAATTTGAAAGCGATCTTGGGGAAGGCCTGTGACTGATGGAATTCATTCTTACGTCACACTTGAAAAGAATTATGAATGACTCCGGGGGAATTAGAAGAGTCAGGTAAGATCCTGGGAAAAGACCTGTGGGTTAGGGCCCACTAAAAGAAAAACACCGTTCGAAAGGGATGTTGAAAAGATAGATGATGCACCGGAACAATTGAAATATTTGAATGAGGTGACAACCTCGAATTAATTGGAACATAGACGAATCTCCTGAGATGTCTTAAACACTCCGGAAGGATAAACTGGCGAGAGGTGAGCGATCATGGAAAACACTTGAGCCGAGAGAAAGAATATGATCAACCCGAAAAACTTGAATCGAATCCACCAGAAAAAGAAAGGGATGAAGAATGACGAACGAGACGAGAATCCACCGGTTGAAATAATTGACGAAAGACTGAAGAGACTCCATAAGAATGAAATAGATACTCGAAACAGACTCAGACTCCGGGAAGAAGAAAGGGTGGGAGGGCGGGAAAACAAAGGCAACTTGGAAGGGAGAACCGACGAGTAACTTGAAGAGAAAAACACCGGTTGAAATCATTGAGGAAAGAAAACAAAGACTTCGCACGAGTAGGATGGATACTCAATTATGGACTCCGGTTCTGAGAGGAAGAAGGGTGGGTGGGTGGGAAAAACAAAGACAACTGAGGATTGAACTTGGCGAAGAAGAAGAGGCTCGAGTCAACTTGACGAGAAATGCACCGGATAAAAGAGGATGGACAACTCACGAAACTAACCACGTGATCCTAAAGAAAAATTTGAAGGGGAAGAGGAGTAGTTCAAAACACCTACGTCAAGATTCCTCACCAGAGCGACGAAGAGGCAGAGGAGTAAAAAGAAGTCCTACTCTCCGATATAACTAGACTCAGAAAACAGTTTTCTTCTAGACTCGACAACGGCGAAACTACACGATCAATCAAGGGGGGCTCCTAAGGTCGGTCGAGGCTCTGATACCAACTTGTCACGCCCAATATGCGACCCTATCCAAAAGGAACTCGAAGGTCCCACCAAGGATAGACCCGCATATTGGAACGCTTTTGCAAGGTGGATATCATTACATCAACATTACATAATAGATGGGGATACATACATAAGGCATACAATGCCACACGAATACAACATCATCTTACATAAGAGCACCATCCGACTGTGGATGAAACATAAACAGAAACTCAAACGATATCCACCCTGCTAGCCCAGGCTGCCGACCTGGAACCTATCCCCTGATCGAAGAAGAAGCAGAAGAAGAACTCCAAACAATCAAACATCGCTCTCGCGTCATGATCATCGCATAACCTGTACCTGCAACTGTTGTTGTAGTAATCTGTGAGCCACGAGGACTCAGCAATCCCATTACCATGGGTATCAAGACTAGCAAAGCTTAATGGGAAAGGAAGGGGTAAAATGGTGAGGCTGCAGCAGCGACTAAGCATGATATGGTGGCTAACATACGCAAATGAGAGCGAGAAGAGAAACAATGGAACGGTCGTGAAGCTAGCAATGATCAAGAGGTGATCCTGAACACCTACTTACGTCAATCATAACACAGAAACCGTGTTCACTTCCCGGACTCCGCCGAGAAGAGACCATCACGGCTACACACACGGTTGATGCGTTTTAATTCGGATCTGGTGTCAAGTTGTCTACAACCAGACATTAACAAATTCCCATCTGCCACATAACCGCGGGCACGGCTCTCGAAAGTTTATACCCTGCAGGGGTGTCCCAACTTAGCCCATGACAAGCTCTCGCGATCAACGAAGGAATAGACCTTCTCCCAGGAAGACCCGATCAGTCTCGGAATCCCGGTTTACAAGACATTTCGACAATGGTAAAACAAGACCAGCAAAGCCACCCAATGCGCTGACAATTCTGATAGGAGCTGCACATATCTCGTTCTCAGGGCAACACCGGATAAGTCAAGCTACGAGTAAAACTAGACTTCGAGTTTCCCCGAGGTGGCCCCGCAGGCTGCTCAGTTCGGACCAACACTTAGACAAGCACTGGCCCGGGGGGGGGGCTATAATAAAGATGACCCTTGGGTTAATTACTCCCAAGGGAAAGGTAGGTGGTGGTGAGGCAAATGGTAAAACCAAGGTTGGGCCTTGCTGGACAAGTTTTATTCAAAGCGAACTGTCAGGGGGTCCCATAAATCACCCGACCGCGTAAGGAACGCAAAATCCGGGAACATAACACCAGTATGACGGAAACTAGGGCGGCAAGAGTGGAACAAAACACCAGGCATAAGGCCGAGCCTTCCACCCTTTACCAAATATATAGATGCATTAATAATATAAGAGATATTGTGATATCCCAACATAAACCCTATCCACCATGGAGCAATCTTCAACTTCACCTGCAACTAACAACGCTATAAGAGGGGCTGAGCAAAGCGGTAACATAGCCAAACAACGGTTTGCTGGGAAGGTGTCAAAGGTTAGAGGTTCATGGCAATTTGGGAGGCTTGAAGAGCAAATGATAGGTAACGCAGCATAGCGATAGAACGAAGCAACTAGCATAGCAATGATAGTAGTGAGATCCAGGGTAGCGGTCATTTTGCCTGAAATCCCGCAAGGAATAAGAACGAGTCCATGACGAAGAAGAAGCCACGAAGACGAACCAAGCGTAGACGAACGAATCCTCACGATCGCAACGAAACGGGAACTATCGAGAAGAAGCACACGACATGGTAAACACACCACACATGAACAAGGCATGATGCACAACAAGCATGATGCATGAGAAGGCTACATGAAGCTACTCATGGCAAGAGATGATGCAAACAAGAACAACACATCAAGGCAAGTTTAAATGAGGCCGGAAACAACATATAACAATTCCGGTAAGTCCTCATATGCAAATTTCGAAATTGGTCCAGAACTGAATAAACCTTATGTTCAAGTTGTTAAACAGCAAGTTAAAGATCACCAAGATGATCTACACAAAATTCTAGTCAAGTTACATATAAAGTTCTTTAAGTTCGGAGCTACGGCCTAGAAGATATGAGCAAATCAAGTTAAACATGGCATTGATGCAAAATGCATACAAACATCAAGAAAACACACCAAAACAAGGATGCAACATGATAATATGAATCTGCATGCAAAATCACGCAAGTTTCATATAGAGCACACTCAAAACGGAGCAACGGTTCAACACATGCACACTATACAAGTTATAGCAACAATCTGTCCAAAACAGCAACTAGGCATATTGCAAGCATCAAAACAATATGCTAGAGCACCCCAACATAAGAACAAAAGGCATGAGCATGAAGTACAGGTAAAGCATAACAAAACATGAACACTGAGCTATCTCCAGAAATCACTAGAACATGCTCAAAAGGACATGAGGAGATTGCAAATAATAACAGTTTCAGACTTATCAGGAAATGACATCAGGTTGCAATGTTTAGAGCTATCAAACAACATATTACATGAACTTACCATGGAAAACAAAGGCATGGCATGAATCTAGTAAAAGCATAGATCAAAAGTCCCTTACTGACCATGAGCCAAAAAGGCACAGAAAATATGATGGCACCCATGTAAACATGGCAAGTTATATTACAGATTCATACATGGCAGGAACAACAATAAGTAGGCATGTTGGTGAGCTTGAACCACTCACCACAGAGCAATACATGGCATGGCAAGGCAACCAACAGTAAGAAGACATGTTTGTGAAGTTAAGCATGGCAAGAGCAAGGTCATAGGGTGCATGGAACACTAGCAAAACACATGGGAACTAGTGAACTTAATGTTAACAGGCTGACAGCAACATCATTTAGCAACTTTGGAGCAAGATAAACAACACGTTCCAGCAGGCTATATTGCAACTAGTGGCATTAATGGATAGAGCAAGACATGTAGATCAAAACATGTTTATAGAACATCTCCAGATTATGCATAGAATGATTAGTAGAAGCAGGTTTACATAGCAACAAAATATAACAGAATATGTCAGGAAAACAGCAACAACAAGTACCCCACTTAACAAGCTCGATGCACTCACTACAAGCATCACAAAAATACATGGTTAACGCCCCTGGAAAGATGGCATGGCATAGATCAAAACACATGTAGACATCAACCTCATAGGATGCACACATCAAACATGGCAAAAATGACAAATGAGCATGTTATAACAGTTTCAGCAGATTAACAGCAACATGCACTCTTCCAACAGCATTTCGGGCATCAAGATGAACTCAAATGAACATGATGCAATGGAATGAAATGAATTACTCGTTGAGACGAACAATTTGACATATTACACGCACGAAACGGAGCTACAGATGCAGAGATACAATGCGATGAACATGGCATGATTATGTCAAAATATTTCGGGACTTGAGCGATTTTTCAGAAAAAAAACAGATGAGCACATAGTAACTATACGTCGCCCGGGCGGGATTTAGAGGGGTAGCTCACCATGGGCTTCAGCCCAGGCTGGTGGAGGACGAGGCGGGCCGGAGGGAGCAGCTGGGCTGGGCCGGGTGCACTGGGCTGACGGCGGCTTGCGGCCCACGTGGCCCACGCGGCCAACGCGCTCGGGCGCGCGGTCCGAGCAGGAGACAGAGCAGGGCGCCGACGAGAAGGCCATGGACGGCGGCGGCGGGGGAGCTTGCCGGATTCGGGGGAGGTCGGTGGGAATGGACGGATCCGGGCGCGGGGGCGCCGGATCTGGTCTCAGGTGAGGCCGACGGGCCCCACATGGCCGACGACAAGGCTAAGCACCACGGCGGCGGCGGGGTTCCTGCAGGGAGCGAGAAGCGGTGAGGCAAGCAGGAGAAAGAGGGGAAGGAGAGGGTGCGAGGCGGAGCTAGCCTGGGGGTCACCGGCGGCGAAGGGCGCGAGGCGGCGGGGTGACACGCCGGCGGCGGCGGAGGGGCTCCGTTCGCCGGCGGGAGAAGCAGGGGCGGCATGCTCGGGCGGAGCGGCACCCGCGGCGGCGGAGCGGTTCCGGCGGCGCTCGGGAGGAGTCGGCGCGGAGCGGGCCGGGCGGCGGCGGGATCCGGGCCCGCGCGGGTCCAGGACGGGCTCCGCGGGCCGGCGGCGGTGGTGGGTGGCGCGGTGCCACGTGGCGCGTGGAGGTTGGCTGAGGCGGCGGCGGACATGTCCGGGCAGCCGGGGAGATGCGTCCGGCGGCGCGCAGGGGAAGAGGCTAGGGTTAGGGTAGGATTTGACCGCGAATTTGGAAGGGGAGGTCCTATTTATAGGTAGAGGAGCTAGGAGAGTCCAAATGAGGAGCGGTTTTCGGCCACACGATCGTGATCGAACGACCGAGAGCATGGAGGGGAGTTTGCTGGGTTTTGGGCCACTTTGGAAGTGGTGTTGGGCTGCAACTCAAAGAGGGCTTTAACGGTTACCCGGTTAACCGTTGGAGTATCAAACAACCTCCAAATGGCATGAAACTTGACAGGCGGTCTATCGGTGATACCAAGGCCGCTTGACAAACCTCGGTCCATTCCGAGAAAGTTTAACACCCGCACAAGAGAAGAGGCCAAAAGGGGACGCCGGAGGACATAGGAGTGCCGGATTGCAAAACGGACAACAGGGAAAATGCTCGGATGCAAGTGACGAACACGTATGCAAAATGAAATGCACATGATGACATGATATGAAATGCAAATGATGACATGGCAAAGTGCAACACGCAAGCAAATGACATGGCAACGACGACGAATAACTGGCAGACACCTGGCGCAACGAATCCGGGGCATTACACCCTTCATTATAGATGAAGTTCTCACTAGAGGAGCCTATCACCTTCGCAATGCTTCGGATAATCGTTTGGAACCAAACCCATGGAACGCTGCCCGGCTCCGAGGATTCTATGCCTAAGTTCGCACTTATACATTTTTCTTCGTCCCTTCTTTTCTCCCTCTCACTTTTTTCTTTTCGTTTTTATACGACTTCTAGCCAGTGTTCGGATAAACCGCATACTTGAGGGGCATACATCATTAAATGTACATACCCCATAATACATGGGGGCTTCTTTTCACAGAAGCTTATTATCATTATTACTTTTCGAGAATCAAGCTCACCATATATATGTGTTGTCTACTCATATATGTCTTGTCTTCGCCATTATATGTACCTTTATGACTTAAGTTTTTGCCAAGCCGGGTTCCGTGGCTCCTGTGCTTATGCCCTACGTTCCTGCTTGTTCGGCTAGGGCATAAAGGGAGCACCTCTGTGATTTTTACAGCCGGGTTATCTGGACGTGTACCTCAGACGGGTGAAGCCGAAACCTAGCATTCTTAAGGGAATAATTGGTCTGCGGACAAAAGACAAACTGCCCTCGCAACAAAATGAGCCCCCAAATTATAGCGTGTACTATGATTCTTAGGATTACAGCTCCGACATGCACCAAAACGCATGCAGGCCCAGGGAGAGGAACCACTACAAATAAAAGACACATCTGTGACATTTTGGGCCGAACAATTTTTTTTCTGTCATACGTATGACACTTCTATGACGATAATTGTGACAAAACCCGGTATCATCATAGATGTGGTGGGCTCCTACTCTATGAAAAAAATCATGACAGAAAATAGGCTTTTCATCCTGGGCGGGCCGGAGACGCAGAAGCATGACATTCTTTGGGCCGTCCATGACAGACCAAACCGTGGTAGAAGCGAGGGCGAGGAAAATTTCGGGAAGTTCCCGGTTACGGTGGGAGGTCGGGGGCCGAGCGATGCACGTTTCTCTTGTACACGTACGCGCGTGTGTGCGAGGCGTAGGCTCTAACTGAACCCGAGCGAGGCGTTGGGCTCTAACTAAACCCGAGCGATTGCACTGCAGTCTACGCGTTACTGAACCTGAGCGATCGATCGATGGCTGTTAACTGAACCCGATCGAGTGATTCCTTCGCTACTACTGCTAACTGAAGCCGATCGATGCTGCCTCTGGGATGAACAGTGAGCGTTGCGAGGGGGGGGGGGGGTTGGATGAACAGTGAGCAGTGGCGTTGCCTCTGGATGAATAGGACCCCGTGGTGTGGAGGGCTGGATGAACAGTAGACGGTGGAGGGGTGCCCGTGGAGGGGTGGTTGAACAGTAGCCGGTGGAGTAGCGCACGGTGAAGGCTGGATGAACAGGAGCCCGTGGAGGCTAGAGGAGGTCGACGGTAGCCCGTGGAGGCTGGAGGAGGTCGACCGTGGAGATGAACAGTATCCCGTGGAGTCCCGTTTTGCAGTATGCCACACCCCTCCCGATGAACAGGACCCCCGTTTCGACCGTAGCGCTCCAACACAAGTCTGTTTTGTCCGTTTTGCGGTACGCCACACCCCTCCCGATCAACAGGACCCCCGTTTCGACCGTAGGAGGTCCGTTTCCTCCGTTTTGCGGTACGCCACACCCCTCCTGATCAACAGGACCCCCGTTTCGACCGTAGGAGGTCCGTTTCCTCCGTTTTGCGGTACGCCACACCCCTCCGGATGAACAGGATCCCGTTTCAAACTTGGTCGATCGAACACAAGGCCGTTTCCTCCATTCTGTGGTACGCCAGGCCTCGTTTCCATCGCCTGTTCCATCCAAGCCCTCCCGATGAACACGATGACGCATTCCATTCCGACCCAGCCGGTTGGCTCCCCATGAACACGACAACGATGTTATTTCTCCGTTCCGACCCAACCATGTACACAAGCCCTGGCCGTACGTATGCACGAGTAGGAGTTCAAGACCCTGCCCGTATGTACGTACGTGGCCGTATTTTCTTTCTTGCACCCTGGCTGCTGTATGTACATGTACATGATACGTGCGCGCCTCTACTACGACACGTGCGCGCCTCTACAACGACCAGTATGTACGTACACGTTCGCAACCAGAATGACAACGCTACATATGCTTCGACCAGGTGGGTCCCGACTGTCAGGCACTTCCTTGCCTGCGAAGATGTAGCTGGTGGGTCCCAGTAGTCAGGGGCGAATCATTTTTTTACCCGAAGGCACTTCCTTGCATGTGAAGATGTAGCTGGTGGGTCCTAGCAGTCAGGGGGAAATGTTTTTTTCATGAAATACGGTGGCCCGTCCGGTGGGTCTCCGCTATTAGGTGGAGGAATAATTATTTTGCGTGTAATAAGGAGGCACTTCCTTGCTGCGACCATGGACCCAGCTGTCAGCCTCTCCACGTACAGTCCATGTCCGATGGAAGCCGTTCCTTGACCATGTTGACCACGCCGCGTCGAGAGCACTAGGGAGGTGGACGACGGCGAGGCCTAGGAAGGGGACGACATGGAGCCAGGGAAGACGCGGCAGTGGATGCCCACGTGTAGAGGTGTACGAGGGTTCACTAGTTCGCTGCGGTGTGAGGCTGCCGTTGCCGCAGAATAATAGGGGGTGTGGGTAAGTAGAGGGATGGCCTGGCCAGCGGTGGGAGTAGTAGGCGGCAGTGAGGCCTCCATCGCATCACAGCCGGCCACGGGAGGCAGGAGCACAAGGCACGACCGACGCTGGTTTGGGCAGCTGGAGCAAGAAGACCAGAGGTTGAAGAAGCACTACGACCATTGGATGGACATCGTACGGTCACTGGAGCAAGAATCGTGCATATTGACTAAATTGACAAAGCCCTCCGTCCCCGTCAACTTAGTAGGCCCACAAGTCAGCCTGCCACTATACCGGGTCCCAGCTAACAGGGGGAGTATTAATTTTTTGTGCGTAATAAGGAGGCACTTCCTTGCGTGCGAAGATATAGCTGGTGGGTCCGAGCTGTCAGCGGCGTTAACGTTTTTTTCGTGAAATACAGAGGCCCTTTCGGTGGGTCCCTGATGTCAGGTGGAGGAATCATTATTTTGCGCGTGATAAGGAGGCAATTCCTTGCGTGCGGCCGTGGACCCAGCTGTCGGCCTCTCCACGTACAGTCCAATTGAGATGCATGTCGGTCGTTGACCATGTTGACCAGGCCGCGCCGAGAGCACCAGGGCGGTGGACGATGGCGAGGCCTAGGAAGGGAACAACACGGAGGCAGGAAAGACTCGGCAGTTGTTTCCCACGTGGAGGGGAGTACGACTGTACGAGGGTTTACTGGTTTGTCTGTCGTCATCGAAGAATAACAACAGGTGTGGGTGAGTAGAGGGATGGCTAGGCCAGCAATGGGAGTACGGTGGGGCTGTGAGGCCTGCGCGGCAGCACAGCCGGCCGCGGGGAGGAGCGAGCAGGCAGTCCCGCCGGCGCTTGTTTCAGCGGCTGGAGCAGGAAGAGCAGAGATTGAAGAAGCACGACAGCCGTTGGATGGACATCCAACAATCATTGCTTGTGCGTCGACCTTTTTTTAGGAAAGCCTCAAATCTGTAGAAAACAGCATATAACCCATCTGCCATTATTTTTAATAATTTACAGCCCATTTGCTAATTCTAAAAGGTTTTTTTAGCCCATATTCTTTTTGTTAGCATTACAGCCCATATTGCGGCCATGGTTAAAAAATTAAATGAAATTTTGCATATTTCGGTGCGGTCCAAACTGTTTTTAATCCTGAAATTTCGACTCACATTAAAACTGATTTTAAAAATAAATGTATATCAATACAAAATCCAACAAATTCTCCACGCATAAAAATTAATGTAATTTAAAATCCCAAAATGAAAAAAAGATATTTGAAGCTAATTGCCGGTTTGATGTGTTTTAAAAATGTACAACCCATTTCTCATTACTGATGTGCCATTTTCTCGGCCAGCTGAATGAAATCTCTCCTCGTCTTGAAAGATTTGCAGCCCAACATGCCTGACAAAGCGACTTACTTGGCAAATCACAAAAAAACAGGGCTGTGGCCGTGGACCCAGCTGTCAGCCTCTCCACGTACAGTACTCTTCCGATGGAAGTCGTTCCTTGACCACGTTGACCACGCCGCGCGGAGAGCACCACGGCGGTGGACGATGGCAAGGCCTAGGAAGGGGACGACACGGAGCCGGGGAAGATACGACAGTGGAAGCCTGCGCGGAGAGGAGTACGAGGGTTCACTGGTTTGGCTGCGGTGTGAGGCTGCCGTCGCCGCAGGGCCTGGCCAGCGGTGGGAATAGTAGGGGGTGGTGAGGCCTCCACAGCACCACAGCCGGCCACGGGAGGCAGGAGCATGCAGCACGACCGGCGCTGCTTTGGGCGGCTGGAGCAAGAAGACCAGAGGTTGAAGAAGCACTACGGCCGTTGGATGGACATCGTACAGTCACTGAAGCTAGAATCGTTCATATTGAGTAAGTTGACAAAGCCCTTCGTCCCCGTCAATTTAGTAGGCCCACAAGTCAGCCTCCCACCAAGGTGGGTCCCAGCTAGCCGAGGGAGTATTATTATTTTTGTGCGTAATAAGGAGGCACTTCCGGTGGGTCTGAGCTCACAGCGGGGGGAACGTTTTTTTCGCAAAATACGGTGGCCCATCCGGTGGGTCCCAACAGTCAGGGGGAAACATTTTTTCGCAAAATACTGGTGGCCCGTTTGGTGGGTCCCCGCTGTCAGGTGGAGGAATAATTATTTTCCGCGTAATAAGGAGGCACTTCCTGGCGGCTGTCGTGGACCCAACGTCAGCCTCTCCACGTACAATACTCTTCCGATGGAATTCGGTCGTTGACCACATTGACCACACCGTGTCGGGAGCACCACGACGGTGGACGACGGCGAGGCCTAGGAAGTGGATGACGCGGAGCCGGGGAAGACACGATAGTGGATGCCCACGCGTAGAGGAGTATGAGGGTTCACTCGTTCGGCTGCGGTGTGAGGCTACCATCACCGCAGAATAACAAGGGGTGTGGGTGAGTGGAGGGATGGCCTAGCCAGCAGCGGGAGTAGTAGGGGGCGGTGAGGCCTCCGTGCCATCACAGCCGGCCACGGGAGGCAGGAGTAGGCAGCATGATCGGCGCTGCTTTGGGCGGCTGGAGCAAGAAGACCAGAGGTTGAAGAAGCACGATGGCCGTTGGATGGACATCGTACGGTCACTGCAGCTAGAATCGTTCATATTGACTAAGTTGACAAAGCCCTCCGTCCCCGTTGTCGTGGTTCTAAGTCTGACAGTAGAATGGGGGGTAGGTATGGAGAGGCAAGATCCTAGCTATGGAGTAGTTGTATACGCAAGGGATTTACGAGTTCAGGCCCTTCTCGAAGGAAGTAACAGCCCTACGTCTCGGAGCCCGGAGGCGGTCGACTGGATTATGTGTGTATGTGTTACAGGGGTGCGAACCCTTTACACTGAGGAGGGGGTGGCTTATATAGAGTTCGCCAGACTCCTCCGGCCCTCAGTTATGCAGGGTTTAAAGTACATTAAGACAGGGAGTTACTGGTAACGCCCACATAAAGTGCCATGAAGACTATTAAAGCTACTTAATGATAGGCCGTTGCGTGCTGAGTGACTTTAGGTCTCCTGGTTGTCGAGTGGTTAGCTTCATGGTCGAGTGGCTATCTTCATCGTCGAGTGCCCTTGAGTTCGTCGAGTGGAGTCCCTCTTGGTCGACTAGAAGGTAGCTTCTTCTAAGGATGTCTTTGGGTAGGGTATCCGAGATAGGTTCATGACCCTACCCTAGGTACATGACTTCATCATTAGCCCCCGAATGGATCGAGGTTTGAGTGAGGAAGGAGTTGATAATTTTTTCTGACCTATTTCCCGTGTTCTGAGTATGTCGTATTCTGGATCAATGACCTTTTTAGCGATGGCATCAACTTTTCTTTCAGTCGCCTTGATCCATTCTTTTCCTCTGTCGAGTGAACTTTTGAACCTGGTGAACTTCCGAGCGACGGATCGCAAGAAATCTACCGTCTGACAGGTTGATCTGCTGTTAGCGGATTTTGCGGGATCCAAATTTTGGGAAGCGCGCGAAGCGGGGCAGACCGCGGTACTTTTTTGAGATAAGGCGTAGACGCCTCGATTTCCGCGCCGCCTTTTTCGCCACGTATCACGTGCGTGCGACTGTTTCGGGATTTGACAGGTCCGCCCGGGCCTACTTGTGAGCCACTCGGAAGCGTCCCTATATAATGTGCCGGGCGAGGGTTTTTGAACAGTGCCTCCCCATTCCCCTTTCCGCCTTCTTCATCTCCGCCTACCGCACCCACTTTTGCCTCCGCCCATCCACTCCTCGCGCGCTTCGCCGGTGACGATGGTGAAGGAGAAGACGACGGCCTTGGAGCGAGTGAAGAAGGCAACGACAACGACGAAAGCAAAGGGAAGATCCACCAGTCGGGGTGGATCTTCGTCGAGGTCTCGCCTGCCGCAAGTTTGGGTCCAAGGGGATTGGATCCGCTCGACCATCACCCAGGCGGATCTCAACGACCTGGCCAATGAGGGGCTAATCCCTCACGGGTCAGCAAGGCTTCCTGGGACCGAGTGGCAACCACAGCCACTGGAGGGTGAGTGTGTTCTACTAGCCACTCATGTAGATCATGGATTCTCTTTGCCGCCGAGTCTTTTCTTCCGGGGGTTTCTGAACTTCTTTGGGGCGCAACTCCACCATTTTACTCCCAATTCCATCGCCTACCTTGCCGTCTTTGTGTCTCTGTGCGAAAACTTCCTGGGTTGTCGACCGCATTGGGGTCTCTTCAAGCACATATTCACTTGTCTCTCTCAGACGGTGAAAAAGGCGAGTCCGGATGACGATAGGACTAAGGTAATCCAGATGTGCGGGGGTCTTGGAATCCAAATGAGGAGTAAGAGCGCTTTTCCGGCCATGACCCTTCCCGAGTCGGTTAGAGGGTGGCAGTCGACCTGGTTCTACTGCCAAGACGAGTCGACGCCGGGGCAGTCGACTGGTCTCCCTCCGTTCTCCATGGACCGAGTGAACAAGCGGTCTTCTCTGAAGGTGCTTCCGGAGGAGAAGGCTCAGGTAAAAATGTTGGTGGAGCGTGTAGTCCAGCTCATTCGGGACGGAGTGACTAGCATGGACCTTCTGGAGGTTTTCCTTTGACGGCGTATTCAACCGCTCCAATACCGAGGCCACCCGATGTGGCTGTACTGCGGCACCGAAGATACCACTCGGGTCCATCCAGAGGCGGTCGACGACATCACGCTAGAGAGGTGGATGGCTGCCATCACAGGGAATAAGGATAACCCTCGAGGGGCTAGGAGGATTCCACCACTCGACCATACCTACACACCGGACATGGTATGACCACTTATCCTCGGTTGTAATCTTGCTTTATTCATTCTGCTTCACTGCAAATTGGTCGATTGACCTTTGTCTTGTTTTGTTGTCTGTCAGGCCACCACTGAGTTGTACTCGATGCCCAATGGAGCGCAAGCGCCGACTGAGGAGGAGGAAGGAAGTGGGGACAAAAGCCAGGAGGAGTGGGATTCGGATGCTGATGACGATGATGAAGACGGTGACTCTCATGAGGAGGAAGAAGAGGAGGAGGAGGAGGAAGTTGCACCTCCTCGTTCGGAAAGACGCTCGAAGCTTGTCCATGATCCTGCAGCTGAGCGTGGTAAGGGGGTTGCGTCTGTTGCGCAGTCGACCAAGCGTCCTCGGACGACTTCTCCGGCGCCGACTGAAAAAGCCCCGAAGCAATCTCGAGTGGCACCGTCGAAGCCGACGAAGGTTTTGCCGAAGATGAAGATGGTGATCCCCGCTATCTCAGGGTAATAGTGTAGCTTGAGTTTCCTCGTTTCACATGAATTTATTCTTGGCCGATTCGTGAGCTGACCGATTGACTTCTGGAGCTGCAGTGCTGCTACTTCTGATACCTCGGCCAGGGCTGAGGATCACAAGATGGAAGATGCTGTCACTTCAAGACCTGGTATGACTTTTGTGGTTCTGTCTTCAGTCGGTTGGCTCTTTGTCTTTAACTAGCACATATGCCCGTGCGTTGCAACGGGAGGGATATTTTTTTGCGAGAAGCAATGGAAAAAATAATTGATGTGTCATCCAAAAAAATGGTCTCGACAATGGTATGCGACAGAGCAAGAAGTTATGGTCTTCTCGCTGGACATGTTTGACACGCGAAATCTTGATAGTGACTGGGTTGGTCGGCGTGGTGGCGAGCACCCAACTCATGCCTTTTTTCCTCCGCATCCGCCTCCGTCTCAGGGTTGTGCTTACCTCCTCATTTGGTTGCTGCGCGGCGACCTTCGGGACATGGTTGCTTCGACCACTCTATGCTACGACAGAGTAACCGGATGGATTATTAATTGTAGCACATAAATCCTGTTTCATGAGCATAATGAGAAGTGAATGTCTCTTCTTTTTTAGGGTTTATTCTCTTTAATTATTTTAGTGCTCAAGTGCCCATAATTTTGCTCTAAATAAAGCCAAATAACATAATTTATTGGCACGTGTCCACAATTTCTATCATTTATAGTCAACCAGCAAAGAATGAACGCGCACCGCTAACTAATGGCCAACGTGAATATTTAAGAAAAATACTATAGTGTCACATCAGAAATGTTTTTGATTATTTTGAACATTCAAAAAATATGAATTGGCGAATATCCTTGGAAACATTAACAAATTTTAAATCCTGGACAACTTTAGAAATATGCGAACATTGTTTTTGCAAATTCCAATATCTTAGGAAAATCACGAACACAATTAGAAACATGAATAGTTTTTGAAATTTAGAAACAATATTTTGAAAACATGTACATTTTACAAAAACACAATTTTTTTTGATTTTTTGAATTTTTTAAGGGAACATTAAAAAAATACAAAATGTTTTAGACGCAAATATTTTTTCTGATTTTTAAACATTTCACTAAAACAAGAATTGTTTAAAATATGGCGCATTTTGTAAAATAGTTTTTATAAATAAATCTTGAAGATTTTTCGAAAAAGAAAAAGTAATTTTCCAAAAGGAGATCATTTTTTGAATATTGGGAAAATTTGGAAACGGGAAATTTTAAAAGTTTCAAACATTATTCAATATAGTAGCAAATTTTGGAATTCTGACCATTATTTGAATATTTGAAAAAATATTGAAATTCTAAATATTTTTGTAAATTTTTGCATCATAAAAAATAACTAAACAATACGGAAAAAATGAAAAAATATAAAAGAGAAATAAAAGGAAAAGAAAAAGAAAAATATAAATAGAACAACGAAAAAGGGGAAACGGGCCGGCCCAGTCTGAGGCGCCCTGTGCGAAACTTTAACTATTCTTCGACCCGTGCGACAAATAAGGCCTTTCCAACGGTGTGGGCAATAATAAATTGGCTAGGCTCGTTGGGCCGGAGCGCGCGCGGCCCAATGACGGCATTCTGGATAAATCTTTTTCCTTTTCTAGCGTAAAAACGCACAAAAGTTTAGTACCACCTCGGATAGAAAGAAAAACTTTTCGATGGTGAACGGATGAAAGAATTGGAGAAACACACCTTGCTTTATTAGTAGGCATAGATTTTGACTCTTTTCTGCAGCTCCATCTAACGTCGTTATTGACCTTCCCGACAACGATGACGAGGAACCACTAAGGCAGAGGAGGAACAGGAAAGCGTCTGCTGGCAAGGAGACTCAGGACGTGCCAGCACCCGAGAAGTTGGTCATAGAAGGGGACAACGTCGCTCGGCCTACCGTATCTTTTGCGGTGCCGTTGACGAGTGCTCGCCCTCCGTCGTCGAGTGCTGCTCAGCCTTCACTTTTCTTGACCCACCACGTCCTAGAAGACCAAGCCAGTGCTGCTAAAGAAGCAATACGCCAGGCAGGGATCATGATGGAGCAAGTGAAGGCAATCCGAGATGCCAGTCAGGCGGCTTATGACGCCAGTTCAGCTCTTCAGAGCAATGTTCAGGTCAGTCGACCACCGCCTGTTCTGTTAGGATATGATATCTTAAAATCCTTCTTTCTGAAAATTTCAGTATCTGTCGTACACCCACTGGGTGTGTTGATTAACATTCCGGATTAGTGGGGGCACGCTGAGTGCACCCACTGGGTGTAGTCCCCAAGGCTATGGTCGACTGCTGGCAGTCGACCATAGTCTTTATGTCTTAAGTTTTTCCTTTATTCGATCAGGTCGAATGGATTGATAAATCGGTGGGGGCACGCTGAGTGCACCCACTGGGTGTAGTCCCTGAGACTGTGGTCGACTACTGGCAGTCGATGACAGTCTGAAGATAACCTCTCTCTTTTTTTTGTTGGTCGACTGATCGACTCTAACTGATAGAACTAGTGGGGGCACGCTGAGTGCACCCACTGGGTGTAGGCCCCGAGACTATGGTCGAATGTTTATATTCGGCTGTAGTCTTAGAAATGATATGATTTTTCCTTAGTCACTCGGAAGTGAACTGTCTTTGACATTTGTCGATTGGTTCTTCGCAGAAATCTTGCGAGCTTGCGGCTCGCTACACTGAGTTGGAGAAAAAGCAAATCCAGCTTGAGCTTGATCTGAAACTGGTCCAGGAGAACTTCACGAAGTTGAAGGAGGAAGCAAAAGGTATGTTTGGTGAGAACCTCTACGACTGCTTTTGGCCTCTTGTCCGTTTCAGAGTCTGATCTCGCTGTGACTTTGCAGACAAACTGAGGGATGCTCTGAAGAAGAAAGACCTTGACTTGGCTGAGATGCAGAAAGCGGCTTTAGAGAAGACCAAGCTCGCAGATGAGAAGATGGCTTCAATCACCAAGCTTGAAGAGGAAAATACCAATCTGAAAGCCGCTCTTGATGCGGCCAACAAGGAGGTCAGTCGACTGAAGAGTGACAAGATTGCCTTGAGTGACAAGGCCAGTGAGTTGGTGGGAAAGAAGAATGATCTAGAGGCTTATCTGGGAGGACTCGCCAAAAAGCTATTCATCATGCTTGAAGGTAATGTTTTGTATCAAACAGGCATTTTAACTATGATCTCTCCATCCGACTGCTGTCTTGACTCTGGGGTTGTGCTCGTAGAGTTCTGCCAGAACTTTGAAGAAGAAACTGGTCGACTGGAAACAAACCTGGAACCCATCAACTCTCCTGTGAAGGATGAAGTCGCCATGAATGTGTTTCGACTCGAATCTCGCGTTGCTGCCGTAGTGGACTATCTTGCAAGGCTGAAGGTCGCAACTTCCCGCATCGACACAACACTCTGGCCAACAGAGACGCTTCAGAATGACCTCGAGTCTCTGATGACTCGACTGAACGAGGTTCCAAGTCGAGTGCAAGAATGTAAGAAGTCTTCTGCCAGATGCGGCGCGGATGTTGCTCTATCTCTGGTTTGTGTTCACTGCAAGGAGGCGCGAGAGGACAAGCTGGCAGCCCTTAAGGTGGCTAATAGCAAGAAGTATGATTTCTGATCTTTCGTGGAGACATTCATCGCCGCTGCCACTCGGATTGCAGACGGAATCGACCTGGATGAATTTGTTGCACCTTCCAGTCCTCCGCAGGAGGGGCAAAACACTTCTATGCTTGATACTTTAAATTTGCCTCGGTATGCCGAGTGAATTTTGTAACCAATAAACCTTAACGGGCTTAGCGCCTGAGCACTTTCCGTTCCGTTGGATGTTATCTGAACTTGGATTCGATGTTGAATATGTTTGCATTCGGTTTGAGGTGTCTTTTGCAGGCTAGGGCGAAGCGCTTGTTGCAGTCGACTTGTTCCTCAACACACTTAGGCGAGCACTGGGCTGCAGCTAAGCCTCTGAATGGGAGGTCTGCTCTTCACTCGGTAGGATTTCAAAAACTTAGGCGAGCACAGGGCTGCAACTAAGCCCCCGAGTGGGAGGTCTGCTCTCTGCTCGGTAGGATTTTCAAAAACTTAGGCGAGCACTGGGCTGCAGCTAAGCCTCCGAGTGGGAGGTCTGCTCTTCACTCGGTAGGATTTCAAAAACTTAGGCGAGCACAGGGCTGCAGCTAAGCCCCCGAGTGGGAGGTCTGCTCTCTGCTCGGTAGGATTTTCAAAAACTTAGGCGAGCACTGGGCTGCAGCTAAGCCCCCGAGTGGGAGGTCTGCTCTCAGCTCGGTAGGATTTTCAAAAACTTAGGCGAGCACAGGGCTGCAGCTAAGCCCCCGAGTGGGAGGTCTGCTCCCCACTCGATAGGATTTTCAAAAACTTAGGCGAGCACCGGGCTGCAGCTAAGCCCCCGAGTGGGAGGTCTGCTCTCCACTCGGTAGGATTTTCAAGGCGTACCTCTGGAGAAGGAGGTAACGGTCGACCTGTACTTCGTCCTCCTTACAGAGCGCACGTTGTATTTGTGGCGTAGCTCGGAAGGAGAGGGTAGCAGTCGACCTGCACCTCGTCCTCCTTGTAGAGCGCACGTTGTATTTGTGGCGTAGCCCGGAAGGAGAGGGTAGCAGTCGACCTGCACCTCGTCCTCCTTGCAGAGCGTGTGTTGTATTTGTGGCGTAGCTCGAAAGGAGAGGGTAGCAGTCGACCTGCACCTCGTCCTCCTTGTAGAGCGCATGTTGTATTTGTGGCGTAGCTCAAAAGGAGAGCATAGCAGTCGACCTGCACCTCGTCCTCCTTACAGAGCGCATGTTGTATTTGTGGCGTAGCTCGAAAGGAGAGGGTAGCAGTCAACCTGCACCTCATCCTCCTTGCAGAGCGCGCGTTGTATTTGTGGCGTAGCTCGGAAGGAGCGGGTAGCAGTCGACCTGCACCTCGTCCTCCTTGCAGAGCGCATGTTGTATTTGTACTTAGGCGAGCGCAATGCTGCAGCTAAGCCTCCGAGTGGAAGGCTGGCTTACCACTCGGTAGGATTTTGTTTAACTTAGGCGAGCACTGGGCTGCAACTAAGCCTCCGAGTGGAAGGCTGGCTTACCACTCGGTAGGATTTTGTTTAACTTAGGCGAGTACTTGGACTGCAGGTAAGTCTCCGAGTGGAAGGCTGGCTTACCACTCAGTAGGATTTTGTTTAACTTAGGCGAAACAGATTTCGCAGCTAAGGCCCCCGAGTGGGAGGCTGGCTCACCACTCGGTTAGGATTTTTTTTATAGACTTAGGCGAATCAGATTCGTAGCCAAGCCACCCACTGGGGGATTGCTTTATGTGGACAAAAGTAATGACAATCACTGGAAAAATTATAAAGCTCTTGTCTTTGATAAATAAACTACAAAAGTACTTTTATTACAATCCATCCGAGTGAATACTTAAGTATAAAAGGGGCGGAGAAGCTCCGCGTTCCAAGCTCGGGGCTCGTCGATCTGATGCTCGACATTGTAAAGATGGTATGCTCCATTGTGGAGAACCTTGGTGACGATGAAGGGGCCTTCCCAAGAAGGAGCAAGCTTGTGTGGTTTCTGCTGATCCACTCGGAGAACCAGATCTCCTTCCTGGAAGGCTCGACTCCTTACGTTTTTGGCGTGGAAGCGATGCAGGTCCTGTTGGTAAATGGTCGATCGGATCAAAGCCATCTCCCTTTCTTCCTCCAGAAGGTCGACCGCGTCCTGCCGGGCTTGTTCTGCTTCAGACTCGGTGTAAAGTTTGACTCGAGGAGCGTTGTGAAGTAGGTTGCTTGGCAAGACCGCTTCAGCTCCGTAGACCAAGAAGAACAGAGTTCTCCCAGTCGACCGGTTAGGCGTGGTCCTTAACCCCTAAAGCACAGACGGAAGCTCGTCGACCCATGCACTAGCCGCATGCTTGAGATCACGCATCAAACGGGGTTTCAACCCTTTGAGAATCAAGCCGTTGGCTCGTTCTGCCTGTCCATTTGACTGAGGATGGGCGACTGAAGCATAGTCAACTCGTGTGCCTTGAGATGTGCAGAAAGCTCTGAATTCTTCAGAATCGAAGTTTGACCCGTTGTCAGTGATGATGCTGTGCAGGACTCCATATCTGAATATCAATTCTCTGATGAAGCTGACAGCAGTACCGACATCAAGGTTCTTGATGGGTTTGGCCTCAATCCACTTGGTGAACTTGTCGACTGCTACCAGCACATGGGTGAAACTGCTTCTGCCTGTTCTCAAAGGGCCAACCATATCCAACCCCCATACTGCGAAGGGCCGGATGAGTGGTATGGTCTTTAAAGCTGAGGCAGGCTTGTGTGACATATTGGAGTAAAATTGACATCCCTCACACTTGTCGACTATCTCCTTTGCCATTTCATTCGCTCTCGGCCAGTAAAATCCGGCTCGGTATGCTTTGGCCACGATGGTCCGAGAGGACGCATGATGGCCACAGGTCCCCGAGTGGATGTCGTCAAGGATTATTCGACCTTCTTCTGGTGTTATGCATTTCTGACCAACTCCAGTCGCGCTTTCTCTATACAGTTGTCCCCTTATCATGGTAAAGGCTTTAGATCGGCGGACGATCTATCGAGCCTCTTCTTCGTCCTCTGGGAGCTCTTTCCTTAAGATATACACGATATACAGTACTGTCCAATCAAGAGTGATCACCAATGCTTCCATGATCAGGTCGACCACCGTTGGAATTTCAACTTCAGTCGGATCTGTGACACTCTTAGGCTGCGGAGCTTCTTCGGTAAAAGGATCTTCTGTGACTGATGGAGTATGGATATGCTCCAAGAACACATCACTGGGAATGGCTTCTCTCTTGGACCCTATCTTCGCCAAATCATCAGCCGCTTGATTTTTCAGTCGGGGTATATGGTGGAGCTCTAACCCTTCGAATTTCTTTTCAAGCTTCCTCACTGCATTGCAGTATCCAGTCATGGCTAGGCTTCTAACGTCCCACTCCTTCATCACCTGATTGACCACCAAATCTGAGTCGCCATAAACCATAAGGCGACGGATACCGAGTGAAATGGCCATGCGCAACCCATACAAAAGTGCTTCATATTCTGCTTCATTATTGGAGGAATCAAAGTGGATCTGGAGCACATATCTGAGCTTATCTTCTCGGGGGGAAACCAAAACCACCCCAGCACCGGAACCATTTAACATCTTAGAGCCATCAAAGAACATGGTCCAATGCTCTGAGTGAACTTGAGTCGGCTGCTGTTGTTCAATCCACTCGGCAAGGAAATCTGCTATAGCCTGGGACTTAATGGCTTTCTTTGCCTCAAATTTGATATCAAGGGGAAGGAGTTAAATCGCCCATTTAGCCACTCAACCAGTTGCATCTCTATTGTGCAGAATCTCTGACAGTGGTGCGTCGCTGACGACTGTAATGTCATGATCAGAGAAATAATGAGCAACCTTCTTCATGGTCATGTAGATCCCATATACGAGCTTCTGATAATGAGGATATCTTTGCTTCGATGGAGTCAAAACTTCAGAGAGATAATACACTGGGCACTGAACTTTGAAGGTTTTCCCTTCTTCTTCCCGCTCGAGCGTAAGTACTGTACTGACGACCTGTCCTGTGGCTGCAATGTAAAGCAACATAGGCTCTTTGCTGATTGGAGCATCAAGCACCGGCTGGGTGGAGAGCAGAGCTTTTAGCTCGGCAAACGCTGCATCAGCTTCTGGAGTCCACTCGAAATTGTCTGCCTTCTTCATCAGTCGGTAAAGAGGTAATGCCTTTTCACCGAGGTGAGAGATGAATCGACTTAACGCGGCCAAGCATCTAGTAAGCTTCTGGACATCGTGCACACACACAGGGCGTTTCATTCGGAGTATGGTGCCAACTTTTTCTGGGTTAGCGTCGATTCCTCGTTCTGAAACGAGAAAACTGAGTAACTTTCCGCCAGGTACTCCGAATGTGCACTTTGATGGATTAAGCTTGATATCATACCTCCTGAGATTGGCAAATGTTTCAGCGAGGTCAGTCAACAGGTTGGAACCCTTTCGTTACTTGACCACGATATCATCCATGTACGCTTCCACATTCCGACTGATTTGGGTGAGTAAACACTTTTGAATCATCCTCATGAACGTGGCTCCGGCATTCTTGAGACCGAATGGTGTGGTGACATAGCAGAAGCACCCGAATGGAGTGATGAAAGCTGTTTTGATCTCGTCAGGTCCATACAGACGGATCTGATGGTACCCGGAATAGGCGTCTAAAAAAGACAATCTCTCGCATCCCGCAGTCGAGGCGACAATTTGGTCGATGCGAGGGAGAGGAAAATGATCTTTCGGGCAGGCCTGATTGATATGTTTGAAATCAATGCACATGCGAAGTGAGTTGTCCTTCTTGGGGACCATGACGACATTGGCGAGCCACTCGGAGTGGTATATCTCTTGGATAAACTCTGCTGCAAGGAGTCGAGCCACCTCCTCGCCAATGGCTTTTTTCTTCTGAACGGCGGACCGTCGAAGATGTTCTTTGACAGGTTTCACTTTTGAGTGGACTCTAAGGCGATGCTCAGCCAGCCCCCTAGGAACACCCGGCATGTCAGCTGGCTTCCATGCAAAGATGTCCCAGTTCTCACGGAGGAACTGGATGAGCGCTTCTTCCTATTTAGAGTCGAGTGTTGTGGAAATATGGGTCGAGCTGCGTTGGGGTCAGTCGGGTGAATATGAACGGGCTTCGTCTCCCCAGACGACTGGAACGCTGACTCTATGGCGGGCTTCTTGGTCCGCAACAAATCACTCGGATCTGCATTTTTCTTGTATCCCTCCAGCTCTACCACTGTTATCTGGGCATCCGCAATCTTCGAGCCTTTCTGGAAACACTCTTCTGCCTTCTTCCGGTTACTAGTGATAGTGATCACACCTTTGGGGCCAGGCATCTTTAATTTGAGGTACACATAACATGGTCGAGCCATGAACCGGGCATAAGCCGGTCTCCCCAAAATAGCGTGGTAAGCGCTCTGGAAATCCACGACTTCAAATGTCAGCTTCTCTTTGCGGAAATGCTTCGAGTCTCCGAACACTACATCTAGAGCTATTTGGCCGAGTGACTCAGCCTTCTTTCCAGGAATGACTCCATGAAAACTCATGTTACTGGAGCTGAGCCTGGACATCGGAATGCCCATTCCCTTTAGCGTCTCTGCATATAGTATATTCAACCCACTGCCGCCATCCATCAGTACCTTAGTCAGTCGAGTGCCTTCGACGACTGGGTCGACCACCAAAGCTTGCCTCCCAGGGGTGGCTATGTGAGTCGGGTGATCGGACTGGTCGAACATAAGGGGAGTTTGAGACCATCTCAGATAGCTTGGTGTCGCTGGGGCGACCATATTTACCTCACGGTTGATAACTTTCAATCGACTTTTGCTCTCCACATCAGCAAAAATCATCAGGGTGGAATTGACATGAGGATACCCTCCATCACTGTCCTCCTTGTCCTCGGCCTTGTCCAACTCCTTTTCTTTGTACTTGGGTTGTTTTCCTTGAAACTGCTGGATTAAGAGCCGGCACTGGCAAGTGGTATGTTTCAGGTAGATGAAGTTACCCTCTTCGTCTTTCTTCGTGTGGATGTGACACGACAGATCCATCACGTCATTTCCTTCCTTATCCTTTACCTTCTTGGGGTTCCAAGATCCTTTTGGCTTCCCTTTGAATTTGCCCTGATTCACGGCCAGAGCCTCTCCAGGAGCAGCTGGCTCGGCCTTCCGCTTCTGTTTCCGATTGGAGTTTCCTTTTTCCGACTGACTTGGCTTATACTTGCCAATCCGGAGCCTGTCCTCTTCTTCACCGTTAGCGTATTTGGTGGCAATCTCCATCATTCGACTCAGGGTCATATCCCCGGTTCGACCAAACTTCAAGCTCAACTCTCTGTTCTTGACACCATCCTTGAAGGCACAGACCGCTTGATGGTCAGACACATTCTCCACGGTATGATGCAAAGTGATCCATCTCTGGATGTAATCTCTCAGTGTTTCATTCGACTTTTGTACGCAGACTTGCAGCTCTGTCAATCCGGCCGGTCGCTTGCAAGTTCCCTCGAACGTCCTGACGAACACTCGGGAAAGATCTTCCCAAGTGTAAATGCTGCTAGGAGCTAACTGATTCAACCATGCCCTGGCTGAACCCTCTAACATGAGTGATAAATGCTTCATGGACACCTCATCATTACCGCCGCCAATCTGTACCGCCACTCGGTAGTCTTCAAGCCAGGTTTCAGGCTTGGACTCACCGGTGAACTTACATACCCCAGTCGCCAACCTGAAGTTGGGGGGTATCACTGCGGCTCTGATGGCTCTGCTAAAGCATTCTGGACCTGAAACATGGACTCGGCTGCTAGTGGGCGCATCTCTGTCATGGCACCTCTATGAGCTCTGTTCCGATCGACCAAACCTTGCACGATGATGGATCTCGCGTCAAAGCCTGGTTCCCTGGGGTCGACCGGAGCTCTCCGCCCAACACTGAGCTGGCGCCTGTCATCTTGCTGCCGATGGGCGTTAGACCCACCCCTCAGGGGAGGAGTGGGCACTCGACGCCTATTGAGGGAGTCCTGGACTAGGGGGTGTCCGGACAGCCGGACTATCATCGTCCGCCGGACTCCAAGACTACGAAGATACAAGATTGAAGACTCCGTCCCGTGTCCGGATGGGACTTTCCTTGGCGTGGAAGGCAATCTTGGCGATACGGATATGTAGATCTCCTACCATTGTAACCGACTCTGTGTAACCCTAGCCTCCTCCGGTGTCTATATAAACTGGAGGGCATTAGTCCGTAGGACAACATACATTACAACCATCATACCATAGGCTAGCTTTAGGGTTTAGCCTCCTTGATCTCGTGGTAGATCTACTCTTGTACTACCCATATCATCAATATTAATCAAGCAGGACGTAGGGTTTTACCTCCATCGAGAGGGCCCGAACCTGGGTAAAACATCGTGTCCCTTGTCTCCTGTTACCATCCGCCTAGACGCACAGTTCGGGACCCCCTACCCGAGATCCGCCGGTTTTGATACCGACATTGGTGCTTTCATTGAGAGTTCCTCTGTGTCGTCACCGATAGGAAGGATGCCTCCACCCGTCTTCAAAGACGGTATTTTCGCCAAAGGGGCCTTGGCCGCCGGCCAAACTATCCGGCTAGGTGGTTTTCTTATGACCACCTATCCGGCCACTGCTTCGACAATGACTTCTCAAGTCGTCAAAAGCAATCTTCGCGTCAGCTCGGAATCCGTCGAGCAGTTGGATCCAATAGAGCTCTCGTGTGTTAACGAGCTCTTGGATCGCATCGCCGCCCTGGGAGTCGCTACAGACTACAATCAGATTGGGCTTAAAACCGATCTGAGAGAGATTAACTCTCCCTAGGCCACCCATCACGTCGCAGTGGTAGAGGAGCAATGCAGCGACTCTTCGACTATATTGAAAACTAGTCATGTCCGGATTCCCGAACCCTCCATGCCGGATTTCCGCGGAGGGACGAACTTTGATCGAGCATTGAACTTAAAATCATGCATCGTTCCGGACTCGCTGGATCGCGTCCAGCAATCCAAGCTTCCGAATTCGGAAACTCCTCGGCCTTTAAGCCCCACCCGCCCGCCCAGACATATGCGATCTATCTCTAATACGGCAAGAGCCCGCTAAAACAGTACATCATTACTGGGCCAGATTCCTCCTGGTTATGGACAGGATAAAGGACTGCCGAGAGGAAAACGTAATCTCAATCTTTTGCAATAATTGCACGGACAAGGGAATATTGAACGCCATCGGCCGTCGTAAAATTATACGCTTCGCCGATCTGGCATCCATAGTACGAAAGTACTGTGCGATGGAGAGTTTCCGGAAAACCGAAAACCAATTTTGGGATAATCCGGCCCCGAACACAACCCTAGTCCGCAACAAAAGGGTGCATCACACTCAGGCCCCAGATGCAAAAACCAAAAAGCAAAAACCCCATAAAGGGCACGGAACCGTACTGGAGGGATGGCTCAATGGACCCTGTAAGCTTCATAGTACAGAGGGAGCCGTCCCAACACATAGCCTTCGAGCATGTTGGATATTACGGCAGGTGGCCAAAAGTGGCGAGGAGCTTCTAGCCCCGGAAAACCACTCCAACAATACTGGTACGGTATCAACAGTCTTCGAGACCTTCGCATCAAACAATATGCGAAAACGAACAATCCGCGGCCTCGCCGAAGTCTACCAAGTAGCAACAGCAAATCCATGGAGTGACACAGCTATTACCTTCAACGCCAGCGATGAACCTAAATTCCGAACAGCCCGAGCACCAGCCGCACTAGTGCTTAGTCCCATAGTGGACGGCTTTCGACTTAGAAAGGTCCTCATGGATGGCGGCAGCGGATTAAACCTCATCTACGAGGAAACTCTTCAAATAATGGAAATAGACTGGAGCCGTATTGAGCGAAGCAGCACAACCTTCAGAGGAATAATCCCTAGCCGGGAAGTGCGCTGCACCGGAAAAATCACACTCGATGTGGTGTTCGGCTCGCCGGACAATTACAGATCCGAAGAAGGCACGTTCCAAGTGGCCCCGTTCAACAGCGGATATCACGCTATATTAGGACGAGAGGCATTCACAATCTTTCAAGCAGTACCTCATTACGGGTACATGAAGCTCAAAATGCCTGGGCCCGGCAGAATAATCACTCTCGCTAGTGATCCGGACATAGCACTCCACGCTGAAAACAAGACAGCCGCACTAGCCCTGGAGGCACTATCCGAAGCCTTAGCGGCAGAAGAACTCACCGTGCTGCGCTTTACGGTGAACTGGGACGATGTGATACTCGATAAAAGATCCAAGTCCACCTCCTTCAAACCAGCAGATGAAATAATAAAATTCCAGGTCCATCCAACGGACCCAACAAAGACGGCCTCCATTGGGGCTCAATTGAACCCCGAAGTAGATGCCGCACTGCGCGAATTCCTTCGGGAAAATTGGGACATTTTCGCCTGGCACCCTTCTGATATGCCTGGAATCCCACGTAGGTTGGCAGAACACAGCCTAAACATCCTAAAAGGATTTAAGCCAGTCAAACAGGCTCTTCGACGATTTTCTGAACCCAAAAGACAGGCAATGGGAGAAGAGCTAGCCAAACTATTGGAACCGGATTCATCAGAGATATCAAACATCCAGATTGGCTAGCAAATCTGGTAATGGTACCAAAGAAGGACAAATCCTGGCGCCTCTGTGTCGATTTTAAAGACCTCAATAAGGCTTGCCCAAAGGATCCCTTCCCTCTCCCCCGCATCGACCAAATTATCGATGCTACCGCAGGACACGATTCGTTGTGCTTCCTCGACGCATACTCTGGCTACCATCAAATCAAGATGGCGGAAGCAGACCAAGCCGCAACGGCATTCATCACTCCATACGGACCATTCTGCTTCAACACGATGCCCTTCGGACTTAAAAACGCCGGCGCAACATATCAGCGCATGATTCAAACATGTCTGGCTAACCAGATAGGCAAAACAGTCGAGGCATACGTAGACAACGTAGTCGTCAAAACAAAACACGTCGAAACCCTAGTAGACGATTTAAGGCTCATGTTCGACAACCTCAGAGCATATGACATCAAGCTGAATCCGGAAAAATGTGTTTTCAGCGTACCAGCCGGAAAGCTGCTGGGCTTCATCGTATCCGGTAGAGGAATTGAAGAAAACCCGGCTAAAATCCGAGCTCTGTCACAGTTGGACATTCCAAAAGACCTCAAACAAATACAAAAATTAACAGGATGCGTGGCAGCTCTAAGCCGCTTTATCTCCCGTCTAGAAGAAAAGGCATTGCCCCTCTACCGCCTCCTCAGGCGCACCGAACACTTCGAGTGGACGGATGTTGCCACTGCCGGACTCGAAGAAATAAAGGCCATATTGGCAACAAATCTGGTCCTGGCTGCCTCCAATCTGGGCGAACCACTGTTGTTATACATCGCAGCAACGCGTCAAGTTGTAAGCGCGGTACTCGTCGTCGAACAAGAGACAGAAGGGCACAAATTCCCTCTTCAAAAACCAGTCTATTATGTATCCACTGTGTTAACCCCCTGCAAGTCCCGTTACCCACACTATCATAAGATAGCGTATGCGGTGTTCATGGCATCCCGGAAGCTCCGATACTACTTTCAAGAGTGTTCGATAACAATGGCCACTGAAGTACCACTCAGTGACATTATAAATAACCGCGACGCAACGGGCAGGATTGCAAAATGGGCCATTGAGCTCTTACCATTCGATATAACTTACAAACCTCGGTGAGCAATAAAGTCACAAGTTTTGGCTGACTTTGTCGCCGAATGGACCGAAGCCAAACTCCCTAAAGAGTACGGCGCGTACTCCAATTGGATTATGCACTTCGACGGCTCTAAAATGTTGGCCGTACTGGGGGCTGGCGTCGTCTTGACGTCCCCAACCGGGGACACAGTCCAATACGTACTTCAAATAATGTACACGGACTTCAACAACGCAGCCGAATACGAGGCCCTTTTACACGGTCTCCGGATGGCAATCTCCATGGGCATTCAACGCCTAGAGGTGCCAATATCCCAAATAAATGGAGATTTCGATGCCAAGGATCCGAAAATGGCAGCATATCGCAATGCTGTCTTAAAAATGTCAGCTCGGTTCGAAGGACTCGAATTCCATCACATAGCCCGAGATAATAACCAAGCGGCCGACGTACTGGCACGCATCGGTGCAAAACGTGACGCTGTCCCTCGAAATATCTTCCTGGAGCGGCTCTTCAAGCCATCCGTACTATGGGAAGAGGAGTCCGGAAATGACAAACCGGAAACAACCGCGCCAACCGGCAATTCAGCCGATGACATAACACCTTCAGCCCACGACATAATGGCGGTAATTGCCCCGTGGACAGAACCTTTCTTAGCCTATTTGCTCAGACAGGAACTTCCCGAAGACCAAAATGAGGCCCGCTGCATATTCCGGCGATCGAAAGCCTACAAGGTCCATGAGGGAGAACTTTATAAGAAAAGTACAACCGGAGTCCTTCAAAGGTGTATCTCCGAAGAGGAAGGGAGAAACCTCCTGGCTGAAATTCATGCCGGACTAGGCGGACACCACGCAGCAGCCCGGGCCCTTGTAGGAAAGGCATTCCGTACAGGATTTTATTGGCCGACGGCCCGGGCAGATGCCCAGGACTTAGTCCAGAGATGCGTCGGTTGTCAGCTCTTTTCTAATCAGAGCCATATGCCACCACCGCCCTCAAAACTATACCCATTACCTGGCCGTTCATGGTCTGGGGGCTTGATATGGTTGGACCCCTTAAAGGGGGAACCCACAAGCAAAGGTATCTATTGGTCATGGTGGATAAATTCACCAAATGGATAGAGGCCAAACCGGTCAAAACGGCAGAGTCCGGACCAGTGATAGACTTTATATCCGGGGTCGTACACCGTTACGATGTCCCCCACAGCATCATCACTGACAATGGCACGAACTTCACGGCCGACGAGGTTAAGTCATGGTGCAAAAATATGGGCATCAAGCACGACTATGCTTCAGTCTATCACCCTCAAACCAACGGTCAAGTGGAATGAGCGAATGGTCTAATAATGAGCGGCATTAAACCCAGACTAGTGCGGTCACTTACTAAATCTGACACGCACTGGGTTGAGGAGCTCGACTCCGTACTCTGGGGGCTGCGGACAACGCCTAACCGTACTACCGGATTCACACCATTTTTTATGGTATACGGCGCAGAGGCAGTCCTGCCCTGCGACATAATTCATGACTCACCTCGAGTGTGCATGTACGAAGAAAGAGAGGCCGAGCTGGATCGGCAGGACAACTTGGACACATTGGAGGAAGAACGCGACGCCGCCAAGGCTTGTGCCGCATTCTATCAGCAGCAGGCCCGAAGATATCAAAGCAGAGAAGTACGAGCCAAGACTTACAACGTTGGCGAACTAGTTCTACGCCTGCCGGACAAGAAAAAGGACAAGCTCAAGCCCAAATGGGAGGGCCCCTTCATTATCGATCAAGTCCTGACCGGCGGAGCGTACCGTCCTGATCAAGGCCCTTGCAATATCCCTAGCGCCGGACTAAGAGTTCGTCTCCTTCCTCCGTTCAAATTTTTACACTTCAGCTGTCTTTTGTTTCACTTTCTTCCCCTAACCTTTTCACTAAAAAGCCCCTACGGGCCTACTTCCGCATTGTTCGTGTACACTTGATGTGCCATCCGCACTCATTATACCTGGGGGCTTCTTTTCCAGAAGCTCAATTATAAGGGCTTCATGCCCAGCACGTGTGTCAAGCTTCCACATGTACCTTTTACTCACCATTATATGCATCGATATGACTTAAGTTTTGGCCAAGCTGGGTTGCCTGGCTCCTGTGCTTACCCCTACGTTCCCGATTGTTCGGCTAGGAGGTAAAGGGAGCACCTCTACGATTGTTACTGCCGGGTCAGCCGGATGTGTACCTCAGACTGGGTGAAGCCGAAAGCTAGCGTTCTTAAGGGAATATTCGGTCGGTGACTTAAAAGATGATTTTTTACCTACTCATTTATCTGCCCCCAGATGTTTTTCTGCTTTTTTCGCAGCCCGGACATGCACTTTAGGGCATGCCTCCCAGGGAAAGGAACCCTTAACGGAACTATTCTCCCTGGAAGATGTTTCTTACTAACCATGTAATATAACATAACTAGTTGGGCACTTGTCTGATAAAGCACTAATGACCCCTATGCCTGGTCTCCATGCATACCCCGGTTGTTTCTTAACCAAAAAGGTATTCGGACACACTCCGGACTCTAGGGTCCTGAGGTTGAAGCGAAAAGGTCGGCAAAGACAAACGACCTATAATCCGGCTAGAAGGCATTTCACATGTCACTTTAAAGGAAAACATACATTGTCAAATTTACTGATTGTATTCCTCCTCAATCCCGTCTAACAGGCTGTCTAACTTACAGCCCCATTGGGAAAATTTAGCAGCCAACTCTACTTGGCTGTATACTAAACTCACAGGGATCTCCTTCCCATCGGGCCCCACCGGTCCAACTTCGGCCATGTGGTTGGGATCCGCCTTCTTGTAACGCGTCTTCACCATGGCCCAAGCCTCCCTGGCACCTTGACGGCAAGCTGATATCTTCCACAAACGGAAGCGCTGCCGCACTCCCTGAAGCTTCTCAGCAAGCTCCCCAAGGCCCTCGGGTAGGGAGAGGGCTGGCCATAAAGCCTGGACGCCGCCGCTCATTGCCTGCCGAACTCGTTCGAGCAGTTGCAACAGCTCGGGAAGTTGATCACCCGTTGATATGGGCATCTCCTCCGCAGGGCGACCTGTGAGTATACCTACAAGACATATTATGTCAATTTACTTCCTCGCCGAACTTTTCTTTTCAAAGGAGTCCGCTCAAGCACTTACTATAAATGCCGCGATGAAGCCGCTGATTCTCCTTAACGGAGCTGGACAGCCCGGCTCGAGCGCCTTTCAGCTCTTCTTCGAGCTTGGCGTTGGCATCCCGGAGCTTGTTCCTTTCTTGCTGCACCCTATTCAGCACCCTCTCGCCGGCCTTTAGCTGGCGCAGTAATTCTTGCCTGTCCGGATCTTGTCCGGCGGCACCTGTAATGTCACTATTAGACTTGCGCGCACGCCGCACAGCGCTTATATTTATTAATAAAAATGTGTTACCAGGAGGGGTCTCTGCGTCTCCTCCTGCGGCAGCAAGTGCAGCCTCAAGTTGGGCCTTGCATTCTTGCAGCTCCTGAGACAGCTGGGCATTCTTCTCGGTAAGAGCCTGCGTTTCAATTGATCCTTAAATAAGTTAACATAACAACTTTAAGTCTCGGGGGCTACTGGTATATATAACCATTAAAATTCCCTTACCCGTATGTCTTTCACATACTGCTCCGTGGCTCTGGTAAAACCATCTTGAGCGGCACGGAGGTGCGCGTCCCCTGCGTTAAAGGCGTCCAATGCCTCAGGGGAGAAGCACGCTTCACGAAACACTGTCCGACGGCGCCTATGGTTCATGGCGCTCTCCACCTCAGACTTGGTGGCGGACAGTCTGTCGGTGTCCTCCGTTGGAGGAGGATCCGGCCCGCGTCTTGCGCTTGCCTCCCCCTCCAGGCCGAGCGCTGGAGCCTGGCCGGTATAGGTTGGATCGGCAACTTCTGCGCCCGCAGTCCGGCGAGCGCTTTTTCTCCTATAAAGATCATGAGCACTCAGACGCTTCCTAGGAACATTGCTCTGAAAATTTAAATATGAGCTATACCTTTGCGGCGACATTTCAGTCCGTGCTGCGCTCCTTTTCCGCCTGCTGGTCCGGATTGACCTTTGTTGGTCAGCCGCCACGGGCTCGGCTTCCCGCCTTGAAGGCGCTTCCTGTAAAACACCATCGTTTGCGAAGGTCAGAAATGGGCAAGGAAGAGATAATGGTGTCCGGACCTCGGTCACAGTCACCTGGGAAGCCGGATACAGTCCGGGGTAGTCCGCTGTAATGGCGACCAAAGCATTGTCCATGCTGAGCTGGTGAAACACCCCATCGATCAGCTCCACCTTGATGTCCGGATCCTCTTCGGAGGCCGGATCCAGGGATCTTTCCGGATCCTCGGGTTGCAGAGCGGGACTTACCATGTCCTCCATAGTCTGGCGTAGATCCTGCGCCGAAGACATAATATAAGAAGCCTAAACTTCGAAAGCATGGGTTGAGCCCTTAAAAGTGTTCGCTTACCCAGCCTCTGGGGTTGTTCATGGAAAACCCATTCAAAGGGTTCGTTCGAAGGAAGTCCTCCTTCTCCCCCTTGTACAGGCTGGACAGGATCTGCAACAGATCCTCGGTCGAATCCGGCCCTTTGCGGCCATGACGGGTGGCATCGTCTTCCTCGTTGAAATCCCACATGGGGTGGCCTCTGTGTTGCAATGGCTGTACCCCCCGCATGATGCATGTCGCCATGACTCCAATCATGGTCAACCCGGAATGGGCCGGTAATCTTATTCGGCCCATCAAGTAATGGACGCTCTTGTCTTCCTCCAATCGGGGGCTCCGTGGGCGCCAGCTGAGGCGTTTCTTCAGAGGAGCAGCACTAATCTTCGGGAGGCCAATCCGGACTGGGTCCGGCAGCGGAGCATCTCCTATGTAAAACCACTCTAAAGGCCAGTCTTCGGACGCCTTCTTGGGAGTACCGGATGGGTATCCGGTCCTGGCAATGCGCCATATTTCGGCGCCGCCCACTTGATATATGACCCCTCGTAAGAACGGGGTACGAGGCAGAACAGCCTCTTCCACAATGCAAAATGGGGCTCGATGCCCAGGAATAATTCGCAAAGAGCTACGTAGCCCGCGATATGCAGGACAGAGGCGGGCGTAAGATGGTGGAGCTGGAGTCCGTAGAACTCCAGGAGCCCGCGGAGAAACGGATGTATTGGGAATCCGAGTCCCCTTATCAGATAAGGGACGAAGCATACCCGCTCCCCTTTATTGGGACTTGGGGTAGCCTCCGCTTGCCTCCCTCCTTGGTAGGTGACCAGCCCGGCTCGAACCGGGACCATGAAGGCCAGAGGGAGATATCCCCCCTCTTGGAGCTTCACTAGCTCGTTGTGTGGAACAGAGCACCTCCTCCAATCCCCTGGCAGTGGGCTGGGAGAGCGAGAAGAGGAGCCGCGTCGACGGTCCATGATGGAATGGATTTTTAGGTCAAGGGCGCTCCGATGAAGTATTCGCGAGAGGAAGATGGTGTGGTTTGGATCTGGATTTTTGCCTCTTTTGTAGGCGGATGACTCGCACGACTAGGGGGTGAAACATAAAAGACACCCTGGCTTTTCGCATTCGTGCGACGCGTGGAAGAAGGCCATTATTGGGCGTAGAAGCCAAGAAACACAGTATTTATGATGAAGCCGGACACTGTTCGGCAGGTACATGGAACTTGAAGGGAGAACCCGCCTTGCAACGCCGAAGACTATATATGCACTGGACTTATCATCATTGAAGCCTGGTTCGGGGGCTACTGAGGGAGTCCTGGACTAGGGGGTGTCCGGACAGCCGGACTATCATCGTCCGCCGGACTCCAAGACTACGAAGATACATGATTGAAGACTCCGTCCCGTGTCCGGATGGGACTTTCCTTGGCGTGGAAGGGAAGCTTGGCGATACGGATATGTAGATCTCCTACCATTGTAACCGACTCTGTGTAACCCTAGCCTCCTCCGGTGTCTATATAAACCGGAGGGCTTTAGTCCGTAGGACAACATACATTACAACCATCATACCATAGGCTAGCTTTAGGGTTTAGCCTCCTTGACCTCGTGGTAGATCTACTCTTGTACTACCCATATCATCAATATTAATCAAGCAGGACGTAGGGTTTTACCTCCATCGAGAGGGCCCGAACCTGGGTAAAACATCGTGTCCCTTGTCTCCTGTTACCATCCGCCTAGACGCACAGTTCGGGACCCCCTACCCGAGATCCGCCGGTTTTGATACCGACACCTATCATCACGATCAAATCGGTCATCATACTGGTCCCGCCGACCTTCACGTCCCTCGCGCCTTGGAGGCGATCTTGGGCTATGAGCCGACTGAACTATATTCGCAGCGACGGACCGACTGTGAATCCTGTGGCGCGACTGTGACACAGCTGAATTCTGATCTCCTGCTGCTCGGAGCAAATCCCTGATCTGCATCAAGCCTCTGCTAGCCTCCGACTGAGAGGGCTGAATTGACTCCGCTATACAGGCTGCAGCTGCTAAATTCTGAATCGGGGTTCGATATACCTGAGTCGGTTGCGGAAAGAGCTGACGTCAACTGGAGTCGGGTACTCGTTGCCGCGCACGCTCGTCGAGTGCTCGCTGGAGGTTCTCCAGTCGAGTGCGTTCAGCCAAGTTGGCCAAATGCGCCTCTTCTAAGGCACGGGCCTCGGGAGTTTCCCCTGCGATAGGAGTATGCAGGGCATCCATGTTCCGGCGGCGAAGATCTTCTCTTTGCTGAGAAGTGAGTGGTTCGGGTTGATATTCCTCGTGGGCCTGAGCGGGGTCGCCTCCATCGTCCATCTCGTCGATGCGGGGGAAGCCAGGAGGGCTACGAGGCCCATTGACCATCAGGACCTGTGCCGCTGGATCACTGCTGTCGCACTCGGATGCAGTCTCTACGGAGCCAGTCGACAGATCGAACAGGCCGTAGAGAGATTCGTCGGGCTCAATTGCCGCGACTTGGGTGGTGGCTGATTGGCGAGCTACTGCGTGTCTCACCCACCGCTGAAGCCTCGACCGACAGGAGCACTTGCGCTGGCGGGAGACGGGGAGGGAGAGCGGCACAGGATGTCGGTGTACAAAAGTAGGGGTACCTTAGTACCCCGAACTTGTGCACGGGCAGTCGCAGCGCCCCGCGGCAAGGCTTGCCGGGCGTCCGCCAAGATCCTCCGCTATTCCTATTTACTGCCATTCAAGAACAAAGTGTTAGCTGAGAAGACAGAACCCCGGCAAGAGGAGCTTGCCGGGAAGGACAAGACCCCGGCAAGAGGAGCTTGCCGGGAAGGCCAACCAAAGAACTTCAGAAAACTTGCCGCGACGCTCCGCGCGTCTCGGCAAGGCCCGACGAGCGGCAAGCTTGCGGGTGCGACAAGACAACGGCCTCGGCAAGGCGCTTGCCGCGGCAAGGCTGCCACTCTGCACCCGAGCTCCAGCACATCCGACGACGTGTCACCCCAGGACCATCCCAGGAGCACGTGGCGAGGCACTGTGCAGCCAAGCGGTGTGAGGTGGCAAGAGGAGATGACGAGAAGGCCATCGTGGCAGGCGGTGGCGCTCCTAATGGTCGCTTCCTTGCACTGTTTGGGCGACTGGACGGGCATTAAATGCCCTTGTCCCCTGCCGTCAGAGTTAGGTAGGGGGCACTGTTGGTAGCGGTTGTACCAACCCCCGTTTTTACTCTTTTACCCCTCTTCCTACGCTGCCACCTGTCGGTGACCCCTTTAACCTATAAAAAGGAGGCCCATGCGCACGTAGAAGGGGTTCGGTTTGACTCATTCGACACTAGAACACACCCACGCTCCTGAGCAAGAACAGAATAGAAACACAAAGCAGTAGTAGGAGTTTTATCTCTCCGAAGAGCTCCGAAGCTGGGTAAAATCCCCCCCTCGCGTGCTTCGCCTCGATCCGCTCTGCGTGCGCCCTCCGCTCCCTTGCTGGACCGAAAATGGGCCCTGCCCCATAGGTGTTCATTCCCCACGACATCTTTGGCGCGCCAGGTAGGGGGGCGTCAAGGTCGTGCGTATCTGATCCGGCGTCTGCGCGCGCTACATCAACATCTTCATCGACATGCCACCGAAGAAGAAGACTTCGGAGGTGGCCGCTCCGTCCACGACTATCCTACCGCCACCGGAGCAAACGAACGGTGGGGTGGACGCCGGCGGAGGAGCGGGCGCCGGCGGGGGGACTCTCATCGTCACCCGGTCCAAGGACAAGGCCCCGCAAGGTTCAGCGTCTCCACATCCACCGCACCCCTCCCAGGAGGTGCAGGATCGACAACGCCACGGTGCTCCTAGCACCGTACTCGCATTGGAACAAGGCCAAGCAGGTGGGTCGCGGGACGCTCAAGGCCAACATGCGCGTCAACACGCTGGCACGAGCGCAGTGCGGTCGCCTGGACGAGATGTTGCTCCTTCTAACACTGTTAGAAGTTTGAGCATGTCCCGCACCTCGCGTTGCTCGCCACCGCCACCCAACACTCCAGAGGAAGCGCTGGCCCGAGCCCAGCTGCTTCTAGATTACCCTCCAGCGCCAGACAAGATCGACGACTGGAGGGCCGCCATTCAAAGCCTCATCGGCTTCGCCAACGGCGACAAGCCCCGGCAACCGAGCACCTTGAAGCCCCGGCAAGACGCCCAGGCGCAAGCCGACGCCGACAAGACCGCTGGGGGTGCCACCACCGTGCACTCCCCGCCTCAAAGGCCCAGATCGCCAACTCGCCGGGCCAACCTCGACACCGACTCCACCGCGTCGTCGGACCCGCGAGCTCGCCGCGATCAACGCCAAGTTCTCCAAGAACGATGACACGAAGACGCTCGCACTCGCATCGAGCGTCGAAGAGAAGCGCAACGTCAATCTGACCAGCGCGCTGGGCCCATTGTCGATATGCATGCGCCAGGGGAACCTGGCGACTTGCTGTACGCGGTAGGTTGCCCTGCATTCACCCGTGAGCTGCGGCAGGTCCAGTGGCCCAGTACCAAGAACTTCAAGCCAGACGTGCCCGAGAAGTACGATGGCAGGATACATCCGTCAAAGTTCCTCAGCGTCTACACCATCGCGGTGCAGGCTGCCGGAGGGCGCGACGAGAAGATCCTCGCCAACTACTTCCCGCTGGTGCTCAAGCCCAACGTCAGATCTTGGCTCATGCACTTGCCAGACAACTCCATCTCTTCATGGGCGGACCTGTGCCATCAGTTTGTCAGCGCCTTCACAGGCGGCCACAAACCCCATGGCCAGGAGAGCGATCTTCATCTGCTCGCCCAGAAGGAAGGAGAACCCCTGCGCAAGTACATACAAAGATTCAGCCAGGTGCAGCGCAACATCCCAGACGTCCACCCTGCCGCGGTTATCAGCGTGTTCCATCAGAACGTGCGTAACCGCAGGATGAGGGAAGAGATGGCGATGTGCAAAATCAGAGATGTCAGCGAGCTATATGCTCTGGCCGACAAGTGTGCACGGGCTGAAGAGGGGAGGAGACTCCCCGGAGAGAACGCAGGAGCAGAAGGATCTGACAGTGGGGATGCCCCTCCGGCAAAGAAGAACCGGAGGCGGAATAACAGAAAGAGGAAAGCTAAGGATGTGCTAGTTGTTGAGCAGTCTGGCAACGGAGGCGGTTCCGAGAAGGCCAAAGCTGGTGACTCCGGTGAGGCTGTGGTAGCCGCCGACAAGCAGGATGGCTCCGGCAAGCAGTACTGCAAGATCCACCGCACCAAGGGCCATGACCTCCAAGCTTGCAAGAAGGTTGAGCAGATGGCAGAGCTACAGAAAGCTGAATACAAGCGCCGCGACAAGGAGAAGGCCCAGGAAGGTGGCGGAGGATCCGGCAAGAAGCGTCCCACCCGGGGAGGGCGCCGCGGCAAGGCCAAGCAGCGCCAAGGAGATAGGCCTCCCCGTGGCCGCGACAAAGACGAAGACGAAGATGAAGATGATGAGATGGAGGAGGATGAGACCGATGAGCAGGAGTTCCAGAAGGCAACAGAGGTTTTGTGCGTCGACGGCGGTGCTTCTATGCACACCTCGCACCGCCAACTCAAACAGTGGGTGCGGGAAGTGAACGCAGCAGAACCGTCCATTGAGTCGTGCAAGCCCCTGAAATGGTCCAGCACGCCCATCATCTTTGATGTTGAGGATCACCCTGATCGCATCACTGCGGTCGGGTGCTTTCCGATGTTGGTCTCGCCAACATTCCGCAACCTCAAGGTCACGAAGATGCTGGTTGACGGCGGGGCCGGCCTGAATCTGATCTCTTCCGTGGTGCTCAAGAAGCTCCAGATCCCTGACAGCGAGCTCGAAGAGACTGGTACCTTTCAAGGAATCAACCCGGGAAGGAGCAAGCCGAAGGGGAAGATTACGCTGCCAGTGACGTTTGGCAGCGAGCTGAACTTCAAGACAGAGAGAGTCACGTTTGATGTTGCTGACTTCCCATTGCCCTACAATGGGATACTCGGCCGTCCAGTGCTTGCCAAGTTCATGGCAGCCTCTCACTACGCTTACAATGTGCTCAAGATGCCTGGTCCGATAAGTGTTATTTCTGTCCATGGCGACAAGAAAGATGCACTCATCTGTACCGACAAGATATACCGGGAAGCAGCAGCCGCAGCAGAACGCAAACCACTTGCCGCTGAAGCTCCGGGGGGGGGGGGAAGAAGAAGACCAAGTCCGGCAAGAGTAGCTCTGATGCCCACTCCGGCAAGCGCACCTCTTCGGAGTGCTGCGCTACCGTCGAGGACGCACCATCGAGCTCCACCGGCAAGTGCAAGAAGGCAAAGACAGCTTCACTAGAGACCAAGAAAGTGGCCACCAAGGAGGACGGCACTGGTGGTACCTTCACCATCAGTGCCACGCTTGACCCTAAATAGGAAAGCGCGCTCGTTGCTTTCCTGCGGGCGAATGTCGATGTGTTTGCATGGCAACCATCTGACATCCCCGGTGTTCCCAGGAAAGTAATTGAGCACCACCTTGCCGTCTGCCCTCACGCGCGGCTCGTCAAGCAGAGAGTCAGGAAGCAAGCAGTAGAATGCCAAGAGTTCATTGCAGAAGAGATAAAGAAGTTGGAAGCAGCAGGCCTGGTCCGAGGAGTACTCCATCCAACGTGGTTAGCCAATCCACTAGTCGTGCGCAAAGCAAACGGGAAGTGGAGGCTTTGTATTGACTTCACTGATGTTAATAAAGCTTGTCCCAAGGATCCATTTCCCTTGCCGCACATAGACCAGATTGTCGACTCCACGGCAGGATGTGACCTGCTTTCATTCCTTGATGCATATTCAGGATATCACCAGATCTTCATGGCTGAAGAGGATGAAGAAAAAACCGCATTCATTACTCCATGTGGCACGTCCTGCTTTGTACGGATGCCTTTCTAACTAAAGAATGCTGGTTCAACATTTGCAAGAGTAGTCAGTCATGCTTTTGAGCCACAGCTGCACAGAAATGTAGAAGCTTACATGGATGACATAGTGGTCAAGAGCAAGGACAAAGAAACTCTGATCCAAGATTTGGATGAGACTTTTGCGAATCTGCGCAAGATCAATCTCAAGTTGAACCCCGAGAAGTGCGTGTTTGGAGTTCCTTCCGGCAAGCTTCTCGGGTTCTTTGTGTCATAGAGGGGGATTGAAGCCAATCCCGACAAGATCAAGGCCATTGAGCAAATCAAAGCACCAAAGCGCGTCAAGGATGTACGAAGGCTTGCCGGCTGTGTTGCTGCTCTCAGCAGGTTCATTTCCAAGTCTGCCGAACGCGCCCTGCTGTTTTTCAAAATTTTGAAAAAGGCAGGTCCAATGAAATGGACTCCGGAACCGGAGGCTGCGCTGCAAGACTTGAAGAAATATTTGTCTTCCAGTCCAACACTTGTCGCACCTAAGCCACAAGAGAAGTTGCTGCTGTATCTGGCGGTAACCAATCAAGTGGTTAGTGCTGCATTAGTAGCAGAGAGGGAAGCGGATGATGAGCCAGCGACCGCGGCAAGCGAATCCAGCGACAAGCAGGGGGCTTCCCCGACAAGCTCTGGTTCCGACAAGGATGGATCTGCGCAGCCACAAAAAGAGAAACAGAAGAAGATGGTGCAGCGCCCAGTTTACTTTGTCAGTTCCCTTCTGTAGGGGGCTAGATCAAGTTACTCTGGTGTGCAGAAGTTGCTTTTCGGCCTTCTCATGGCCTCGAGGAAGCTGCGCCATTACTTTCAAGCACATGAGATCACAGTGGTCACTCGCTTCCCGTTGAAGAGGATATTGCAGAATCCAGAAGCAACAGGCAGGATCGTCGAGTGGGCACTGGAATTGTCAAGCTTTGGCCTCAAGTTTGAGAGTACTTCAACTATTTAGAGCCGAGCATTGGCAGAATTCATAGCAGAATGGACGCCAACACCCGATGAAGAAACTCTGGAGAGGAGCATCCCCGTCAAGGAAGCGAGCAGAGAATGGATCATGTACTTTGACAGTGCCTTCTCGCTGCAAGGCGCTGGTGCGGGTGTACTACTTGTCGCACCCACCGGAGAGCACCTCAAGTACATGGTCCAGATGCACTTTCCCAAGGAGCAAGCAACAAACAATACTGCAGAGTATGAAGGCTTGCTTGCCGGACTCAGGATCGCGGCAGACCTTGGGATCAAGAAGCTTATTGTCAGGGGTAACTCGCAGCTTGTCGTCCGTCAAGTTAACAAAGATTATCAGAGTCCATTGATGGAAGCATAAATTGATGAAGTGAGGAAACTAGAAGAGCATTTTGACGGCCTGCAAATGGAACATGTTCCAAGAGCTCAGAATGACATTGCAGATGGCCTGTCAAAGTGCGTCGCACTCAAGTTACCTGTGGAACCAGGGATTTTTGTGCTCAAGCTGACTCAACCATCTATAACACCATCAACTGGACAGAGCAAGAAGAGGAAGTTAGTTACCGGCGACTACTTTCTGGCAGAGCTCCCCGAAGTCGCCGTCAAGAAGGTCCCCAAGATCAACACAAAGAGTGCTGAGGAGCAGTCTGCTCCAACAAGCTCTAGGGTTTGTTTCATTGAAGCAGACACTCCCGACAAGCTGTGTCCCGACACGCTTGCCGGGGAGCATCATGCTCCGGCTGAATCGCAGATTCTTGCCGTGGAAGCAGATGTTCCCGCAGCAGCATTTGCGCCTTTAGTCCTTGTCGTCGAGCCACAAGCTCCGGCATGGGCACAGCAGATCGTCCATTTCCTTCAGACAGGAGAACTTCCCGAAGAGCAAGAAGAAGCGGAGAGAGTAGCCCGGCAATCTAGTATGTACCAGTTTGTCGACGACATACTGTACAGAAGGAGATTCAACGAAGTGAAATTGAAGTGCATTCCCCGGGAAGATGGACAGCAGCTGTTGGCGGAGATACATGGAGGCATATGTGGTCACCACATTGGCGCAAGAGCACTTGCCGGCAAGGCCTTCCGACAAGGTTTCTTCTGGCCGACAGCCCTCCAGGATGCAACTGCACAAGTAACCAAGTGTGGAGCGTGCCAGTTCCACTCCAAGCAGATACATCAACCAGCTCAAGCTCTCCAAACAATCCCTTTATCCTGGCCATTTTCGGTCTGGGGGCTCGATATCCTCGGCCCCTTTCCCCGAGCTGTCGGGGGCTTTGAGTACTTGTATGTTGCAATCGACAAGTTCACAAAGTGGCCTGAAGTGGAAGCAGTGAAGAAGGTGACAGCACAGTCAGCAGTCAAGTTCTTCAGGTCAATTGTTTGCCGTTTCGGAGTCCCTAACAGGGTCATCACCGACAATGGCACACAATTCATGAGCCGCACCTTCATGCAGTACGTCCAAGATCTTGGCGCCAAGATCTGCTTCGCTTCTGTTGCTCACCCGAGAAGCAACGGTCAAGCGGAGAGGGCGAACACTGAAGTGTTGCGCGGGCTCAAGACCAGAACTTTCGACAGGCTGCGCAAGTGCGGAAGAAATTGGATCGAGGAGCTGCTGGTGGTTCTTTGGTCGATCAGAACGACGCCAAATGGAGCCACTGGCCAGACACCTTTTGCTCTTGTCTATGGAGCAGAAGCAGTTCTCCCCACGGAACTCGTATACGGATCGCCTCGAGTGCTCGCTTATGATGAGCTTGAGCAAGAGCAGCTGCGGCAAGATGACGCGCTGCTCCTCGAGGAAGATCGTCTTCAGGCTGCTGTACGAGCTGCTCGCTACCAGCAAGCTTTGCGCCGCTACCATAGCCGCAAAGTTAATGCCAGAAGCTTCGAGGAAGGCGACCTTGTTCTTCGGCGCGTTCAATCCGCCAAGAATTCCAACAAGTTGACGCCGAAGTGGGAAGGCCCTTATCGGGTGAAACGAGTCACTAGGCCCGGCGCTGTCTGCCTTGAGACCGAAGATGGCTTTCCGGTGAGCAATTCCTGGAACATAGAACATCTTCGCAAGTTTTACCCATAAAGCGCGGTTACCGGAATCTGTTCCGTCAACCACCTTTTGTACAAGCCTTGCCGCTGTTGCATGTAACCCTTTGTACAAAGCCGGGCGCAGATCCCATGCATAAATAAAGTTCATGTGTGCTTCGCACATCTTGTCAAATTTCATGCATTCTTTCTTTTTTGCATGTTTTATCTGACACTTTGTGCAGCACTTACCCCCGGTAAGCAATAACGAGCCTTAAGGCCCCATACTATTATTTTCTCTTCTTTCTTTTCCTCAAAAAGAAGGTTCCTTTGCCCACAAGTTCACGGGGGGAGGGAGGAGAGGATAAAGGTGTGGACCGGGCGTCGTTCAAAGAAGTATGGCCTTGCCGGGACACAGACAACAGAAAAGCTAAGTTGCCAAAATTTGAGCACAGTCAGTTTGAAAATTTTAAATTATATTCCTTGAACGACCGTGCCTTGTATGGAAAACCTGTGTGTGGAGGAACCGGCTCGTGGCTAAGTTGCGCCCTTACTTTGTTTCGAGTCCGCTCAACAATGAAAGTGTGCTGCGACTAGCCCCGACAAGGTTTCTTGCCGGAGGCAACACCGCCAGCAGGCTGCTGATGTTCCGCACTCAGCGCTCGCGGCAAGTGTGCTTACGCCGGCAAGTTCCCTAAAAGCGTAGGGTAAAAACATACAAGGGATGGAATCAAGTAAAGGAAGTAACATAGCAGATAGTACCCAGAATAAAGTTATATTACAATAAACAACTTGCCGCGCTCTAATGGATTGTTTCCATGACATATCTAGCAGCGGCAAGAAGAAGAAAAGGGGAAGAAGAGTGGCCTAATCCGCACGCTCGCCATCGATCCTCCTGACCTTGTTCACCTTGTCCACGATGGGTGCGACGATGGCTTTGAGCTCCTCAAGATCAGCACCCGCCGGCAGCTTCTTGAGGATGCGGGAGAGGTCGAGGCCTGGATTGCGGAAGAGGATCTTCACCAGTACCTTCTCCAAGACCTTGGCGCAGATTGCACGCGACTCGTCCGCCAGCTTCTTCAGGATCCTTTCCCGGAGTTGCTGGAGGGCCGTCACCACGCCCTTGAAGAAGAGAGTAAGCTTGGCGCTGGGCTGGAGGTTCTCGTCGGTGGAGTACCCGAAGCCCGCCAAGTCCAGCTCCGCCAACTCCTCGTCGATGGCTGCAGCAATGTTGACGAGGCCCTCCGTCCAGAGCTCCACCGTGGCCTTGAAAGTGTTCTGAGTCTCGGCGGCCCTCGTCAGCAGCTCTTCGTTGCCCTTGACCTCTTTCTTCAAGTCATCTTCTCGCTTCTTGGCGGCGTCCAGCGTCTCCGTCAAGGTGGCCAGCTTCATCTCCAGATCAGCGCTCGAGTCCTTGGCGGCGTTCAGTTCCTTGATCTTGTCGGCGAGCTGAACTTGCAGATCGCCATGGGCGCGGGCATCCTTCTCGCGTTCGCGCTGGAGTGCGGCAAGCTCTTCATTCTTCCTTTTCATGTCCGCCTCCAGCTGCGTCACCTTCACCTCTAAATCCTTCTTGGCGGCCTCAGCAGCCGCGGCAGCATCCTTCGCCTCCTTGAGTGCCCCGCCAAGTGATTGCTCCCGGACGGCGAGCTCCTCCTCGTGGCTGTCCAAGTTCACCTTCTTCTGTATCATCTCACCATCCTGCTTGGACAGCTCCTCGGCGGCGAGCCTCTCCTGCTCCTCGGCTTCAGCCTTCTCCAGGATGAATGCCTTCTTCGCCTCGTCGAGTTGTGCCCTCTCCTCAGCAATGGACCGGAGGGCCTCCTGGTTGCGGTTCCGGAGCTCCTGCGCGTGTTTCTCTATGTCAACTCCCACCTGCGCGACAAGCGCTTCCCGGGACTCAAGCTTCGCTTGCCGGGCGCGATAGAGTGACACCAACTTCCGGAGCAGCTCCTCCTCCTCAGACTCGCCACTGCTGCTACTGGGCGCGTCAACCACTGCCAGCGCAGCAGAGGCGAGTACTTCTCCATCAAACTCCTCTCCTTCAGCCGGCGCCCTGGAGCTCGACGCCCAGGGAAGCTTGATGTATACGCCCTCGCCGGCCTTCAAGTATGCGCCTGGCTGGGGCTCTTCGGAGCCCGGCGCTGCATCAGCGGCGGAGGGGTCGGCGGACGGTGCAGCGCCTTGCGCCCCTGCGCCCTCCGGGTCGTCAGTACGATCGCCGGACCCCTCGCCGGCTCCTGCGCCAGCAGCCTTGGCGGCTTCCTCGTCGGCGGGTTCATCAGCGCCGGCCTCTTCCTCGCCAGTGGCGGCATCTTCAGTGTTGCCGCGTGCGCCTTCCTTGCCGGTGGCCTTGGTCTCCATCGGGTCTGCGAGAGGGGGATCTGAGGATAGGAAGAGGAAGGAAAAGTCAAGCAAATATCCAAAAAAAGAAGAAAGAAGATCAGAAGAAGAACCCAAGGGAAGATTTCCGACAAGAAAGGTTACCTGTGCTGGGCTCTATGACCATGGGCTCCTCCACCAAGGGCTCACTGGTTCCGTCCCTTGCAGGAGACCTCTCCCTTGCCGGGGAGCACTCCCTTGTCGGGGAATCGCCCCTTGGCGGCGTAGTCGAAGCAGACAGCACCTCCGGGGCAGTTTCTGATTGCCCCTGATGGGCCTGCTCTGCTCCTACACGAATGAATCAACAATCAAGATGTCAGCAAAAGAAGAAGCACCCATGCGCGCCCCACAACAGGAAGTGAACCAAACACTTACGCTGAGGGCTGTGCTGGGGGATGCTGCGAGGAGAAGGAGCCGGGTCCGTCAAGGTGGTCTCGGACGTGTCTTCTGCCGTCGCAACAGGATCGTCCTCGATGACAACCACGGGGACCTTGGCCCTCTTCGCCGCTCTCTCGGCTAGAGTCCTGAAATAGAGCAGGGATTCAGAGAGAAGCAAATCAGATGCAAAACAAGCAACAACAAAGATTGAAGAAATACAAGTACAGTGAGAAGAAAGCCTTACTCCTCCTCCTCTTCTTCCTCCTCGTCGGAGCTCAGCGCAGAGAGGTCGAAGTCTGGTACCCTTTCTGCGCGGTGAGGCGGAGGAGTGGGCTCCCTTGGACGTTTGCCGGGAGCTGCGGCAGGATCGGGTGTGGCAGCCCGGGAAGACCCCGCCTCGGTTGCCGGCGCGGCCTGAGATGCTCCTGCGGCAACCGTACTTGCCGCGGTGGAGCGCGTCCCACGACGCTGTGGTTGTTGGCCTGCTTGCCGACCTGCTGGATCTCCAACTCGACGGAGACGCCTTCTTGGTTGAAATTGGGGCTGCGCTGGGGGCTCCCCCTGCGGCAAGCTGCTTGAGGACGGCCCGCTCGCGCCCTCGGCGGGCTCGCTCGCTTCGGCCTCGGGCTCCCCCTCGCCAACGACCTCTCCGGCAAGATCTTCCCGGTTGGCAAGGCTTGCCGCCTCGGCCGCCTCCGCCTCCTCCAGCGTGAAGCCAAACTCTCCCGCAGCGGCAGCTGCCGCCGCCTCTTCGGCCCTGGTGGCGATGTACCTCATCTCGTCGTCGGTGGTGTCGCGGGTGAGGAGCCTCTGCTCGTCGGAGTTGACTGCTACCTCCGTCAAGCTATCAAAGAATTGCCGCACGACGTCGTCGGCGGGCTCTATCCAAGTTGCACTTATCCCGTGCGAGTCGCATTCTGGCATCATTGCGCAGATGCGATCGCGCTGGGAATTGTTGCACAACAGGATGACGCCCTGCGGCATCCTGAACCACTCTGGATCGTTGGCGTCATGCTTGAACAGCTCCCTCAACATCCCGTCAAGCTCCAGAACCGTGAAGTTGAAGTTGAGGCCTGGACGCAGCCTCATGATATCCGCCGGGCCGCCAAACATCCAGGCGGGCCTCCCCCTCTTCTGCAGAGGGGCGATGCAACGGCGAAGGAAATCCGCGCCAACCGCCCCTGATGTGAGCCCGGCAAGCCTGAGCCGGAGGATTCGGGTAGTGGCAATCTTCAGCTTGGCGTCGTCCGGCGACAGAGCGCTCCAGTCGCCGCCGCGCACTACCCGGGTCTGGCACATGTTGGTGAATGGCTGCGGGTTGGCGTCAACGATCCAGCACCACTCCGCCCTCCGCTCATCCCACTTGCTGCGGAGCTCGCCCGTCAAGTACACCTCCTTCATGCCGATCCGTGAGGTCCAGGCGATTCTGCCAGCCAGTGGCTCCCCTTTCTTGGCCCGGGGGGTGAAATAATGACGAAAAAGAGCGGCGTTGGGGAGGATGCCAACGAAGTTCTCGCAGAGGTGTGCGAAAACCGCCATTGTCAGAACGACATTGGGGGTGAAATCAAGAAGATGAAACCCGTAGGTATTCATGATGTCGCAGAGAAAATCGGAAAAAGGTGGGCAGAGCCCGCAATAGAAGAACACAGGAAAGAAATGGTACCCTTTTGGGCACCGCTTCGATTTGGAAGCCTCAGCGGAAAGCACCAGTGTGCGCGGATGCGCCCGCGTCTGCGTCGACCAGAAGAGGTAAAATTCCTCCCGCAGCGCCTTCGGGGTGAGCTCGGGGGTGAAAAGCACTCGCTCCTTGCGCAGCGCCTCGAGCCGCAACGCCTCGGCCGACTTGGTGCTCGACTTTGAGCCCTTGCCGGTCTTCGGAGCCATGGCGGAAGCGGCGGGGGAGCGCGGAGGTGTTGAGGGCGACGGCGGCGACGGGCGGCGGAGCGCTGCTCTCTTTCGGCTTGGGAAGCGGAGGGGAGCGGCGGAGCTTTCGGAGGAAGGAACTGCAAGTGGTGAAGGTGGGGGGAACGACCATGTTTCCTCTGCTTATAAACAGGCGATGCGAACGTTACGCATTTCCTGGAATTAAGTATTGCCCACGTTCTCTCCCACAACGCCGCGATTGACGCGTGCTGTTATGGGAGGGCGCGGCGGGTACGGAGTCAGATTTAGCGTGGACCCAGGGCGCGCGTCCCGTGCCCCGTTTTGGGCCTGGCCCAACAGCACTCGGCACCGTGTATGGCCCAGGCCCGGGGGCTCCTGTCGGTGTACTAAAGTAGGGGTACCTTAGTACCCCGAACTTGTGCACGGGCAGTCGCAGCGCCCCGCGGCAAGGCTTGCAGGGCGTCCGCCAAGATCCTCCGCTATTCCTATTTACTGCCATTCAAGAACAAAGTGTTAGCTGAGAAGACAGAACCCCGGCAAGAGGAGCTTGCCGGGAAGGACAAGACCCCGGCAAGAGGAGCTTGCCGGGAAGGCCAACCAAGGCACTTCAGAAAACTTGCCACGACGCTCCGCGCATCCCGGCAAGGCCCGACGAGCGGCAAGCTTGCGGGTGCGACAAGACAACGGCCGCGGCAAGACGCTTGCCGCGGCAAGGCTGCCACTCTGCACCCGAGCTCCAGCACATCCGACGACGTGTCACCCTAGGACCATCCCAGGAGCACGTAGCGAGGCACTGTGCAGCCAAGCGGTGTGAGGTGGCAAGAGGAGATGACGAGAAGGCCATCGTGGCAGGCGGTGGCACTCCTAACGGTCGCTTCCTTGCACTGTTTGGGCGACCGGACGGGCATTAAATCCCCTTGTCCCCTGCCGTCAGAGTTAGGTAGGGGGCACTGTTGGTAGCGGTTGTACCAACCCTCGTTTTTACTCTTTTACCCCTCTTCCTACGCTGCCACCTGTCGGTGACCCCTTTAACCTATAAAAAGGAGGCCCATGCGCACGTAGAAGGGGTTCGGTTCGACTCATTCGACACTACAACACACCCACGCTCCTGAGCAAGAACAGAATAGAAACACAAAGCAGCAGTAGGAGTTTTATCTCTCCGGAGAGCTCCGAAGCTGGGTAAAATCCCCCCCTCGCGTGCTTCGCCTCGATCCGCTCTGCATGCGCCCTCCGCTCCCTTGCCGGACCGAAAAGGGGCCCTGCCCCATAGGTGTTCGTTCCCCACGACACAGGAGTCGACCGGTACGGAGTCGACGGCTGCCGCAGCAGGACGCCGCGGACACACGCCCGAAAATGCGTCACACCGCGGACGGGGAGCGCGTCGATGTCGAGTGATGCCTCCTGGAGCCAAGCGGAGTCGTCGGCAATGAAAGCGAGCGCACCGAGACGGATCTCGCGGCCCTCGACCAGAACTCCGCCAGAAACCATGATGAAGGCAATCGGAAAAATTGCAACTTCTCCAAAAAGTCGCTAAGACACCTGCCCCACGGTGGGCGCCAACTGTCGTGGTTCTAAGTCTGACAGTAGAATGGGGGGTAGGTATGGAGAGGCAAGATCCTAGCTATGGAGTAGTTGTATACGCAAGGGATTTACGAGTTCAGGCCCTTCTCGGAGGAAGTAACAGCCCTACGTCTCGGAGCCCGGAGGCGGTCGACTAGATTATGTGCGTATGAGTTACAGGGGTGCGAACCCTTTACACTGAGGAGGGGGTGGCTTATATAGAGTTCACCAGACTCCGCCGGCCCTCAGTTATGCAGGGTTTAAAGTACATTAAGACAGGGAGTTACTGGTAACGCCCACATAAAGTGCCATGAAGACTATTAAAGCTACTTAATGACAGGCCGTTGCGTGCTGAGTGATTTTAGGTCTCCTGGTTGTCGAGTGGTTAGCTTCATGGTCGAGTGGCTATCTTCATCGTCGAGTGCCCTTGAGTTCGTCGAGTGGAGTCCCTCTTGGTCGACTGGAAGGTAGCTTCTTCTAAGGATGTCTTTGGATAGGGTATCCTAGATAGGTTCATGACCCTACCCTAGGTACATGACTTCATCACCCGTCAACTTAGTCGGCCCACAAGTCAGCCTCCCACCAAGGTGGGTCCCATCTAGCAGGGGGAGTATTCATTTTTTTTCTTCTTAATAAGGAGGCACTTTCGGTGGGTCTGAGCTGACAGCGGGGGGAACATTTTTTCGTGAAATACGGTTGCCCGTTAGGTGGGTCCCAGTAGTCAGGGGGAAACGTTTTTTTCACAAAATACGGTGGCCCGTCTAGTGGGTCCCTGCTGTCAGTTGGAGGAATCATTATTTTCCGTGTAATAAGGAGGCACTTACTTGCTGCGGATGTGGACCCAGCTATCAAACTCTCCACGCACAGTATACTTCTGATGGAAGTCGTTCCTTGACCATGTTGACCACGCCGCGTTCCGTTGCATGCATGTGTCCATGGGCATGGTGCGTCCCCAATGTCAGCCTCTCACGTACAGTCATCTTCCGATGACTCTCGGTGGTTGACCACGTTGACCACACCGTGCCGAGCGCACCTAGACTGGAATGCCCCGGAGATGGGGAAGACGGGGCAGTGGAGTCGCAGATGGAGAGGAGTTGGAAACTTCACTGGCTCGGGTGCGCGGCAGCACAGCCGCGGTGCCGCCCATGGGAGACAGGAGGAAGAACAGAGGTTAAAGAAGGAGCACGGCTGTTGGATTAACCCAATGGTCCAGCTGCTAGAATCATGTGTTGATTAAGTTGACAAAGCCATGCGTACATGTCCGCTTAGTAGGCCCACAAGTCAGCCACCAAATCTGACGGGTCCCAGCTGTCAATGGGATGAATAATTTTTTTCACAAAACAAGGAGGCACTTCCTTCCGTGCTAAGATACAGCCGGTGGGTCCCAGCTATCAGGTGGAGGAAACATTTTTTTTCCAGCTTAATAAGGAGGAACTTTCCTTGCGTACGACCATGGACCTCGTGGGTCCCAGCCGTCAGGCTCTCCACGTACAGTCCTCTTCCAATGACTCTCGTTTGTTAACCACGCCGCACCGAGCGTAGCAAGGCGGTGGACGACGGCGAGGCCCCGGATGGGAACGACTCGGAGATGGGAAGATGCGGCATTGGAGTCGCAGATTGAGAGGAGGATAAGGGTTATAACTGGTTCTATTGCGGCATGGGGCTGTAGTCTGTGGAGAATAACAGGAGGTGTCGAGGGGTGGAGGGATAGCCTGGCCGGCGGTGGGGTAGCGCTTTGCAGCGATGCATGCTAAGTAGAGCCGCTAGCCGCCGGAGGCCGAACTAGGCGGTCCCGACGACGCTGGAGGAAGAAGACGAGAGATTGAAGGTGCATGCGGGCCGTTGGATATAAATCCAATGGTTGTGGATGACACAATCATTTGTTGACCAAGTTGACAATGCCTTGCGTAGGCCTCGACCTATTGGCCCACATGTCAGCCTGCAAATATGTGGCATATATTTAACCCATGTTTTCTAGAATGTACAGTCCATTTGCTAGGATGGGTGAACAACTAATTTCGCGTCAATTAGGCCCATTTATATTTTCTAAGAAATCCCAGGCCATTTGCACTTCCTTGAAATACACGTATTAGGTGGGCTCGTTATATATATAATGTTATGTTAGAAGGAGCAATTAATATCAAAGAATAAACCAGAGAGGCACATTATATATATATATATATATAATTAACAAATTAGCAAGTTATTGCTCAAAATAAAAATGAGCGTATTATTATTAAATTGGTCCTTAAAATCTTCGCAAGCTTTTGTACGCAATCACCAGGATTTTTCTTGCGTGTGAGTCAAAAATAACTAGGAATTTCCTTGCCAACTTCCATTAAACATTTACTTTTATAAGTTAATAACACGTGGGATGTTTTTATAATGTATATATGTCTCTATAAAATATATGATAATAGTAATAATATAATTATATATAATGCGGTTAGAAGGAAAACATAAATTGGACACATCATTATTATTCTTATATATAGATAAATAGAACAAAGACCTGCGTTTTATACCCCACAGTAGGCATACAACAGAAAAGGTAAACATTCTTATCAAACTCAGGTTCACAGGACACATTCATATTCATAGCCAACATTCACTATCAACAACTCAAAAGATTCATATATACACAAGCTCAGCATATCTATGCATCCAAATGATTGCTAGATCACACGACAATATTCATACATAATTCACAAAAAGATTCAGATATACACATGTTCAGTATGTTTATGCATCCAAATGATTGAGATCACAACCAATATGATCCATGGACGAACTTTAATTACCTAGGGTATAAACTGGTAAATGGTGTTCAATCGGAGGTACTTCTTGCTAAAATTAGTTCCTGTATGAGTAAACTTTCGAGTACATAAGAGGCAGCATAGACAATCTGAACTTTTCTTGTAGGTTTATCCTCAAATAGTGGCCTCGTGCCGAGGGAGGTTTGAGCAACTTGGCCACTACTTTCATCCAACTAGTTTACTGGCTCATCTTGGTCCTGTATCTCGCCAAAATTCTACATTGCAGACGAGAAAGGAGGCGGTTGAGAAAATGAACCACCCAAATTTTTTGTGCAGTTCAACTGAAATGGAGCATCCTTGGCGTGCAGACTGATTAAATGCCAGATGAATATACGCATCAACCAACTTGTCTGGAATCTTTAGACTCCATGCCATATAGTTCGCTACCATATGTGCCGATAACCAAAAGGCACAAGTTGGGACCAAAGACTGGACTGCGTTTTTCTAGGCTATGCACCAAGCAATATTTTTGGCGTTCACTCTCCTAATACTTGGAGTTTGAGAATTGGTTGACACCGGTTGATACTCGATGAATATGGGCACTTCTTCTTGTCAACATCAATGCCTGTCTGAGTGAACTTTGGAGTACATAGCAGCAGCATAAGTACCTGTCCATCTGTTCATTTTGTGCAGTTCTACTGAAATCACCCGATGTAATGATTTGCCTGCGAGTTCAGGCTCCAAATTACTCCTTTATGAAATCGACAAACAGTAGCACAATACCAAATTACCAATACATATGACAGGCACAATAACCAGGATAAAGACCAGTACTAACCTGTGCGAGGTAGCATATCAATTACTATTTCCTTTGACTGGAAGCCGAGATAAGCCAAGCGACTGACAGCAAATGAAGAAAGCAAGCCGAGATTAGCGACTGACAGGAAAGGACGGAAGTTGTCGAGGCAATGAAGAACCCAAAGTTTTTGTGTAGTTCCACCAAAATCGAGCATCCCTGTTGGCACATATATTGAGAGAGTGAGATTACTGTAATAGTGGGACTAGTTGATGAAACATACACTAACAAATAGAAGCACCCTCATTATCTTAATGGGTAAAGTTAGCAACATAGTAGTCTTGCTTAAAGAGAGGTATTAGTTTATTTAATCAGTGCCAATTAGCTCAACACTCAAAGCATTGCCATTTATCATAGGTTGCAAAACTTTAACGTGCAAAGATAAAGGAGTTTCTCATGATAGTAGCACGATACAAATAGAGATGACAGCAAACTAATATGGATGAAGGCCTTAGGCCCGTACCAACGTGAGAAAAAAGCTTATTCATGTAGTCCCATAAGAGATGATAAAGCACTCACTGGAATCACACAATAGTATGTATTTTTGTGCACTTCAAATGTATGGTTGAAATCACTCTTGTTTACCAGTGCTGAGATTATATCGAAAGATTATCAAGAACTTCCACCAGAGTTAAAGCACTGGCTGGGATACAGTTCATTGTATTGTCTTGTGTAGTTCCACTAAAATGTATGATTGGCACAACATGATCCCTGTTTGCACAAGTAGGAACAAGGTGAAACCTTCATTAGCTTAGTGAGAAAGGATAGGAAGACATTAGCATATTACTCAAACAGTAGCATCAATTCATGATGGACAATACGCAAAACATTGCCTCATTGAACCAATGGCAATAAATTGACATGCAAAACAATAGCACTATTATGTCATGGCACTAATAATATTCCCTCCCTGCTCCACCACATGATTCACCTCCATAGACAAACATACACACGTACATGATTCAGCATAGGGTCCTACTAAAGATTTGTTTAACTCCAACAGGAAAATTAGGCAGTAATAAAATAGTGGTACTTAAGTACTCCTAATTAATTAAGTGAGACAACAGAAGTGGAAGGGCTCCCTGGAGGATCATCTCACATGTAAGGTAGTCGTTGCCGGAGCTCTTGAATGGCCTCGACTGAGGCCTCTGGCTTCAGCAAGATCACCTTGGCACTGTTTATTCTTCTTCTTCCTCTTCATGCTCTGTTTCTCTTTCTCCTCACCAGTTGGTGAAACCAAGTACATGATTGGCCTTCTAATTCAGAATTGGTTTTGTCAGTGAGGGAGTACAAGTGTACTAGTAAAAAATAGCATTATTTTCTCATGGCAGTCAAAAAATAGAGATGAACACATGCATTAAATATCATTCTTACCTAAAGGAAGGTTATGGCGCCAATATGGATGATGAGGATTGGAACACACATCTCCCTTTGTGCAGTTCCACCGAAATGAACCAACTATTCCATTCTGACATTCTACTTAAACAACACAAAAGTCACTTCTTTTAAGAAGAGTTTTGTGTAGTGCACCAAAAGGTCACAACAGCAACCAGGTGAATTGGATATCCCTGTTTGCACAAAAAGGTATAGAGGAAACAGTCAGAGTCTCAAACAATTACAGGCAAAACATTTGGCTAAATTTGTCATGGCTTATAACAGTGGCATGGCTTCATTTTTACCAGGGACATTAGATTAAGAACAACTAAATATTTGGTATAAGGGCATGGGACTGTGGGTGCACTAGCAGTCCAGCACCATGTACATAAACAGGGGCATAAAGTGGTGATTCATAGTTTGTTGCCCCGAGAAACAAACATCGAAGAAATATATCTGGGTTGGTCCCATTTTTGTTCACTCTAGCCACCTACTCCTATGTGTGGATAGCAAATCTAGTCCTGGTCATACCACTGTGTACAGCGTTACCCCTATATTTCCCTTTTCGACCAAGAGACTGGTTGGATGACCAGTCTGTACTACTTTCACCCCCTTTCCTTCCTGTTTGTACCAAGTCCGATGTACATACTAAATTCCCCCACCCCCACTTTATTTCTTGTTTGAACCAAGTACCCTCCGTCCGGAATTACTTGTCATCAAAATGGATGTGTCTAGAACTAAAATACATCTAGATACATCCATTTCAATGACAAGTATTTTCGGATGGAGGGAGTACAAGATTCGAATCCATGAAGTAGCTTTACCTCTAACAATAGAAGAAAAAAATAGGTGATGTTGGACCATCCGATCGAGAGGGGCTGAGAGGTAGAAAATGATGCACATGCAGCAATGCAGCGAGCTGGGGAAGTAGAGCTAAGGCGGTTTCGAACGAAGATATACCTGAAGGTCGTCGGGATGTGGATAGGTGGGCAGCGGGAGGCCGGATCCGCCCACAGGCAACGACGAAGGGATCGGAGAACCTCCCGCGCCGGCGCTCGGCCAGAGATAACGGTGCAGCCGGCAGTGGGTCTCCTCCCTCGCTGTCGACGATGGCCTAAACGCTGCCCCTCCTCCCCTTCACCGGCGGATGGGGATACGTCCAGATCTGTAACCAGCGGTGAGGATAGAAAGCCAGTGTTTTTTGAAGGGAGAAAGACAGTGTTACTACCCCTATCTTGTTTAGATTTGGAGAGGATGAGAGTGTGTGAATAGAGCAACCCTAGCAAGCGAGCACGGAGGCTTCGGCCTATATATACGTAGTGGGGTAGTTTTCCTTTTTCACTCCATCAAAACAATCATTTAAAATTGTGTACTACTACATGCCAGGTCGCGGTTTTTTTAGTTGTTGATTGTTTTTTGAGATAGCTACCCGCTTGTTCCAAGTGGTGTTACGGTGTGCCAGGTCGTACTTTGTATCGTTCAAGTCTGGTACTACAAGTCCCTCCATTAAATGAACAACCACCCCCTCGTAAAAATTGTGAACAAGCCCACGGCTAAAATTAGCGGAAACGTGGGTTGCCCCAACATGCATTATAATTTATATTTTCTACTCCCTCCGTTCCTAAATATAAGTATTTTTATTAGCCACACCTAAGACAAGATTTTTTTTATTAGCAATGAACCCCACATGTCATAGACACCAAAATTGTGGCAATATTCCCTTAGGCAAGCCAAAGTGTGTCTAACAATTTGAGCAACTCAGGTTAGGCAAGTGTGGCAAGTGTGGGAAAAATAATGTGGCAACATAAGACAAACATAGTCACAATCCAAACAGCCCCGTAATTTTTTGTGACATGCATGAAAATTTGGTTAGTTAAATTTATAGTCAAAATTTGGCAAGGTGCATCTAATAAACAGATGCAAGTATCAAAAGGAAAGTCACGGCATGCATGCATGCGTTGTACTCCCTCTGTTTCCAAATATAAGTCTTTTTAGAGATTGCAACAAGTGGCTACATACGAAGCAGAATATGTCTACATACGAAGTAGTCCATTTGAAATGTGTAAAAAGACTTATATCGAGTGCAATGCTTTGATGTGTCGTGTCCACTCGTACAAGACTGAGAAATTTGATTACTACAATGCCCTCTCCCTCGCGAACTGAGCTCCGGTGCCTTAACTGCACATGCCTTTGGCTGCATGACAGGAGGGCCAACCACCTGTTGGGCCCACCCGTCATAGATGCAAAGGCATGAGCAGTAAGTAGAAGCTTTCGCTACACGCTATCCCTCCCGCACGAGGTGGACGGACATGCAGCAGTGGATTTGATACTATAGAAGTAGGAGTAACATAATTGTTCGTCTTCTCGAAGAGGCGAAGAGCTGTAACGCCCCGGATTCGATGCGCCAGGTGTCTTCCAGCTATTCGTCATTGTTGCCATGTCATTTTCTTGCGTGTTTTATTTTGCCATGTCATCATGTGCATCTCATTTTACATACGTGTTCGTCTCATGCATCCGAGCATTTTCCCCGTTGTCCGTTTTGCAATCCGGCACTCCTATGTCCTCCGGCGTTCCCCTTTTGTCTCTTGTTGTGAGCAGGTGTTAAACGCTCTCGGAAAGGACCGAGGTTTGCTAAGAGGCCTTGGTACACCACCGGCAGACCACCTGTCAAGTTTCGTGCCATTTGGAGGTCGTTTCATACTCCAACGGTTAACCGGGTAACCTTAAAGCCCTCTTTTGTGTGTAGCCCAACATCCCTCCAAAGTGGCCCAATAATCCATCCAAACCCCCTCCATGCTCTCGGCCATTCGATCACGATCATGTGGGTGAAAACCGCACCTCATTTGGAGCCTCCTAGCTCCCTCTACCTATAAATATGTGCCCCTCCCTGAATTTTCGCGGATGAACCCTAGCCTAGCCTCTCCCCGCATCGCCGGACACATTCTCCCCCGCCGGACATGTCCGCGCTGCCGTCCCTGGGCCAATCCCGCCTCACCACGTCAGTCCCGCTGCCCTCTCTCTCCTCCCTCTGCCGCTGCGCCACCCGGGGCCCAGATCCGTCCTGCCCCGGGCCAAACCGGGCCACGCCGGGCCCGCGCCGCCCGCGCGCTCCTCCGCCGTCCTTCCCGCTGTCGCGCCCCTCACCGAGCTCCTTCGACCCCGCCACCGTTTGGTGCCGCACCGATGCCCGCCGGTCCCACCTCCTCCCGCCGCAGCATCACTGGAGCCCTCCGCCACCGCCCGTCTCCGCCAGCTCCGTCCGCGCCCCGCCGCCGTGCGCCGCGCCTCCTCGCCGGCGTGACCTCGCCGCCGTCTTGCCTCTCCATCGCCTCGTTGCCGCTACGCGGTGCCGCGCCGCCAGCCATGGGCGTTGCCCCGTGCCGCGGTGGCCCGACCTCCGCCCTGACGTGCCTCGCCTCCTCTCACGCCGGAGCCGCCCCGTCGCCCCTCGCCGGAGTTCGCCTTGCCGGAGTCCGTCGTCGCCGGATCCACCCGGGGTTGGATCAGATCCACCAACCCCGCCAACCAAACGCCTCCGCCCGTCCCCGCACGTCTCCTTCTCGCACGTTCTCATCCCGCGTTGACTTTTCGCGGAGGTATAATTTTCTCAAAGTCCCCAGAAACTCATGATATGAGTGCATCTTTGACCTACCGTAACTTCTTGTGTGATGCTCCGTTTTGTGTGCATAATACACCAAAATGTTCATCTGGAGATGCTCTTCATTTCATTTGATTGTGACATGTTTGTTTGATTTAATATTGGTGCCCTAATCATTGTTACAAGAGTGCTATATGATGTTAATCTGCTGAAACTGTTATAACTTGATGATTTGTCTTTTTCGTTGCATTTTGTGTGTGCATCCTATGAGCATGAGCTCTACATGTGTTTTGTACTACATCATGCCATATTTACAGTGGTGCAATCCATGTATTTTTGTGAGTCTTGTACTGAGTGCATCGAGCTCGTGAAGTAGGGCACTTGCTGTTGCTGTTTTGCTAGGCTGAATCTGATATATCATGATGCTATGTAAACCTGCTGATACAAATCATTCTGTGCATAATCTGGAGATGTTAACTAACGATGTTTTGTTATACATGTCATGCTCTGCCCAGCCATGCCTCTGGTTGCATTTATAGCATGTTGTAGCTTGTAGTAATATTGCTCTCAAGTTGCTAAATAATGTTTCTGTCATCCTGTTAACATTAAGTTCAGTTTTGCCATGAGCTTTGCTAGTGATCCATGCATCCTAAGACCTTGCTCTTGCCAGTCTTAGCTTCATAAACATGTCTACTTACTGTTGGTTACCTTTTAATGCCATTTATTGCTCTGTGGTGAGTTATACAAGCTAACCAACATGCCTACTTATCGCTGTTTATGCCATGCTCTGTTTTTCAGTCTGAATCTATTTACGAAACTTGCTATGTTTACATGGGTGCCATCATATTTTCTGTGCCATTTTAGCTCATGGTCAGTAAGGGACTTTTGTTATATGTAATTAGTAGATTCATGCCATGCCTTTGGATGCCATGTTAAGTTCCTGTAACATGTTGTTTGATAGCTCTAAACATTGCAACCTGATGTTATTTCTGCTAAGTCTGAAACTGTTATTATTTGCAATCTTGCCATGTCCTTTTGAGCATGTTCTAGTGATTTCTGGAGATAGCTCAGTGTTCATGTTTTGTCATGCTTTACCTGTACTTCATGCCCATGCCTTTTGTTCTTAGGTTGATGTGCTGTAGCTTATTGTTTTGATGCTTGCTAGATGCCTAGTTGCTGTTTTGGACAGCTTGTCCTTTAAACTTGTATAGAGAGTATGTGTTGAACCGTTGCTCCGTTTTGAGCATGCTCTATATGAAACTTGCTTAGAATTGCATGTAGTTTCATATTATCATGCTGCATCCTTGTTTTGAGGTGTTTGCTTGATGTTTGGATGCTTTTAGCATCAATGCCATGTTTAACTTGTTTTGCTCATATCTTCTAGGCCGTAGCTCCGAACTAAATGAACTTTATATGTAACTTGACTAGAATTTCGTGTAGATCCTCTTGGTGCTCTTTAACTTGCTGGTTAACAACTTCAACTTAATGTTTGTTCAGATCTGGACCAACTTTGAAACTTGCATATGAGGACCTACCGGATTTGTTATATGTTGTTTCCGGCCTCATTTAAACTTGCTTTGTTGTGTTGCCCTTGTATGCATCATCTCTTGCCATGATTAGCTTCATGTAGCCTTGTCATGCATCATACTTGCTTGAGCATCATGTCTTGTTCACGTGTGGTTTGTTTACCATGTTGTGTGCTTCTTCTCGATAGTTCCTGTTTCGTTGCGATCGTGAGGATTCGTTCGTCTACGCTTGGTTCGTCTTCATCCGTTCATCTTCTTCATGGACTCGTTCTTCTTCCTTCCGGGATTTCAGGCAAGATGACCGCTACCCTGGATCTCACTACTATCATTGCTTTGCTAGTTGCTTCGTTCTATCGCTTTGCTGCGCTACCTATGTTTTGCTCTTCAAGCCTCCCAAATTGCCATGTCAGCCTCTAACCATTTCACCCTTCCCAGCAAACCGTTGCTTGGCTATGTTATTGCTTTTGCTCAGCCCCTCTTATAGCGTTGTTAGTTGCAGGTGAAGTTGAAGATTGCCCCATGATGGACAGGATTATGTTGGGATATCACAATATCTCTTATTTAATTAATGCATCTATATACTTGGTAAAGGGTGGAAGGCTCGGCCTTATGCCTAGTGTTTTGTTCCACTCTTGCCGCCCTAGTTTCCGTCATATTGGTATTATGTTCCCGGATTTTGCACCCCTAACGTGGTTGGGTGATTTATGGGACCCCCTTGACAGTTCGCCTTGAATAAAACTCCTCCAGCAAGGCCCAACATTGGTTTTACCATTTGCCTACCACCTATACCTTTCCCTTGGGAGTAATTAACCTGAGGGTCATCTTTATTTTAGCCCCCCGGGCCAATGCTTGTCTAAGTGTTGGTCCAAACTAGAGCACCGTGCGGGACCATCCCTTGGCAACTTGGCTTACGTCGGTACCTGTACGCTTAGCTTATCCGGTGTGTCCTGAGAACGAGATACGTGCGACTCCTATCGGGATTGTCGACACATCAGGCGGTCTTGCTGGTCTTGTTTTACCATTGTCGAAATGTCTTGTATACCTGGATTCCGAGACTGATCGGGTCTTCCTGGGAGAAGGAATATCCTTCGTTGACCGTGAGAGCTTGTGATGGGCTAAGTTGGGACACCCCTGCAGGGTATAAACTTTCGTGAGCCATGCCCGCGGTTATGTGGCAGATGGGAATTTGTTAATATCCGCTTGTAGATGACACCAGATCCGAATTAAAATGCATCAACCGTGTGTGTAGCCGTGATGGTCTCTTTTCGGCGGAGTCCGGGAAGTGAACACGGTTTTGGGTTATGTTTGACGTAAGTAGGAGTTCAGGATCACCTCTTGATCATTGCTAGCTTCACGACCGTTCCGTTGCTTCTCTTCTCGCTCTTATTTGCGTATGTTAGCCACCATATCATGCTTAGTCACTGCTGCAACCTCACCACTTTACCCCTTCCTTTCCCTTTAAGCTTTGCTAGTCTTGATACCCATGGTAATGGGATTGCTGAGTTCTCGTGGCTCACAGATTACTACAACAACAGTTGCAGGTGCAGGTTTTGCGAAGATCATGACGCGAGAGTGATGTTTGCTTGTTTTGGAGTTCTTCTTCTGCTTCTTTGATCAGGGGATAGGTTCCAGGTCGGCAACCTGGGCTAGCAGGGTGAATGTTGTTTGAGCTTCTGTTTGTGTTTCATCTGTAGTCGGATGTTGATCTTATGTATGATGTATTGATGTACTCTTGTGGCATTTGTATGCCTTGTATGTATCCCCATCTATTATGTAATGTTGATGTAATGATATCCACCTTGCAAAAGCGTATCAATATGTGGTTCTATCCTTGGTGGGACCTTCGAGTCTCTTTAGGATAGTATCGCATATTGGGCGTGACAAGAGCCAAGCGCAACCCGAACGTGGTAGTTGCGAACGCTCGCGTCGTTCGGTGCCTTGGAACACGAATATACTAGCCAGGCTCTTGCATGAGACAAAATTGCTATTGTTTAACAATTACACTCCATCATCCATTGGTTGATACTCATTCTGCATAGGTCCACACGCTTAGCACCGTTTCCTCCTGGGGTCACCAATGTTTATTTGCTAATTAATAGCATTGCTTGCAATGAACTAGCCATTGCAAGTCATTAAAAGCATGCACACCTCTCATCTCTTATTGGTTGATATGTCAAGAAACAAGAAACAAGGTAGAAGTTAATGCACCGCGCCTAAGTGTTTTGGGACTATTTGGTTTTCGTAAGATGACTTGCACACCTAGACGGAGGGGGTAGTATAGCCCTGTAAACCAGAAAGGAGTATTTGCCTTTCTAGAGATTTCAACAAGTTACTAGACTACACCGCGTGCAGTACTCCCTCCCTTCCGGTTTATAGGGCTCAAATCTCAAATCTCATGAACCAAGGCATTTTGCGATTGGAGGAATGTATCTCGTACTTTACAAAACTACTAATTAAACTCATGCATTAATTACGTAGTTCTCTTGTTTTCCTCTCCGCCTTGGTCGCGGTGCACAATATTGAGCACTCCTATATGACTAGCCGCTCTATCTACTGCGGGACATTTCAAAGCATCCGGGCCCGCGTGCCATCCACCAAATCACAGCGAGGTGCTATAGTAGAGACTCACCTGTCACCCAGCTGTGGCCGTCATGACCCATCATATCACAAAACCCACACCTTTACCATCAGTGGTAAGGTGGCCTCCAAGTTGGACTGGATGAAGCAACCATCATTTCACTAGAACGCTCGTTCAAGCCCTTTCTTCCCTTTCTTGAAGAAAACCTCACTCCAGGCTACTCACTTCTGCCATTTTTCTTCTGTACCGACGAAGGAAAGGTGGGCGAATCAGTTAAGCTGCTATATTTTCATCCCACGAATCTTCTTTTTGTGAAGCACCGACCGATTCTCACATCCTATTCTTTTCCAGTTTTCATTGTGATTGCGGTTTCCTTTTGATTGTTTTTTGTTTGTCAGTTCATTGATGGATCCTGGAGCACTAGGCAAAGAGTTGCCGGCGGACAAACCACTAGAGACAGCGATCTCCAGGAAGCGAGCACCGACCAATGAGTTGACCATGTTGACGGGCCAACACATGGAGACGAAGAACTCCAAGAAACAAGCACTGGACAAAGAGTTGACGATGTTGGCGGACGAACTCCTCAAAGAAAGTTGGAAGAATAGCAAGGGCCCCACCGTGCCTACCCCAGGAACTCTGATTGCCACCTATGCGAGGCTCAAGGCCGAGTTTGAGGAGATAGTCGCCGTTGAGAAGCATTATTCCCCTGGCAAGGTGATGGCCCCCATCAAGGACGAGGAGATGGCCCCTAGAGGGATGAGATCCCCCGATGAGCTGAACATGGTAAAAATAATGGCTTATTACCATAGTTGTGGTTTTTGATTATTTGCAATGTGCTTGCTAATATGTTAGGGTTGTGCAGGTGCCGGTGGACATCCTTGATGATTCCGATGTCGCGGCCCGTCTTGTGGGTATCGCCCCGGAGATCGATTCCGATGCCGCTGTCCATCCTGTGGACATTGCCCCAGAGATTGATTCCGATGTCGCGGTCAGTCCTATGCACATCGCCCCAGAAATCGATTCCCATGCCATTGTCCGTGATGTGGTCATTGCCCGAGAGATCGATGACAAGAAATAGTTGGTCGCGCTAATCCTTCAGGGTAGTTTGCATTACCCTGTGATTAATTACCAGAACGATGTGTGTTATCAAACCATCTTAGGGCTAGTGCACTGTCTTGTGCGGGCGGTACTTGCTACTTTTGTTTGATATTGAATCATGCAAACCCTCTCCGAGTTATGGAAACAGATGTATCCTCACCAGCTTTTGATGTAATATATGGCATGCTTAGATGTAAGTTTGAACTGTTTATCATATCAGCAGGGCTTGTTTGATGATTCTTGGTGTTAGTAGGCTAGCTACTGTGTGAGCTATAGTACTTGCAAAACACTCACCGAAGAGACACGTTGGGGCTGATGAGCTCGTGGTACGCTTATACTTATCCCTCGTCGATCGACCAATAGCCCTAGCTCCTAAAATTGTAGGCTTAGCGATTGATCAGACAATAGTCGACACGGATACATTCATGCCTCATTTGGTTCGGTAGGAAAATCGTAGCAAAAGTACAGAGAACGTGCAACACAAAATCATAGCAGTGCAGAGACGTACTCCCTCTATTCCAAAATAGATGACCTAGGCGGGCTAGTTTGGCCTAGGTGGTTTTAGTGATATGACGTGGTACAGTGCCGTCCAGTCTTCGCGTGTGGTAGCAGTATTGCAGGTACAGTAAGTTTTCTTGAAGAAGCGGAATTCAAGGAAGTCATGATGGTTCCTTCGTCCGAACAACTTACAGTGGGAAAGGTTGGGCCCGTGATACGACCGGGGTAGACCAGGATAATTTTGTCCATGGCAGGTGGACCAGGATGGTCGACGTCCCACATGTGGGCAAATGAAAGTATTCTTTCTGATATAGAGGACGAGCAACGAGTATTCATTATTTATTTTTGATGAAAGCTATTGTCTCCACTGTTACGACGGAGGAGTGTGAAACACGGCAGCCCAGTGAACTTGGCACGTGCACCACTCCCTCCTTCCTCATGTAATGCCCAGGTTACAGATTTTTCTCACTTTCTCTCTATCTATTTCCTCTCAAATGTTTTTACCTTTCTTTTTTAAGACACAATTGTTTTTATGCCTTTTCTTAGAATTATTTTTTTATACCTAGGAGCATGTGTAGAGACGGGCTCTTGCAGAGCCCACTCCTTGACTTTGTCAATGCCTCTCTCTCCTCCACATAAGGACTACTACTTGCTATGCATGCATGCGGCAGGCAGCTGGCGTCTTGAGGGGCCAGGGCGGTGAGAGCGGGCTCCGGAAGCGGTCCGAACTCCAGCATGGCCCACCTCACATTATCACCATATATTTCTTGGAGTCCGTGTGCGGCGGGTGGGCAATCTCTTCTCCCTCCCCCATCTCTCTTCTCAGCCGACGCCCGCCGAGCGATTAGATTTCGGCTATCGACGGTTTATTCAATTACGGTCCCACATGTCAGTGAAACTGCAAGACAATGCGTGTCCCCTCTGGTGAGCGGCGTGCGAGCCGGACTGTCAGGGGTGCGACGCGTACGAGTCGTAAGTGTGCCGCCTTTTCCTTTAGAACTTGTGAAGCGTAACATTTTCGCGCGATCGATCGATAGAAATCCAGAACAAAATGGCAAGGGCGGTGCTTTCCCGCTCGTTAGGCGGGCTAGTTCGAGTGATATGATGTGCTACAGTGCCGTCCACTTGCTCCATTTTTATGTAAGCAAGAGTTTATACTCTTACACGGGAGGAGTGCGAAACACCTCAGATCTGATTTTGATCAAGGATAACTGTTCCCTGCCAAATAATGGAGGACTGTTAGCGATTATAGCATGATAGTTAGGGCATCTCCAGCGCTGGCCCACAAATTTACACCGGCATCTGTCCGAGGACACTAATGGATGCCATCCGATGCTGCCCGCATACCTTTCGACAACTATATGAACTAACCGGACGAAATTCGTGCAAACAAAGCAAATTTCAAATTAACCGGATGAAATTCATTACATTTCGAAAACTTTTCCTACAAACTAGACGAAATTCATTACATATTTCGCACAAACCGTACTAAAACCTACTGTAAACCTAATCTAAACGATCGCCGGCGCCCGACCACCATGTCCGGCCATGAACCGAGAAAGTCGGCCATGTCCGGTTCTGAAAATTTCTGCCTCCACGTCGCCGTCAAGCGACTAATTGGCCGCCGATGTTTACCCCACCAAGCTTGGCGTCGACTGAGTGGAGTAGCGGTGGCCTTCCTAGGACCAGAGCGGCGGCGACCTACCATGTACTACTCTTCCTCGCTGCCGGCTGCACCCGCACACGCGCGCCGGCTTCGTGGTCGTGGTGGCAGAGGGCGGCCAGGGGGGTGCCGGCGATCTCCTTCGTTTTCTCCTGCGACAGTACATCAAAGAGAGCTTTAGAGCGCGCCCGGAGATTAGCCGCCGATGTCCCTCGTCTGCTCCTGCGATAGTACGTCCAAGAGAGCTTCGGAGCGCTAGGAGGCCATGGTTGGAGTGGTGCCGACAGAAGGAAGGGACCAGAGGAGAATAAGTGTGGGTCTTTGGCTATGGCTGGGAGCTGGGGCTCAAGTTAATATAGCGGGCGAATGGCAATTAGCCGCGGCAGACAGATGGACAACTGGCACCGGAGTAGGTTCACCGGGCGTGAATGCGGACGCTGCTTTAGTGACTTAACTACAGATGCGTTGGGTTACTGACATGTGGGCCCAACGGGCATCTGGCCCGCATGTAAGTGACACACCAATTCCACTTGCACTTAAGTCCGGTGAATGCGGCATTGGCATTCTGGAGAGAGGTGACCGTTTCAGGCGGGAAGCGCGCGCTAGGGATGGAAGGGGTTTCGGTGTGCAGTGGCACTAAGATCAGTCGCTCATGATAGTACATACTCCGTAACATACTACCATAGTACCCTCTCTAGCTAGGCTGTTTTATAGACTGTCGTTGTGATGGATGATATACATGAGCAAGGCGGTCCGAGTATGACCGTTGGTGTTGAGCCAGGTGAATACATGCTCGGCGTTCGCGTAGGCCTCCATCAAACGTCTAAACAGTAATGTCAGGCACCACCGGGGCGCGCAGGTGATGGGCTCACCGTTTGCATTGCGCCATGAGCAGGACTTTGATTTAGAGGGCGACGTGCATGCATTAGCATGCTTTGACAGCGTGAGCATGAGTGTCTGACGTGAAGTATTTCATTTTCATTTGGCTAACGTGGGTGCGTTGCAGCGACGAGTCCGTGGTTTGATTCCCCACATATGCATAATTTTGGTTTCTACAGTATTTCTTTCTCCACTGACAGGTAGGCCCATGTAGATAGATAAAGAACACGAGCTGATGAGGCACATGCGGACTGTTTGACTGGTCAACCAGACAAATACAGAGCTATACGCTGAGCTAATGACCGTATAATCACCATATCTCGTATAAAATGATCAAAGTGAGCTATCAAGACAAGTTCGATGACCGCCAATGTGTTTTACTCGGTAATAAATGACCAGTATTAAAGGGGAATCCAAATTTGCTTCGTCTTCTGTCCTTGAGCTCTTGACAAACCAATGCACTATACGCTTGTCCGGCCACTCCACCCCAGAGCTCTCACCAAGCGTTGTTCATGCCACTGCGCCGCACACTAACCGGTAAGGTAGCGATGGAATCCCGCCGGCCGAGTTCCTCGCCGCCCACGACCGCACAAAAAATGGTAGGGAAGCGATGGCATCCCGCCGTGCCGAGTTCATCGCCGCTCGCGACCTCACAACTATGTGGGAGGAATTTGAAGATGCCAAGGCTGAATGGACGGTAGAGCAAGAGGCGGCCAAAGCCGCACAGAGGGAGCAGAAAAGTCAGAAAGAACTCAAGAAAAGAGAGGCCCACCGCTGCAAGAAAGAAAAGGACGCACGCGCTGCTGTGGAGAGGTCAGTGGAGATCCAAGCACGGTGGGGTGTCGCCGACAAAGTCGGGAAGGAGAACGACGATGTCTGGCCAGCATGTGAGAAGTAGTAGTACTAGTAGTTAGTGTGTGTGTCTGTGTCTGAGTACGAGCATGTACCGGTACTACTAGTTACTACTGTAGTTTTTAGAGCAAATTACCAGTACATTAGCCTAGACTAAATGGAAAAATTCCTATCCTATGCATCAAATGGCATCTCTTTCTCTATAGGAATTGAGATGCATGTCATCTCACTTCCTATGATTTTCATATTCCTATAAAATTCCTATCCTATGAATGAAAGGAGGCCTCTAGTGGAGTAACTACTGTAGCTAGCAGTACTGCTGGTACAGTAGTTTTATTCAAGAAGCGGAATTCAACGAAGTCATGATGGTTCCTTCGTCCGAGCAACTTCAAAGTGGGAAGTGGGCCTGTGATTTGACGGCTCATTAGTCATTGTTACTGCGGCGCGACGACCTGGGTGACTCTCCCTTGGAGTTCTGCATGCATGGAAAGTGGACCAGGATGGTCGACGTCCCACATGTTGGCGAACGGAAGTATTCTTTCCGATATCAAGGAGCAAGGAAACCGCGTGTATAGTATCACTGCTGATTGGTTCGCAAAAAAATAGTATCACTACTAATTTATAATTATTTTATATTTCTGATGAATGCTAGCGTTTCAACTCTTACGACGAAGGGTGCCAAACACGACACGTGCTAGATGTCCCACACATCAGCTAAATGAGTGGGACATGAACAGCGTGGTAGAGCCCAGCATAAAAAACAGTGTGGTAGAGCATCTCCACTTCTTCCACTTCTGGGTCGGAGACCACACGTAGTAGTACTTAGTGGTATGAACGATACAAAGTGCGACCTGGAGAGAAAGACACGTCTAGTTGGAAGGTCTCGGGGCATACACGTAAACAAATATAAAAGTTAATATGTGCCTCCAACTAATATAGTAGTAGTAGAGTACTTAGGCACGTACTCCTTAACATCACCGTGCAGTGCACGTACAACATTTAGTGGTAGTATGTAGTAAGAGACAAATGCCGCCCAAGAGTTCCCTTCTCGACCTACTTTTGGGTGTTTGGTAGAGTGTATGGAGGGTGCATGAGTCCACACTAGTTTAGCACAAATACACTAGAAGCATGCATGAAGAGAGCATGCATGAAGAGGGATGTTGAGTTGAACATGCATGAAAAGGGAACAACTATGCTGAGACGAGAACACAACCAAACACACCCTATATGCCACGCATGTTCATACCATTTGTGCCTTTCTACTTCACTTACTGTGCTACATTACTCAGGTTCGTACGTCCACTCCTAGGTACATGTTCGTCTCGTAGTTCCAGTCCCACGTGTTCTTCATATAGATGGAACGATCCTTGCATAACACGTGCACCTTGATGCTAGATGTCTCACGTGTTGGCAAAAGGATGAAAAAAGCTCACGTAAAAAATAGAGTGGCAGAACATAGATTCCGGACGATCGAGAAGGAGCAAGGAACCTCGTGGTGGAGCGTCTGCACTCATAATATTTAATATTATTCAGCGATATAAAATTAACCAATCATCTCCACAGTGGACTGGAAGAGTACGAAACACGGCAACCCAGTGTAGTTACATCATACTAGTACATGGCTAACCCACGCTATCACCATATTTCTTGGCTTCCGTGTGACACCTATCTCTAGTAATCTAGCAGCTGTATTGCTTCTCCCTCCTTGTCTCTATCAAAGTGCGGCGGGCTGGCATTTTTGCCGTCTATTGAGTTCTGTTAACTCATCACATGTTAGCGACATGCCAAGAGCATTCTAAAAAAATTCCTTTCACGTTCCGTTTTCAAAAAGAAAAAAAATCCTTTCACGTACGAATTTGCATCTATGCTTTGAGCAACTTGCATGTCCTATACTGCTCCTGTTTGATACTCTAACTTAGCTAGAGGTTAGACTAACTCATGACTAACCCTGAACTAACTGTAGCCAAAGAGGTGTTTGGGTGACAGGGTTAGATTGATAATAAATGCACTTGATGGAGAGAGAAAAGTGATTTTTCAGTGGTCCCAATGAGAACTATGTCCAGTTAGCACCTCTTGGGTGGGATAGTTTTTTTGGTGGGTTCGGTGCAACTTGCTCCAATTTAAACCCTCATGCTTGGATGCTTTAGGACTATTTGAGCCCCAACTAGCTCAAACTAACTCTAACCCATGGATCCAAATAGGGCCTATGGCCAGTCTCGACGCAGAGCAGTCGCGTGCACCGAGAAGCGGCGCTCTCTTGGCCGCCGCGCCACTTAAAGCCGACGCCAGTGAGAGGTCGCCTCCGCTCTGGCCGAGCAATAATGCAGCACTGATGCTCCAGGGCGACGCTGACCATTTCACGCGGGAATCGCGCGCTGGCAAGGGAGTATAGGTTTTGAACCGTTTCAGGTGTAGTACTGGTACTTTGCAAAACTACTCAATTATTGCACTCAGTTTCCTAAGAAATTGTGGTAAAAAACGTTACTCCATAGCCCGCTTCCCTTCTCCTTCCTCTTCCACTGCTCGCGCATGTCCGGGGGAAGCGACCCGTCAACCCTTATATAGGAGTGCTAGCACAAAAAGATGCATGCATGACCACTAAAATTTCCATATTAAAGCGCCGCTCCGGTGGGAGTATGGCATATGTTGTTACCTTCGGCCGGCTCATGGCTACTGAGCGACGGCGACCAAAGAAGAGGCGGCGGGAGGGGAATGAATGCAGCTACTATTTGGGTCCGCCTTCCGGCTTAAATAAATGCGCAGCATCACGTGTACCCGCGGGTGCACAAATTGTAACATACGTGTCTGCTTAAGTGGGCTTCACGTAACTGGTGTGTGTGTGAGAGAGATTCTAAGAGACAGAGTGCGTGTGTGCGACTCTACTCTTCGGACATGTACTCAACCTTTTGCATCGGGATATAAGTATAATGGTATTTACTTTAGCTAGTGATTTATGTGGCCATGTTAACGTGGTTGTGTCAAAAAAATGTCACATCCTGCTCGTGATTTGCGCTATATAATTACAAGCAAGATTCTCGTGCATTGCACGGAACATCAATATGCATTTTTTTACAAAACAACTATTGTGATTGACCCATGCAGGAGTAATCCCATGTGTAAAAACTAATGATATCTCGAGAATTTTATCAGAAAGCTGGTATCTCGAGAATGTCATCGAAAAAATGAAAGATGAGAGATAAGGCGAGGAGGAGTGGAGCGTGGTGGTGACTGGTGGTCGGAATGGGCGGAGGCATGGGGATGGACGGCACCGGCAGGCGGCAGCAGCCACCATGCATGCTAGATTGTTCCACAGACTTATTCCTTTTTTAATTGCTGAGCAATGAGGTTGTGGGAGATAATGATGTGGAGACAGGTGCGGGTATCTTTTGTAAAATTATCATAGTTTGCTTTCTATCCATTAGATATAGATCATACGGTCTGTATTACAAGATGGCGGGCACATCATCATCACCAACTCGTTTTTTTATAAGGGTACAGATGATAAGTTTGCTGACTACTAAAGTAAAGTGGAATTTGTCCATGTTATGCAAATAAATAAAGGTGATAGTTTATCATACGGGTAAGGTTGGATGAAGGGTGGTAGGAACAAATGCTCCGCCTAGAGCATGTGTGTGTGAGATGGAGTCTTAGTGTGTGTGTGGGGTGTGTGTGTGTGTGAGAGAGAGAGAGAGAGATGGAGTCTTAGTTTGTGTGTGTGTGCGCGTGTGTGTGTGAGAGAGAGATGGAGTCTTAGTGTGTGTGTGGGGGGGGGGGTGCGCACGCGTGTGTGTGTGTTTGTGTGTGTGTGTGTCGCGGGGTCCTCTGTGGCGGATGTAATTTAAGTGTGCATGGCTTCATCATAGAGAGGTGATGTGTATGGCAGAGGCTACCAACGATGGGGTGCGAGAGAGAAAATGCCCGTAGAGAGGGAAGAGAAGGTGTGTGCGCGTGAGAGGAGTCGACATCGAGAGAACGTGTTTGTTCGAGAGATACCGAGGAAGACTACTATATATCGATGGTGCATGTAGGCGGGAATTAAACAAAGGGATGGTCTTATTGGTTTCATGGATATAGGGGAAGAGTGAGAGGCGGGGGGGTAGCTAGAAGGAGATTGTTAAGTGTGAGTGTGTGTTTTACCCATCCAGGCGGAAGTTATGTGCACAAAAGAGGAGAACGATTCGATGTGGCGTTAGGATTGAGGGTAATTAACTACGTATGGAGACATAGAGACCTTGAACGTGCATGTGTGAGAGGTATACATGTATACGTGGGATGTGTGTGTGCGCACGCGCATGATCGAGATAAAATAAAGAAGACATAATTCATAAGATCAACGACATGGGAGAGACGGATCGGTATGACAATATGCATGCATGTGAGAATGTAGGGAAGAAGGCCCGACAATTGAGCATGTGTTTTTGTCTTTAAGAGATAGTGGCATGGGCTGGAGCATGCATCTATGGCGAGCAGAGGGAGTGAGGCACAACGATTGTGCAAAAGAGATCAACCTATAAATGCATATGTATGGAGAGACATATATAGTGTGGGTGATAGGAAGCAAGACTCTGTGCGAGAAAGAAATGCTGACAGAGAAACTACAGATAGATACAGAGATGGAGATGCTAGCTAGAGGGACATCCACTAGTTTGGGTGTTGGAGATGACCACCGGGTGGTTCAGAGGGTGAAGTTATATATGTGTGTGAGAGGGCACTTGACTGCATGTAGAGAGCAACATATGTAGTGTGCATGATAGGAATCAAGAGTGAGGGTGAGAAAGAAGGTTGATGGAGAAACAGATAAATAGAAAGATAAAGATGCTAGCTAGTGTGCATTAGAGATAGGAGTCGAGTGGATCAGAAGGCTGAGTTATGTGTGTGGGTGTGAGAGAGATAGAGAGACGGTGCATGTGAGTCACATACAAACATATATCAGAGAGAAATGAGATCCTGAGAGACGGAGTTTTGTGTCTGCGAGAGAGAAAGATATTTCACAATGAGAGTGATAGCTAGAGAGACATATGAGGGAACACAAGATATCTCTAGGGAGAGAGAGTGTGTGTGAGCGACATACAAGAGAACAATGGAGAAATATGACACCCTGGGAGACAGAGTTTGTGTTTATGTGTGAGAAAGAGATATTTAAGAGGAAGAGTCGTAGGTTCTCATATCTAAGGAGCGAAATACATCTCTATATGAGGGGTGTGCGAGTGGCACACATGGGAATAGTAGAGAGAAATGAGACCCCAGGAGACAAAGTTTTGTGTTTGTGTGAGAGAAAGAGATTCCACATGGAGAATCATAGTTAGAGACACATAGCAGGGAGCGAGATATACTTAGAGAGAGATAGAGTGATGAAGGTCGAGGGAGAGAGTACTGCCAGTGTGTTACGAAGATAAAAGATCATTGTCGGCATACAGGTAGCACGAGAGATACCTGAGAGACGATGAACGCGTATAGGTCTAGAGAGATAGTCCTATATAAGCATGAGTGATAGCTATATGAGACGAATATCTGGATTAAAGGGGATTCAAATATTTAAACTGGAGATCACGACATCGATAATATCATAATGCAAATTGGTGTATCATACATGCATATTCATTTGAATTTGGGCACACGTGTAATGTTATATAGTTTATCAATATTGGTGATCCATAGATTCTTTAATTACAAACAATGCATGGTTTATATGCAATTAATGTCTAAACGGGATTACACTATATGTTGCGTGTGTGAAACACATTATACATGTTTGAGAAGTAAAAAAACCCGCATGAAACACACATTAATTGGAGACAGTTAGCGAGGAATGCATACATTGGATTTCAACATAAAGTGGTTTCAAATATTTGAAAATCCAAATTGATGGATACAACCTTATGAATCTGAGATCATGCCATTTGTAAACCATATTTATGTATAAATGATGTTGTGCTTTTGAAAGTATATATAAAAAATGATGTATATAGAATGTAATTCCAATTGAAAATGCATCCCGCCCGAAAAAAATAGAATACAAACGGGATTCGAATTGAGTTGGCACGGTAAATGTGCACTCTGCAAAATTTGAACGAAGCGGGGAAAGTCGCAGTAACTGCCCGAAACCAAAATCTGCGAGATGGAAATTACTACTGCCTATCCCTGCCACGCAAAGCCTATCTGCTGGATTTCTATAGGTTTTGATAGGGGTAGGTTTGTAATTTCACCCAAACGTGACGTAACCGCCTCTCACCCAGATTCATACACGATGGGAGCCAAAACACAGTGTGTCCTCGGCCGAAATCGACTCCCTCCCCAATTCATATTCATACACGGTGGGCGCCAAAAACAAACTCTCGTCAGCAAATATTCGGTGTATGCGAGATTACCGTCCTATCCCCAACCGACTAATATTGCTGTGATGTAGTAGAAATTTGAAACGGGGGCTAAGTTTGTAAATTTCCTCGCATTTGAGACAAGCGCGCCCTGAATACATGGTTCCCCCCTTCCTCTCTACCTCCCTTTTCCCAATTCGTACTCCGTGGGCGCCAAAACACCCTCTCCACCCCACCCTCCTCCGTCTGCCGCCGTCCGCCACCCCATCCACCGCCGTCCTCCTCCACCATCCCAGAGCTGATACCCCGACGCTGCTGTCCATTGCAAGAGATCGACCTCTCTCATCCATGGCTTCGGACCGGGATCCTTGCATCCTGTCCTCTCGCTTCATCCCCGCCATCGTCCACCTTGCTGGCGCCGCTCCTACGACCGTCTCGTCCACCGCGCCCCGCCGCGACCGTCTACCCTCCTAGATCTGCTTCCACACTGCCGACAGCCATCGCTACCGCATCACCGTCAAATTCTCAGCAGATGCGTACTCGGCGCTGCACCAGAGGCGGTACTCTTTCGTATCTGCTCAACTTATTTATCGCGGCAAGAAAATAGATCGCCACTGCTTTACTCTGATTTCTTGTATTGGTTGCGAAGTTGCCTTTGTCCGGTTTGCACTTTCAGATCCACCATGGTACGCTCAACACTATACTCCCAATGCTTATGGTTTTCCCCTTTTATATTCCACACTAGTTAAATCACAGTAGATTAAATTTCAAAATTGGGTCAGTCGATTTTTTAGAGCTCGCCGGAGTTCGCCGGTGCAATTGAAGGGGCTCGGGTGGTTGTGGGGCCTCGCCGAACAAAGAAAACTCAACGCGGGTGGGGGTTGGGGCGGCGGTGGGGGGTGGGGGTGGCGGAGGAACACAGGCGGTGGGGGCCGGTGGTCCGACCGGCGGCCTATGCGGTGTTCTATATGGGAAGAATGAGAGACGAGGAAGAAGAAGGGTTAGGAGATGTAGGATCTTCATCCAACCGCCTGAAATGGTCGAGAGACAGCTGGGAGTTGCATTCTTAATGCGCTCTGGTTCATCATGTGTGCGCACTACGCAACCAACATTTTATTATCCAAAATCTGCTTGCTCCTCTTTACCATGTTCCTATTCCGTTCTTCTTTAATATGTACTCTCTCCATTCTTAATACAAGTCTTTGTATAGATTCCACCATGGACTACATATGGAGCAAAATGAGTGAATCTACACTCTAAAATGTATCTGGATACATCTGTATGTGATCCATAGTGGAAATCTCTACCAAGACTTATATTTTGGAATGGAGGGAGTATGATAGTAGGACAATATGTTCCTTGTACTGAAGATGAGCAGGGACATTTGTAGTGTAGAGGTCTATACGGTCGGTTGTGATTGACACTTTGAGCCTCTTTGATTCGTAGGATCTTGTAAACATAGGAATAGGATTTGTAGTGGCCTGCCCACTTGAATCCTATAAGAATAGCAAGGAAATTTGGGGAGCTGTGTCACCTTTGAGAGTTACACTGATATTAACAGTATCGCACCTTCACTTGAAGAGAGCTGGTATCCGAAGCCTTTCTAGCCGTACCGGCAATACTAGCACATATATTCCAGCAAGTTCCACTTTGCTGATTTTACTCTGATGCTTAAGGTTTTCCCGTTATATCTACACTATGATCTGTGTAGCTACTTCGTGTCGCACTAGCAGTAGTCCACTCTTGAAGCTAAACACTGCAATGACTTACAAAATTGGCACCAAGGCATTGAGTGCCATTCTGGATGCAATGAGACTCATACGCTCCCCACCTGTTGACTCTTGTTCAGAATATGATCCTAATGACTCTTGTTTAAAATTGCCACATATAGAGAGACAACATGGAATTGCATCTCTTTGGGCGCTGTGATTCATCATGAGTGGGCAACCAACATTGTATGCAATGAAGCGGAACCTCAAGAATATGCTTCCTCTTCTGTTCTTTAATATGTTCCTCTTTGTTTATTCTGTATTTAGTACGTACAGTATGTTCCTTGTCAGGAAAGTGCGCAGGGACATCTGCAGTCAACAGCTGATAGAGCTGGCCTGTACGTGATCGATAGGCTTTCAATTACTAGCGGCAATACAACACCATATTTTCAAGCCAGTTCCACTTTCCCAATTTATATATCGTGGTTATGGTGTACCCCTGTTATGTACACTATGATCTGCCTAGTTGTTGTGTGCTCTTGTTATCATGGTTTGGCAATAAACTCTCTATACAGTATATTATGAACCTATCATCTGCTAGCTATCCTTACTTATGGAGCCTATTTTATTGTGTACTTGTGCCAGATTATATAAATGCACGCACCATATTACAACACACATGAGCTCTCTCATCAGAATCCAATGATAGCACACAAGTGTTTACAGGGGCGCCCCTATATTAGAATATCATCTGCATTACAAAGATAATCTCACAATTATTTATGTTTTCATGGTTCTTAGATATTATACGCAATTACAGTGAATATCAGAATTCGCACATCAGAAGAATATTGTGGAACACTGCAATGACTTACGAAATTGGCACCAAGGCATTGTGTGCCATTCTGGAAGCAATGAAACTCATACGCTCCCCACCTGTTGATTCTTGTTTAGAATATCATCCTAATGACTATTCTAACCTCGAGGAGTCAAAGGCAGATGGTCTAGCCTGTTCACCCATCAAGGTGTCTGTTCTAATTTGGCAAGGTTTTATTGATTGCGCGTATCTTGCATATGTTGTCTTGCATTTCTTCTACTTTGTTGCACCGCCATGTGCTTAGTTTACTCATCATATAACTCGAGATGCCATGCCCATCATTTATCAATACATATTCCATCTGTCATCATACCATGTTTTTCCACTCAAATGTTGTTCTTGTGCATCAGACATCAAAAAGGAAGAGGGTGATTGCCGAACCTGAAGGAGCACCAGCAAAGTCCTTTAAAAACGTGATGGTGCCGGAGAAATAAGATAGCACCCCACTTATATTGGTTGTACAACCAGTGATACAAAACATAGGACCGACTCCAGCAGACTGTACCCATACTTCACTAGCCACACCACTAGCCCCACCACACAGGACCTGCACTCCAGCAAAAGGTATACCACTTTCATTTGCCATAGCACCAGACGTACCACAGAAAAATCCCACTCCAGCAAAAAGTACAGCAAGTCCACCAGCCGAAGACCTATCCCAACTGCAGAGACGGCCAATTCCTGTAGATTGGAACCCATTCCATTTATTCCCAGTTTAAAAGACAATGCTTTCAATGTTGTTAGGGACTACGTGCATATATTCCCATCATGGGAAGATTATAGTGAAGACAAACACCATTTTCACATCTTCCTGTCCAACTTACATGTAGGTGCTTTTATTCATGGTTATTATTTTCCTGTTTTCTACTGATTGAACACATCAATGATTTACATTACATTGTTGTAACTAGGCGAGGGTCAATCTGGATAGTCATGACAAGCAAAGGTTGCTTGTGCTTTTCAAGGAAGCATTGCAGAAGTATTAGTGTTACCTGAGGAAATCACACTTTGATGGCAAGTCTATAAAGGAATTTCCAGTGAAGTCTCCTGTGCAAAATTTAGAAGACATTGAATGGAAAAACCTTGTTATGAACTGGTCTCATTCCCAGGATGAGGTACTGTCTATGAAATCACATGACAATTTGAACTTCTACTTTTCCGCATGTGCCTTACGGATATTTTTTGCAGGAAATCTGCTCGAAGAAGAATTCCGGTTTGAAAAGAACGACCTAATATCGCGAATATGCTGCCCGCTGCTTTGCTCTTGTTAGTATCTGTTGTCCTGTATCACTGTACTTGCATACATACCTGGTTCATTATGTGACAGCAGTATGCATGATAGCTTGCTTATCAATTGTTTGCTCCAAATTATCTGATCTGTATGAATGGTTACATTAGTGTAGAATATATCCAATGCCAGTGAAATTTTTTAGCTCTGCATTGTTCTTGTAAGTACTTGCTATCCTTTATCAGTGTACTTATATTGACAGGTAGTTGTTCATGTACCATCACTCTCCAGCTTATTTTCCTTTGCCCTCCATTTTCTACACATCAAATCTATATTTACTCTTACCATAAGGATGGTACTGAAGAAGTTTAGTTGTGCATTGCTCTTGGCTGTGCCTTTTTCCTGTATCGCTGCACATACATTTTATAGCTACTTGGTTATGTAGCATCACTCTTCATCTTATCTTAAATATTCTCCATTTTTTCGTATATTATCACATCTATATTTATTCTTAACAAAATGTAGAACAAAGAAAATGCTTATGAAGAAGATTTTGTGGTAAACTTCTTGAATTGCCCCCCCCCCATCAGCATGGACAAGGGCTTTATAGAGCCTGTCTTCACCAGTAATGTAAGTTTGTCCTTCTCAAGCCTTCAAACTTTGTTGTGTATATTTGGTTAGGCATGACTGCAACAGCTGTTTATTTTTGGTGTTTGCATCAAATTGCATGTTTAAAGTTTATTATGTAGTTCATAAACAAAAGTTTGTCCTTCTCAATTTAAGTTTTCAGTTGTACAACCAAGTTCCTTCTTCATACTATGTAAATTAAACTATATAGAGCAAGTGGTCTTATTTTGCACTGTATGTATGCTTCTGTTCTTCATCCATAATCCAGTGGTGTGGTGAACCTACCCACTACAGCACAATGTCATATTCTGCAATGTCTTAACTATGAACAATGTCATATCATTCTACTATCATTTAAACCATCTCTTTATTTGCCAATCTGAAATGGGATAAATTGACAACACACTAACCATTGATAGTTATGAGTTCTTGATCTGTAATCGAGTGGTGTCGTGAAGCTACCAACTCCTTCACAATGTCATTTTGTCGGGGGTTGGGTGCGACATATGCCAAAGGAAGGCTTATCATGGTGGGAGCGAGTAGAACGTCACCGGTGCTAGGAAACGGGATGAGGCGAAGGCATGCACGCCGGCGAATCTTACCCAGCTTAGGGGCTCTCCGGGGAGATAACACCCCTACTGCTGCTCTGCGGGGTCTCCGCATGATCACTAAGGCGTAGTGACTACAAGGTTGCTTCTAGAGCTGTATTCGGGAGGTAGAAGAAGGCAAGGCTAGCTCTCTCCTTCCTATATGATCTGGTCTAATGCTAATGGATGCGAACCCTTTGCATGGGTGCCCCGGTGGGTTTATATAGGCCTACCCCCGGGGGTACAACGGTAATCCGGCTGGGCGCGGGTCCTAGCCGTCTGTCTCTCCGGCCGCCGTCTTCTCCGCCGACTGCTGGGGCCCGCTGACTCGCAGGCCCCGCCGGCGAGTCCGGCACTGTAGCCGTGATTCTGATGACGCAGGCTTGGTCACGGGGTCATGGCAACAGTGCCGCCGTCTATCGGGCGATCACTGTCATTACTTCCCGTCCTCTCTGGTTAATGGCGCGTGGGACCCGTGGGAGAGGCCGGCCGACTCTAGGGGGCCGACTCCCACAGGGCCGCCTTCGGGGCGTATCCGCCGTCTTCCATGCTCTCACTGACAGGCGGGTCCGCCGTCTCTGAGCCGCATAGGTAGGCCATCGTGGCCACAGTGCGCCGCACGCTGTGGCTGAGGTCAGGGCTGGCATGGCAACAGTGCCGGGCCACGACGAAGATCTCCAACGGTACGGCACACTGTAGCCATGCCGGTCCCTCGTAAGCAAGAGGTGACGGCCACGCCGTGGTCGTACCCGCCTCGCCTATCGTGACGATAGTAGAGTCGCGGGCCGACTCTCCATAGTCGGCTCCTCCGGAAGTCGCCGGCCATGAGTTGGCTTATCTTGGAGTCGCCATCTGAGACTCGGCTTATCTGGAAGTCGCCATCTGAGACCCGGCTTATCTGGGAGTCGCCATCTGAGACTCGGCTTGAGGGGCGCGGCCTGCCCCGATGTCTTGAAAGGTCCTGGGCCTCGGGTTAGCCTACCTGTGGCCCATTACTCCGACAGTAGTCCCCGAAGCTGGTGAGGCTCCGAGAGTGACACGTTGTGGCGCCTCAACAGTTTCATTCTTCCGGTGGTGGAATCTGAGCTTCGCTTGCCGTCTTCCTCTGGGCCGACTATTCGAAGTCGGATTTGTAGAGGGCCATCTTGATCTATAAAGAGCTCGAAAGTCGTGGCGGGAGACCAGGCGGCGTGCCTGATACGCTTCCCTGCTGCCGCTCGCCGCGGTCCTATCGTGCGGCGCCACGCGGCGGGGGCAGTCTGCTTGCCCACGCGCACGACGGGACGGGCCGTCAGGCGGGGCCCGCCACTACCTCACCTCGGCACGCGAACGGATCCGCTACGACCGTGCGAATGGTTGGGCTTCTCACGTCGTTACTGCGCGCAGTAACTTCGTGGGGTAAATCGTGGGGCGGTGTGGGGCTCTGAGCGTAGTTAATCCCATGCCCGCCCCCTCGGCTTCTCAGCCTCCAAGGCTATAAGTAGGATGGGGGGGAGTGGAGCGGCAAAGCACGCACGCCCATCTCCCCTGATCCCCGTCTCCTCTTGCCTCCTCTCCTTCTTCTTGCCGCCGGCGAGCAGAACCACACCGCACCAGTCAGCGATGAGCTCTTCCTTCGCCGCCGCGGCTCCGGCCGTGCGTTCTGGCGATTGGGACAGCTCGGTGGTCGACGACGACCTCATTGAGTTCCTCCGCAAGACGCGCCGCCTCCCCGGTGCACACCTCGTGCGAGCCCGCACCGCGCCGGCGAGGGAGATATCGCCGGCGCCGGAGGAGGGCGAGCGGGTTATCTTCCGCTCGCACCTCATGCGCGGCCTGGGGCTGCCAGCGAGCGGCTTCTTCCGCTCCTTCTTGGAGTTTCACGGGCTCCAGCCGCACCACCTCACCCCGAATACGGTGGTGCTGCTGTCCGCCTTCGCCACTCTGTGCGAAGGCTTCCTCGGCGTTCTCCCCACCATCGAGCTGTGGGGAGAATTCTTCTCATCTAAGCTCGGCACGCACGTCGCCGACGTGCCGGCTCAATGCGGTGCCTTCATCGCGATGCAGCGATCGACGACCGACAACCCCTTCCCTTCCATCTCGCTGATCAAGTCGGTGAAGATGTGGCAGCGCTCGTACTTCTACGTGAAGAACCTCGCCCCAGATGGCCACTGGGTTAATCTGCCGCCTTATGAAGCCGGCGCCCCAGCTGGGAGGCTCCCCAGCTGGTCTCATCGAGTCAAGACGCTGACTCCCGCCGGAGCCGCCGCCGTGGCGCGACTCCGAGTCTTGACGCAGTCAGAGGGCCTCGTCGGGGCCGACTTGCTGGCCGCCTTCGTGGCGCGCCGAGTCCTCCCGCTCCAAGGCCGGCCTCATCTGATCTGTCAGATGAGCGGCCACCGAGACCCGAGTCGGATGAGCACCAAGGAGATGCCCCACGCGGAGGTGTACCATATCGCGAACTGCGAGTTCGGGGAGGATTGGCAGTTCGGCAAGGAGCCGTACTCGCGCGCCAACCCCCCTCCAGTGGTAAGTCGCATCTCCTTATTGCTTTGTTTTCTTTATAGCCGAATCCGACTTCTGATTTTCATTTGTTTCTTCTGAACTAGAACCCCCACATGCAGCCTGCAGCCGGTGTCACGAGACCGCCCCGCGAGTTCGTCCCCGACCGAGCGGAGAGCGGCGTCGACGACCCCGACTTGCGGGCGGCGGCGATGGAAGCCGACGCCGAAGGCGGAGGAGGAGGAGCGGGAAGCGGCCTCAGGCCCTCGGCCACCTTCGCCGACTGGCTTGAGGACGACGTTGAAGGGGAAGTCGTCCCGCGCCATCAGCTAAGGGTCAGCCCCTCGGGTTCCTCCCCCGGCCTGGCCGGCCAAGGCGGCACGAAGAGGCGTCACGCCGGGCTGAGTGCGCCCGGCGGCAAGTTGAAGAAGTTCAAGGGGGCGGCCGCCGCGACCAAGCAGGAGGAGGCGGCCGCGAAGGCCAACCGCTTCCGTAGGGAAGTGAGAAGGCCGCCGCTAGTCTCTGCGTAAGTTTTTTCGCTTTTGTCTTTATTTTCCTCCGGTGAGTCTTGTCCGAGTTCTTCTTTTACACTCCTCCCCCTTTTTTTTCTTCAGGGCCCCCCTTTCCCTTGAAAGGGTCGCCGTCCCCTCCGTCATGGGGTCGGCAGAGACGTCCGCCAATACTCGGCGGGTCGACCCCGCCGCCGACCTCCGGGAGGCGACGGAGGGAAACGCGCGGGAGAAGCGCGACGAGGAGGAGGCCGACCGCCTGGAGAAGGCGGAGACCGAGAAGGCGGCTGCCTCCGCCTAGAAGAAGCTGGAGGAGGTTGAAGCCACCCTTGCGGCGAGACGACGAGCTGAGGAGGCCGCACGTCGCCAATCGGTGTTGCTTGTCGCCCCACTATCCTCCGCACCGCCGCCTCCGGAATTCACGGGGCAGACCGGAGAAGCCGGCGCCGAGAACCCCGTCATGGAGAAGGAGAGTGGCGAGGCCTCCATGTCGGACACGCTTGTGCTGCCGCCTCCGCCTCCACCGCCGTCTGGGAGGGCCCACGGCAAACAGCCGGCAGGCCCGTCGGTGTCGCCGACTGAGGATGAGGTCAAGGCGAGGCTACTTCTTCAAGTTGCCTCGCCAGTGCGCTGCCGCCTCGAGAAGGAGACTTCGGCGCCGCGGCCCCTGGAGGTCGGTGCCGCTATCTTGGCCATCCCAGACGCCGAGGCGACGAGTGCCGCGCCCACCGGGTGGGTGCACGGAGGTGGCACGGGCCCGCTGAACCAGGCGCTTCTGGATGTCCAAGCGAAGTTGCAAGCCGAGGGCGACGCCCTCCAGATCTGCACCAAGGCGCATCTAGCGTCACGAGCAGCCGTCCGGGTATGTTTTCCTCTTTGATTTTTGTCTTTCTTGCTCTTCTCTGTGGGGGCGCGCCAGTGCACCCACCGGGTGTAGTCCCCGAGTTTCGGGCCGGCTGCTGAGTAGGCGGCTCGGAACTCCCTCTGGCTAGTTCCAAGTACTTATTTTTGTCTGAAATTTTTGTTTGCAGGAGTATCACAACCTCCGCACCACTGCCTTCAACCGTAATGTTGAGGAGTTGAGCAAGCGGACCGCCGACTTGATGGAAAGCTGGAGTAAGTTCTTTTTCTCTTCTTCGCGGGGGCGCGCTGGCGCACCCGTGGGCTGTAGTCCCCAAGATTCGGGCCGACTGCTGAGCAGTCGGGCCGGATCTTCCCGGTGATCTTCCTTCTTGACGACTTCGACGTCTCCTTCTTTGTTCTTCTTTTTCGCGGGGGCGCGCTGGCGCACCCGCGGGCTGTAGTCCCTGAGATTCGGGCCGACTGCTCAGCAGTCGGGCCGGATCTTCCGGCGATCTTCTTTGCTAATGGCTAATTCGTCTCTTTCTTTCGTTCGTCAGGGGCTAACGCCACTCTCCAGGAGCAGCTGGGTGCAGCTAACACCGCCTTGCGCGTCAAGGGGGAGGAGTGCAGCAAGCTTGCTGCGGAGCGCGATCTGCTTGCTGCGCAGCTGGCCGAGCAGGAGCTGCTCAAGAAAACGCAGGACGAGGCCGAGAAGAAGGAGGCTGCTCTTCTGGCCGAGTTCGAGAGCGAGCACTCCTCCTGGACTGACAAGGAGGCGATGCTGACCTCCGGCTTCCATGAGATCGAGGACATCGTCGATGGTGAGTTTCTTTCTTTCAGTTTCTGACTATTTGTCAGGCTGACTTCTGATTTTTTGACTTGCTTCTTTTTTGTCTTGGCAGACTTCTTCCCTGGCCACTCGCAGGCAGTCCCTCTGGCCATCGAGGCTGATCACGAGGCGCGGAGGGCAAGCGGCGAGGTGATCGCCGCCAACGCTCCCCTGACTGTCGATGAGCAGCTTCTGAGCATCGAGGCCCGTCTTCGTCCGGCCCATCGGTTGATGCGCCGGCTTCAGCGTGTCGGCGCCCAGGCAGTTGCCGCCCTATGGCCAGACATGCCGGCTCTGCGCACCGCCAGTCGGACTGCCGACTGACTGGAGGTCGCAGCCGGCCGTCTTGAGGCCTGGAAGGGTTCCTCGGCCCAGGCCGGAGCGCGCCGGGCCTTGGAATTCGTCAAGGCGTGGTATCCGGGGCTGGACCTGGACCGTCTGGCCGCGTTCCGGTCAGAGGCCCAGGCCGAGCTGGAGGCTATGGAGGGCGCCCTTGTCGCGCGTGAGGTGGCCATCGCCAACTACACGGACACCAGTGTCTTCGTCCCCGAGCGGGCTGAAGGCGGCGAGGAGGTGCCGCCAGAGTGGTTCGGGATGAACCCAGAATATGGCGAGGACTCGGCGGAGGTGATTGACTCCAGCACCGAGGAAGAAGGCAAGGCGGAGGACGAAGGCGAGACGGAGGCGCCAGAAGGCGGAGCGGGCGACCAGCCTCAGCTCGACCGTGCCTCTAGCAACGAGCCGCGTCCGATCGGGCCGACTGCCGCTGGCGGCGATCAAGCCGAGACTGCCCAGCCGACCCCCCCCCCCCGGCGCCTGACACCGCCGTCTCCTCCGACCCTCCGAACCCGTCTGCTGCTCCCTAGGCTGCCTTCTGGCTTTATTTATCTATTCTAGAAAGTCTTTGAGGAACTTGTTAATTTGCACAATTCCACCCCCGGGGTGTATTTTGAACTTTTGTCTGAAGATTCGGCCAATGGGCCTATGCTATGTAAATATTAATCCGAGTTTTATCCTTCCTTGCTCATTGCTCCTTTGGCTTTTTTCCTTTGCCGCCTTCCCCTAGTTGCCGCTTTGTCAGCCGGACGACCGCTCTGCGGACTGCCGCTGGACCAAATGCCTGGCTACTTTGGGGAAAGCAAGTACTTGCCTTTCACTGGAGTTTATTTAACAAGTTGGATAGAAAGCGGCAAGCCGAATACTCGTGAGTCGGCTTGTGAAAGGGGGCTGGAAGCCGGCTTAGGCTATGTTAATGTTTTAGATCCTTAGCCATTTTTCGTGTGGACGCCCATTCATCCTTACTCCTGCCTACCAAACAGTCGCTCTGCGAGCTGCGGCTTCTGGCAGGAGACGGCTTAGGCGCCGCACACTACTTGTCCGACTTCAGGAAACATTTCATAGCCCCAGACGGCGAGTCCCCGGGCCGACTAGTCGAACCCGGCGCCAAGCGGCGTAGCAAGAAGTAGCATACTCGAAGGCATAATTCTTATCATACAGATAATCAAAAGGGGCAGTCCCCGAGCTTGTCTCGGGGGGCCCGAAGTCTCGGTACTTTAATACAAAGGGGTAGCGTGATACATACTAAATCAACTGTAAAATCTTCAAAGGAAGTTTGCATTCCATGGCTGTTCCGACTCTTTGCCGGAGTCGTCTCTCTTGCGTGCTCGGGGCTTCTGAGCGTCAATCAGGTAGTAGGAGTCGTTTCCCAGCACTTTGCTGACAATGAAGGGGCCTTCCCAATGTGCCGATAGCTTGTGCTGGCCGGCTGTCCGCTGGATCAGTCGGAGCACAAGGTCCCCTCTTGGAAAGATCTTGGCCTGACCTTCCTGTTGTAGTATCGGCGCAGGCTCTGCTGGTAGATACCGGACCAACTGAGTGCCAACAGCTGGCCCTCTTCCAGTAGATCGACGCCGTCTTGACCTGCTTCTTCTGCTTCCTCCTTGGTGTACATGGTGACTTGCGGGGAGTCGAATTCTATGTCCGCCGGGATGACGGCTTCAGCACCGTAGACGAGGAAGAAAGGCGTGAAGCTGGTTGACTTGTTTGGAGTCGTGCGCAGACTCCAGAGGATGGCTGGCAGCTCCTCAAGCCAACAGCCGGCCGAACGCTCCAGTGGTTCGACCAGGCGGGGCTTGATGCCGGATAGGATGAGGCCGTTTGCTCGCTCCACCTAGCCGTTTGACTGCGGATGGGCGACGGACGCTAAGTCCAGTCGGATGCCCTGCGTTGCGCAGAAATGGACCAAGGCTCCTTTGGCAAAATTTGTTCCATTGTCGGCGATGATGCTGTGTGGTATGCCGTACCGAGTCGTAATGTCGGCGATGAAGGTTACTGCAGTCGGACCATTCAACATCTTGATGGGTTTTACTTCTATCCACTTGGTGAACTTGTCCACCACGACAAGTAGGTGTGTTAGGCCGCCTCGTGCCGTCTTGAATGGTCCCACCATGTCCAGGCCCCAAACCGCAAAGGGCCAGGCGATGGGAATGGTCTTGAGCGTGGAAGCCGGCTGGAGTGGCTTGGAACAGAACATCTGGCACCCTTTGCAGTTTTGGACTAATTCCTTGGCCTCTTCTAGGGCAGTCGGCCAGAAGAAACCGTGTCGGAAGGCTTTGGCGACGAGTGCCCTTGAAGCCGCATGGTGGCCACACTCGCCTTCATGAATGTCTCTGAGAATTGCTTGGCCTTGTTCTGCCTCGACACAGCGTTCGTAGACACCAGTGACATTGCGCCTAACCAGCTCTCTGTTGACTATGGTATAAGCTGCCGCTCGGCGTTGCACTTGCCGAGCCAGGATTTCATCAGCTGGCAGCTCTCTGTTTACTAGGAATTTGAGGATGGGCTGGGCCCATGAAGGTGCTCCTATTTCTTCAATTGCCACTATTGCGACTTGGACAAGGGTGGCTGGGCTGGGAGGCGGCGAGCTGGGATCCGTGGCCGCTTGCTGGATCGGTGAAGTCCCCGGGCCGAGTTCTGGAGTCTTCGGGCTGACCGTCGCAGTCCCTGGGCCGAGTTCTGGAGTCTTCGGGCTGACCGTCGCAGTCCCCGGGTCGTGTTCTGAAGTCCCCGGGCTGGCTTTGACTGCGGTATTTTTGAAGGAGTCTGTAAGAATTCTTGTGCCGTCTGCTGGTGCTCTTGAGTCGGATCCGATTTCTTCGGGGGGAGCTGGCACAAAAATGGAGACTGATTCAGGAGAAGGCTTGATAGACGGCTTGAGGAGGCGCTGAAGGGCGACGCCGGATGGTATCGCTTGACGGGTGGAGCCGACTCGTGCCAGGGCATCTGCTTGGTCGTTGTCATTTCTTGGAACGTGAAGGAATTCGCACCCCTCAAAGTATCCGCTGAGTTGCTGCACCAGGAAGCGGTAGCTCGCCATGTCTGCATCTTTGGCGTCCCAGTCGCTAGACGACTACTGGACCACCAAATCGGAATCGCCGTAGCACAGGATCCGGCGGATGCCGAGTTCTTTGGCAAGTCGGAGCCCATGAACGAGCGCTTCATATTCGGCAACGTTGTTGGAAGCGGCGAAGTGGATCTGCAGTGCATACTTGAGCTTGTCGCCTTTGGGGGAGGTGAGGACGACGCCGGCTCCCAAGCCGGTGCGCATCTTGGAGGCATCGAAATGCATCCGCCAATGGGTGGAGTCGGGTGCTGGCGGCAGGTACTGGGTCTCGGCCCAGTCGACAAGGAAGTCGGCCAGTGCTTGCGACTTGATGGCGGTGCGGGGCTGGTAGTAGATGGTGTAGGGAGCCAGATCTATGGCCCACTTGGCTACTCGGCCCGAGGCATCATGGCTTCCGATGATCTCGGCCAGTGGAGTGGTGCAAATCACAGTGATTGGATGCTCTTGAAAGTAAGGCTTCAACTTCTTGGCGGCGAAATGCACGCCGTGGCACATCTTCTGGTAGTGGGGGTAGTTTTGCTTGGAGGTCAACAATACCTCGCTCAGGTAATATACCGGTCTCTGGACAGGGAGTGCCTTGCCTTCCTCTTTGCGCTCAACTACGATAACTGTGCTGACTACCCGGCTGGTGGCGACAATGTATAGGAGCATAGGCTCTTTAGGAGTCGGAGCCGCCAGCACAGGGGGAGTAGTCAACATCTTCTTCAACTCGAGAAATGCTTCGTCCGCCTTGTGGTTCCACTCAAAAAAGGTGGTCTTCTTCATCAGTTGGTACAAAGGGAGAGCCTTCTCGCCCAGCCAACTGATGAATCGGCTGATGGACGCTAAACAGCCGGTGAACTTCTGTACATCTAACAGTCGGCGGGGGACTTCCATCCTCTCGATGGCTTTGATCTTTATAGGGTTGCACTCTATGCCGCGTTCAGAGACCAGAAAGCCAAGGAGCTGGCCGGTTGGTAATCCGAAGACGCACTTCTCCGGATTGAGCTTGATCTGGAATCAGCGCAGATTCTCAAAGGTTTCTTGGAGATCTTCCAACAGTGTCCCACACTTTTCCGTTTTCACGACCACATCATCCACGTAGACGTGGGCATTCCTGCCGAGTTGCTTGAGGAGACACTTCTGCATGCAACGCTGAAAGGTGGCGCCGGCATTCCTCAAGCCGAACGTCATAGTCAGGTAGCAGAAGGCTCCAAACGGCGTGATGAAGGCAGTCTTCAGTCTGTCTGCCGGGTTCAGCTTGATCTGGTGATATCCTGAATATGCATCTAAGAAGCTCAACAGCTCGCATCCGGCTGTGGAGTCTATCACCTGATCGATTCTTGGCAGAGCAAATGGATCTTTGGGGCAAGCTTTGTTGAGGCTTGTGTAGTCGATACACATCCCCCACTGCTTGTTTTTCTTCAACACTAGGGTCGGGTTCGCCAGCCATTCTGGAAAGAACACCTCCTTAATGAAGCCGGCCGCTAGGAGTCGGGCTATCTCTTCTCCAACAACTCTTCTCTTCTCTTCTTACAGGCGGCGCAAGGGCTGCCTGACGGGCTTCACATCAGATCAGACATGCAGCTTGTGCTCGGCGAATTCCGTCGGTACACCTGGCATGTCTTTAGGGGACCATGCAAAGATGTCTCGATTCTCACGGAGGAAATCGACGAGCTCGCCTTCCTATTTGCTGTCTAGGTTTGCGCCTATGACAGCGTGCCTCTCCGGGTGCTCCGGGTCCAAAGGTATCCTCTTTGTTTCTTTAGCCGGCTTGAATGAACCCTCAGCTTCCGACTCCTTGGGGTCGGGCGACATCTCTGGCTGCTTGTCGGCCATTGCCACAACCCGATCAAGGAGCCGCCTCTCATCTGTGATCACCAGGGACTCGGCCAGCCGACTACTCTCGGCCGCGCAGGCGGACAACTTCCTGTAGTCGCCGGCCACGGTCAGAATCCCCTTTGAACTTGGCATCTTCATCTTAAGGTAAGCGTAGTGGGGGACCGCCATGAACTTGGCCAAAGCAGGTCGGCCAAGCAATGCTTGGTATGGGCTTTCAAGGTCCACCACTTCAAACCAAACTGGCTCTCGGCGAAAATGATCTTTGTCTCCGTAGAGGACATCTATCTGGATCTTGCCGATTGGGGAGCAAGAAAGGCCAGGTACAATGCCGTGGAAAACAGTTCGGCTGCTTTGAAGCTGTCTCTGCTTGATTCCTAATTTCTCAATGGTATCCCTGTACAGGATGTTGATGTTGCTGCCTCCGTCTATCAACACTCGCGAGAAGCGAGCGGCCCGCCTATCAGTGGCCATGGTAGCACTCAGAACCAAGGCGTAGGAGCCCGGATTCGGCATCACCTCTGGGTGATCAGCTCTGCTCCAACTGATAGGCTTCTCGGACCAATGCATAAACTCCGGAGTATCAGATGCTACTGCATTTACTTCTTGCTGCTGCAACCGTCTACTACGTCGATCATCATCCATACTGGTGGACACTACATAGGCTCCGTGCTCTTCTGGGTACTCATCTTGTACGGCGCCAACTGGCCTGGCAGCCGGCTGCTGGGGCGGCTGTGGAGGCGGCGGCCCAGCAGGCGGAGGAGGAAGGAGGCCGTCTCCTTTGGCGATTCTGGTGAGCCAGTGGCATTTCCGGGTGGTATGGTTGGACGGCTTCACGCCGCTGTGGAACTTGCAGGGACCATCTAGAGTCTGTTCGTAAGAGAAGACCGGCAACCAGTTGGACTTGCCGCCTTTCTGCCGCTTCGCCGGAGGCTGCCCCTCAGGCTGTTGGTCTTCGACTGTCGCAACCTGCCGAGTGCTGGAAGTCGGCTGTGGGGCCTTGCGCTTGTGATCATTCTGCTGCTGTCGCCGACTGGTGTCTCCAGCCGGAGTTCTGGGAGCTTGAGGGGCCACTTTGCCAGTCGCACTAACTTGAATCTCTGTCTTCATGGAGGAGTCGGCCGTGGCATACTTGTCTGCTATGACCAGCAACTTGTCGAGGGTCTCGGGCTCGTCGCAGAGGAGCCTGTGCTTGAGGAGGGTGCCTTCTCTGCACCCGGTGGTGAAGTACTCGATAGCCTGCACCTCGTGCACGCCCTCGCAGGAGTTCCGAAGCTCGCCCCATCACGTGAGGTAGTCGCGAGTCGACTCGTCTTGGCCTTGCACGCACAAGGAGAGTTGGCGTGGCTTGGGGGGTCGCTTGTACGTGCTTGTGAAGTTGTGGATGAAAGCCTAGGTGAAGTCGACCCAACTGTTGATGCTGCGGGGCTTCAAACTGTTCAACCATGTCCGGGTCGTACCCTAGAGCATGAGCGGAACGTACTTCACGGCAACGCGCTTGTTGTCGTTTGCTATGTTGACGGCCGTGGAGTAGTCAACTAGCCAATCTTCCGGCTTCATGGAGCCGGTGTACTTGGGCGTGTCTCGGGGGAGCATGAACCCTTTGGGAAAGGGCTCGTCTCGAATGCGGGGTCCGAAGCAGGGCGGGCCCAGCTCATCTTCTTCTTCCACCGCCAGGGATCGGTGGAGTCGGTCGATCCGGTGGCGGGCGTCGTTCTCTCCGACTCCCTCTCGACGGCCGAGGCGGTCGCCGAGAGTCGGATGCTCAACAGGCGGCGGGGAGACTCGTCTTTCTCTTTGTGGTGGGGGAGGCAGGTAGTCTCCCTGCCGTTCCACTGCTCTCGGGCGGCCGTCTTGGTCGCGCTCGATGGTGATGCGAGTCCGACTGTGGCTGACAGCCGGATCCTTCTCTCTTCTTCCGCAGGCTCTGCCAGTCGGCGTCCGAGACGTCGCGCCTTGATCTCGGCGGGGAGGTAAGTCGTCATTTTGTCATTGCGGCGCCTCCGTGCGGCAGCCGGCTTCGTTCTATGCGGCAGCCGCTTTGAGGAGTCGCTGGACTCACTCGGTCATCAAGCGGCGCTCTTCGCCTTCGAAGTTGTCTAGTTCGTCTGCTGCCACGTGGGCGGCGTGGATGTTCTCCGCAGGCGTGGCATACACGGGGCGATCGGCCCCGAGCAGGTTGGCGATGGCCGCGCCGCGTTGCCAGACTGCGCCTAGGCGGCTAGGCCCAGTCGGGGCTGGCGAGCCGCCCACGGCGCGATCTATCTCACATTGGTAGGCCTCCGACAAGCGTCTCATGCTTGCCAGCTTCTTCGCGCCTTCGATGAGCTGAAGGCTGCGTGCCTCTAGCGTCTCGGCATCAGCGTCCTCCAGAATGGGCGCCATCAGGTCTCGCAGAGCCGCGTCGAGCGGGTCATGAGCTCCTTCACTGGAGTGCTCGCCATGACTAATAACGAGCACCTCCGTGACGGCGCTTCCGCTACTCTCCTCGCGAGGGAGCGGCTCATCGTAGATCACCACATTGGAGGGGAACGTGTCGAGCGACACGCTGTCGGAATCGACCAGCATTGGGTCGGTGGAGCCTACGGACTCCAAGTCCACGGCACGCTCGCCGGTGACGTGGAGATGGTCGAGGAAGCCCGCGAGGAGGCTTTCGGGGCCACCCGTGCCCGCGTCGGATCGTCGGAGATGCAGACCTCGCCAAGAAGGTCAGCGAGGCGACTCGCCGCGCAGGCGTCGTCGACGCTTTGCAGCGTGTCAGGGCAAGCGCCATCGGGCGTGCCGGGCTGGCTACGCTCGCGGGGGAGGAAGAGGGTTCCCGTCCAGAGCAGGTCTCCGGACGACGGTGCACCTCGCCCCACGATGGGCGCCAAATGTCGGGGGTTGGGTGCGACATATGCCAAAGGATGGCTTATCATGGTGGGAGCAAGTAGAACGTCGCCGGTGCCAGGAAACGGGATGAGGTGAAGGCATCCACGCTGGCGAATCTTACCCAGCTTCGGGGCTCTCCGGGGAGATAACACCCCTACTGCTACTCTGCGGGGTCTCCGCAGGATCACTAAGGCGTAGTGACTACAAGGTTGCTCCTAGAGCTGTATTCGGGAGGTAGAAGAAGGCACGGCTAGCTCTCTCCTTCCTATATGATCTGTTCTAATGCTAATGGATGCGAACCCTTTGCACGGGTGCCCCGGGGGGTTTATATAGGCCTACCCCCCAGGGGTACAACGTTAATCCGGCTGGGCGCGGGTCCTAGCCGTCTGTCTCTCAGGCCGCCGCCTTCTCCGCCGACTCGCGGGCCCCGCCGGCGAGTCCGGCACTATAGCCGTGATTCTGATGACACAGGCTTGGTCACGGGGTCATGGCAACAGTGCCGTCGTCTATCGGGCGATCACTGTCATTACTTCCCGTCCTGTCTGGTTAATGGCGCGTGGGACCCGTGGGAGAGGCCGGCCGACTCTAGGGGGCCGACTCCCACAGGGCCGCCTTCGGGGCGTATCCGCCGTCTTCCACCCTCTCACTGACAGGCGGGTCCGCCATCTTTGAGCCGCACAGGTAGGCCATCGTGGCCACAATGCGCCGCACACTGTGGCTGAGGTCAGTGCTAGCATGGCAACAGTGCCGGGCCACGGCGGAGATCTCCAGCGGTACGGCACACTGTAGCCATGCCGGCCCCTCGTAAGCAAGAGGTGACGGCCACGCCGTGGTCGTACCCGCCTCGCCTATCGTGACGAGAGTAGAGTCGCGGGCCGACTCTCCATAGTCGGCTCCTCCGGAAGTCGCCGGCCATGAGTCGGCTTATCTTGGAGTCGCCATCTAAGACTCAGCTTATCTAGATGTCGCCATCTGAGACTCGGCTTATCTGGGAGTCGCCATCTGAGACTCGGCTTGAGGGGCGCGGCCTGCCCCGATGTCTTGAAAGGTCCTGGGCCTCGGGTTAGCCTACCCGTGGCCCATTACTCCGACACATTTCCTGCCATGTCTTGACCTGAACAATACCATATTGTGTTAATGCAATTTCAAACTGTGTCACTTTATTGGTTAGTAAGAAATGTGATGAATTGTCAGCATTGATACTTTTTTGTGCAAAACCTGTCATCTGCCTGCTTGTTTATCTTTCAGAGTGAGGAAGATATAAGTATTGAACAAGCGCAGTCTCATCATCTTGCTCAGGTGCTTGCGCCGCAGCTTGCCAGCAGGGCTAACCTTTCTTGAACTCTATTGAAGTGTTGTTGGTTTTGTATATTATTTTGTCGGCGTGTTTATTTGCACTGGTGGCGATCTTTGATGCCCAGTGTATGTAATCTGCTGTCTGCTTGTGCTTTATTATCATAATGGCAAACTTTGATGCCCAGTGGATGTAATATGCCGTAATTTCCTTATAGTATAGTCTAGGTTTTTTCTTATTCATGATGCTATAGTTATTTTACTGTATATATATCCTGTCTTCGCAGTAAACTGGCCAAATCGTAAAATTACGGTACATAATCGAGCCGTCATGCAATCACGATGCATGATCCGCATCATGGGCCCCGTCAAACTGGCCCACTAGTAGATTTGGGCCTTTAATAGGCCGAGTAACCCCGACCCTCTTTTTTGCAAGAAAACTCAATGGGCTTTTAGGAGGCTGAGAAGTAGGTTGGGCCTGAAACGTGCCGAACAGCTCACGGGCTAGCAGCAGCCTGAAATGGACCCCGGCCCATGATCGTGCGAATCAAATCACAGGCTTTTAACAGGACAAAATTGTCTCGGTCCTTGTTTGGCCCAATCAGATATCGGCTGTGAGCAGGCCGGATGCAAACCGGCCCGTAGTTAGGCCCAACTACATGACGGGCTTTTAACAGGCCGAAATTAATATAGGGCCGAAATGTTAAATGGGCCCTTAACAGGCCAAAACTAATATCAGGCCGAATTACTAAATGGGCCTTTAGCAAGTGGGCCCAAAAGCATAGCATCCAGTTAACGGGCCGAATCTGATATGGGCCATAATTGAGCCCAAAGCATCTTAAAGGGTCGGACCTGATCTGGGCCATGATTTGGCCCAGAACGTAGGAGGCTTTTAACGGGTCGGATCTCATATGGGCCATTATTATGCCCGAAACGTGGCAGGCCATTAATGGACCGGATCAAATATGGGCCGGCATTTTGCCCAAAACATGGCAGCCAGTTAATGGGCCGGCCTACCAGGGTCCTCAAAATCTTGTGGGCCTACAGCCGAGCCGGCCCATTAATGTCGGCGAAATCTCGTGGGCCTTTAGCTGGGTCGGCCCATTATGATCCGCAAGAATTTTGTGGGCCTTTACCTGGGCCGGCCCATTATGGCACACAAAAATCTTGTGGGCCTTTACCTGGGCCGGCCCATTATGGCTCGTGAAATCTTGTGGGCCTTCAGCTGGGCCAGCCCATTATGGTCCGCAAAATCTCGTGGGCCTTTAGCTGGCCGGCCCATTATGGTCCGCAAAATCTCGTGGGCCTTTAGTTTGGCCGGCCCATTTAAACTTGATGGGTCGTGCCACGTGTCGACGTATCATAGGCGCCTTCTGTCCAATGAGTGGATGATATCTGTCCCAACGATGAGCCAACACGTGTTTCCTCTAGCCAATGATGATTTTACACGTGGAAAATCCCCATTGGTCGGGGCTGTTAACGGGTTATCGGATCCAAAACCCTACCCGATAGCTTAACGGCGTTCTGTTACGGTGGATGCCACGTGTCGGTCACCCTTGACGAAAGCACTTCTGTGCCGCGCGATTTATCGTCATGGAAGTGGACACTTCCGTGATGTTAATTTTGGTAATGTCATGGAACACTTCTACGACAGCACAGGTATGACTATCTTGATTCTGTCCTAAAATCGTCATGGATGTACATGCATGACAAAAACCCGACCTACTGTGACAAACACGTATCATCACGGAAGTGTATGTTTTTATAGTGAATCATTAACGGAACTATTCTCTCTGGAGGATGTTTCTTACGATCAAATGTAATATAACATAACTCCACGAATACAACTAGTCTGTTCAAGCAACTATGACCGGACTGCCTGGTTTCCAAACATACTTTGGTGTTTACCGATGGTATAATATCTAGAAACACTCCAAACCTCGGGTTTCGGAGGTCGAAGCAGAAATTCTGCCATGACAATCGTTTTACAATTCGGCTAGAGATAAGTTTGTTGATAAAAGTACATTGCTACTTGGACTCAAAAACTTCTTCCTCCTCTAGACCCTCTAATAAGTTGTCTAGTTTACAATCCTGTTGAGAAAACTTAGCAGCTATCCTTACTTGGTCGTACACTAAGCTAACAGGAATTTCTTGTCCATCTGGTCCCCGAGGTCCGACCCGGGCCATATGATTCGGATCAAGTCTGTTGTACCACGTTTTCACCATGGCCCATGCCTCTCGTGTGCCTTCCCGACATGCTGATATCTTCCATAGCTCAAAACGGCGACGAGCTCCCTTGAATAAATTCACGAGCTCCTCCATACTCCTGGAGATGGATCGGATGGCTAGAAGCCTTAGCCATGCTCCTCAATGCTTTCCGATCTTGCTCGTGCACTTTGGATAGCTCTTGTAGCAGGTCGCCTTGGAATCCAGACACTTCTCCCTCAGGACGTCCGGTTAGGACACCTACAGAAATAAACTTGTAAAATTTTCAAATCAGAGACCGTGTGAAAGTCAGGTTAAAGAGCATACTGAATATGTCGCCTTTCAGCTTCCTGTTCCCGTTCAAAACATTTGATAGTTGGGCTCTTAAATCCTTAAGTTCTTCGGCTTGCTTGATATTTGCATCCTGTAGTTTTTTTCTCATTAATGGTCCGTGTCAATAGACATTGACCAGCGGCTTCTTGCCCTTTAGCATGTTGTTTGTCCGCTTGAGCAGCCCTTATCCTCTCCTCCAGTAGATCTATTGACCCTACCAACGAAACGATGCATTGTTAAGTACCATCAGGCACCTTCTTGGATTTCTTTAAATTTTCCAGTTCGGTGGTGGCAACAGTTAGCTTAGTTCGACATTCTTCTAGATCCTTGGATAATGGGTTATTTCTCTCGATGAGTACCTAAGAATGTAATGACCCTTAAATCAGTTGGGCCAACTGCTTCAAGACTCGGGGGCTACTGGCATATGATTATTGAATCTGCACAAAAATACCCGCATATCCTTTGAAAGCCGGTGAGTGGGTCCAGCAAGTCCATCCCGAGCAGCTCTGATGTAAGCATCCGTTGAGCTGAAGGCAGTGAATGCCTCTTCGGTGAAATTTGGGTCACGCATAGTCGCTCTCCGCCGCCAATGATTCATCGCACTCTCCACTTCGGAGTTCATGATGGATACATTATCTGAATCCTCTAGGAGATGACAATCCGGCATTGCTCCCGCATCCCCTCCAGTCCTTGTGGCAGGGTCAGGGGCCGGATTAGTCTGCACATGGCCGGCCAGGTCTTCAGATACAGTCCGGCGTATACTCCTCTTGAAATATGGCACAGCAGGAAACGTCACCGTCCGATCTATCTACTGAGTGCATGTTAAAGAATTATACCCCTTTGATGAAGGAGAGGGCCCGACAGTATCGCCGTTTGCCTTTATTTTCAAAGACGTGCCCTGTGCGAGTGTCGTCTTCCTAGAAGACGCCTTTGCCATAGTACGATGGGATGAGCGTCGCTGAGGGAGTCCTGGACTAGGGGGTGTCCGGACAGCCGGACTATCATGTCCGCCGAACTCCAAGACTACGAAGATACAAGATTGAAGACTCCGTCCCGTGTCCGGATGGGACATTCCTTGGCGTGGAAGGCAAGCTTGGCGATACGGATATGTAGATCTCCTACCATTGTAACCGACTCTGTGTAACCCTAGCCCTCTCCGGTGTCTATATAAACCGGAGGGCTTTAGTCCGTAGGACATAACCTCCATTACAACAATCATACCATAGGCTAGCTTCTAGGGTTTAGCCTCCTTGATCTCGTGGTAGATCCACTCTTGTACTACCCATATCATCAATATTAATCAAGCAGGACGTAGGGTTTTACCTCCATCAAGAGGGCCCGAACCTGGGTAAAACATCGTGTCCCTCGTCTCCTGTTACCATCTGCCTAGACGCACAGTTCGGGACCCCCTACCCGAGATCCGCCGGTTTTGACACCGACATTGGTGCTTTCATTGAGAGTTCCTCTGTGTCGTCACCAATAGGCTCGATGGCTTCTTCAGTCAACAACCTGTCCAGGGTGAGACTTTCCTCCCCGGAAAGATCTTCGTATTCGGCGGCTTCGCACTGCGGGCTAATTCACTTGGCCATCTGGAGTAGATCGAAAGCTACGCCCCTGGCCGTCAGGTCAGGTTCGGAAGCCTAAACTTCACGGCCGACATCCGCGGGGACTCGATCCTCGACGGGCTCGAGCCACAGCCGAGCGTGCCGCACTGTCACGATGGGCATGATTTAGCTCTGCTGCCGGACAGTGCCTTGGTGGCCGCACACGAATGCGCTCCGGCCCTTAGTCCGGAGCCGATCACCCAGATCGAGGACCGGTGGCTGGACACCGCCTCAGGGGCTGCAACTTCCACGGCGTTGGAGCCGAACACTAACCTTGTCCCTTGCAAAGCTCGTGACTCCAAGGTGCCGGACTCCCTGCCGGACTCCGAACCTCCCGCGCCCCTTCCAATCAAATCTGATTGGGCGCCGGTCATGAAGTTCAGCGCCGCGGACATCTTCCAACACTCGCCCTTTGGCGACATCCTAAATTCGCTAAAACATCTCTCGCTATCCGGAGAGACCTGGCCGGATCATGGCCAGGATGGTTGGGATGCGGACGACGAAGAATTTCAAAGCCCACCCACCACCCACTTTGTAGCCACTGTCGACGATCTAACAGACATGCTAGACTATGACTCCGAAGACATCGACGGTATGGACGACGATGCCGGAGACGATCAAGAACCAGCGCCTACAGGGCACTGGAAGACCACCCCAACACATGATGTATACATGGTGGATACCCCAAAAGGAAGCGATAACGAGGACCAACGGGACGCGGCAAAGGATAATCCCGCTGATAACAACCAAAACGGCAACGTAGACGCCGCCCTAAGTCCCGCCTCGACAACAATAGCGCTCCCCATGACCAAGCAATAGAGCAGGGCAAAACAATGGACGACGAACATGCGGACAAGCAACCGTTCGAACAGGACGAATCGAATAATCAATCCATGCCCGGCGAAACCAACAGTCCAGTCGACCTCACGCCGGACACACCGCCGGAGAATAAAAACCTTCGGAAAAGACTCGTCGCCACAGCAAGAAGTTTGAAGAAGGAAAAACGAAAGCTCAAAACAGCGGAAGATATACTCAGAATGAGGTGGAGCAAAGTGCTCAAAACCACAGACAAATACGGAAATGGCCATCAATCAAAGAGCTACCCGAAGCGCAAGCTACTGCCAGAATTTGACGAGGAGGCCATAGAGCCCCCACAGTCAAAAAACAAAGAGGCCGCCTGGTCGGATAGACGACCAGATGATAAGCCAAAATCTAAAAGCGGCACCGCACACAGGCCGACTAATAACCCTGGAAAAACAGATGGCCCAGCTAGGTCCATTTACGGGCCAAAGAAGAGGGCCCCAGGAAGCAACACAACACGCCAAGTGTCCGAAGACAGCGGTACACCCAAATACAGGGGCGCCGCACACCCACTATGTTTCACCAATGAGGTGCTGGATCATGAATTCCCAACAGGGTTTAAACCCATAAACATAGAGGCCTACGACGGAACAACAGACCCTGGAGTCTGGATAGAGGATTATATACTACACATACACATGCCTAGAGGAGACGATCTCCATGCCATAAAATATTTACCCCTCAAGCTCAAAGGGCCAGCCCGTCATTGGCTCAAAAGCCTCCCAGAAAACACTGTTGGAAGTTGGGAAGAGCTTGAGGACGCGTTTAGAGCAAATTTTCAAGGGACTTATGTCTGCTCTCCTGATGCAGATGATTTAAGTCATATAACTCAACAGCCTGAAGACTCAGCGCGCAAATTCTGGAACCGGTTCCTTACTAAAAAGAACCAAATAGTCGACTGTCTAGACGTCAAGGCCTTAGCAGCTTTTAAACACAACGTCCGAGACGAATGGCTCACCAGGCACCTCGGCCAAGAGAAGCCGAGGACAATGTCCGCACTAACAAGCCTCATGACCCGCTTTTGTGTGGGGGAAGATAACTGGCTGGCAAGATGCAGCACCAGCGATCCAAGTACATCCGAGATCAGAGATGGAAACAAAAAATCACGGTGCAAAAAAGATCAGCGCCGGAATAAAGAGAAAAGCCCAAAGAACACGGCGGTCAACGCCGGATTCAAAAGCTCGCGACCAAACAACAAAACACTGCCTCTTACGGACAACAGTGATGAGCTATCCAACTTAAACAAAATCTTGGGTCGGATATGTCAAATCCACAGTACCCCCGGAAGGCCTGCAAACCACACCCACCGAGATTGTTCGGTTTTCAAACAGTCCGGCCGATTAAACGCCGAACACAAGGGGCTCGACACATCAAGCGAGGATAATGATAAACCCCACCAGCAGAGCACCGGAAAACAAAAGACTTTCCCACAAGAAGTCAAAGCAGTAAACTCACTTCATGTGATAATACGGAAAAATGCGGCACCCGCTAAGACGGGTCCTGCATGGTCCACCCCAGCGGAACGTCGAGATTGGATGTCAAAACCAATAACTTTTGACCACATGGATTATTCCATAAGTGTCCGGAATGCAGGATGGACTGCTCTGATATTGGATCCTATAATCGACGGACTACAATTTACACAAGTCCTGATGGACGGAGGCAGCGATCTAAACCTGCTATATCCAAACACAATCCGCAAGTTGGGGATAGACCGTACTAAAATTCGACATAGCCACACTTCCTTTAAAGGAGTGACGCCAGGCACTTACGCCAAATGCGCAGGCTCCTTATTACTAGAAGTTGTGTTCGGGTCACCGAACAACTTCCGACGCGAAAAATTAATCTTTCATGTCACCCCGTTCAAAAGTAGCTATCAAGCACTATTGGGACGTGAAGCTTTTGTCCGCTTCAATGCCATACCACATTACGCGTCTCTTACACTTAAAATGCCCGGTCCACGTGGCATCATTTCATTGCAAGGGTCATTTAAAGACCCCGGGCACGGCTAGATGAGTCCGGCATAAATAAGCTAGCGGCTCCCTAGCCGCACACCCCTTCACAAGGGGCTGTGCATTTAAGAAACAACAAGCTCATATAGACTCCGCTTTACTTATTTATTAATATTTTTCATATACCTTTTTTTCGCACGATTTCCTTTGAAACTAAGTTCCTCTCTTTTTATAGATGAACAACGTGCACACCCGTCCAGGATAACGGCACAAAGGAGACACAGGCGCAGACGTGCAGTAGGGACTCATCGCAAGGATTCTTTTCAGATTAAGACCCCGCGTAAACCTTTTTTACTGTCTCTTGTTGTTATAATCCCCTGGTTTCTCATTATAACCAGAGTGGAGCCTGACGTTTTGGCACCGGCCGCGTCAGAGGACCTTGCCCGTACCTGGACACTAGGGGCTTAGGGTATTGTTCTGCCCATCATTATAAAGACCGAACACCTTAGGGAGTGTTCGGCGTCTCGAGTTAGGCCTTATATGCATCAGCTCCAAATCATGTCTTTGGTCAAATGTTGGGTTTGCCCGGCTCCTGTGTTTTGCTGCCTTACGTTCCGTATCATCGGCTAACGCGGCACCAGGAGAACTACTGCGATTGTGCCCCAGTTCGGCTGGGCGAAGCACCTCAGTAGAGAAAGCCGAAAACTGACTGTCATGATACAGCGAGAGACTGGTCAACCACTCGATCGACCACCGGAATGTTTAGAATTCCCCCGCTTTGACGAAGGACCGTTTCTCGATCAGGCACACACGCACCCCGAATTCGGAGAGCACGGTGCCCCCAGGGGCTATATCGTAGCCCCACCCTCGAACTCCAATGGCTAAGTGAAAGTGATAAAGCATTATAGTCTGGTTGCCTTGTTTGCTATGCTACCACCTCCTCAACAGGACCGAGACGTCGGATTAAGAGTGACAATGCGCTATTTTTGCGAACACCGCCGCACCTTGTGCGTGGGGGCTGAAGCCAAAGACTGCCATCTTTCAGGTTATACACACGTATACATAAACGACCGCATAGGAGATATTTCAATACTTGGAACACACAAGTATAAAAAGCGATTACATCATAACCATTGTTTTACAAAATACAACGTTCATTTGAATGTGACATTTTTCGAGCACTGCGACTCTATTACACGAGCACCACGCATAACTTCCCCAAAATAGTGCTCGGCGGGTAACCGGCTTTCGTCCAAACCCTGGGTTGCAACAGCGGTGGCATCCATCTCCGTCCAATGTGTCTTCACACGGCAAGGGCCATCCGCGCACCTTCTATGCAGGCCGACCGATTCATCTCCTTGATATGCGGCACCGCCCCAAGAAATTGCTGCAATAAGCCAAAATAGCTCGTCGCCTTGGGCCTCTCTGGCCAGACATGAGTCACGATATCCGTCATGGCAAGTCCGGACAACCTGTTCAGCTCAGCCCATTCGGCCAACCGATCGGTCAGCGGAAGTGAATGATCCGGACTATGGAATTGAGACCAAAATAGCTCTTCCGTCTTGTGATCCTTCTGACTCCGGAAGTGCACAACGGCATCCGCCGCACTTGCCGCTAAGTCCATATATGGATCCTCCGGACCCCACAGCTGGCCAAGCTGGGCATAATTTGGATCTGTAAACCGGCGACGCAGCAGAAAAGGCTTGCCAGCCACAATATCTCCGGCTTGACGCAGTTCCTCCTTCATAGCCCGCATTGCAGAACGGGCATCCTTGGCCTCGGCGGTGGCCTTCCCCAGGTCTTCCCGCTCTGATAGGCGCTCCTTTTCAAGAGCCTCATTGCGGTCGGTAGCATCCTTCAATTTTACGGCCAATTCGGCCATCTCTTCCCTGCTTCGGCAGTGTGCAGCCCTTTCGGCTTCTAACTCTTCGGCCGCCCTCGAGGCAGCCGCATCACTCCTTCTGGCTTGCTCCTTGGCTTGAGTAAGTTCTGCCCGAAGGCTCTCCACAGCAGCAGCACCATTTGCGTCAAGCATAAATATTGTAAGAGGTGGGCTTTGACTAGCTTAAACAGGTGACTGCGGAGAGACAACTTACCTTGCGACTCGTCAAGTCGCTTGTTGACTAGCGTGATGTCCGCATCCGCCACATCGAGCTGCCGCATTAATTCGGCAACTCCATCAGTCCGGCTAGCCCCCGGACTATCCGCCACCTGCATAGGAAAGGCGACACTCAATACCTGCGATTTTGATCCTCGGCACGCTGTCGCCTTCGACAACCTACCGAGTCTCAGGGGCTACTATCTATACAGGGCGCACTTTCATGTGCAAAACTGTCAAAAAGGCGTGTCATTTTTACGTACCTCAAACCCCGCCTGCAAACTTCTGATGGCATTATGCAATCCGCTTTCGGCGGACGAAATCCTTCCTATCACCATGCTCATCAATGCACGGTGATCTTCTGAGACGGACGCCCTCTCAAGCAGATCCTTCAGGTCCCCCAGCCGAACACTAGTCGGCGCCGAATTCTTCGGCTCTGCCGAGCTCGGGGACACCCTCCGTGACGACACTTCAGGCTCGTCCGCCCTATCCGACGGCGCAGCAGACGGAGGCGTCTCGCTCTCCATCATCTCCGGACGAAGATCCCCCGAAGACGAGCTCATCTAAGAAGGTTGCAGATCGGAACTACAAGGTAAAATTTTGGTTATCCTCAGAAACACAAATAAGGATGTTTCTTATTAATAAACTCCCCTTTTTCCACTCACGGCTCGCTGGAGGGCTGAAAAGATTGTGCGACCGGGGCCTCCCCGGACGCAGGACCCTCCGGTGAAGATTTCTTCCCCCGCTTAGGGGCTTGGGCCTCCGGGTCTTCGGAGGCGGTCCTCTTCTTCCCCTGGAGGGAGGGATTCTCGATCCCCCCTTCTTCAAGCGCCCCCTTGGGCGAGGTGATAGCTCCTCTATTCTCCCCTTCGCCTTCTTCTGAAGGCGCGATCTCCAACATTCTGACCAGCACGGGCTCCGGTTTGGTCTCTGGGAGGGGAGCCGGACACCTTATCAGCTTTGCTTGCGCTACCCACTCCTGATGAAGGATAACGGGTTAAGAGGCGAATTATAGAAAAGCAAACAAACGGTACGTCCGGACACTGAGCTGCTTACCTGAGTATCCGGGCGATTGCAGCTTAGGCCTGCATCCTCGGTCAATTCCGGACACGCCACTTGCGGTCCGAAGAACAACTTGTACATCTCCACGGGTGTCGTACCCATGAAGTGTTGGAGAATCCGTGGTCCCTCCGGATTGAACTCCCATAACCGGAGAGGATGGCGTTTGTAGGGCAGAAGACGCCTGATTAGCATGACCTGCATCACCACGACCAGATCGATCTCCCTCGCTTGGAGGTCTCGAATCCGGCCCTGCAATAGGGGCACGTCTTTTGACGGCCCCCAATTGAGCCCTTGGTTGACCCACGACATTAACCGTCGTGGAGGTCCCGGGCGGAATGAAGGCGGCGGCTTTTGCCTGCTGCCCTTCGGAGCAGTGATATAGAACCACTCCTGCTGCCACAAGCTGAGCTCCTCTTGGAAGGAGCCCTCGAGCCATGGGGCATCGGTCCTCCTGCTTATGACCGCCCCGCTGCACTCTGCTTGACGCCCCCCAATCATCTTCGGCTCTACATTGAAGGTCTTCAGCCACAGGCCAAAGTGGGGGGCGATGCGGAGGAAGGCTTCGCAGACGATAATAAATGCGGAAATATGGAGGATGGACTCCGGAGCCAAGTCATGAAAATCCAGCCCGTAGTAGAACATGAGCCCTCTCACGAAGGGATCCGTCGAGAAGCCTAAACCCCGACGGAGGTAGGATACAAAGACGACGTACTCACCGGGCTCGGGAGTGGGTATGGCCTGCCCTTGGGCGGGCAACCTGTGCGAAATCTCGTAAGACAGGTACTTGGCCTCACGCAGCTTTAGCACGTCCTCCTCCGTCAGCATCCACCGGCCCTGAAGGTCGAAGCCGGACATTGTTGAAGGTCTGAAGCACTTGAATCTGGGGCTCTGGGTGTTGGAACTTGGAGCAAGGAGAGGATTCGATGGAAGATTGAAGAAAAGAAATGAGCCTTGGTCCTGTTATAAAGAGGGGGAATACCAAGAGCCGTCTCCGTGACCGTTCGGGATTCGCCTTCCATAGAGGAGGCGTGGCGACGGGCGCGGTTGGGTTACCCATGCCCGTATTGATGAGAATCCCGGAATAAGGGGAACACGATCTCTGCTTCGACAAGACGTGCCAAGGAAACCGCTTCGCTAAACGCGCTGAGGCGGTATAATAAAAAACGATTCAAGTAAAGGCTTGGTAGTGGTGTGATGTCATGCCGCAAAATACGTCAGCAGATTGAGCTTGTGTACATTTTATTCTCTCTACGGTGGAATGTGGAATTTATTTTGTAGAGCCGGACACTATCCTGGTGTTCATGATCTTCTCTGGATTATTTAAGGGAGGAACCCGCCTTGCAATGTCGAACATTATGCGCGCCGGACTCATCGTCATTGAAGCCAGGTTCAGGGGCTACTGAGGGAGTCCTGGACTAGGGGGTGTCCGGACAGCCGGACTATCATCGTCCGCCGGACTCCAAGACTACGAAGATACAAGATTGAAGACTCCGTCCTGTGTCCGGATGGGACTTTCCTTGGCGTGGAAGGCAAGCTTGGCGATACGGATATGTAGATCTCCTACCATTGTAACCGACTCTGTGTAACCCTAGCCCTCTCCGGTGTCTATATAAACTGGAGGGCTTTAGTCCGTAGGACATAACCTCCATTACAACAATCATACCATAGGCTAGCTTCTAGGGTTTAGCCTCCTTGATCTCGTGGTAGATTCACGCTTGTACTACCCATATCATCAATATTAATCAAGCAGGACATAGGGTTTTACCTCCATCAAGAGGGCCCGAACCTAGGTAAAACATCGTGTCCCTCGTCTCCTGTTACCATCCGCCTAGACGCACAGTTCGGGACCCCCTACCCGAGATCCGCCGGTTTTGACACCGACAGTTGCCCTTTGGGAGCACGATACAGCGCGACAGGTGAGTCACAAGGGAAAACTCTCTTTGAGAGGGTGTCTCCTGGGTACTTACATGGGAGGAGGGGAGAAGGCCGGGGTAATCGGCTATAATGGCCACTTCCATGCTGTCATAGCTCGACTGATGAAAGAATCCTTCCTTCAATTCTATAAATATATCCGGATCCTCTTCAAATCCGGGACCTAGGTCTCGATTATGGTTCTCCGGTTGTGGAGCGGGGCTGTATATCCCTGCGACGACCTTTCTCCATTCCTGATATGGGTGGCCGTGTTAAAATTTGACTAAGCTTGATTAAAGAAAAAAATGAGTGAGGCCTATGGTTGAAAACTTACCCAATCATTGGGGTTGTACATGGAGAAACCTTCTCGGCATTTAAGGCGAGTGAAGTCTTCCTTCTCCCCATTGTAAAGATCAGCCAACATGGCGCCCAAAGCAGCAAAATTGTCCGGACCCTTGCGCCCACAGCATGATGCGTCGTACTCCCCATTGTAATGCCACATGGGAAGCCTTCTGAATTGAAGTGGTTGGACGCATCGTGTTACTGAAATAGCCATTACGTCAAGTATGGACAGTCTGGAGTGGGCGAGTGTTGGCGTTCTAGGAACGGGGGTCCCCAGACTTGCCTGCCTGCGGCCCGCGGTGTGGCTCCGCCAGTGGCCCAGTACGGCCTGTCTTCATCAACCAACACTAAGACCCTCGCGAGGGGCCAAGCCTCGTGGGGCAGACGACACAAGGCCTCCTCAAGAGTGGCCTCACTAGGCAGGCTCATGAGGAGTCAGAGAGATCAAGGCAAGGGGTACCTCGTGAGGTCCTCGTGACGCAAGCCATGACGACCAAGGCCAGGTGGGCGCCAGCCGCAGAGTGTCCTCGTTTCCTCTTTGGTGCTAAGGGGGCAAGCGCAGGCGCGAAGTACCAAGGCATCAGGCAAAGGTTTCCATATCGGTGCAACAAGACCAAGACCAGCGGGACGGAGGTCACCATGGAACCCAAGACGGCATCACCACTAGCGCCTTTGGTAGGCGAAGACCACCTTTAGTCAGGATAGCCTGTACTAGTTGTCCCCTTTCAAAATGGCTGTTGTTGGATCCCTTCCCGCTCAATATTTGGGGAGAGGACCAGTGCCTCTATAAATAGGGCTAGCCACCACAGTATAAGGGGGAATGGATTCAGATCACCCTCACCCACACAAGTTTGCTAACCACAAGAACACCTCTCCTCACGAGGTTGTTCTTCCCTTGTACTGTTCATCATCAGCCCGAGAGGCAATCCACCACACCACACACAGGAGTAGGGTATTACACCACAACGGTGGCCCAAACCTATATAAATCTTGTGTCTCTTGTGTTGTTCATCGAGCTAGCTTAGAGATCGCGGCAAGGCTGAGGGCGTGTTTCGGTAGGGGGAAATCTTCCTGCGCACCCGAGTGTTCAAACCTCAAGGGTTTTTCCGGAACCCGATATCCGACATTTGGCGCGCCAGGTAGGGGTGCGCCAGAGCTCTTCATTCCATCGATCCGCTCTCCACCGACATCGCGCTTCGCCCTCATGGAGAACATCGCGCTTCCGGCTCCGGCAGCCGGTGCCAGTGCTGGGGCCAGGGGGCTCCGAGCCTTGGCCCCCGCCTTACGACAAGTGCAGTGGCCGCACAAGTTCAAGCCAGAGATGTCGCCGCGCTACGACGGCGTGGCGGATTTGCTGGTTTTCCTGCTGGCATACGAGGAGGCCATCCTCAAGACCGGGGGCGACAACAAGGTCATGGCCAACTCGCTTCCCATGGCCCTGACTGGCGTCCCCCGCACTTGGCTGCTCAACCTGCCGGCGTATTTTGTGGCCTCCTAGGAGGAACTGTGCGACCTCTTCCTCGCCCACTACGCAGCGCCAGCGCCCCGGTCATCGCAGTTCTCCTGGGTGTCTCGCAACCGCCACCCTCAGACCGCCACGCCAAGCCGTTCTTTCGCCAGATCGACGCCGCCCTTGCGCGGCAAGGAGCTCCCCGGGTTGGGTGGCGCCCAAGGCCGACCTGACCTTCAAATCGGAAGACCACCCCGTCAACACCGCCTGCTCGGGTGCGCTCCCGGTTCTCTGCACGCCCACCATCTGCCAGGTGGCCGTTACCAAGACCCTCATCAATGGCGGCGCCGGCCTCAACATGCTCTCGGTGGAGGCCTTCAGCCTCCTCCATGTCGCTGGAACGGCTCCGACCCAGCAAGCCCTTCTCTGGCGTCGGAGGCGGTTCCTCTAGTTCCCTGGGGCAGATTCACCTTCCTATGACCTTCGGCACCCACGACAACTACTGCATGGAGTTGGTCGACTTCGACATCGCCCACATCAACCTCCCGTACAATGCCATCCTCGGATACCCTGCCTTGGCTCAATTCATGGCAGTAACCCATCGGGCCTACAACCTCATGAAGATGCCCGAGAGCAGCGGCGTCCTCACTGTAGCTGGAGACACTAAGGAGGCTCTGTTGGTGCTCAAGTTGGCCCTCAAGGCTATCGCGGCGGCGCAGCCCGCTGGCGCGGACACCTCCAAGGCCAAGGAAGCTGCACCGACCAAGAAGAAGCAACTGTTCGCCCAGGATAAGGCGGAGACCAAGTAGGTGCCAGTTGAGGAAGATGGGTCCTCGGGAGCCACCTTCACCATAGGTGCCAACCTCAACCCCGACAAGAGGAGGCGCTGGTGAGGTTCTTGTGCTCGAACAAGGAGGTGTTCATGTGGGAACCCAACCAGCTAGCAGGGGTCCCAAGGGAGGTGATTTAGCATCACCTGAATGTGTGCCCCAATGTACGCCCCGTGAAGCAGAAAGCGAGGCGGTAGTCCACGGAGAAGTAGGCCTTTGTCGTCCAAGAAACCTGCAAGCTAAAGGCAATAGGTGTTATTCGCGAGGTTCGCTACCCTGAATGGCTGGCAAACCCCGTTGTCGTGCCAAAAAAGGGAGGAAAGGAGCGCATGTGCGTCGACTTCACCAACCTCAACAAGGCCTGCCCTCAAGATCCGTTCCCGCTTCCCCGCATCGACCAGATCATCGACTCCACTGCCGAGTGCGACCTGCTGTGTTTCCTGGATGCGTTTTCGGGTTACCACCAAATCAAGATGGCGGTGGAAGATGTGGAGAAGACATCCTTCCTGACCCCGTGTGCGGTGTACTGCTACACTTTCATGCCGTTCGGGTTGCGCAACACGGACGCGACCTTCCAGCGGCCGATGCACATTGCCTTGGGTCGACAGCTCGGGAAAAAAGCCAAGGCTTACATCGAAGACATTGTGGTAAAGTCTCGGGAGGCAAGAACCTTGATCCAGGACCTGGAGGAGACCTTCGCGAGCCTCCGCTAGGTGGACCTGCGACTCAACCCGGAGATGTGCGTGTTCCACAAGGGGATCAAGGCCAACCCGGAGAAGGTCAAGGTAACCGAAGAAATGAGTCCGCCGCAAACCCTCAGAGAAATGCAGAAGCTCGCCGGTCATGTAACTGCATTAGGACGTTTCATCTCCAAGCTGGGGGAGCGCGCCCTGCCGTTCTTCAAGCTGATGAAGAAGAAGGTCCCGTTTGAGTGGACACAAGAGGCCGACCAAGCGTTTCAAGACCTCAAGAAATATCTGACCAGCCTTCCCGTGATGGTGGCACCGCGCCCTCTCAAGTCCCTGGTGCTCTACCTCACCGCCATTCCCTACTCCGCCAGCGCAGCCCTGGTGGCGGTTCGGGAGGAACGCCAGGCTAAGGCCACATCACACCCAGCCGCGGCCTCAGCCGTGGCAACACAAGACCAGGAAGGCGTCGCGAGGACCACAACAATGACAGTAGGGGACCAAGCTCAGCAGGAAGACGCCCCCACGACTGAAGAGTCCGCGTCAAGCAGCCAGGTGCTAGGGGCTCCATCGTCTCAGGAAGCGCCTTAACCTCCGGAAGACACAAGCCACATCAGTGTGCCCACCCTTGTCGAGCATCTGGTGTACTTCATCAGCACGGTGATGCGGGATGCAAGGGCACGGTACCCCATGCCTCAAAAGCTCTTGCTCGCGCTCTTGGTGGCCTCGTGCAAGCTGCGGCACTACTTTCAAGGTCACCCCATCAAGGTCATCTCGGCCTACCCATTGGAAAGGGTACTCAGGAGCCCCAACTCCGCTAGGAGAGTTGCCGAATGGAACATCGAGCTGCAGGCATTTTAGTTGGAGTTCAACACAACCAGGGTCGTCAAGGGAGCCGCACTTGCTGATTTCGTGCAGAATGGACGAAAGCACCAGGGCTCAAGGCAGGTGAGGACGGGTCTCTCTCCCCAGGAAGTGAGGCACTAGATGGCTGGGTCATGTACTTCGATGGTGCATTCTCGCGGCAGGGCGCGGGGGCTGGTGCAGTGCTTATATCCCCCACTGAGGACAAGCTCTACTACGCTGTACAGCTCTATTTCCAGCAGGGCGAGAAGGTCTCCAACAACATAGCAGAATATGAGGGCCTCATAGCAGGCCTGAAAGCTGCAACAACACAGGGTGTGAAGCGCCTCGTCATCAAGGGTGATTCACAACTCCTCGTCAACTTCTCCAACAAGGTGTATGAGCCGAAGGATGAGCACATGGAAGCATATCTTGCGGAAGTACACAACATGGAGAGGTAGTTTTGGGGCTGGAGTTGTAGCATGTGCCCCGCGACACCAACCAAGAGGCTTATGATATCGCCAAGAGGGTGTCCAGGTGGCTGCCTTAGGAGCCTGGCGTTTTCGAGGAACGACTCTTCAAGCCGTCGGCGGCACCATCACTTTCAAGCACGGCACAGCCTCAGGAAGAGCTACCTCAGCCACCTGCACAGGAGCCCCGGCCTATGGCCCGACCTCAGGAGCCCGTCTACTCTTGGCATTGGAGCCACAGGAGGGATGCTGGACCACGGAATTCAAGGACTACCTGATGCAAGGGACGCTGCCAGAGAAAGAGGAGGACGCAGAACGCGTGGCCAGACAGGCCACGACCTACTGCATCCAAGACGGTGAGATATGTCGGTAGCAGCCAAATGACATTTCCCTACGCTGCATCTCTAGGGAACAGGGGAAGGAGCTGTTGGCCGACATACACGATGGAGATTGCAGACACCACTCGTCGTCACGGACCCTCTTCGGCAAGGCGTTTCGCAGTGGGTTCTACTGGCCTACGGCACTCAACGACGCGACAGAGCTGGTGAAGTCCTGTGAAGCCTGCCAATTCCATGCCAAGCAGATCCATCAGCCAGTGTAGGGCCTGCAGACCATCCCGCTCTGGTGGCCGTTCGCAGTCTGGGGGCTAGATATCCTGGGCCCATTCCCTCGAGCGCCTGGGGACTACTGCTACCTCTATGTCACCATCGACAAGTTCACCAAGTGGGCGGAGGTGGAAGCCGTCCGCACATCCTAGCCGAGTTCGCGGTCACGTTCATCAAGGGCCTCGAGAGCCGGTTTGGGGTCCCTAACCGCATCATCACCGACAACGGTTCGCAGTTCACCAGCAATCTCTTCAAAACATATTGTGCTAACCTTGGAACGCAGATCTGCTATGCTTTGGTGGTGCACCCCCGGAGCAATGGCCATGCCGAATGCGCCGACACGGAGGTCCTGAGGGGCCTCAAGACAAGAACCTTCAAGAAGAAGTTAGAGGCTTGCGGCAGGGGCTGGCACGACGAGCTCCAATTCGTGATGTGGTCCATCCGCACCACCGCCACCAAACCAACGGGCGAGACCCCATTCTTCCTCGTCTACGGATGTCTGTGTACCAAAGTAGGGGCGCTCCTTTGTACCCCTTATTTGTGCATGGGGCAGCCAGAGTCGTGCCCACGGCCACGCTTAAGCAGGGCGTAGACAGGGAATCAAAGCCGCAAGATAGCCAAAGTAACGCCAAGACAGAGGCGTAAAGAGCAAAGATGGCGAGGTGGTTTCCCCCGGCAAGACCCTTGTCGGGGCGACCCCCACAGCCCCGGCAAGGACCTTGCCGGGGCAGCTCACCCGATGCGAGCGGAGCACGCCACCCTTGAGCCCCAGTTTTTCCAACACCGCCAACCACGTTAGGACCTAGGCTCTGGAGGCGCCTCCATGGTGGCATGAAGATCTTTGTGAAGACAAGAAACATTCCAAATCAGAAGAGGATTAGAAGACGATGAACCTTGCGAGATCCTTGCCGAGGAGATCCACAAGACCCCCGGCAAGATCCTTGCCGGGGACGACCTCAACGCCACGGCAAGACCCTGGCCGGGGCCCTGGCAAGGCCCTTGCCAAGGACATCTGCGAGGCCACAGCCAGGCCCGCACCCGCCAAGTTTCTACCACCGCTCCCATGCAGCTGCCTGCCCACCAGCTGGGCAGGTGCCTGCCTGTCGACATGAGGCTTGTCGGCCAACTCAACGCATGCCTATGTGGTGGCATGCAAATCTTCATGAAGGCCCTACCACCGCGCCACCACAGTAGCCTGCCAGCCTACATGGCGCTGACCGCCTCGCTGGCCCAAGTGCGTGTCAAGGCAGGGCGAGGTGGCGATAAAGTGGGGGGGACACTATCAGAGGCACATTAAATGCGTCTTGTCCCATAATGACAAGCGATAGGCTTAAACATGGTACCCCGATGCCACCTCCTGTGTGCCACTGTGACGATCCCCTTGGCTATAAAAGGAGGCCCAAGGCATCCAGGAAAAGGATTCGGACCCGGGGACAAGTTACGCTCATCGTAGCTAGCTCAAAGAATGCAGATATACACACCAAAGCAGGACTAGGGTATTACGCATCCTCACGACCCGAACCTGGGTAAACAACCTGAGTGTTTGTGCTGACTGTTGATCCCGCTCTTCTCATGACCCTACGCCCCGCAACCGTAGTAGGGATTCTTGTGATCCCATAGGCGTCGTTTCTCACCGACATCTTTGGCGTGCCAAGTAGGGGGCGTAGTAGTGAGAATCTGGTTTAGCAGCAGGACAAGCAGCTCCTCATCGCCATGGCTTCCAAAGAGGAAGGCGACCAAGTGAGCTGTTCCATCAGCAGGTGGAGCAAGCGTTCGCACGATGACAAAAAAAGCTAAGTCATGCAAAACCTTGAGTAATTCCTTTTTATATAAGGTTATCTTCCTCGGAGATCTTTCCTTTGTATGAGAAACCTGCACGCAGTGGGGCCCGTCCATTATTGGCAAGGCCCTTGGTCTGTTTCAAGTCCACTCAACAGATCGAGCGGCTGCGTCGAGAACAGCAGGGTGGCCTTCCACTATTTGCAACGCTCTCGCCCTGTCTCGAGCCAGCTCGATAGTTCGACCGGCTGCGTGAGGCTACACGGTTCGCACGACAACAAGCACACCCTACCGGCCACTAAAGGATCCGTCCTTCAAAGCGTTGTGGTCTGGTTCGCGCGCCGGCAAGCCTGCCCAATTAGCGTAGGGTGGACATACAAGGAAGGGTTGAGCAGGGGAATAACATGCATCAAATTTAAAACACTGCAGAGTTATATTACATCGATTGTTGCTGCGGGTCAAACTGAAGATACGAATTGTCTTGGTAGTGAACCCGAAGCGGTAGCAAGAAACGGGGTGCCTAATCCTGACGCTGGCCCTCTATCCTCTGAATTCCGCCGATGTGGCTGATGATGGGCTCGATGCGCTCCTTGAGCACCGAGAGGTCTGCATCGCTTGGCAAGCTGTCCAGCGTGACGTTCAAGTCAAGGTCGGGGTTCCAGTATGCTAGCTTGGTGAGGACCTTGTTCATAGCGCCCTGGCACAGTATCCGGGCCTCGTTGGCCAAGGAGCTCGCCCGGTTGGAGTCGATTCGCTCCAAGGCACCAAGAGCGCCCTCGAAGAACAAGGTCAGCTTGGTATTGGGGCTCGTGCCCAGTTCCGGGGCGTACCTTGCTTCCGACATCTTCATGTCGGCCAACTGCTTGGTGATCCTGTTGGCGACGTCGGCGAGGCGGCTGATCCAGAGCTTCTCGTCCTTCATGAAATCTGCATGGTTGGCGGCATCATTCTTTTGCAGTTGTTTCTCCTCCACCAGGCTGTTGGTTAGGGCCCCGTCCCAGGCCTTGATCTCCGTGAGCGTCTTCTCAAGACCCTCCAGCTTCAGCTTCAGGTCCTCGATGGAGTCGTTGGCGCGGGAGAGCTGCTCGGCCTTGTCTAGGTTTTCATCCTACGCCACCACCAAGGCGCAGTGGGTCGAGTCTCTCTCCTTCACCAGCTGACCGGCCCTGGCCTTAGGGCCGTCCTGCTCCACCTCCAGCTCCTTCACCTTGTTGTCGTGGGCCAGGGCTTGGGCACCGAGCGCTTCTTTGTGCTTATGCTCCAGCTCATGGGTCCGCTCTGCGGCAAGCTTCTCGACCTCCTCATACTTGTTGCGGAGTGTGGCGGCAAGCGTCATCTCGCGGGCGGTGAGGTCCTCCTCCTGGGAGTTCAACTCAGCCTTGCACTGGGACCGGATGGCCTCGGCCTTGGAGGCCTCCTCCCGGGCTTTCTCCATGTTGGCCTGCTTCAGGAGGAGCTCCAGCTCACACTGCGCTAGCTGGCCTTGGGCGGCCATCAGCTTCTCGTGGGCCTGGTGGAACAAGGCCTGCGCCTCGGCAACATGCTTCTCGACGTCCGCCTCCACCTGGCCCGCCACCGCTTCCTAGGACTTCGCCTTGTCCAGGCGAGTGTGATGTAGTGCCTGCAGCTACCAGAAGCTGGCACCCATGGCCCGGAGGAGTTGCTCCTCCTGGGTGCCGCCGCCACCAGTGCTCGGCTCCTCGACGACCTCGAGCCCGGCGGCAGCAAGCACTTCGTCATCGAACACCTCCCCCTCGGCCGGTGCCCTGGTGCTTGGCATCCCTGGGAGGTGGACGAACAAGTCGTCGCTCACCTTCAGATATTTGCCTGAGCCGGAGGCAGCGGACGAGGAGGGTTGGTTGTCAACCACCTCATCCTTGGTAGCGGCCTTGCCGGCCTATTCCTCGGCGACACCCTTGCCGGCCTCCTCCTTGGCGGCCCCCTTGCCGGCCTCCTCGGCGGCACCCTCACCGATCTCTCCGACAAGCCCCTTGGCGGCGTCCTCGGCCGCGGTCTTGGCGGCCTCCTTGGCAGCGACCTTGTCAGCCTTAGCCACGGCGTCCACGGTGACCTCCTTGATGATGGTGTCGGTGTCCTCCTGGTCCGTCAGGGGGGGGGCTGGATACCGAAGGAGGAAATGAGGCAGGGCCAAAACCAAAAGAAGAAAAAGAAGGAAGAAGAGCAAATGAAAACAAATGACTCACTCGTGTCGGGCTGGGAAGAAGTGCCCCCTCCCCGCCAACATCTGTTGCCGGGACGGGGTCGCCAGCGCCCAAGTCCACCTCCTTCTCCTCCATGCACGTGGGCTCGACGTCTGGCGTCCTTGCCGGGGACGCCCCTCGGGGCGGTGTGGTCGATAGGGGTGGCGTGGTGGGGGTGGCCCTTGGTGGTTCCTGCTGCTGCTGCCCTCCTCCTGCAGCCACGGCCAGATCAGTACCAAGAAATCGTGCCCTGGCGCATGTTGATAGGAGGTGGGTGGTGAATGCACGCTGGGTGCTGAGCCGGGGGCTGCGTCACGGGCTGCTGTCCGGGCTGCTCTCCACCACCAGCGGCACCTTTGAGGTCCCTGTCGGGGGCTGGCCTCCCGTCAAGACCTTGGCCCTCTTCGCCGCCCGCTGGGCCAGCGTCTCCGTCTCCCTGCAAGAACAAGTCAAATCAAAGAGGCGGCGCGATTCGTGAGGATGAAACGGCAAGGGGCAGAGTGCTTACTCATCCTCCTCCTCCTCCTCTATTGCCTTCCTCTTCCCCCTCGGGCTGAGGGATGAAAGTCAAAGATGATCTCCGTGCCAGCACCTGCAGGGGGAGGGGGAGGCGATGGAGTCCGATAGCGTTTGGATGAAGAAGAGGCGGTCATCTTCTTCTTCGCCACCGCGGCCTCCTTCTTCACCGCTGCGGCCCTCGTCACACGCGCGATTTTCCCCGAAACCCCTTGCCGCTCCTCGACCCTGCCGGGCTAGACCGGCTTGCCAGAGCTGGCGCAACGCAGGACATGTCTCTTCTGCATAGCCAGGGGGTCGCCGGCCTCGGCCTCCTCCTCGGAGGATTCTTCGCCCATGACCCCGGCAGGGGGGGGCCTTGGTGCTGGCACCAACCGCCTCCTTGGCGGACTTCACCCACTCGGCGAGCTCCTCCTCCTCTGCGGCCACGGCAGCCTCATTCTCCATGCCGCCAGTGTCGCCGGCCAGCCTGGTGAGCTCCGCCTCCATCGCCCTGGCGGCGATGTAGTTTAACTCCTCCTGGGTGGTGTCCTGGATGAGCAGCGGCTCATCATGATCAAGTTCTTCGACCAAGTTGGTGAAGAAATCCTCCACCTCGCGTGCCGGGGCTCGACCTAGGCCAGGTCGAGACCGTGCACGTTGAAGACCGGCATCATGGCGAGGATTTCGGCCTGCCGGGAGTTGTTGCTCAATGGGACCAGTCCCGGCGGCAGCCTGAACAAGGGCCCCTTGATGACCTTGCCGGACTTCGTGGCCTTGCTGGTCCTCTCCACCTTGCCATCGGCGTACACGTTGAGCTGGAAGAGTCTCCGGCAATACCAAGAGTGCCCCAGCACCGTGAGGTTGTTTTGTAGGCCGGTGCGGAGCCTCATGATGTCGGCCGCGTTCCTGAAATCCCAGGCCAGCCTCCCTTTCTTGTGCAGCGAAGCGATCTGACGACGGATGAAATCCGCAACAATCATCTCGAGGGTGAGGCCGGCCTCGGTGAGACGGCGGATCCTGGTGGTGGCGATCGAGAACTTCTTGTCGTTGGGGTCAAGGTCTCTCCAGTCCGCGCTGCAGAGTAGGCGCTCCCGACGAACACCCCGACAGAACTTCGGTGGGTTCTCCTCCACAATCCAGCACCACCGAGCCTGCCACTCCTCCCATCTCTCCTTCGTGGTGCCCTCTGAGTACGCGCCTTTCTCCTGGCCCCTCGGGATCTAGGCGACGGTTCCAGAAAGGGCGCCCCCGAGCTGGACGCGGGGGTAGAAGTAATGGCGGAAGAGCACCGTGCTGGGCACCACCCTAGCGAAGCCCTCACAGACGTGGGCAAAGCACGCGAGATACGCCACAGCATTCGGCGTAAGGTCCAACAAGTGGAGGCCAAAAGTGCGCATGATGTCGCTGAAGAAGTCGGAAAAGGGGGGCAGAGCCTGCAGTAGAAGAAGTCAATGAAGAATGGGTACCGTTGTTGGCCACCCTTGTTGCAGTCCGCGGGGAGGGCACGTGTGGCGGGGTGCACCGGCGTCACCGCTCCCCATAAAGGCTTGAAGTAGTCCCTGAGCTCGAAGACGTCAACGGTCGACGGGATGAAATAGGTGGCCTGCGCTCACCGTGCCGCCGCCTCGCTCTCCAGCGTCTCCTTCTCCCTCGTGTCCTGAGCCCTTGCCCTTGCCCTTGCTGGATTTAGGCGCCATGGTGGCTGGGAAGAAATAGAGGGATTGGAGGCAGTGGGGAGCGCAGCAGCAGCGAGCGAGAGCTTGAACAGGATGAGGATGAAGACGGCGATGATGAGATTGGGGAAAGCACAGAGGGTAAAATGAGCCACGCGCCCGCGGTTATTCCTTTTTATGGGGAGGACGTGGGCCGCCTCTTTCCCATTTATTGCAACATGATGCATGCCTGCAACGACCACCCCACGCGTGCCCCCCACGTCATGTGCGACCCCCACCTCGCGCATTCAATGTGGGTCATGGGGAAGCGCAGCGGCCGGAAAGTTACCGCGGTAAAAACCACCCCACCTGCCCGCGCACCGTTCTGGGCCTGGCCCAACAACGTGTCACGCTTATGTGTGGCCCATGCACGGGGGCTCCTGTCGGTGTAGCAAAGTAGGGGCGCTCCTTTGTACCCATTATTTGTGCACGGGCAGTCAGAGCCGTGCCCACGGCCACGCTTAAGCAGGGCGTAGACAGGGAATTAAAGCCGCAAGATAGACAAAGCAACGCCAAGATAGAGGCGTAAAGAGAAAAGACGGTGAGGTGGTTTCCCCCGGCAAGACCCTTGCCGGGGTGACCCCCACGGCCCCGACAAGGACCTTGCCGGGGTAGCTCACCCGATGCCAGCGGCGCGCCACCCTTGAGCCCCAGTTTTTCCAACACCGCCAACCACGTTAAGACCTAGGATCGGGAGGCGCCTCCATGGTGGCATGCAAATCTTTGTGAAGACAAGAAATATTCGAAATCAGAAGAGGATTAGAAGACGATGAACCTCGGCGAGATCCTTGCTCAGGAGACCCACAAGACCCCTGGCAAGATCCTTGCCGGGGACGACCGCAACACCACGGCAAGACCCTTGCCGGGGCCCCGACAAGGCCCTTGCCAAGGACGTCCGCGAGGCCACAGCCAGGCCCACACCCGCCAAGTTTCTACCACCGCTCCCATGCAGCTGCCCGCCCACCAGCTAGGCAGGCGCCTGCGTGTCGGCATGAGGCTTCTCGTCCAACTCAGTGCATGCCTACGTGGTGGCATGCAAATCTTCGTGAAGGCCCTACCACCACGCCACCTCAGCAGCCTGCCAGCCTACATGGCGCTGACCGCCTCGCTGGCCCAGGCGTGTGTCAAGGTAGGGCGAGGCGGCGATAAAGTGGGGGGGGACACGTCAGAGGCGCATTAAATGCGTCTTGTCCCGTAATGACAAGTGATAGGCTTAAACATAGTACCCTGATGCCACCTCCTGTGTACCACTGTGGCGATCCCCTTGCCTATAAAAGGAGGCCCAAGGCATCCAGGAGAAGGATTCGGACCCGGGGACAAGTTACGCTCATCGTAGCTAGCTCAAAGAACGCAGATATACACACCAAAGCAGGATTAGGGTATTACGCATCCTCGCGGCCCGGACCTGGGTAAACGACCTAAGTGTTTGTGCTGACTATTGATCCCGCTCTTCTCACGACCCCGCGCCCCGCAACCGTAGTAGGGATTCTTGTGATCCCTTAGGTGTCATTTCCCACCGGCAACGGAGCAGAAGCGGTTCTCCCTCACGAGGTGAGGCGTCGCTCCGCACGGGTCCTGGCGTTTGATGAGATGCAGCAGGACGCCATGCGGGGGATGGACCTCGTGCTGGGGGAGGAACGCCGCCATGAAGCCACACTAGGGGCGGCCAGGTACAAGTAGGCGCTGCGGCTGTATTACTGTCGCAACATCCGCCCCAGGAGGCTCAAGGTAGGTGACCTCGTGCGGGTGCTCTCTAGGGAAGCGCTCCATAAGCTTTCACCCATGTGGGAGGGACCGTTCAAGGTCGTCCACGTCTCCAGGCCTGGCGCCGTGCGCTTGGAGACTCAGGATGGGGTGCCCATCTCGAACACCTGGAACATCCAGCACCTCCGGAAGGTCTACCCCTGAAAAAAGGCCCAGTGCCAATGAAGAAGGCCCGGTGCCTGTGAAGCTCGCCGCCCGAAGAACGGTCCCGTGCCTGTGAAAAAGGCCCAGTGCCTGTGAAGCTCGCCGCCTGTGACACTCTCATGTAATAATGAGTGGGGCTGCACACGTCCCGGAGTCTCAGGAGTGCCGCACTTGGGCCTCGGGGGCTCCCTCCCACGCCCAGTGGCAGCACTTAGCTCCGCGCTGGTGAGAAGACGTCGAAGACTAGACTAGGTGCCAGAAGCGGCTTTTCATTTGCTTTCTGCAGTTGGCTCGCTCTTCCTTGTTTGAACCTTGATTGAAGTTGCTTCTGGTGTTCTTTGTCAGTTCTGTCCGTCATCTTCTGCCCCTTTTCTCTGTTTTCAGCTCTTTGCCTGACTTGCTCTCTCTCTCGCAGGCCTCGCGAGGGGGCTGTGCGGGTGCCCTCATGAGCCCTTCCTCTTCTAATTTTTGCGAGGCTCTCACGTTCGAGTTCACAATGGGAGCACCCCTCCCAGTCCGTGCCCCTCGGGCATCACGACACAAAGCGCTGGGCCATGGCCGGCAACCCTCGCGACCAAGGTTCATAAATGATTCTCCCAATGAATGTTTTGCAGCTCTTAAGGCTCCTGGCGAGGCCTGAAGCAGGCACCTCGCGAGGCGGAAACTACTTCAAACTTACAAAGCTAACTTGTTCCTACACACAGACACATAACAACGACACCATAACACAGCACAGGAACAGTGAATGTGGCACGATAACTAGGGAATCATAGTTTGTTGCACGCCCCCCACAGGGCCCCATACTTCTCTTTCTCAATGCAGGAAAAGAAGGAAACAAAACAAACGCGGCACACGCCTTGCAACAGCTCACGAGGAAGGATCCCCGGCATCCTCCTGAGCTCAATCAGACTCCACCTCGCACTTCACCTGAGCATGGCGATGGGATGACCCGCTGCCGCCCTTGAGGCGGGCACGGCGGCGTGGTGGTTGATCGTTGCCACCGCTGGAGGAGCTGTCGCCGGAGGAGGAGTCGCTGAAGCTTGACAAGCTGCAGTCGCCATCGGGAGTGGGTTCACCTTCGCCTCGTCACGACTGTCGCCAAGACCGAGCACCTCGTCGCCATCGTTGTCTTCAGGGCAGCACCCAACATGGCGGCCATCTTCTCAAAACACCCTCACGTAGAGGGTCGCGTCGCCGTCATACTTAAAGTGGAGGGTGCACCGCCTGCCCAGACCGCGTGCACAGGCAAACGTCTGCCAGCCCCGGGCCAGGGCTACGTTGCTGATGATGGAGATCTCCACCGCGACCCAGGAGGCCCTGCTGCAGTAGCCGTCCGCCTGTAGCCAGAGCCCGCCTGGGCCAGCAGCCGGCAGCTCACCGACGAAGGAACGAGAGAGCTGAAGCCAGTTGCCGGCCAGGTTATCCGACCACACGACAAACTCCGGTAGCACCTGCGCCGAGTGGAAGCACGACCTGGGAGGCCGCACAGCCACAGCACGCCTTCCCCCACCAACCGGACTACCTCGACATGGGCGACTACCACCACGTGAAGGGCCATCGCTGCGACCGCGGGAAGCCACGGCATGAGTCGTGGAGTGCTTGCGAGGGAGCCAGGCCCTTCCTGGTGAGCCTTCCCCTTCTCCGCAGCCGAAAACCTCTTCGCGAGCGCCATGAGGGACACTGCAAGCAACAGAGCAAGGAAGAAGAAGCAGCTGGAGCAAGAATACATGGGCGATGAGGCCTATCACCCCTCCTCATTTATATCCCAAGGGAGTCGAGCTGTCGAACTCCATGATCGCGGGTAATGATGACCCTTTTTGCATGCAGCAGGGACTCGTCAAGTCGGGCAGTTGCCGAGGCAGTGTGGGGAAGCGAAGACGCCCATGTCCAATCAGTCGCCATGTGTCGACCAGGGCCCCAGGCTGTTGGGGCCCGCGGCACTCCGAACTCGCCCTTTGGCTTCGCCACTAAGCCAAGTCCGAGTGCGCCTTGGGCCCGGGGGCTATTGTCGGCGTTCTGGGAATGGGGGTCCCAGACTTGCCTGCGTGCGGCCCGCAGCGTGGCTCCGCTAGTGGCCTAGTACGACCCGTCTTCATCAACCAACACTCAAGACCCTCGCGAGGGGCGAAGCCTCGCAGGGCGGATGACACAAGGCCTCCTCAGGAGTGGACTCACCAGGCAGCCTCGCAAGGAGGCGGAGAGATCAAGGCAAGGGGTACCTCGCGAGGTCCTCGTGACGCAAGCCATGAGGACCAAGGCCAGGCGGGCGCCAGCCCGCGTGGTGTCCTCATTTCCTCTTTGGTGCTAAGGGGGCAAGCGCAGGCGCGAAGTGCCGAGGCATCATGCAAAGGTTTCCATATCGCTGCAACAAGACCAAGACCAGCATGACGGCAAGATGGAGGTCACCATGGAGCCCAAGACAACGTCACCACCAGCGCCTTTGGCAGGCGAAGACCATCTTTAGTCAGGATAGCCTGTACTAGCTGTCCCCTTTCAAAATGGCCATTGTTGGATCCCTTCCCGCTCTATACTTGGGAAGAGGACCAGGGCCTCTATAAATAGGGCTAGCCACCATAGTAGAAGTGGGAACAGATTCAGATCACCCTCACCCACACAAGTTCGCCAAGCACAAGAACACCTCTCCATGCGAGACTGTTCTTCCCTTGTACTGTTCATCATCAGCCCAAGAGGCAATCCACCACACCACACACAGAAGTAGGGTATTACACCACAACGGTGGCCCAAACCTGTATAAATCTTGTGTCTCTTGTGTTGTTCATGGAGCTAGCTTAGAGATCGCGGCGAGGCTGAGGGCATGTTTCGGTAGGGGGAAATCTTCATGCGCACCCCAGTGTTCGAACCTCCAGGGTTTTGCCAGAACCCGATATCCGATAGCGAGTATTCAGATCTTGATCACTAGCCTCTTAATTTTTGCACTGTCTTCTTCTTCATTGCTTCGGGGACGCCAGCGGGCGCGCTTCTTTAAAGGAGCAGTGGAAAATTCGGGAAGACCTTGCCGGATTGGATCCGAGAGAACAACTTCTTCGACGTAGAACCACTCTGAGGGCCACTCTTCGGATGCCTTCTTCGGAGTGCCGGATAGGTACCTTATTCTGGCTATGCGCCATACTTCGGTGCCGCCCACCTCGAATATGGATCCCTCTTGGGAGCGGGGGACGAGGCAGAAATATTTCCTCCATAACTCGAAATGGGCCTTGCAGCCTAGGAACGGCGCACAAAGAGCAACGAAGCCTACAATGTGCAGGATGGAGCCCGACGTGAGATTGTGCAGTTGGAGGCCATAATACTCCAGAATACCTCTAAGGAAAGGATGAATCAGAAATCCCATGCCTCTCAGCAGGAAGGAAACAACGCACACCCATTCCCCTTTAGTAGGATTGGGGAAGTTCTCCGTCAGGGTTTCGCCATCGATGAAAGTTAATCTCGCCCGAACGGGGACTAGATCCGAGGGTGGGAGATATCCCTGCGTCTGAAGCTTGGTCAACTGGGCGTGGGATATTGAGCAGCTCTCCCAATCACCTTTTTGAGGACCGAGGGGGCACGAGGAAGAACTAGGAGCTCCATCCATGTTTGGTTGAATTCCTATGGCAAGCTCTAAGGATTTACGCTTGGTGAGGAATGGTATCTAAGATTTGATCTTTTTAAATAGACGCCTTCCCCATATGGACAAGGGGTTACTTGCAAAAATGCTTAGGCCCTTCGTATTCGTTCGACATGTGGAGGCCGAGGTGACGGTGGCCCATAAGCTGAAGGGTATGGTAGTTAATGTAAAAGCTGAGCTATACGAAGTACAATGGAGAACCCGCCTTGCAAAGTCAAAGACATGAAGCTGGATATAACATCGTCATTGAAGGCAAGTTCGGGGGCTACTGAGGGAGTCCTGGATTATGGGGTCCTCGAGGAGTCGGCCTATGTGATATGGGCCGGGCTGATGGGCCGTGAAGATACAAGATAGAAGGCCTTCCCCCTTGTCCGGATGGGACTCTCCTTTGCGTGGATGACAAGCTTGGCGTCCGGATGTGTAGTTTCCTTCATCTATAAACCGCCTTTGTACAACCCTAGTCCCCTCCGATGTCTATATAAACTAGAGGGTTTAGTCCGTAGAGATGATCACAATCATACAAACTAGACGTCTAGGGTTTAGCCATTATGATCTCGAGGTAGATCAACTCTTGTAACCCCTATACTCATCAAAGTCAATCAAGCAGGAAGTAGGGTATTACCTCCATTAAGAGGGCCTGAACCTGGGTAAACATCATGTCCCCTGCCACCTGTTACCTTTGATCCTTAGTCACACAGTTCGGCATCCCCTACCCGAGATCTGCCGGTTTTGACACCGACACTAGGAGGGCATATCCCCGACGGTTTCTGGGTCGTGTGGGAAGGACCCCCCCTATTGCCCACACTCACTTGGCGATGGTTCCAAATGCCATCGCAGAGAAAGGGGTTAAAAACCGTTTGTATAGCTCCGACGCATACCAGTGGTTCCTCTTATGGACCCAGTCCAACGAGGACTCCTCGAATTCTCCAACGCTCCCTTGAAGAAGCTACTCAGCTGGCATCCCAAGTCCCCCGAACAGGAGGATAGTGCGGAGGTGATGAGACTATTCAGCAAGGTCAGATTGCTGAACCATTCCAAACTCTCCATCCTCGAAGTTATGGCCATCGCAATAAAGCGATGCATCCAGCCTCTTCAATCCAGAGTGGCTCCTTTATGGAACTATAACAGGGAGGACGACGCGTCTCGCTATAGGCGAGAGGGTCCGGATAACCAAGCCGCATTGGCTGCCATGCTGACAGACCTATATAAAGGAGAAGAAGAAGACTTCACCCGTTTACATGTCGGGAAGGTTTGTCCATGTACAATCCCATTGAATGGGTATGTTAGTCGTTTGGCACTTTTTTATCATTGGGATGCATTAATCGAATACTCTGGTTGCTTTTAAAAATAGTCATGGAGGAAGGTGGTCGAGAACATCTATTGCCCCCTCCTCAACCAGAGGACCATGCTCGCAATGAAGACCCCAGATTCCATGAGGATCCGGATAAATTCGTAGAATTTGAAGACCAATTTTATTATCAGGCGAGTCTTGATGGCTCAGATGTGGCACCCCAGCTCACAGAAACCGGAACGCCCCATATTCCAGCCCGAAGATCGAGGAGAAGTCTTCTGGAGTACGGCACTGCTTGACATAGAACAAATCAGCTCTTATTACAAAGGATAAATACACATGTTTGATGTTACAAAGGTTCACATCAGCACGACGACACTACGCCTGCGATACTACTCTTGCTCTATGCTAGCAGCATAACAACTCGTAGCAGAGGAAATCTTCTAGCAGCGAAACAACGGCGAAGGTGGTGAACTCCACTCCGCAGGGACTCTGGCTGGGACACGATCTAGCTCGCTCAAACGGAAACCACAACAAGCAATCAAGCAATCATGGCATCACCTGCAATCTGGCATGACATGCCAGGTCAGTACATTGAATGTACTTGCAAGTTCACAACAAACAAAAACATCAAGGCAAGACAACAACATAGCAATAAGCAGGTTAATTAAATTAACAACTACCATGATACAACAGCAACTTCTAAGCATGATATGAAACTACTGCCATACTGATAAACCAACATCTCATTCCCAACAACAATCTCATTCTTGGCAAATCGGCCAAGCAATATACCATCTCGACCACCTCGTGGTCCATATGATCACCTCGTGATCAAAACATCCACATCATCACCTCGTGATCAACATATCCGCACGGTCACCTCATGACCACATCGCAAACTAAATGATCATCCTCAAGATCATCTCCACATCATCATCAACATCCTGCCAAACTATTACTACTCACATATATCATATAAATTAGCTATAAGTCATTCCGTCACGTGTGTGTTGATCGAACGGTGTGACCTAGTATGGACGCGGCTATCGATAGCTTAAACACACACTCTACAGAGGTAGCGCACTGTACCCACACCACGGAACCCATGGCCTCGCACTCCCATTCGGGTGGGCCAACAGTGTGACTGCCTGGATTTTGCCTTCTCTCTTTTTACCGGACTTGCCTTCTCTCTCTTTCCAGACTTGGTTTTCATCGTGGTTTTTGCCCTGATTTGATTTGGATTTTTGGATCAATTCTAATGGACTTGTCACTTGGGCATATCCTTGGCTTTCACCCAAGTGACCTATCTACCTTATTCCTCCCACAAAATCCCAAAATAATAAAATGAATATTTTTCCTCAAAGGAAAATATTCATTTTTCTCTCTTAAGTTCATTTCAGAACTTTGTGCTTTAAAGCAACCTCAATTTTTCTTGCTCAAAAAAATGTGAGATAATTCCTAAATATTCTTAGGACCATGGCACATCTTCGCATGCAAAAATATTGCATCACTTTTTGTAATATTTTTACTGTAGAAAATCTTTTCACTTCTGGACCAGAAATGCACTTTGTACAGCAAGTGCATTTTCCCCTAAGCTTTTAGCCTTCATCTTTCTTGAGCTTAAACACCCTCCTCAGAAACCCTAAACCCCAGGAGATCAGTCCTAATGGCCTTCTAGAAGGTGGCCAAACTTGGTGACCAAGGTTCTGTACAGAAACTTGTCAGCTAAGTGGTGTCACTTCTGGTCGACCTGGGCATCAGCCATCAACTCCCCTACTAAACACTGCACGGTCGAGAGCGTAGAAAAGGTTTGGCCGCTCCTGGGCGTCGTTTTGACCATGCCAGCCTGGTGACCGCGTGTGGACACAGTGCCTGGCATGCGTCTCGACGCGCTTTGGCTGGCGCCTTGTGCTCTGTTTCGCGCGTGCACGTTCCAGCGCTCGCTGCCAACTGCCATACCGTGCCACAACCCTCGACCCATCACCCATGACCCCTCCCTGGCGCTCGCCGACGCCGAAGCCGCCGCAGCAGGACTAGTCAAGTCGCGGCCAAAATAGCACAGTGCGTGCGTGTGCTTGTCCCCATCTCAAACCGCCTCCTGTGCTCGTCCACAAGCGTGGGAAAGCGCCGGCATTGACGATGCACCCTGTCCCCTTGCGTTGGAGCCTCTCGTGGACGTTCGTTGCGTGTCCAGAGCGCTCCGGCGATGACACGTTCCCCCCTCCACTCCGGCTATATATAGCGCTCCCCTCCTCTTTCACCAGCCATGCACCACTCCACACCACCTCCACGAACATGTAGACGAGCAGAAGCTCGGTCGGGCAGGCCTCTGGCCGTCACCCCGACCAGAGGACTCCGGCGATCCCCGCAGTCCAGCCGCCACACTCCGGTGCCTCTCGAGCTCAAGCAACTGCTTGGGCAGGGCATTGGGGGTCTGCTGGTGCTGCCTGGATCCCGTGGAGCCCTCGGAGCCGCCTCTCGCCACCGTCTTCATCCTCTCCGGTGAATCCCGTCCGTCACCAAAGCTTGCGAGCTCAACTGCGACCAGCTCCGGCCACCTCTCGCCAAGCCACGGGTACGGGCAGGTGCACCACGACCCCACCTTCAATCCTATCGCTCTCGTTTAGCCCCAAACCCTCTTGTCGCCGGTGTGAGCTCCAGCGAAGCCTCGCCTCCATCTGATCTCTCTCTCTCCTGACGCATGGGACCCACCTATCGGTCTCACCACTCATGCCCGAAGCGGTACGAGTGGAGGCGTATTTCTGTTTTACGCCTTCGACGTCACCCCGCCCAGAAATTTCTGCTTAATTCAAATTTATTCAGAAATTTGACCAAACTTTGACCAGCCATAACTTCTAAACCACAAGTCCAAATGAATTGATTCTTTTTGCATTGTCTTTGTTACAGAAAGCTCTAGCAGCACACCAAAAGGTGGATTTTTCCTTGCTGTCTAGAATTTCTGGTGATTTTCAGAATGTGTTTTGACATTTATCTTTGTGGTTTTTAAATATTTTCAGAAGGAGGATCTTGCCTTGAAGCTAACCAGGAGGAGTGTGACCCTCCTCTGCACTAAGGCAAGCCACATCATCATTTGGATGGTGTTATTTCAATATCTATGATTTTCTACTTGAATATGAGTCTTTATTTGCATTTAAAATTTGATAAATTAATATGGTTAATTGCTAGTTGTTTTAGGATGCTTGATATGCTTGTTTTAGCTTCTGGTTGAGTTCATAGAATTGTTTGGCTAAGTAGAGAAAGATTTTGCACTAGATATTTTGTTATGGAAAGTTATGGTAGCTATTTTTGCTAGTAATAGTTTTCAACTAAATGATGAACTAATAAAAATGTTGTTTGTAGAAAAAATGACTTATAACCAGAGAAGTTTCTGATCTTAGTAGTGCAACTTAGTTATATTGCTTGTTTTGATCCATGCTTAAGAGTTGCTTGTTTTGTGTGACGAGTAGTTGCATGATTTATGGTATGATGCCATGTTAGTAATAAAAGTTTTCTGAAAGTTAATACTGGATTAAGTTCAACCTGAATATGATGTTGATCACATCATGGTGCCATTGAATCAGGTTTTTAATTCAGTGCGACCAGATTTACCTAATGGGAAGGTCTTGATTCGGTCCTTTGTCGTGGCTCTCACCGGTGCCTCCCGTGAGGGAAGGTTATGGGCGTGCATACCCTGGCCCGGTAGACAGACATAACCTTGTGTGCTCGTTTTGTTTTTATGGTACCTTGTCCCTGTTTGGGACTGTTTTGCCACGACGGTGGCCATTGGTGTCTTTGGTAGACACGAGGCCACCCAAGACCTAGCCTTGAGAGGGAGATGGTCAGAGTGGCCGGGGAGAGTGCATGGCAAAGGGAGGGTTTCGTCGGAGTACTTTGGTCCAGCCAAATGGGAGTTCGAGGCCAGGTATTCCGTAGTGTGGGTAAAGTGTGCTACCTCTGCAGAGTGTATTTAATCTATCGATAGCCGCGCCCTCGGTTATGGGCAAGACTCAGGAGTAAGTCACACCATGGATCAACTTTTATAATTCATCTTGCAAACTAGTAATTGTTGTGAAGCATTGTTTCATGGTGAACCTTGAACACTCAAGGTGTTCATGAGTGATTGGTTTCAAGTGTGACCCCGGTGTTGTCACCGTTTGGTTATGAGGTAACCGTCTGGTAAGCGAGTCTGTGTAACTTGGTGCACTGTTTAGTTGTGCTGCATAGCTTTGCATTTGTAGTAATTTCTTGCATTAATTTAACTTGGTTAATTATCATGATATTGTCTGTCATCGTGCTTATGTTTGTTGTGAGCTTGCAAGTACATTCAATGTACTGACCTGGCGTGTCATGCCAGTTTTCAGGCAAGTTGATTCGCATCGGAGCGCATCTCGTGTCTAGGCCGTGTCCACGTCGGTGTCCCTGTGCCATGGAGTTCCGCTACGTCGTTCTTCCACTGCCGCGTAGTTTCGTGTGATCGAGGCCCCAACCATGTACATTAAATAATGTACATACTGTCCAGCACCACTGTGTGTGCCGCTTGGCCTCGAATTTCGATGTAATACCAGACCTTTGTACCATGCTAGTATCAATAAAGCAGTTATTTCTGTACCATGTTGTTGTGTATTGCCAGAAGACTCGATCTCTGGGCTGGCAATGCAGGGTAAACCGGTTGCTCTGAGCCGGGGTGCCACAACGATTGGTATCAGAGCAACGCTGATTGTAGGACACGCTAGACCAGTAGTGCGTTAGTAAAACGGTAGATAGTTTCATTTGAGTGCCAGTAGACATAGGAATTGGTTGTTGCATTGCATGCATGACTTATTGTTGTTATTACTAACCATATGGTTTGTCAGTGTAGATGGCACCAGTACCGATCTTGTACCATGCTGCGCCAGCTCCGTGCACATCATCGCACCTGCTTCAGAACGTGTGGCGACGACTCTATCCAGAGGGTGTTGATCCAGAGTATCAGGTGTATCACGAGCATCTGGCCGGTGCATTGTATGAGTATTATGCTGAGGTCACTCTACACCACAGTTCCCCATCCGGTGCTTACACTCGTTCGTCTAAGGGTGGTCTTGCTTCTATGCCATCTCAGGCAGTTCAGTTTGCTGCTATCGAGCCTCTTGTAGACTTGTGCTACAATGAGATTCGCATGCACACCCACCCTGGACTTTTCTTCTACCCATATCTGCACGAGAACGGGCGTATCCGCTTTCCTTTGATTAATCTGGTGTGCGATCATCCCACTAGCCACCTTGCACGCTACATCACCGCTAGCTATCTCCTTAACTACGAGTTAGCTCGGGAGCTCTCACGCGCTCTCGCTGCTGCTTGTATAGGGAACCCTCTTCCCGCTGTCATCTACACTTCTGCTCCTCCCACCTCCGTTCCTACGACGACCTCGCATGGTACTGTTAACCCTTTGACGGTGAACCCTCGCAGCGCTCCTGCTGCATGGTGTTCTCTTGTCGCTACTCCTACCGCTCCTATGCTTAGATCCCATCCCCCGCCTGCCCTTGAGGGAGAGCCATCAAGGCAGCGCCAACACACCTCTCTTCCCCCGGAGGTCTCTACTATCAGTTCAGGATCTGGGTCCAGCTCAGGAGACGAGCCTGCAGTAGCACCATCCGGGCAGTAGATCGTTAGAGTATCGTGGTAGTCATGAGCATGATGTATGGTTGTAATCGCATTTGTTATGATGCATAGTTTCATGTGAGAGGGTAGTAGACCCATTGCAATGTGTATTTTCATGTTGGGACTATGTATAATTATGTTGGATTTTTTCGACTTGGTTTTATTCGCTGCATTCTTCCGGGATTTGTCATTGGTTTTTCCCCCATTTTGGAATTTTCTCATCATGGTTGCTATGTATTGGGAAAACGAAAAATAGGATGCCGCGTGGAGGCAGCAGCTGTCAAGCTGGTGAGGATGTCCCTGTCCGTCGTTCCGCAAGGCAGGCAGGACATTCCCCTGAACCATACCAGCCACCTCCGCCTCCACCGCCAAAACCGCCTTCCACCGAGCAAATCCTGCGAATGTTTGAAGAAAGAAGGAGCAACAATCTGCTGAAATTACTGAAAAGTGTACAAGTTATGGTTGGGCAGAATGGAAACCAAAATGGCCATCATTCCAAGCTATCATATTTTCAGCAAACCAAGCCTCCAAGTTTCAGCCATACTACTGACCCTTTGGACATCGACGACTGACTAAGGACTATTGAAAGAAAACTGGAAATTCCTCGCACAGACGACAGAGACAAGGTTCCCTTTGCAACGCATTATCTCGAAGGAGCTGCCGCTATATGGTGGGCTAATGCCAAAGCAATATGGCCTGTCGACGAGGAAATTACTTGGACAAAATTCAAGGATCACCTCCGCAAATATCATATTCCCACTGGAGTCATGAAGATCAAGCAACGCGAATTTCTCGCCCTCACTCAAGGCAGCATGACCGTCGCCGAGTATCTGAATAAATTCAACCATCTGGCCCGCTACTCTCTCCATGATGTGGCCACCGAAGAGCGGAAGATCGACCGATTTCTGGGAGGCCTACATCAACATCTCTGGTGCACTCTCAGTATGTTTGATTTCCCGGACTTCCTGACTCTAGTAAACAAGACCCTAATCGCCAAGAGGGAACACAAGCTCCTGCACGACAACAAGCCAGCTGCTAATGACCACAAGCGCAAATTCGAGCCCAAGAAGGATATGCAACCAGTGCAAAAGGCTCGTACATGGCAACAGACTTAGATGGAGTACAAACCCAATTGGCAGCAGAACGTCAACAAGACTACTACACAAGTCAAGAATGTCGTGACCAGCCCGGTGCGTGACGATTGCCAGCGCAACAATTCGTGCTTTAGCTGTGGCCAAACCGGGCACTACGCCCGACAATGTCCCAAGAACACCAAGCACGTCGCTCCATTTCAGCCGCAAGTTAACTACATGGAGCAGTATTCCACCCCCGATATAATTCAAGGGCAAGTTCATCACATTTCCGCAGACGAAGCCCAAGAGGACCCGGAAGTCATCATTGGTATGTTTCTCATAAACGACATACCCGTCGTAATTTTATTTGACTCTGGGGCTTCCCACTCTTTTATTTCGTGGAGTTTTGCTTCCCAAAACAATTTTTCTTGCGCAATTTTGGGAAAGCACATGCTGGTACAATCCCCGGGATCCATACTCAGAAGCAATCTCGTCTGCCAAAATTTGGAGATTGACATCAAGGGCGTCAAGTTTCCAACCTTGTTGATAATCATCGATTCCAACAAATTGGATGTCATTCTGGGCATGAATTGGTTAACCCAATACCAAGTCTGCATCAGCTGTGCGACTAGAGAAGTTACCCTGAAAAATATGGAAGGTCGCACCATAAGTTTTTATGCCCGCAATCACATCCCCACGAAGGATATGGTTTTCGCAGCCATGGCAGAAGAGGTGGAATTAATCCCAGTGGTCAGCGAGTATCCATATGTATTTCCTGAAGAATTACCCGGCATGCCACCAGACCGAGAATTGGAGTTCGCTATTGACCTAGTGCCTGGAACCACCCCGATACATAAGAAATATTATCGAATGCCCTCCTCAGAATTGGTGGAATTGAAGAAGCAACTGGATGAGATGCTGCAAAAAGGATACATTCATCCCAGCTCTTCACCATGGGGATCACCATCAATCTTTGTGGACAAAAAGGATGGCAGTCTACGAATGTGTGTAGACTACCGATAGCTGAATGATGTCACCATTAAAAACAAGTATCCACTGCCGAGGATTGACGATCTGTTTGATCAACTCAGTGGGGCCAAAGTATTCTCAAATATTGATTTGAGGACAGGATATCATCAACTCAAGATTAAGAAGGAAGATATTCCTAAGACCGCGTTCACCACTCGGTACGGTCTTTACGAATACACTGTTATGTCCTTCGACCTCACCAACGCTCCTGCATTCTTTATGCATATGATGAACAAGGTGTTTATGGACTTCTTGGACAAGTTTGTGGTGGTGTTCATTGATGACATCCTCATTTATTCCAAAAGCAAGGACGAACATAAGGAACATCTTCGTGCAGTTCTGCAATGGCTTCATGATCATCAATTGTATGCCAAATTCAGCAAATGTGAGTTTTGGCTCCAGCAAGTGGGATTCCTCGGACATATCCTCTCGGCAGAAGGAATCTCGGTGGAACCAAGCAAGGTAAAAGATGTAGTTGATTGGTCCGCACCCACCATCGTCTCAGAAATCCAGAGTTTCCTTGGATTGGCCGGATATTGTCGCTGTTTTATCGAAGGATTTTCCAAGATTGCCAAGCCAATGACTGAGCTCCCCAAGAAGGAAAAGAAGTTCGTATGGACTGAAGACTGTGAACGGAGCTTCAATGAGTTAAAAACCAGGATGACATCCGCACCCGTATTAACTCTTCCAGATATCTACTACAGTTTTGATGTTTACTGCGATGCCTCCAGAAAAGGACTGGGGTGTGTACTCATGCAAGATGGCAAAGTGGTGGCCTATGCATCTCGCCGACTGCGACAACATGAAGGAAATTATCCTACTCATGATTTGGAATTGGCTGCAGTGGTGCACGCTTTAAAAATCTAGAGACATTATCTGATTGGAAAGAAGTGCCAGATATTCACCAACCATAAAAGTCTCAAGTATATATTCACTCAGCCCGACTTGAACCTTCGACAGAGAAGATGGCTCCAGTTGGTTAAGGACTATGACCTCGGAATAAATAATCACCCTGGCAAAGCTAATGTGGTGGCTGACGCCCTCAGCCGCAAACCAGCCAACCTCAATGCCCTCATGGATTCCTTGCCTCCAGAGCTCTTTGAAGAAATCATGCAGCTGAATCTGGTAATCACCAACGCCCGTCTGACCAATACATTGGAAGTTGCTCCTACTCTTGAAGAAGAAATCCACAGAGCTCAAGCGGATGATAAGGTGTTATATATATATATATATATATATATATGTTCAGTAGCTGCACCAAGGGCAAGCACCTGATTTCACTATGGATCAGCAAGGTTCGCTAAGGTTCCGAGGAAGACTTTGCGTACCCAACCAAGACAGTCTGAAGAAGAAAATATTAGTGGAAGCACATGAAGCACCATACTCAATTCATCCCGGTGGTACCAAGATGTATGAGGATCTTCGTCAGATATTTTGGTGGGATGGAATGAAGAAATACATCGCGTATTTTGTGGCCTGCTGTGATATCTGCAATAAGGTAAAGGCGGAACACCAAAAACCCGCTAGACTCCTCCAGCCTCTGCGGGTATCCCAATGGAAATGGGATGATATTTGCATGGATTTCATCACTGGATTAACAAGGTCTCATCGAGGAAACGACGCGATATGGGTCATAGTGGACACTCTAACCAAGGTGGCGGCTATCTATAGCTTAAACACACACTCTACAGAGGTAGCGCACTGTACCCACACCACGGAACCCATGGCCTCGCACTCCCATTCGGGTGGACCAACGGCGTTCCGACAAAACCGATCTACTGCTATGACATTCTCCCGGCCACTCCGACCAACACCCCCTTTAGGTTCAGTCATGGGTGGCCACGTGCCTACCAAAGGCACCAACGGCAACCGTCGTGGCAAACAAAAAATGGTCCCAAACAGGGACAAAAGCGCGCAAAATCCAACTACGGGCACACAAGGCTTATCCGCCTACTTGATCAGGGTAGCGCGCGCCCATAACCTTCCCTCGTTGGAGGCACCGGCGAGAGGCACGACAATAGCATCACATTAGGGCCTTCCCATAAAGGCAAATGTGGTTGCACTGGAAAAGCCCGGTTCCGTGGCACCTGACCAAGTTAATGACAGAATTTAACCCCAAAAATATAACTGTGATAACTGATACTCTGATATCAACTATCAAACTATAATCCAAGTCATAGCAATATCCAACAAATAATCTAAGCATAATATCATCATATCAAAATACTCCAAGGATAGCATAACATTTCTATCATGATGAATCTGAAAACAATAACTCTACTACTCCAATAACAAGAACAAAGCTATCCAGCTAAGATCCACACATAAACATCATCTCCGAAATTAATACTCCAAGCAATAGTAACAGAACATCAACTAGCATCATGAAAATAATCATACTAACCACTAATAATCCAAAGGCAGCATGACATCCAAAGTAATACTCCAAAATATAATAACAGATATCATCATGAAAACAATCATAATATCCACCACTAATACTCCAATAGCAACATGATACTCATCAACTGCAAACATAACTCCTAGTAATCCAAACAATAGCATGGCAACAGCAAGATTAAAATAATACTCCGAGAAAATGCAATGCACAGAGTCATGTAGCTAAAGCAATGTTTTAAACAATTTCAAATAGATTAAACCATGTCACTGCATTACAGTGATGCAAATGGAGGGTGTGGCTTCTCTGGGGTGGAAGAAATCACCGGAAGAAAGTGCGAGAAACTCGCGAAACGAATCACCGGAAATCATACTCTCTCAGAGGGTGCTGAATAAGGGCAAGGGCATAATGGTCATTTTCAGAATGTTAAAACATGGTGAAAAGGGTTCCATCAGAACGGGCTCGACGAAACGAAGAAATACGCTTTGGAATCACCTCATTTGGAGTTACGGTTGAAAAGTTATGAGGTGTAGAAGATCAGGGACTTTTCTGCAAAATGAATATTCACAGACGGGTCGCTGAGTGGATAAGGCGGAGGCGTAAAGTTAGAAATACACCTTCAAAAGTTGAAAACTTAAAACAAAAATATGTTTCCACTTATCTGACGTGGCGGGGGTGGGGCCTGTGCGTGTGTGGCTGACGTGCGAGGCCCGCGGCCAGCTGGCAGGGAGGGGGTCGTCTCCTTCTTCTCCTCGCTCGCGCCCGCACCCGGCCGGGGCAGAGCCGGCCCGATGAGCTTTGCCGGTGACTCCGACCACCGTAGGCGGCACCCGACCTACCCACATGCCCAGGACGACGAGGCCAACCCATCCCAGGGTAGCGTGGTCACCGGAGAGCTCGGGAACGGCGGCGACGGGGGCTGCGGCAGGTGGCGGCTCAGCCAGAGTTTGGGTCGAGGCCATGGTCGACCCACTGTCGATCTGAGAGAAGGGAGAGGTACGCTGGGGTCTGGGTGGAGCTTTGGAAGCGAAGAGGAGGAGGGGGGAGCATGGGTTCACCGGAATCAAGGCGAGACTCGTCGGCGACCATGGTGGCAGAGGAGCTTGGGGAGGTACTTGGGCGAGGTTCTGAGAGGCTGGGAAGGCGTAGTGGAGCGAGGGGAGGCTGGTGAGGTACTCGGGAGGGCTCGGGGATGGCTATTTATAGCCGGGCGAGGGAGGCTAGCTCGGGTGCCGCCGGGCACGTCCGGCCGAAGCTCTGCCAGCCACAGCGGTCACGGGGAGGCACGAGGAAGGCGATGAGGGAAGAGCGGACGAGCTACAGCGCGCACAGGGCAGCAGGAGCCAAGGGAGGGGCAAAGGAAGAGGCTGGGCGCCTTTAATGCGCTGTCGGCCACAGTGCTCTTGTGGGCGAGCGGTGATGAGCGCCGACGAGGAGGCTTTGGGAGAGGGGGATGAGTCCAGGGGGACGGCGACAACGCGGGCCAGCTGATGGACACGCTCACGAGCGCGAAGACGATGAGAGGGGGAGGGGCCTGAGCAAGAAGTCATCTAGCTCGCGTCCATGGCATGCCAGAGAGGCGGTCACCGCGCGCACTGGTGCACACAATGCCACAAGCGATGCCAAATGATGTCTGGGGGTTAGTCCTTCCTGGGTAGGTCTCTACTGCGGTGGTAACTTGGTTAAAGACGCAGTGATTAAATGGTAAGTGATCTTTGAAGTTTACTGCAGTAAACTTTATCAATTAAGTGTGATCAACAGAGAGATGCTATGTGTCAAGTGTTATGTTTGGGATGTTTAGGCTAGGAAGGACTACAGTCCTGGGGGGTTTGAGGAGAAATGGACCAAGTTTTACTGCAGTTGCTTCAAACCTGACCAAAATGGTCCAGAAACTTGGGCAAGATGATGCACTCACATGGAGTATCAACTTGAGCTCAAATTGGGCAAGGCAGGGTCATTTGGTCATATGAAGATGCTCAAAAATTCTCATACCAATTGGGCAAGCCAAAATGGCACTTGCTTCACAAACATCTCTGCTCACCAGAAACTTGAAATAATTTTGGTGATCAAATGGATCAACGAAATGATGCCAAATTGGGCAGAGAGATGTTTTATGTGTATAAGAATGGTCTGCTAATTTATCAGGATTTTTGAAGTAATATAAAATGCACTTGCTTCACAACCCGAAAATATTGCCAGAATCAAAGATTTGGTCCTGTGCTCACATAGAGATTGGATGGGGCTGCAAATGGGTGGAGGGGGTTAATATGAGCACATTAGGGAGTGTGCAAAAGTTTAACTCATTTGGATACTCCTAGCTAGTACTTCCTTCACAAAGCCTTCTCTCTGACAGAAACTTTGAAAATTCACTGAGGAAGATTGGCTAGGCAAATAAAGTTGAACTTGTGCATGAGGCAATTATTTGGACATATAATCATGCCCAAAAAGGTTCAGAGCCACTAGGAAAAACATAAATGACACTTCCTTCACAAAGTGCCATTTAGGGCAAAAAGGGAGAATAATTACTGGGGAATTATTCTTGGACTAGGACAGAAAAGTTTGGGCATATTTGAGCAATATATGACCCAAAGAAATTATGAGAATTATTTTGGGATTTTTGGATAGACAGAAATATAGGTTGCTTCACAACCTAGGACACTTGAGGTCATTCCTTTAATGAAAAAGGGATATTCCCTAGAAAAGAATTTTAGGGTTTGGTCAATGTCACGCCCAATATGCGACCCTATCTAAAAGGAACTCGAAGGTCCCACCAAGGATAGACCCGCATATTGAAACGCTTTTGCAAGGTGGATATCATTACATCAACATTACATAATAGATGGGGATACATACATAAGGCATACAATGCCACACGAATACGACATCATCTTACATAAGAGCACCATCCGACTACGGATGAAAACCGAAACTCAAACGACATCCACCCTGCTAACCCAGGCTGCCGACCTGGAACCTATCCCCTGATCGAAGAAGAAGCAGAAGAAGAACTGTACCTGCAACTGTTGTTGTAGTAATCTGTGAGCCACGAGGACTCAGCAATCCCATTACCATGGGTATCAAGACTAGCAAAGCTTAAAGGGAAAGGAAGGGGTAAAGTGGTGAGGTTGCAGCAGCGACTAAGCAATGTATGGTGGCTAACATACGCAAACAAGAGGGAGAAGAGAGCAAATGGAATGGTCGTGAAGCTAGCAATGATCAAGAAGTGATCCTGAACTCCTACTTACGTCAAACATAACCCAAAGACCGTGTTCACTTCCCGGACTCCGCCGAAAAGAGACCATCACGGCTACACACGCGGTTGATGCATTTTAATTCGGATCTGGTGTCAAGTTATCTATAACCAGACATTAACAAATTCCCATCTGCCGCATAACCGCGGGCACGGCTTTCGAAAGATTATACCCTGCAGGGGTGTCCCAACTTAGCCCATGATAAGCTCTCGTGATCAACGAAGGATATACCTTCTCCCAGGAAGACCCGATCAGTCTCGGAATCCCGGTTTACAAGACATTTCGACAATGGTAAAACAAGACCAGCAAAGACTCCCGATGTGCCGAAAAATCCCGATAGGAGCTGCACATATCTCGTTCTCAGGGCTACACCGGATGAGACTAGCTACGAGTAAAACCAACCCTCAAGTTGCCCCGAGGTGGCCCCACAAGCAGCTCAGTTCGGACCAACACTTAGACAAGCACTAGCCCGGGGGGGGCTAAAATAAAGATGACCCTTGGGTTAATTACTCCCAAGGGAAATGTAGGTGGTGGTGAGGCAAATGGTAAAACCGAGGTTGGGCCTTGCTGGAGGAGTTTTATTCAAAGCGAACTGTCAAGGGGGTCCCATAAATCACCCAACCGCGTAAGGAACGCAAAATCCGGGAACATAACACCGGTATGACGGAAACTAGGGCGGCAAGAGTGGAACAAAACACCAGGCATAAGGCCGAGCCTTCCACCCTTTACCAAATATATAGATGCATTAATTAAATAAGAAATATTGTGATATCCCAACATAACCCTGTCCACCATGGAGCAATCTTCAACTTCACCTGCAACTAACAACGCTATAAGAGGGGCTGAGCAAAGCGGTAACATAGCCAAGCAACGGTTTGCTAGGAAGGGAGAAAAGGTTAGAGGCTGACATGGCAATTTGGGAGGCTTGAAGAGCAAATGATAGGTAGCGCAGCAAAGCGATAGAACGAAGCAACTAGCATAGCAATGATAGTAGTGAGATCCAGGGTAGCGGTCATCTTGCCTGAAATCCCGCAAGGAAGAAGAATGAGTCCATGAAGAAGATGAAGCCACGAAGACAAACCAAGCATAGATGAACGAATCCTCACGATCGCAACGAAACAGGAACTATCGAGAAGAAGCACACAACATGGTAAACACACCACACATAGACAAGACATGATGCACAACAAGCATGAAGCATGACAAAGCTACATGAAGCTACTCATGGCAAGAGACGATGCAAACAAAAGCAACACATCAAAACAAGTTTAAATGAGGCCGGAAACAACATAGAACAATTCCGGTAAGTCCTCATATGCAAATTTCGAAATTGGTCCAGATCTGAATAAACATTATGTTCAAGTTGTTAAACAGCAAGTTAAGATGCACCAAGATGATCTACACGAAATTCTAGTCAAGTTACATATAAAGTTCATTTAATTCGGAGCTACGGCCTAGAAGATATGAGCAAAAACAAGTTAAACATGGCATTGATGCAAAATGCATACAAACATCAATAAAACACCTCAAAACAAGGATGCAACATGATAATATGAAACTACATGCAAAATCAAGCAAGTTTCATATAGAGCACACTCAAAACGAAGCAACGGTTCAACACATACACATCATACAAGTTTAAAGGACAAGCTGTCCAAAACAGCAACTAGGCATCTAGCAACCATCAAAACAATATGCGACAGCATCTCAACGTAATAGCAAAAGGCATGGGCATGAAGTACAGGTAAAGCATAACAAAACATGAACACTGGGCTATCTCCAGAAATCACTAGAACATGCTCAAAAACACATGGCAAGATTGCATATATTAACAGTTTATAGGCATAGCAGAAATAACATCAGCTTGCAATGTTTAGAGCAATCAAACAACATGCTACAGGAACTTAACATGGCAAACAAAGGCATGGAATGAATCTACTAATAGCATAGAACAAAAATCCTTTACTGACCATGAGCCAAAAAGGATCAGAGGATATGATGGCACCCATGTAAACATAGCAAGTTATATGACAGATACAAACATGGCAGGAACAACAATAAGTAGGCATGTTGGTGAGCTTGTAACACACACCACAGAGCATTACATGGCAAGACAAGGTGACCAACAGTAAGAAGGCATGTTTATGAAGCTAAGCATGGCAATAGCAAGTTCATAGAGTGCATGGATCACTAGCAAAACACATGGCAAAACTGAACTTCATGTTAACAGGCTGACAGAAACATTATTTAGCAACTTTGGAGCAAGATTACAACAATCTACAGCAAGCTATAAATGCAACCAGGGGCATGGATAGATAGAGCATGACATGTATAACAAAATATCCTTAGTGAACATTTCTAGATTATGCATAGAATGACTTGTAGCAGCAGGTTTACATAGCATCACGAAATAACAGATTCAGCCTAGCAAAATAGCAACAGCAAGTACCCTACTTAGCAAGCTTGATGCACTCAGTACAAGACTCACAAAAATACATGGATGGCACCCCTGTAAAGATGGCATGATGTAGTTCAAAACACATGTAGGCATCAACCTCATAGAATGCACACATCAAACATGGCAAAAATGACAAATCATCAAGTTATAACAGTTTCAGCAGATTAACATCATATAGCACTCTTGCAACGATGATTCATGCATCAATATGAGCTCAAACAAGCATGGCACAATGGAACAAAATGAAGAGCATCTCACAACGAACATTTTGACATATTATACACACAAAATGGAGCAGTATTCATGGAGTTATGATGCAATGAACAGGAGCTAAAAATATGCAAATATTCGAGGACTTAGTGGAATTTCACCTCCGAAACTGGACGCGGTCGTGCGGGACGGAGAGATCCGGATCGGGCGCGGGCGTTTGGATGGGCTCCTGGTGGATCTCGTCCCGATCCGGGGCGACGGGTCCGGCGGCTCCGGCAAGAGCTCCGGCGAGGGCGACGGCCGGAGATGTAGGCGAGGGCGACGGGAGGCGGCGTCGGCGAGGGGCGGCGACCGGAGTGGACGGTCGGCGAGGTCCGGCGTGCGCGGGGCGGCGAAGGCCGGACCGGAGCTGGGGAGGCGCTCGGGGCGGTGAGGAGCGGCGGCGAGGCGAGGTCGGCGGCGCGGAGGGCGGCGGCCGGCGGCGAGGTCACGAGGCGGGCGAGGCAGGCGCCGGCCTTCGGGCACGGGGAGCATGCCTGGGGCGGCGGCGGCGAGGTAGGACGCTGCCGGCGAGGCGCGGGAGGCGCGCCGGTGGCGCAGGTGGAATCCGGCGGCGGCGCGAGGTCGCCGGCGGGAGGCGCGAGGCGGCGGGGGCGCGGGACGGCGCGCGCGGGCCTGGGTGGGCCGCGCCTGGGCCCGGCGGGCCGGTGGCGGGCGCGGAGGAGAGAGAAGGAGGGCGCGGGTGACGTGGCGGCGTGGGAGTGGCTGGCAGCGGCGGCGGGCGACATGGCAGCACCAGATAGGGCGGAGCGAGGTGGCCGACGGACATGTCCTGCTCGGGCGGACGTGTCCGGCGGCGCGAGGATGTAGATGGCTAGGGTTAGACCGGGATTTTCGGGGGGAGGCACAAATATATAGGTAGATGGAGCTAGAAGAGTCCAAATGAGGAGCGGTTTTCGGCCACGCGATCGTGATCGAACGACCGAGAGCATGGAGGGGAGCTTGCTGGGTTTTGGGCCACTTTGAAGGGGTGTTGGGCTGCAACACAAAAGAGGCTTTTGCGGTTACCCGGTTAACCGTTGGAGTATCAAACAACCTCCAAATGGCACGAAACTTGACAGGCTGTCTACCGGTGCTATACCAAGACCGCTTGGCAAACCTCGGTCCATTCCAAGAACGTTTAACATCCGCTCACAACGAGAGACAAAAGGGGGACGCCGGAGGACATAGGAGTGCCGGATTGCAAAACGGACAACGGGGAAAATGCTCGGATGCAAGAAACGAACATGTATGCAAAATGAGATGCACATGATGATATGATAAAATGCAACACACAAGCAAATGACATGGCAATGACGGCGAATAACTGGCAGACACCTGGCGCATCGAATCTGGGGCGTTACAGTCAAGGAGTGAAGTGACATGATCTTGGCAAGGTTTTGAGAATGATGAGCCACTTGGGAGGGTAAATGAGGATGATTTCCCAGGTGGCATGGCCACGGAACCACTCCAAAAATAAAAATAGAGCAAAAACCAAATAAATCAAAAGAAAAAGAAAAGGGCCAAAAACCAGGCTGTTACATCGGAGGTAGCCATTGTGGCTGACTACCCCGATCTCTACCCCTTCATTAAGGTAAGTGTTCGGAAATCCTTTGAAAGGAGGAACACTTCTACTCACCACTTACCTTCCATACTGGAACGTGTTCCATAGGATCGGTGCTCACCGAGCCATACCCAAGCGTGGGTAGTCAAAAGGAAAATGATTCCTTCACGGGGTGAGCGCGCGAAACAAAAGGGGACCGGGAGCGCCGCTGAGCCTGCTCCATCACCAAAGAGGTATATTCGTTACTTTATGTCTAGGCATAAAGCTGAATCATCATTTTCCTCCTCCTTCTATCATCTCAGGAGAGGTATACGGCGAACCGTACCAAAGATCCCAGCAAGCCGAGCCGCAGCCAATGCGGTGCCGAACTCGTCAACCAAGACAAGGGCGCATACAGGGGTGGCGCAGTCTCAACCACCTCATGAAGATCCAGATGAAGTTTTCATTACCAACTCCGAGCTGGAGAGCGCGATGAATCACTGTCGCTTAGAAGAGACCCTGCACGCCCCATTTCGGAGCAAGAATTTACCGCTCTCAGTACCGTGGACACGTATATTCGAGCTGCTGGGGACGGACTTACTGGAGTTACTCGCCTGTTCTCAAAGGATATACAGGTGAAAATTTATGCAATTTTAATATATAGATACCAGTAGGACCCGAGACTTAAAGCGATAGGAACTAACCGATTTGAGGATTGTTTATGACTGCAGGTCCTCAAGGAGAAAAACAGCGCATTGTCCCAGGGGCTCGAAACAAGCCGGGCATAGTTAAATGCCGCTGTCACAGAGCTTAAAGAAATGAAGAGTGCCCCAATACCGGGGGAAAAGATAAAAAACTAGAAAAGGAAGTGAAGAAGCAGGCCGAAGAGATAAAGAGCTTAAAGGCTCAACTCTTGGATGCGCAACAGGAGAACCAAAAGTTAAAGGGCAACATATTCGGTATGACTCTTGAACCTTCAAGAGTACTGATATAATCATATAATATGAAATGTTATAATACGGTCCATACAGGTCTATTAACCGGCTGCTAAGAAGAGGAAGTGTCCGGGCTTAAAAAGCGACGTTCTAAAGGAACTGTCAAAGCTGCACGAGCGTGCCCGGAAAGCCATGAAGAATAAGGCCAAAGCCTTATGTCCATCCGATGCCCCTCCAGAAAGTATGGAGGGGTTGGTAGACCTATTCAAGGGTGCTCAGTGTCGCTTCGAGCTATGGAAGACGTCTGCATGCTAGTAAGGTGTGTTAGAGGCATGGGCCTTGGTGAAGACACGCTACACCGGACTCGATCCAAATCATATGGCTCGAGTTGGACCTCAAGTTCCGGATGGGAAGGAAATTCCTGTAAACTTGGTATATGACCAAGTAATGATAGTGGCGAAATATTCTCAAGAAGATTGTAAGCTAGATAGCCTTATAGATGGCGTAGAATGAGAGTAGGCGTTCGATTCTATGTATCAATGTACTTTATGACCGAACTTATCTCCTGCCAAACTTGTAAAAAAAATTGTCATCGCAGATCTTCGGCTTCCACCTCCGAACCAAGAAGTTGCAGTGTTCCGTATACTATGCTAAATAGGAAACATTGAGTATCTTCAGAAACCAGGCAATCCGGTCATATTGCTCGGACAGATAAAATATATTCGGGGAGTTATGTTATATTACTATTTAACGTAAGAAACATCTTCCAAGGAAAATAGTTTCATTATGGGTTCCTTTCCTTGGGTTGACATGCTAAATTATGCATGCCTAGGCTTGTATCCGAATTATAGACAGCTGATTCCGTACTTGTTCGAAAAAATAGTCCAGCGTTTATTTGCCGACCAATTATTCCCTTATGAACACTAGCTTTCGGCTTCACCCGTCTCAGGTACAGATCTGGATAACCTGGTTGTAAGAATCGCAGAGGTACTCCCTTTACACCCTAGCCGAACAATCAGAACGTAGGGTATAAGCACATGAGCAAGGTAACCCAGCTTGGCAAAAACTTAAGTCATAGAGGTGCATATAATGGCAAAAGTTTGTATAAAAACAACTGACATAGACAATGAAAGCTATAAGCTTTATAATATGCTTCGTTAGGGAAGCCCCCATGTATGGTGGGGTGTATACATTTAAAGATGTGCACCCCGAATAGGCAGTTCATCCGAACATACATTGAGAAGGAAAAGAGAAAAATGAAAAAGGAGAGAAAAAGGGAAAAAACCTAGTCAAAGTGGAACCTTAGAAGGCCGAACTACGTGTAGAATCTTCGGAGCCTCGCAGCGTTCCATGGGTTCGGCTCAAGGCGAGTATTTGTTGCATTGCGAGGGCGATAGGCTCCTCCAGTAAGGACTTCATCTATGATGAAGGGCCCCTCCCATTTTGGTTTGAGTTTTTCTTTTTTCTTTTCCGGGATGCGTAAAACAAGTTCTCCAACATTGTACGTCTTAGCCCGCACTTCTCTACTTTGGTAACGCCTGGCTTGTTGTTGATAAAAATAGCAAAGTTTCCCGCTCGTTGCACGGGCTAGAATTTTGAAAGTTTAATAATGAGATCTTATTATTTGATATGTGTAAAGAAACACTGGAGCCATGGTATTTTATTTACATTTAGAAGTATAGATGTCGTCCGTTTATCATTTAGCTTGTAGTTATGCATGACATTGTCATTGTATATTTTCTGATATATCGTGTTGTGCATATTATATTTTGATCTTTTTCCCATCATTTTTACAATGTTGCATTGTAATATAATTTCTTAAAGCGTTAATATAATAGATCTCATTGTATCCATGTAGGCATAAGAATATTTGCTAATGTTGTGTAAGATTTACATATTAATTACTATTTTTCTGTTTTTTAGTGTAACTTTTTCTAATCTTGTATAAGAAAATAGAGTGCATTTATATACTATATGTAGTGTCTTGTTATATATTTGTTTCCATGATCATTTGGTTTAGGTAAGTTCAGGTTCGTGCACTAAGCGGGACAAATATTGGCTTCTATTGTGTGATAAGCGAAGTTTGCTACTATAACAGTGCCCACAATTTATAGGGAAAAAAGTATCCTCCAAGATAGTGTGGACACTACTTCTGGACAAAAGCATTGTCCGTACTATTACGTACATTACAACTTTGAAAGTTAATTTTAGCATTACTAATTCCAAGATAGTTAGAACCCTTTTTAAAAATTATTATAGTATATTATTTGGCCGTTTCATGCTTAAGTTTGTCGGATTCTTTAGGATTTATTTTGTATTGAAATGATTGTGATGAAAGGACTGACGTTGATAAATATATTTAACTTGAATTACAGATTGTTTCTTGTAAAAATAAATGTAATCACGTTTGGCTAGTCAAACTTACATAACAAAGATGTAAACCATGTGTGCATTCATGGCGGCAAAATGCTCATGAAATATGGAGTACTTTAACTATGCTTGAATAGTTAATAGGAAGTAATTAACACACATCTTATATGCATATATGCTACCTGACGGTTAGCATGGTACTTTGATTGGTCTTTTTCGCAATTGTATTTTGTTATCACTCCGACCTAGACCAAAGCGGTCATGCACCTCCTGACTTGTCTTGGTCCGTTGCCTGTGGGCTGAGAACCTCTGCAGGTAATCGGACTCACCGTGGTTGGTGAACAGGGCGAGGATGTTTGCCATGTTACCAATGAGATGTACCCTTGGTCGACATCATCTTGGCAAGTTGGCGACCATGGCCTGACGGAAGAAGTGCACGGCTAGAGTTTGAAGCATGTGTGTTTAGTGCTATATGTGTGGATAGTTTTTTTAAGCTGATGTTCCCATATTTTAGGTATATCATGTGATGCATGCATATATCAATGGCCATGTATGCAGGTTTTCTAAAAAATTCATTAATGCATGTATATTGCAAGGCATGTATGCTAGTTTTTTTTAAATGGACCGCTCATGTATGCATATTGCATCCATGCACACGTAGATATATTGTTTTTGTTAGATTAATCTCTCATGCATGCATATTTGTTGGCATGAGACCATATCCCATGCACATTAATTTTTTCTGCTCATGTCCCATGTACATTAGCTTGTTTTTTAGATTGACTAGATCATCGATGGCGCACGTTGCTGCACCCATCTATTTGTAATATTTAATGCTAGGGCTTGATGCAAATATGTGGAGACATTTTACTTAAAGGTAAAATAGTGCTAGTATTATAGAATTTTGATTGCATTTCGAATGCAGCATGTGGGTTATAATTGACCGGTGCTTATTTGCTTTTTATTGGACTGGTTGAGGCCCTCTTTTTGTGCTAGACTATTTTTATAGTATAGAATTGATAAGAAATTTACACACATATGGATACACAAAAGATAGGAGTTAAATTTGCATGGTTTGTACAAATTTCTGAGAAAATATACACAGTTCAAATTGTAGTACCACAATATAGATGGCTTTTATAGTTAAAATCAGATGATTTGAAATGAAGGATAAATCATGTAATAAAGTACATGAAAACATGGATAATTTGTTTGCTAATAAAGAATCAGTCCTTTCACCTTAAAAACAGTGATCAGAATGCAAGATAGAATTTTACGTTTATACTCACACATGCAATGAAACAAATTGTCCTGCATGATAGAATATATAAGAAAATAGGAAGGGTGTAATCCCAGTGCCAAGACAAATATCTCTACAATTATGTGAGAGGTGATAAAGTAATATGAGAGGATTCCAAACAACATCAGTAAACACATAAGCTCAGCAGAACCAAGATTTAAAAAACACATTCTATATATAGCCTGTCAGAAGCTTATGTTTTAACTTTTGTTCTCTTCTCACCATTGTAAAACGTTGAAAACAGATTGACATGGAATTCAAGGGCTAAAAACATAATGCATATTGTTCAGGCATAAATGTTTCTTCCCTAGCTATGACAATGATATAATTGGAAAAAAATGGGTTTACCTATTATATGATGCTCCAAGCATACATAACTGTGTCAATGTGTGGACCCGCCAAAAAGATGATTGATCCAGAGAACGCTGAAATGTGAGAGTCGACCCGCTAATAAAAGTATGTCATAGCAGTGAACCAAAAACTCATCTCGATAAATGAGGTTAACATAGCAATTCATTTCATGAAATAGTCTATCGATACAAAATTTCAAAAATTGTACTGCTATATAGAAAACTTCCCCTTTAATTGAAGACAGAATAGACCATAAATCCTAGAAAGTCACTTATCAATATGATTATTTACCCTGTTAACAAACATTGACTGCACTACTTGTGACACAATAGGTAATGCGTAAGAAATCAAAGCTTACCTCATATTGTACTTTCTCATGCCCTACATCATACGTTGACAGGTTTCTCTCACACATGAGCTTATTTTGCACCACTATATCATATAAAGGGAAGCATTTTTGTTCGATAAATTTGCTGCAGTGAAAATAGTAACACATGATCTGTCAGGTAACAATCAATAATGTTCAACATAATGTATGAGTAGATGTCAATTTGAACTGAGGTCAATACTACCAGGCTATGAGCAATAGCAAGAACATATTTTGGTGCCATGGACATAGTACAAACTTTCTCTGCATTGGAATCTACTATTTATCATCCATCATGAAGTGTAGCAGACCTATGCAGCTATGCCAACATGGTCTATTCCAGGAAACCACATAGCATCATAGCCCGCCATCTGAATCATAGCTCCCTGAATTCCTGTCAATCCAAAGAGACAAAAGAGCATCAACGCCAATATTGAATTACTTGACAACAAACAAAAGAGCATCAACATAAATAATCACTCCCGCAATTAGCACTGTAATTCCATGGTCAATGTGAAGGTTCCGGTCACATTTGGGGTGCGCTTTGCTGAGAAAATTGGTAGCATACACTTTGCTTGCAAAAAGAGAACGAAACCATTAGAAATAGTTAACGGAAGGACCCAAGTTTCATTTAGAGCAAACGTTTCCATACTTTGGTCAATAACTCATATCATTGCATATTCTAGCCATGCATGATCCATGTTGCGGTTTGCAAATAAAAAATGACTGATGTTCATGCATACATTGAGCTACACACGTTCATGACAGTGCCCTTGAACTCTAATAGCATAAATGTAGAATTTCTCCTGAAGCACATATATATGGAATAGTATAATTATTCAGTAATTGAGTATGGTTAGAAAATGGCCCTCATGACACCTTCAAAGTTGGGAAAATGAAATCTAATCCACTCAAGAAATTCCCTGTGTTGAATCTTCTTGCATGTATATGTGCTTGTACTGTCAAGAAAGACACCCATGGGAACTGCAGTGCCTCTCTATAGAAAAATATTTAAAAAACCATCTCAGTTCTTCCCGGATGAAGATTGCTAAAGAATTCTCTCCCTCTACAAACAAACTCATTGAATGGATGGATACACGAAAAAGCACAAAGGAAAGAACAAGAGAGATTTCAGATAGTACTACTTATGTATGCAATTTGTTGAAGATTTCATGCCAACACAAGGAATCGTATTTCAGTAATTAAGCACCTATTGAGAGCTAGTAGGTGACTCATTGGCTAACAGTATTGGTAATCTACACTAGCAGCTGGTAAATTTGATTATAGGGAGAGACGTGATTCAGGACCATGGTTCAGCCGAACCTATGGTCTATGTCGTACAATTTAACACCCTACTACATGTGGATCTGTGACATGCATGCCAACTGCATTTTTTAATCAACCATGCATGGATTCTTATGAATAGACATGTCAACTGCATTTTTTAATCAACCATGCATGAGTCCTTATGAATAGTGTCTAGAAATCAATGGTGTCGAGTGTAGGTTCGGTTGAACCATGGTTCCGTAAAACATTTTCGGATTATAGGACTGTTTTTTCACAAGAATCAAGTGCCACAGATGCTAATGTTTCTCCCGAAATCACAGTTGGTTTCGTAATAGCAATGGAGACTCTTCAACCAATCTGGGTGAACTATTGCATCTACTCAAGTACCCACACAAAAATAATCCTGAACGAATATGGGCACAAACATATGGTTAGAAGTGGCTGAATTAGGACATGGGCTAGAAATCTTCATAGGAGGAATGGAGGACAAAATCCTCAACAACTCATCAAGTCATCAACGGAGTTTGAATTTGATTACAACGGCGCCATACCTCGACGGGAGTAAAGGAAAAAGGGCGCCCACAGAGTATCTACCTTCTGCAGGTACCTCCACGGTGGTCCTTGTCATCGTCCTTGCAGCCGCCGTCGGCTAAAGCAGAGTTCCGGCCGACCCAAGTGGCGAAGCAGTATACCCTATTCCCAGCATGCAATCAAGGAAGATCTCTCTCGCGCGGCGACGAGGGCAGGAGCGGCGGCGCATCTAGGCTTCGCTCCAGGCCGAGGTCGGAAGGGTGCGGGGAGGGCAGAGGGCGGAGGGCGTTGTAGGAGACGGACGGGTGTGGGCGTCGCGAGGACTGTGATGGGCTGTATGTGCTCGGTCAGGTAAATGGGTTGTCAGGCCCAGTTTATGAGAGGCCTCGGTTTTTTCTTCCAGAGTAGCAGCCCCTACGACAGCAAATCCGACGGCCAAAAACATCCAAATCATTGAAACAGACGACCATAAACTTAAAACGCTGACAGGACTCGCTTTAGGTGCGGTTATACTGTCCTTAATTTCTCATGCGTGCATATTATTTGGTATGTGCCCATGTCCCACGTACGTTAATTTTTTCTGCCCATGTCCCATGTACGTTATGTTTTAAGTTTGTAGATTAATCGTATATAGATCTAGTGTGTTAGTTAAACGATGGGTCCACCAAATTATGTTTTTTTTCTTTTTTTAGATTAGTCTCATTTAGATCTAGTCTGTTAGTCATATCTTTTAAGTGGCGGGTCCATCAAATTAACGGCTAGATGTTTCTGATTTTTGTGGTTATTTCTTGCTTATTTATCTTTTTTCTGGGTACCCATCAATTACTTTTAATATATAAATAGATGCAGAACGCGCCTTAGCAACATCGTGCTCCTCCTCGAGTCTGTCTAGGTCATCCTGGCAATCTAGTTCGGCTTCTCGCTCTTCGTACTGCGCACTAGAGGTGAGTCATGAATAATGTCGTAGGGCAATACCGCCTCTACGCCGTACGTACACCATAAAGAAGGGTGTGTATCTGGTCATTCGATTGGGCGTGGTCTAGAGTCCCCAGAGTACGGAATCAAGTTCCTCAACCCAATGCTTGTCTGATTCTCATAAGGAGCGCACCAGTCTGGGCTTAATGCCACTCATGATCAGACCATTGGCCCGTTCGACTTGGCCGTTTGTTTGAGGGTGGTATACGGATGCATAGTTGAGTTTAATGCCCAACTTAGTGCACCAAGTTTTCACCTCATCAGTTGTAAAATTAGAGCCATTATTAGTGATGATACTGTGTGGGACACCATAACGGTGTACTATGTCGGATATAAAGTCAATCATTGGCCCTACCTCAGCTGTTTTTACTGGTTTGGCCTCTATCCATTCAGTGAATTTATCCACCATTACTAGTAAGTATTTCTTTTTGTGGCTTCCCCGTTTAAGGGGACCAACCATATCAAGCCCCCAGACCGCGAAAGGCCAAGTAATGGGGATTGTTTTTAATGTGGTGGGAGGCATGTCACTTTGATTGGCGAAAAGCTGACAGCCCACACAATGTTGGACAAGGGCTTGAGCATCTACTTGAGCCGTGGGCTAGAAAAAGCCTGTCTGAAAGCCTTGCTTACGAGGGCTCGATCTACAGCGTGATGACCGCCCAGACCAACATGTATTTCTGCCAATAGTTGCCTTCCCTCCTCTTCGGAGATACACCTTTGGAAGACTCCGGTAGTGCTCTTTTTGTACAGTTCACCCTCATGCACTTTGAAGGCTTTAAAGCATCGAGCTTCATTCTGATCGTTTGGAATCTCCTGCCTATTAAGGTAGGCTAGGAATAGTTTGGTCCATGGAGCGATAACAACCAAGATCTCATGAGGAGAGGGTGTTATCTCGATATCCGGACCCCTGACGGTATCTGCATTGTGTTCGGCAGCTGGAGATGTGACCACACTACAAAAAAAAAGACACATCCGTGACATTTTGGGCCGAACGGATTTTTTTCTGTCATACTTATGACACTTCTATGATGATAATTGTGACAAAATCCAGTATCATCATAGATGTGGTGGGATCCTACTTCTATACAAAAAACCATGACAGAAAATGGGCTTTTCGTCCTGGGCGAGCCGGAGACGCAGATGCATGACATTCTTTGGGCCGTCCATGACGGAAAAAACCGTGGTAGAAGCGAGGGCGAGGTAAATATCGGGGTGTTCCCGGTTACAGTGGGTGGTCGGGGCCAAGCAATGCACGGAGGTTTGCATGTTTCTCTCATACACGCACACGCATGGGTGCGAGGCGTTGGGCTCTAACTGAACCCGAGCGAGGCGTTCGCCTACTGAACCCGAGCGATTGCACTGCAGGCTACGCGTTACTGAACCCGAGCGATCGATCGATGGCTGTTAACTGAACCCGATCGAGCGATTCGTTCACTAATGCTGCTAACTGAAGCCGATCGATGCTGCCTCAGGATGAACAGTGAGCGTTGTTGGGGGGTGGATGAACAGTTACCGGTGGGGGGTTGGATGAACATGACCCCGTGGTAGTAGAGGCTGTTGCCGCTGGATGAACAGGACCCCGATCGATCGAGCCGGTTGGGGCTAGATGAACAGGAGCCCGATCGATCGAGCTGGTTGGGGCTGGATGAACAGGACCCCGTGGAGGGCTGGATGAACAGGACGACCCCGTGGAGGGCTGGTTGAACAGTAGTTGGTGGAGGGCTGGATGAACAGTAGCCCGTGGAGGGGTGGTTGAACAGGACCCCGTGGAGAGGGCTGGTTGAACAGTAGCCGGTGGAGTAGCGTGGTGGAGGCTGGATGAACAGGAGCCCATGTATGAATAGTCGCAGGTGGAGGCTGGAGGAGGTCGACGGTGGAGATGAACAATATCCCGTGGAGTCCCGTTTTGCGGTACGCCACACCCCTCCCGATGAATAGGACCCCCATTTCAACCATAGCACTCAAACACAAGTCAGTTTCCTCCGTTTTGTGGTACGCCACACCCCTCCCGATCAACAGGACCCCATTTCAACCATAGGAGGTCCAACAGAAGTCTATTTCCTCCATTTTGCAGAACGTCGGATCCCTCCTGATGAATAGGACGGTCGAACACAAGGTCGTTTCCTCCGTTCTGCGGTACACCAGGCCTCGTTTCCATCGGTTGTTCCATCCAAGCCGATTGGCTCCCACGCGTTCCGTTGCCTCCCGATGAATACGACACATTCCGTTGCCTCCCCATGAACACGACGACGCTTTCTCCGTTCCGACCTAGCCATGTACACGATCCCTGACCGTACATACGCGCGAGTAGGCGTTCGAGACCCCGGCCGTATGTACGTATGTGGCCGTATTTACTTTCTTGCACCTTGGTCGTTGTACGTACGTGTATATGCTACGTGCACGCCTCTACTATGACATGTGCATGCCTCTACATCGACCAGTATGTACGTATACTTTCGTGACTGATACGTCTCCAACGTATTTATAATTTTTGATTGCTCCATGCTACTTTATCTACTGTTTTGGACTATATTTGGCTTTATTTTTCACTTTTATATTATTTTTGGGACTAACCTATTAACTGGAGGCCCAGCCCAGAACTGCTGTTTTTTGCCTATTTCAGTGTTTCAAAGAAACAGAATATCAAACGGAGTCCAAACGAAATGAAACCTTCGGGGACGTGATTTTCTCACCGAACGTGATCCAGGAGACTTGGACCCTGCTCCAAGGAAAAACCGAGGCGGTCACAAGGGTGGGGGGCGCGCCCCCTACCTCGTGGGCCCCCTGTTGCTCCACCGACATACTCCTTCCTCCTATATATACCTACGTACCCCCGACAAATCAAATACGGAGCCAAAAACCTAATTCCACCGCCGCAACTTTCTGTATCCACAAGATCCCATCTTGGAGCCTGTTGCGGAGCTCCGCCGGAGGGGGCATCCACCACGGAGGGCTTCTACATCAACACCATAGCCTCTCCGATGAAGTGTGAGTAGTTTACCTCAGACCTATGGGTCCATAGTTAGTAGCTAGATGGCTTCTTCTCTCTTTTTGGATCTCAATACAATGTTCTCCCCCTCTCTTGTGGAGATCTATTCGATGTAATCTTTTTTTTGCGGTGTGTTTGTTGAGACCGATGAATTGTGGGTTTATGATCCAACTTATCTATGAATAATATTTGAATCTTCTCTGAATTCTTTTATGTATGATTGAGTTATCTTTGCAAGTCTCTTCGAATTATCCGTTTGGTTTGGCCAACTAGATTGGTAGTTCTTGCAATGGGAGAAGTGCTTAACTTTGGGTTCGATCTTGCAGTGTCCTTACCCAGTGACAGAAAGGGTTGCAAGGCACGTATTGTATTGTTGCCATCGAGGATAACAAGATGGGGTTTTTATCATATTGCATGAAGATATCCCTCTACATCATGTCATCTTGCTTAAGGCGTAACTCTGTTTTTAACTTAATACTCTAGATGCATGCTGGATAGCGGTCGATGAGTGGAGTAATAGTAGTAGATGCAGAATCGTTTCGGTTTACTTGTCTCGGATGTGATGCCTATATACATGATCATATCTAGATATACTCATAACTATGCTCAATTCTATCAATTGCTCAACAGTAATTTGTTCACCCACCGTAGAATACTTATGCTCTTGAGAGAAGCCACTAGTGAAACCTATGGCCCCCGGGTCTATTCTCATCATATCAATCTCCATTACTTTAATACTTGCTTTGTTTTTATTGCCTTTTACTTTTCACTTTGCATCTCTATATCAAAAATACCAAAAATATTATTTATCATCTCTATCATATCTCACCCTCATAAGTGACCGTGAAGGGATTGACAACCTCTAATCGCGTTGGTTGCGAGTAGCTATTGTTTTGTGCAGGTACGAGGGACTTGTGCGTGGCCTCCTACTGGATTGATACCTTGGTTCTCAAAAACTAAGGGAAGTACTTACGCTACTTTACTGCATCATCGTCTCCTCTTCGGGGGAATCCAACGCAGTGCTCAAGAGGTAGCAAGAAGAATTTCTGGCACCGTTGTCGGGGAGTTTGCGCAAAATTCAACCATACCAAGTACCCATCACAATCCCTATCTCTCGCACTACATTATTTGCCTCTCGTTTTCCTCTCCCCCACTTCACCCTTGCCGTTTTATTCGCCATCTCTTTCCCAATCTCCTCCTCTCTTTCCTGTTGCCTTTTTCCTTGTCCGTTTGTTTGCTCGTGTGTTGGATTGCTTGTTTGTCGTGATGGCTCAAGATGCTACCAAATTGTGTGACTTCACCAATACCAATAATAATGATTTCCTTAGCACTCCGATTGCTCCTCTTGCCAATACTGAATCTTGTGAAATCAATACTGCTTTGTTGAATCTTGTTATGAAAGATCAATTCGCCGGCCTTCCTAGTGAAGATGCCACTACTCATCTGAATAGCTTCGTTGATTTATGTGATATACAAAAGAAAAAAGATGTCAATAATGATGTCGTTAAATTGAAGCTATTTCATTTTTTGCTTAGAGATCGTGCTAAAGCGTGGTTTTCATCTTTGCCTAAAAATAGTATTGATTCTTGGAACAAATGCAAAGATGCTTTTATCTCTAAGTATTTTCCTCCCGCTAAGATTATCTCTCTTAGGAACGATATTATGAATTTTAAGCAACTTGATCATGAACATGTTGCACAAGCTTGGGAGAGAATGAAATTAATGATACATAATTGTCCTACACATGGTTTGAACTTGTGGATGATTATACAAAAATTTTATGCCGGATTGAATTTTGCTTCTAGAAATCTTTTAGATTCGGCCGCGGAAGGCACTTTTATGGAAATCACTCTAGGAGATGCTACTAAACTTCTAGATAATATTATGGTAAATTATTCTCAATGGGATACTGAAAGATCTACTAATAAAAAAGTGCATGCGATAGGAGAAATTAATGTTTTGAGTGAAAAGATGGATGAACTTATGAAATTATTTTCTACTAAGAGTGTTTCTTTCTGATCCTAATGATATGCCCTTGTCTACTTTGATTGAGAATAATAATGAATCTATGGATGTGAATTTTGTTGGTAGGAATAATTTTGGTAACAACGCGTATAAGAGGGAATTTTAATCCTAGGCCTTTTCCTAGTAATCCTTCTAATAATTATGGAAATTCCTACAACAACTCTTATGGAAATTTTAATAAGATGCCCTCTGAATTCGAGAGTAGTGTTAAAGAGTTTATGAATTCACAAAAGAATTTTAATGCTTTGCTTGAAGAGAAATTGCTTAAAGTTGATGATTTGGCTAGGAACGTTGATAGAATTTCTCTTGAAATTGATTCTGTAAAGCTTAGATCTATTCCTCCTAAACATGATATCAATGAGTCTCTCAAAGCTATGAGAATTTCCATTGATAAGTGCAAAGAAAGAACGGCTAGGATGCGTGCTTCCAAAGATGCCTTTATTAAAGCGTGTTCTTCCAATTCCTATGAAAATCAAGATGAAGATCTAAAAGTTATTGATGTGTCCCCCATTAAATGTTTGTTTTGCAATATGAATCTTGATGAAACTGAATATGATCTTCCTTTACCTAGAAGGCATTCTAAGAATTCGGAGTTTTTAGACCTTGATGATGAAATTGATGAAAGTGGGATTGAAAGAAATAAAAACCTAGATGTTGCTAAACCCACTATTTTGGATCTCAAGGAATTTAATTATGAAAATTGCTCTCTAATTGATTGTATTTCCTTGTTGCAATCTGTGCTAAATTCTCCTCATGCTTATAGTCAAAATAAGGCCTTTACCGAACGCATTGTTGATGCCTTGATGCAATCTTCTGAAGAAAAACTTGAGTTGAAAGTTTCTATCCATAGAAAACTCTATGATGAGTGGGAAACTACTATTAAAATAAAAATTAAAAATTATGAGTTCCATGCCTTGTGTGATTTGGGTGCTAGTGTCTCCACTATTCCCAAAACTTTGTGTGATTTGCTAGATTTCTGTGACTTTGAAGATTGCTCTATAACTTGCATCTTGCGGATTCCACTATTAAAAAGCCTATGGGAAGAATTAATGATGTTCTTATTGTTGCAAATATGAATTATGTGCCCATAGATTTTATCGTTCTTGATATAGATTGCAATCCTTCATGTCCTATTATTCTTGGTAGACCTTTCCTTAGAACGATTGGTGCGATTATTGATATGAAGGAAGGGAATATTAGATTCAAATTTCCCTTAAAGAAGGGAATGTAACACTTACCTAGAAAGAAAATAAAATTACCTTATGAATCTATCATGAGAGCCACTTATGGGTTGCCTACCAAAGATGGCAAAACCTAGATCTATCCTTGCTTTTATGCCTAGCTAGGGGCGTTAAACGATAGCGCTTGTTGGGAGGCAACCCAATTTTAGTTTTAGTTTTTTGTTTTTGCTTCTGTTTAGGAATAAATAATCCATCTAGCCTCTGGTTAGATGTGGTTTTATGTTTTAATTAGTGTTTGTGCCAAGTAGAACCTATAGGATAACCTACGATGATAGTTGATTTGATTCTGCTGAAAAACAGAAACTTTGCACACACAAATATAATTTTGTTAAATCACAGGAACGTGCTTTTGCGTTGATCCTTTTTTCTGATGTTCAATAGACAAATTTTCCAGGACTTCCTATTTTGGTAGAATTTTTAGAGTTCTAGAAGTTTTCTTTAGTTACAGATTACTACAAACTGTTCTATTTTTGACAGATTCTGTTTTGCGTGTGTTGTTTGCTTATTTTGATGAATCTATGGCTAGTAAAATAGTTTATATTCCATAGAGAAGTTTGAATACACTAGGTTTAACACCAATATAATTAAAGAATGAGTTCATTACAGTACCTTAAAGTAGTCTTTTGTTTTCTTTCACTAACGGAGCTCACGAGATTTCTATTGAGTTTTGTGTTGTGAAGTTTTCAAGTTTTGGGTGAATTCTTTTGATGGATTATGGAACAAGGAGTGGAAAGAGCCTAAGATTGGGGATGCCCATGGCACCCCCAAGATAATCCAAGGACACCAAAAAGTCAAAGCTTGGGGATGCCCCGGAAGGCATCCCCTCTTTCGTCTACTTCCATCGGTAATTTACTTGGAGTTATATTTTTATTCACCACATGTTATGTGTTTTGCTTGGAGCGTCTTGTATAATTTGTGTATTTGCTTGTTAGTTTACCACAATTATCCTTGCTGTACACACCTTTTGATAGAGCCATACACAAATTGGAATTTGCTAGAATACTCTATATGCTTCGCTTATATCTTTTGAGCTTGATAGTTTTGCTCATAGTGCTTCACTTATATCTTTTGAGCGTGATAATTTTTGCTCTAGTACTTCACTTAGATCTTTTAGAGCATGGTGGTGGATTTGTTTTAAAGAAAATATTTATATCTCATGCTTCACTTAGATTATTTTGAGAGTCGTTAATAGCATGGTAATTTGCTTAATATTAATATACTTGGTATTCAGGATATGTGAAACTTTCTTTTGAGTACGTTGAATACTAAGATAAGTTTGATGCTTGATAATTTTTTTGAGATATGGAGGTGATAATATCAAAGTAATGCTAGTTGGATGATTATGAATTTAAAAAATGGTTGTGTCGAAGTTTGTGATTCCCATAGCATGCACGTATGGTGAACCGCTTTGTGATGAAGTTGGAGCACAATTTTATTTATTGATTGTCTTCCTTATGAGTGGCGGTCAGGGACGAGCGATGGTATTTTCCTACCAATCTATCCCCCTAGGAGCATGCGCGTAGTGCTTTGGTTTTTGATGACTTCTAAATTTTTGCAACAAGTGCATGAGTTATTTTGATTAATGTTGAGTCCATGGATTATACGCACCCTTTCACCCTTCCACCATTGCTAGCCTCTCTAATACCGCGCACTTTTCGCCGGTATCATACACCCACCATATACCTTCCTCAAAACAGCCACCATACCTACCTATCATGGCATTTCCATAGCCATTCCGAGATATATTGCCATGCAACTTTCCACCGTTCCGTTCATATGACACACATTACTTTTGTCATATTGCTTTTTGCATGAACATGTAGTTGACATTGTATTTGTGGCAAGGCCACCTTCACAATTTTCATACATGTCGCTCTTGATTCGTTGCATATCCCGGTACACCACCGGAGGCATTCATATAGAGTCATATTTTGTTCTAGGTATCAAGTTGTAATTGTTGAGTTGTAAGAAAAATATAAGTGTGATGATCATCATTATTAGAGCATTGTCCCAGTGAGGAAAGGATGATGGAGACTATGATTCCCCCATATGTCGGGATGAGACTTCGGACGAAATAAAAGAGGCCATAAAAAAGAAAGTGAAAAGGCCCAAAGAACAAAAAATGGTAGAAAAAGAGAGAAGGGACAATGCTACTATCCTTTTACCACACATGTGCTTCAAAGTAGCACCATGATCTTCATGATAGAGAGTCTCATATGTTGTCACTTTCATATACTAGTGGGACTTTTTCATTATAGAACTTGCCTTGTATATTCCAATGATGGGCTTCCTCAAAAGTGCCCTAGGTCTTCGTGAGCAAGCAAGTTGGATGCACACCCACTTAGTTTCTTTTGTCGAGCTTTCATATATTTATAGCTCTAGTGCATCTGTTGCATGGCAATCCCTACTCGCTCACATTGATATCTATTAATGGGCATCTCCATAGCCCGTTGATACGCCTAGTTGATGTGAGACTATCTTCTCCTTTTTTGTCTTCTCCACAACCACCATTCTATTCCACATATAGTGCTATGTCCATGGCTCACACTCATGTATTGCGTGAAAGTTGAAAGAGTTTGAGATTACTAAAGTATGAAACAATTGCTTGGCTTGTCATCGGGGTTGTGCATGATTAAATACTTTGTGTGAGGAAGATTGAGCAATAGCCAGACTATATGATTTTGTAGGGATAACTTTCTTTAGCCATGCTATTTTGAGAAGACATGATTGCTTTGATTAGTATGCTTGAAGTATTATTACTTTTATGTCAATATGAACTTTTGTCTTGAATCTTTCGGATCTGAATATTTATACTACAATTAAGAAGGTTTACATTGAAATTATGCTAAAGTATCACTCCGCATCAAAAATTCTTTTTTATCATTTATCTACTCGAGGACGAGCAGGAATTAAGCTTGGGGATGCCTGATACGTCTCCAACGTATCTAAAAATTTTGATTGCTCCATGCTACTTTATCTACTATTTTGGACTATATTGGGCTTTATTTTCCACTTTTATATTATTTTTGGGACTAACCTATTAACCGGAGGCCCAGCCCAGAATTGATGTTTTTTGCCTATTTCAGTGTTTCGAAGAAAGAGAATATCAAATGGAGTCCAAACGGAATGAAACCTTCAGGAACGTGATTTTCTCACCGAACGTGATCCAGGAGACTTGGACCTTGCTCCAAGGAACAACCAAGGCGGTCACGAGGGTGGGGGGCGCGCCCTCCCCCCTCGACGCGCCCCCTACCTCGTGGGCCCCCTGTTGCTCCACCGACGTACTCCTTCCTCCTATATATACCTACGTACCCCCGACAGATCAAATACGGAGCCAAAAACCTAATTCCACTGCCGCAACTTTCTGTATCCATGAGATCCCATCTTGGGGCCTGTTCCGAAGCTGCGCCGGAGGGGGCATCCACCACGGAGGGCTTCTACATCAACACCATAGCCTCTTCGATGAAGTGTGAGTAGTTTACCTCCGACCTATGGGTCCACAGTTAGTAGCTAGATGGCTTCTTCTCTCTCTTTTTGGATCTCAATACAATGTTCTCCCCCTCTCTTGTGAAGATCTATTCGATGTAATCTTCTTTTTGCGGTGTGTTTGTTGAGACCGATGAATTGTGGGTTTATGATCCAGCTTATCTATGAATAATATTTGAATCTTCTCTGAATTCTTTTATGTATGATTGAGTTATCTTTGGAAGTCTCTTCGAATTATCCATTTGGTTTGGCCAACTAGATTGGTAGTTCTTGAATGGGAGAAGTGCTTAGCTTTGGGTTCGATCTTGCGGTGTCCTTACCCAGTGACAGAAAGGGTTGCAAGGCACGTATTGTATTGTTGCCATCGAGGATAACAAGATGGGGTTTTTATCATATTGCATGAAGTTATCCCTCTACATCATGTCATCTTGCTTAAGGCGTTACTCTATTTTTAACTTAATACTCTAGATGCATGCTGGATAGCGGTCGATGAGTGGAGTAATAGTAGTAGATGCAGAATCGTTTCGGTTTACTTGTCTCAGACGTGATGCCTATATACATGATCATACCTAGATATACTCATAACTATGCTCAATTCTATCAATTGCTCAACAGTAATTTGTTCACCCACCGTAGAATACTTATGCTCTTGAGAGAAGCCACTAGTGAAACCTATGGCCCCCGGGTCTATTCTCATCATATTAATCTCTATTACTTTAATACTTGCTTTGTTTTTACTTTGACTTTTACTTTTCACTTTGCATCTCTATATCAAAAATACCAAAAATATTATTTATCATCTCCATCAGATCTCACCCTCGTAAGTGACTGTGAAGGGATTGACAACCCCTAATCGCGTTGGTTGCGAGTAGCTATCGTTTTGTGCAGGTACGAGGGACTTGTGCGTGGCCTCCTACTGGATTGATACCTTGGTTCTCAAAAACTGAGGGAAATACTTACGCTACTTTACTGCATCATCCTCTCCTCTTCGGGGAAATCCAACATAGTGCTAGCAGTGACCAGAATGACAACGCTACGTACGCTTTGACCAGGTGGGTCCCGATTGTCAGGCACTTCCTTGCGTGCGAAGATGTAGCTGGTGGGTCCCAGAAGTCAGGGGTGAATCATTTTTTTGTCCCGTAATATGGGCGCACTTCCTTGCGTGCGAAGATGTAGCTGGTAGGTCCCAGCAGTCAGGGGGAAATGTTTTTTTCGTGAAATACGGTGGCCAGTCCGGTGTGTCCCTGCTGTCAGGTGGAGGAATCATTATTTTTTGCGTAATAAGGAGCCACTTCCTTGCTACGGTCATGGACCCAGCTGTCAGCCTCTCCACGTACGGTACTCTTCCGATGGAAGTCGGTCGTTAACCACATTGACCATGCCGTGCCGAGAGCACCAAGGCGGTGGACGACGGTGAGGCCTAGGAAGGGGACGACATGGAGCCGGGGAAGACGCGATAGTGGATGCCCACGCAGAGAGGAGTATGAGGGTTCACTGGTTCGGCTGCGGTGTGACGCCGCCGTCGCCGCAGAATAACAGGGGGTGCAGGTGAGTGGAGGGATGGCCTGGCCAGCGGTGGGAGTAGTAGGGGCGGTGAGGCCTCTGCGGCAGCACAGCCGGCCACATGAGGCAGGAGCAGGCGGCACGACCAGTGCTGCTTTGGGCGGCTGGAGCAAGAAGACCAGAGGTTGAAGAAGCACGACAGCCGTTGGATGGACATCGTACGGTCACTGTAGCTAGAATCATTTATATTTACTAAGTTGACAAAGCCCTTGGTACGCGTCAACTTAGTAGGCCCACAGGTCAGCTTCCGAAACGATGCGCCCCAGATGTCAAGGGGAGGAATCATTTTTTTGGCAGGTGAAGCTAGAATATCCGAGATTGAAGAAGAAGCACGGCATCCGTTGGATGGACATCCAATGGCCACTGCTGCTAGAACCGTGTGTTGACTATAAGTTGACAAAGCCTTGCATACTCGTCAACTTTTTTTTGAGGGGATGCGTCAACTTAGTAAGGCCACAAATGTGTGGCAGAGAACTTATAGCCCATTTGAGATTTGTTAGAATGTGCAGCCTATTTTTGAATTCTAATGGAATTTACTACAACCCATTTACAGTTTGTTAAAAGTACAATCCATTTTCTAGCTAGGACAACTATTAATAATTTCAACCAACCGTTCAAAACAGAATTCAATAAATTTCCCACATTTTGATGGGACCTGAAATATTTTTATCCCGAATTTTCTAGTCAGATTAAATACAATTTCAATATAAATTTATATTACGTAAAAATACAACGAAACATTGCGCGCGCAATAGTTAATGAAATTAAAATTTGCAATATCCAAAAATAATATGTTCTAAAGTAATTACGTGTTCGATGCATTTTTTATAGTTACTGCCCAGTTTTTATAATTACATCCCATTTATTATTTCTTAATGCCCATTTTCTTGTTAAGCCTAATGTATCCCTCCTAGGAAAGATTTGCAGCCCAGCGGGGCGGAGAATAACAACTTGGCCTTGCCTGGGTATTCCTAAAAAAGTATAGCTGGGCTAGCCATTTTCAGCTTGAAAAAAAAATGATATCTAGGCTGGAAATCTGGCCTGGGCTAGACGGGCGACAGCCCGCCCAGTTAATACCCTGCTCTCTCCTTTGAACAACAACGAAAACATCGCTCAAGAGAAACTCTCCAGTGCTCACACCTCAAAAACATAAATACTGCTCGAGCTGCTTGGTCCCAGTTGTTGGCCGCTCCTTGTGCAATTCTCTCGTTTATTGACTACATACGTTGACAATGGTGTGGGACAGTGATGTCAGGAAACAAGGAGGAAGCAAAAAAATATAGTTTTATATAATAAGGAGGCACTTGCGTACGTGCGGCTATGGCCCTGGTGGGTCCCCACTGTCATCCTCTCCAAGTAAAGTCATCTCCTCATTCTTCATGTCTGTTGACCACGTCGACAACGCGAGACGGCGGAGCCACAGCGAGCGCAAGAACTCGAAGGACGATGGAGAGGGCCTTGTGGGCCCTACGGATGGTCTGATACAGCACCAGCTGCTCATTCGCGAAGCCAGGATCATAGGGCCACATGTCCGCGATGGCATTGTCATTCGCTTGTTCATCGGTGCTCGTTGAGGAGACGGAGGGTGCAGGACAGGTCCTCCTATGCTGGTAGCTCTTCCGCCATTAGGGCATCAAAGTGCGGCCGCACCTTCTCTATGGTGAACATGGCATGAACCGGCTTGGACAGTGGCGCCGGCTCCTGGTCAGAAGCTACGTCCATCATCTGATTGTCATCGCTTAGCTCGGTGAGCTCGCTGGCGAGCCAGCATGTCCGGCAACTGCACCGACCCGCTGCCAAGCACGAGTCTGACTACCCTGGCCCACCCAGACCCATTCCTCGCTCGCGCGTGCTTTCCGCCCGAAACGGTCAGCGCCGCCTGCCCCGCTTCCCCGTGCAGACGATTGCTCCGCCTTCAAACGACACAAGTGTCGTCCGCCCATCCGCTTGTCCCCCACATTAATGATACATGGTTGTCTAGGTGGCTACTCTGGCGCCACACGTTCGTCCCTCCGCCACCCACCATTGCTATATAAACTGCTGCGCCGGCCATAGCCGTAATCATCCGCATTCGTTCCCTTTCTCCTGTACACAACACTACTGCCCATCATGGCTTCGTCGCGCTCCAGTGCTCTTCAGGATGGGAGGACGATGGACCACAAGGAGATGGCAGCCATTGCTGCCGACTGGCTGGCCGGCAGGCAGTCGGAGGACGACAACGTTCCAATGGAGAACATGGTAGTCGAAGATCCGGTGCCAACCCCCTCCTCCGCGCCATCCTTGCCAGTGCATTGCACAATTACCATCGGCGAGGCCCATGCACAATACATGGACATGATGAGGCAGAAGCATGAGGAGCAGTTCCGGGAGGCGTAGGCTGACGCCGCCTACAACCCCCATCTCCTCCAGGAGCACCTACAGGCGGAGGAGCAGATCGCTGTGGAGCGGGCGGAGAAGGAGGCGCTGCTTGACTCGTACTGCTCCGCCTGCGAGGGCCGCCTCGAGCGCTGGCGGTACCGCATGCGGGTGGCGGAGGCTGCGGCCGCCTACAAAGAGGGTGATGAAGCGGGCGAGGCGCTGTTTGGCGAGACCGAGGACGAGGCAGAAGACAATTCCGGTTCGGACAAGTCCCCGCTCCACTGGCGTCGATGAGGCCCTGCTCCGCCAAGGCCCCATGGCGCCAACAACGAGGCAGAGGACTCCGCCGGCTTCGCCGAGCCCCCGCCCCGGCAACTACGAGGCAGAGGACATCGCCGGCTCAGCCGAGGCCCCACCCTGCCGGCAACGAGGGGGAGGATTTCCCCCGCTCCGCCGAGGCGCCGCATCACCGGCAACGAGACAGAGGACATCACTGGCTCCGCCGAGGCCCCTTCCCGCCGGCACCGAGGCGGAGGCCCTACTCCATCAAGGCCCCGCCCCGCTGCCAACAAGGCCGCGCCACACAGAAAATGAGGAAGAATAGAACACGGTAGGTCGCCACCGCTCGGGTCCAAGTAAGGCCACCGCTGCTACCCTCGGATGAATCCAATCTAGGCAGGTTGACTATTGACGGCCGATTAGCTTCTTGGCGGCGACATGGAGTCGGAGAGCTATATTGGAGAAGGATGTTGCTTCTACTTAAGTGCTGGTGCAGGTGGCTGACTGACACGTGGGCCCAATAGGCATCTGGGCCAGATGTCAGTTACACACCTGCACCTGTAGTTAAGTCACTGAAGCTTCTGTTCGGCTCAGCCGGACACAGGTGGGTAGCTTTGGTTCATTAATTATACCTCTAGCGCACCCCTTTTTAGTTGAAAAATGTATGAAATGTAATAAAATACGACCGTGTATGAATGAATTTATTTCGATTAGTTCAAAATTTGTCACATCCCCAGCTCTAGTATTGCATAGTGCTAGCTTTTGATGTCGCATCATGTTTAACTTTGAACTAAACTTGAAATGGGGAATGACCAAACCCTAGCACCAAATGAATTCAAATAGGCTAAAATAAAATCATTTTCAATGAACCCAAAATGCCCTTTGAAAATGTTCATGATTTCTGATAAAGGTGAAAACCTCTGCCAAAAATGATGAACATATTTCTAGGTCATTCCTAGATTTTTGAATTAAATCATATTGTATTTGACTTTGGGCATTTAAACACTATAAATAATTTAAATGCTCAAATAATGTTGGAACTATTTGTGTGCCACTGAAATATTTAAGAAAGTTCTCAAGAATATTTCCAGAACTTATAAAATTGATTTGGTTTTTTTAAACTGGATAAAAAACGAACTGCAAAGTAGAAAAACAGAAACAAAAATAGAAAATAAAAGAAAGAGTCTTACATGGGATTACCTGTGAAGCCCAGCACTGCAGTTGGCCGGTCCAGCTGGCTGGCCCAGCCTAGCAGGGGCTTCCGTGTCTTCTTCCTCCTCTGCCAAGAGGATAAACAGGTGAGTGGCGAGTGCCGACGCTGCCCTGGCCACCTCCTGCTTCCCCGGCCCTCCTAGCGATGCCACAGAGACGCCCGAGACCTTCTCCCCCTGTTCCCCTCGAAGCTCTCTCTATCCCCTCCACTACTCCCTCCCCTCTCTCTATTTGTGGGCGCCCGAGAATGCTGACGAACACTGCCGCATCCACCGCCTCCCCCTCGCTTCTCCGACCGGTCCAGAGGCCCCGCCGTACCACTCTTCATCTCCTCGTCGACGCACGCAACATCAGGAGCAGCAGAGCGCCGCCCCCGTCATCTGAATTGACGCCTCTGCTACGTCATCACCATCGTTGATTCACCGACCACAGCGCTTCCCCGACCTTGCCATTGCCGCTGCCAGACTCGTTGTGAGCCTCCGTGCGGAACTTCGGCCACCGCTGACCTTGTCGCCGTCTTCGCTGCAGCCACTGAGGCTCAAAAACAAGTGTGGCACCATGCTCCGCATCCTCCTAGGAGCCTGACCAGCCTCTCAGCCCGCTCGCTTGCCAAGCGTAGCCCCACGCCCGTGCTAGCCCGAGCTCCGGCAGCCGCCGCGAGCTCGTTCCGGCGAGCTTCGTCCACCCCGTGCCCTCCCGCGTGCCTCCGCTGGATGCGCGTGAGCAAGGGAGACCCTATGGTGCCCTTGGCTTGACCCAACACCGCCCGTAGCACCGCTCCGGCAACCGTCCGCCGCGGTTACAGGTCGCCGGCGTTGAACTCTGGCGACGCTGAAGTGGAGCCATCATTAGGCGCTAATCACCACTAACCCCCCTAACAGACACTGACGAGTGGGCCCCGCGTTGGGTCAAATCCCAGTCAACACGGGATTAACCCCTAATTAACTATGTGGGACCGGGTGGTCAGGTTTGACCCTGGTCCACCCTGTTGACTTGCTGACGTTACGGTGACATCATGCTGATGCAATAAGTCATTGTGTGGATATGATTTATTTCTAAATAACCAGGAAAATCCAGAAAATGATTTAAACTTCTAAAATTCATAGAAATTCAACCGTAACTCCAAATGAAATAATTTATGTATGAAAAATGATAAAAAAATCCAATCTATCAATCTGTACCATTTGCATGCATGTTAGAACAACGTATGATTGCTGTTTAGGAAAATCATATAAAGGGCATTTAAACTTTCACATATGGAGTTTGAATTTGAACCTAGTGTTCAAACCAACTCCATTTAACTTGTTGCTAGTTGCATTAGCTCAATCAACAGCATATTGCCATGTTATATTCATGCATCATATTGTCTCATGCCATTGATTGTGTTTATTCATAGTTTGTCGGTTGTTGTTCCCTCTTGATAGACCTTTTCCGATGATGATTTCGATGACACTGATGAAGAGCTATACTATCTTCAGAAGTGCCGGGCAAGCAAAACCCCCTTGTTCATTCCAATACAATCCCACTCTCTTGTTGTTGCTCTCTTTTACTGCATTAGGACAACAATGTTTCAATTGTTACATGCTGCGGTAGCTGAACCCCTTCCTCTGCATGACCTGTCATTGCCACAGTAAATAGATGAAACCCACTAGCATGAGTAGGAGTTGTTTGTTCCCTGATGTGCCTACTCATTCATGCTTATTTGTCATGCCTGCTATTGCTTAGAGTTGTGTCAGGTCTGATTCATCGGGGATGAATTTTGGAAAGTTGTGATTCATCGGGGATGAATTGGAAAGTTGTGAACTATTGAGAGCTAAGTGTGTGAACATGATTTTATAAAGGTAGCGGTGAGAGTCCATGTAGGACTACATGGTGGGTTGTCTCATTGGAACCGTCATCAGAAACTGAGTTATGTGTTTGTGATCGATGAACAGTTGCTACCACACATTGGGTTCCGGTAACTCGACCCCTCTCGACTTATTAATCAACCTAATGTCTGTCCAGGAGTTGCAACTAGTTTCTAGTGGTTGTAGGTAGTGCTAGTAGTCTACCAAGTGGCACCCGGTACAGGTGGGCTTGGGACAGACTAGGTGCAGTGGCACGGTGTATCAAGTGGCACCCGGATGGTGGGCTTGGAAACCTTTCTCACATCGTTTGGGGACATGAGCGACACCCCGACCAGATCTCCTTGTGGATGGAACCCGAATAGGCGATAAACCTAGACTAGAGACTTGCGTGGTTAGTCAGGTCGTGGCCGACACCCTTGCTAGGCTTCCGCTTGAAGGTTGCCGAGATACATGACGTGTACATGGCAGTAAGTGGCGAGAGCGTGTGTGAAGAAGTACATCCCTCCAGGGTCAATATGATCTATTCGAATAGCCGCGTCCGTGGTAAAGGACCTCTTGGTTGCCTATACATTTCATAGACAAAGTGAAAGTGGATACTCTAAAATGCGCAAGATAAGTGTGAGTGCTATAGATGGCGTTCTCGTAGGAAGACGGGAGCGGATCCATAGTGGTGTATTGATATGGTGAATATGTGGACTCGTGTGCGCCATATCAAAAGAGTTGCTTGCAGTCGTAGTACAGGATAGCCACCGAGTCAAAGCTGGCTTGCTGTAGTTAAACTCCACCACCCCCTTTGTTGATACTGATGCATATGTAGATAGTTCTGATGTAAGTCTTGTTGGGTACATTTGTACTCATGTTTTCCTATTTTATGTTTTTGCAGAGAGACGTCAGTCTCGCTAGTAGTTCCGCGTGGACTTTGACGTTTATCTTGTTACCTCAGCTATGATCTTGTACCCTTGGAAGGATCCTATAGATAGTCGGGCTTCTCAGCCCTTTTCATTTGTAGTTGTCCATACGTAGACATGTATGCTTCTGTTGCTTGTATGATCTGAATGCTGGGGCTTCAGACCCATGTTTGTAATATCTCGCTCCTCGGAGCCTATTGAATATATACTTTGAGTCGTAGAGTTATGTTGTGATGCCATGTTGTATTTGCACATATCGAGCATATTGTGTGTATGATTATTGAAATGCTTGGTATGTGTGGGATCCGACAACCTAGTTGTTTATTCTTGGTAGCCTCTCTTACCAGGAAATTTCTCCTAGTGCTTACACTGAGCCATGGTAGCTTGCTACTGCTCCGGAACACTTAGCCTTGCCGGCATGTGTCCTTCTTCGTTCCTGTGTCTGTCCCATCGGGGAAATGTCACACGTTGTTCCTTTAAGTCCTTGTAGCTTTCTACAACTTGGTTTCATACGTTGTTGATCGACATGTTCGTTGCTGGGTAATGTATGCATGTCCCTATAAGTTAGCGCCACCTTGGGTTTATGACTAGTCATGTCGGCCCGGGTTCTTTTTCATATGGATGCTAGCGGCACTATCATATACGTGAGCCAAAAGGCGCAAACGGTCCCAGACTAGGTGAGCTGGCACCCGTGGGAATACCATGCATGAGGCCGCAAAGTGATATGGTGTGTTACATCCTAGATCGGTGTGACTTAGGATCGGGGTCCCGACAAATTTTTGTATCACTCGCATTGGATGAACATGCAAAACAATACGTACTAGCATTATTCCCAGGGTGATCACCTCGTTTGCAGCAATTTTACATGTACTCCCTCCGGTCCTTTCTAGTCTGCATACAAGTTTTGTCTGCAGTCAAAATATCTCTACTTTGACCAATCTTATAGAAAAAAGTATGCACTTTCACAATGTGCGAAGTAAAAAGGAACAGAAGGAGTACAAAGAGTTTGAGCAGCTTTTTAGTGTTCCTGTACATTGCGAACAAACACACAGACCTATTAATTCATAGAGAACATTCAAAACAATTGATGATTATGCATCTCAGCTATTCACATCCCAGAGCTAATATTTACTTCACAACTAAAGAATAAAGAAAAGTTGATTGACGCTGCTGACAGTAAAGGGCGTCCCATTCAAAAATATCAAACGCATGTTTTCTTGCTATAACATCAATGAGCAAAATTTGACAAGGTTGTCCCATTCCAAAATATCAAATGCCTACGATTGTGGAATGGGCAGGGTTTGCCATCAGTCCGGACATTGAATAGCACCTCGTGCTAAATAAACGAGTTGTTCTTTTTGTGCAGTTCCACCAAAATCAACCAAATTCGCGCGTAGCTTGTATGATTTTGCCCTTATATGTTGTAACGCCTTGAACTTATCGGCACCTCCTTTCTTGTGGTGGAAATGAATGATTCGATGTATTCATGAACATTTTGTCCAGTTCCCATTGAAATCAATTTGAGCACCCCTGTTTGCACAAATACAAAAAGAGTGATTAGTATAAAGCAAACTGTACTATGATTTGACAGTTTAAACAGGCACCTACATGGTCCATGTAGAGCACACTTTTAGAAAAATGGAAAAATGGAACTCACTGGAAAGAATCCTAGAACAACATTGTACTTGCGCATCACAACAAGAAAATGGAGATTTGTAAGTCCTTCTGTGCTGAAGTTAGTTTGGTCTTATGAGAAGTAATGTAACCATCCTTTAACTGCTCCTTCTGATGAGGAGATAGACAGGGCTTCTTCATCCTGGCATAATCGGAACTAGTCACTTCACATACTCCATATTCTTGTTCAGGGGAGGATGATCCTATTGTGCAAAGACAAGAGGATAACTAAATACTAGCATCCCTGTTTACTCGAAAAAAAGGAAAGGAAATATTTAAAACAACATAGATGAAGCACTTCTCAAGGACAATACCACTTTTTCATGACAGTATCTAAATAGTAGCACAACACCAATAGAGATGACAAAGCTCAATCATATGGATGAAATCAGTGGGCGAGTACCAACGTTTGTCAGGAGGCTTATTGTGTAGAGCATACAGATGAAGCACTTCTCCGGAACCATCTGTTGCTATCTACTATGGTGGCTAAGCTTACTATATACTCCTCGATTAGTTTAATGTTTCCAACATCTTGTTGTGCAGTTCCACTAAAATATATGGTATCTTCAAAGAAGATCCCTGTTTGCACAAGTGGAGATAATTACGTGTTACATTAAGAGTGGCATCAAATTAGTTGCAAAACAATTGCTCGTTCCAGCCATAGCAATAAATTAAGATGCAAAACTATATCATTACTTGTGTCATCATAGTTCTAGTGCTTCATAACAGCACTGGGAGTTGATTTTTGTTTTTCTTCCGCTTGTTGTTCCCCTTCATCACTTGGTTCAATAAAAAACAAGCTTCACCTTCAATGTAAGATTTGGCATGTCAATTGGGGAGCACAAGTATATCACTAACAATTACATTAATTTTCTGATGAAAGTGGCAAAATACAGGCCAACAGTTGTGAAATATCCTTATCTTACCTCAATGGGATATTACGGTGCACATACAGATTGGAAGGCTTGTCTCCATTTGTGCAGTTCACTAAAATCAAGCAACATTACCGTACAAGTAGCACAACATATGAAAGCACACTGCAGAATCATGTGAAAGAAGGCTAGTACTAACCTCTCATGACGCGGAATTCAAACAACTCACAAGAAGAAGATCTAAACCAAATTTGCCAACACGGATAGAAAGTAAGATCTGCTCTTGTGCAGTTCCACTAAGATCAAGAAATCAAGCAACATTGTCGGTGTGACATTTTGGTTGAACTGCACAAAACACTCTTAAAACAAAAGTGTTTTGTGCAGTGCAACAAAAGGTCACAATGGCAACAAGGTGAACTAGATAACCCTGTTTACACAGAGGTGCAAAGGAAAGAACTAGTGGTCAATAACGGTGGATGACACAGAAGCCAACAAAAGGAAGCATCTAACTTATCTAAATGGGAAGAAAGCAAGACAGTAGCATTTCTCAAACGGTGGCTTGATTAATATTAACAAAGAGATTATATTAACAATAAAATTCATTAAACATGTAATTTGCTTTTAACTGTGGCATTGCATGAATTTTCCAGTGGCATTATTAGAGGGTGTTTGTTTACATGGACATTTTGGTGTAGGGACTAAAAAAACTCCGTGTCAATCCCATCTAAACAAAACAGGAGGGACTTTTAGGGACTAAAAGTGGGCATTTGGGACTAAAGAAAGAAGACCCCGAGGGAGTCTTTTTGGGACTTTTTCCAATAGTTGCCCCTGCCACGCATCACACCTTGTCTCTATTAGTTAATTACTAGGGGTAACATGGTCTTTTAGCATGTCATTTAATAACCTCTAGTCCATGTTTAGTCCCTGGAACCAAGCAGATAGGTTCTAGGGAGTTTTTAACAAAACATGGCCTTAGATTAACAACAGCCAAAGAGTTGCACGGGACAGTGGACGCACCAACACCATGTGCATCTACCGATGTACTGGGGTGATGCATAGTCTGTTGCAACAAAGAACAAACAACCAAGGAGCATATTTGTGTTGGTCCCAGTTTTGTTATCTTTAGACACCTTTCCCTATGTGAGTGCAGCAAATCTAGTCCTGCTCAAATTGTACAGCCTTGTCCTCCAAAACAAAAGATCAGTTCGTTACAGATGTGCATACTGCGTTTGTCATTGTTTTCCCTTTTTGACCAACATAGGTGCTAGATAGCCAGTCTGTACTAGTACTTTCCCTGCCCTTCCTTTTCTCTTTGAACCAAGTCCTAGATTTATGCTATACAACTTTCCCCACTACTTTCCCCCATTCCTTTCCTCTTTGAACCACGTCTTAGATTCATGCGATACAACTTTCCCCACTACTTTCCCCCCTTCCTTTCCTTTTTGAACCACGTCCTAGATTCATGCTATACAACTTTTCCCACTACTTTCGCCCATTCCTTTCCTCTTTGAACCACGTCCTAGATTCATGCTATACAACTTTCGCCACTACTTTCCGATTTGATCCAACACCTAGATTCGAGTGCAGAAGCGGAAAAAGCCCACATGCAGCTAAAGCAATGCATGTGGAATAAGTAAACTATACCTTAAGGTTCTTGGGGTGTGGATCAGTGGGCGACCGGAGGCCGTTCGGCCCACACTATGTACGTTGGCGAAGAAGAAAGGGTTGGAGGCCCTCCCGCGCCGTCGCTCGGTGAAAGTGAATAGCTACGCCAGTAGTGGATTCCCTCCCTCGCCGACAGCGACACAGTTAAGCCTCCTTCCCTTCCCGCCGGATGGATCCTGCCGGCTCTTTAACCAGCAGTGAGGGGAGAAAGAGAGAGGCCAACGAAGTCTTGTTTAGATCTGGAGAGGGTGAGAGAGTGTGAAGAGAGCAACTACAAGCACTGAGGGTCCAACGTGTATATATATACTGGAGAGAGAGTGTGAAGAGTGCAAACCCTAGAAAACAAGCGCCGAGGCTGCAGCTTATACGTGACGAGGTGATTATACGGTCACTACGAGATCGTATAGCTCTGTATCCATCCCTTTTGACCAGTCAAAGAATCCTCCTGGCACGAATTATGCTCAAGTGTAGTTATCGAACCCGAGACCTCGAGTTTGATGAGCGAATAGGCTAACCAGCTACCCAGCCCTCCCGTTATGTTCGACGAGAGGAAAATAAACTTCTATACATTCCTGCATTCGTGCGACAAGCATGCCGTGTTTTTTTTGTGTGTGTGGGAGTCATTAGGATTTAAATCATAATCGTGTCGTGTGGCTTTGGTGGTAAGACTATCCACAGTGGTGCAGAAATAATGCATCCTTAGTCACCTTACCTCTCTACACGTAGTATGTTGGGTCCCACCAGTCAGAGGGTGAAACAAACAAATTAATAAGAAAAATTAAAAGCACCAGCGGTGTATCTTACCTCACACATCTCGCTACTACTCATGAACACTGTCCAATTGATCCCTCTGTTTGCTCACGTACTATTTTAAGTGAACCCTTATTATAACATGCACACAATTTTGGGCACTTGTATTCGACCTAAGCTAGTGTGCCACTGTATCTCGTACTACTCCCTCCGTCTAGGTGTAATAAGTCATGTTAGAAGGTGCAGCGGGACCAAGGTGCAAGCAGATTGGAGGAGAGGGAGAAACTTGACTGGTCATTCCTCCAATCAAAGCCCTGATTTTTGTCTCTAAATGCAACAATTAATCCAAACAACTAAGAGATGCCGTTTTAGCTACCATGCAGGCCGACTTTGATTTCTTGACTGATCAACGCGTAGTTGCGCTCCATGCATTGGGTTTTCGGGGGAGATAACAAGGCAGAGTAAGGAGCGTTTGGTTACATTGCTTAGGCTGGTCATAGTGGTGAGTAACTTGGACTAGTAACATGCATATGTTACTAGTCTATGTTACTACTACATGAAGTTTGCTGTCAGAAGCGAGTCGATCTGGCTCTCCTGAGCTAGCAAGGTTTTTCTAGCCCACCCAAGCTAGCTGGCCCACAAAAAGCTAACATATTTTAATAGTTCCAAATGCCTAACCTTGCCCGACTATGCTATAAGTTGTTCTTACGCTCGCTAGCAACGAGGCCAGGAGGAGATTGAGATGCGAAGTTAATGGACGACGCCTGGACATTTTGGGAATATCTGATTTCCGTAAGATGACTTAACACCTAGACGGAGGGAGTACTACTCCTCAGTCCAGGCTTGATGGAATATTCATTACCTCTTCTCCATTTGTATCTCACTTCCTGTGGCTTCGCACTCGCACAATTTTCCTATTCTATGAACCTGTGTGTGCGTGTGCGTGCGTGCGTGTGTGTGTGTGTGTGTGTTTAATAGCATGTGTGTGTTAGAGAGAGCGACATATTGACCTACTCTACAGAGAGATGGTGTGTAGTGTACGATTTTAGCCGCGAGAGTCGGTGCATCCTCTCAGTTCCGGGCGTCCGGTAGGGACAGGCGCACAGCTGCCACGCCCGCTCCTGACCGGCCTGGCCCACCCAAAGCCCCTCCATCGCCCGCGCACGCTTCCTGCCCGAAACGGTCAGCACCGCTCCAAAGAATCAGTGCCGCATTCATGCCCGGGCAGAGCGGACGCAACCTCTCACTGGCAGCTGCGATGAAGGGAGAGGCGGATTCAAGAGTGATGGTTGCTTCGTCCATCCAACTTACTGTTGGGTCTATGTGATTTGATGGCTCATTGGTCATTATTACTGAGGTGGTAGGACTACTGGATGTCCCACGCTTTCGGCGAAAGGAGGTACTACAAGATTACATTTTTCTCCATTCTTACAGCGGAGGAGTGCAAGAGCAGTGAAAACACGCAGGCTCAGTGATTACATGGCCCACCTCACACTATCACCATATTTTCTGGACACCATGCGACACCTAACTCTTTACATAGTACTGGTATAGTACGTACAGTAATTTATCAGCGAGATAAATTTGTACAATGCTATGAGGCTTCCAGCTTCTGTTACATGTATCTTGCGTCCAAGGTTGCCCGTTGCAATATTTCATCAAATACAAAGGAAAGTAACATGCATGCTATTGCATCTCAATGATTGACAGATCATAGCCAACATGTACTCCCTTCGTTCCAAAATAAGTTTCTCAGCTTTATGCAAACTTTAGTACAAAGTTGTACTACTACTAAAGTTGACACTTATTTTGCAACAGAGACAGCTAAAGAAAAAACGATTCATGCAATCCCTAGACCTTGAACCGTAAACCCTAACCAAGCTTTAATTTGCTGGCAATGTTGGAGCTTCCCAAGAAATGAAGTTTGCAACCCTTTGACCATCGGATCATTTTGTGTAGTTCCACCCAAATCGAGATGAGCATCCTTGTGGCAAAGAAATTGAAGAAGCGTGATTAGAATAAGATTACTAGTACTACTTGATGAGACATAAACTCATCAAAAATATAGTACGTAGAAGCCAGCAGAGGTATGTGCGGGGCAAAGAAGTAGAGAAATATCCACATGGAGTGATGTGGGCAGCTGGTGCAGTGGTGCAAGCCAGCTGTAAAGGGAGTTGTACCTAAGGGATGTCGGCACGTAGCTCAACCTTGAGGAGGGCGGCGGGAGGCGACAACTGCCCATGTCGCGGTAGTGAACAAGGAATGAAGGCAACCTCACCGGCTTTGTGAGAGAGAACGGCGGGGACCCTTGATCGGGACATGCCGACAGTGGGTTTTCGCCGTCCGCGACGGCTACCGCATCTACACTAAGCATCCACCCCTTCCCCCAGCAGTTGTTTTTGCGAGAGAGTGTGAAGAGAGCAACTCCAGCAAGCAACCATGTAGGCTGGCCCGTCCTGACAATGTATATAGTGGAGCGGTTTCCTTTTCTCTCCATATGAACCTATTATATTGCGTACGTGCCACTGAAGAAAAAAACTTTATTTATAAATGATGCGGCACCTACTACTCGTTTTCCTATAAACCTTGTGCTTGGCATCTCCAAAATATTAACCTTGCGATTGGCTCTTTGCCTCTTCGGGAAGTCGAGCAATAATGGTACTGCAGTATTGTCGGCGTTCTGGGAACGGGGGTCCCCGGACTTGCCTGCCTGCGGCCTGCGGCGTGGCTCAAGGGGGGGCCCAGCACGGCCCTTCTTCATCAACACGAGCTCAAGACCTTCGCGAGGGGCCAAGCCTCGCGGGGCGGACGACAAGGAGCTTCCTCAGGCGCGGCCTCATCAGGCTGGCTCGCGAGGAGGCGGAGAGATCAAGGCGGGGTACCTCATGAGGTGCCCATGACGCAAGCCATGACGACCAAGGGCGTCAGGCGGGCGCCAGCCCGCGCAGTGTCCTCCTTTCCTCTTTGGTGCAAAGAGGGCAAGCGCAGGCGAGAGCATCAAGCAAAGGCATCCATTTCGGTGCAACGAGACCAAGACCAGCCCAACGGCAGGATGGAGGTCATCGTGGAGCCCAAGCCGGCGTCACCACCAGAGCCTTTGACAGGCAAGGACCAACTTTAGTCAAGATAAGTGTACCAGATGTTCCCCTTCAAAATGGCCAATTGTTGGCCCCCTTCCCGCTCAATATTTGGGAAGAGGCCCAGGGCCTTTGCCTATAAATAGGACTAGCCACCCACAAGGTAGGGGCATCTGGATCAGCATCTAGAGAGCAACCAGTATAGAGAACGACTGAACTCCCCTAGTAGTTCATCGCTCCAGCCAAGAAGAGACCCTCGCGAGGCAGTTCTTCCTTGTATTGTTCGTCATCAGCCCAAGAGGCAATCCACCACACCACACTGGAGTAGGGTATTGCACTGCAATGGTGGCCTGAACCAGTATAAACACTGTGTCCCTTGTGATGTTCTTTTCATAGCTTAGATCCTAGCGAGGCAGCGAGGTGCAGTTAGGTAGAGGGCGAGATCTCCGTGCGCACCCCAGTGTTCGAACCTCAAGGGTCTGCCGGAACCCGAAATCTGACATTTGGCGCGCCAGGTAGGGGGTGCACTGGAGTTTTCCCTTCCACCACCGCCCCGCCTCGCGATGAGCAGTGCGCCGCTCGCTCCGGCCGCCAGCACCAGCGCGGGGGCCAGGGGGCTCCGAGCCCTGGCCCCAGCCTTGCAACGGGTGCGGTGGCCAGAAAAGTTCAAGCCAACAATGCCGCCACGCTACACGGGCGTGACCGATCCGCTGGCCTTCCTGCTGGCATACGAGGAGGCCGTCCTCGAAGCCGGAGGTGACGACAGGGTCATGGCCAGCTGGCTTCCCATGGCCCTCACCGGCGCTCCGCGCGCATGGCTGCTCCACCTGCCGACGGCCTCCGTGGCCTCTTGGGAAGAGCTGCGTGGCCTCTTCCTCGCCCACCACGCTACACCAACGCCTCTGGTCGTCGCGGCCCTCCTGGGCGCTTCGCAGGCGCCGCCAACAAGCCACCACGTCAAGTCGTTCGTCTGCCGGGTCAGCGCCGCCTCCAAGCGGCAGGAGGCTCTCCCGGGCCGGTCGGCGCCAAAGGCAGGTCTGACATTCAGCTCAGAGGACCACCCCTCCAACTCAGCCTGCTCGGGCAGGCTCCCCATGTTGTGCGCCCCCACCATCTGCCAGGTGGTCGTCACCAGAACTCTCATCGACGGCGGCGCGGGCCTCAGCGTGCTCTTAGTGGAGGCCTTCAACCTCCTCGGCATACCCCGGGAGCGGCTGCAACCCAGCCGGCCCTTCTCAGGCGTCGGGGGCGGGTCGTCCAGCCCCTTGGGACAGATTCGGCTACCTGTAACCTTCGGCACCTACGACAACTTCCGCACGGAGCTGATCGATTTCGACATCGCCCCCATCGTTCTCCCCTACAACACCATCCTCGGTTATCCAGCGATGGCCCAGTTCATGGCCGCGACTCACCCGGCGTACAACCTCATGAAGATGCCCGGGAGCCACGGTGCCCTCACCGTGCACGGGGACACCGGAGACGCATTGCGAGTGCTCAAGCTCGCCTTCAAGACGGCGGCGTCGGCACAGCCCGCCGACGCGGAGACCCCCGAGCCCAAGGGGGCTGCGCCAACCAAGAAGAAACAGTTGTTCACCCAAGATAGGGCAGAGACCAAGCAAATACCCGTCGACAAGGACGGGTCCACTGACGCTACTTTCACCATAGGCGCCAACCTCGAGCCCAAGCAGGAGGAAGCCCTGGTCAAGTTCCTGCACGCAAACAAGAAGGTATTCGCCTGGGGGCCCGATCAATTGGCGGGTATCCCTAGGGGCGTAATCGAGCATCACCTCAATGTGTGCCCCAATGTACGCCCTGTGAAGCAGAAGGCAAGGCGGCAGTCCACTGAAAAATAGGCTTTCATCGTCCAAGAGACCCGCAAACTAGAAGCCGCTGGGGTCATTCGCGAGGTCCGATATCCAGATTGGTTGGCCAACCCTGTCGTTGTGCCAAAGAAGGGAGGGAAGGAACGCATGTATGTCGACTTCACCAACCTCAACAAGGCATGCCCGCAAGATCCGTTCCCGCTCCCCCGCATCGACCAGATCGTCGATTCCACCACAGGGTGCGACCTGTTATGCTTGTTGGATGCCTTCTTCGGGTATCACCAGATCAAGATGGCGGTAGAAGATGTAGAAAAGACAGCCTTCCTAACCCCGTGTGGGGTGTACTGCTACACGTGCATGCCATTCGGGTTGTGCAACGCAGGGGCGACCTTCCAGCGGCTGATGCACATCACCTTGGGTCCGCAGCTCAGGAAGAATGTTGAGGCTTACATTGATGACGTTGTGGTGAAGTCTCGGGAGGCCAGGACCCTGATACAAGACCTGGAGGAAACCTTCGTGAGCCTCGACGAAGTGAACCTACGGCTCAACCCGGAGAAGTGTGTGTTTGGAGTCCCCTCGGGCAAGCTCTTGGATTTCCTCGTGTCCCACCGAGGCATCGAGGCTAACCCGGAAAAGGCCAAGGCGATCGAGGACATGAGCCCGCCAAAGACCCTCAGAGAAATGCAGAAGTTCACTGGGCGCGTGACTACACTAGGGCGCTTCATCTCCAAGTTGGGAGAACGAGCCCTGCCTTTCTTCCAACTGATGAAGAAAAAGGGCCCTTTGAATGGACTGAAGAGGCCGACAAGGCATTTCAAGATCTCAAGAGGTACCTAACCAGCCCTCCGGTCATGGTGGCTCCACGCCCGCAAGAACCACTGGTACTCTACCTCGCCGCCACTCCCTACTCCTCCAGCGCAGCCCTGGTGGCGGTTAGGGAGGAGCGTCAAACCAAAACCACAGCAGCAGCCTGGGCCAAGGCAAAGCGGGAACAAGGAAGACCCACAGGAACCACTACCACGGCCGAGAAGGATCGGTCGCCGCAGGGGAACACACTGGGAACGGAAAAGACCCCTCCCCCAGATGGCCAGCCTCTGGAGGCTCCATCGCCTCAGGAGGTGCCACGGTCTCCGGAGGGCGCCATCGGCACCGACGCTCCAAACCTCGTCAAGCACCCAGTTTACTTCGTCAGCACGGTGTTGCAGGACGCAAGGGCACGGTACCCCATGCCTCAGAAACTCCTCCTCGCGCTGCTTGTGGCCTCGGGCAAGCTGTGGCACTATTTTCAAGGTCACCCCATCAAGGTCGTCTCGGCATACCCCTTGGAGAGGGTGCTCAGGAGCCCTAACTCAGCCGGAAGGGTCGCTGAGTGGAACATTGAACTACAAGCGTTTCAGCTCGAGTTCAGCACGACCAGAGTCATCAAAGGGGCCGCATTGGCGGATTTCGTGGCGGAATGGACGGAGGCACCGGGCCTCAAGGCCGACGAGGATCGGTCCCTCTCCTCGGGAAGCGAGGCGCCAGAAGGCTGGGTCATGTACTTCGACGGGGCATTCTCCAAACATGGTGCTGGGGCTGGAGCGGTGCTCATATCTCCCACTCAGGACAAGCTCTACTATGCTGTGCAGCTCTGTTTCCAACAAGGTGAAAAGGTCTCCAACAACATAGCGGAGTATGAAGGTCTGATAGCAGGCTTGAAGGCCGCAGCTGCCCTGGGGGTGAAGCGCCTTACCATCAATGGTGATTCGCAGCTCCTCGTCAATTTCTCCAACAAGGTGTACGAGCCAAAAGATGAGCACATGGAAGCCTACCTTGCGGAGGTTCGCAGGATGGAGAAGCAGTTCTGGGGGTTGGAGTTGCAACATGTGCCCCGCGGCACCAATCAGGAGGCTGACGACATCGCCAAGCGAGCATCCAGGCGGTTACCTCAGGAGCCTGGCGTCTTCGAGGAGCGGCTCTTCAAGCCCTCGGCCATGCTGTCACTATCCAACACGGCGCAGCCTCGGGAGAAGCTCCCCCAGCCGCCTGCCTCGGGAGCCCCGGCCTGTGGCTCGGCCTCAGGAGCGCCCCTACTCCTGACGATGGAGCCTCAGGAGGGGTGCTGGATCACAGAGCTCCAGAGTTACTTAACGCAAGGGACCCTGCCGGAGAAGGAGGAGGAAGCGGAGCGTGTGGCGCGGCAAGCCACAGCATACTGCATCAGGGATGGAGAGCTCTATCGGAAGCGGCCAAACGACGTGTCCCTACGCTGCATCTCCTGGGAGCAAGGGAAGGAACTGTTGGCAGATATACACGGCGGAGATTGTGGGCATCATTCGTCATCGCGGACCCTCGTCGGCAAGGCGTTCCGTAGCGGGTTCTATTGGCCCACTGCGCTCAACAACGCCGTCAAACTAGTGAAGGCTTGTGAGGCCTATCAGTTCCATGCCAAGCAGATCCATCAGCCGACAGGAGGTCTGCAGACTATACCACTCTCGTGGCCATTTGCAGTGTGGGGCCTGGAAATCTTGGGCCCGTTTCCTCGGGCGCCAAGGGGCTATCGCTACCTCTACCTTGCTATGGACAACTTCACCAAGTGGGCTGAAGTAGAAGCCGTCCGCACCATCCCTGTGGGTTCTGCGGTCAAATTCATCAAGGGCATCATGAGCTGGTTCAGGGTGCCGAACCGCATCATCACCGACAACGGTTCACAGTTCACCACCAACCTCTTCAAAACATAATGTGCTAACCTTGGAACACAGATATGCTACGCTTCGGTGGCGCACCCCCGAAGCAATGGCCAGGCCGAGCGGGCCAATGCAGAGGTCCTGAGGGGCCTCAAGACCAGGACGTTCAAGAAGAAGCTGGAGGCCTGCGGCAGGGGTTGGTACGATGAGCTTCAGTCCATGTTGTGGTCCCTCCGCACAACCGCGACCAAGCCAACCGGAGAGACCCCGTTCTTCCTGGTCTATGGGCCGAAGCAGTCCTCCCTCACGAGGTCAGACGTCATTCCGCACGGGTCCTGGCGTTCGACGAGGCACAGCAGGACGCCATGCGGGGGATGGAACTCGTGCTGGGGGAGGAGCGTCACCGGGAAGCCGCGTTGCGAGCGGCGAGGTACCAACAAGCACTGCGGCGATACCACTACCGCAACATCCGCCCCAGAACTCTTGAGGTAGGAGACCTCGTGCTCAGGCGGGTTCTGTCACGCCCAATATGCGACCCTATCCAAAAGGAACTCGAAGGTCCCACCAAGGATAGACCCGCATATTGGAACGCTTTTGCAAGGTGGATATCATTACATCAACATTACATAATAGATGGGGATACATACATAAGGCATACAATGCCACATGAATACAACAATACAACATACAAGAACAACATCCGACTACGGATGAATCATAAACAGAAACTCAATCAATATCCACCCTGCTAGCCCAGGCTGCCGACCTGGAACCTATCCCCTGATCGAAGAAGAAGCAGAAGAAGAACTCCAAAACAAGGAACATCGCTCTCGCGTCAAGATCATCGCGTAACCTGTACCTGCAACTGTTGTTGTAGTAATCTGTGAGCCACGAGGACTCAGCAATCCCATTACCATGGGTATCAAGACTAGCAAAGCTTAATGGGAAAGGAAGGGGTAAAGTGGTGAGGTTGCAGCAGCGACTAAGCAAGTATGGTGGCTAACATACGCAAATGAGAGCGAGAAGAGAAACAAAGGAACAGGCGTGAAGCTAGCAATGATCAAGAGGTGATCCTGAACTCCTACTTACGTCAAACATAACACAGAAACCGTGTTCACTTCCCGGACTCCGCCGAGAAGAGACCATCACGGCTATACACGCGGTTGATGCGTTTTAATTCGGATCTGGTGTCAAGTTATCTACAACCGGACATTAACAAATTCCCATCTGCCACATAACCGCGGGCACGGCTCTCGAAAGTTTATACCCTGCAGGGGTGTCCCAACTTAGCCCATGACAAGCTCTCGCGATCAACGAAGGAATAGACCTTCTCCCAGGAAGACCCGATCAGTCTCGGAATCCCGGTTTACAAGACATTTCGACAATGGTAAAACAAGACCAGCAAAGCCGCCCGATGCGCCGACAATCCCGATAGGAGCTGCACATATCTCGTTCTCAGGGCAACACCGAATAAGCTAAGCGTACAGGTACCGACGTAACCCAAGTTGCCAAGGGATGGTCCCGCACGGTGCTCTAGTTTGGACCAACACTTAGACAAGCATTGGCCCGGGGGGGCTATAATAAAGATGACCCTCGAGAGAGCGACTCCCAAGGGAAAAGTAGGTGGTGGTGAGGCAAATGGTAAAACCAAGGTTGGGCCTTGCTGGACAAGTTTTATTCAAAGCGAACTGTCAGGGGGGTCCCATAAATCACCCGACCGCGTTAGGAATGCAAAATCCGGGAACATAACACCGGTATGACGGAAACTAGGGCGGCAAGAGTGGAACATAACACCAGACATAAGGCCGAGCCTTCCACCCTTTACCAAGTATATAGATGCATTAATAATATAAGAGATATTGTGATATCCCAACATAACCCTGTCCACCATGGAGAAATCTTCAACTTCACCTGCAACTAGCAACGCTATAAGAGGGGCTGAGCAAAGCGGTAACATAGCCAAACAATGGTTTGCTAGGAATGGTGTCAAAGGTTAGAGGTTCATGGCAATATGGGATGGCTTGATAAACAGGTAATAGGTAGCGCAGCATAGCGATAGAACGAAGCAACTAGCATAACAATGATAGTAGTGAGATCCAGGGTAGCGGTCATCTTGCCTGAAATCCCGCTAGGAAGAAGAACGAGTCCATGAAGAAGATGAACGGATGAAGCCGAACCAACCGTAGACGAACGAATCCTCACGATCGCAACGAAACAGGAACTAACAAGAAGAAGCACACAACATGGTAAACACACCACACATGACAAGACATGATGCACAACAGGCATGATGCATGAGGAAGCTAGATGAGTCTACTCATGACAAGAGATGATGCAAACAAGAACAACACATCAAGGCAAGTTTAAATGAGGCCGGAAACAACATATAACAATTCCGGTAAGTCCTCATATGCAAATTTCGAAATTGGTCCAGAACTGAATAAACCTTATGTTCAAGTTGTTAAACAGCAAGTTAAGATGCACCACAATGATCTACACGAAATTCTAGTCAAGTTACATATAAAGTTCATTAGATTCGGAGCTACGACCTAGAAGATATGAGCAAAACAAGTTAAACATGGCATTGGTGCAAAATGCATTCAAACATCAAGCAAACACCTCAAAACAAGGATGCAACATGATAATATGAAGCTACATGCAAAATCAAGCAAGTATCATCTAGAGCACACTCAAAACGGAGCAACGGTGCAACACATACACTCTATACAAGTCATAGCAACAATCTGTCCAAAACAGCAACTAGGCATCTTGCAAGCATCAAAATAATAAGCTACAGCACCCCAACATGATAACAAAAGGCATGGGCATGAAGTAAAGGTAAAGCATAACAAAACATGAACACTGAGCTATCTCCATAAATCACTAGAACATGCTCAAAATGACATGGAGATATTGCAAATAATAACAGTTTCAGACTTTGCAGAAATAACATCAGGTTGCAATGTTTAGAGCTATCAAACAACATGTTACAGGAACTTATCATGGCAAACAAAGGCATGGCATGAATCTACTAATTGCATAGATCAAAAGTCCCTTACTGACCATAAGCCAAAAAGGCATAGAAAAAATGATGGCACCCATGTAAACATGGCAAGTTATATTACAGATTCATACATGGCAGGAACAACAATAAGTAGGCATGTTCGTGAGCTTCAACCACTCACCACAGAGCAATACATGGCATGGAAAGGAAACCAACAGTAATAAGGCATGTTTATGAAGCTAAGCATGGCAAGAGCAAGGTCATAGGATGCATGGAACACTAGCAAAACACATGGGAACTAGTGAACTTAATGTTAACAGGCTGATAGCAACATTATGAAGCAACTTTGGAGCAAGATATGAACAATCTACAGCAAGCTATAAATGCAACCAGGGGCATGGATGTATAGGGCATAACATGTAGATCAAAACATCTTTATAGGACATCTCCAGATTATGCATAGAATGATTAGTAGAAGCATGTTTACATAGCAACAAAATATAACAGAATCTGTCAGGAAAACAGCAACAGCAAGTACACTACTTAACAAGCTCGATTCACTCACCACAAGTCATTGCATGACAAGATAAGCATAGCATCATCAAGAAGACATGTTTATGAAACAAACCAAGTCAAGAACAAGTCCATAGCATGCAAGGATCAAATATAGCAACCTTGGCCAAATTGAGTAACAAGTAAACAATCTGCCAGGAAACATTTTGAAGCAAAAGTAGAGCACCAAAATGACATGCTAGACTACTCCATAATTGCAAACAAGGGCATGAATGGATATACAATAACCATATGTTCAAAACACCCTTACTGAAGTATCTCTAAATATGCATGGATCTCTCTGTAGCATCTAGTTTACATGGCATCAAAATAACAGCAGAACAGGGACTAAAATCAGCAATATCACGAAGCCTAGTTTGCATGCTTGTACTAGTCACCATATTGATCACAAAAATACATGGTTGGCACCACTAGAAAGATGGCATGGCATAGATCAAAACACATGTAGAACTCATACTCATAGGATGCACACATAAAACATGGCAAAAATGACAAATGAGCAAGTTATAACAATTTCAGCAGATTAACATCAACATACACTCTTCCAACAGCATTTCGGGCATCAAGATGACCTCAAATGGAAATGATGCAATGGAATGAAATGAAGTACTCGTCGAGACAAACTATTTGACATACTATACACACAAAAGGGAGCTACGGATGCAGAGATACAATGCGATGAACATGGCATGATTATGCAACAATCTGGGACTTAGACGAAAATCTCACCCCGGGGAAAAGTGGACGGTGGGGTTCCGAGGATGAGCGGGTGCAACGGGGCCGTTTGGATCCCGGGACGGGTGGATCTCATCCATGCGCCCGGATCTGGCCGGAGCGAACGGGCGGCGCGCCCCGCGGCGGCGCACGCCGGCGAGCGAGGCGGGAGGCGCGGCCGGCGATGAGGGGCGGCACGGCGGAGCTCGGCGCAGGGCCGGGCGCGGCCGGAGGCGGCGGCCGGGCGCGGCGACGCGGGTCGCGGCGGCTCCCGGCGGAGGGAGGCGCCGAGGGCGGCGGAGGTCGCCGACGGGGCTTCGGGGCGGCGGGCGGTGGCGGAGCTTGCCAGCGGGGAACGCCGGCGAGCGGCGGCGCGGAGGCGCGGCGGACGTCGGCGGGCGCCGGCGCGGGACGGCGGGGCGCGCGGGCTGCGGCGGCGGCGCGCGGGCCGCGCGGGCCTCGGATGGGCTCGGGCGGGCCGCAGCCGCGGCGGGTGGCGGCGTGCCACGTGGCGGGAGGCGATTGGGCGCGGGGCGGCGGCTGGACGTGTCCGGTCCGGTCCGGACGTGTCCGGTCCAGTCCGGACATGTCCGGCGGCGGAGAGGGAGCGGGGCTAGGGTTTCGGGGGAAATTGATCCGCGAATTTGGAAGGGGAGGGCCTATTTATAGGTAGAGGGAGCTAGGAGAGTCCAAATGAGGAGCGGTTTTCGGCCACGCGATCGTGATCGAACGACCGAGAGCATGGAGGGGAGTTAGATGGGTTTTGGGACACTTTCGAAGGGGTGTTGGGCTGCAACAAAAGAGGGCTTTGCGGTTACCCGGTTAACCGTTGGAGTATCAAACGATCTCCAAATGGCACGAAACTTGACAGGCGGTCTACCAGTGCTATACCAAGGCCGCTTGGCAAGCCTCGGGTCATTCTGAGAAAGTTTAATACCCGCACAAGAGAAGAGGCAAAAAGGGGAACGCCGGAGGACATAGGAGTGCCGGATCGCGAAACGGACAACGGGGAAAATGCTCGGATGCATGAGACGAACACGAATGCGAAATGAGATGCACATGATGACATGATGTGAAATGCATAAGATGACATGGCAAAGTGCAACACGCAAGCAAATAACATGGCAACGACGGCGAATAACTGGCAGACACCTGGCGCATCGAATCCGAGGCGTTACAACACTCCACTAACAAGAGATCTCGTCCCGAGATCTTAGGACCGAGACGGAAGAGAAAAGGAAGAGGTGAAGTAAGAACTCAAGAAAAAAGCAAAGAATCGAGAGCACTCAAAAAGAAGAGAGGAACAATGAGAATGACGAGAATCGAAAGCTCACGGAATCAGATAGACTAAGAAATCACTTGTTCTAACCGGAGTGGTTAGAATGAGAAAAGAAACGAATAAGACTGAAACGATTTAGGCAGCACTCTGGCTGAACATGGAAGAATAGAACACGAGCTTGAGAGGACGGAATGATACTTGATGAACTCTTGAAGAATGAATTGAATCATGAAGAACCACCATGAAGAACTCCGGTAAACAAAAGGATGATGAGATAGAATGAAGGATGAAAGAATAAGATGAGCCTTGCGATGATTTAGATGGAGATTCCGACGAGATGGCCAAGGAAATTTGAGCTCCGTAAAGAAAATATGAAAACACTTGGAACTGGAATTTTTCATGAAGAACAAACTCCAAAGAAAAGGAAAAAACACTTGAATGAAATAAGAATAAGATTTATTGTATGCTTATCCTTCATCAAATTAAATTGATGACAAGCAATGGATTTTTGCATACTACTTATTCTTCTTGAAAGAGAATTGAGAAGTGACATATCGCAAGCTTGAGAAGGTCTCCATGAACCACCGGTAGTATTCGAAAGAACGAATGGATTGATATGCTAATGAAGGAAAAGAATCTTAAAGAACCACCGTTAGAATTCGAAAATGACTGACGAAAGAGAATGAATCGCCGGGAAGAATTAGAAGAACCAAAACGCTTGAGGGGATTTAGATGCAAAAGAACAAAGAGATCATGAGCTGATTAAAGAACACTTGAACGAAGCACCGGGATAAATAGGGAACGATAACTGCAATGATGGCCTCCGTTGAAAAGAAATGGGAAAACAACTCCTGAAGTTCTCCGGATGGGTAAGAAAAGAATATCTGACAAATGGAATAATTCAAGAGGATAGCATGAAGCTAGAACCACGAATCTTCGAGAGGACGGGCAAGATTTAGAGAAACTCTTCCTCGATCTTCAAAGTTGAGAATGACGACGAGACACACCACCGAAATTACTGAGATACTCCGGAAGAATGAAAAGCGAAGAGGTTGAGCCAACAATGAAATGATTTGAAATCGATATTGGAAAAGGCATGTGACTGATGGGATTCATTCTTACGTCACACTTCGAAAAGAATTGAGAATAACTCCGAGGAATCAGAAGAGTCAGGTAAGATCCTGGGAAAAGACCTGTGGGTTAGGGCCCACTAAGGAGAAAAACACCATTGGAAAGGATTGTTGAACAGATAGGTGATGCACCGGAACAATGAAATATTTGAATGAGGTGACCACCTCGAATTAATTGGAACACGGACGAATCTCCTAAGATGTGTTAAACACTCCGGAAGGATAAACTGGCGAGAGGCGAACGAGCAAGGGGAAAACATTTGAGCCGAGGAAAAGAATACGATCAACACCGAAAAAAACTTGAATCGAATCCACCGGAAAGAAAAAGAGATGAAGAATGACGAACGAGACGAGAATTCACCGGTTGAAATGATTTACGAAAGACTGAAGAGGCTTCGCACGAATGAAATTGATGGTCGAAAGAGACTCAGACTCTGGGAAGAAAATAGGGTGGGAGGGCGGGAAAACAAAGGTAACTTGGACGGGGAGACCGATGAATATCTTGAAGAGAAAACACCGGTTAAAACATTGAGGAAAGAAAGCAAAGACTTCGCACGAGTAGGACGGATGCTCGATTACGGACTCCGGTTCCGAGAGGAAGAAGGGTGGGCGGGTGGGAAAAGAAAACAACTGAGGATGGAAAAACAACTTCAATCGAAAAGAGCTGAGGATTGAACTCCCAAAGAGAGAGAGGTTCGAATCAGCTTGACGAGGAATGCGCCGGACAAAAGAGGATGGACAACTCACGAAACTAACCGCGTGAACCTAAAGAAAATTTGAAGGGGAAGAGGAGTAATTCAAAACACCTACATCAAGATTCCTTACCAGAGCGACGAAGGGGCAGAGGAGTAAAAAGAATTCCTACTCTCCGATATAACTAGACTCCGAAAACAGTTTTTTTCTAGACTCAACAATGGCCAAACTACACAATCAATCTAGGGGGGCTCCTAAGGTCGGTCGAGGCTCTGATACCAACTTGTCACGCCCAATATGCGACCCTATCCAAAAGGAACTCGAAGGTCCCACCAAGGATAGACCCGCATATTGGAACGCTTTTGCAAGGTGGATATCATTACATCAACATTACATAATAGATGGGGATACATACATAAGGCATACAATGCCACATGAATACAACAATACAACATACAAGAACAACATCCGACTACGGATGAATCATAAACAGAAACTCAAACAATATCCACCCTGCTAGCCCAGGCTGCCGACGTGGAACCTATCCCCTGATCGAAGAAGAAGCAGAAGAAGAACTCCAAAACAAGGAACATCGCTCTCGCGTCAAGATCATCGCGTAACCTGTACCTGCAACTGTTGTTGTAGTAATCTGTGAGCCACGAGGACTCAGCAATCCCATTACCATGGGTATCAAGACTAGCAAAGCTTAATGGGAAAGGAAGGGGTAAAGTGGTGAGGTTGCAGCAGCGACTAAGCAAGTATGGTGGCTAACATACGCAAATGAGAGCGAGAAGAGAAACAAAGGAACGGGCGTGAAGCTAGCAATGATCAAGAGGTGATCCTGAACTCCTACTTACGTCAAACATAACACAGAAACCGTGTTCACTTCCCGGACTCCGCCGAGAAGAGACCATCACGGCTACACACGCGGTTGATGCGTTTTAATTCGGATCTGGTGTCAAGTTATCTACAACCGGACATTAACAAATTCCCATCTGCCACATAACCGCGGGCACGGCTCTCAAAAGTTTATACCCTGCAGGGGTGTCCCAACTTAGCCCATGACAAGCTCTCGCAATCAACGAAGGAATAGACCTTCTCCCAGGAAGACCCGATCAGTCTCGGAATCCCGGTTTACAAGACATTTCGACAATGGTAAAACAAGACCAGCAAAGCCGCCCGATGCGCCGACAATCCCGATAGGAGCTACACATATCTCTTTCTCACGGCAACACTGGATAAGCTAAGCGTACAGGTACCGACGTAACCCAAGTTGCCAAGGGATGGTCCCGCACGGTGCTCTAGTTTGGACCAACACTTAGACAAGCATTGGCCCGGGGGGGCTATAATAAAGATGACCCTCGAGAGAGCGACTCCCAAGGGAAAAGTAGGTGGTGGTGAGGCAAATGGTAAAACCAAGGTTGGGCCTTGCTGGACAAGTTTTATTCAAAGCGAACTGTCAGGGGGGTCCCGACCGCGTTAGGAACGCAAAATCCGGGAACATAACACCGGTATGATGGAAACTAGGGCGGCAAGAGTGGAAAAAAAAACACCAGGCATAAGGCCGAGCCTTCCACCCTTTACCAAGTATATAGATGCATTAATAATATAAGAGATATTGTGACACTACTTAACAAGCTCGATTCACTCACCACAAGTCATTGCATGACAAGATAATCATAGCATCATCAAGAAGACATGTTTATGAAACAAACCAAGTCAAGAACAAGTCCATAGCATGCAAGGATCAAATATAGCAACCTTGGCCAAATTGAATAACAAGTAAACAATCTGCCAGGAAACATTTTGAAGCAAAAGTAGAGCACCAAAATGACATGCTAGACTACTCCATAATTGCAAACAAGGGCATGAATGGATAGACAATAACCATATGTTCAAAACACCCTTACTGAAGTATCTCTAAATATGCATGGATCTCTCTGTAGCATCAAGTTTACATGGCATCAAAATAACAGCAGAACAGGGACTAAAATCAGCAATATCACGAAGCCTAGTTTGCATGCTTGTACTAGTCACCATATTGATCACAAAAATACATGGTTGGCACCACTAGAAAGATGGCATGGCATAGATCAAAACACATGTAGAACTCATACTCATAGGATGCACACATAAAACATGGCAAAAATGACAAATGAGCAAGTTATAACAATTTCAGCAGATTAACATCAACATACACTCTTCCAACAGCATTCCGGGCATCAAGATGACCTCAAATGGAAATGATGCAATGGAATGAAATGAAGTACTCGTCGAGACAAACTATTTGACATACTATACACACAAAAGGGAGCTACGGATGCAGAGATACAATGCGATGAACATGGCATGATTATGCAACAATCTGGGACTTAGACGAAAATCTCACCCCGGGGAAAAGTGGACGGTGGGGTTCCGAGGACGAGCGGGTGCAACGGGGCCGTTTGGATCCCGGGACGGGTGGATCTCATCCACGCGCCCGGATCTGGCCGGAGCGAACGGGCGGCGCGCCCCGCGGCGGCGCACGCCGGCGAGCGAGGCGGGAGGCGCGGCCGGCGACGAGGGGCGGCGCGGCGGAGCTCGGCGCAGGGCCGGGCGCGGCCGGAGGCGGCGGCCGGGCGCGGCGACACGGGTCGCGGCGGCTCCCGGCGGAGGGAGGCGCCGAGGGCGGCGGAGGTCGCCGACGGGGCTCCGCGGCGACGGGCGGTGGCGGAGCTTGCCGGCGGGGAATGCCGGCGAGCGGCAGCGCGGGGGCGCGGCGGACGTCGGCGGGCGCTGGCGCGGGGCGGCGGGGCGCGGGGCGGCGGCGGCGGCGCGCGGGCCGCGCGGGCCCCGGATGGGCTCGGGCGGGCCACGGCGGCGGCGGGTGGCGGCGTGCCACGTGGCGGGAGGCGATTGGGTGCGGGGCGGCGGCTGGACGTGTCCGGTCCGGTCTGGACATGTCCGACGGCGGAGAGGGAGCGGGGCTAGGGTTTCGGAGGAAATTGATCCGCGAATTTGGAAGGGGAGGGCCTATTTATAGGTAGAGGGAGCTAGGAGAGTCCAAATGAGGAGTGGTTTTCGGCCACGCGATCGTGATTGAACGACCTAGAGCATGGAGGGGAGTTAGATGGGTTTTGGGCCACTTTGGAAGGGGTGTTGGGCTGCAATAAAAGAGGGCTTTGCGGTTACCCGGTTAACCGTTGGAGTATCAAACGACCTCCAAATGGCACGAAACTTGACAGGCGGTCTACCGGTGCTATACCAAGGCCGCTTGGCAAGCCTCGGGTCATTCCGAGAAAGTTTAATACCCGCACAAGAGAAGAGGAAAAAAGGGGAACGCCGGAGGACATAGGAGTGCCGGATCGCGAAACGGACAACGGGGAAAATGCTCGGATCCATGAGACAAACACGAATGCGAAATGAGATGCACATGATGACATGATGTGAAATGCATAAGATGACATGACGAAGTGCAACATGCAAGCAAATGACATGGCAACGACGGCGAATAACTGGCAGACACCTGGCGCATCGAATCCGGGGCGTTACAGGTTCTCTCCAGGGAGGGACTGCATAAGCTCTCTCCCATGTGGGAGGGCCCGTTCGAGGTTGTTCATGTTTCCAGGCCCGGATCCGCGTGCTTGGAGACTCAGGAGGGGGTGCCAGTTCAGAACACGTGGAACATCCAACACCTCCGAAGGTTTTACCCCTGAAAAGGCCCAGAGCCTGTGAAGAAGGCAAACGCCTGTGAAGACTATCTTTTTGGAAAAGGCCCAGAGCCTGTGAAGAAGGCGAACGCCTATGAAGACTATCTTTTTGGAAAAGGCCCAGAGCCTGTAAAGAAGGCGAACGCTTGTGAAGACTATCTTTTTGGAAAAGGCCCAGAGCCTGTGAAGAAGGCGAACGCCTGTGAAGACTATCTTTTTGGAAAAGGCCCAGAGCCTCTGAAGAAGGCAAACGCTTGTGAAGATTATCTTTTTGGAAACGGCCCAGAGCCTGTGAAGAAGGCGAACGCCTGTGAAGATTATCTTTTTGGAAAAGGCCCAGAGCCTGTGAAGAAGGCGAATGCCTGTGAAGTTGTCGCGTTTTGGAAAAGGCCCGGAGCCTGTGAAGAGGGCAAATGCCCGTGAAGCTTGCTTCCCCTGAGAAAGGCCCGGAGCCTGTGAAGAAGGCCAACACCTGTGAAGCTCGTCGCCCATGACACTCTCACGTAATAATGAGTTGGGGCTGTACACACCCCGGAGTCTCAGGAGCGCCGGCCTCAGGCCCTGGGGCTCCCTCCCACGCCCAGTGGTAGCACTTAGCTCCGCGCTGGTGAGAAGACGTCGAAGACTAGATTAGGTGCCGGACGCGGATTTTTCATTTGCTTTCTGCAGTTGGCTTGTTCGTTCTCATTTGAAGTTTTATTGAAGCTGTCGCTGTGTTTGACTTATGGCTCTTCGACTTTTCTCGCTCTCCTGCCCCGATTTCTCTCGTGCAAGTCTCGTGAGGGAGCACCGCGGGCGCCCTCGCGAGTGTTTTTTGCCCTCATCATTCGAGGCTTCCCAACCCGGGTCCACTACAGGAGCACCCCTCCAATCCGTGCCCCACGGGCACCGCGACACGAACACAGGGCCTGGGTCCATCGCCTCCATGGCTGAGGCCGAAAACTACCTCTCCAGACTAACCCTCGCAGGACATGGAACGATCAACGGAGCTTCAGCCTAGGGAAGCAAGGGCCACGACAGGCCCTCCCCCTGAGATAAGTAATTTCTGCGTGCAGGCGCGCGGCACAAAGGCACAATACCAGGATAGCGGAAGCAGTACGATAATTAAACCACAATAGTCCAAGTATGCCCTTGCGGGGCCCTACACTACTGTCTTTCTGCGCAGGGAAAGGGAAAAAGAACAAAACAGGCGCGACTCGCCCGACACCAGATCGCGGGAGAGACTCGAACTGCCTCCAGAGCTCAGGAGGACTCCGTCTCGCGTTTCACCGAGGCGCAGCGGTGGGCGGACCCACTACCTCCCTCCAGGCGGGCGCGACGGCGCGGAGGCTGATCGCGGCCACCGTTGGAGGAGCCGCTGCCCGAAGAAGAGCCGTCGAAGCTCGATGAACCTCGACCGCCACCGGCCGCTCGCGCGCTGTTGTCTTCGTCGTCGCCGGGGCTGGACCCACGGCCGCGGTCATCGTTCTCAGGGCAACACCCGGCGCGGCTACCATCTTCCCCAAACACCCTCACGTAGAGGGTCGCATCGCCGTCGAACTAGAAGTGCAGGGTGCACCACCGGATGAGACCACACACGCGGGCAAACGTTTGCCAGCCACGGGTCAGAGCCAAGCTCCCGGCTGCAGAAACCTCCAGCGAAGCCCAGGAGGCTCGGCCGCAGCAACCGTCCGCCTGAAGCCAGAGGCCGCCCGGGGCGCCATCCGGAAGCTCACCTAGGAGGAAGCGAGGAAGTTGGAGCCGGGTGCGGGCCGGTTCCGCCGCCCACACGATGAACTCCGGCAGTACCTCTGCTGAGTGGGAGCGCGGCCTAGGGGGTCGTACGGCCGCGTCGCGTCCCCCAGCGGCGGCCGGCCACCCTTCACCACGCGGAAGATCGCCTCCGCGACCGCGGGGATCCACCATGGGAGTCGCAGGGTGTTTCCGGGGACGGCCTCGACCACGCTTGGGTGCAGGAGAGTCAAGCTCTACCCGTCGGGCCTTTCCTTTCTCCGCGGCCGAGAACCTCTTTGGCGGAGCCATGAAGAAGAAGAGAAGCGAGAGGGGATGGACCAGAAGGGCAGGCGCCTTCCCGTACTTATAGCCAGAGGAGGCCAATCGCCGGCCTCCACGATCACAGGTAATCATGACCCGCTTTGTATGCAGGGACTTGTCAACTCGCGTAGTTGCCGAGGCGTCGTGGGGGAGCGGAGCCACCCACGTCCAATCAACCGCCACGCGGTGCTCGAGGCCGCAGGCTGTTAGGGCCTGCGATGCTTCGCACTTGCCCCTTCGCCTCTCTGCTCAGCCAAGTCCGGGCGCGCCTTGGGCCCGGGGGCTACTGTCGGTGTTCTAGGAACAGGGGTCCCCAGACTTGCCTGCCTGCGGCCTGCGGCGTGGCTCAAGGGAGGGGCAGCACGGCCCTTCTTCATCAACACGAGCTCAAGACCCTCGCGAGGGGCCAAGCCTCGCGGGGCGGACGACAAGGAGCTTCCTCAGGCGCGGCCTCATCAGGCTGGCCCGCGAGGAGGCGGAGAGATCAAGGCGGGGTACCTCACGAGGTGCCCATGGCGCAAGCCATGACGACCAAGGGCGCCAGGCGTGCACCAGCCCGCGCAGTGTCCTCCTTTCCTATTTGGTGCAAAGGGGGCAAGCGCAGGCGAGAGCATCAAGCAAAGGCATCCATTTCGGTGCAACGAGACCAAGACCAGCCCAACGGCAGGATGGAGGTCATCGTGGAGCCCAAGCTGGCGTCACCACTAGAGCCTTTGACAGGCGAGGACCAACTTTAGTCAGGATAAGTGTACCAGATGTTCCCCTTCAAAATGGCCAATTGTTGGCGCCCTTCCCGCTCAATATTTGGGAAGAGGCCCAGGGCCTTTGCCTATAAATAGGACTAGCCACCCACAGGGTAGGGGCATCTGGATCAGCATCTAGAGAGCAACCAGTAGAGAGAACGACTGAACTCCCCTAGTAGTTCATCGCTCCAGCCAAGAACAGACCCTCGCGAGGCAGTTCTTCCTTGTATTGTTCGTCATCAGCCCAAGAGGCAATCCACCACACCACACTGGAGTAGGGTATTACACTGCAATGGTGGCCTGAACCAGTATAAACATTGTGTCCCTTGTGCTGTTCTTTTAATAGCTTAGATCCTAGCGAGGCGGTGAGGTGCAGTTAGGTAGAGGGCGAGATCTCCGTGCGCACCCCAGTGTTCGAACCTCAAGGGTCTGCCGGAACCCGAAATCCGACAAGTATATATCATTCTGGCTATATGAGACCGAATGAATTGCTGCACGTCCACCACGTGGGAGAGCGTCGAGGGGCGAGGGAGAGTGCATATTGTTACGTCCCTTTCAATATGGACTACATAGAGAGCAAAATGAGTGAATCTACACTCTAAAATACGTCTATATGCATTAGTGTTTGGAGTATGTACTATAGTTCATATTGAAATCTACTAAAGGACATATATATTCCAAACAATATGATAATATCTCTAACCAAGGTAGGGACGAGGAGTAAACGGAGGGAGTAGTAAAATTTTCTCCTCGTCCTGCGAGCCACCGCGCGCGTGGGCGAGGGAGCGGGCGTAAGGTGTATAGTAGTACGTACTACTAGTAAGCAAGCTTCACCTCATCCTGTGAGCCACCGCATCCGTGGGCAGGGGAGACGGCGTACTAAGCAAGCTTATCCTTGTTGTGCGAGTTGATGGGACACACCAAAAGTACTCCAGTGTATAGAGCCTTGCCTCTAAGGTAGGCCCCACATGGTTTGCCTCTTTTTTAACCTAATGCTTGAAGTCGCAATTTGTTTGTTCACCTATGGTAGACGATCCTCCCTCCATCAAGTGGACAACCAGTACACATGTCAAATTACCACGTGGGCTTCCTTTTAGTATAGAAATGAGATCCACCGTGTACCCACCCGGGTGTGGTTGGGAAAGAGAGGGGAGTACGTGCGCTGTGCGTGCACCTCTTCACTTCGTGCATGTCCCCCACCTACGTGTGTGTGTGAAAGAGAGATACAAACCTAGACAGATGGCGTGTGCATTCGTGATTGTTTTTTGTTTTGGGGGGGAGTTGATTTCGTGAGCGTATTTGTGGGAATATGTGTCGATGACATCTCAAACAAAATTTTGGATGCAATGTGTGTGAAATGGAGGCCTATCCATATCATATAAAGAGGGCCGAGCGATCCACGAGAAGAGAGGGAGGGGTCATAGATATCGATAGAGTAGAAGAGAGGATCAAGTGGGTGAGTGCGAGATCGATGAAGAGAGCCATCGAAATTGTGTGTGTGCAAGTCAAAGATATAGGGAGACTAACCTACCGGAACGTCAGAGGGCACAAGTAGAGTTTTTGTGTGGCAGGGAGACATGACTAGAGTGCTCGATGTATCAGTGTGTGTGGGGGGGGGGAGGGGGGAGGGGTAGGCAGATGCCTAGAGGTAGAACGACTCGTATATGTGTTGAGAAGGAGAGACCCAGCTACGTCTTGAGGGAGATCAGTCGACATCCATACATAAGTGAAGGATGGGAAATAGGATGGGACAGAGAGAGAGAGAGGGAGGGAGAGGGGTAGAGTGCTGGATGGGTGACGGAGTTGCTTCTCGAAGATGGTGGGAGAGGCCTACTAGACAAACTAAGGGTGGAACTGCAATATTATCAATAAGAGTAGGGATGTGTTTCTGTGTGTGCCTGTGTGTGATAAATCTGTCGGGACGCATCCATGGATGATGAAGGGGAACCATGTGTTTGGTAAGCAAACCTAACTAGATCAGTAGATCAATTGTTGTTTGTCAGAGGAAGGGAGAGACATAACTAATGAGGTAGATCGATCGACGCTTGGGGAAAAACGAGTTATAAGGACCTAGCTAGCTATATGTATATAGGGAGATCGGTCGGTGTACGTCCATTAGTTAGAGGCAAATAAGGCCCAACGAGATGGATAGACAGAGAGAATGGAGCTAGGAGGTGGTGCGAGAGGCCCAGCTACTAGCTAGATAGGGGGGAGTGTGCGGTTGTGAGAGGGGTGAGAGTTTACACGTGTGTGGGACCGTATGAGAGACACGAGGCAAGGACACATAAAGGAGGAGATTGAAGGTGCATGTGTATGTTGTAGGCAGACATCGCTGGAGAGGTTTATCGATCGGTGTGTGTTGGAAAGGAGTTGTGGAGACAGTGGGAGAACGACCTAAAGAAGAATAAATGAATGTGCACGATGGATAGAATGCTGAGGGAGGTGGAGGGCGAGGAGGGCATGTGCATGCACGAGAGAAAGTTAGTGGTAGCTACAAAGGTTAGAGGATTGTGTGGGTGTAAGAGACTAACAAAGATCACAATTTGATATAAAAGTGGATTCATATATTTGAATAGGAGATCATAGTGTTATAAACATATGATTCATGAATATAGCGGTGATACGCGTGTTGTGGTTTTACACATGTTATACCATAATGTGATAATGCATGGTGTTTGCAACTCACAGCTAAATGTCGAACAATCTAAACCATATTATACTCGAAAAATCTCACACTTTATTTGAATTTGTGATAATGTGTGGAGTTTGCAGCTTACAACTAAATATTGAACAATCTAAACAATACTATATATCGAACATTCTCACATTTGTTTGAATTTGTGGTAATGTGTGGTATTTGCAACTCACATCTAAATACTTGTAGGCGTAGGGGGCGGGGCACCATACATTATGTGATAAACACATTATACATATGAGACATGGTTTAGATTATGAAGAACTAGCTAGAGCTTGAAATGTACTGTGATTTGAAATCAACATAAAGTGGATTCAAAAAATCGAGTTCGAGTTCATATAGTACACATAGTTCATATGTAACTCGAGACTAATCATGTGGTGTGCTGTGAAGATAATACACAAATGATGGTTTAACTTGACAATAATGATGATTGTAGATCTTATTAAAATAGAGAAATGAATTCAAATGGTTTGACTTCACAACAATCATTACTGTAGATCTTATTCAAATAGAGAAACAAATTCAAATTTAGTTCATATTGAGGCGGTAGTATATACGTTTGGAATACACTAAAACATTCATTTGAGTAGTAGGTTGCATGCATTATACACGTAGCGAAATATTTTAATTGAACATAACATGAATTCAAAGTTTTGAATGACATTTGTAGTGCGAATTAATTTGGTACAGTACACGTTAGGCTTGTCCAAAAATTTCAACCCACGCCTTGTTAGCCCAAAATATTTAAGATATATCTTAGTCTCGTTGTGCTCCGACAACACCCTCCATCTCAACCCATGCCTTGCTATTCCAAAATTACGACACGCGCGAAAACTCCCACCTCCTGTGAAATCCTGACACGTGAAGTGCCCGTGATACCCCTGAACTGAAAGAACCGCCTCAAATCGGTGCGGGTACATTCATAACTTACCCCACATTTCAGACAAGCGCGTCCCTAAGCCATGGTTCCCCACTCCCATCCCATCGGCCCACCCATTCATACACCAAGGCCGCGAAAACCCGCAACGCCCCACACCCTCCTCCGTCTGCCACCCAGCCGGAGCCTCTTCCCCGACGACATCGTCCACATCAACACCTGGACGTCCCTCATCCATCGTACCGGATGAGGATCCATCATCAATCTGGTTGTCCCGCCGGTACAACCACCCCGCCCTCCACCTCTAAGGAGCTGCCCCGATGTTCCCCTCGTCTTTCGCACCACCTCCATTCCCACACCATCGTCTTCACCTGCAGCACCAGAAGAGCATCGTCATCACCGTTCCTCGGATGAAGCTGCGGCCTAATCGGTGCCACCAAAGAGGTTGTACACTAATCGCCACATTTTCTTCTTGATTCGATTTCACGGTGCTGCGGGCGCTCGGTCCCGAGCCGACATGGCGCGGCTCCATCCACGGCAGCATCGTTGGCCACTTCCTCCACGGCGTTGGTCCCTCGGCGGCAACGTCCACATCAGTAGGAGCTGCTTCTTCTTTAGCACTCGCTCAAGCTGCTGCTCTACTCTTGTTCTCGGTCCCCTACCTGGTCTCCTCTTTCTATTGCTCTTTCTCACGCTGCTGCTCTCACTCTTGCTCTTGCTTGCGATGCTGCTCCGATTTAGATACACTTCAGTCGACTGAATCAACTTTTGGGTCAGTCGATTTTCAGGGGGTTGGGATCGCCGGAGAAAAAGCTTGGAACGGGGGACCTAGAGGGATGCCCGGGGGGCGACGGACCGGCGGTGGGGAGTGTTTTCGGGGCAGGCGGGGCGACGCACAGCCGGCCGCAGGCGGCCGGAGGGGGGCTGTTTGGCCGGTGGGGGCTGGCAGCTCAGGGGGTGGAGGTTGAAGATGAACTGCAAGCCCTTGATTTTGTATCCAACGGCTGCAAAATCGACTAACCAAAGATGAAAAGTCAGTCGACTGACGTGTAGCCTCACCTCTGGTGCGTTCAGTTTCGACAGTAAAATTTAGGAATTTTAATTTCCACTTGTCCTCCTTTTCAAATTCCTATTCATGAAGCACAAGACTAAGAGATACTAGCATAATAGCATTATAACCGTACATTTTCTTGTGGTTTGACTTAATCTCACTATGCTTCTTTGCATCCTGTGATCTTCCTATTCTTGTGAATCAAACACCCAGATTGGTAGAAATCATGTGTTTTTAAATTCTCTATTTTGCATGTGCATTCCTATGACATTCCTGTCTATTTCCTATCCCTGCATTGTTGGAATCCTCCAATTCAAATGAGCCCTTATAGAATTACTTCTCTTACAAATAGTTGTCAAAGAAAACCTTGCTTGGTTTGTCCCGCTCCTGTTGCATCGTCGTCCACCCTAGCTCAGCTGCTCCGATGACAAAAGGGTCTAGCACAGCAAGAAAAGGCCTCCATACTGTCTTTCGCCGCCTCAGATCTTCTTCCCCACCGCCAGCAACCATGAAAACTGCATTACCATCATCAACCGAGCAGATGACCTCGAGGACTACACGGGTCCGCAAGAGAGGTTGCACTCTTTTGTGTCTGTTGACGTTATGCATCGCTTAATATTACATGCTAGTGTATTGTCCTGTTCACCGATTAGACTCTGAGTCAGCTCCAAACTAATGGTCAAACTTGAGTTTTTAAATGGTTGTGGGGTACATATCGGGGCCGCAATAAATAGTATCTATCTACTATCTGGTTAATCTCTAGTGTCTACTATGAGTTTCATGCTGGGTGGGAAACAAATATTAAAGAAGCCATTATCTGTATTTTTTAACTGAAGCCATTATCTGCCTGCTATTATTGGTTTTGGGTCTATCCACAGGTTTCTACCATCACTCTGGATTTCTGCATGCACTCCTTACATAATCTCACTATGTTTTATTCCTATGCATGACAGTTATTATAAACAATGGAACTAAACATGTAGAGAAAAAGAGACGAGCCTTGCGTGGCAATAAAATTTCATGCAGACGTCGCTCCATGGTAGGTGCAAAGGCAACCCCCTCCACCCATTTCAGATTGTAATCGAGAGGAAGATATCTTTCTGAGGGGGATTTAGAAGGAGAAGACCACTCCTATTTACCCCCTGAGGTCTTTGCTCTAACATGGCATGCTGATGTTGGTTATATCATGCATATGGTGCCTTGCATTGCTTACTTTATAGATCAAATATGCCATCTGCTTAGTTTAGACATCCTTTGTGCGAATGCCATCTATTTAGTTTATTCGTCGTTTATGTGAATTATGCAACGCCATCTTGTTTAGCCAGGCATCATATATGTGAATTTTGCAGTGCCATCCTGCTTAGCCAGTCATCTTATATCTAAAGTATGTCAGGCCATACTTTTTTCGTTACGTATTACATTTGTCAACAATGTTAGTACATTCACCTGCTCTTCGTGTGCATCAGCCATTTGACATGGTGATGGAAAATTCTGGAGTGAAAACAAGGTCTTCAGAGAAGACTATGTTACCTGAGGAAGTGCATATCTTGCTGGTTATGGATAGCTCCTCAGACGAGAATTCAAAGACAGATGACCAGTCCTATTCCCCCCGAGGTGTATGCTCTAACTTGGCAGGGTTATGTTGCTCATATCGTGCGTATGGTGTCTTGCATTGCTATGTCATTTGATTAGTTTAGACATGCTTTGTGTGAATGCCACCTGTTTAGTGTCTAATTACCATATATGTGAATTATGCATTGTCATCTTGTTGCAAGACATTATATATGTGAATTATGCAATGCTATCTTGTTGCAAAGGCATTATATATGTGAATTATGCAATGCCATGTTGTTTAGCCAATCATCATGTATGTGAATTATATCATGCTATCATTTTTTTGTATTACATGTTCCATTTGTCGACAATGTCTGTATATTCAACTACTCTTCCTGTGCATCAGCCATTTGAAGCGGTGATGGAAGTATCTGGACTAAAAACAAGGTATTCAGAGCAGACAAATGCTACCTGCTGAAGCAGACATCTTGCTGGTTACAGAGTGCTCCTCAGAGGAGGATCTAGAGACTGATGACGACTCCTATTTCCCCCCGAGGTCTATGCACAAACTTGGCAGGGTTATATTACCCATGTCATGCATGTTGTCTTGCATTGCTTAGTTTTTACATCATATATGGATTGCCATCTGCTTACTTGCTTACTATATAAATCATATATTTGAATTATATCATGCCATCATGTTTACATAGTACATACATAACATCTATCTGAATTATGGCATGGCAACCCATTTAATAAAGACATCATATAGTTATATCATCTCATCCTGTTTAGAGTTTACAATCATCATATTTTGAATTATGACATTCTATCCATGAATGTATGTGAATTATGGCATGCCAACCTATTTAATAAACACATTATATAGTTATATCATGTCATCCTGTTTACATAGTCATCATATTTTGAACTATGTCTTTCCATCTTTTTTAGTTAGCCATCATAATGTGAAATTGTGTCATGCTATCCTGTTTAGTTAGCCATCATATATGTGAAATATTGTCATGCTATCCTGTTTGGTTAGACAACATAAATGTGAATTATTTCATGCCCTCTTTTATTCCCCACTATCCATTGCACCTGTCTATCATACAATGTTTGTACTTTTAATTACTTTTCTTGTTTATCAACCATTTGAATTGGAGAGGGTGATGGCAGTATCTAAGGGAGTAACAACACGGTCTTCAGAAAAGATAGTGCTACCAGTTGATGCAGATAGAACCGTGGTTGTACTTTCCCAAGAACCAGCTCCACCACACATAACCCACACTCTCGCAGATTGTACCCTACCCAGTTGGACAGAGAACCAGCTACACCCCTTCTAACCCCAACCCCGAGAGATAGTAACCCGGTTCCAGTTTATATAGCACCTCTCCACCACAGAGCACCCAAACACGAGCAGTTAGTAAGGGAACCGCAGTGCCCAAAGCATGAGGACCATCACTCTGAATCCCAACTCAACGCTTAACGGAGAAGAAGATTTGTTCTCAGGTCAGGTTCTGTAGCTATGGTTCATACTCCTTTGCTCTTGCATTACTGTATTTACTCATACTAACTATTTTCAAATTTGAAGGATGGAATTGAAACTCCAATGGCACAACAGGTATGTTTTAAACCTGTTTCTTTAACTGGTTTGCTGTTGTAACTTGCTCTATGTTGATTTCAGTTTCAATTGAATAAACGGTTATGTTCTCATGTCATGCACATTACAAGTGTTGTTATTGCTCAATAGTTTCCCACACTTACATTTTGTCTATTCTGCTTTGTCTTGAATAAATATTATTTGAACCGTGTCTCTATCTTGATTTGGCAACAAAAACTAGAATGATATAGACCATAAAGTGACCATGGTACATAGATATATGTTTGTTTCATGCTGTTATCATGTCCACTTTACTACTGAACTCATTTACCAAAATGAGTTTCATATACAACATGGTAAACCTGTGATGTGTTTGCTTGTTTCTCTTTTAGAATGCAGACAAAATATTGGAGAACAGTACCCCGTTATGCAATGGTAAAGGAAGTAATGCAAATAAGGTTCAAGATAGTGAGACATCCCTGTTGGTCTCCAAGAAAGCTAATAAAAACTATGTTGACGTCAGTGAGAGAACCCAAAAGTCTTGTCCTGATGTAGTGTTCGAGTTACTGACCACTACTGCTGGCACAAGCTCTTCAAACTCGCTGCCTGAATCAGTTCATCTTCTTGCGTCTCAACTACAAGTTGAAAGACCTCGAGCATATGTGATGCGATAGGAAGCTGAAGGACTGAGGAAGTCCCTGCAAAATTCAGATGCATACTTTCTGGTGCAATAGCAAGCGCTGGAGGATTTAAGCGCCAAACAAGAGAAAGTTAATAAGCTTGCTAAGAATCTTGCCAGCATTATGGGAACCCAGGATATTGTTTCTTGAGATCTTCTGAAGTGGTTTCAGTTCTTGTTGGGGATATAACTATTGGTATGACCCGCCCAGCAGGGGCCGGGTTATACTTGCGAATATTCTTGAAGCCCAAGACCCATGATATATATGGCGGTTTAGTTAAGGGCCCAAGGCCCAGAGGCGACTTAAGGCCCGTAGTGATAAACCACCCTGTATGCATGACTTGTATTGTAAGGCAAGAATAGTTAAGAGACCGAGCCGGACACTGTTTATGAGCCGGCCGGGACTCTGTGAGCCATAGGGCGTCGACCTCTGTATATAAAGGGACGACTCGGCGGTGGTTCATGACAAGTAACATCAACTCGAGAGCTAGGTCAAGCGATTCGCTCCCTGGTTATCGAGACATAAGCAATCCTTTTCAAAACTGGATCATCGGCTTTTACCTTCACCGTAAGGGGCCGAACCAGTATAAACCTCGTGTCCTTTGTCTTGATTAACCCCTTTAAGCTTCCTAGTTGCGATGGCTCCATGACTAAGTCCTTTCACTAGCACATCTGCCGTGAAAATTCCATGACAGTTGGCGCCCACCGTGGGGCCAGCGCACGGTGGATTTGAGTTCTTGAAGGGCAGCTTTGAAGGGCTCAAGGGATACGCTGTGGGCCGGATGACCAAGAGTCATCGCAGCAAGCTTTACATTGACGACGCAGGCTGGGCCCCCGACACCGGCTCAATTGAGTATGGTACCGGGTCCCTTTCGGCGGAATTCACGTCTTCATTGGCAAGATCGGCAAGCCGGGCCCTGAGCCGGACATCTGCACCGACCTCGGTGAGACGGCTCAGCATGCGAGACCCGCCCGAGCTCCGCCTGCTGTGAAGCGTGCCTTCGTGGGATGCATCCACGGAGGGCTCTCTGAAGGATCTGCATCTGACGGTGAGACGGACATCTACTCTGATGGTGAGTCATCCACAGGTGAGACAGATTCATTGTATCAACTACAAGACAGCGGGCTTGGGGGCTGTTCCGATGGCATCAGTATTCCGGATTACCTCGAGCCGCCGAGCAGGGTTGGAATCTTCATGGCCAGCACACAACCTATCCAAGACTCCACAACTGCGGTGGCCATAACCTCCGGGTCAGCAGCAGCCAGGGCAGGAGGCCCTGAGCGCTCGCCGGCTCAGGTGTTGATGGATCTCACAGATAAGATGACCGCTCTATTAACCGCCGTGGTCAACCCGGCAGATCAAACTCGACATGATGCGGAAGTGGCACACTTAAAATTGGATATGGTGTAGGCTAAGGAAGACCTAGCAGCGGAAGATGTCAGGATAACCGCAAAGCAGGCGGCTCCGGATGCTCAGGCTCGGCGGATTCAGGCACAGACTTTCCAACCCACGCAAGATCAGAACACGTCTAATGAGGTCATGAGGAGAATATATCAGAAGACTCAGTCTCGACTCCCTTCGGTTTATGATCCTCGAAACCTCTTTCACACACCTGGTGCAGGGCCCAGTAACCCTCCATGGCTCTCCCCGTGTGCTAAGGCAGACCGGATTGCAACACCCGGGGTCGGGGCGCCGGTTTAGCCACAGGTGATGGGGCCTCTCCGCGTGAATACTGCTCCACCTTAGTATGTACCAACACCTCCGGGTCACCATTCTAACCCGTTGGAGAACATGATCACGGCGGCAGCATGGCTGGCGGCTCTCCCAATTGATGGCGATTCTCCAGCAGTAGTTGAAACCCGTCGGGTCAGGGAACTTCTTCAGACAGCTTTAGCACAACAGGAGGCATACTCATACAGCCGGGACAGGATTCATTCAACCCCTCGTCCAAGCCGAAGCCCAAGTTATAGCAGGCACATGGATTCAGCGCCCATCTCAAGCAACATCCGGCACCATAATCAGCCAGCTGGGCATGACCCGGCACGCCACGGAGCCTTTAACTTGGTAGATCAAGACATAATACGTTAAGAGGCTGAGCGGGTGGCTTAGCAGGAGGCTGAGCAGGCAGCTCAACTGATGGCTTACTAGCCGCATCCGGTTTATCCAACGACTTCTATCGAGGCAGGTGTGGCCACCAGGACCGGAGGTGTCCCCTTTCTGGTGCCGGCTCTACGTAATGAGCATTTGCCCAAGGATTTTAAGGGATCTAGGAAGGTGCTGAACTACACGGCCGACATATAGCCCGGGGCATGGATTCAAAGTTACGAGATGGCTATGCAGTTATTGGAGGTCAGTGATGCTGCGATGGCCAAGTACTTTACCATGATGTTGGATGGGACCGCCCGCACTTTGTTGAAAGGCCTACCACCTAATTCATTCAGTTCATGGGCAGAGCTAAAACCTGGTTCGTCTAGAATTTCAAGGATACGTGCAAGCAGCCCATGTCAATTATGGATTTGACGAATTGCAAGCAGGAGGAGGGCGAGTCTACAACCCATTGGGTGCGCCGGGTTAAGGCCATAATACATTCGTCTGATAAGATGGATGCCGGCTCTACAGTCTTAATGTTGGAGAAAAATTGCCGTTTTTTGCCTCTAAAACAAAAGCTGGGGCGGCTCAAGCACGATTGTAATGATATGGGTACACTGATGGCGGCTCTGGTCAAGTACGCCGATTCTGATAGTACCAAGGATCCCGAGTTTGATGATGAAAAGACAGGGAAGGGAAAGAAGAACGGCAACGACAAGCGCCCTCAGCATAAGCCGGCAAATCAAGGAGGTAATAAACGTAAGGCTGATGGTAGTTTGGAGTTTGTGGCTAACACTAATGCGCAGGGTAACAACCAACGACGTAAGGGGAGACCACCTCCTCGGTCTGGCGGGTCAGGCCCCACACATGAGCAGTCACCGAATGAGCCCTATCCAAGGCACGACAGTCAGCAGAAGCCGGCTACTCATCTATGGAAGGACTGTATGATCATGAAGGCTTTCAAAAATTCCAACATGTTTAATGGTAACAATGGGCAGGGCGGCCGCTGAGGTGGCGGTGGATTTCATGGCCCAGGCAGCGGTTCAAATCCCAACTTTCAAAATTCTCAAGGCAATCCAGGTGGTTATAATCAGCAATCTGGCCAGGGTGGTCAGTAGCAGCAACAGCAGCCGGGAGGATACCAGAGCAATCCAAAGTAGCTGAATAGTGGACAATATCATGTATTTACCACCAGTTTGTGCAAACGAGACCAGAAGCTTCATAAGAGGGTTGTGAATGCTATTGAGCCGGTAGTTCCTCGTTATTTGAGATGGTCTGAGCAACCTATTCTATGGAGTAGGGAAGATCACCCTCCCCGGGTTGATAATCCAGGTCACTTAGCCTTGGTGGTGGCCCCTCGGGTTGGTGGATATAAATTCACCAAGGTACTCATGGATGGAGGCAGCAGCATCAACATCCTCTATTATGAGACCTTCCGTCGCATGAGGTTAACTGATAAAAGCCTTAAGCAGTCCAACACTGTTTTCCATGGCGTCGTGATTGGTAATTCGGCGAATCCAGTCGGTAAGATCGAATTGGAGGTAGCCTTTGGGGATGAATATGAATCCAGGGTCAAGCAATTGACGTTTGAAGTAGTCAAGATCAAGAGCCCATATCATGCTTTGTTTGGGCGGCCGGCTTATGCCAAGTTCATGGCACGGTTGTGTTATGTGTATTTGCAGCTCAAGTTGCCGGGTCATAAGGGAACCATCACGGTGCATGGAAGCCGGAAGGTAGCCTTAGAATGTGAAGAAGGCGACGCGGCTTATGCTGAGTCGGTCTGTGCAACAGAAGAGTTGAAGTTCTACAAGGACAATGTTGATCCGGCGGATATGACGTCTTTGAAAAAGCCAACCATAGAGCATGAGCCGGTTATGAAGTTTAAGTAGGCCGATGATACTAAGCTTGTTGACTTTGTTCGAGGCGACTCATCCAAACAGTTCAATATCAGTGCTAATTTGGATCCCAAATAGGAAAGTGCGCTCATCAAGTTCATTCGTGAGAACCGGGACATCTTTGCATGGAAACCTTCTGACATGCCAGGTGTACCGAGAGAACTCGCTGAGCACACTCTTAATATTGATTCAAAGTTTAAGACGGTCAAGCAATTTCTTCGGCGGTTCAATGAGGAGAGGTGTAAAGCCATTGGTGAGGAGGTAGCCCGGCTCTTAGCAGCTGGGTTCATCATTGAAGTTTTTCATCCAGAGTGGTTGGCTAACCCGGTGCTTGTGCTTAAGAAAAATGGCACTTGGCGTATGTGTGTGGATTAGACGGATTTAAACAAGGCTTGTCCAGCTGATCCATTTGCTCTCCCTCGTCTTGATCAAATCATTGATGCTACGGCGGCTTGCGAGCATTTGAGCTTTTTGGATGCTTACTCTGGTTATCATCAGATCAAGATGGTAGTTAAGGACCAGGAGAAGACGGCATTCATTACTCTGTTTGGATCCTTCTGCTATGTATCTATGCCTTTCGGGCTTAAGAGTGCCCAGGTGACTTACCAGTGCTCTGTGCAGAATTGTCTTCACAGTCAAATTGGGCACAATGTTCATGCTTATATAGATGACATTGTGGTAAAATCCAGAGAGAAGGAGACCTTGATAGATGATCTAAAGGAAACCTTTAACAATCTTCGGGTCTACAAGATGATGCTTAACCCGGCCAAGTGTGTTTTTGGCGTGCCTACAGGCAAGCTTTTCCGTTTTCTGGTTTCGAACAGGGGCTTCGAGGCTAACCCGGAGAAGATTAAGGCCATCACCTCTCTGGCTAAGCCGGCGTGTATCAATGATGTTCAGCGTTTGGCGGGTCGTATCGCTGCTTTAAGCCGGTTCATAAGCCAGTTACGTGCAAAGGCCATACCACTATATCAGATGATGAAGAAGACAGATAATTTTGTCTGGAGTGACGCTGCCAACGCTGCCTTTGAAGATTTCAAGAGACAATTGGCTGAGCTGCCGGTTCTTGCTGCTCCCATTAATAAGGAGCCTTTATTGTTATATGTGGCTGCTAATACACGCGCTGTTAGCATGGCCATCATGGTGGAGGGCAAGGAGGCTGGCAAAGAGCATCCGGTTCAGCGGCCGGTTTGCTACATCAGTGAGGTACTTATTGAGTCCAAGCAACGGTATCCCCATTGGCAGAAGCTCGTTTATGGGGTGTTCATGGCAAGCCGGAAGCTTAAGCAATATTTCCTGGGCCACCCCATCACTGTTGTTAGTTCTGATCCTTTAGGAGATATAATTCAGAACAAAGAAGCGGCAGGACGAGTTGCCAAGTGGGCCATTGAAATTGGGCCTCATGGTTTAAAGTATGTGCCACGCACTGCCATCAAATCTCAAGCACTAGTGGATTTCATCAACGATTGGACAGAGCTGCAGATGCCTGAAGAAAAGCTGGACAACACATATTGCACTATTCATTTTGATGGGTCCAGGAAATTGGAGGGCTCGCTAGCTGGAGTCATTTTAGCTTCCCCTCGAGGTGACAAATTTTGTTATGTGCTACGGTTGATGTTTCCCTGTAGTAACAATGCAGCTGAGTACAAAGCCTTACTCCATGGTCTTCGGATGGCTAAGGAGATGAGCTTAAGCTGGGTAAGGTGTTTCAGCGACTCAGATTTGGTGGCTCAACAGGTATCAGGCAAGTGGGATTCCAAGGATCCTCTCGTGGTGGCTTATCACCGTGAAGTCGACGCCATTGCTGGACACTTCAAGGGTTACCAAGTGGTGATGCTTTAAGCCGGCTGGGCTCTCAGCGTAAGCCGGTGCCGCCTAATACTTTCTTGGATATTCTGCATACCCCTTCTGTCAAGTTACCTACAGAGGAGGACTTGGTTGTTCCTGACCCGGAAGCACAATTGGTGGCGGTTCTTCATGTCATTCCAGACTGGACATTACCATATTTGGCTTATATGACCCGGGGAGAGTTTCCTGAGGATGAAACCTTGGCCAGGTAGATAACCCGGTGGTCTAAGTCAATGACGATTGTCAGTGGCGAGTTGCATCATCACAGTGTTACAAGGGCGTTTCAGCGTTGCATCTCCCCTGAAGAAGGCCAAGAAATTCTACGTGAGATTCACGAAGGGGATTGTGGTCATCATGCCGGGTCAAAATCACTTGTGGCCAAGGCTTTCCGCCATGGATTCTATTGGCTGACGGCTCATGCTGATGCCGAGGACCTGGTCAGTAAATGTGACGGTTGTCAGAAGTTCTCAAGACGAGCTCATGTGCCGGCTCAAGAATTGAGGATGATTCCAATTACTTGGCTGTTTGCAGTCTAGGGGCTTGACATGGTTGGGCCTTTCAAAAGGTCCAAAGATAAAAAGACCCACCTCTTGGTGGCAGTTGATAAATTTACAAAGTGGGTTGAGGCAGAGCCAGTCAGTAAGTGTGATGCGGCTATGGCAGTTCAGTTCATGAAGAAGGTGATATTTTGCTTTGGCTTTCCACACATCATTATAACTGATAATGGCACTAATCTATATAAAGGCGCCATGGAAGAATTTTGTCAACGTGAGCATATTCGGCTTGTTGTTTCATCAGTGGCTCACCCATTATCCAATGGTCAAGCCGAGAGCCAATCAGGAGATCTTGACAGGCATCAAGCCCCAGCTTTTGGCCCCCCTGCAGCGGACGCCAGGTTGTTGAGTGGAGGAGTTACCCTCTGTGTTATGGAGCATCAACACTACTCCCAACGGATCTACGGGCTATGCGCCTTTCTTCATGGTATACAGAGCTGCAATGGTTCTTCCTAGTGACATCCGTCATGACTCGCCTCGCGTGGCGGCTTATGTGGAGGCGGACAATGAACATGCGCATCAGGATGCTCTTGACCTGTTAGATGAACAGCGGGACTTGGCAGCAGCTCGTTCGGCGATTTACCAACAGGACTTGCGCCGCTATCACAGCCGCCGGGTTAAGTCCATAGCCTTTTAGGAAGGTGATTTGGTGCTCCGGCTCATCCAGGATCAAATTGATGCGCACAAGTTATCCCCACTTTGGGAAGGGCCCTTTGTGGTCAGCAAGAACTTGAACAATGGGTCATACTACCTTATTGATGTTCGAGAGCGCAAAGACTCATGTAAGTCGGAGGAGGAGACCCACCGGCCATGGAACATCGCTCATCTTTGGCCCTACTACACTTGAGCCATTGGCTCTCGTGATGTACATATTTTGACAATGTATATATTATGATAAATAATAAAGTAGGACCTTTGTCCTTTTTCCTTCCTCAAAGGTAAATGTTTCATTGTTATTATCATTGTCATTTCACATGAACACTTGGGGGCTGATCGTATTCAATCAAGTTCCACGCTCTTGATCCGGCTTACGATCATATTCAGATCTAGCCATTAAAACTTATGATCACTAGGGGGCTTCCTGTTCAAACATAGGTCGTATTCGAACCAAAGAGAACATAGATGTCGGTACCCTTTTGATTGGCACACTCCCGAGCTCACTAGGGGGCTTCTTGATCGTATTCGAATAATAGTTTAACCCCTTTTGGGAACCGACTTTGATCGTATTCGAATCAGAGTCGTTAAAAAACTCTCAAGGTCATTAGGGGGCTACCTGTTCAAACATAGGTCGTATTCGAACCAAAGAGAACATAGCTATCGGTACCCTCTTGATCGGCGCAATGCCCAAGCCACTGGAGGCTACATGATCGTATTCGAATCCTAGCTTAACCCCTCTGGAACGGTTTACTGATCATATTCGAATCAGCAGCCTTGAATTTTTTGATATTTTATTTGGTTTAAGTTTTCTTTGGAAGCGCCCTTTATTTGACTTGAAACTTTTTCTGAGGTTTACGAATACAAGTGTGGTTAATTTTAACCCGGCTTAATATTGGCTGATACGTCGCCAATGTATGAGCATCATTATACCTTTGAAAATATTGGTTTCCAAAGATCGGGTCATCACCCTTACTGACCGAGCCGGCGGTGCAAAGTTAAAGGTCGCAGGTGTACGATTATAGTTGTGTTTTAAACATTATATGTTGCAACAGCCTTATTTGTGACTCTTTTTTTAAGTTATTATGACCCGCCTGGCGGTAAGCCGCAAATGGACCTTGTGATCTGTTTTCATGTGCAGGACAGTTAAAAAGGTTTGGTCAAGCATACGGAAAGCAGATGAAAAGTAAACACGGGTGAATATAACACGGCAGCTTAATGATATTAAGCAATAAAACATGCACGATGGCACAACCAAAGAAAAGTTATTTCTACTCTATTACATGACTCCTTGAGTCCAGATGATTCACATTGTTTCTTCAGCATGTCACAGGTGTGAGCCGCCATGGTAGGTTAGCCTTCATGATTGGCCTGAAGCGTCCGGGTTAGCCCTCTCCGCGTCTTTGCCATGTTCCCTTTCCTGGAAAGTTGATGATGACCAGTCAATGTTGTTCAAAGCTTCAAATTCGGCTTCATCATCAACTAGACCGGCCGGGTCAACTTCAGGGGCGAAGATGTGCTTACGGAGTGGGGGGGTCAGACTGGTCACTTCATAATGAGGCGTCGGAATTCTCTGATTCTCTTCATCATAACCCGCCTGGTACTTGGTAAGATCCACTTCGTTCACTATCAGGGTAGCCACGGGGCGTATCTCCTTTACGCAAGTGGTAAAGTCTACTTCTTCAAAAGGAGTGTCGTCTTCCTTCAAGCTTGGATAGCCCGTGGCAATGTCGGTCGGGTCTAACTCTGGTAGCCAAGCCTTGGCCCGGCTTAAAGCATTTACTGCTCCGGCTCTTGTAGCCGACCGCCTCAGTTCATTGAACCATTGGGGCAGCACAGAAATCTTCTTAAAGACCTTTACCAGGAGGGTAGGCACTTCATTTGACAAGGCCACCATGGCTAATGCACATTGAGACCCGGTATATAATTGCTCCACCAAGGTGTAAACTGCCTTCAGCTTGATCAGCATATCTTGGTTCAAATTGGAACTTCTGGGGACTACATAAACATGATCAGGTGAGTCAATTCCAATTATATGATCAACTGAAAGGTTCAAATGTTTAAACGCTTGCAGGGCGACTTACCAAAGATTGCCGAGACCATTTGAGAGACTTGGCGCTTTAAGCCGGTTAATTCACCGGTTGCTTCTTCCAGAGCCGCCTCTGCCTTCTAAGCTCGGTTAATTAAGTTGTTCTTTCATCAGCCCAGGACTTCATTTCATTATCAAATTCTTTCTTCAGTTTTTCTTGTTCAGAAATACTAAATTTGAACTTGGTATCGGCCTTTTGGGTCTCCCTTTCTTGGGCCTCAAGGCGGCTCTTCAGATCAGTCACCTCAGATTCGAGTTGACTCGTGGTAGCCTATACAAATACAAGGTCAAAATCAAGCCAATTTTTATGCAGTATTAAAGTCCCAAGCCTTTTACCAGTAACAATGCTTGGCACTTGGGGGATAATGTTTGCCGAAGAATTTTACTTTCAGTGGCAGTTCATAACACGGCGGTTCATAACAGTAAGTCCCAAGCACTTTTGCAAACAATAATACTTGGCACTTGGGGGCTAATGCATATTGCGGTTCAAAGCTCTGTAAGTTCAGTTTTTATATAACCATTTCAAGGACCGGTTTAACCATGTTGGTTAAGCCGCCCCTTGGGGACTGCAGACTAAGCCAGACTTCTTGTATGTCTTTTTCATCTATGTTACTAATGTCACTAAATTTGTTTCTAAGTCTACAACATAAGCATCATACGCAATAGACTTGGGGGCTGGCATAGTACAGATTAATGAATAAAGAGAGAAAGGGTTATACCTCAAATTTTTGGTGCATTTGCTTCACCATGTCAATCTCAAGGTTCCGGTTGCTGTGCACTTGGTTCGTGTAGCCAGAAAAGATGTCTCCAACACTCATATGAGCATAGTTTGCAACATCCAGCTTGACCCGGCGGTGTTCCAGAAGTTCTTCTTTGGCGGGACACTTGGCCAACACAGTTGGCCTTCCCGGCTCAATAAAGCCGGTTCTGGTGATCTCAACGTTAGTGTTTTGTGGGTCATCTGTCCTGACCGGGCTAGGGATTTCTGGATTTTCTGACTCATCAGCGGCCCATTCAGCAGGCGGGTCAGCGGCGGATGTTGGTATATCTTGAACTGGCTCAGATGGCGGCTCATGAGTTGACGAGTCCGGTATAGCTGTTTCAAGAACTGACTCCGTCACGACCGTGTCTTCAGCTGGCTTGTTCTTCCTAACCCGTTTGCTGGGCTTGGCCTGTCCATCGTCTCAAAATAAAAGGTTAGTACAGATGCAAGGGATTAAAGTAAATACAAGATAAACAGATTATTATACCCTGGTGCAGTCTTGAAAGCCGGCAGGTTGCGCTGCATTGAGTCGCCGGAGGAAGGGGAAGTTTCCTGATAATCGGAATCAGAAGAATTGAGAGGTTGGCGAGTAAGACCCGCCAAAGGATAAATAGAATTTAAATCAGAGGTGATCTCATTCCGGTGCTTTTTTGGGGTGTTTGGTAAGACGGAGGAGAGCTCCGCATCCTTGCTGGTCCGGGTCTGCCTCCGGCTCTCATGAATCTGCCGCTTCAAAAGAAATTGAGGATTGTGATGAGCTAAAGGATGAGAAAACCTTAATTTCTGGGTCACTCTGCGGATTTTCTGTCTTGGCAAAGGCTCGGAGTCAGAGGAAAGGATAGTTACCTCATCAGCCTTGTTACGGCTTTCTCCAGTGTCCTCCTGCTGATAATCAGTGTCAATAAGATGGTTAAAAATGAGGCAAGGGAATCAAGGGCTACCTCCGACTCAGAAGAGTCTGCTAGCCGAAGTAGGTCAGAGGCGGTGTCCTTTTTTCCCTTCTTCTTGGCAACCTCTTTTCTGGCGGCTTTCTTCTCCTTCCTGGCTTTCTTGGCAGCCTCATGGTCATATTTGACCTTCCAGAATTTACCACCCGCCTGCAAAGATTAACATATGTATGAGTATGGGTGAAACATCAAAAAATCAAGGCAATTATTTCATATAGGCGGCTTACCTTTGGAGCCGGGTTAGCTTTACAGAAGGGGGATAAGCCCACCTTACCACAGTCTGCCAGGATCTCGTTCAAAAGAGACTTGGTCATATCATCGATGACATCTTCACGCAAGTCATTAGGGTTGTGTCGCAGAGGGTCATCCTTTGCGCCCGTATAATCGCACATCAAGCCAAGGCGGTGGCTCAACGGAATGACCCGCCAGGCGAGGCACACCCGGACCAGGTCGATGCCTGTTAACCGTTTCCAAGAAGAGCTTTGATCTTGGCCAAAGTGGGGGCGAGTGATTTGTGTTCGGCGGCTGTAATCTTGTCAGGCAAATGATGGTTGGGCCCAAGACGAAAAGCACAAAAGCCGGACAGAGGGTTTTCACCAGCCGGGAAGGTGTGTTCGCAGTAAAACCACGTCATATTCCAATCTTTGGGGTGGCTCGGCGGGTTGGCGTAAGGAAAGATCACATCCCTACGGCGCTGGATTGAGACACCGCCAAGCTCTAAGCTCTGACCGCTAGTGCACTCATTCTGGCGGTTCAAATAAAATAGCTCTGTGAAGAGCAACAGATTGGGTTCTTCTCCAAGGTATACTTCACTGAATACTTGGAAGTTGCAGATATTAGACACGGAATTGGGTCCGATGTCTTGTGGGTGAAGATCAAAGAAATGTAGCACATCTCTGAAGAATTTTGAGCCAGGTGGAGTAAAAGCCCGGTTCATATGATCCGTGAAAACAACAACTTCTCCTTATTTGGGCTGAGGGAATTCCTCCTCCGGGTTAGGAGCACGATAAGTCATGACTTCTTTCTTCGGCAGATAGCCGGTCTTCACAAAATCATCCAGAGTACTATCTGTGACAATGGATTTAACCTAATTGCAGGAAGTAGGTGCCTTTGGTGCCATTATGATTGAAAGCCTAAAGACAGAGTAAAAAGTACCGGTTCAAATTTAAGCCGGGCAGGAAAAATATTACAGTGCATATTCAAGATGGTGGCTTACGAAGGGGCCTAATGGTATAAGGGTAATCATGTCAAGGTTATTTAAGCTGCCATAGGTTCTATAAGCCGCCAGGATTATTTAAACCGACGCGAGTGATTAGAGTTATCAATTGAGCATTGTTTCCTTAAAGCCGGCGTTCAGAGTCGCCATGGCTAGATGAATCTAACAAATGCAGATTTTTGCCTAAGTGTTGTACAAATAGGTTTCACAATTTGCAGCCATTCACTACAAGAAATATGTCAACTAGTGACCTTCTGTCAGTGACGCTAGAAGAAGTGGTCATAGATCTATGACCATCTGAGACCAATTGGTCAAAAGCTGTTCGGGGGCTCCAAACCCTAAACCATTGTGACCATTTTGGTCACAAAGGTCGTAATTTCCTTACACGAAATGGTCACAAAGCAAACAGTGCTGGTCCGCTGCCTTATTTCTAGTTGTTAACGACCAATATAGATGGTCATAGCCTTGTAGATTGTGGTGGGTTGTGATGACTAGGCACCATCTCATCAGTTTTGCCTATGTGTCATGTCCATGTGTCAATTTTTGCCCTAGGTTGTGAAGCAACCTATATTTCTGTTATTCCAAAAATTCCCAAAAAAAATCTCATAAATTGTTTGGATCATATCTTCATCAAATATGTCAAAAACCTTCCTTGCCTAGTTCAAAAATAACTCAACAATATTCATTTTCCTATTCTGTTCAGAGCAGCACTTTGTGAAGGAAGTGTTATTTATATATTCTTGATTTTCCTAAAAGTTTGTGAAGACGGTCTTCTTAGTAACTTATCATCCTCAGCCAAAACTCACGCTCATTAGCCATGTGCATTTCCCGTACCGCAAATCAAACACTTGGCTGCTTATTCATGTTTGAGCATCGATCAGTCTCCTCGTGAGAATCTTATGTTATAATTTTCTTCCTAGCATCTACCTGGGGAGTGAACAACCCACTAGACATGCCTAGGCCGCCCAGAACGCATGGCAATGCCACGGTCACGCGGTGACCACGCGGCGGGCATGCGAGCTTATGCGCTCTAGAGTTGGGACCCTCAGCCACCATCCAAACCTCGATGTCTCGCCATCAAACCATGTATTTCTGATTAAATAGATACTTATTTACCTACAAATGATTTTTGGAAAAAATAAAGAGCAAACTATGAGCCACCTGCAGTTCAAATTTGACCCGCTTCCAACTGAATCAGCGGGAATTTGTCTTTTTCACCAGAGGTGGATCAAAACTTTTGACACCCAACCATTTTGCCAATTGTGCATTATATATGTCCTACTATTTTATAAAATTGATTAAGTCCAATTTTGCAACAAATATATGTTAGATCCTTCACAAAAAAATTCATTTTGGGCCCTGCAAAAATAGAAAATGAATTTTTCGTCCAAAGAAAATGAAAACTTCCTTAGGAAACATTGTTTGTCATTCCAAGATGCACCCTTGTGCATTATATGAGGTCATTTGAACAAACTATGCCATGAATGTGGCCACAAGATTGATCATTTGGCTTGAAAGTCATGAATCTTCACATATGATAGCTCATTTCTGAGAACACTTTTTAAAATAATTACTGTATTATAAATTTATTATTTTTCTTGGAAACTTGGTCACATATAATGACAAAATGCGGATGTTTTCCAATTTTTTGATTTTTTTGAATTTTTTATGCCCGTTTCAAAATGCGGTCAAAACGTCGGGAATGACCGTTCCTAGTTAGTGGTTGAATATTGTAATTTTTTTGGTGTTTCTCTGATTAAATAGATACTTATTTACCTAGAAATTATTTTTGGAAAAAAATAAAGAGCAAACTACGAGGTAGCTACAGTTCAATTTTGACTCGCTTCCAACTGAATCGGCGGGAATTTGTCTTTTTCACCAGAGGTGGATCAAAACTTTTGACCGCAAACCATTTGGTAAATTATGCATTAAATATGACCTAGTATTTTAGAAAATTGATTTGGTACAATTTTGCAACAAATATATGGTAGGTCCTTCACAAAAAAAACCTCCTTTTGGGCACTCGAAAAATGGAAAATGGTTTTTTCGTCCAAAGAAAATGAAAACTTCCTTAGGCAACATTGTTTGCCATTCCAATATGCACCCTTGTGCACAAATATGTGATCATTTAAACAAACTATGCCATGAATGTGGCCATAAGATTGATCATTTGGCTTGAAAGCCATGAATCTTCACACTTGATAGCTCATTTCTGAGAACACATTTTTAAAATAATTACCGTATTACAAGTTTATTATTTTCCTGGAAACTTGGTCACATATAATGACACAATGCGAAGGTTTTCCAATTTTTTGATTTTTTTTTGTCACATATAACGACAAAATGCGGTCAAAACGGCGGGCTTGACCATTCCTATCTAGTGGTTGAATCTTGGAATTTTTTTGGTGTTTCTATGATTAAATAGATACTTATGTATCTAAAAATGATTTTTGGAAAAAATAAATAGCAAACTATGAGGCAACTTTAGTTCAAATTTGACCCGTTTCCAACTAAATCGGCGGGAATTTGTCTTTTTCACTAGAGGTGGATCGAATCTTTTGACACCCAACCATTTGGTCAATTGTGCATTAAATATGTCCTAGTATTTTAGAAAATTGATTTGGTCCAATTTTGCAATAATTATTTGGTAGGTCCTTCACAAAAAAAACCTCATTTGGGGCACTCAAAAAATAATTAAAAATAGCTAGAAAGATAAAAATGCATGAAAATTTGTGATCATCCATAAAATGTGGTCTAACTTGAGTGATAAATCTAGTTGAGCCATTTTGCAAAATATTTTTGATAGTTGCTTCACAAAACCTCCTAGTTTAGTACTTAGAAACTATTTCAAATCATAAATTTTCTAAACCAATCAGGGCACTTCCCACGGATCACCCCAATGTAGCCGATCTGAACCGTCCACATCCAACGGATCCAACGGCTCTCACTCACCTCTTAGGTCTCTCTCTCCCCAACCGAAACCCTAGCAGCCCCCTCTCCTCGCTCCATCCAGATCTCTCTCCCGCCGCCGCCTGTCTCCTCCTCCCTCGTCCTCGTCTCCTCGCCGCCGCCGTCACCTCCTCCCCGTCCCCGACCTCCTTCCGGGTTCTGGGATGCGCCCTGATTGAATCGATCCCTCCCATCTCCTCCCGATCCTGATCCAGTCCTCTCCCCACCACTCCAACCCACCCACCGAACCGATCCCACTCCCACCCACCGAACCTATCCCGATTCTCCTCCGGTCAAGACCTTCTTCCCCCCGATTCCCCCCAATCCCAATGACACCGACAACATCCATCCATCCGCAGCTCTCCCTCCTGCCGTGGGGATGGATGAGGAGATCCCACTCCCACCGAACTGATCTCGCTCCCACCCACCCATGGATGGATGTGGACGGGGCCAGGATGGCGCCGGCGCCGGATCTGCACCCACCTGCGTCTCGGTGGGGCAACACAACGGAGCGCGCGGCTGTGACGCCGCCCTCGCCGGGACGCCACCACCACTCGCCTGCGCCATGGAAGACGAGGAGGAGTGCCTCCCTCCGTCGTACGGGACGCTGCCATGGAAGGAGATGGAGCTCCTCCCTTCTCCTCAACCACGCACACAGCAGGAGATCGGCAAGGGTGGGTACGAATCCCTTCTCCCCTATCCTGGTCCTCTTCTTCTCCTCTAATATCTGAATCTCATTTTCTTCTTGCATCATGGAATCCAAGAGGGAGAGGAGGAGCTGCTCCGACCCACCCTACTGACGACCGACACCGTGGAGGTGTCCCTCCTCCCCTTCCCTCCCATCCTCTGCTTCTTCTTGATTAGATCTGATCTGATCCGTGAAGGGGGTTTGTGCAGGCTATCACCATGGTAAGCCGAGGTGCTGTGGGTGTCGAGGAAGACGATGGTTCGGGTGAGACAGTGAAGAGAAGATAGCGTGCAGAGGGGGAGGATGTCGGTTCCAGCTGCTTAGATTACTCAAGGTTAAAATCATCAAACATGTCCCAGTTTGGCTACTTGGTCCACTCTAGCTCCATTCCGGCCTCGGTGTCCAGTGATTTAATTTGTGGTTGTATAGTAGCATCAACGCTGTGTGCTAATGTTTAGCACATATGATATACAAACGGTGTGTCTTTTTCTTCAGTCACAGAAGTTAGAATAGCATCTTCACTGTAGTTCTACTTGCAACTCAACTAAACTGCAGCACAGTTCGAATATAACACATGACACTGATTCTGGCAATGGAGTCCAACATCAGGCTTGTGATAAACTGGTTTGTTGTCTCTGTTGGATGGATAGCATTATCTTGTTCATGCAAATAATTGCTAGGCTTTACACTAATACATACTTTAAATGTTCATGCAAATCCGATGTGAAACTGGTCATCTTGTTCATGCAAATCCAGACACTCTAATGCATTATCTTGTATTGTATTAGTATGATAAGTATGTGTTACGTTTGTCCAGTCCATCAATGTTGGTAAATGTGTTGTGGTCTATGCATGTGCATAGAATATTTTTATTTTGTTGGTTGTTGCAACACTTGGATTATTTATTAATATAACCCAGCAGCGATGCTTCCATTTTAACACATGTACTAGTGTGCTAAAACTACTACTGTACCTGCTTCTTCTTAGCCTGAGTACTACATCAGGCTTGTATTAACTTGTGTTAATTGTATTAACTTATGGCCTAGTCACTGCAGTCATCTTGTGCAGTCTATCAGAATCCATTCTCCTGCTCTTTTTCTTGTACTGTATGTCATCCATTGTTCAAACCTGTTCTTGTAGTGTGTCGCTCTGTTTAGAAGTGCAATTTTATTTTAGGATTTGCTTCCTGTGTGGTACTAGATGGCTGAGTATTAAAACAATTTGGTTACTATCAGAAGCACTTTAATTCTCTGGAATTAAACTTTGACAAGCATGCATATATATATGTGTCAATTTGTCTGGACTACGTGATGGCATTCTATGATTCTGTTTAACAACTTCCTTATTATCTTCTTATTTCTCTTGTCCTTGTGCAGCAGGATTTGATTCTGTACAAGGGATTCATCGTGCCAGGCTCCTCTTTTTTGATGCTTCCATGCAACGGTGGTGGCGATGGTGGTGTTTGGCATCGGCTACAAAAACACCCTGCCATGTCATGTCAATCAAGTTAATTAGATGTTGCTATTTACATGTTCTGCTTCATACACACATGCATATGTGATGGCTCCCTGCCTCCCTGCCTACTACATCTCTGCTTGCATAAATCAAAGAGAAGAAAGAAACATCCAGCTTAAAATAATTGTAATGAGCAGCACATGCCTTTCATTTTACAGGATGGTCATTGTATCATGATAACTGGATCATATCTATGCCACACACAAATCATTGAGCAGCATTCCTGATGGCCTGTTACCTTGAATAATAATGTTGACAGGAGCATTTTATTGCACGTTTGCGACTTCTTGCTTGAATCCCAAAGTTTCAGATCAACGTGGGGTTCAATGTTTTCTTTCCATTCTTATTGTCTATCTTAGATCGTTCCCAGTTCACTGAATCAAGCTGCCTGACCTACCTATCAGGCTGGCTCACATAGTTGTATCTGCTGTGTCCTTTCCAGTTGGACATGCGCAAGCTGTGTTTTTACATAAGCTCATTTGAAAATCACATACTAGTAGCAACAAAGTTTAGTGCAATAGTTGTCTGTCAATGTTTAGTGCCAGCAGCAAAATTCAGTTATGCACAAGCACCATTTGGCAGCAGCATAGGTATATAGCATTCATTTAGCGGCAGAAAAATCCAGTTCATTTTACTCTCTGCTCTCTTTGGCATTTACAGTCTTGGACTCTCTGGCTGCTCCTCCTCTGGCCAATAGTGAAGCACCCGACGAGGCCAGCAGCAGGACAATGCGGCGGGATCGTGCTCCCATGATCGTCTGAGGCGCCTGCTCTGCTGCTCAAGGTACGATTACCTGTTGATTCCATGGTCTTGATGTTTTTCTCCTACATGGTTCGGAAGGTGAATCTGCCATTTGAGAAGTCAGACTACTGTGGATGTAGCATTAAGCCCCTGGATGTAGCTTTTTTGGCTTACAAAATGTGTGTGTTCTTTGAATTTGGTACAAAATCAGTGGTTTGAAGTATGCAGACATATAATCAACTGAATTTATTGGCAAACTGATTGACAAATCTGAAGATGCTTTGACAGTTGGTCAAGGAGCAAAGTGTGTGAGTAGGCCGCTGGTTTTCATTATCAGTAAACAGTTGGTTGCTGTGTAGGTTTTCGATGCTGTTGTGGTAGCCCCATCACTGTTGCGTTGAATCTCATGCCAGCGTTGGTGCGCCTGTGGCTTGATTTGCTATGATCTTTATTTGTATAGGTTTTGTTTGATGATATGCTTAGATTATGATCATAAGCATGGTGGTTTTATGATGTTGAGGCCGGCTGTGAAATTGAACTATCATTCATTACATGCTCTGTTAAAGCATGATATAGTTGCTGGAACTAAGCTTCTGTTAGGGGATAATCTACTGGTTATACCAAAAAATTTCATGACATTTTGTTCTGCTTATTCTGCTAAGGTTGTTTGCAATGGTTATACATATGTTACACAATTTTTGCTGCTGGCTAATAAGCTTTAGAGATGGTAACATGGTGCTGCACTCTCAGGATCATCTTATGACACACAATCAATTTTTGGTGTGCTCAAATTTTTAATTTTAGTGATAAGGAAAGATCCCACCTAGTTTGCTGGCTCTCTCACTTGAGTTGGTTTAACAGTAGTGGCCTCCTGACTTGTAGTTGGATGCTGGCTGGGAGCAAAAGTTTATATGCATGGATAATGAACTTGCACTAAATGGACACAAATAAAGGAGCTGAGTATTAAATTAACTTGTACTAACTGGAAACAATATTCTGTATGGTGTACATAAATATCAAGTTGATAGCTGATCTGTAGAAAATATTCTGTATGTACATAAATATTCTGTATGTTGCGTGTAACTTTTTTACTTGGTTCCTCTTTTACAGGAGCTCCAATCCTAAGAAAGTTGGAAGTGCGAAGACGTGAAGCAAAGCACGAAGCTGTGAAGTGCGACTCAGCAAAGAGTTGTCTGTTCTATTTGACTGTAATATTGTAATATTGTAATAGCTGGTATACCTGGGTTGTAATAGTCTACAGAAATAGTAATACACTAATTTAGTGTTATTTGATGAATTTCACATGTTCTCTTATTTGTTTGGAATATTTGATTATGAATGTGATTTGATAGTGTGAGATGTAACCTGACCAGTGCAACCCACTTGTGAAATAATATGACTAGTTTGTAACTTTCTGATGTGTGGGATAAATATATGAGATTAACATGACTAGTGGGACCAGCTCCAAAATATATTTTTCAAAAATATATAATTAATAGACTATAAAAGTCCAAAGCCCAGAAATAAAAAGGCTGAAATATTGGGCTTGGCCCATGTAGCCCAATAGAATTCATTGGAAAAATAATAATACAAATATCAAATTTGTTGGGCTAGGCCCATGTAGAAAACCGAATTGGACCGAGCTGAATCTTGTGCCACATCAGCTTGCCACGCTGGATACCTACGTGGACTGGGGAGGTTGCTAGTGACGGACGGGGCTTGCCTGCTCCTGCGGCATGCTCCCATCCGTGCTCCCCGCTCTCTCCTTTCCATCCAACGGCACTGCTTTCCCGTCTCTTTTTCTTCTAGCATAAAAAAGGCAAACAATTCTGTATTTTTTTATTTCTCACGTTACGAAATACATTCACTTGTCGTCTTTCCCATGGGCTCATCTCCGCAGCTCATCAACGAGCCCCGTCGCCATTAGCATCGCGCCGCCGCACACCCTGGTAGCACACTAGCACGTGATAGTACCTTGTCAGCTTTCAGCCCTCCTTCACCATCTTGTCATTGCACGCCTGGTCACCACGGCGGCGGCGCACACGCACACGGCCATAATCGTGGGGCACGAGGTCCCAACAGCGTGTATTGCGCAAGCACAGCTGCAGACGGGTGTCCCGCGTGAGCACCAGGTGTCGGTGTGGAGTAGCTTGCTGGGTGCGTGCCGGCTGCACCAGAATGTGGAGCTCGGCGAGATCGCCGCCGAGTGGCTCTTCGAGCTGGAGCTCGGTGAGGCCAGCCACTACGTGCTCCTCTGCAACATGTACTGCGCCGTCGGGATGTGGGAGAAGTCGGTGGCGGTGCAGGTGAGCATGCGGCGGCAGGGCGTGGGCAAGCTAGGAGCCCGGGTGCAGCTGGGTCGAGCTCGACGGCGCGATCCACCGGTTCATGGCCGGCGAGTCGTCCTCGTCCCACCCGGCAAGCGCCGAGGTGCACGCGCACATGGACGCGCTCTGGGAACTGATGCGGTGCGAGGGGTACACGCCCGACTGGTCGTGCGTGCTCCACGACGTTGACGAGGCCCAGAAGGCGGCCATGCTCCAGTACCACAGCAAGAAGCTTGCCATCCCCTTCAGGCTACTGCGGGCGCCGCCCGGCGCGGCCATCAAGGTGGCCAAGAACCTGAGGGTGTGCAACGTCAGAGCAAAGGTCCACACGTTCAGGGCCTTCCCCACAACGTTTGCCTTGCCGCCAGCAATGCGTACACAATGTGCACCATGATAGTGACAGAGCGAAGGGCATGCCAAAGAATCAATCTAGAGCAAGCTAGTTCCTGCTGCTACTTCTTCCAGCAAGCTTAGTATGTGTGTATTGCTGCGTATATGAAACCTACAACCGATGAAGTTTCAAGCTTTGTACAGTCAGGCTAAGCGACCTGCGGTAATGGTTGTGGTTGTGGACGCGTATGAACGACGGCACAGGACATCACCTTGGATCCCGAGGCAGACGGCGCCGCCTAGAGTGCGGGCGGCTCTGACGATGGCCTCAGAGTGATGCGACCGGAACTATGTCGACGGCGTTACGGGGCTGGAGGAGAGTGCGTCTCACGCGTTGGCCGATCAGACTGGAGAAGAGGAGTAGTTCTTGTCCACGTGAAGGAGAAGGGATTAAGGACGAAATTATACGTAGCCTGATTTATCTTTGACGTAAAAGGAGACGTGGGAGAGAAAATAAAGGAGGCCGTCGGATGGAAAAGAGAGAGCGGGGAGCACGGATGGGAGCATGCCGCAGGAGCAGGCAAGCCCCGTCCGCTAGTGACCAAAGCGCCACAGTAGACATATTTTGGTCATAAACGTCCACGACCATTCCAGAAGAAACGTCGCTATAGTCAGTTTACGACAACCAGCTTTTGACCTTCTGTTTTTGGTCACAAAAAGGTCACAAATGGAAAACAGTGACCATTCAGTGACCAATAGTGGTGGTCACAAGTTGACATATTTCTTGTAGTGATTATTTTGGATCAAACATATTGTCGCGACCGGATTTCCAAGATATTAATTTCCTAAAAAATGGCCCTTGTGCTCACCAGCCCCAGGATTACTATTAGCTAATGAGGCACCCACTTGATACAGAAATTCCAAGCAAAATACATAATATGTAGTACAAGACCATTCTGGCCTATGAGTACAACACAAGGCTTCTAGTGGCTGATGGCGGAAGCGGTTTGTGGTTCATCAGCGTCTATGGGACTCCATTTCCCATAGGACCAGCTGACCAGGATAACTCCTATCTTCACGAGGCTGCTATCATCATTGCGTAGGCTCCAGGGCTGCCATCGAAACGCTCCTCTCCGTGCAAGAAATCTGGCCAAGACAATAGCCAGGGACAAGCCAGTGAGTACTTTTGAATGTACTCGCAAACATTATGATCACAGGTATAATATAACAAATGATAATCATGCTCTGAAATATTTCATGACCACAACGTCAGTCAGAAAATAAAATCCATGATGCACGCAAGCAGGTTATTCCTACACAACATGAATATGCAATAATGGAGTAGAAATAGAATGCACCGACCGAGTGTCTGAAGCGACGCCTCGAAAGGATAATAATATAAAGCATGCCACAGTCGGGCGTCTGAGTGACACCACATAAAGGGCTTATAATTAATTTAAAGGACAAGCATGCCACAGTCGGGCGTCTGAGCGACACCACATAAAGGGCTTATAATTAATTTAAATGACAAGCATGCCACAGTTGGGCGTCTGAGTGACACCACATAAAGGGCTTATAATTAATTTAAATGACAAGCATGCCACAGTCGGGCGTCTGAGCGACACCACATAAAGGGCTTATAAAAGAAAATAATCATAGTGAATATCCAGGAGGTAGAACCGTCCCAGGGATACCCAATAATTCAAGTAATGTAAATGGTTAGTCCACAATAATAATAATCATATGTCACAGATCATAATCAATGTTCTGGTTTAGCAGTTTTTCCTCTGAAGATCGACACTAAGACCGACACTTGACCCATCCCAGACTGTAGTCCTTAACCATGGACACGGCTATTCGAATAGATGTAATCTCCACAGAGGATGTACTCTTTACCCACAAGTAACGGATTCCATTAGTCCATCGGGACTAATTCCGTCTATGGTCTTTTAGTTGAAAACACACCTAACCGCACACACCAGCCTGACTTAGCGGTGTCTGGAATCACCCACAACACTCGTTAAGCAAAGCTCTAAGTGGGGAGGCTACAACCTCGATTAGCATGGGATCACAAAATTTATAACGCGCGCAAACTATGGGAGCTACCCCCTCGGCTACAACCGGAAACACCCATGCCCCGGACCAGGTGGCATGCCTACCGGATGCAGCCGGTATCTTCCACCATGGCCTCTCTGTACGGTGTGTGCTAGAAAGGGGTTGAAAACTTACTGAACCGTACCCTACCTATGGTAGGGACAAGTGGTAGTACGAAACAAGTATGGGGGTTACTGGAACAAGACTCGATCTACGGCCGACTCAGGAGGTTTAAGTATTCCCTGCATGATTAGTATAACAAGTATGCTTCAACCAACAGACAGAATCACCACTCCTCATACCTCATCATGCCATACCGGACACAACCGTCTCGACGAGGAACTAGAGACAAGATCGTGTCTACCCAAGACAGATACTTTCCTGGCTTCCTTCTGGTAGGCATGAAAGGCATACGAGGATGATTACTATCACAAGCATAACCATTTCTAACAGCAAAGAATCTTCATCATGCACTCATGTGTAAGATCGTATCATCACATAAAATAACGGTTGCTCCATGTCACGGTGGTGTTGTGACCGTATCAAACAACGCACAAAAATATTATGCCAGGGTTCAGAATGCTTGCCTTCAAGTTGTGGAGAGGCAGGGTGCTTTCCAAAACTTTTGAAAGTTTTCTTCTCTCTCCAACAATCCTATTTTTTTTAAATCAAATCAACACATAGTTTAAAATGGTACAAAAAGTTGTCTGAATTTTTTTCAAATAAATATGAAAATACACTAGAGAGAATTTGAGAAACAATAGAAAAAGAATCAATCATTTGGACTTATATTTAAAAAGATATATCCAGTCAAAGTTTAGTCAAAATCTGTTTTTAATAATTAAATAAAAGAAACCGAAAAAATAAAAACGGTTCGGGGCGGGGGGGGGGGGGGGAGAAGCGTACTTTGCGCTTTACGTTTCCACTTAGCCAGCATGGACCGGCTCGTGGGTCACTGACAGTGGGTCCCTTGGGCCCACTGGTCAGGTTTGTCCAGTCGCCCGCCTCCTTCCTCCTCTGTCCGAGCGAAGGCGGGGGCTCCCGCGATCAACGCCGGCGAACGGAGGCTCCTCGCGGGGTTCTGAGGGCGGCGATGGATCCGCGGGTCCAGGGCGGTCCTCACGATGGTCGCAAGGCAGGCGGGGGTGAAGGGAGTCGCCGACGACGAGCTCTACGGCGGACGGCGGCTTCGGGAGAATTGGGGGTTTGGGCTACCATGGCTCCCGGTCGAGGCTGAGGTGCCGGGTGGCTCCGCAAGATCGAGGGGGGAGGATGGTGGCACTAGATGGACTTGGGCGGTTCAGCTTGCGACGCACGGCAGCAGAGCGTGGCGGCGGACGATCCTGCCGGAGGTGGGGGAGATGATGGCCTCCGGCCAAGCTGGAGAAGGAGGGGCTTCCTACCACTTGCACAAGGCTGCCGACGAGCTTGGGCGTGATCGGGGGGGGCTATATATAGCCTGGAGAGGTCGGTTCCCACGGCCGTGGATAGGATCGACGGCGAACCGCCGTTCTGTTGCTGCAGGGTGATGTGGCGGCGACGTGCGCTAGCGGACGGCTTGTGGATGAGCTCGGACTGATCTAGAGGGCAGCTGGCGCACGCGTATGGCTTGGGCGGTGCCGTCCATGGCAGGGGCGGCTGCGGCCGTCAGCTAGCCGCCATGGCCGACCTGACGGCGGCGCTGTAGGGCGCCAGGGTGGCTCTGCGGCGAGGGAGGGGTCGGGGTGCGCTGGTTGTGCGAGGGGAGGGGCCAGAACGGGCACGGGGAGGCGGCAGCATTACGTGGCGGCTCGGTGCGCGCGCGTGCAAAACATGCGCTCTGGGCGCGCCCAGAGCACGCACGCCAGGTGCTCGAGGCAATGCCATCGCATGCCAGGAGGCTTGGGTGGAGCTGGGGTTTAACAGGTCTAGGTTAGGGTAATCTAGAGACTTAGTGCTCATGTTTGTTGGGTTAGAGGATCAAGTCCACAATGCAAACTAAAAGTCATGCCAACTCTGTTCATGCACTCAAGGTGTTTGACAGAATGCCAAGGGCATCTAGGCAAATCCTGGGGTGGCCAAAAACTCTAGGTCATAGTCTCTTTGGATGATAAAGAGGGTGGCAAGGTTGTTAGGGCAAAACCAGAAACTTGTTAGTGCAAGCTTTTGACAAAACCAATTCTGGACAGAAAGTAAAGGGCATCATTGCATGGGTCAAAAATACTCCAATGGGTCCACTCTCCTGGACTTAAGGGTTTTGTAGGGTGGTCTATAAGTAGAAGAAAGATCATGGGCACTAGAGCAAGATAAAATAGGGTTGCAGTACAAAACACCCAACTGGACCAATGATTTGCTCAATTTCTTCAAAGAACACTCATGGGTTTTGCATAAAAATGAATTATATGCATCTACTGACATCTCCAAAATCTTATGTAATTTTTAAAGAAATATTTAAATAGGTTGCAGTGCAAACCACAAACTGGTCCAGATTTGAAAACTTGAGGTAGGGCTCAAAATCCCCAAATGATCAAGAGAAGTTTTTGCATAAAAGTGATTTAGGAACCTCACATGTCATCCCCAAATTTTGGTGGAATTTTTAAAGGAGTATTTGAAAGGGTTGTAGTGCAAATGGGACCCTAAATCTTACAAAAATCATTTTTAACAGAAAAAGAGCTCAGGGAAGATAATCATAGAAATAGTTCTACTGATAAAAGAATTTTTTCTTGAGAGTGTATACAAGTCCAACAATATTTTTGGAAAGTTTTCACTTGGGGTAAAAACTCCACAATTCAGAAGAAAAGAGTTGTTCTAAAATCAAAAGATAAATCTAGAAAATAAAAAATAATTTACCAAGGCAAAATTTTAATTAATAAATCATGGTTAAATTTTGGGGTGTTAGAGAGATGTTCAGAAAAGAAAATTTTCTAGACCTAAAACATGGCGCAGAGGAGTTCATGCATTCCAGTGGGGATTTTTTTACAAGGAAATAAGATCTACTAGTATCTAAAATGGATGCGGAGCAACTACCGCACGAGATCTATGCTACTATTGGATCAAAGAAACCACGACAGAAACAAATACGAAGAACTAGGATGAACAGGGAACTATACAGATGAACTCGCTAACCCTAGCATGGATCTATAGAGCAGAAAGGGGAAAACTTACTGTGATGGATTTGCTACGGAGGGGCGCCGCTGTTTTCTGGTCAAGTTCAGGTCGATGCAGCGGCCTAGGTCGACGGAGACGAGATGTGCTGCCGTGGCGGCGGCGGAGCTCCGATGGCAGATGGGGGTGAGGGTGTCCTGGATTAGGGGGTATCCGGACAGCCGGACTATATACTTTGTCCGGACTATTGGAGCGTGAAGATACAAGACTCAAGACTTCGTCCCGTGTCCGGATGGGACTCTCCTTTGTGTGGAAGACAAGCTTGGCGATCCAGATATTACATTTCCTTCTTTGTAACCAACTCCATGTAAACCCTAGCCCTCTTCAGTGTCTATATAAACCGGAGAGTCTAGTCCTTAGAGACAGAATCATAATCATCGTAGGCTAGCTTCTAGGGTTTAGCCTCTACGATCTCATGGTAGATCAACTCTTGTAACATCCATATCATCAATATCAATCAAGCAGGAAGTAGGGTTTTACCTCCATCAAGAGGGCCCGAACCTGGGTAAGCATTGTGTCCCTCGCCTCATGTTACCATTAGCCTAAGACGCACAGATCGGGACGCCCTACCCGAGATCCGCCGGTTTTGACACCGACATTGGTGTTTTCATTGAGAGTACCTCTGTGTCGTCGCCGCAAGGCTCGGTGGATCCTTCAATCAACAACAACATGGTCCAGGGTGAGACTTTCCTCCCCGAACAGATCTTCGTGTTCGGCGGCTTCGCACTGCGGGCCAATTTGTTTGACCATCTGGAGCAGATCAACAGCTATGCCCCTGGCCACCAGGTCAGATTCGGAAACTTGAACTACACGGCCGATATCCGCGGAGACTTGATCTTCAACGGATTCAGGCCTGCGCCAGGAGCACCGGACAGTCACGATGAGCACGGCTTAGACCTGCTGTCGGACAATGCTTAGGATATCGCCCCTGCTGGAGCCCGGACCTAAATCCGGAGCAGATTGTGTCGCCGAAGGACGGGTGGATGGACCCCGCCCCGGAGGCCGCACACTCATCGGTGGTGGAGCCGAACACAGGCCTAACCCCCAAGGAAGCATGTGACATCGGACCCCCAGACACATATCCGGCTGTAGGTTCCAGTCCGCGCACTCCCGAGCCCGCCGAATCTGGTTGGGCTCTGGTAATGGAGTTCATCGCTGAGGATATCTTCCAATACTCGCCTTTTGGCGACGTGCTGAACTTGTTAAAATCTCTCTCTTTGTTAGGAGACTCTTGGCCGAACTATGTCCGGCTCGAGTGGGAAGCAGGCGACGAAGGAATTCGTTGCCCACCCACCACCCACTTCATAGCCACTGTCGATGATGTATCAGACATGCTTAACTTCGGCTCCGATGATACCGAAGGTATGGACGTCAGCACAGGAGATGACTCCGAACTAACGGGGTGCTGGACTGCCACCTCGTCATATGATATATACATGGTGGATACGCCTAAAGAAGACGACGGCGACAAACTGGAGGATAAACCCCACCGGACAAAAGCGAAAATGACGGCGCAGACGCCACTCCAAGTCCAGCAACAATAAAAATAGCGATAAAAGCGCTAGAAAGATCGACACCCCAGTCAACTCTGAAGGTGACAACGACCACACGGACCCATCCATGGAGCAGGATGAGCTAGGTCACGCCGAACACAGTTCGGAGCAGACGCACGATCACAATGATCCCGAGGGACAAACTCATCAAACCGCCCCGGGACAAGAGCACAGTCCGGATGACGATGCATTCATCATCCCGGAAACACGCTTGGAACGGATAACCTCCACAGAAGGCTTATGGCCACTGTGAGAAGTCTAAAGAAGCAGGAGCATAGGCTTAAGGCCGCACAGGAAATGCTCAATCGCAGATGGAATAAAGTCCTAGAAACTGAAGAAAAGTACGGCGACGATTGCCACACAAAGAGCTACCCAAAACGCAAGCTACTGCCAAAATTCGATGATGAGGCCGTTCCACCAAAAATCAATACGGCCAGGAGGCCGGACAAACCACTTCGCAACTGCAATAAAGTAGCTACCGACGCTGCACACGATTTGCATGAGCTCCTGGATAAAAAGGCCGACGCGTCCAGGTCCATCTACGGATCTAAAGGACACGCCCCGGCGCAGGACTACGGTTACCAAAACAATCAGACCGACGGCATACCAGATCGGAATCAGTACCGGACGCAACAACAGCCGATGGCATACCACAACACGTCCAGATACAGAGGGGCTGCTCACCCCCTGTGCTTCACCGAAGAGGTGCTGGACCACGAATTCCCACAGAGTTTTAAACCCGTAAACATAGAGGCATATGATGGAACGACAGACCCCGGGGTCTGGATCAAGGATTTTATCCTGCATATCCACATGGCTTGTGGGGACGACCTCCATGCCATCAAATACCTTCCCCTCAAGTTGAAGGGACCAGCTCGACACTGGTTGAAAAGCCTCCCCGAAAATTCAATTGGAAGTTGGGAGGAACTCGAGGATGCTTTCAGGGCCAATTTTCAAGGGACCTATGTCCGGCCTCCGGACGCGGACGATTTAAGTTACATAATTCAACAACCCGGAGAGTCTGCCCACAAGCTTTGGAACAGATTCCTCACTAAGAAGAATCAAATTGTTGATTGTCCGGATGCCGAAACCTTAGCGGCCTTCAAACACAGCATCCGGGATGAGTGGCTCGCCAGACACCTCGGCCAAGAAAAGCTGAGGACAATGGCAGCCTTAACAAGCCTTATGACCCGCTTTTGCGCAGGTGAAGTTAGCTGGTTGGCCCGTAAGGGCACCAGCGACCCAAGTACATCCGAAATTAGGGATGGCAACGAGAAGCCATGGTGCAATAAAAACAAACGTCAAAACAAGGAAGAGAGTCCGGACAACACAAAGGTCAACGCCGATTCAGGGGCTCTCGACCCGGTCAACAAAAGAAGCCATTTAAAGGCAGCAAAGAGGGACCGTCCGGCCTGAACAAAGTCCTGGACAGACTGTGCAAAATTCATGGCACCCCCGACAAACTTGCGAACCACACTCACAGAGAATGCTGGGTCTTCAAGCAGGCCGGAAAATTAAATGCCGAACACAAGGGAAGAGAAACACCAAGTGAAGACGAGGATGAGCCTCGCCAGCCTAACACTGGAGGACAGAAAAAATTCCCACCAGAGGTAAAAATAGTAAACATGATCCACGCGAATCACACACCCACAAGAAGGCGCGAACGCACGCTCAGAGACGCATACGCTGTAGAGCCCGTTGCCCCCAAACTTAACCACTGTTCGGCCTTCCCGATCACCTTCGATCACAGGGACTGCCCGACTAGTATGCGGCACGGAGGATCAACTGCCTTGGTGCTCGACCCAATAATCAATGGATACCATCTCACTCGCATCCTCATGGACGGCGACAGTAGTCTTAATTTAATATACCAGGACACTGTCGCAGGATGGGGATAGACCCGTCCAGAATCAGCCAAAGTAACACCACCTTCGAAGGGGTGATACCAGGCGTTGAAGACTATGGCAGGGGCTCCGTTGTACTGGAGGTAACATTCGTTTCCCCAGGCAACTCCAGAAGCGAAGAACTACTCTTCACCATCGCCCCCTTACAAAGCGGCTATCACGCACTGCTTGGGAGAATGGCCTTCGCCCGCTTCAATGCAGTACTGCATTATGCCTACCTTACACTCAAAATGCCCGGTCTATGTGGTGTCATCACCGTTAATGGAAACACAGAGAGCTCTTCACGCGCGGAGGAATATGCGACGGCTCCAGCGGCCGGACTCTAAGCGGCCTATAATACCAGAAAGCATGAGTGGTTGTTAAGACCACGGACACGGTTAGACGAGTCCAGCAACCCGGATAAACCTGAGCTAGGGCGCCATATATGTAATCCCATAGAGGACACCAGGGGCTATAGATATTTAATAAAGCCCCACTGTTGGCTTGACCTCATTAATAGGCCAATGTCTTACACTTTTACTATCCATCGCACGCTCACGTTATGCTCTTCTACATGAGTTTTTCTTTTTACAGACACCATTCATGCGATACCCTTCTAGGACACGGCACAATGGAGATAAAGGCGCAGACGTGCAGCAGGGCCCCGCTCAAAGGTTTCTCTTTAGATTAAGCCCCTGAGTAAACCTTTTTTATTGCCTCTTGTTGTTTATACATCCCATGGTTATTACACCCACAGAGGATACTGTCGTTATTGGCATTTCGCCATGACAGACTAATGCACGTACCTGGAAATACAGGGTTCATAATGAAGGGCGTTACTCAGCCCAGTATATGTTACAAAGTCCGAATACCTTCGGGAGTGTTTGGCGTCGCGAGTTTGGCCTTATATGCATCAGCTCCGAATCATGTCTTTGGTCAAATGTTGGGGTTGCCCGGCTCCTAGGTTTACTGCCTTACGTTTCGTTCTTATCGGCTAAGGCAGCCAAAGGAGAACTACTGTGATTGTGCCCTGGTTATTCCAGATGAGCACCTCAGTAGAGAAAGCCGAAAACTGACTGTCATGATACAGCGAGAGACTGTTCAACCACTCGAAGACCTATCGGAATCTTTAGGATTCCTCCGCATTAACGAAGGACCGTTTCCCGGTCATATAAACACGCGCCCGTATTCGGATGCATGCGAAGGTACCAGGGGCTACATAGTAGCCCCACCGTCAAACTCCTATGGCTAAGTGAAAGTGTTACGGCTATATAGTCCGGTTGCCTAGTTCGACGTGCGATCACCTCCTTAATGGACCAAGACTTTGGATCAAGTGTGATTACGCATATTTTTCGCGAACACCCCCGCATTGTATGCGTGGGGGCTGAAGCCAACGACTGCTAACTTTCTGATTACACATATACATAAAAACGGCCGCACAGGAGGCACAATAATACTTTCGGGCAAAAAGTATAAATATAGGCTCATAATCAAAATAACATTGTTTTTACAATAAACACGATTTGTCACTCGAACATGATATTCTTCGAGCACTGAGCCTCTATTAAACGAGCACCTTCTATTACCTGTTCCAAGTAGCGCTCGGCCGGATCCTAGCCTCCCGTCGGATTCTGGGTCGCAACGATGGTGGCCTCCATATCTGTCCAATATGCTTTAATGTGGGCAAGAGCCATCCGTGCACCCTCTATACACGCTGACCTCCTCATGGCATCGATCTGTGATACGGCACCAAGGAACTGTTGCACTACACCAAAATAACTATCCGACTTAGGCTCCTTCGGCCAAAGATGGTCTATTACAGACCACATTGCAAGACTGGACAACCTATGAAGCTCAGCCACAACAGCCATCTTCTCACTCAACGGCAATGGGCGCGCGGGAGCATTGAATTGCGACCAGAACAACTTCTCCACTTCTTGATCACCTTGATCCTCGAAAAACTTGGCCACATCAGCCGTACTCTTCGCCAAGTCCGCATACGCGTTTGCAGGACTCCAGCGTCGATCCAGGGGAGCATACTTCGGATCTAAAAACTTCATCCGCAATAAGTAGGGGTTTCCAGCCGTGATTTCTACGGCCTGTCGAAGCTCCTCCCGCGCATCCCTGCTTTCAGACCGCGTCTCCTTGGCCGCATCAAGTTCCATCTTCAGGTCCGCCAAGTTCACCTGATTCTCCTTATCAAGGAGTTCATACCGGTTGGCGGCATTTTTCCAGCTCCATAGCCATCTCAGCTATTTTGTCTTCGCTTCGACGATGAGTAGCATGTTCGGCTCTCAACTCTTCGGCTGCCTTTAGGGCAGCCGCATTGCTAGCCCGAGCTTGTTCCTTGGCCTGGGCAAGTTCCGCCCTCAGGCTTCCATGGCAGCAGCACCACCTGTAGTCCAAGCATATCGCATTAATATTATGCTCCTCTCAATTTTTGCTATACAACATAATAAGGAAAGCAGAGCACATACCTTGTGACTCGTTAAGCCACTCGTTCACCAGCGTGATATCGGCATCAATAGCTCCAATCTGCCTCCTTGGTTCGGCAACTTCAACAGACCAGTAGGCTGTCGGATCCTTAGACACATGCGCATATACACAGCACAATCATTACTTACACAATATGATCCTCCGTTTGCCGCCTAGGGCGGGCAACCAGAGTCTTAGGGGCTACTATCCATATGGAGCACACCTAGCGCGTGCGTCACAGCCAAAAATTACGTATTTTTTCATTACATACCTCAAAGCCTCTGAGCAGGCTCGTAAAGGCTTCATTCAACCCGCTTGTGGCGGAGGAAATCTTCCCGAGCACCATGCTCATTAATGAACGATGCTCCTGCGAGAGAGCAGCTTTCTCCAGAAGGCCCGTCAGTGTGTCCGCCCAGACACCGAACTATGTCGGACCCTTCTCATCACCCCCCGTGGGAGCCGAACGCTCTGGGCTCAGGGCGGTCGAAGGATTAGCTTCTGGCTTTGGCAGATCCGGACTCCTCCGTGACGACACCTCGGGGTCGCCCGCCTCATGAGGCGGAGAGTTTGGTGGGGTCTTACTCTCCATCATCTCCGGAGGGAGATCCCCCGAAGACGAACTCTGTTGAGAAGAGCTGCTAGCCGGACTGCAAAGAATGGATCCTGGTTATTGTTCTCAGAGAAAAGTAGTACCTTCAAATTTACGATTAACTTACAGCTCGGTTGAGGGCTGGCCCGTTGGTGAGCATGACGCGGTGAGGGCGCCCTTCGGGGCAGGGCCCCCTGGTGACGCTTTCTTCCCCTGTTTGGGAACCTCTATCTCCAAGTCTTCGGAGGCGGCCCTCTTCTTCCCGCGCGGGGAGGAGGCCTTAGATTCCCCTCCCCGACTATCCTCCTTTGGGGAGGTAGCAATTCCCCCGGTTTGGATGCGTAGTGTGTGAACTTCGGCTTCTCTGTTCTTCCCTTCGTCTTTCCCTGAGGGCATTTTGCTAAGCACCCGGCCAAGCATCTTGGCTATGGTAGCACTAGGCGAGCCTTCGGGAAGTGGTGCCAGACACCTGATTCTCTCTGCCTTGCTGAGCCATTCCTGGCCACGGAGGATTTTTAGAATAATGAGTATGATAAATATAAATGAAGTGTTCGGTTTCGGGGTTACTTACTTGGGTATCTGGGCGATTGCAGCTTAGGCCCGCATCCTCGATGGTGTCTAGACTCTTTACTTGTGGTCCAAAGAATAATTTACACATCCCTTCGAGCATCAGGCCGAAGAAGTGCAGAATAGTCCGCGGACCCTCTGGATTGAACTCCCACATCCGGAGAGGCCAGCATTTGCACGACATCATTCGTCGGATTAGCATTACCTGAATTATGCTGACAACGTTAATGTCCCTCTCAAGAAGCTCCCGGATATGGCTCTGCAGTGTTGGTACATCACTAGCAGACCCCCAATCCCGTCCTACATTGGTCCATGATGCCAGTTGTGACGGAGGGCCCGAACGGAAGTCGGGGGCAGCCACCCACTTTGTGCCTCTGGGAGCCGTGACGTAAAACCACCTCCGCTGCCATAAATTGGATACCTCTGGGAAAGAAACCTTTGGCCATGGGGCATCGGCGTTCCTTCTTATTACAGCACCTCTGCACTCCGCATGTCGCCCCTCAATCATCTTCGGCTTCACATTGAAGGTCTTGAGCCATAAGCCGAAGTGTGGAGTGACGTGGAGAAAAGCTTTGCACACAATGATGAACGACAAGATATGGAGGATAGCGTCCGGAGCTAGATCGTGAAAATCTAACCCGTAATAGAACATGAGCCCCCTCACAAAGGGATCAAGGGTGAGGCCCAATCCATGGAGGAAGTGATAAACAAATACGACGCTCTCATTAGGCTCGGGAGTAGGGATGACCTACCCTGGAGCAGGAAGCCTGTGCTGTATGTCGGCAGTCAGATATCCGACCTCCCTAAGCCTCGCAATGTCCTCCTCTTTGACCGAGGGGGCCACCCACCGGCCTTGAGGGTTGGATTCGGACATATTGGAGGATCTGGGGTGTTTGAGTTTGGGTCTCGGGTGTTAGAACTCGGGATGCGAAAAGGCGCAAGGGTGGTGGAAAAGAGGTATAGGCCTCGGCCCCTTTATAAAGGGGGTGAATATCAAGCGTCCTCAGCGTGACCGCTTGGGACTTATCAAAAAACACGGAGTCATACCAACAGTCGTCGTGGGGTTGCGCACGCCCATATCGATGGAAGATCCCGCGATAAGGGGAACACAATCTCTGCTTTGGCAGGGCGTGCCAATAAAACCACCTCGCAATGCGTACAGAAGTGGGCTAAGAAAAACTGGTTCGTGTTGGGCCGGACCATGGTGTAGGGGCATGATGTACAAAAAATTTCAGCAGATCAGATTTATGCTATGCTCTCTACGACGGTATGTGAAGATCATCTTGCAGATCCGGACACGGTTCAGGTGTTTGATAATTACTATTCGGAGATGGAACCCGCCTTGCAATGCCGAAGACAAGATTGCGCGCCGGACTCATCGTCATTGAAGCCTGGAAAGCCGGACTATATACTTTGTCCGGACTATTGGAGCGTGAAGATACAAGACTCAAGACTTCGTCCCATGTCCGGATGGGACTCTCCTTTGCGTGGAAGACAAGCTTGGCGATCCAGATATTATATTTCCTTCTTTGTAACCGACTCCATGTAAATCCTAGCCCTCTCCAGTGTCTATATAAACCGGAGAGTCTAGTCCTTAGAGATAGAATCATAATCATCATAGGCTAGCTTCTAGGGTTTAGCCTCTACGATCTCATGGTAGATCGTGTACCAGTGTTTCGACGCGTTTTGTCTTGATGACCACGTCATCCACGTATGCTTCGACTGTTTTTCCAAGCATGTTTGAATCATACGCTGGTATGTAGCCCCAGCGTTTTTTTGCCCAAAGGGCATAGTGTTGAAGTAGAAAGGACCGTAAGGGGTGATGAACACAGTTGCGGCCTGATCTGATTCCTTCATTTTAATCTGATGGTATCTGGAATAGGTGTCAAGGAAACACAAAGAATCGTGTCCTACAGTCGCATCAATGATTTGGTCAATGCGAGTCAACGGGAAAGGGTCTTTAGGGCAAGCCTCGTTGAGGTCCTTGAAATCGACGCACATGCGCCAGGATTTGTCCTTCTTTGGTACCATGACCAAGTTAAATAACCAATCCGGATGTTTGATTTCCCTAGTAAACCCGGCCTCTAGCAGCTTGGCTAGCTTTTCCTCTCATGGCTTGATGCTTGGGTTTGGAGAATCACCACAGTTTCTGCTTAACGGGTTTGAACCCCTTGATTCTATTGAGATTGTGTTCGGCCAGCATGCGGGGGATGCCGGGCATGTCTGAAGGGTGCCAGGCAAAATATCCCAATTTTCTCGCAAGAATGTGCATAGAGCGGCATCTACTGCCGGATCTAGCTGTGCTCCGATAGACGCTGTCTTATGAGGATCTGTCGGGTGCACTTGAAATTTAACTATTTCCTCAGCTGGCTTAAAAGAGGTGGATTTAGATCTCTTATCAAGGATCACATTGTCCCTATCCACTGTGGACCGTAGGGTGGTTAATTCTTCTGTCGCTAGGGCTTCGGATAATGCGTCGAGGGCTAGGGATGTGGTTTTGTTTTTGGCACGAAGGGCTTTGTGCGGGTCGCTCGACTGGGGATAATGCCTCAAAAGGTGGTATTGCTTTGCTCGATGCATGATCTATCCGTCTGCATTTTGTCCAGCGTGTCTTCATAGATGAGGTTAAGCCCACTGCCGCCATCCATGAGCACTTTGGTAAGCCGAAAACCATCCACAATGGGGCTTAGTACTAGGGCAGCGGGTGCTCAGACTAACTAAGCCTTTGGTTCGTCTTCGGCTGTAAAGGTTATTGCCATGTCATTCCATGGGCTTAGTGCGGTAACTTGGTGGACTTTAGTGAGGTCGCGGAGTGCCCTTTTGCACCGATTATTTGAGGAAAATTTCTCAAAGACCATGAGGATGTTAAAGTCGTCCCTCTCCGAAGAGTATTTCTCTCGAGTGGTGGTGAGGATGGCCTCTCCACTCTTTGCTACTTGTCGGAGTACTCAACTTGCTCGAAGGCTATGGATTGGGTCTGTGCATGGAGTGGCATGTATCGGATAGGTCTTGTCAAGGAATTCATTAAGAATGGACCTATGTCCCGTGAAGGGTTTATTTTTTCTGCCCATCAACTGGTGGTTGGGTGACCCACTAGGGTGTATCCGCTTAGTCCGGGCCGCACACTGCTTGAAGGTAGCAGGCTCAAGTTGAGCTTTCTGGGCCCTCCATGTGTTTTCCATCGCTCAGTACTTTTGCACTACCTGTGATAGTTCCATGAAGCTCTATATGTGACGATGGTCGAGGGCATTCAATATTCCCTTGTCGGTGCAATTACGATGAAAGACCGAAACTACGTCATCGTTGGGGCAATCCTTGATCTCGTTTTTAACAAGCGGGAATCTGGCCCAAAAGTGGTGGACCGTTTCCTGAGGTTGCTGCCACACATACATCAGGTCGTATATATCTATAGGACCTGAGTTGCTTGGAGAATATTGATTATTGTGGGTGGGTGGTTTACAATATGAATCCGGTCCCACACCTGTGTTTGGAGCTTGAATATTCTATGAGACGACCGGTTCGGGTCTGGGGAGATCCAAGGGCTCCCACGATCCTATATCTGAGCCAGAGTCTGGAAGACATGAAGTCCCATACTAAGGGAGAGTATCCGGCTCGGGGGGTTCAGACACCCGAACATACTTGGCAGAGCTCTCAATGAAAGCACCAATGTCGGTGTCATAGATCGCTTTTATAGACAACATGGTAGAGCTCTCAATGAAAGCACCAATGTCGGTGTTAAAACCGGTAGATCTCGGGTAGGGGGTGTCGGTGTCAAAATCGTATCTCGGGTAGGGGCTCCCGAATAGTGCATCTAAGGCTAATGGTAACAGGAGGCGGGGGACACAATGTTTACCCAGGTTTGGGCCCTCTCTATGAAGGTAACACCCTACTTCCTGCTTGATTGATCTTGATGATATGAGTATTACAAGAGTTGATCTACCATGAGATCTTAGAGGCTAAACCCTAGAAGCTAGCCTATGATTATGATTGTTATTGTCCTACAGACTAAACCCTCCGGTTTATATAGACACCGGAGAGCGGCTAGGGTTACACAGAGTCAGTTGCAGAGAAGGAAATCTACATATCCGATTTGCCAAGCTTGCCTTCCACGCAAAGGAAAGTCCCACCCGGACACGGGATGAAGTCTTCAATCTTGTATCTTCATAGTCCAACAGGCCAACATAAGCATATAGTCCGGCTATCCGAGGACCCCCTATTCCAGGACTCCCTCAGTAGCCCCTGAACCAGGCTTCAATGATGATGAGTCCGACGCGCAGATTGTCTTCGGCATTCCAAGGCGGGTTCCTTATCCGAATACTCCAAAGAAGATCTTGAACACAAGGATCGTGTCCGGCTCTGCAAAAAAAAATTCCACATACCACCGTAGAGAGCACGATATTCCACAAGTCTAATCTGCTGACAACTTTTTCATAGCGTGACATCACGCCGCGGCCCGGTCATTATACGAACCGTTTTTCTCAACCTGCTACTGCACATCTTGGGAGGCAGTTTTACTGGCATGTCTTGTCAAAGCAGAGATTGTGTCCCCTTATCACGGGATTCTCATCAATACAGGTGTGGGTAACCCAACCGCACCATCAACGCGGCGCTTGGGGAATAAGCAAGTTTACAGGGCAAGTGGGGAAGCGCATAGTTTCTACCGCCTTTATAAAGGGATAAGGATTCCCCTTTTTTCACCCACGCCTTCTTCTTCCTCTGCTCATCCATTCTCTCTCGCTCGAGATCCAGCGCCCAAGCATTCTTCTTTGCTGCCCACAAAGGCCCTCCGAAAATGTCCAGATCTGGAGCAGGAGGCAAGTGGATGGCCTTTACCATCCGGGAGAAGGATATCAAGAAACTTTGGGAGGCCGGGTATCTGGCCAAGAAGATTAGCCACCGCCTTCTGACGGCGGGACAGATTGTCCCTACTCCGGAACCCCACGAGAGGGTCGGATTCCTCCCTCACTTTGTCCACAGGCTAGAGTTTCTCCTCTGCCCATTTGTTCGCGGCATTATGTATTACTATGGGATTGACTTTCACGATCTATCTCCCAATTCTTTGCTCAGCATCTCGACATTCATCGTCTTGTGCGAGGCCTTCCTCCGCATCTCTCCACACTTTGGATTATGGATGAAGATTTTCAATGTGAAGCCTAAGGTGGTGAGCGGCGAGCACGCGGAGTGCGGAGGAGCCCTGGTGAGCAAGATGCCCAATGTTACATGGCCATCAGGTACCTTCAATGATTCCGTCAAGGGATGGCAACAACAGTGGTTCTATGTCACTGAGCCACGTGGCACAAAATTGGCCGCAGCTCCCGAATTTCGATCCAGAGCTCCCTTGCGGCTTACGTCCTGGCCCAAGAAAGGCCTGAACTGGTCTTCGCCTGATGAGTTATCGGTGCTCCAGACGCGCGTCAAGGTTATGGAAGACAAGAATATCAAACTTGTCAACGTAGTCCAAGTGATGTTAGTTCACCGGATTCTCCCTTGTCAACATAGGGCTAGCAATTTATGGGAATTTGACCCGGCCAAGCACGAGACCCTATCAGGAATTTTTGACTCATCACACAAAGACATCTGGAAGGTGCTCTTTAAGTCCGGCAAAGCATGGCCGGATTCAGCCGATGATCGTGGGTACCAACTATCCCGACCCGCGAGTTCGGTAAGTTTTCGTATGTTGGCAAGTCATACGGTTTATCTGCATAATCCAAGGGAAATGCTTAATGTGTTTTTCCACAACTCTCCCAGGGCTGGATGATGAAGGCGGGGCAAATCTACTTCCTGGCCCCACTGCCAGAAGAACCGGCCGGCCCACTTCTAACAAAAATACTGGTCTCGGCACCTTATAAGGCGCTAAAGAAGAAAGCCGAGAAAGAGGCCAAAGAGACCAGGGGCGGCCTTCGTTGCCGAGGTACTTCGGACACAATATCCGAAGACTCCGATGCCCGCTCTTCCTCCAGAGGGGACGAGGAAGAGGAGGCAATCCAATCCCCCCAGCAAGGGGGAGGAAGAAACGGACAGCCTCAGCACACTTGGAGGCTGAGTCGCCTAAGAAGGGTAAGACTTCCCTTTCGGAGGAATCCGCCACTGCTGCCGACAGCAGCCCGGAGTGGGATCCCAGGGTCCAACCCCTGGTGAAATCGCGAGTATATAAAATCCAGACACGTTTATGTATCTAGAATCACCAGCATATAGAATTTAACGCCTCGAGTTACGACTTTTTTGCAGTCCGGCTCGGTCCCGCGCCGAACAATCCTCATTGGAGGATTTACTGGGTTCGGATACTATGGACAATGGGACACCCCCAAAGCCCCCCTCCCCAAAACACGTGAACGACACCAAGGCATCGTCCCAGAGGGACCCAGGCCAATGAGGGGGTGAAAAGACCGTCAAGGCGGCGCCGGGGGTCAAACCTCGACGGTCGGACACACATGAGAAAAGCCTCCCATGGACACTGATGGTGGGGACTATCTCGAATTCAGCCCCAGTCGGACACAACTCTGGAGACTGATGCGGCTCCAGAATCAGGCAGGCAGCCTCCCTCAACAGGAGGGGGTGCGCCTATTCCACCGGCAACCTTTGCCCACCCAGAGGTGCCGGATACCTTATCAGCAGTGCTGAAGAGCGCCTCCATCATTGAAGAACACCGTGCCCTTATAGGTGCGGTTATTAAGAAGATTCGGTCTGCCGAGAGCAGGCTGAATGAAGCCTGCATCAGCCTTATAACGGGCTTTGAGGTATGTTGTGAGGTTTCAAAGAGTGTTATAGTATAGGTAGTAGCCCCTGATACACTGTTTGGTGTTCGAAAGAAAGAACCGGACAAAGGATCACATATACGTTCGCAGGAAACTTACCTTGTGGCACCTCTCCCTCTTTTGTTATTTATTTTTATAAGCAGGCATCTGTAGCAACTGCCGGCTCTCATACTGCGGAAGTCTCCGGATTGAAGCAGAGTCTGGAGCGGGCCGAAGAAGAACTTGACCAGGTGAAAAAGTAGTTGGAGGATAACCAAGCTAAGCAAAAACCTTGTTCGCAGTCAGCGTGAATGAATAATTGAGTATGATGAAAAAATTTCATGATGTGCTCTAGGAGCGACGACCGAAATCGAGGCTCTTAAGAAGGCTGTGGTCGAGGCCAAGAAGAAGGCAGCCACAGAGCTGGCTCTTCGTGAAAAGCACGAGGCCAGGGTTATTAAAGCTGAGCAAGAGCTTCAAGAGGCCGTGAGGAAATGCGAGACCTTGGAGCAGAGTTTAACGGAGAAAGAATCCAAACTCACCAAGGCTCGTCAAGCCGCACGCGATGCCCGGGGGGAAGCCCGAGGCGCCCTGCAGGAAATCCATGAGGCGAGGGAGATCGCGGCGGGTAAGGCTTTTTCTATGCAAATGGAATTTTGAAGGGATAAAATCACGTTACTAATTTGAATTAGGATTTCTTCAGGGGTGTTTGCGGAACTGCCGCACAGCATATTTGATGCCGCACAATTCTACCAAGCCGAAGAAAGGAGCGCTGCGGAGAAGCTCTTCTGGTCGCAGTATCTGGCGCCAAAGTATCCAGTGCTCTTTGCCGATCAACTGAAGCAGCTGATCGAACTGCATAGGGTGGCCGAACTAGCCATGAAGGATTTAATTATCCGACTATGGCCCGCCGAGCCGATTGCCAGTAGCTACTTCGGGCTCGCGAAGTGGCTTGTAAGTACCTGCCCTCGAATAGAAGTCATCAAGCGGTCGGTCTACATGGAAGGTGCGCGAATGGCCTTCGCCCGTGAGAAGGTGCATTGGGCGAAGATGGATGCCGAAAAGCTGATGACCGAGGGACCGCCTGCGGGGAAGGAGCACCGCAAGCCCGAGTTATATTATGATAGTGTCCTGAAAGGATCCCGCCTTGTGGCGGAGCAATGCGCCAAGGACATTATATTCCCATGAATACATTCATGTTGTCCTATGTAATGTTAAACAAGGTCATTTCTATTATATAGTGCCTGTTATTTGCAAGTTTTACCTCCTGTGCGGCCGTTTTATATATTAATCCTGAGAGTTGGCCAGTCGTCGGCTTCTACCCCCACGTAGGAAGTACGGGTGTGTTTTGGATAAACCTGAGAAATCTTTACCCCAGTTTTGGGTCCTTGAAGGAGGTGTTCAGTGCAACGAACCAGGCAACCAGACTATAAGGCTTTATCACTCTCACTTAGCCATAGGAGTTTGACAAAAGAAAGGTAGGCGCAGCCCCTGGTGTTCGAAAGACCGCACTAGGGGCTCTATAAGCACCTGATCGAAATAAAATCCGATCCATCACACGCTGCATTAGTTATCGCAAAATGCGGAAGAAATCTTTAAAGATTTTGTGACCTCTTGAACAGCTGACCAACTCTCGTCGTATCATGACAGTCAGTTTTCGGCTTTCTCTACTGAGGCGCTCGTCCGGAAAAACCAGGACGCAATCGTAGTAGTTCTCCCTTTACTACCCTAGCCGATATAGTGGAACGTAGGGTAGCAAGCACATGAGTCGGGCAACCCAACTATTGACCCAAGACATGATTCGGAGCCGATGCATATAATGCTATAAGTTCGGGGTGCCGAACGACTGAGGGAGTCCTGGACTAGGGGGTGTCCGGATAGCCGGACTATCATCATCGGCCGGACTCCAAGACTATGAAGATACAAGATTGAAGACTTCATCCCGTGTCCGGATGGGACTTTCCTTGGCGTGGAAGGCAAGCTTGGCGATACGGATATGTAGATCTCATACCATTGTAACCGACTCTGTGTAACCCTAGCCCTCTCCGGTGTCTATATAAACCGGAGGGTTTAGTCCGTAGGACGGACAACCATTACAACAATCATACCATAGGCTAGCTTCTAGGGTTTAGCCTCCTTGATCTTGTGGTAGATCCACTCTTGTATTACCCATATCATCAATATCAATCAAGCAGGAGTAGGGTCTTAACTCCATTGAGAGGGCCCGAACATGGGTAAAAACATCGTGTCCCTTGTCTCCTGTTACCATCCGCCTAGACGCACAGTTCGGGACCCCCTACCCGAGATCCGCCGGTTTTGACACCGACATTGGTGCTTTCATTGGGAGTTCCTCTGTGTCGTCACCGATAGGCTTGATGGCTTCTTCAATCAACAACAACGCAATCCAGGGTGAGACTTTTCTCCCCGGACAGATCTTCGTGTCCGACGGCTTTGTACTGCGGGCCAATTTGCTTGGCCATCCGGAGCAGATCGAAAGCTACGCCCCTGGCCATCAGGTCAGGTTTGGAAGCCTAAACTTCACGGCCGACATCCGAGGAGACTTGATCTTCGATGGATTCGAGCCACAGCCGAGCGCGCCGCACTGTCACGATGGGCATGATTTAACTCTGCCACCGGACAGTACCCTGGAGGCCGCACATGAGTCCGCTCTGACCCATAGTTCGGAGCCGACCGTGCAGATCGAGGATAGGTGGCTGGACACCGCCTCGGGGGCTGCAACTTCTACGGTGATGGAGCCGAATACTGACCTTGTCCTTTGCAAAGCTCGTGACTCCGAGGTGCCGGACTCCTCGCCGGACTCCGAACCTCCTGCGCCCCTGCCAATCGAATCCGATTGGGCGCCGATCATGGAGTTCACCGCTACGGACATCTTTTAGCACTCACCCTTTGGCGACATCCTGAATTTGCTAAAGTATCTCTCGTTATTTGGAGAGCCCTGGCCGGACTGCGGTCAGGATGGTTGGGATGTGGACGACGAAGAAATTCAAAGCCCACCCACCACCCACTTTGTAGCCATTGTCGACGATCTAACCGACACGCTAGACTACGACTCCGAAGAGATCGACGGTATGGACGACGACGCCGGAGACGACCAAGAACCAGCGCCTACCGGGCACTGGAAAGCCACCTCAATTCATGATATATATATGGTGGACACCCCAAAAGGGAGCGATAACGAGGAACAACGGGACGCGGTGAAGTATAATTCCCCCGAAAAACAACCAAAACGGCGGCGCAAGCGCCGCCCCAAGTCCCGCCTCGATAACAATAGCACTCATAATGACCCAGCCATAGAGCAGGGCAAACCAGTGGGCGACGAACATGCAACCAAGCAACCATCCGAATAGGATGAATCGGATAATCAACTCATCCTCGGCGAAAACAACAGTCCAGACGATCTCACGCCGGACACACCACCGGAGCATAAGAACCTTCAAAAAAGGCTTGTCGCCAGTGCAAGAAGTTTGAAGAAGGAGAAACGGAAGCTCAAAACAGCGGAAGACATACTCAGAATGAGGTGGAGCAAAGTACTCAAGACCGCGGACAAATACGGCAATAGCCACCAAACAAAGAGCTACCCGAAGCGCAAGCTGCTGCCCAAATTCGACGAGGAGGCCGTAGAGCCCCCACAATCAAAAAGCAAAGAGGCCGCCTGGCCGGATAGGCGACCAGATGACAGGCCAAGAGCGGCAAGCGGCGCCGCACACAAGCCGGCACATGACACACATAAAGATCCTCGCAAAACGGATAGCTCGGTCAGGTCCATTTATGGGCCAAAGCAGAGGGCCCCAGGAAGCAACACAACACGCCAAGTATTCGAAGATAACGGCACACCTAAATACAGGGGCGCCGCACACCCACTATGTTTCACCGATGAGGTGCTGGATCATGAATTTCCAGAGGGGTTCAAGCCCGTAACCATAGAGGCATACGACGGAACAACAAACCCCAGAGTCTGGATTGAGGATTACATCCTGCACATACATATGGCTAGAGGAGACGATCTCCACGCCATAAAATATTTACCCCTCAAGCTCAAAGGGCCAGCTCGGCATTGGCTCAAAAGCCTCCCAGAAAATACCATTGGAAGTTGGGAAGAGCTCGAGGACGCGTTTAGAGCAAATTTTCAGGGGACTTATGTCCGCCCTCCAGATGCAGACGATTTAAGTCACATAACCCAACAGCCCGGAGAGTCAGCGCGCAAATTCTGGAACAGGTTCCTCACCAAAAAGAACCAAATAGTCGACTGTCCGGACGTCGAAGCCTTAGCAGCTTTTAAACATAATGTACGAGACGAATGGCTCGCTAGACACCTCGGCCAAGAGAAGCCGAGAACAATGGCCGCGCTAACAAGCCTCATGACCCGCTTTTGCACGGGGGAAGATAGCTGGCTAGCAAGATGCAGCACCAGCGACCCGAGTACATCCAAAATCAGAGATGGAAACGGAAAATCACGGCGCAGAAAGGACCAGCGCCGAAATAAAGAAAAGAGCCCAAAGAACACGGCGGTCAACGCCGGATTCAAAAGCTCACGGCCGAACAACAAAACACTGCCTCTTAAGGACAACAGCACGAGCTATCCAACACTGCTGACTCAACGCCGAACACAAGGGGCTCGACGCGCCAAGCGAGGATGACGACGAACCCCACCAGCAGAGCACCAGAAAACAAAAGACTTTCCCACAAGAAGTCAAAACAGTAAACTCACTTCATGTGATACTACGGAACAATAGTGCGGCACCCGCTGAAGTACGTGTCGCACGGTCCACCCCAACGGAACCCCGAGATTGGATGTCAAAACCAATTACTTTCGACCACCTGGACTATTCCAGAAGCGTTCGAAACGCAGGATGGACTGCTCTGATATTGGATCCTATAATCGACGGACTACAATTTACACAAGTCCAAATGGATGGCGGCAGCGATTTAAACCTGCTATATCCGGACACAATCCGCAAGTTGGGGATAGACCCTATTAAAATTCGCCATAGCCGCACTTCCTTCAAAGGAGTGACGCTAGGCCCTTATGCCAAGTGCACGGGCTCCTTACTACTAGAAGTTGTGTTCGGGTCACCCGACAACTTCCGACGCGAAAAGCTAATCTTTCATGTCGCCCCATTCAAAAGTAGCCATCAAGCACTATTGGGACGTGAAGCTTTTGTCCGCTTTAACGCAATACCGCACTACGCGTCTCTTACACTTAAAATGCCCGGTCCACGCGGCATCATGTCATTAAAAGGTCGCTCAAGACCCCGGACACGGCTAGGCGAGTCCGGCATAAATAAACTAGGGGCTCCCTAGCCGCACACCCCTTCACAAGGGGCTGTGCGTATGAGCAATAAAGAGCCAAAAGCTCAACTTTATTCATTTATTCATACTCTGTTTTAAATACATTTTTCACATGATTTCTTCTCAAACTAAGTTCCTCTCTTTTATAGATGAACAGCGTGTTACACCTGTCCAGGATACAGACAACGGAGACACAGGCGCAGAGGTGCAGTAGGGACCCGTTGCAAGGATTCTTTTCAGATTAAGACCCTGCGTAAACCTTTTTTACTGTCTCTTGTTGATACACATCCCCCAGTTTCCTAGCATAACCGAGGAGGAGGCTGGCGTTTTGGCATCGGCCGCGTCAGAAGTTTTTTGCGTGTACCTGGACACTAGGGGCTTAGGGCCTTGTTCTGCCCATTATCATAAAGACCGAATACCTCAGGGAGTGTTCGGCGTCTCGAGTTAGGCCTTATATGCATCAGCTCCGAATCATGTCTTTGGTCAAATGTTGGGTTTGCCCGGCTCCTGTGTTTTGCTACCTTACGTTCCGTATCATCGGCTAACGCGGCACCAGGAGAACTACTGCGATTGTGCCCCGGTTCAGTCGGGTGAGCACCTCAGTAGAGAAAGCCGAAAACTGACTGTCATGATGTAGCGAGAGACTGGTCAACCACTCGATCGACCTCTGGAATGTTTAGAATTCCTCCTCTTTGATGAAGGACCGATTCCCGATCAGGCACACATGCGCCCCAAATCCGGAGAGCGCGGTGCCCCTAGGGGCTATATCGTAGCCCCACCTTCGAACTCCTATGGCTAAGTGAAAGTGATAAAGCATTATAGTCCGGTTGCCTCGTTTGCTACGCTACCACCTCCTTCACAGGACCAAGACGTTGGATTAAGTGTGAAAATGCGCTATTTCGCAAACACCCCCGCACCATGTGCGTGGGGGCTGAAGCCGAAGACTGCCATCTTTCAGGTTATACACAAGTATACATTAACGGCCGCACAGGAGATATTTCAATACTTGAATGCACAAGTACAAAAAGCACTTATATTATAAATATCGTTTTACAAACCATAAAGATCATTTGAACAAGACATTTTTTGAGCACTGCGACTCTATTACACGAGCACCACGCAGAACTTCCCCAAAATAGTGCTCGGCGGGTAACTGGCTCTCGTCCGAACCCCGGTTGCAACATCGGTGGCATCCATCTCCGTCCAGTATGTCTTCACATGGGCGAGGGCCATCCGTGCACCCTCTATGCAGGTCGACCGCTTCATCGCCTTTATATGCGGCACTGCCCCAAGGAATTGCTGCAACAAGCCAAAATAACTCTTCGGCTTGGGCCTATCCGGCCAGGCATGAGCCACGATATCCTTCATGGCAAGTCCGGACAATCTATTCAGCTCAGCCCACTCAGCCAACCGATCGGTCAGCAGAAGTGAACGCTCCGGACTGTGGAATTGAGACCAAAAAAGCTCTTCCGTCTCGTGATCCTTTAGACTTCGGAAGTGCACAACAGCATCCGCCGCACTCGCCGCTAAATCCATATAAGGATCCTCCGGACCCCACAGCTGGCCAAGCTGAGCATACTTCGGATCTGTAAACCTCCTGCGCAGCAGAAAGGGCTTGCCAGCCGCAATATCTCTAGCCTGGCGCAGCTCCTCCTTTATAGCCCTCATTGCAGAACGGGCATCCTTGGCTTCGGCGGTGGCCTTCCTCAGGTCTTCTTGCTCCGCTCGGTGTTCTTTTTCAAGAACCTTATAGCGGTCGGTAACATCTTTCAGCCTCACGGCCATTTTGGTCATCTCCTCCCTGCTTCGGTAGTGAGCAGCCCTTTCGGCTTTTAGCTCTTTGGCCGCCCTCGAGGCAGCCGCATCACTCCTTCTGGCCTGCTCCTTGGCTCGAGCAAGTTCTGCCCGAAGGTCCTCCACAGCAGCGGCACCATCTGCATTAAGCACACATGTTGTAAGGAGTGGGCTTCAGCTCCCTTACTAGGTAACCACGGAGAAACAACCTACCTTGTGACTCGTCAAGTCGCTTATTGACCAGCGCGATGTCCGCATCCGCAACGCCGAGTTGCCGCTTTAGTTTGGCAACTCCATCAGTCCGGCTGGCCATCGGACTATCCGCCACCTGCTTAGGAAAGGTGAAAGTTAATACCTGTGATTATGATCCTCGGCACGCTGTCGCTTTCGACAACATACCGAGTCTCAGGGGCTACTATCTATACAAGGCGCACTTTATGTGTAAAATTGTCCAAAGGTATGTCATCTTTACGTACCTCAAACCCCGCCAGCAAACTTCTGACGGCATCATGCAACCTGCCCTCGGCGGATGAAATTCTTTCAATCACCATACTCATCAATGTACGGTGACCTTCTGAGATAGACGCCCTCTCAAGAAGATCCTTCAGCTCCCCCGGCCGTACACCAGTTGGTGCCAAACTCTCCGGCCCCGCCGAACTCGGGGATACCCTCCGTGATGACACCTCAGGGTCGTCCGCCCCACCTAGCGGTACGGCAAATGGAGGAGTCTCGCTCTCCATCATCTCCGGATGAAGGTCCCCCGAAGACGAGCTCATCTGAGAAGGACGGAGATCTGAACTACAAGGTAAAAACTTCGTTATCCTCAGAAACAAAAATAGGGATGTCTCTTATTACAAAACTCCCCTTTTTCTACTTACGGCTCACTGGAGGGCTGATTCCTTAGGGGAGATAGTGCGCCCGGGGCCTCCCCAGACGCAGGACCCTCTGGTGAAGATCTCTTCCCCCGCTTCGAGGTCGTGGCCTCCGGGTTTTCGGAAGCAGTCCTCTTCTCCCCTTGGAAGAAGGGATTCTCGATTCCCCCTTTCTCAAAAGCCTCCTTAGTAGAGGCGGTAGTTTCCCTGTTCTCCCCTTCGCCTTCCTCTGAAGGTGCAACCTTCAGCATCCTAACCAGCACGGGATCCGGCGCGGTCTCCGGGAGGGGGGCCGGACACCGTATCAGTTTCGCTTGCGCTATCCACTCCTATTCAAGAGACGATTGGTTAAAAGGCAAAGTCAAGAAGGCGCAAACAAACGCTGTGTCCGGACACAGGGCTACTTACCTGAGTATCCGGGCGATTGCAGCTTAGGCCGGAATCCTCGGTCAATTCCAGACACACTTTTGGTGATCCGAAGAACAATTTATACATCTCCACGGGTGTCGTACCCATGAAGTGTTGGAGAGCTCGTGGCCCCTCTGGATTGAATTCCCGCAGGCGGAGGGGGCGACGCTTGCAGGGCAGAAGACGGCGAATCAGCATAACCTGCATCACTACGACCAGATTGATCTCCCTCTCTTGGAGGTCTCGAATCCGGCCCTACAATAGGGGGACGTCCTTTGACGGCCCCCAGTCGAGCCCTTGGTTGACCCATGACATCAGCCGCTGTGGATGGCCCGAGCGAAAGATGGGCGGCGGCTTCTGCCTGCTACCCCTGGGAGCGGTAATATAGAACCACTCCTGTTGCCACAAGCCGAGCTCCTCCTGGAAAGAGCCCTCGGGCCATGGAGCATACGCCCTCCTGCTTATGACCGCCCCGCCGCACTCAGCTTGGCGCCCCTCGATCATCTTCGGCTCCACGCTGAAAGTTTTGAGCCACAAACCGAAGTGAGGAGTAGTGCGGAGGAAGGCTTCGCAGACGACAATGAATGATGAGATGTGGAGGATGGACTCCGGAGCTAGGTCATGGAATTCCAACCCATAGTAAAACATGAGCCCTCTCACAAAAGGATCCATCGGGAAGCCTAAACCCCGACGGAGGTGGGACACAAACACGACGCTCTCACCGGGCTCGGGAGTAGGAATGACTTGCCCTTTGGTGGGCAACCTATGCGAGATCTCGCAGGTCAGGTACCTGGCTTCTCGCAGCTTTAGCACGTGCTCTTCCGTGACGGAGGAGGGCATCCACCGGCCCTGTGGGTCGGAGTGGGACATTGTTGAAGGTCCGAAGCGCTCGAAACTGGGGCTCTGGGTGTTGGAACTCGGGGCGAGCGGTAGATTCAATTGAGGATTGAAGAAAAGAAACGGGCCTTGGTCTCATTACAAAGAGGGAGAAGACCAAGAGCCGTCCCCGTGACCGTTTGGGACTCACCTTCGATAGAGGAGGTGTGGCAACGATCATGGTTGGGTTACCCATGTCCGTATTGATGGGAATCCTGGAATAAGGGGAACACGATCTCTGCTTCGACAAGACGTGCCAAGGAAACCGCTTCGCTAAACGCGCCGAGGTGGTATAATAAAAATGATTCAAGTAAAGGCTTGGTGGTGGTGTGATTTCATGCCACAAAACACGTCAGCAGATTGAACTTGTGTACATATTATTCTCTCTACGGTGGTATGTGGAATTTATTTTGCAGAGCCGGACACTATCCTGGTGTTCTCAATCTTCTATGAATTATTCGGAGGAGGAACCCGCCTTGCAATGCCGAACAATATGCGCGCCGGACTCATCGTCATTGAAGCCTAGTTCAGGGGCTACTGAGGGAGTCCTGGACTAGGGGGTGTCTGGATAGCCGGACTATCATCATCGGCCGGACTCCAAGACTATGAAGATACAAGATTGAAGACTTTGTCCCGTGTCCGGATGGGACTTTCCTTGGCGTGGAAGGCAAGCTTGGCGATACGGATATGTAGATCTCCTACCATTGTAACCGACTCTGTGTAACCCTAGCCCTCTCCGGTGTCTATATAAACCGGAGGGTTTAGTCCGTAGGACGGACAACCATTACAACAACCATACCATAGGCTAGCTTCTAGGGTTTAGCCTCCTTGATCTCGTGGTAGATCCACTCTTGTATTACCCATATCATCAATATCAATCAAGCAGGAGTAGGGTCTTACCTCCATCGAGAGGGCCCGAACCTGGATAAAAACATCGTGTCCCTTGTCTCCTGTTACCACCCGCCTAGACGCACAGTTTGGGACCCCCTACCCGAGATCCGCCAGTTTTGACACCGACAACGACCGTGAAGGTATTCGGACTTTATTTCCGTATTGTGGGCACAACGAAGCCCCTGGCATATTAAGGCGTATCTTAGTGTACGGATGCCATTTCACAAAGAGTATCAACAAAAAGGAACAACAAGTAAGCGTCATATAAAGCCACACATTGTAATTGAATGACACGTCAAAGCGTACGAATACAAGTAATGTGATAAAAAGAAATATGACTTTAGAACCTGCTGAGACCAAAGGAGGGAGGCTGTGTGTGGATCCGGGTAATAACCGGATGGTCATCAAGGGGAATATCTAAGGGTTCCCTTACGTGTTCGAGTTGTTTCCCTCCTTGGTATGTTTTTCCCCTCATGGGTCTGGTTGCCGTGTCGTCGGTGATGGCCTACACAAAAGTGGACCTGCAAGGAAAATGAAAAAAAAGTTTGTGTGCCACGGAGCGGTTAAGACGCATTGTGTGGCCTATCTTAGCTTTGCCTCCGTCTACTGCCGGATTGTTTAATTGAGCTCTTGATGAGTCAGGCTATCCTGCCGCGAAGTAGTTCAGACTCCTTTGATGGTGTCCGGAAGCTTGGCAGTCGACTCAAGGTTCGATTGAAGGACGCCACTCTGTGCATCTACTATTAAGGCGATGGTGTACTCTTCGGCACAGAGGGAGCGTTCGGCTTTGCCATTAACTATTATGACACCGTGCGGACCGGGCATCTTGAGCTTAAGGTAGGCATAATGTGGTACCGCGTTGAATTGAGCAAACACGGTTCGTCCAAGCAATGCATGATAGCTGTTGCGAAAAGGGATGATGTCAAAGATTAACTCTTCGTTGCGGTAATTATCCGGTGGTCCAAAGACTACCTCCAGAGTGATGGAGCCTGTACAACGGGCCTCCACACCTGGTATAATGCCTTTAAAGGTGGTTTTAGTGGGTTTGATCATTGAAGGAACGATACCCATCTTGCGCACTGTGTGCAGATACAGCAGGTTCAAATTGCTGCCTCCATCCATAAGGACTCGTGTGAGGTGGAATCCGTCAATTATTGGGTCAAGGACTAGTGCGGCTGAATTGCCCTGACTCGTATTGGCCGGACTATCCGTACGGTCAAAGGTGATCAGGCCGGACGACCATAGATTATATTTTGGGGAAACTGGATCCGCTGCGTCGTCATCCCTAAGTGTGCGCCTCCGCTCCCGCTTGGGAATATGGGTGGCATTTATCATTTTCACCGTTTTGTTTTGCGGGGGGAACTTCTTTTGCCCTCCTGTGTTCAGTGGCCGGGGCTCCTCGTTGTTGTCATCGCTTTGCAACCCCTTCTCCATGTTTTCGGCACCTGTCCTACCGGCTTGTTTGAAGACTGAGGGAGTCCTGGACTAGGGGGTGTCCGGATAGCCGGACTATCATCACCGGCCGGACTCCAAGACTATGAAGATACAAGATTGAAGACTTCGTCCCGTGTCCGGATGGGACTTTCCTTGGCGTGGAAGGCAAGCTTGGCGATATGGATATGTAGATCTCCTACCATTGTAACTAACTCTGTGTAACCCTAGCCCTCTCCGGTGTCTATGTAAACCGGAGGGTTTTAGTCCGTAGGACGAACAACCATTACAACAATCATACCATAGGCTAGCTTCTAGGGTTTAGCCTCCTTGATCTCGTGGTAGATCCACTCTTGTACTACCCATATCATCAATATCAATCAAGCAGGAGTAGGGTTTTACCTCCATCGAGAGGGCCCGAACCTGGGTAAAAACATCGTGTCCCTTGTCTCCTGTTACCATCCGCCTAGACGCACAGTTCGGGATCCCCTACCCGAGATCCGCCAGTTTTGACACCGACATTGGTGCTTTCATTGAGAGTTCCTCTGTGTCGTCACCGATAGGCTTGATGGCTTCTTCAATCAACAACAACGTAGTCCAGGGTGAGCCTTTTCTCCCCGGACAGATCTTCGTGTCCGGTGGCTTTGTACTGCGGGCCAATTCGCTTGGCCATCTGGAGCAGATCGAAAGCTACGCCCCTGGCCATCAGGTCAGGTTTGGAAGCCTAAACTTCATGGCTGACATCCGTGGAGACTTGATCTTCGACGGATTCAAGCCACAACCGAGTGCGCCGCACTGTCACGGTGGGCATGATTTAGCTCTGCCACCGGACAGTGCCCTAGAGGCCGCACATGAGTCCGCTTCGACCTATAGTTCGGAGCCGACCGCGCAAGATCGAGGACAGGTGGCTGGACACCGCCTCGGGGGCTGCAACTTCTATGGAGATGGAGCCGAATACTGACCTTGTCCCTTGCAAAGCTCGTGACTCCGAGGTGCCGGACTCCTCGCCGGACTCCGAACCTCCTGCGCCCCTGCCAATCGAATCCGATTGGGCGCCGATCATGGAGTTCACCGCCGCGGACATCTTTCAACACTCACCCTTTGGCGACATCCTGAATTCGCTAAAGTATCTCTCGTTATCGGGAGAGCCCTGGCCGGACTGCAGTCAGGATGGTTGGGATACGGACGACAAAGAAATTCAAAGCCCACCCACCACCCACTTTGTAGCCACCGTTGACGATTTAACCGACATGCTAGACTACGAATCCGAAGACATCGACGGTATGGACGACGATGCCGGAGACGACACTGAACCAGCGCCTACGGGGCACTAGAAGACCACCTCGTCATACGACATATACATGATGGACATCCCAAAGGATGGGAACGGCGAAGAAGCAGTGGAGGCAGATTCCTCTAAGAAACAGCCCAAGCGCCGACGTCAGCGGCGCCGCTCTAAATCCCGCCACAGCAAGAATGGAGATTCCGGCACCGGAGATAATAACACCCCAAAGAGTGCCGAAGAGAACCCCATTCAACATAGGAGGACAGAGATGCCAGCCCTCAAGAGAGAGCGGCAGACGAGGAGATAGAGGACGATAATTACATGCCTTCCTTCGGAGACGAGGAAAGCCTCAACGACGACGAATTCGTCATGCCCGAGGATCCCGTCGAACAAGAGCGTTTTAAACGCAGGCTAATGGCCACGGCGAACAGCCTAAAGAAAAAGCAGCAACAGCTTCGAGCTGATCAAGACCTGCTAGCCGACAGATGGACCGAGGTCCTCGCGGCCGAAGAGCATGAACTCGAACGCCCCTCCAAAAGCTACCCAAAATGCAAGTTGCTTCCCCGATTAGAGGAGGAGGCATAAAAACCTTCATCACTAGCGCACAATACGGCTGACCGACCACCTCGTGGCCGCGACAGAGAGGCATCTAGGCCCTCCACCAGAACCGTACCCCGGCACCGCTCTAAAAGCGCGAAGCCACGGGGGAATGCGCTGGACTTGCGAGACGTATTGGAGGACAAGGCAAAACAATCAAGATCTATCTATGGATCACGTGGGCGCCCCACGATCCACAACGACTACCGTCGCACCGGATACAGCAACCCTGGCCGGGCCGAACACAGCAGACAAAGCTCTCTTGAGCTACGTCGTGATATTGCCCAGTACAGAGGCGCCGCACACCCACTATGCTTCACAGACGAAGTAACGGATCATCAAATCCCTGAAGGGTTTAAACCCGTGAACATTGAATCCTATGATGGCACAACGGACCCCGCCGTTTGGATCAAAGATTATCTCCTTCATATCCATATGGCCCGCGGTGACGATCTCCACGCCATCAAGTATCTCCCACTCAAGCTTAAAGGACCAGCTCGGCATTGGCTCAATAGCTTGCCAGCAGAATCAATTGGGTGTTGGGAGGACCTGGAAGCCGCATTTCTCGACAACTTCCAGGGCACATATGTGCGACCACCAGACGCCGATGACCTAAGCCACATAATTCAGCAGCCAGACGAATCGGCCAGACAGTTCTGGAAACGGTTCTTAACAAAGAAAAATCAAATCATCGACTGTCCGGATGCAGAGGCCCTCGCAGCCTTCAAACATAACATCCACGACGAGTGGCTGGCCCGGCACCTAGGAGAGGAAAAGCCGAAATCCATGGCAGCCCTCACATCACTCATGACCCGCTTCTGTGCGGGGGAGGACAGTTGGCTAGCCCGCAGTAACAACCTCAGCAAAAATTCTGGCAGTCCGGACTACAAGGACCGCAATGGCAGGTTCAGAGGCTCTAAACCCGGTCAGCGGAAAAAGCCATTTAAACGAACTACTCCGGGTCCGTCCAATTTGGAGCGAATACTCGACCGCTCTTGCCAGATACATGGCACCCCCGAAAAGCCAGCTAACCACACCAACAGGGATTGTTGGGTGTTCAAGCAGGCCGACAGGTTAATTGCCGAAAACAATGACAAGGGGCTGCATAGCGATGACGAGGAAGAGACCCGGCCGCCGAACAGCAGAGGACAGAAGGGTTTCCCCCCATAAGTGAGGATGGTAAACATGATATACGCGACCCACATACCCAAGAGGGAGCGGAAGCATGCACTTAGGGACGTATATGCGATGGAGCCAGGCGCCCCGAAGTTCAATCCATGATCCTCTTGCCCGATCACTTTCGATCGAAGGGACCACCCCACCAGTATCCGCCATGGCGGATTCGCCGCATTGGTTTTAGACCCAATCATCGATAGATTTCACCTCACTAGAGTCCTGATGGACGGCGGCAGCAGCCTGAACCTGCTTTATCAGGATACAGTGTGCAAGATGGGCATAGACCCCTCAAGGATTAAACCTACAAAGACGACCTTCAAAGGCGTCATACCAGGTGTTGAGGCCAAATGTACAGGCTCACTCACACTGGAAGTGGTCTTCGGATCCCCGGATAATTTTCGAAGCGAGGAGTTAATCTTCGACATAGTCCCGTTCCGCAGTGGCTATCACGCTCTGCTCGGACGAACCGCGTTTGCAAAGTTCAACGCGGTGCCGCATTACGCATACCTTAAGCTCAAGATGCCAGGCCCTCGTGGAGTCATCACAGTCAACGGAAACACTGAACGCTCCCTCCGAACGGAGGAACACACAGCGGCTCTCGCGGCAGAAGTACATAGCAGCCTCTTAAGGCAATTTTCGAGTCCGGCCGTTAAACGACCGGACATGGCCAAAGGCGCCTGGAGCAACATACATCAAGACCACCTGGCATGTTCCGAGCACGCGTAGCAATGCGGCCCCAACCCCAGCCCTTGCATGATTGCAAGACCAGCTCTTCGCGTACATCATTACGCTCTGGAGATACCATGGGCATAGGGGGAGGGGCACGACCACGACAGGCCCAGAGTGCGGCTCAACCAGACCAGGGGCTCCCAAGTGTGTCGCTCTTTTTCTTTTCCTTTTTTTATATTTATCCACAGGACTCCGTTCACCAGAGACCCTGTCCGGTGGTGAATCTGCCGAACTCACGATGCAACAGCCAGGGAAGGACAAAGGCTACGACGAACACTCTGGTGGTCTCCATTATGAGCATTAAATCTGTTAAATACACCATTCCGCAGCCTACCCCTGGAGGGGGAAATGTCTAATAGTCCAATCCCTTGCTTACCGCACTATTTGTATCGTTCTGCACTCATGGCAGAATTCCTTGAATAAACAATGCATCACTTTTCGCTTATAATTGCATTCCTTTTTAACATATATGTTCATTTATGACATTTTGCATCCGTACACTTTGGTACGGCCGAATACACCAGGGGCTTATGTTCCCCGCATTATGGTGTGATAAGTCCGAACACTTTCACAAGTGTGGCACCCTGAACTTATAGCACTATATGCATCGGCTCCGAATCAAGTCTTGGGTCAATAGTTGGGTTTGACCGGCTCCCATGTTTTGGTACCTTACGTTCCGTTCTATCGGCTAAGGTAGCACTGGGAGAACCACTGCGATTGTGCCCCGGTTGAGCTGGGTGAGCGCCTTAGTGGAGAAAGCTAAAACTGACCGTCATGATAAGGCGAGAGCTGGTCGCTGTTCAAGAGGTCTTTTCGAGTCCCTAAAGACTTATGCCGCTTAGAGCGAGGAACCGGCTTCGTCCAGCCCAGGCGTGGATAGCGCCCCGAACTCGGTCTTCCGAACACTAGGGGCTTCGCCGAAATTTAAAATTATAGAATTCTATGGCTAAGTGAGAGTGTTCAAGCATTATAAGTCCGGTTGCCTTGTTCGTAGTGTTGAGCGCCTCCCTAGATGGACCCAAAAATGGGAACAAGAGCGCTCAAGTTTATCCCGAACACCCCAGCACTCGTGGCATGGGGGCTGAAGCCGACGACTTGCCATCTCTCAGATTTGATAAACGGCCGCACAGAAGGTAATATTTTAAATTAATAAGCGTTTCTTAGCGCATATGAACAAAGTTTTCGGCGCACAGGATAACACATTGCGAGTCTACTCAAATATTACATCTTTGGGGCACTCATCCGCAATTTTGCGGGCACCCTTCAGGACACTCTTATAATACATTTCGGGCGTACGATACTCCTTGCCCGCTGGCGGCGCGTCTGTCAAAAGCCTCTCAGCATCTAGCCTGCCCCAGTGCACCTTTGCGCGGGCAAGGCCCCGACGGGCACCTTCAATGCAGGCGGAGCGCTTGATGACTTCCACCCAAGGGCACGCATCCACCAGCCGCCGCACGAGGCCGAAGTAGCTCCCAGGCATGGCCTCTTCAGGCCACAGCCGGACTATGAGGCCCTTCATGGCCTGCTCGGCTACCTTGTGGAGCTCGACCAGCTGCTTCAGCTGGTCGCTAAGGGGCACCGGATGTCCGGCCTCAGCATACTGAGACCAGAAGACCTTCTCCGTTGAGCTCCCCTCCTCGGCCCGGTAGAATGCGGCGGCATCGGACACGCTGCGAGGTAGATCTGCAAACGCTCCTGGAGAGCTCTGAATTCGGGTAATTAACAGGTAATTCACATTCACATGCTTGCTTTGCATGAAAAATGCCTTAGCCGCCGCTATTTTCTTCACCACCTCAATCTCCTGGAGGGCCTTATGGGCCTCGGCCTTAGCGGCTTTGGCACTCTCAAGAGCCGAGGCAAGCTCGGACTCTCGAGTCTTCGAGTCGTGCTCCAAACTCTCATGCTTTTCCATGAGAGCCTGGAGCTCTTGCCGCACCTCCACCACCCCCGCCTCCTGCTTCTCTCGCTCCGCTCGTTCCCCGGCCGCATTACGTTCGGCCGCGGACACGGCCTCCTTCAGGGTCGCGACCTCATTCGTGGCCCTTGCAGTGCCCACGTTATCCTTGTTATTTCTATTGCAACCAAAATCCTTTTCTGTAAGGTACAAATTTAATACGGTGTTACTCACCTTCTTTGTCCTCGAGCTGCTTCTTGGCAAGGCCGAGCTCGTTCTCCGTATGCTCAAGGTCCTGCTTCAAAGCAACGACCTCCGTAGTCAATGCGGCAGAGGTCAGCAGCGCAGCCTGCAATCCCATATTGACATAATTTTTAGAACTCCTGCGTATATCTTTTTAGATCCTCAGTCCGGCTTTTCTTTCCGAACACCAAACCGAGCATCAGGGGCTACTGTCTATGCGGTATTACATTACATATTTTAAAACTTCTTACCTCAAAGCCTGTTAGAAGGCTACTGCAGGCTTCGGTCAGCCCGCTCTTGGCGAGCTGAACCTTCTGAATCACCGCACTCATAATAGTGTGGTGTTCTTCCTCGATGGAAGCGCCGTTGAGCGCCTCCAACAAGTTGTCCGGCGCCTCCGGTTGGACGGAGGCCGCCGGTGTCACGGTCTTGCCCTTCTTACGAAGGGGCCGCCTGCCGGACTCTGGAACCACTGCGGGTTCTGGTGCGGAGTCCGGTACGAAGTCCGAGAGGTTGCCCTGTGGCACCTCCGGAGCCTCCCCCTCCTGGCGGGTCCCCTCCTGGGATCCCACCTCGGTGTCCTCAGCATCACGAGGGGTGGAGGCGGTCGGAATGGAATCCACATCCGACAGAGCCAAGGACCCGCTCGAAGAAGCGGGAAAATCGTCCACGGTCGGACTACAGGTTGTATGCGGCATTAGAAGGACACTGTGTGGCAAAAAAGAGAAAATATAAATCATTTAGGAATCCGGATACTTACGATCTTGCCGGGGGCTTGGCCCTTGAGGGCCACCCCTCGTCGCCATCGTTGGTGTTGGCGGGGCTGTCCAGAGGAAGGGTCCTTCCCCTCTTGGACCCTTCGGCCTCCCCCGTTGGGGAAGCCTTCCTCTTCCTCTCTCCCCCCTCCTAGGGAGAGTCCTCTTTCTCCTCCTCGTCTTCGGGGGAGGAGTCCGGCTCGGAGCCATCGGACGATGAGTCCGATACCACCTAGCACCGGGAACTCCTTCGGGTTCCTGTGGCCTTCTTCTTGGCCTTCTTCTCCGGCACCACATAAAGGGCCGGAACCAGCAGCCCCGTCAAGCGGATGTTCGCTGGGTCTTCGGGAAGGGGAGCCGGATAGTCAACCTGTCCGGATGTCCTCTGCCAGTCCTGTTAAAGGCATTGGGAGTTTTAGATCCCACATAGAGTCAAACTATGAAAGAAATAAGTGTCCCATAAAGGATAGCAAAGCTTACCTCGCCGGCCGGGCGCTTCGTGCTGAATCCACGATCTTCAGTTGCGGACGCGGGGGCTTCTCCCCCCTTGAACAGCACCCTCCAGGCAGCTTCGTACGTCATGTCGAAGAGCCCGCTCAGGGTCCGGTGTTGTGCCGGATCAAACTCCCACAAATTGAAGGCCCGTTGCTGGCAAGGGAGAATCTGGCGGACGAGCATGACCTGGATCACGTTGACAAGCTTAAGCTTCTTGTTCACCAGGGTCTGGAGACAGGACTGGAGTCCTGTCAGCTCCTTCGAACTACCCCATAGCAAGCCCTTCTCTTTCCAGGAGGTGAGCTGCATGGGGATACCAGATCTGAACTCGGGGGCCGCTGCCCATTTAGGGTCACGCGGCTCGGTGATGTAGAACCACCCCGATTGCCACCCTTTGACGGACTCCACGAAGGCACCCTCGAGCCAGAGGATGTTGGGCATTTTGCCCACCATGGCGCCTCCGCACTCCGCTTGGACGCCCTTCACCACCTTCGGCTTAACATTGAAGGTCTTTAGCCACAAGCCGAAGTGGGGCTGGATGCAGAGGAAGGCCTCGCACACGATGATAAACACCAAGATGTTGAGGATGAAGTTTGGCGCCAGATCATGGAAGTCCAGGCCGTAGTAGTACATGAGCCCCCGGACGAAGGGATGAAGTGGGAAGCCCAGTCCGCGGAGGAAGTGGGAAAGAAATACGACCCTCTCATGGGGCCTGGGGGTGGGGATGAGCTGCCCCTTGTTGGGCAGCCGGTGCGCGATGTCGCTGGACAAGTATCCGGCGCCGCGTAGCCTCTCGATGTGCCCCTCCGTAACGGAGGAGTCCATCCATTTGCCTCCCGCTCCGGACATGGCTGGAGAAGGTTGAGACGAGATGTGCGGACTTGGGCGCTGGAGCTCGAGTGCGCGGAGATGGATAAGCAAAAGGAGGAAGAAGGCGTAGGTAAAAAGGGTGGATCCTTATCCCCTTATATATGGGCAGACGAAGACTATGCGTCCCCACCAGCCTGGTAAAACTCGCTTATCTCCCAAGCGCCACCATCAATGGCGCGGTTGGGTTACCCACGTCCGTATTGAAGGGAATCCCGGAATAAGGGGAACACGATCTCTGCTTCGACAAGACGTGCCAAGGAAACCGCTTCGCTAAACGCGCTGAGGTGGTATAATAAAAACGATTCAAGTAAAGGTTTGGTAGTGGCTTGGCGTCATGCCACGAAATATGTCAGCAGATTGAACTTGTGTACATATTATTCTCTCTACGGTGCTATGTGGAATTTATTTTGCAGAGCCGGACACTATCCTGGTGTTCACAATCTTCTATGGATTATTCGGAGGAGGAACCCGCCTTGCAATGCCGAACAATATGCGCGCCGGACTCATCGTCATTGAAGCCTGGTTCAGGGGCTACTGAGGGAGTCCTGGACTAGGGGGTGTCCGGATAGCCGGACTATCATCATCGGCCGGACTCCAAGACTATGAAGATACAAGATTGAAGACTTTGTCCCGTGTCCGGATGGGACTTTCCTTGGCGTGGAAGGCAAGCTTGGCGATACAGATATGTAGATCTCCTACCATTGTAACCGACTCTGTGTAACCCTAGCCCTCTCCGGTGTCTATATAAACCGGAGGGTTTTAGTCCGTAGGACGGACAACCATTACAACAATCATACCATAGGCTAGCTTCTAGGGTTTAGCCTCCTTGATCTCGTGGTAGATCCACTCTTGTACTACCCATATCATCAATATCAATCAAGCAGGAGTAGGGTTTTACCTCCATCGAGAGGGCCCGAACCTGGGTAAAAATATCGTGTCCCTCGTCTCCTATTACCATCCGCCTAGACGCACAGTTCGGGACCCCCTACCCGAGATCCGCCGGTTTTGACACCGACAAAGACCCAACATTCTCTGTTGGTATGATTGGCTGGTGTTCCTGGGGTGCCGTGAATTTGGCATGGACGGTCTAGTATACGGTCCAAATTGGACATGCCCGAACTGTTTCTTTTGAATTGTTTCTTCCTTTGACCGGTAGTAGAGCCGCTGAATCCGGCATTGACGGTCGTGTCTTCGGTGTTGTCGCCATTATTACGACGCTTGTGTTTGCTGCGTCTAGGCTTGCCGTTGCTATCTTTTGATTCAGAAGTCCCAGGCTTGCTTGAGATGATGTTGCTATGAGCTAGCCAGCTATCCTCGCCCGCACAGAAGTGGGTCATTAGTGTCGTAAGGGCTGCCATGGATTTCGGCCTCTCTTGGCCAAGGTGTCGGGAAAGCCACTCGTCACGGATGTTGTGTTTAAAGGCCACTAGGGCTTCGGCATTCGGACATTCGACAATTTGGTTCTTTTTAGTTAGGAACCGAGTCCAGAATTTCCTGGCTGACTCTCTGGGCTGTTGGGTTATGTGACTTAAGTCATCAGCGTCTGGTGGTCGCACATAAGTGCCCTGGAAGTTGTCAAGGAATGCGTCTTCCAAGTTTTCCCAACTACCAATGGAGTTTGTCGGCAGGCTATTCAGCCAATGCCGAGCCGGTCCCTTGAGCTTTAGTGGGAGATACTTGCTAGCATGTAGATCATCGCTGCGGGCCATGTGAATGTGGAGAAGGAAATCTTCAATCCATACTGCAGGGTCTGTTGTCCATGGTTTGATGTTTACGGGTTTAAACCCTTCTGGGAACTTGTGCTCCATTACTTCGTTAGTGAAGCATAGGGGGTGTGCTGCGCCTCTATGCCGGGCTATGTCGAGACACAGTTCCGATGAGTCAGGTCTGCTGTATTCGGCACGGACGGATTTGTATTTAGTATATCTGGCATGGCGGTCATCGTCACGCGTTGGGGCGCGCCCCCGCGATCCGTAGATCGATCTTGACTATCCTGCTTTTTTTAATTCGTCTCGTAGGTCATGCGTGTAGCCCCAGGCCTTCTTGTTTTTATTTGTTTGGTGATGGGGTGCGGGCTGGTGTTCGGGCTGATATGCCGCTTTGTCTCGGCCATGAGGTGGTCGGTCAGCCGCATCCCGCACTGGTAGTGTAGGCTCATATGATGAGGTGGCAGTCCAGCGCCCTGTGGGCGGTGGTTCCTGTTCTTCTCCGGCATCATCGTCCATACCGTCGATGTCTTCGGAGTCGAAATCAAGCATGTCGGTTAAGTCGTCGACAGTGGCTATTAAGTGGGTGGTGGGTGGGTAACAAATTCCTCTGTAGTCCGCTTCCCACTCAAGCCAGACATAGTTCGGCCAAGAGTCTCCTGACAGGGAGAGAGATTTTAGTGAGCTTAGCACGTCACCCAAGGGCGAGTGCTGAAAGATATCCGCGGAGCTAAACTCCATGATCGGTGCCCAGCTAGGTCCAATGGGCACGGATGTACGCGTTCCGTATCCTATAGCCGGAGACGAGTCCGAGGGTCCAACGATATAGGCCTCCTTGGCAGTGAGACCTGTGTTCGGCTCCATCACCGCTGAGTGTGCAGCCTCCGTGACGGGGTCCATCCACCCGTCCTCAGATGGCACGATCTTCTTCGGATTTAGAGCTGGGACAACTGTACGTGTGACCCCCTGAACAGTGTCCGATGGCAGGTCTAAGTCATGCTCATCGCGGTTGTAGGGCGCACCTGTCATGGGCTCGAATCCTTCTAAGATCAAGTCTCCGCGAATATTGGCAGTGTAATTTAGGCTTCCAAACCTAACCTGATGGCCAATGGTGTAGCTATCGATCTGCTCCAGATGGCCAAGTGAGTCGGCCTGCAGTGTGAAGCCGCCGAATAGAAGATCTGTCTGGGGAGGAAAACCTCACCCAGGATTGCATCGTTGTAGACGATTGCAGGAGCCATCAAGCCTTATGGTGACGACACAGTGGAGCTCTCAACGAACGCACCAATGTCGGTGTCAAAACCGGCGGATCTTGGGTAGGGGGTCCCGAACTGTGTGTCCAAGGCTAATGGTAACAGGAGGCGGGGGACACAATGTTTACCCAGGTTCGGGCCCTCTCTATGGAGGTAACACCCTACTTCCTGCTTGATTGATGTTGATGATATGAGTATTACAAGAGTTGATCTACCACGAGATCGTAGAGGCTAAACCCTAGAAGCTATCCTATGATTATGATTGTTGTTGTCCTACGGACTAAACCCTCCGGTTTATATAGACACCGGAGGGGGGCTAGGGTTACATAGAGTCGGTTACAGAGAAGGAAATCTACATATCCGATTTGCCAAGCTTACCTTCCACGCAAAGGAGAGTCCCACCCGGACATGGGACGAAGTCTTCAATCTTGTATCTTCATAGTCCAACAGTCCTGCATAAGCATATAGTCTGACTATCCGAGGACCCCCTATTCCAGGTCTCCCTCAGGGGGTCCCAAGTTGTGCGTCAAAGGATCAATGGTAACAATGGACAGAGGGACACTGTGTTTACCCAGGTTCCGGCCCTCTTAAGGGAGGTAAAACCCTACTCCTGCTTGATTATATTCGAAGAGTGTAGAGATTACAAGAGTTGATCTACCTCATTATCATGGTGGCTAAATCCTAGATGTCTAGCCTATGATATTCTGATGATGGTAATGATGATAGCCTCTACGGAATAATCCCTCCAGTTTATATACACACCGGAGGGACCTAAGGTTTGTACAAGGTCGGTTCATCAGGGAAGGAAACAATATACCCGGACTCTATCTTGCCATTCACGTATGGCGAAGTCCCATCCAGACACAGAGGATGGTTATTAGCTTGATCTTGTACGACCAATTCAACCCGGCCCGTATTCCTGGGCTAGACACCTGAGGACCCCCGAATCCAGGACTCCCTCAGTGGGCCACTTAACTTGTGGCATAGCACGTGTCAGGTCGTCGTTGTCGGCGACTTTGATGTCGTAGCCGTCGTCCGCGACATACCCGCATACTCTAGCCCGCTGATTGAGTGCCTGCGGCCAGTAATGGTCGTCGGCTTCCTCGGCGGCCACCTCGGCAAAGTCGGGCAAAGATGCAGCAAGACACCTCTTTCGGGCCAGTCGCTCCTCGAGCTCCATAGGATGCGTAGGCGGGCTTAGGCTGCGATGCTTTGGAGGTGTCAGTGTCAAAACCGGCAGTTCACGGGTAGGGGGGCCCAAGTTGTACGTCTGAGGATCAATGGTAACTATGGACAAAGGACACAATGTTTGCCCAGGTTCGGGCCCTCTGGATGGAGGTAAAACCCTACTCCTGCTTTCTTGATTATATTCGAGGGTATAGGGGTTACAAGAGTTGATCTACCTCAAGATCGATTCGGCTAACCCTAGAAATCTAGCCTAGCAATGTTGTGATCCTGCCTCCGATCCACCCTCTGGTTTATATAGATACCGGGGGGCTTAGGGTTGTACAAAGTCGGTTTTACAGAAAGGAATAAGATATCCGGACACCTATACTTGCCATCCATGCATACGGGAGTCCCTACCGGACACAGGAGATAATCTTCTGTCTTGTATCTTGACGGTCCATCAGTCCAGCCCACATTAATAGACCGGACGCTCGAGGACCCCCTAGTCTAGGACTCCCACAGTAGCCCCTGAACCAGTCTTCAATGATGATATATTCGGCGTTCAGATTGTCTTCGGCATTGCAAGGCGGGTTCCTTGAAGAATACACATCGGCTTTCCTATGTAAAAGAGTTGTATACGGCTTCTCATAATAAACACAACCCTTAGCCGCAAAGGCAGGATATAAAAAACAAGAACAGTGTCCTTTGCTGACAACTTTTTTGATGAAGCGTCAGACTTGACCCTTCGGCTTTTAAAACTGTTTTCACACCCCATGCTCCGTGTTTTGAGGTCGCGCCTCATTGGCGCATACTGTCAAAACAGAGATCATGCCCACTTAATACAGATTGCACATCAATGGTAGTTGGGTAATCCAGCCGACCGCGACACATACCCACATTGGGAACAGGCGAGGTTTTAAGACTAGGGGGAGGGCACTTGGCATTCACGGCCTACATAAGCGGATAGAGATCCATCTTTTCCACCCCATGCCTTCTTCCTTCCTCAGCCTTCCTATCTCTGAGCTCCAGCACCCAAGCTTCGATCTTCCCCACTGCCACCAACCTCTCCGCTGCCCAAAAACCTAGCTGATCCTTTGCTGACAAGGATGCTAGTCCCGGGACCATACCAGGCACCGGAGAAGAGGGCCAATAAGAAGGTCAAGGAGGCCAAAGGTGGCCCCCACCATAAAGGTACTCCGGATGCGGTGTCCAAAGATACCAAAGCTCTCTCCTCCCACGGGGGGGATGAAGACGAAAAGGAGGAGGAGGGAGAGAGCGATTCTCCCCTTAAGGGGAGGGAGAAGAAAAGAGCGGCCTCCGAAGACCCAGAGGCGGAGGCGTACAAGAGGGGGAAGATATCCCTCTCAGATGACTCGGATTCGGATGCCGAAGTCATCCCCGAGCGGCGCCCCAGGTTGAAGCCCCTGGCCGATTCGTAAGTATCCAAGGATGCCTTACATATATTGGCGTTTATGATTGTAGGTTTTAATACATTACATTGTATGCTTCAGTCCGGCCTGCGATCTCCCCCAACTATCATCTCCAGAGAACTCGCTAGAGCCGGGGGTGGTGGAGAGTGAAACGCCTCCGCGGGCCTCTCCGCCGACGACACCGAAGTCTTGTCCCAAAGAGCCTCTCCAGACCATCGAGAGGTGCGGGAGGTTGTCAAGACAGCGCCAGAGCGAAACACCTCCGCTGCCGAAGACATGGGGGGACCAACTGATACGTCTCCAACGTATCTATAATTTTTGATTGTTCCATGTTATTTTGAGAAGACATGATTGCTTCGATTAGTATGCTTGAAGTATTACTATTTCTTATGTCAATATGAACTTGTATTTTGAATCATTTGGATCTGAACATTCATGCCACAATAAAGAAAATTACATTGAGAATTATGCCAGGTAGCATTCCACATCAAAAATTCTGTTTTTATCATTTACCTACTCGAGGACGAGCAGGAATTAAGCTTGGGGATGCTTGATACGTCTCCAACATATCTATAATTTTTTTATTGTTCCATGCTATTATATTACCCCTTTTGGATGTTTATCGGCTTTATTTTACACATTTATATCATTTTTGGGACTAACCTACTAACCGGAGGTCCAGCCTGTATTGCTGTTTTTTTTGCCTATTTCGGTATTTCGAAGAAAAGGAATATCAAACAGAGTCCAAACGGAATGAAACCTTCGGGAGCGTTATTTTTGGAACAAACGTGATCCAGAGGACTTGGAGTGCAAGGCAAGAAGCAGCCGAGGTACCCACGAGCGGCCACCGACCTACTTCTTCCTCCTATATATACCCACGTACCCCGAAAACATCCAGGGAGCCAACGAAAAACAATTTCCACCGTCGTAACCTTCTGTATCCGCGAGATCCCATCTTGGAGCCTTCGTCGGCGCTCCGCCGGAGGGGTAATCGACCATGGAGGGCTTCTACATCAACACCATAGCCCCTCCGATGAGTTGTGAGTAGTTTACCACAGACCTTCAGATCCATAGTTATTAGCTAGATGGCTTCTTCTCTCTTTTTGGATCTCAATACCATGTTCTCCTCGATCTTCTTGGAGATCTATTCGATGTAACTCTTTTTGCGGTGTGTTTGTCGAGATCCGATGAATTGTGGGTTTATGACCAAGTTTATCTATGAGAAATATTTGAATCTCCTCTGTATTCTTTTATGTATGATTGAGTTATCTTTGCAAGTCTCTTCGAATTGTCAGTTTGGATTGGCCTACTAGATTGATCTTTCTTGCAATGGGAGAAGTGCTTAGCTTTGGGTTCAATCTTGTGGTGTCCTTACCCAGTGACAATAAGGGTAGCAAGGCACATATTGTATTGTTGCCATCGAGCATAAAAAGATGGGGTTTATATCATATTGCATGAGTTTATCCCTCTACATCATGTCATCTTTCTTAATGTGTTACTCCGTTCTTATGAACTTAATACTCTAGATGCATGTTGGATAGCGGTCGATGTGTGGAGGAATAGTAGTAGATGCAGGCAGGAGTCGGTCTACTTGTCATGGACGTGATGCCTATATACATGATCATACCTAGATGATCTCATAATTATTCGCTTTTCTATCAATTGCTCGACAGTAATTTGTTCACCCACTGTAATACTTTTGCTATCTTGAGAGAAGCCACTAGTGAAACCTATGGCCCCCGGGTCAATCTTTTATCATATAAGCTTTCAATCTACTTTTATTTGCATCTTTACTTTTCCAATCTATATTATAAAATACCAAAAATATATTTATCTTATCATACTATCTCTATCAGATCTCACTTTCACAAGTGGCCGTGAAGGGATTGACAACCCCTTTATTGTGTTGGTTGCGAGTTCTTTGTTTGTTTGTGTAGGTGCGTGGGACTTTTGAGGAGCCTCCTACTGATTGATACCTTGGTTCTCAAAAACTGAGGGAATTACTTACGCTACTATTGCTGCATCACCCTTTCTTCTTCAAGGAAAACCAACGCAAGCTCAAGACGTAGCAAGAAGGATTTCTTGTGCCGTTGCCGGGGAGGTCTTCGCTCAAGTCAAGACATACCAAGTACCCATCACAAACTCATCTCCCTCACATTTACATTATTTTCCATTTGCCTCTCGTTTTCCTCTCCCCTACTTCACCCTTGCCATTTTATTCGCCCTCTCTTTCCCAATCTTCTCCTCTCTCTCTTTTGCTTGCCTTTTTCTGTTTGCTTGTGTGTTGGATTACTTGTTGCCATGGCGCAAGATAATACCAAATTGTGTGATTTCTCCAATACCAATAATAATGATTTCCTTAGTACTCTGATTGCTCCTCTTAATGATGTTGAGTCTTGTGAAATCAATACGGCTTTGCTGAATCTTGTTATGAAAGATCAATTTGCCGGCCTTCCTAGTGAAGATGCCGCTACCCATCTAAAAAACTTTGTTGATTTGTGTGATATGCAAAAGAAGAAAGATATGGATAATGATATTGTTAAATTGAAGTTATTTCCGTTTTCACTTAGAGATCGTGCTAAAGTTTGGTTTACGTCTTTGCCAAAAAATAGTATTGATTCTTAGAATAAGTGCAAAGATGCTTTTATCTCTAAATATTTTCCTTCCGCTAAGATCATTACTCTTAGGAACGATATTATGAATTTTAAACAACTAGATCATGATCATGTTGCCCAATCTTGGGAAAGAATGAAATTGATGATTCGCAATTGCCCTACTCATGGTTTGAATTTATGGATGATCATACAAAATTTCAATGCCGGTTTGAACTTTGCTTCTAGAAATCTTTTAGATTCGGCCGCGGGAGGCATGTTTATGGAAATCACTTTAGGAGATGCTACAAAACTTCTTGATAATATTATGGCTAATTATTCTCAATGGCACACTGAAAGATCTACTAGTAAAAAAGTACATGCTATAGAAGAAATTAATGTTTTGAGTGGAAAGATGGATGAACTTATGAAATTATTTGCTACTAAGAGTGCTCATATTGATCCCAATGATATGCCTTTGTCTACTTTGATTGAGAATAATAATGAATCTATGGATGTGAATTTTGTTGGTAGGAATAGTTTTGGAAACAATGCTTATAGAGGAAACTTTAATACTAGACCGTTCCCTAGTAATTCCTCTAATAATTATGGAAATTCCTACAATAATTCTTATGGTAATTTCAATAAGATGCCCTCTGATTTTGAGAATGGTGTGAAAGAATTTATGATCTCTCAAAAGAATTTTAATGCCTCGCTTGAAGAAAAATTGCTCAAAGTTGATGATTTGGCTAGGAACGTCGATAGACTTCCGCTTGATGTTGATACTCTTAAACTTAGATCTACTCCTCCTAAGCATGATATCAATGAGTCTCTCAAAGCAATGAGAATTTCCATTGATGAGTGCAAGGAAATAACCGCTAGATTGCATGCTAAGAAAGATTGCTTTGTAAAGGCGTGTTCTTCTAGTTTCAATGAAAATAATGATGAAGATCTTAAAGTTATTGACGTGTCCCCTATTAGATCTTTGTTTTGCAATATGAATCTTAATAATAATGGGACTGGAGATGAGTCAACTTTAGTTAGAAGGCGTCCCAATAAGTCAGAGCTTTTGGATCTTGATGCTAAATTTGGTAAAAGTGGGATTGGAAAGGTCATGACTTTAAATAGCATTGAACCCACTATCTCGTATTTCAAGGAATTTGATTATGATAATTGTTCTTTAGAAGGTTGTATTTCCTTGTTGCAATCCGTTGTTAATTCTCCTCATGCTTATAGTCAAAATAAAGCTTTTACCAAACATATCGTTGATGCCTTGATGAAATCTTATGATGAAAAACTTAATTTGGAAGTTTCTATACCTAGAAAACTTAATGATGAGTGGGAACCTACTATAAATATTAAAATTAAAGATCATGAGTGTTTTAATTTGTGTGATTTGGGTGCTAGTGTTTCCACAATTCCAAAAACTTTATGTGATATTCTAGGTTTCCATGATCTTGATGATTGCTCTTTAAATTTGCACCTTGCGGATTCCACAATTAAAAAGCCAATGGTAAGGATCAATGATGTTCTCATTGTTGCAAATAGAAATTTGGTGCCCGTAGATTTTATCGTTCTTGATATAGATTGCAATCTTTCTTGCCCTATTATTCTTGGTAGACCTTTCCTTAAAATGATTGCGTGATTATTGATATGAAGGAAGGGAATATTAGATTCCAATTTCCATTAAGGAAGGTCATGGAGAACTTTCCAAGAAAGAAAATTAAATTACCTTATGAATCTATCATGCGAGCTACTTATGAATTGAGTGCCAAAGATGGCACTACTTAAATCTATATTCGCTTTTATGCCTAGCTAGGGGAGTTAAACGATAGCGCTAGTTGGGAGGCAACCCAATTTTATTTGTGTTTTTTGTTTTTGTTTCTGTTTAGTAATAAATTTTGCATCTACCTTCTGTTTAGATGTGTTTTTATGTTTTCATTAGTGTTTGTGCCAAGTAGAACCTATAGGATAACCTACGGTGATAGTTAATTAGATTCTGCTGAAGAACAGAAATTTTGTGCGCATGGAATTAGTTTTGTTAAATCACAGAAACATGATTTTGTGTTGATTATTTTTTTGTAGATCAATAGATAAATTGTCCAGGACTTCCTATTTTGGTAGGATTTTTAGAGTTCCAGAAGTTTGCGTTAGTTACAGATTGCTACAGACTGTTCTGTTTTTGACAGATTCTGTTTTTCGTGTGTTGTTTGCTTACTTTGATGCATCTATGGCTAGTATTAAGTGGTATGAACCATAGAGAACTTGAAATACAGTAGTTTTAACACCAATATAAATAAATAATTAGTTCATTATAGTACCTTACATGGTGGTTTTGCTTTCTTTCACTAACGGAGCTTATGAGATTTCCTGTTGAGTTTTGTGTTGTGAAGTTTTCAAGTTTTGGGTAAAGATTTGATGGACTATGGAATAAGGAGTGGCAAAAGCCTAAGCTTGGGGATGCCCATGGCACCCCAAGATATTCAAGGGTGGCCAAAAGCCTAATCTTGGGGATGCCCCCGGAAGGCATCCCCTTTTTCGTATTCGTTCATTGGTAACTTTACTTGGAGCTATATTTTTATTCGCCACATGATATGTGTTTTGCTTGGAGCGTCATGTATGATATTAGTATTTGCTTTTTAGTTTACCACAATCATCCTTGTTGTACACACATTTTGGTATAAGCCCACTTGATTGAAATTTATTAGGAGACTCTATGTGCTTCACTTATATCTTTTGAGCTAGATAGTTTTTGCTCTAGTGCTTCACTTATATCTTTTAGAGCACATCGGTTACTTAATTTTGTAGAAATTGCTAGTCTCTCATGCTTCACTTATATTATTTTGAGAGTCTCTTAGAACAACATGGTATTTTCTATGGTTATAAAATTGGTCCTAGAATGGTAGGCATCCAAGTTGGGTATAATAAACACTATCGTAGGAAGTGAATTGGATGCTATGATCAATTTGATACTTGATAATTGTTTTGAGATATGGAGTAGTTATATTAAAGTCATACTAGTTGGGTTATTATGAATTTAAAGAATGCTTGTGTTGAAGTTAGTAAGTCTCGTAGCATGCATGTATGGTTAAAGTTGTGTAACAAATTTGAAACATGAAGTGTCCTTGGATTGTGCAACCTTATGAGTGGCTATCGGGGACGAGCGATGGTCTTTTCCTACCAATCTATCCCTCTAGGAGCATGCGTGTAGTGCTTGGTTTTTGATGACTTATAAATTTTTGCAATGAGTATATGAGTTCTTTTGACTAATGTTGAGTCCATGGATTATACGCACTTTTACCTTTCCATCATTGCTAGCCTCTTCGGTACCGTGCATTGCCCTTTCTCACCTTGAGAGTTGGTGCAAACTTTGCTGGTGCATCCAAACCCCGTGATATGATACGCTCTATCACACATAAACCTCCTTATATCTTCCTCAAAACAGCCACCATACCTACCTATTATGGCATTTCCATAGCCATTCCGAGATATATTGCCATGCAACTTTCCACCATTCTGTTTATCATCATGACACGCATTACTTTTGTCATATTGCCATTGCATGATCATGTAGTTGACATCGTATTTGTGGCAAAGCCACCATGCATAATTTTTCATACATGTCACTCTTGATTCATTGCCCATCCCGGTACACCGCCGGAGGCATTCATATAGAGTCATATCTTGTTCTAGTTTCGAGTTTTAATTCATGAGTTGTAAATCAGTAAAAGTGTGATGATCATCATTATTAGAGCATTGTCCCCAAAAAGAAAAAAAAGAAAGGCCAAAGAAAAAAAAAAGAAAAAAAGGCCCAAAAAAATAAAAAATAAATAAATAAAAAGGGGGCAATGTTACTATCTCTTTTTCCACACTTGTGCTTCAAAGTAGCACCATGTTCTTCATATAGCGAGTCTCATATGTTGTCACTTTCATATACTAGTGGGAATTTTTCATTATAGAACTTGGCTTGTATATTCCTCCGATGGGCTTCCTCAAAATGCCCTAGGTCTTCGTGAGCAAGCAAGTTGGATGCACACCCACTTAGTTTTCTTTTGTTGAGCTTTCATACATATATAGCTCTAGTGCGTCCATTGCATGGCAATCCCTACTCCTCATGTTGACATCAATTGATGGGCATCTCAATAGCCCGTTGATTATCCTCGTCAATGTGAGACTTTCTCTTTTTTTGTCTTCTCCACACAATCCCCATCATCATATTCTATTCCACCCATAGTGCTATATCCATGGCTCACGCTCATGTATTGCGTGAAGGTTGAAAAAGTTTGAGATTATTTAAGTACGAAACAATTGCTTGGCTTTTCATCGGGGGTGTAGAATTTGGGAACATTTTTGTGTGATGAAAATGAAGCATAGCCTAACTATATGATTTTGTAGGGATGAACTTTCTTTAGCCATGTTATTTTGAGAAGACATGATTGGTTTGATTAGTATGCTTGAAGTATTACTATATTATGTCAATATGAACTTTTATTTTGAATCATTTGGATCTGAGCATTCATGCCACAATAAATAAAATTACATTGAGAATTATGCTAGGTAGCATTCCACATCAAAAATTCTGTTTTTATCATTTACCTACTCGAGGACGAGCAGGAATAAAGCTTGGGGATGCTTGATACGCCTCCAACGTATCTATAATTTTTGAATGTTCCATGCTATTATATTACCCCTTTTGGATGTTTATGGGCTTTATTTTACACATTTATATCATTTTTGGGACCAACCTACTAACCGGAGGCCCAGCCCGTATTGCTGTTCTTTTTGCCTATTTCAGTATTTCGAAGAAAAGGAATATCAAACGGAGTCCAAACGGAATGAAACCTTCGGGAGCGTGATTTTCAGAATAAACGTGATCCAAAGGACTTGGAGTGCAAGCCAAGAAGCAGCCGAGGCGGTCACGAGGGTGGAGGGCGTGCCCACCCCTACAGGGTGCGCCCCCTATCTCGTAGGCCCCTCGGGCGGCTACTGACCTACTTCTTCCTCATATATATACCCACATACCCCGAAAACATCCAGGGAGCCAACGAAAAACAATTTCCACCATCGTAACCTTCTGTATCCGCGAGATCCCATCTTGGAGCCTTCGTCGGCGCTCCACCGGAGGGGGGAATCGACCACAGAGGGCTTCTACATCAACACCATAGCCCCTCCGATGAGTTGTGAGTAGTTTACCACAGGCCTCCGGGTCCATAGTTATTATCTAGATGGCTTCTTCTCTCTTTTTGGATCTCAATACCATGTTCTCCTCGATCTTCTTGGAGATCTATTCTATGTCACTCTTTTTGTGGTGTGCTTGTCGAGATCTGATGAATTGTGCATTTATGATCAAGTTTATCTATGAGAAATATTTGAATCTCCTCTGAATTCTTTTATGTATGATTGAGTTATATTTGCAAGTCTCTTCGAATTATCAGTTTGGTTTGGCCTACTAGATTGATCTTTCTTGCAATGGGAGAAGTGCTTAGCTTTGGGTTCAATCTTGCGATGTCCTTACCTAGTGACAATAAGGGTAGCAAGGCACGTATTATATTGTTGCCATCGAGGATAAAAAGATGGGGTTTATATCATATTGCATGAGTTTATCCCTCTACATCATGTCATCTTTCTTAATGTGTTACTTTGTTCTTATGAACTTAATACTCTAGATGCATGTTGGATAGCGGTCGATGTGTGGAGTAATAGTAGTAGATGCAGGTAGGAGTCGGTCTACTTGTCATGGACGTGATGCCTATATACATGATCATGCCTAGATAATCTCATAATTATTCGCTTTTCTATCAATTGCTCGACAGTAATTTGTTCACCCACCGTAATACTTATGCTATCTTAAGAGAAGCCACTAGTGAAACCTATGGCCCCCGGGTCAATCTTTTATCATATAAGCTTTCAATCTACTTTTATTTGAATCTTTACTTTTCCAATCTATATTATAAAATACCAAAAATATATTTATCTTATCATACTATCTCTATCAGATCTCACTTTTGCAAGTGGTCGTGAAGGGATTAACGACCCCTTTATTGTGTTGGTTGTGAGTTCTTTGTTTGTTTGTGTAGGTGCGTGGGACTTTTGAGGAGCGTCCTACTGGATTGATACCTTGGTTCTCAAAAACTGAGGGAAATACTTACGCTACTATTGCTGCATCACCCTTTCCTCTTGAAGGAAAGCAACGCAAGCATAAGACGTAGCACCAACCTCCATCGAGACTGATGATGGGGCCATCTCCAATCCTCCCCCCAGCCAAACACTATTCCAGAGACCCATACGGCTCAGGAATCAGGTGAGCGACCCCCTTTGAAGGAGGGGGAGCATCGACTCCACCGGCGACCTCCACCAATCCGGAGGCGCTGGATACTTTGGCGGAGGCACTTCGTTGTGCTTCTATCATGGAGGAGCACCGTAACCTAATGGGTATGGTGGTTGAGAAGATTCAGTCCACCAAAAGCAGGCTAAACGAAGCCTTTACCAGCCTATTAATAGGCTTTGAGGTATGCGATGTAATTTTCTAACCCATTTTAATAAAGGAAGATGCCTGTGTATAGATAGTAGCCCCTGAGACTTTGTCCGGCTTTGATGAAGCCCGACAGAGGATCACATAGTGTTCGGAAGAGGTGACACATTATTCTATTGTACAATAGGCTTCCCTGCTGGTGGCGAGCCCCCAGGCCGCCGAAGTTTCCAAACTCACTCGGAAGCTGCAGCTGGCCGATGAAGAAGTAGTCTGCATCAACAAGCGGTTTTAGGAGACGCAAGGTATGCGTGCATTGAGGAGTTTGATCATATATCTCCAATGGTATATCAGAAAGTTGTATATATGCTAGTTGTTTGAAACTGACTAAAAATGTTATAAATATACTCGCAGTTGGTACCGATGAGGTCGAGTCCCTCAAGAGCACCCCTGCCAATGCCAAGAAGGAGGCGGAGGCGAGCAAGGCGGCCGCGGACAACCCGGCCAAAAGTTTAGAGGAGGAGCAAACACCACCCGCCGATGACATAAGGCGCGGGTGGGGGAGGTCGAAGAAGAGCTCAAGGATGCCATCGCTAGATGCAAGTCCTTGGAGCTGAAGAGTTCGGAGTTCTCCAGGCACCTTTGCAGATCTGTCGAGGAGTATTGCGGATGCCGTCGCATTCTTCCGAGGTGAGGAGGGGAGCTCAACGGAGAAGTTATTCTGGTCGTATTACCTTGCACCAGAGCTTCCGGTGCCCCTGAGCGACCAGCTGAAGCAGCTGTCCGAACTGCATAGGGTGGCCGGACTGGCCATGAAGGACGTAATAGTCTGTCTATGGTCGGTCGAGGCCATACCTAGCAGCCACTTCGGACTCGTGAAGAGGCTGGTGGAGCCGCTTCCTCGGATTGATGCCCTTAAGCGGTCAACCTATAATGAAGGTGCTTGGATGGCCTTTGCCCGCGTCAAGGTACAGTGGGCGAAGATGAAGGCCACCGAGATTGCCACCGGAGGGCCACCTGAGGGCAAGGAGCACCAGTGGCCGGAGAGGTACTTCAACAAGGTCCTCGAGGGAGCCCGTATTGTAGAAGGCCAGTGCTCCAAGGACATCATATTTGAGTAGTTGTGTCCAGTTTGTAAGGGTCATGCAATAACTCATGATGTAAAAAATGGTTATGCTTTTTATGATTATTTTATCCTCCTATTTCAGCCATTTATATGTCTGAAGTTTACCAGTCATCGGCTTTAGCCCCCATGTAAATATTATAGGGGTGTTCTGGAACGCATGACAGCACTTAATCCAACGTCTTGGTCTGATATAGGAGGCGTCTTGCAGAGTGAACTAGGTAATAAGACTATGCGGCTTTAGTACTTTCACTTAGCCATAAGACTCCATTGGTGGCGCTAAGTACTAGCCCCTCATTGCATGATCGGCAATCCGGAATGCGGCACCTTTGCAACGCGGCTGGTCAAAAACACAGCCCCTTGTATAACACAGCATAAATCGTGAACGATTCGTAGTATAACACTAAGTCACCGGATCGCTGACCCGCTCTCGCTTATCATGACAGTCAGTTTCTGGCTTTCTCTACTGAGGTACTTGACCGGACAAACTGGAAATACAATCGCAGTAGTTCTCCCATTACTACCTTAGCCAAACTTGCGGAACGTAAGGTGGCAAACATAGGAGCCGGGCAACCCAACTATAGACCAGACATGATTCGGAGCCGATGCATATAATGCCATATCCGGGACGCTGAAGAGCTCCCTATAGGTGTTCGGACTTTAGGAATTTTGCGGGGCCGAATACAACCCCTGACATGATGGTCGTGTCGAACCATGTGTGTCAGTCGAACGTAAGGGGGAGCACAGATGACAATGAAAAAAAGACCTAACAAAGAAGGTAATAGTCATTTGTGTCCCTTATATGTTTATTGATACGTCGATGACAGGCAATGCCGTTCAATATTAAGGTCATATTACATGCCGAATGAGAAAAGGAAAAGATTTTACATAAGGGAAAGTCTAACATAGGTCCTAAAAATCATAGTTCGGGAAAGAAACTCGAATGATGCCTTGCCGCATGTCTGCGCCTCTCCTCCTTAGTAGTAAGTCCTTTGAGAGGAGTGTTTGATGGTTCGAGACGCGCCAGCCTTAAAAGGATCTCCTCCGACAACCATCTTGCAAGTATGGCTCTTGTTGAACCTGTGTTAAAAGGAAAAAAAGATATATTGGGTCCAACTATGGTCAAACCATGCAATGGACTTCTTCAGCAGTGTGCCTTCAGCATCGCCCAAGGTATTTTTAGTGCGTAATTATGTACGTGCGGCACATAAGCCGCAACCTGGTGGGGTAATCGGCGGAGGCCGAATTGCTAATAAGTGTCCGGATCCGCTGATTTATTGCTTTTATGTGCGGACCGGACTCATTTGGATACGTCGTTGGCTTTATTGGCCGGTGAACTATTTGGCTTGATAAGGCCGCTATACACTTCGGCTGCGAGGGCCGCGGTGTGCTCTTCTGTACGGAGTGAGCGCTCCATATTACCATTGACTGTAATAACGCCACGAGGTCCACGCGTTTTGAGCTTCAAATAAGCATAGTGCAAGACTGCATTAAAGCGGGCAAAAGCAGTTCGTCCGAGCAGTGCATGATAGCCATTGTGGAAAGGGACCATGTCGAAGATTAAATCTTTGCTGCAAAAGTTATCTGGGGAGCCGAATACTACCTCCAGTGTAGTTGAGCCGTACAACGGGCCTCCACTCCTGGTATCACACCTTTAAAGGTAGTGTTACTAGGCTTGATTCGTGATGGGTCGATCCCCATTTTTGAACATTATCTTGATAAATCAAGTTGAGACTGCTTCCTCCATCCATAACGACTCTAGTGAGGTGGTATCCATCAATAATTGGATCAAGAACCAGGGTGGATGAACCCCCGTGATGGATATTGGTTGGGTGGTCCCTGCGATCAAAGGTGATCGGACAGGCGGACCATCGGTTAAACTTGGGGGCGACAGGCTCTATAGCATAGATGTCCCTTAGTGTGCGCTTGCGCTCCCTTTTGGGTATATGAGTGACATATATCATGTTCACAGTCTTCACCTCGGGGGGAAACTGCTTCTGACCCCCGGTGTTCGGCTGACGGGGATCGTCATCGTCTTCACTTGGAGGCCCTTCTCCCTTATGTTCTATATTTATCTTGTTGGCCTGTTTGAAAACCCAACAGTTCCTGTTGGTATGATTTGCAAGCTTATCGGGTGTGCCATGGATCTGGCAGAGCTTCTCGAGGATTTTATCTAAGCGGATGGCCCGTCTTTGTTGCTTTTGAAAGGTTTCTTCCGCTGACCGGACTTAGGACCGCTGAATCCGGCATTGACTGCCGTATCCTCTGCATCATCGTTATTGTTATTCCCATGTTTGCTTTCTTTGCGGCGAGGTTTACCATTGCCGTCCAGCACCTCGGAGGTGCTGGGGTCGCTTGAGTTGTTGCTTCTACGAAGCCAACCAGCTGTCTTCCCCCGCACAGAAGCGGGTCTTGAGTGTCGTTAAGGATGCCATGGTCTTTGGCTTTTCCTGCCCAAGGTGTCCGGCGAGCCATTTGTCACGGACGCTGTGCTTAAAGGCCACTAAGGCTTCAGCATCCGGACAGTCTACGATCTGGTTCTTTTTAGTTAAGAACCGATTCCAAAGCTTGCGAGCTGATTCGCCTGGCTGCTGAATTATGTGACTCAAGTCGTCAGCATCCGGTGGCCGGACATAAGTGCCCTGAAAGTTAGCCCTAAAAGCATCTTCCAAGTCTTCCCAGGTTCTGATGGAGTTTTCTGGGAGGCTATTTAGCCCGTGCCACGCTGGTCCTTTCAGCTTTAGAGGAAGGTATTTAATGGCGTGGAGATCATCTCCTCGAGCCATGTGAATCTGGAGAAGGAAATCTTTGATCCAGACAGCCGGATCCATCGTTCCATCGTACTGTTCGATGTTCACGGGTTTGAACCCTTCCGAAAATTGGTGTTCCATGACCTCATTGGTAAAGCATAGGGTGTGTGCGGCCCTCTATATCGCGCAATGTCGCAGCAGAGATCAGCTGACATCTGAGTTCGGTTCTGATCCCGAACATAGTAACGGTCGTCGCACCAGGCTTCATAGCCATTGTCTCGCACCGGGGCCTGGCCCCTTGATCCGTAGATTGATCTGGTTTGACCAGCTTTATTGGCTAGGTCACGTTGCAAATCATATGTATATTCAACAGCTGTCGTCTTCCTACCTCTTCGGCGAGGGGGTGCAGGTTGATGTTCGACTTGATATGACATTTTATCCCGCCCATGTGGTGGTCGGTCTGGTTGATCTTCCTGATTGTATTTCGACACTATTGGCTCAAGGACTTCATCATCGAATTGAGGCAGCAGCTTGCACCTAGGGTAACTTTTTACAGGTCGCTCTTGGCCGTATTCCTCAGTGGCCAGGACCTTAGTCCACATTTCATTCAGTGTATCTTGCTCGGCTTTGAGCTGTTGCTGCTTCTTCTTCAGGCTCCGGGCTGTAGCAATGAGCAGCCGCTTAAAGTGTTCTTGGTTGAGGGGGTCCTCTGGGACAATGAAGTCTTCGTCACCGAGGCTAACCTCCTCTTCGGATTCTGGCATGTAGTTGCTGCCCTCCGCATCTTGATTGTCAGCGTGTTTGGGGTTGTTTTCACCCTCTTCCCGCTTGTCCTATTCGGATGTGGGCTCGATAGGCTATTCGGGATCTTCGGCACCATCTAGAGTCGCGTTGTCTCTGGTGCCGGTATTACTATCCTTCGCCCGACGCGATCGTGAGCGGCACCACTGACGTCGGCACTTTGGTGGTTTATCGACGGGTTTGTCCTTATTTGGGCTCAGGTTATCCTCGTCGTTCTTAGGAGTGTACACCATGTACACATCGTAGATTGAGGTGGCCGTCCAATGCCCGTGACGGGTGGGACTTGGCTTGGTTCGGCGTCGGCATCGTCATCCATGCCGTCGATGTCTTCGGACGCATAGTCCAACATGTCGGTTAAGTCCTCGACAGTGGCTATTAAGTGGGTGGTGGGTGGGGCATAAAATTCCCCGCTCTTAGCCCCCAGTGCGAGTTGGGTACAGTTCGTAGGTAAGGCCTCCGTGATGGCGAAAGATAGCATCAGTCCTAATGCTTTGTCTAAGAGCGGAAGTGGGAGCGGAAACTGCAGATCTGCCGAGTTGAGTTCGGCATGGGGCGCCTGATCGGGCCCGCTGAGTACAGACCTCGGCAGTTCGGGATGGTTGCCTAGAGCCAAGTATAAGATTGCATCTGGGTCTTCGGTCAGGAGTTCTATAAGGGGAAGAAGTCCGGCGGGGATCAAGCTTCCGTCTTCGGATGATGAGACCTGCCCCAGATCTAAGGCCGAGGTGGGTGTTGATGTTGACCACTGGGTGGTATCTAACAAGGGATCCAAAGAGTCTTCTTGGCTGGGACACAGAGTGGCAGACGAGGCCGCGAACCCATTGAAGACTAGGTCTCCTCGGATGTCAACAACATAATTCAGGTTCCCAAAACTAATCTGGTGGCCGGGGGCATAACTATCGACCTGCTCGAGGCGGCCGATCGAGTTGGCATGAAGCACAAAGCCACCAAACACAAAAACATGTGCAGGAAGAAAGGTCTCCCTGGATGCAGCATCATCATTGATGAAGAGATGAGCCATCGATCCTTCTGTCAACGATACACCGGAGCTCTCAATGAAAGCACCAATGTCGGTGTCAAAACCGGAAGATCTCGGGTAGGGGGGCCCAAGTTGTACGTCTGAGGATCAATGGTAACTATGGACAAAGGATACAATGTTTACCTAGGTTCGGGCCCTCTTGATGGAGGTAAAACCCTACCACTGCTTGATTATATTCGAGGGTATAGGGGTTACAAGAGTTGATCTACCTTGAGGTCGATTCGGCTAACCCTAGATAGCTAGCCTAGCCATGTTGTGATCTTGCCTCCAATCCACCCTCCAGTTTATATAGACACCGGGGGGCTTAGGGTTTTACAAAGTCGGTTTTAAAGAAAGGAATAAGATATCCGGACACCTATACTTGCCATCCAGGCATGCGGGAGTCCCTACCGGACATGAGAGATAATCTTCTGTCTTGTATCTTGACGGCCCATCAGTCCGGCCCACATTAATAGACCAGATGCCCGAGGACCCCCTAGTCTAGGACTCCCACAATGGGGATCTGTGGGAAAGGGGGGCGTTTGGCAGGCATCATCTAAGAAACTCAGGGCGGCCCGGATCTAGACATCGGTCGGTAAGCTGCACAGGCAAACCGGAAAATGTTGATAATGGAGGCCTTGCAACGGCGGAGGCGGCGTCCTTGCTCGGGTTTCGAGCAAGGGAGGGATTTTGGTGGGATATGTGTTGTGGCTCCCCGACTCAGAGCAACCGGTTTACCTTGCATTGCCAGCCCAGAGATCAAGTCTTCTGGCAACACACAACAACTTGGTACAGAAAACAACCGCTTTATTGATACTAGTGGAAACATAGGTTCGATATTACATCAAGTAGCGAGGCTAAGCGGCACACATGGTGCGGCTAAATAATATGTGCACTATTTAATGAACACGAAGGGCCCTCGATCATGATAACTACGTGGCAGTGGAACGATGACCAAGCAGAACTCCATAGCACAGGGACACCTATGTGGACATGATCTAGACTCAGGAAGCACTCTGATCCGGTAAGACTTTCCTGAAAACTGGCATGACACGCCAGGTCAGTATATTGAATATACTTGCAAGCTCACAACAAGCATAAGCATAATGGCAAACAATATCATGACAATTAATTAATTTAAATGCAATGCAATAACATACTACTGATGCACTGAAACCAACTTGTGCACCGAGTCCCTCAGACTCTCTTACCAAATGGGTAACTTCGCAACCAACATCATCATACGGTGATCACTTAAGAATCACAAACGAACCAGAAATTAGTTCCCACAATACCGACCATCTTCATGGTCACACAAACCTCATCAAATAATCAGTACCAAGCATAAAAAATTAGTGTGAAAGATTACTTAATCATGTTGATCCATGGTGTGACTTACTCACGAGCTATGTCCATAACCGAGGACACGGCTATTGATAGATTTAATAAACACTCTACAGAGGTTAGCACACTGTTCCCACATCACGGAACCCATGGCCTCACACTCCCATTCGGGTGGACCAACGGCATTCCGACAAAACCCTCCCATTGCCATGACACTCTCCCGGCCACTCCGACCAATTCCCCTCTAGGCTAAGTCATGGGTGGCCTCGTGTCTACCAAAGACATCAACGGTCACCGTCGTGGTAAAACTTAAACGGTCCCAAACGCGGACAAGGTACCATATCAACAATGGGCACACAAGGTTATGTCTGCTTACCGGGCCAGGGTACCACAGCCCATAACCTTCCCTCATTGGAGGTACCGACCAGAGGCATGACAACGGACCGAATAAAGGCCTTCCCATAAAGGCAAATGTGGTTGCACTGGGAAAAAACTCGATTCAATGGCACCATGACTAGATCAACGTTATGTTCAAGTTGAATTAACAGCAGGTTTACTTGAAATGAAAAGTAACTCGAGTCACAATATGCCATGAACATGCAACTATTCGATATGCATTACATATCACTTTAAGTAAGGAGATCTACATCATTATGTTTTCTACTTGCAGTAGTCATCACTTAACTTCACTGATTTTAATTCACTGGTTTTTTTAACACTCATCATTTTAGTTATGCCATTAACATATTAAGGTCAATAACTCACATATGAAAATAATACCGATCATAACCAAATTATAACCACACAATGGAAACTACTTTTACTGCCTCACACTAGTCCATGCATTCAAACACTACTGCAAACTAAGCATTTCAATCATGATAAAGTAACTAGCATGAGCAATATTCATTTAAACAACTAGATAACTCCCCGCGCGTTGCTGCGGAAAATATTGCCTACAATTGGTCCTTTACTCGAAATATCATTAAATTACATGTAAAAATGAAGGCCCTTCTATTATTCGGAGAAGGTGGATTCATCTTGCATCACTACTAATTAATATAAGAAGATGCGCTGAATAACAAAGAAATTTTTGGATGGCAGATCATCAAATGAAACTTCTGCACTTTTGCAAAGTAATTTCATTTGAAATTTTCAGCAATACACAACAGTAAGTAATATGTGCAATTGTGGACCTGAAAATGGAATGGGATAACATGAGTTTCATCGAGTGGATGATATTGTTGCTTTCCTAAACAATTGATTGACATGGTTGATAAAATCAAGGATTTTACACCAACACAATGATCTAGAGTAAATTATATGAATCCATGGCATTTTGGCACACCTCGATCGGTACATATATTGGGATCTGGGGAGTTAGAAGTATCTTCTCTACAGACCGCACTATAGGTGTGAGGGAACACCTCGGCACACCAGCTACCAGCTACTGCTACTGCTACCGCTAGCCGTAGTGTGCTATATCGCCGTTCGTTGCATGTCGGGAGTACTACAATGGAAAAATAGTTATACGTATTAGGAATTGACTTGACAGATAATTAGATGTGTGTGTGGCATGATGCCCATCTGACTGGGTGCTCCGTTCTCATAATTATGCCAAATCCAAAGAAAAAATTGCCACATCGTACCTCTTATTAATTAGATACAGGTCAATCTCACCACGGATGTCAAACTGCAATAAATTTATTGAGGAAAACAAAATTTAGATGGTTCGTTCCCGAACTACATCAGCTGCAAGAGTGCTCCCGCCGTCCCGGTCTTTTGGAAAACTCAGAAAGTCAGTTAGACTCAACAAACAACGCTAAGTTCTAGTGGAGCTCGAGCTCCACGGTGACTACTATCTTGGCCGTCAACTCGCTTCGTGATCTGTGCGGCTGGAAGAGGGGACACATGCAGCTAAAATTTTCTTTTGCGGGTGGGACACATGCAGCTCACTGTTCGCCTGTCACCTATCACATGCCAACAGTCCACTGTGTAGCTACTGTCTTGCCAGTGATTAGCAGATGTTTGTGTGCATGCATGTGAGGTGCGCTGATGTTTGTGAGAAAGGAAAGTAAGAGAGAGAGCTGATGTGATGTGAGAGAAGAAGGGAGCCACATGCATGCGAAAAAGCTTATACTATGTTTCTATAGCTGCGTGCATGTGAGGTGCCGCTGTGTGTGAGAGAGAAAAAGAAGAGTGAGAGGTGATGTGAGAGAACCGAAGAGAAGAAGGGAGAGAGAGGTGCTGTGTGACAATGTGAGAGAAAAGGAGAGCAGAGAGAGGCGTTGTGAGAAAGGAGAGAGAGAGAGGTGTTCTGCATGTGTCAGAAAGTAGAGAGAGGTGTTGTCCGTGAGAGAGAAAAAGAAGAGAGAGTGCTGCATGCAGTTTAGGAGAGGGAAGAGTGTGTTACACCAATCGTGGAACATGGATCGGAGTCCGAGAGAAAGTGTTGCATGCAGCCTGACACACTGTTCACACCCTTTTTTCATTGGCAAGTTACTGTTCCCTGACCGGCTCGTGTATGCTGCATGCAATGGAGGGAGACTGATCTCTCTTTTTTTATTCGTAAGAGGCTGTTCTTGTGCATGTGACTGTGACTGACGCGAATCTCAAAGAACTAGAGGCCAAATGAACGGCACAGATAGAAGGTGCCATGTAGCTCCAGCTACAAAAAACCGCTCTCAACAAACAAACCTAACTACTCCTGATAAGCGATCGGAGCAGGGCGTGTGTACCTGTTGGAGTGTAGCGGCAGTGCGGCTATTCTAGATCCGGTTCCGTGCAATCGAGGAGAGGAAGGAACGGACTCGACGACATTGGCAAGCGAAGAGGGAGAGTTGGTGAAGTTTGGAAAGCGACGATGGGATGGGAGAGGACAAATGAGAGATGTATATGAAGGAAAGGGAAGACAATGTGTCGTGAGGGATTAACTGCAACAGTTACACCTAAGGAGGTGTTTGTTTTGAGGAGTGGTGCTGTAAACGTAAAGGGAATCAACTTATAGGCTGTAATAGCTCCGTAATGGAAAAGTCAAAACTTGTTTGGTTGGGCACTGTAATGGAAATAGGTCAATAGAATAGATCAAGAAACAGATCAGCACCATAGAATTGATGGGCAGGTGGACTAGTAACCCAAATCTCCAAAGATCTGCAGAAGAAGCTTGATAGAGGAGGAAGAGGAGGCATGTAAATCTGGAGACGAGCCTTGTTGCTCCATGTGGGCTGCTTCAACGTTCCATCCTCGTCGGCGTCAACAGAGCTCCGATGCAGGTCGGCGTCTTCAATGGCTGGCGAGGAGGGGCTGTGGTGCCGCTGCGCGAGGAGGAGGAGGGGGTCGATCATGGTGGTGCTGAAAGAGGAAGAGGGGATCGCGGGGAGCAGGAGGGAGTCGATCATGGTGGTGCTGAAAGAGGAGGAGGGGATCGGTGAGGCGGCGGCGCTTGACAGGGGAGAGGATCGTGCGGGGGGAGGAGGGGTAACGCAACCAATACCGGAGGGAGGTGGGCGGTATCGATGGATTATTGGACCGGACCTGTTTACGGAGGAAGTCCATTAGGCCTTCCACAATGTGGTCGATGCCCAACACATTAAAATATTGTTGGTTGGGCAGCGATGCCTTAAGAAATTTGTTTGGCACCGGTCTCACAGTGTGTGTACTCCTATGGCCTGAAATGAGTAGGCCCCCCATGTGAATAGAAAACTCAAGCAAGCCATCAACTGTGTACCTTCTCAGTCTACTTTACTTCCTTGTGTGGGCCATCAAGCCAACTGTTTGCAGCTTTGTAAGTTTTGGCATCGGAGCAAGTATGTGCTCCGGTGCCCAGAAATTTTATTATGGCACCGGCTGGGCAGTGTAGGGCATTGGTGCCAAATGAAGCAAAAGTGATTTTGGCACCTCTTTTGGCCTACATAGTGGAGGGCCTTACGGTGTACACATACCAAACGCCTGTAACGTCTTCCGTTTACGCTGTAAACAGGTAGCGGGCATAAATCCACGAAACAAACACCTCCTAAATTCAAGCGTTAAATAGTTCTCTTACTTATTTAGCAGATTTCTTTATCTCAAATGGCGCACGTACAGGACGAAGACAGGGTAAAAAAACTGATCTCCAGCTGTAAAATGAACGTCGCTTCCTGTCCGGCTGGACTAATAAGCTATAACTAATGTAGTACTACTAACTATACTTGTGATAATTATTCCACAAAATAAATAATGACGTGGATGCATGGATGTACTATGCATGCTAAGAATTGATGATGTGGCAACATTGATGAGGTGGATAGCTTGCATGTTAAGAGAAATAGGATAGTGGGGATGAACTATTTAGGTATTATAGATTAAATGCATGAAATAACTCATATTCAAGTTGGAAAATCGTAAATATTAAAATGGCACCATGCAAATGTTGGTGTGGATTGCCTTAGTGCAGAGGAGGTTCACACTCCTCCTGGTTATCTTCAAGACAAGCTTCTCCCACTGAAAATATATAAAAATAGCAAAAGAAAATATCAAGAATCATTCGGAAATTCACCGGAAATTCTGGATAGTAGAGAAAAATCTCAAACTTGGTGTGTTGCTTGAGCTTTTCAATACAAACACAATGCAAAAAGAACCAATCCATTTGGACTTATGGTTTAAAAATTATGGCTGGTCAAAGTTTCTTGTGAAAATATTTTAATTAAATTCAAATAAAAGAAATCTAGGGGGTGACGTCGAAAGCGTATTCTGTGAATACGCCTCCATTCGTACCACTTCGGGCGCGAGTGGAGAGGCTGACAATGGGCCCCGCCTGTCTGGTGTGGAGATGGAGAGAGAGAAACAAAGGGGTGGCGGTGCTCCGCCGGAGCTCACGCCAGCGAGGAGGGCTCATTGGTCGAGCTGAGAGGGATAGAAAGCTAGAGGGGGTCACAACGCACCGGCCTGTACCTGTGGCTCATCGAGAGGTGACCGGAACAGCTCGAAATCAACCTCCCAGGCGGCGGTGGCGGTCGGGTCTCGCCGGAGATGAAGAAGACGGCAGAGGGAGGCGGTTCCAAGGGCTCCAACAGAGTCAGCAGGCAACAACGGACCTCCAGGGAGTCACCGGAGAAGTAGATGGAGCTCGAGGAGTAGTGGAAAGGTGGGGGCAAGTAGATGAGATCGCCGGCGAGCTCGAGCTTGAGCACGGCGGCCCAAGGCCTGCCCGGCTGGGCTGCGGCTCCTCTACTGCTTGTGGTGGATGGAGGAGTGGATGGATGAGCTCGGAGAGGCCAGGGGGGCTCGGTATAAGACGGAGTGTGTGGGGGTCTCGGCTCTGCCGAAGCTCTCTCGAGACGGCGCACGGCGATGAGAAGTGCCAGGGATGGGTGGAGAGGGCTCAGCGATCACGCGGCAGCTGTGGATCTTGCGGATGAGCACAGGAACACGGGCGCGGACAAAGGCAGTGGCACGGGGCGCACTATGGCATTGGCTGCATCGTGCCCATGCCCGCTCCGGCGGCTCCTGCATCGGCGAGCACTAGGGAGGGTTCAAGCGTGAAGAGTCGAGGCTAGTGGCATGGTGCGCCAGTCGGCGGCGAGCGTTGAGACGAGCACGCGATGCACAGAAGCACGGGCGCAACGCAGAGCGCGTCGAACACGTGCTAGGGCATGTGTCCTCACGCGGTCACCATGCTAGCTCGGTCAAAACAATGCTCAGGCGATGCCAAACCATGTCCAACGTGTTGTCCGTGCAGTGTTTGGTCTAAGTGAGGAGATGGCACACTACCAGGCCTACCAGATTTAACAAGTGCTAACGAGCAAGTTTCTGGTCAGGAACTTTGGCACTATGTTTGGATAGGTTCTAGAAGGAGTTTAGGTCTAATCTCCTGTGGTTAAGGTTTTCTTAGGAGGGTAATGAAGCTCAAGAAAAATCAGCCTCATTAGATCAAGGAATAATATACTTGCTGTAGAAGCTGCATTTTGAGGCCAGAAGAGAAATGATTTTCTGTAGCAAAAATATTCCTAATAAGTATGAAATATTTTTGCATAGGGAGGTGTGCCAAGGTTCAAAGAATATTTGGTAATTTTCTCAGATTTTTAGGAGCAAGAAAAATGAGGGTTGCTTTGGATAACATGTTGTTGAAGTGATTTCAGAGAAGAAAAAATATTCCTTATGCCATTTTGGGATTTTTTAGAGAGGAAATGATGATTATGAGAGGGATGGGTCACTTGGGTGAAAATCAAGGACATGCCCAAGTGTTTAAGTCCAAGTGAGTTGATTCAAAAACTCCAACTTCAAAACCAAAGGAAAAGAAATCCAGAAAAAGAGAGAAGGCAAAAACCAGGCTGTCACAAACCTCCCCCACTTAGGATGAATCTCGTCCTTGAGATTCGGTTGCTCGAGAAAACAATTCTGGATAGGCTGCCCTAAAAAATTCCTCTCTTTCCCAAGTTGCTTCTTCCTTGGTGTGATACTCCCACTATACCTTATAAAACCTTATCACCTTACTGTGAGTGACCCTTTCGGTCTCATCCAACATTCCGAACGGTCTCTCCTCGTAGGTTAAGTCCTAGCAAGCTCTATCTCTGGCATATCAGTCTTTTTCTCAAGTGGCGAGATACACCTTCTTAGCTATGAGACATGGAACACATTGTGCACTTCTGACAATTTTGGTGGCAGTTCCAACTGATAAGCAACTATACCAACTCTGTACATAACTGGGAACAGACGAATATATCTGGGTGCCAGTTTTCCTCAGGCATGAAATCTCTTGACTCCTTTCATAGGTGTGACTCAGAGGTACACATGTTCTCTGGGCTCAAAGATGATCTGACGGTGCTTTGCATCATAATAACTCTTCTGTCGGGACTTAGCCAATTGCATTCTATCTCGGATCTCCTTGACTTGCTTTTCAGCCTCCATCATTAAGTCAGTTCCGAAAATGCTGCCATCTCCGGTTTGAGACCAGTTTAGCGGAGTGCGGCACTTACGGCCATACAAATCTTCACATGGTGACATCTTCAGGTTGGTCTGGAAACTGTTGTTGTATGAGAACTCAGCATATGGCAGACAATCTTCCCACTTGAGTCCTTGCGCCAAAGCACATGCTCGGAGCATATCTTCAAGTATTTTATTTACTCGCTCAGTCTGCCCGTCTATCTGAGGATGATAGGCTGTGTTGTACTTTAGTGCAGTCCCCAAGGCTTGATGGAGACGTGACCAGAATGCTGAGGTAAAGAGAGAACCTCGGTCTGAAGTGATGGTTCTTGGTACTCCATGCAAACTAACTATTTTGGACACATATAGCTGTGCGAGTTGATCGGCTCAGTATGTGGTTCGAATGGGAATAAAGTGAGCTACCTTTGTCAGCCTGTCCACCACAACCCATACAACATTGTTGCCTCGGTGAGTCCTTGGTAGGCATGTGATGAAATCCATGCAGACATCGTCCCCCTTCCATTGTGGAACGGGTAAAGGTTGCAGAAGTCCGGCGGGCTTCTGGTGCTCTGCCTTCACTTTGTTACATACATCACAACAAGCGACAAAGTATGCGATGTCTTTCTTCATTCCATCCCACCAAGATACTTTTTGAAGGTCTTCGTACATTTTGGTACCTCCTGGGTGAATCGAGTATGAAGATTCATGCGCTTCTGCCAATATCTTCTTTCTCAGGTTTTCTTGCTCAGGTATGCAAATTTGTCCTCGAAACCTTAGAGTACCTTGCTTATCCTTAGAGAAATCATGGGTCTTGCCTTCTTACATACGCTTGTCATGATGTTGCGGGACTGAATTATCTTACTGGGCCCTGTGGATCTCATCCTCGTGGGTAGGAGTTACTTCCAGTATATTGGCAAGTCCTGCATCAACGGTAACCAAATTAAGCTGAGCAATCTCTTCTTGGAGTTCAGGAGGCAAGGACTCCATTAAGGCGTTCAAGCTGGTAGGCTTGCGGCTGAGAGCATCGGCCACAACATTGGCCTTACCGGGATGGTAATTTATTCCAAGATCATAATCCTTGACCAACTTGAGCCGTCTTTGCTGTCAAAGGTTTAAGTCCGGTTGAGTGAATATATACTTGAGACTCTTGTGGTCGGTAAATATCTGACATCTTTTGCCAATGAGATAGTGTCTCCAAATTTTGAAAGCGTGCACAAATGCGGCCAACTCCAAATCATATGTAGGATAGTTCCCTTCGTGAGGTCATAGCTGTCGAGATGCGTATGCTACAACCTTGCCATCTTGCATGAGTACACATCCAATACCTTTCCTGGATGCGTCATAGTACACATCAAAGTTGGGGTAGATGTCTGGAAGAGTCAATACCGGTGATGTTGTCAGTCTGGTCTCTAGCTCATTAAAGCTCTTCTCACAGTCCTCAGTCCATTCAAACTTCTTATCTTTCTTCAGGAGTTCTGTCATTGACTTGGCAATCTTAGAGAAGCCTTCAATGAAGCAGCGGTAGTATCCGGCTAATCCAAGGAAAGTATGGATCTTGGATACTGTCGTGGGTGCCGCCCAATCAAGCACGTCTTTCACCTTACTTGGATCCATGGCTATGCCTTCTTCTGAAAGAACATGCCCCAAAAATCCGGCTTGCTTGAGCCAAAATTCACACTTCCTGAATTTTTCATATAACTGATGGTCACAGAGCCTCTACAAGACTGCTCTGAGATGTTCCTTGTGCTCTTCTTCACCCTTTGAGTATATGAGGATGTCATTGATGAAGACCACCACAAACTTCTCCAAGAAATCCATGAATACCTTATTCATCATATGCATGAAAAAGGCAGGGGCATTGGTAAGGCCGAAGGACATAAATGTATATTCATAAAGATTGTATTGTGTAGTGAACGCGGTCTTAGGAATATTTTCCTTCTTGATTTTGAGCTGGTGATATCCGATCCTCAAACCAATCTTGGAGAATACTTTTGCTCCACTGAGTTGATCGAACAAATCATCAATCCTCGGTAGTGGATATTTGTTTTTGATAGTGACATCATTCAACTGACGGTAATCCACACACATTCGGAGATTGTCGTCCTTCTTGTCCACGAATATTGCGGATGATCCCCATGGTGAAGAGCTTGGATGGATGTATCCTTTCTAAAGCATCTCATCAAGCTGTTTGTTTAATTCCACTAACTCGGAGGAAGGCATCCGATAATACTTCTTGTATAACGATGCAGTCCCGGGCACAAGGTCAATTGCAAACTCAAGCTCTCGGTCTAGCGGCATTCCTGGTAATTCCTCAGGGAATACATCTGGAAACTCACTGACCATAAGAATTAATTCCAATTCTTCAGCTACAGCCGTGAAGACCATGTCTTTCTTGGGTATGCTTCTTCGAGCAAAGAATTTTGTACTCCGACCTTCCTGACTTGTCATTGTGACTTCTCTGGTCGCAGAGTTGATGCATACTTGATACTGGGTCAACCAGTTCATTCCCAAAATAATATCCAACTTGGCAGACTCAATAACGATCAACGATGTAGGGAAGCTGACTCCTTGATACCAATTTCCTAATTATGATAGACCAGATTGCTTCTGAGCACGGATCCCGGGGATTGTACCAGCATACTTTTTCCCAAAATCGAGCAGGGAAACTTGATTTGGGCAACAAAACTCCATGAAATAAAAGAGTGGGAAGCCCAGAGTCAAACAAAATTATTGCAGGTATGCTATTAACAGGAAACATACCAATAACAACTTCCGGGTCCTCTTGGGCTTCGTCTGCGGAGAGGTGGTGAACTAGCCCTTGGATGGTCTTCTGGACAAGATATGGCCCAATGTGGTTGACTTGCGGCCTGAATGGAGCATTTGGCTTGTCGCTCTTGGGGCACTATCTGGCATAATGTTCGGTTTTCCCTCAATTGAAACATGAATTGTTGCACCGACATTCTTCATGTACCGGACTAGTTATGACATTCTTGACTTGAGTAGTGGTCTTGTTCACATTCTGCTGCCAATTGGGCTTGTACTCAACTTGAGTCTGCTGCTAGGTACGAGCTTTCTGCACTGGTTGTCCATCCTTCGTAGGCTCAAATTTGCGCTTGTGATCATTATTATCGGGCATGTTGTCATGCACGAGATTGTGTTCTCTTTCGGCAATGAGGGCTTTGTTTACCAGTGTCTGGAAATCCGGAAAGTCGAGCATACTAAGAGTGCATCTGAGGTGTTGATTCAGTCCTCCAAGAATTCTGTCGATCTTCCTTTCTTTTGTGGCCACGTCACAGAGAGAATAACGGGCCAAATGGTTGAACTTATGCAGATAATCACTTACTGACATGCTTCCTTGGGTGAGAGCAAGGAATTCGCGTTGCTTGACCTTCATAATACCAGCGGGAATATGATATTTGCGGAAGTGGTCCTTGAATTTGGTCCAAGTAATTTATTCGTCCACAGGCCACATGGCTTTAGCATTATCCCACCATATAGTGGCAGCTCCCTCAACATAGTGTGTAGGGATTGGAACCTTGCCAGCTTCTTCAGTGAGAGCAATCTCAAGCTTCTTCTCAATAGTCTGCAACCAATCATCGGCTTCCAAAGGATCGATAACTTGACTGAAACTGGGAGGCTTGGTCCTCTGAAAATCTGATAGCTTGGAGTGATGACCATTCTGATTTCCATTCTGCCCAACCATAGCTTGCACACTTTTCAACAGCTCAACAGATGGTTGTTTCTTCTTTCTTCAAACATGCACATAATTTGTTCAGTGGAGGGCGGATGAGGCCGTGGAGGCGGTGGTTGAGAATACAGCTCGGGGGAATGTCCTACCTGTCTTGCTGAGCGACAAACAGGGACATCCTCACAAGCGTGACTACTGCTGCCTCCCTGCGTCATCCTATTGTTTGTCTGTCCCAATATAAAGCAACCGAGATGAGCAACATCAAAACTGGGAATAAAAGCCAGCGACAAACCCGAAAGAAGATAACGAAAACCAAGGCGAACAAAAAGAAGTTCCAACATAATTATACATAGACTCATACATGAAAAGTAAACATCATGACGGGTTCGACAATCCTCATACATGAAACTAAACATCATGACACGTACTACTACATCCGTACATCAAACTCATGATGACTGCAGATACTCTAACGATCTAGTGCTCTGCTAGCTCTGCTGGGTCTGCTCCTGAGCCGGACTCATATCCTGAACTGATAGTGGAAACCTCCGGATTAAAAGTGACACGACGGTGCTGCCTCGAGGACTCTCCCTCAGGGGCAGGTGCGAGGTGAGTCTGCAGCATAGGGGCTGCAGGAGTAGCGGTAAGGGAAGCCCACACAGCAGGGATAGTGCAAGGAGTCACTGCCAAAGGGTTCATGGTACCCTGAGTGGTCACCGGAGTAATAGAGGAAACAGAGGCTGGCAAAACGAACGGGATAAATCCAACAGAAGGTTGAGGGTTCCTATTCCGAGCAGCGGCAAGAGCTATACGGGCTCGGATTAGCTCTCGGGTCAACTCGTAGATCAAGAGATAACTGGCAGTGATATAGTGAGAAAGGTGGCTAGAAGGACGATCGCACGCCGGATCAATAAAAGGGAAGCGGATACGCCCGTTCTCGTGCAGAGATGGGTTGAAGTAAAAACCTGGGTGAGCCTACAGGCGAATCTCGTTGTAGCGCAAGTCTACAAGAGCCTCGAGTGCAGCGAACTGGATGGCCTGAGATGGCGTGGAAGCGAAACCACCCTTAGAGGAACGGTGTAAGCGCCGGAAGGGAAATTGTGGTGTAAAGTTACCTCCATGTAATACTCGTACAATGAGTCGGCCAGATGCTCCCGATACACCTGGTACACTGGATCAGCACCCTTTGGGTAGATTCGACTCCACACGTTCTGAAGCAGATGCGGCGAGGTGTAGGGGGCTGGCTCGGACTGGTACAGGAACGGAACCGGAGCCATCTACACTCACAATCAATAGATGGTTAGCAATAACAATAAATAAAATGCATGCAATGCAGCAACCAATTGCTACTACTACCGGCACTCCAACTAAACCAACTACCGTTCAGCTAGCGTGTCAATGGTCTAGCGTGTCCTAAAGTCAGTGCGGCTCTGATACCAAGCATTGTGGCACCTCGGCTCAGAGCAACCGATTTACCTTGCATTGCCAGCCCAGAGATCAAGTCTTGTGGCAACACACAACAACTTGGTATAGAAAACAACCGCTTTATTGATACTAGCGAAAACATAGGTTCGATATTACATCAAGTAGCGAGGCCAAGCAGCACACACAGTGCGGATGAACAATATTTACATTATTTAATGAACATGAAGGGGCCTTGATCATGATAACTACACGGCAGCGAAACGACGACGAAGTGGAACTACATAGCACAGGGACACCGATGTGGACACGATCTAGACTCGAGAAGCACTCCGATCCGGTAAGACATTCCTAAAATCTAGCATGACACACCAGGTCAGTACATTGAATAAATGTACTTGCAAGCTCACAACAAGCATAAGTATAATGACAAATAATATCATGACAATTAATTAATTTAAATGCAATGCAATAACATACTAGTGATGAAGTGAAACCAACTTGTGCATCGAGTCCCTCGGACTCTCTTACCAAACGGGTTACTTCGTAACCAACATCATCATATGGTGATCACTTCCAAATCACAAACAAACCAACACTTTGGTTCCCACGATACCGACCATCTTCATGGTCACAAAACCTCATCAAATAATCAGTACCAAGCATAAAAAATTAGTGTGCAAGATTACTTAATCATGTTGATCCGTGGTGTGACTTACTCAAGAGCTATGTCCGTATCCGAGGACGTGGCTATCGATAGATTTAATAAATACTCTGCAGAGGTTAGCACACTAAACCCACATCACGGAACCCATGGCCTCGCACTCCCATTCAGGTGGACCAACAGCATTCCGACAAAACCCTCCCATTGCCATGACACTCTCTCGGTCACTCCAACCAACTCCCATCTGGGCCAAGTCATGGGTGGCCTCGTGTCTACCATAGACATCAACGGCCACAGTTGTGGCAAAACTTAAATGGTCCCAAACGGGGACAAGGTACCATATCAACAATGGGCACACAAGGTTATGTCTGCTTACCGGGCCAGGGTACCGCACGCCCATAACCTTGCCTCATTGGAGGTACCGACCATAGGCATGACAACGGACCGAATAAAGGCCTTCCCATAAAGGCAAATGCGGTTGTACTAGGAAAACTTGATTCAGTGGCACCATGGCTCGATCAACATTGTGTTCAAGTTGAATTAACATCAGGTTTAACTTGTAATGAAAAATAACTCGAGTTACAATATGCCATGAACATGCAACTATTCGATCATCATCAAGTTTTCTACTTGCACTAGTCATCACTTAGCTTTACTGATTTTAATTCACTGGTTTTTTTTAACACTCATCATTTTAGTTATGCCATTATTAAGGTCAATAACTCACATATGAAAATAATACCAATCATAACCAAATTATAACCACACAATCAAAACTAGTTCTACTACCTCACACTAGTCCATGCATTCAAACACTACTGCAAAATAAGCATTTCAATCATGATAAAGTAACTAGCATGAGCAATATTCGTTTAAACAATTAAATGCATGAAATAACTCATATTCAAGTTGGAAAAATCATAAATATTGAAATGGCACCATGAAAATGTTGGTGTGGCTTGCCTTAGTGCAGAGGAGGTTCACAGTCCTCCTGGTTATCTTCAAGATAAGCTTCTCCCACTGAAAATATTTAAAAACAACAAAAGAAAATATCAAGAATCATTTTGAAATTCACCAGAAATTCTAGACAGCAGAGAAAAATCTCAAATTTGGTGTGCTAATAGAGCTTTTTAATACAAACACAATGCAAAAAAGGAATCAATTCATTTGGACTTATGGTTTAAAAGTTATGGGTGGTCATAGTTTCTGGTCAAAATATTTGAACTAAATTCAAATAAAAGATCCAGGGGTGACGTCGAAAGAGTATTCTGTGAATACGCCTCCACTCGTACCGCTTTGGGCGCGAGTGGAGAGGCTGACAGTGGGCCCCGCCTGTCAGGTGTGGAAAGGGAGAGAGAGAGAAACAGAAAGGTGGCGGTGCTCCGGTGGAGCTCACGCCGGCGAGGAGGGCTTGTCGGCCGATCTGAGAGGGATAGGAAGCTAGAGGGGGTCACAACGCACCTGCTTGTACCCGTGGCTCATCGAGAGGTCACCGAAGGATCTCGGAATCAACCTCCCAGGCAGCGGCTGCGGTCGGGTCTCGTCGGAGATGAAGAAGAAGGCAGAGGGAGGCGGTTCCAGGGGCTCCAACAGGGGCAGCGAGCACCAACAAACCTCCAGGGAGTCATCACAGAAGTCGATCAAGCTCGAGGAGTAGTGAGAGGTGGGGGCAAGAAGAGGGGATAAATCGCGGAAAACCGAACTATTATACAATACTTACCTTATGTAACAAGGATATAGAGAGATTGTAGAAAGGGATAGGATAGTTATTTTTGCAAGAGACTTGTCGTAAATTCCTTAAGTTAAGAAAGAAAAAAGAATAAAAACACAGATACATAACATAAAAAAAAGAATTGCTTCCGCAATTCCAATTATATCAATACTTTATTTAATTTACTCCTATTTATTACTCCTGGAATTATCTATTTATCGGGACAGATAATACCCCATTCTAGGAAGGGCTGAGTTGAGTATTATTAATTTAGAAGATATGCTCACCTTCTTATTTCCTGTCCTTAGTTTAGGAAAGTGGAAAGTTTTTTCCTTTTATTTTAGGAATTTTGGAATCCGAACAAGTAATTGCGGAGATTCGTGTTGGAACGTCCACTTTACATTTTAAAGAAAGGGTACAAACCGCTCTGTTATTGGTCTGTTATATACTAAATACTAAACTAAATACTAAACAGATACAGATCAAAGGGGTATCCTCTGGCATTAGAAAATATTCATCTTGACAAGAAATTATCTATATGTTAAGATATCTCTGATAAGGGCTATAGCTCAATTCGGAATAGTAAGAATATTTTCAACACAAAAGCTCTCTCAAACAAGAGAAAGAAACATATCTTTTTCATAGATATTTAGAATGAATATGTTCCCTATGGTAACTGGGTTCATGAGTTATGGTCTAATTCCAAAAAAAATTAAAATGGGTAAAAGCCGAGAAGTTTTATATTTTTATATTATGAACCTTCGATTCTCAAATTTAAATTCTTCTACATTGAATGGGTAGCTACATCAATAAATTTGGATCAGCCTTTCTACTCCCCTGCACCTAGGTTGAGCAGGTACCTACACAATACCTAACCACCTAACCCTATTCATTTTTATATTTAGATGAAACAACTCTCTTGTTCCATAATTAACTGATTGAGTGAATTCCAATGAAAACCTATGTTTATAAGAAATTATCGAATAGTCCTTACTTCATATAGAACTAAAATCCTAATGACTATAAATTACCTAAGTTTTAGAATGTCTTGTAGAATATATCTAGATGTGTGTATATTTATCTAAATTCTATATTTATAGATAATGTAATCCTTCTTAAAAAATCCTTATTTTGACTCTTATTGAATCGCGGTAAAGTATTCTAATTCAATAAGAATTTCGCAGGCGAATATTTACTCTTTCCTGTCTTATTTGTTAATTTATAAACTTACCAAATAAGACAAATTTTTTGGTTTATTCCGCCATCCCAGAACGACAATTACTTAGATATGTACATATCGATGGAAAAGCAAAAAGGTCAACAAGCCAGGTTTTACTACAATTACTTGAAATGCGTTTGGATAATATCCTTTTACGATTGGGTATGGCTTCAACCATTCCTGGGGCCCGCCAATTAGTCAACCATAGACATATTTTAGTTAATGGTCGTATAGTCAATATACCAAGTTTTCGTTGCAAACCCAGAGATATTATTACTACGAAAGATAACCAAAGATCAAAAGGTCTGGTTCAAAATTATATTGCTTCATCGGACCCGGGGAAATTGCCAAAGCATTTGGCGATTGACACGTTGGAATATAAAGGACTAGTAAATAAAATCCTAGATAGGAAGTGGGTCGGTCTCAAAATAAATGAGTTGTTAGTTGTAGAATATTACTCTCGTCAGACTTGAACTTAACGAAAAAAAGGAAAGGTTCATAGAATTTTCTTCCCCTTCCCCTTTCCCCGAACTAAATCGCCCTAAGACCATTACCATTAATTCGTGTTTTCCCATCAACTAGCTAAAATTGATTAACCCTAGGATTAGGATCCTTTTTTATTTTTTCCTCAAGTTGCTGAGTTGAGAAAGAGATGGTTGAATCAAAAGAATTCCTTTTTTGAAGTTCAATTTTTATCAGAGGACAATATGAATATTATACCTTGTTCCATTAAAACACTCAAGGGGTTATACGATATATCGGGTGTAGAAGTAGGCCAACACATCTATTGGCAAATAGGAGGTTTCCAAATTCATGCCCAAGTACTCATCACTTCTTGGGTCGTAATTACTATCTTGCTAGGTTCAGTTGTCTCAATTCCTCGGCAATCGCGCCAAAAACTCGAGTTCCTTTTGGATTGCCTTTTTGATCAATTATAACTGCAGCATTGTCATCATAGCGGATTATTATACCGTCTTCACAGGAGCCTATCCAGTCTATAAACAAATACTAATGAGAAAATGAAAACTATATTAAACTAAAGAAAACATAGGATAGAGATCCTAAAATCTAAAAAAGGGCATATTCGCCGGCATGCTTGAGCTTGAGCATGGTGGCTGAGGCTCCTCTACTACTTGTGGTGGATGAAGGAGTGGGTGGATGATCTCGGAGAGGCTAGGGGGTCTCGGTATTTATAGGCAGTGGGGGTGGGGGTCTCAGCTCCATTGGAGCTCTCTGGAAGACGGCGCATGGCGATGTGAAGTGCCAAGGAGGGATGGAGAGGGCTCAACGATCACACGCGACTGTGGAGCGTGCGGACGAGCATTGGAACGCGAGCGCGAACAAATACAGTGGCACGGGGAACACTGTGGCTTTGGCCGCGTCATGCCCGTTCCCGCTGCGGCGGCTCCGATGTCGGCGAGCGCCAAGAAGGGGTCAAGCATGAAGATTTGAGGCTAGTGGTGCAGTGTGGCAGTCGGCGGTGAGCACTGAGACGAGCACGCGATGCACAGAAGCACGGGCACAGCGCAGAGCGCGTCGAATGCGTGCCAGGGCCCGTGTCCTCATGCGGTCACCACGTTAGCTCGATTGAAACGACGCCCAGATGATGCCAAACCATGTCCAACGTGTTGTCCGTGTAGTGTTTGGTTTAAGAGAGATGGCACACTGCCAGGCCGACCAGATTTAACAAGAGCTAACGAGCAAGTTTCTGCTCTGGAACTTTGGCACTGTGTTTGGATAGGTTCTAGAAGGAGTTTAGGTCTAATCTCCTGGGGTTAAGGTTTTCTTAGGAGGGTAATGAAGCTCAAGAAAAATCAGCCAAATTATATCAAGGATTAATATACTTGCTGTAGAAACTGCATTTTGAGGCCATAACAGAAATGATTTTCTATAGAAAAAATATTCCAAATAAGTATGAAATATTTTTGCATAGGGAGGTGTGCCAAGGTGCAAAGAATATTTGGGAATTTTCTCAGATTTGTAGGAGCAAGAAAAATGAGGGTTGGTTTGGAGCATATGTTGTTGAAGTGATTTTCAGAGAAGAAGAAAATATTCCTTGGGCCGTTTTGGGATTTTTCAAATAGGAAATGATGATTATGATAGGGATGGGTCACTTGGGTGAAAATCAAGGACATGTCCAAGTGTTTAAGTCCAAGTGAGTTGATTCAAAAACTCCAACTTCAAAACCAAAGGAAAAGAAATCCGGAAAAGGAGAGAAGGCAAAAACCAGGCTGTGTGTGTGTGTGCGCGCGTGCCCGGGGAGGTTTTGGGTTGTGCGCGTGGATGGGGGTGTGTGTTTGAGGAAATTTTGTGGCTACTGAAAATTTTACTACACGGGAGTGAAATGCCGGGGCTATTGAAAATTTGCAGGATGGTGCATCGCACACGATCCGGAAATAACAACCGTGTGTTATGGAACAGAAAAACCCTCGAGTCGGGCACATATTTTCGAGGGATGCAGGCGGGAATGGGAACAAAAAACATCACACACGGTCGGAACATAATAACCGTGTGTTATCAAACAGAAAAAACCTGCAGATGGGTAGATATTTTTGAGAGGGGAAGCCTCGTGGAGCCCAATGTACTATGCTAATGTGCGTGACAGGGGCACCGGCGTGGCACATGGTTAGTGTGAGTGAACCGTGTCTGTTGCGTCTTCCGACTTGTCTAATGTTCATAAATTTGGCAAAAATGGCATGCGAAAGGGTGAGAACACGAACACACTTGCATGTGGACCAAATATATGTATGAAAAGGGTGGTTTGATGTTCAAATACCAAATGCAACTTCGATGTGGCACCTATCTCGGAAAATGCACGGTAATGCTTCCCCCCTCGTGCTGGCAGGACGGGGATCCTAAGCTATGAACGCATGCCCGCCCCCACGGAGGTTCACCTAGCAAAGTGCGAAGTAGTAGTCCCGCCCCCCATCACACACGCACGCACGCACACGTGCGCGCACACACACACACACACACACAAAGACAAACACGCGCGCTTGTGAATGCACCCACCCACCCCCACACACACACATACACGCGCACGCGCATACACACACACACTGTCGGATGTTGGGTTTCGGCAGACCCTTAAGGTTCGAACTCTGGGGTGCGCACGAAGATCTTCCCCCTACCGATCCACGTCCGATCGCCTCGCGGGAATCTAAGCTAAAACGATGGGCAACATGAAGGACACAAGATTTATACTGGTTCGGGCCACCGTTGTGGTGTAATACCCTACTCCAGTGTGTGGTGTGGTGGATTTCCTCAGGGGCTGATGATGAACAGTACAAAGGATGAACAGCCTCGCGAGAGGTGTTCTTGAGCTGGTGCGATGAACTGCTTGGGTGAGTTCGATCGCCTCTCGGTCTAATGAGCACTCGATCCCCTTTTTCTTTCCTCTGAGGTGGCTAGTCCTATTTATAGAGGCCATGGTCCTCTTCCCAAATATTGAGCGGGAAGGGCGCCAACAACGGCCATTTTGAAGGGGAACATCTAGTACAAGTTATCCTGACTAAAGTTGGTCTTCGGCTGCCAAAGGTACTGGCGATGACGCCATCTTAGGCTCCACAGTGACCTCCGTCCTGCCGCTCTGCTGGTCTTGATCTCGTTGCACTGAAATGGCAACCTTTGCATGATGCCTCGGTACTCCACGCCTGTGCTTTCCCCCTTTGCACCAAAGAGGAAACAAGGACACTGCGCAGGCCGGCGCCCGCCTGGTCTCGGTCGTCATGGCTTGCGTCACGAGCACCTCGCGAGGTACCCTGCCTTGATCTCTCTGCCTCCTCACGAGCCTGCCTGGCGAGGCCGTTCCTGAGGAAGTGGTGTGTCGTCCCCCCCGCGAGGCTTGGCCCCTCGCGAGGGTCTTGAGTCTTGTGCTAATGAAAATGAGCCGTACTGGGCCACCACTCGAGCCACCCCGCAGGCCGCAGGCACGCAAGTCTGGGGACCCCCATTCCCAGATCGCCGACAGTAGCCCCCGGGCCCAAGGAGCGCTCGGACTTGGCTTAGCAGAGAAGCGAAGGGGCAAGTGCGGAGCGCCGCGGGCCCCATCAGCCTCCGGCCTTGGGCGCCGCGTGGCAGTTGATTGGATGTGGGCGCCTCCGCTTCCCCAAGCTCCCTCATTATGCGCCTGGCTAGGCGGCCACGAGGCTTGTACATAGTTATCCTCCCTTTGCTGCCTGCGCTCTTCTTGTTCCCTTTTCCTCCTCGAGCCTCTACTTCCGCTTCCAATCCATCTTGAGTTCTTCCCCCATTCCATTGCCATGGCGCCAACGAAAAAGGATAAGGGGAAGAAACATGCGCCTTCGAACAACGCGCCTCCGGCGGCTGCTCCCGCCGTCGACAAGTCGCTCATACTCAATCTGGAAGCCCTGGAGAAGGTCTACTCCACGCTTGCCACCAGCTTCAATGAGTGCGGGAGGACGACGGTCTGGCCCGCGTCCCATGCCTCCTTCGATAGGATCATGACTGAGGTCCGATTCTTTGCCAACGCCTTGTGGGCGGGCCTGGTTCCCCCCTTTTCCGATTTCTTCAATGCGGTGCTGTCACATTACCAGATCCACATGATGCATCTTGGCCCCCAATCTATTACTCTGCTTGCTGTCTTCGCATTCGTCTGCGAGGCCATGGTGGGGATTCCTCCTTCCGTTGCCCTTCCGCGCCACTTCTTCTCTCTGCGCGTGTCTGATCCTTTCCAGTGTTCGAGATGCGTGAGCTTCCAGGCTGCACTAAAGACGGCCGCCTCAGGGATCGATTTTGGCCTTCCATCTTCTGCGAGCGGGTTCCGGGAGCAATGGCTGTATGTGGATGTTGGGGTGCCCAGCCCCCTGCTTGCGCACCCGACATTGCCTGCTATTCCCAATCCTGGTTGGGGTCATGAGGAGCTTACGAGCCCCCAGCTCGCTTTCGCCTGGCATCGCTTCGGCAGGCTGAGGGAGCTCGGGGTGACAGCGCCCCGGGTGGTGAAGGAGTTCCTCCAGCATCGCATCGCTCCTCTCCAGCGCCATTCCCGCCTAATGTGGGCCTACTTCGGTCGTCAGGACTGTATGAGGCTCCAAGAAGGGGATCTCGCGCCTGAGACGCTGAAGAATATGCTGCAGGTCCTGACTGGCGACCCCACTCCTGGCAGCGTTCGTCATGGAGGCGCCCTGTTGTATCTTTGCATGAACAGGGTCGAATTCGTGAGGCAGATGCCCCGCCTCGACGAATGGGGGCTGCGCCCGGCTGGCCTCGCGGGGCCACGCGAGAACCCGGTTGCTGCGGTCCTTCCCCCAGCCGCCCGCGCCAGCCTTGCCTCAGGAGTCATTGCAGGGAGGCAAGCGCTGGTAGCAGCTAAGGGGCCTGATGTCGAGGTGTTGACGTCGCGTGGGGCTCCCGAGGCGTCATCCTCCGGAGCTTACGGAGCCCCTCTCGACGTGGTGGCTGATGAGAGGGCGCTGCTTGCCGCTCCCGAGGCCGAAGCCCCGAGGCCTCGGCAGGCCACCAAGAGGTGGCACCTGATCGCTCCTCTCAGGCCGGTGCCCCTGATGTAGGCCATCCTGATGCTCCGGCTCCGATGCCACGCGCCGGCCCTCACGTCGCGAGCTTGGGCCGGTTCCGCGTCGATTTCGAGGCCCTTCGCAAGAGGAAGGAGGCTTCCGGTGGTGATGATCGCCTGTACCGCCCACTGAAGCACAGGAAGTACTTCGCTATGGACGAGTAAGTCCCTCCTTCTTATAGTTCCTTGTTTGCCGCTCCCTTTGCTGACCGCGGCCTTTTAGGAGCCCCTCTAATGAGCCCGTGGAGACAGCCGAGGAGCCGCTTCCTCAGGCTTCCCCTCCATCACCGACCTTGATTGTTCCGAGTCTGCGTGCCGCCCTCGGTGCAAGCTCGGCTGGAGAGGCAGGCAGGCCGGCGGCGCGCCTTGAACCTGTTGGCGCGCCGCTCTTCCCTCGTGAGCTCTCCTTGGGCACAACCAGCTTGCCCCGAGCTCCCCCACTGATCATAGGCGGCAAGTGGCTGAAGTCGATCTTCGGGTCCCCAGCAGGAGGTGGATTGATGCCTGGCTGGGTCCCTTGCAGGGCCCGCCCGGTGATTGCAGGGGCGCCAGCCCCCAGCCCCCCGCCGAGAGGGGGCAAACCACTCCAGGGCCCTCCGCCGGCGTCGACGGCGGAGGATGATGTTGACAGCGTGCTCGGGCGTGCGCGGGAGCGCAGCGCTGTCTGCCAAGAGTTCCTCCAGAGGGCGGCTGATACAGTGAGCCAGCTTGGCGCAGAGCTGGCGGGCGAAGACGCGCGTCTTGAAGCTGAAGGCTTGAGGCTGGTCGAGGAGCGGCGCAAGCTTAAGGTGGCTATTGGTCTCGCGCGCCATCAGCGTGATCTCGAAAACGCCAAGGCCGAGGCATCCCTGGCGGCCTCTAGGGAGGCCTGCTCCCGGGCCATTGAGGAGGCTCAGGAGGCAGATAGGCGACGCGAAGCTGCAGAGGAGCGCGCATGGGAGCTCCAAGACTGGTGCAACTCCCTGGAGCAGCAGGTGGAGCTGCGCCGAGCCGCCCTTGCGTCGCTGAAATGGGGGCCCGCTGAAGAGGAGGAGCTCCGGAGGTGCGAGGAAGCGCTGACTTTGGAGGTGGCCGAGCGCAACCTCGACCTGGAGCGGTTGGAGACGAGAGAGCGCCAGGTCACCTAGGCGGAGGACGACGTCAGCGCGCGGGAGGCCCGGATCCAGGAGGAGACCGACCGTCGCGTGGCGGAGGCTCGCGTAGGCCTTGAGCGCGGGTATGGAGAGAGGCTGGAGCCGGTCAAGGCTGAAGCCGCGGGCAGGACTGTCGCCCTCAGGACCAGGTTGACCGAAGTCATGCAACAAGCTGAGGCCACTGCTGCCGCACTGGGCTCGGCGCAGGATGAGCTCGCCTCCTCCCACACCGAGCTGCTTCTTCTTCGACGGCGGGTAGATGACGCCAAGGCCGTCGCGCAGCGGAATGCGGACGAGATCCGCCAACGGCAGACGTTGGAACACATGCACGGCCCCATGCTCCGGACACTTAGAGAAAGGCCAACGCGGCCTTGGACAACATCTGCAAGGTAGTCACTGAGGAGCCACATGTGACCAACTACATCGGCAATCTCTGGTTCTTCACTGATGTGGTGACACATCTAGAGAACCGCTCTGAGAGATCTCGCCAGTGGGTGGAGGAACGGAGTCGCGGCCTGCTCGCGCAGGCATTCTCCCGCGTCTTCAGCCATCTCTAGAACATCGACCCCCTCTTCGACTTCGATGCCGCCATCGCCGCGGGGCCTGGGGCCGTCCGAGGTGACCTAGCACGGTGGGTGGAGGACAATGTAGATGCGCTCGTCCGGGCCTTCACCTCTGATGATGACAGGGTGATCGTTGCTGCTGATGAAGGCGATGTGGTGAACGGTGGTGAAGACGGTGCCGACAACGGCGATGAAGAGGCTGGTGGCGACAACGACGGTGCCAGCGACGCCTCCGGGGACGCCCTGGGCGATGCGGTGAGCGACATGTCTGATTGATCCCGCGCTTCCCCTGCTATTTGTCCTGCACAGGAAGAGACTCGGGCGTGGCCCTAAAGGTTGTGAGAGCATTTTGGGAGGGGAAGCCCCTCATGTAAAAAGATTGTTGCCTATGTGTTGTTGAGATCGTCGCCGGATGGGTACCTGCATGATGCCATGATTTTCGTGATGGGTAGGTTGTCGTGGTTTTACCTTTGTCTTGGCGAGCCTCGAGTGGGCTTGCAGTGTCCATCCGAGGGCCTCATGAGGGTCCCGTTTAACCATGCGGAGAGAGCCTGGCTGGAGCGAACACCAGCCGCGGGACGGCAGGTGCACATGCTGGGCCCTACCCTACTCGCGAAGGGCTCACGAGAGGGAGGCAGCTAGTCCGAATTCCAACTTGAACAGAAATCAGAGCACAAGAAAGCACAGGAATAAGACACGACACCCCTCCCCGCATACGCAAATACAAATTTGACTTCAACTTAGATCCGAAACGAGAGAGCTTGTTCACATGAAAGGAAGCAAAAAGCAAAAGGCCGCGTCCGGCACCTAGTCCAGTCTTTGACGTCTTCTCACCAGCGCGGAGCTAAGTGCTACCACTGGGCATGGGAGGGAGCCCCCGAGGCCCGAGGGCGGCTCTCCGGAGACTCCGGGGCGTGTACAGCCCCAACTCATTATTACGTGAGAGTGTCACGGGCGGCGAGCTTCACATGCACCAGGCCTTCTTCACAGGTACTGGCCTTGCGTCATATCACCAGATGAGGGCCCCGCCTTGCGCCACCCTTGACCCCATCAACAGCGACCGGAAACCAGGATGATGCCAATGGGGAAAAGGGGACGCCAGCGGTTCCCCCGACGACCACGGGTCCTCTGCCGGGGGCAGGCCCTGGGACACCTCCCCGGCAGAGGGCCTACCTCCGAAGAACGCCTTGCTCCGCATGTCGTGGGGAGGAGCCTGGCTCCCGGCCCCTCTCCTGCTGCCCCTAGTGCTCTCCTCCTGAGGGGAGGGAGATTGCCGCACTGGGGCAGCCATCCGCTGCAGCGACCTGAACCTCCTGCGACCCATGGTTAGCATAAGCTTGCTCCTGAGGAATTAGCGGTACCGGTAGTTGCTGCCACTGGCATGGTTGTCGAGGCTTCCGTGAGGCTCCTAAAAGAGCTCGGCTTCTGGCGCCTCTTCCTCCCAGCCTGGCCCGAGGAGCGGGTCGTGGTCTTCCTCCAGTGCATACCCTCGATCCACCATGTGGGGCACATAGGCCTCCAGGGTCACCACCCCAAAGGCCTCGCCGTAGTGCTCCGCGCGCCATGCAGTTCGACTTGAAGCTCCATCTTGGGGACGGTAGTGAGGCGGCCCACCAGGACCATAGGCAGCGATGCGCATGCCCTCGCTTACCAGAGGTGGTGCCGGCACAACTTGCTGCCCGGCGCTGATGGCCAGGCTGGTCTTGATGAAGCCTTGAGGTGCGCCCGAGGGCGCGTAGGCACAGATTGGCCCGCCTCGTGGTCCGCCCGAGGCCTGGGGTGGAAGATGGACGCAGAACGGGGGTGCCCCTGAAGTAGCAGCATCCAGGAGCTCGGCGACGCGTTCCAGCAGCACATCGTGGCCACTTTCTTGTAGTCTGCACCGCAGCAGCTCCCGCGCCACCGTGAGCGTGGCCTTCATGTTCGCGTGCTCCCGTCGGGTGTGCGGTGCCGTGGCCGCAGCATGGCTTGAGGGCCTTGCTGCCGATCGTACCTACCACGGAGTGAGGGCGGGCGACGCCTGACCGCGTCGCCCGTGCCCCGCAGCGCTCTGCGAGGCGCGGGCTGCCTGAGGTACGGGGTTGAGGTCCCCTTGGGCAGGCGGCACGGCATGGGCAGGCCATGCCGCCCAGCGGTCGGAGTTGGCCGTCAGGTCGCTAGACATGGAGGCGGTGAAGCGGCGGAACGCAGGACGGAAGAAGGAAGATTCCGGCGCACCCCTACCTGGCATGCGAAATGTCGAATGTTGGGTTCCGGCAGACCCTTAAGGTTCGAACTCTGGGGTGCGCATGAAGACCTTCCCCCTACCGATCCACGTCCGATCGCCTCACGAGAGTCTAAGCTAAAACGATGGGCAACACGAGGGACACAAGATTTATACTGGTTCGGGCCATCGTTGTGGTGTAATACCCTACTCCAGTGATGGCTCCTCCCCCCACCTCCACCCCTCCGGCGCTAGGCTCTCCGGCGATCTCCCATCTCAACCTCTAAACCCCCCAAACAATCCGACCATCCTCTCCGGCGTCATCCCCCCATCAAGGAGATTCCCATCTTCGATGGATTCTCCTTCTGGATCCACCCTTGGCTTGGATTTCTCCAAGGGTGTGGCTTTTGCAGATGCGATCTACAACTCTCTTGGTGTTTCGGTGCACCCCGTGGAGGATTCTGGTCATTTCATCATGGTTGTCTCATTTAGTAGGCATGTTTTTCGCCTCTCGGATGATTCGGTGGCCACGGCCTTGGAAGCTGCCCTTGGGGGTTCAGCTATTGAGTTCCTGGTTTCACATATTCAAGGCAAGGTATTCTCCTTCCACGTCTCATGCAAAAAAGTTGGTCTTCAAATTTTAGCTCTTCGATCTTTTGCGTGTATGCATTTCAAGTGTTACTTCCATCTTTGGGGACATGGTGGTCCTAATTGGAGAAATGAAGTTTTAATCTGGAGAAAAGAATGTGATGCCGAATGGATTTTTGTTAGTCCCTCAAAGCGTAGATCTACGTTGGGCATGCTGGCCATGCATAAACCTCCAGTCAAATCTGCTATCAAATCTTCTGGTCCGTCCAGGAAGAAGATCTCGTTTGCTACGTTCCAAAATTATCCTGTGTGCAAGGGATATAGATATCCGGCTACACAGAATTGCATTCTGACGGCTATTGATGGAGGCTATTCGGTTCCTGCTCATGAACGAGTCATCATCCATACGCCGCCGGCACCGGAACTGCAATGGACGGCGGCGGTCCCTCCGATCACCTTCGGTTCAGTGGATCCTCGTTTTTCGCCTTCCAAGTCTATCCATGCGGTATCTTCGGCACCTTCTTTGGGCGGGTCTAGCGAGATTTCAAATGTTTCTCCTTCTGGCCCGTCTTCTTGCTCTGGGCCTCCTCTTGGGACCATAGGCCTCGGGCCTGCTCCAGAGCCCATTCGGGATACCCCAATTCCCCCTTATGTTTTATTCCCCGAGCAAAATATTGGGTCAAACAACTTGCCAGATCTTAATGTGACTCCAACTTCCGTGCCTGGATCTACTGAGGATGATTTGGAGGATTTTCATTCTATGGTTGAAGATATGGCATTTCGTTATTGGAAGTGTCAAAATTGTTTTTCTATGTCTCATCCTACGGTTGCGTGCACCAATCAAACGAGATGTAGGCGATGCTTTAAACTGGTCCACAGGGCCAAATCTTGCACAGGATCTGCGCCAGCTGAGGGTTTTAGATGGGTCACACGTGTCAATGAGACTACGGCTGCTAACCCACCACCGTTTTCTTCACCCGGCGCCTCGATTCCCCTCCATGACTCTGCGCGTTGCTCATTGAGCAGTCCCATTGAGCGTACCCCGTATGATGCTACTTCCCCCCAATTGATATCCCCGCCTCTGCAATCTCCTCCAATGCTTCCACCATTGCATACGCCGCCTCCGCCTCCACCAGTTGAGCCGAGACCCGAAACCCCATCTCCGCCACCTGAGCCAAGGCCAGAAACCACACCTCCTCCATCACCGGCCTCGATGGCCAACTTTAAGCTGAATCCCTGGGAGTATGTTCCGCCGGGCTTTGACATCATCGACGGTGGCCCCCTCCGCCTGCTGTGCACTTTCTATGCGCCTGCCACTGCTCTGGATCGTAGGCACGAAGCGTATGCTATCGCCATCGTTGAGCCAGAGCCTCTGCCAGAAGAAATCCAGCTGTACCGGAATATGGTGAGTGATTTCGTTGTCAATCAGCTAGGCAGAGATGTGCTTGATGCGCAGCCTTGGATTCAGGGGGTGGGGCTGTTCCGTTTCCATAGTGCTGCTTCCCGCTATGTCATGGTGAATCATCCTCCCTTCGATCTAGGCAATGATCGTTTTGTTAGATTTATTCTGCATGATGAGGGCATCAACTACAGAGCTACTCAGGGTTTCTGTAGAGGATGGGTCATGCTTCTGGGTGTTCCTTTGGATTATCGTCGCACACAGTATATTGCGGATGTTGTCAGTACCTTTGGGCGTTTTCATGTTTGGCATCAGGATGATCAGATGTTGGTCCGTACCCTTGCATATGTTTCTTTTCCTGCACCATCTCTTGTTCCTCGTGGAGTGGTTTATCGTGAGTATGGTGATTTCGGAGCTGTCAGAGTGTCTTGGTCTGCTCCGGTTTACGTCCTCTCGGCAGATTTTGCGGATGTTCTTCCTGGTGATGAGGACCCGATGCCTTTCAATGGCAATCCGCATCCTTTACCTGGTCAGATGCATTTAAATAATAACAATTGGGTTATGCCTGAGTTTCCGGAGATTGGCTGGAATGATGTACCTCCGCCTGCTGAAAACGTTCATGCACCTGCTGAAGATGATGCGCCTGTGGATGCTGCTTTTCCTGGTGAGCCCGATGAAGATGACGTGCAGTCGCAGGAGTCAATGATCCTGCAAGGTTCTGACGGCTCGTCCAACAATGCTGAAGATTTTGACCTTAATGAGGTACCTGCTGGCGTACCTGATGATGCTGTTGTACTGTTTCAACCTCCTGTTGTTGCTCATCAAGTTCAACAAGCTCCAGTTCAACATGTTCTCCACATTGGTCGAGTGCTCACTGTCTTTGGGCCAGTTCTGCCACCTAACATGCAATGGACTCGTACTTTTTCCTCTATGATGCAGTGTTTTGACACTATTACTATACCTAAACCCATGAAGCAGCCTCTTCTGAAGTTTCTTATGCTCTCCAATCAGTCCTGGGACTTCTCTGTGCCTGATGACCTGCTTGGCTGTCGTCTATTGTCTGCTCCTTCTGTCAGTCAGGCTACAATATGTTTATCCCCTGTCAAGAGGCCTGTGGCTCGTGCTCTCTGTTTCGATGCAGTATCTGACCCAGTCACTGAATCTTTTCAGTTCACTGCCACTGCTAAGATCTCCAAGAAAAGAACCCGCAAGTCTACAGCTAATCAGGTGTTGGTCGAATCTGAAGTTCGTTGCAGTCCGAGGCTCAGTGCGCTTCGTGATGGTTTTCGACAAATCCAAAATAAGCCAGTTACTTTGCCTCACTGTTCTAGGTTCAAGAAACTGAAGAGAGCTCCTCCTTCTGAACCTGCTCCACCTCCAGCTGCGTCAGATAAGCCTGAAGCTGATGTGCCACCTCCCACATCTATCACTGACCTTCAGCGTATTGGAGCGCACCTGCATATTGCCCCTGAGAAGATCTCTGCGGAAAAGCTTGTAGCTGATCCGTCCAAGTCTCACTCCAGCAGCAACTCCGATGATAAGTGACATCTGCGACTGCTTCGGTCCATGGCGTACCTTAATAATCGCCATCTTTATGTTCTTAGTTTCATTTCTGTTGAATTATCATGTGGACTTGGCTTTTGGGTCGGGAGGATCACTGCGTGGTCTCCTTCATGCTGAACTTATCTTGGTTTGTAATGAATTGCAATAATTTTAGAGACTGGAAGGTCCTGTGTTGGAATGTATGGGGCCATAATTCTGAAGCCCGTCAGTTAGCAGTCAAGCAAAAAATCGATGAATCTGGTTGTTCGATTATTTGCCTTCAGGAAACAAAATGCACACATATTGATCAGCATTTTCTTAGGAAATTTTGCCCACGGCGATTTGATAATTTTGTGTATGTACCATCTGTGGGTGCATCTGCTGGAATCGTGGTTATTTGGAATTCCTCTTTTTTTGCTGGCAAGTTAGTTCAAGCTAAACCTTACGGCATCATTGTGGAGTTTCGTTCCATGCACACGTCAGAAGTTTGGACTTTGGTCTCTGTTTACGGTCCCTGTCAGAACCCATCTCGCGATGAATTTGTGCAATGGCTATACAATTTGGATATCCATTTCGATGACAATTGGTTGTTGGTTGGTGATTTTAATTTCATGCACTCATTGGATAATCGCAATTTGCCTGGGGGTAATGTCCATGATATTTTTCTCTTTAATGAAATTATTGGCCATCTGGGCCTTGTTGAATTGCCAATTAAAGGTCGTCAGTATACTTGGTCCAACATGCAGTCTATTCCTTTGTTAGAACAGATTGATTGGTTCTTTACATCTGTATCTTGGACTAATAATCACCCCAACACTATGGTTTTGCCGTTGGCCCGTACTGCTTCTGACCATGTTCCATGTGTTGTTAATGTTGCAACCTGCATTCCAAAGGCCAAGCTGTTTCATTTTGAGAATTATTGGGTCAACCTGCCAGGGTTTTTGGACTGTGTTCAGGATGTTTGGAATAAGCCATCCAGGATTAAAAAAGGTGCTGCTGGTTCTATCTCTGCTAAGTTTAAAGCTCTCAGAGTTGCTCTTAAAAGATGGCATGTGAATCTATCCAAGATTAAAGCTCTCATTGCAGATTGTAACACGGTCATTTTATATTTTGATGGCCTTGAGGAACTGCGTTCTTTAACCTGGCCAGAGTTGAATTTTCGTCGAATTGTCAAGATGCATTTAGAGGAAATTCTTCACTTGCAGTTTATTTACTGGAAGCAGCATTGCACCATCCGTTTCATCAAGGTTGGTGAAGAGAACTCAAAGTTTTTTCAGGCCATGGCCACTGAAAGGTACCGCAAGAACACCATCTCCTCTATTAAAAATGCTGCTGGAGATGTGGTGTCTGACCATCAACAGCTTGCTGGAATGTTTTGGTCTGAATTCAAAAACCGCATGGGTCATGCTCAAGGTATTCAGATGGGATTTGACTTGGAGAATCTCCTAGCTAGAGTTGATGGCCTTGAGGATCTATCTAAACCATTCTCTGAGGATGAAGTAAATGAGGTTATCAAGCACTTGCCTGTTGATCGTGCTCCTGGTCCGGATGGCTTTACGTGTCTTTTCTTAAAGAAGTGCTGGCATATCCTCAAAGATGATTTTTTGGATCTGGTCAAAGAGTTCTATGAGGGCAAATGTAACTTGGAATGTTTAAATACCTCATTCATAACTCTTATACCCAAGAAGCTGAGCCCAGAGTTTGTTGGTGATTTTCGGCCCATATCTCTGACAAACTCATGTTTAAAATTTCTCACCAAGCTTCTGGCCAATCGTTTGCAGAAGGTTATCCTTAGCTGCATCCACCAAAACCAGTATGGCTTCCTCAAATGCCGTTCGATTCAAGACTGTCTTGCTTGGTGTTTTGAATATATTCACCAATGTAAAGCTTCAAGGAAACCCATTGTTTTGTTAAAACTTGACTTTACAAAAGCTTTTGACACTCTTGAGCATGCAGCCATCCTTAGAATTTTGAAATGCAAGGGTTTTGATGATCGTTGGAGGGGATGGATTGATAGTTTGCTATCTTCGGGGTCGTCTTCAGTTCTGTTGAATGGGGTCCCTGGACATCATTTCAAGTGCCGATCTGGAGTTCGTCAGGGTGATCCTTTGTCACCTCTTTTGTTTGTCATTGCAGTGGACCTGTTACAGTCAGTAGTTAATGATATGTGTCGACGCAATGTACTAACTTTGCCAATTCCCACAAAGTCCAACGACTTTCCAATTGTGCAGTACGCCGACGACACCCTTATTATTCTACCTGCAATTGACTCTTAGTTAATTGCCCTCAAGAAGATGCTTGAAGTTTTTGCTGTCTCCACTGGTTTGAAAGTTAACTTCAGTAAGTCTTCGATGATCCCGATAAATATGTCTGATGATGAGGGTTCTAGACTTGCCAGCTTGCTTGGTTGTTCTGTTGGTTCTCTTCCCTTTACGTACCTCGGTTTGCCTATGGGAACAATGAGACCTACAATATCTGATCTGACGCCTTTGGTTGATCGTATTGAGAGAAGGTTGTCAGCTTCTTCTTGCCTCCTCAATCAAGGCAGTAGACTGCAGCTGCTTCAATCGGTCCTCACTTCAATGCCAATATATTTCCTTTGCACTTTGTCGATCCCTCAAGGCATTCTTAAGCAGATAGAGAGAATTGAACGTCAATGTCTTTGGAGAGGTAACTCGGAATTGCCTCGGCAGTCTCTGGCAGCTTGGGATCTGGTTAGTAGGCCAAAGAAATATGGTGGTTTGGGAGTTCTTGATCTGAGTGTGCAGAATGATGCTCTTCTGATTAAACATCTCTTCAAGTTCTTTAACAAGATGGATATTCCTTGGGTGAATTTAATCTGGGACTCCTATTACCAATCCTCGGCTCCACAAGCTACCCAGATGTGTGGTTCCTTCTGGTGGCGTGATGTTCTTAAGCTCTATGACAAATTCTGTAATCTGGCAAGGCCGCAGGTTCATGCTGGCGATTCAGTGGTGTTCTGGCTAGATAAATGGGAAATTAGTGGAAATCTTGTTATTCTTAAGGATCGGTTTCCATGACTCCATTCCTTTGTGATTGATGACTTGGCCACTGTTAAGGATGTCCTCGAGCTACCAAATTTGACTGAGAGTTTCCATCTGCCTCTGTCTCTAGAGGCCTTCCAGGAGCTTGATCAACTTCAGTCCTTGCTTCTCCCTATTGAACTTGATCCTAGCAGTAAGGACATTTGGAGATGGCCATCTAAGTCTGGTAACTTTCAGACCAAGATTTATTATGACTATGCCTTCTCTAGCATTGTGGTTGATCCTATTTTCAAATGGATATGGAAATGCTCTTGCACTCTCAAGATCAGAGTCTTCGGATGGCTTCTTCTTATGGACCGCCTAAATACAAGGGACATGATGCAGCGCACGCACTGGATTATCCAAGATGATTCCTGTGTACTTTGCCTATCTCAAACACACGAAGACAGAATTCATCTATTCTTCACATGCAACTTCAGCCAGAGAGTTTGGAATTATCTTGGGATCTCTTGGCAGGTTCAGACTCATCAGTCAACCTACTACATGGCCTCCTCGGCTAGAAAAGAGTTTGGCTTGCCCTTCTTCACAGAGGTGGTTTTTACTGCCACCTGGAATATTTGGACTCAAAGGAATGGCAAAATCTTCAGGAATGAAACACCTAGTTTTAGAGCCTGGAGAAGGAATTTTGTACATGATTTAACTCTGTTAACTCATAGGATCAAATGTAAATATAGAGACAAACTTCTAGAATGGTTAGCTTCTTTACCCTAGGTAGTTAGCTTCTTTACCCTATCTTGTACCTTGAACTTTTATGCTGAGTTTTAATAAAGCACTGTGAGGTTGTTGCCTTGCAGTATATAGTCAAAAAAAATACCCTACTCCAGTGTGTGGTGTGGTGGATTGCCTCAGGGGCTGATGATGAACAGTACAAAGGATGAATAGCCTCGTGAGAGGTGTTCTTGAGCTGGTGCGATGAACTGCTTGGGTGAGTTCGATCGCCTCTCGGTCTAATGAGCACTCGATCCCCTTTTTCTTTCCTCTGAGGTGGCTAGTCCTATTTATAGAGCCCTGGTCCTCTTCCCAAATATTGAGCGGGAAGGGCGCCAACAACATCCATTTTGAAGGGGAACATCTAGTACAAGTTATCCTGACTAGAGTTGGTCTTCGGCTGCCAAAGGTACTGGCGATGACGCCGTCTTGGGCTCCACGGTGACCTCTATCCTGCCGCTCTGCTGGTCTTGGTCTCGTTGCACTGAAATGGCAACCTTTTCCTAATGCCTCAGTACTCCACGCGTGTGCTTGCCCCCTTTGCACCAAAGAGGAAACAAGGACACTGCACAGGCCGGCGCCCGCCTGTCGCCCGCCTGGTCTCGGTCGTCATGGCTTGCGTCACGAGCACCTTGCGAGGTACCATGCCTTGATCTCTCCGCCTCCTCGCGAGCCTGCCTGGCGAGGCCGTTCCTGAGGAAGTCATGTGTCGTCCCCCCCCCCCCCCCCCCGCGAGGGTTGGCCCCTCGTGAGGGTCTTGAGTCTTGCGCTGATGAAGATGGGCCGTACTGGGCCACCACTCGAGCCACGCCATAGGCCGCAGGCAGGCAACTCTGGGGACCCCCGTTCCCAGAACACTGACACACACACACACACACACACTTTCATTCGGTGGCAGAGGGCATCTCAGCAAGATGTATCGTAAAACGGGCCAGACTAATCCACCTTGGTCGTACAACCTCTCTCTTGTTGTTGGTCAAAGCATGGCCATCCATGCGACCCGAGAGATGGGCTAGCTCGCCAATAATCACGCAAGCTAGTCCCCGAAGACAACTACTGCCTGCCTGTGGGCCAAACATATGTATGGAGGTGTTGATGTTTGAATACACAATGGAATAACATTGATTTGGCACTGTGCTTTGGAACCAGAAATCCCCACATGGAGCGAGGGTTAGTTGATGATGCATATGTATGTCACACCACACTTTGAGCCGATGACGGCGATTCATGCATGCATGCATGCATAATATGCGCTCAAACTTAATTAGGTATGAGTCTCACCATGGCCTACTACGATAACACGAACCAATGGAAGAATCTGCCATGGTAACCTATCTTGTTGTCGGTTAAGTGATCACGGATGTCCACGCAGCCCATGAATATATAGGCTTGCCGCTGATAACCACATGAGGGAGTGTACCATTCGAAGACAACCACTACATGCATATGTATGTATGGATCGAGGTGATGCATGCATTCATGTTTGAATACCATTCACAACATTGATGTGGCGCGTGTGTCAAAAATTGTACAGTCCCCACATAGAGCAAGATCGGTTCATGACGTGTCATGGTAATGGCCACTTCGACTCGATGGGAGGGATTCATGCGTACACATGCATGCGTGCTCAAACTATATCATGTCATCCCAGAGCATGACCTATATACTATAATATAAACAAAAAATAATACCCTCCTAAGTCAAATTAACCTTTCTCGTTGTGAGGCAAAGTAGTGATGGACCAAGCGGGCCCACGGATGAAAAGCATCAATATCGCTGATAACCACGTGAGTGGGTGCGAGAGGACAACCACCATCACTTTGCATGTGGGCCAAACATATGTTGAATACGCAAAATGGACAACTTTGATGTGGCACATGCCTCGAAATAGTAAAGTCCCCACATAGAGCGAAGCATACTACATATGCTGGTCCCCTTCCCCCTCTTAGATGCATACTATATGCTCCTCCCATAATACAACCCAAAAAGAATCCTCCTTGATGGTGAAATTCATTAACCTCTCCTGATGTAGGTCAAAGTGATGCATGCATCGACGAGGACCTCGCGGGCCCGTAGATGGAAGCGTCACAAATAAGTGTCCTAGAATAACCATCGCCTGCATACATGTGGCCCAAATAGGTATTGTCTGATCTAATAGCCAATGCACAACTTTGATGTGGCACGTGCCTCAAAAACCGAAAAGTCCCGACACTGAGCACGAACGCGTACGTAGTATATATGCTAGTCCCCTCCCACCTCTTCGATGCATGCTATATACTCCCAGCATAACACAAACAAAAAGATTCTACCTTCCTGGTCAAATTAACCTCTCTACCGGCTGTTGGTAAAAGTTATGGACAACAACCTCGCGGGCCCACAGAAAGCGTCACGCGCGAGTGAGGTGTTGTTACTAACCACGATTGCATGTGGCCAAAACATGTATGTATCAAAAGGTTGTGTAATATTTTAAATAACGAATTCACGACTCTGATGTGGCACCTGCGTCACAAAACGTCCAACCCACATGGTCGCTCACGACTCGTAGTGTACTGCCAGCAACCCCCCAGATGCGCGCGCGCACGCGCACACACACACACACACACACACACACACACACACACACACACACCATGCATCCACCGCAACTACGATGCATGTTAAATTTTCACACGGTGAACATATGTTACCAAAGGACGGACGTTTTAATTTTGAGAAAAAAACAGAGATCATTAAGAAGTTTTATACATTGTTTGATTTTCTAGGGGTATAATGTGCAAAAATCAAATTTGAGCTACATGCACACGTGACAGTGCACGTAAATGGATTGGAAAAACACATGTGTCTCACTGGGTGCATATGTTTACTCCCCGTGCAAGAAAATTCAAACATTGAGAATCTTGATTTTTAAAATCTAGTACATCCAAAACTTATTTTAAATTCATGAAACTTATCGTGTTGTCATATGGACACCAATACATAGTGGCATTTTACAATTTCTTATCAAATTTGAGACAAGTTTTTATGTAATCTTTATCTTCTTATAAACGGGATATTATTAATAATTGGGAACCAATATCGCAAACGGATTATTTATTCAAACCATGGGCGTTAGACCAACAATGGATACATGCCATGCTTTGGTTCAACAATAAAGCGGCATTATTAATCATCAATATAGAAAAACAATATACGTGTCGCCATGCGACCCGTGTGCCGTGCGAGCAGGCGTGAGTTGACGGGATGCATGCGAGCAGTCCGCCTTGCAGGAAGACTGTGAGGCGTGCGTGCGGGTGTGTGAATTGACGGGAGGCATGCTCGCTGCATAGTGTCATCGGGAGGCGTGTGAGTAGCTGTGTGAAATGACGGTAGGCATGCCAGTAGTCCGGTGCGCAGGCTCACCGGGAAGTGAGCCAGCGTTTTGACCGTCGCCCGCCTCTCTCCCGCTACTCCATATTAATCGCACACCCAAGCGGCCACACCCCACATATTTGCCGCACACACAATCCTCTCTCTCCGACTGCATCCTTGACGCTGCTCTTAGTCCTAACCGCCGTCTGTGTATGAGGATGCCGCCGAAGTGCCCCATCGGAGGGAGTGCCGACGCCGACGCTGTGGAAGCACCGGAGCACTGCGTGAAGATGGAGACAGAGGTTGCCATCGCCACCGGCAAGGTATCTCTACATCTTGATGTCGTGACGGTGTCGTTCTTCCACAGCCGGAGCCGGAGGTCCACACCGACTTCGGTGACGACTCGGGCGATGACTCCGACGACGATTCCGGCGACTACAGAGAACCGGTTAGTCATCTATACCCATTTATGTGATAAATACATCCTAGGGTTTCTCTAGTTACTCCTGCGTCCTGCCTCCCCCTTTTTGGAATAGAAATCCTATTGTTATTTTCTCCCATTCCATGAAATTAATCAGAGTAAGTTTTGTTAGATCCGTGTAGTGTATTGACTGTTTGAATGGTAAAAGTGATAAGTTATTAGTTGTTACATTTGTGCAAATGATTTCTGCTAATAATCCTACTAGGGTTAATCTTCGTGCTAATAATTCCTAGCCAGGTCTTGACAATTGATTTTGACTGACCTACACATCTTTGTGCCATTATTTTCTTCAAGGTTGGTCTGTACATAGATGATTGTGCTTAAGAATCGAACCATAATATCTGGTTATGTCTAAAAAATTGCCATAAATTCCTACTACTACTTCACAGCATGTAAACATTGATTTGATGAAAAAAATTGGCAACTGCCAAATGTTTTTTTACCATAAACAGTAGGAAAGGCTCCTACTGTGTTAATATATTAATAAAATAGCACACTTTATAATGGAGTATTTGCATGGTGGGTGTCTTGGCCACTTTGTGGCAAGAAAGAAGGGTGATAACTAGGTGTACTACTATAGAGAGCTTACAAAATTGTGAACAAAGGGCCTATGCGCCTCTTTAACCCTGTCCTGAAGTAGCTCAAAGTCCCTATTGAATATGTCAAGCCAGGACCAGAATGAGGGGACTATAGCTCTAAAATGTTCATTGTTCCTCTCCTTCCAGATGCTCCAGGCTGCCACAATGAATTTTTCTAAGAACATTGGTGATGGATGGCCATTCTTTTGGTCCTCAATAGCTTGCAAACGGCCGGGGAAGGGCTCCCAGTTGATATCAAGTTTGTCCCAACATTGTTTGCTGAAGGAGCAGGTGAAAATCATATCAATTGTTTCCTCGATGTTCCAACTGCAGAGGCGGTAATTGTGATCGTCTCTAATGTTGTAGTGCCTTCTTTTGAGCATATTTCGCGTGTTGAGCCTATCATGAAATAGCATCCATGCAAACAACTTTAATTTCATTGTGCGCTTTGATTTCCAGATACAATTGAAGGCATGATGAGAATGTTCGCTAGAGATTAGTTTGTATTCCAAATTTGATGCCGCATTTTTTTATTATATGTATAGGTGCTGTCTAACGATGTGACAACGAGGATGAAGATGGCCAGCGGAGGTACAAGAGACAAATCCTTAGGGAGCTTTATGCAGGAATGCATAACAGGCGTATTAGGACCTGGGATGGCGGCTTTCGATGCCCATTTTGCAACCAAAAGCTTCATCACACGTATGAAAGTGTTCTGGCGCATGCAAGAGGATGAGCCGTTGGCTCCTTCAAGCAAAAGTATTCTCGCAGGGTGGCGCACACCGCGTATGCCGTGTACCTGGAGGAGCTTCAGGATCGTGCCGGTAGATGAGATGAGATGTGGGATGGAACTATATATGGCTATGTAGTGTCTTAATAACGGTTGAACTATGTACTTATGGTTAAACTATGCTTGTGTGCGCTTATTATCTATGTCTGAGTATGTTTAGTCTATGTTTACTTATGTCTAAATGTGGGACATGGATGCAATCAGTTCGGTTGATGGAATCTACCACCGTCCTGGTTTATTGGCCCCGTTTGTAATTTGTGTTAAATTTTGACCCTAGATTTAACTAACAAAATATTAGTGCAGGTCAGCAAAAAATATCATTGGATGCGTATTTGAATATAATGTTCAATGATATAATTGTTGGTGACATGCATAAACATTCGTTAGTTAAGTATTTGCTCAAAATTTGGCACAAATTACAAAGGGGACCAATAAATCAGAACGAAGGTAGTACGTCAATCACACACGGTTCCAAAAATTGGAACCATGTGCAATGACTTTCATTTTCCCATGTTACGTCAATCACACACGATTGGCTCTACCAAACTGTTGCCTCCGAAATTCTTTGTGGGACAAAAAACCCTCACCACCCAATTTAAAAAAGAAAAAAATAAAACCCTCACCATTCCCACGTCACAAAAACCCTCACCCTACCGTCACCCCCTCCGGTCTCCATTCACTACACAAGCTCCTTCGCGACTCTGCATGGCATCGCCTATCGCCACGGCAACCACTTGGCTCGACGCCTGTCGCCACAGCCAGGCTGCCGGCAAACCCTACCGTGTTTTGCCACTTCTGCTTGCCGCCGCCTATCGCTATCGACTTTCTCGACACTGCTCGTGGTTGACCCATGTCCGCCCTATTGGGGAATCCACCGTATTGAAGGTCATTTCTCATGGACAACAAGGTAACTAATTTAATGAGATATTATCTCATCTCTTATCCCAGTTCATCTGCCTCCTTTAATCACCCAGCCGAAAAATCAATGTGAATTCATTTTTATTTGAGCTAATTTGAGGATTTTCTTTCATTCGTAGAGTGTATAGTGTGAGGACACATCAGGACTTTGCGGCCTCGGTCAGACATCTATGGAGTTCCATCTCACCGTACCAGATGACTTGAGGATGCGCGCGGTATGTTCAATCTCATCCTAAATCGGTTGGCATGGCCTACTTTCCTGAACATATACTATATATTGATGCATTTGGATAAAACGTGCCACATGCAACATATACGTCAAAGGGGATTTTTTTCGTCTTTATCTGTATTAGGAAAATTAATGATGTATTGTTTTTTCGATTAATCTCATATTTCCATGACATCATGGTTACCCTATCTGTTTAATTATATATTTTTGTCCTCTGATTTAAATTGATGTACAGTTCTTTCAATTTCTCCCATATTTGCATCTTACTTTAACAATCCTACCATTGTTTGCAGCGCATCACTTGCTATGCAACATAATCTGTAGTACACAATCTTTTCCTTTACATAAATAAAGACTGCAGGGACGTCATACTGAACACAAACCATGGATTTACAATCGTTGCTACTGTAAGACTTGATGATCGTGGTCACTCCTATTTTGGCAGGGGCCTTTGGACAGAAATTTCTAAGTTTTATGTATTGAAAGGTGACACTAAAATTGCACTGCACGTAAAAGAGCCTGGTCATGAGATATATGCTAACTTCCCCGACGATATCATCCATCCAGACTTTGTTCGAAGTAAGTGTTTTTTTCAAGTATCTGCATGTTGACTTACCCAGCAATATCAATGGAATCTATCTATTATATAATTAAAACAAAAGCCAAACAAGCCATCACGTTAATCCACATAGGCTAAAAATATAAGATCCATAGATTTGGAAAATAATTGCCGGGATTAAAATAATCTAATAGTTTTTTTTGAAAGATCCAACAAATTGCTGGCTTCAATTAGATTTAGCAGAAAGCAGCGGAAGAAACAACATGCGGAGGATCCGAAGATCAAAGGAAAAAGGAAAAGGCAGCCCTATTAGCTGCAGAACAACACTACACTTACAAGACGGAACGCCATCCGCCCAGCGCAAGACAACGCAGCTCCGACTCCGGCGAAGAGACTACGGAGAACAAAGCAAGGTTGGCGTCACACGAGATCGCCGAACGGACCACATGTCGCTCGTCATCGTACGCTACCGGAGCCCCGCACCGCAGCTTGGACTTCATAGCAACAAGCAGACGAGGTAATCTCACGGACACGCCGAAGAAGAGCCGACTACCATGACCAAAGCCACGCCTCCGACAATGCTCATCACCGTCATCGTTGCCACAGAAGTAAAACCTCCCTCATCGCCGGACACGACCAAGCAGCACGAACAACATCCTCCATCTATCACTGGTCCCCCTGGCCGGTAAGGAGCTCCTGAAACGATGCCCCAAGAGGCGCGACACACATCGCCTTCATCGTCCGATCCCATGGGATCAAGGGTTTCACCCGAGCAGCCTTGCGTGGTGGAGCAAGCAGGAATGCCTCAGCGACGCCTTCAAGAAGGAAGTTGCGCCTGCAGGCGTCGCCGTCGCCTGCCCCAGCCCAAAGACTGGCAGCAAGGTCTTCACCGACGTTGCACCTCCAACCACCAACCCGAGCCAGGCCACCACCTCAGACACACGCCCGACGGCCGCCGGCCCCACGCGCCCAACGTCCGCCGCAGCCAGCAGATCTAGACGCCGAGGCCCAGGTCTCCATCGCTGCTGCTAGTCCGCGCCGGATAACCGCCATCCCCTTGCACTCGACGGTCATCGCAGCCACCTCGCAGAACAGGACGCCGGGGCCCGATCTGCCTCACATCGCCCTCTGGAGTCCATCGAGCCGACGGCCGGCGACGCGCATGAAGAGCCCATGCACCGCCGAACAGCTCACTCCCGCCTGACCCCTCTCCTCCACCGCAGTGCTGACCACGACCCCGTCCCGCGGTAGGCACTCTACAGATCCAGCTAGGGCTCGCCCGACGCAGCGTGCCAACGTCCCGCGCATCCGGCGCATGCCCGGCCCGCGTCCCGCGCGGCCACCGCGGGCCCAGCCCGCAGCTCAACACATCACCACCAGCCTCGCCTTGCCGCTCGCCCAGCACCAGAGCAGAGGAGCTCCACCTTCGCAGCCCACCACCGGATCTCGTGCCGTATGCCAGATCCGCGCCCTGCGTGCCCACGCCTACGCGCACCCGCGCCTCCCTGCGCTGCCTCGCCAACCAGTCGCACCGCCCCGAGCGCGCGCAACCGCTCAAGCTCCCGCCGAGACAACCAGCCTATGCTAGCCACCTACGGACGGGAGGAGGAAAAGGGGCCCCGCCGCTGCCGAGCCGCGCGGACTTTGCCCGGCGACTGCTGCCGGCGGCGGCGAGGGAAGGACAGGGCGGTGGGTGGGCTGCTGGCGGCGGCGACTAGGGTTTGCTCCCGAGCCGCCCGCAGGGGCGACGCGAGAGCCCGCCTAGAAGAAAATGCGTCTAATAGTTACGCACAACAAAGTTTTGTACTTTTTTATCATCCGGCACGTACGCAAAATACGTGCTAGAAGATGTATATGTCGGCCATAAATAAATAGATATACAGTGTTGGAATCAAATACGGAAGAAAATCAATCAACCTGCCGGCCGATCGGACTAGCGAGGAAAGAAGTAACAATGTCCAATACGGAATACGAGCGGACCAATCAAAAAAAAAAGATGCATTGATGTGGCTGAACCAATGAGAAAAGACCATGTATCCAGCTCAAAAGGAAAGGCACACGTATGGCATATTCTGCTACCGACGTCATTGCTGAAGTCAACAAGTAGTCAGGGCCTACACGGATATGTTGAATTTTTTTTTGGTGCACTTCCAAGCCAAAAAATATCAAAATTCCTTGAAAAGAATATTTTCAGATGTCAAAACTTTTACTTTCCTTTAGACATCTACGCACACATTTACATCTTTTACGAAATTTCCGAAACTCTTTAGACGACAAATATTAATTTTTAGATGTCAGAAGTTTTGGATTGCTTTTACACATGTACACACACAAATTTATAAATGATGTCATATCTTGCATCCACAAATAAAGTCGTTCAAAAATGTATTTACAGTCTCCAACAAGATAAGGGGCGGATTGAAGGTCAGGAGGAGCTCAAAAATTATATCACGAAATACTACAAATCTCTGTTCGGAGCGTCGGTTGAAGGGAATTTCACCCTCGACGAGAACCGAACTGATGATATTCCACAAGTCACGGCAGAAGAAAATGATATCCTCACGACACCTTTCTCAAAAGAGGAGGTGAGAGCTGCGGTATTCCCAATGGAACATAACAAAGCTTCGGGCCCGGATGGTTTCCCCGCAGAATTCTATCAGAATTTATGGGAGATCATTAAGAATGACCTTATGGGGTTGTTCAATTGTCTTCATGCCGACCGTCTTGACCTATTCAGACTTAATTTTGGCGAGATTGTCTTGTTGCCGAAGATTAAGGAGGCCGAACGGATACAACAGCTCAGACCCATATGCCTCCTTAATGTCAGCTTCAAGATTTTCACAAAAGTGGCGACGAATAGGTTAAACTCGGTAGCTGACCATGTTGTCCGGCCATCTCAAACGGCTTTCATGCAAGGAAGGAATATACTCGATGGTGTAGTAATCCTGCATGAGACCGTCCATAAGATGCACCGAAAAAATATGAGTGGAGTAGTTTTCAAAATTGACTTTGAAAAAGCCTATGACAAGGTCAAATAGTCTTTCCTCCAACAGGCCCTAAGGATGAAAGGTTTCTCCGATAAATGACGTCAGTGAATCCAAAATTTTGTAACTGGAGGTAGTGTGGCCATGTAGGCCATTACTTTCAGACAAAGAAATGACTATGACAGGGTGACTCCATGTCCCCAATGTTATTTAACATTGTGGCTAACATGTTGGCTATTCTGATTGATCGCGCCAAGCAGGACGGCCAGATTACAGGAGTAGTGCCACACCTTGTGGATGGTGGCCTCTCTATTCTGCAATATGCTGATGACACAATTCTCTTTATGGAACATGACATGACCAAGGCTCGAAACCTGAAACTGCTATTATCAGCGTTTGAACAGAAGTCTGGTCAAAAGATTAACTTCCAGAAAAGTGAATTGTTTTGCTTTGGAGAAGCCATCGAGGAGGCGGCCGATTATGCTGACCTGTTTGGTTGTGCACATGGCCAATTCCCGATTAAATATATGGGAATACCGATTCATTATCGACGTCTAACCATTGCGGAGTGGAAGCATATAGAAGAACGCCTAGAGAAACGACTGAGCGGTTAGAAAGGCAAGTTGCTCTCAGTCAGAGGATGACTGGTTCTGATAAACTCTGTCCTCACAAATATGGTTCTCTATATGATTTCGTTCTTCCAACTTCCAAAAGTGGTCCTGCAAAGACTGGACTATTTCAGGTCCAGGTTTTTTTTGGCAAGGAGATGGTGAAAAGAAAAAAATATAGGTTGACCAAATGGAGCGTGGTTTGTAGGCCGAAAGACCAAGGTGGCCTCGAAATTCATGACCTAAAGGTCAAGAATGAGGCCCTACTTAGTAAATGGTTGTTCAAACTTTTTACTGAGGATGGTATTTGGCAAACCATGTTGCGCAATAAGTATCTAGGTCAAAAGGCGTTGTCTCAGGCATATTGAAAACCTGGAGACTCGCACTTTTGGGCTGGCCTGATGGCGGCAAAGAAACATATTTTTTGCTTTGGGTCTTTCGCAATAAAGGACGAGTCAGAGATTCATTTCTGGGAAGACATCTGGTTAGGCAACGCCAGTCTCCGAGAACAATATCCAGCCTTGTACAACATTTCTTGTGATAAAAATAATACTATTACGCAGGTGCTCAGCTCATCACTGCCGAATCTTTCATTCAGGCGGGATTTGATTGGCACCCGACTTACGTCATGGCATAATCTCTTATCTCGTTTGGATTCGATTAACCTGACACAAGGTCGGGACGTGTTTCGCTGGAACCTTACTACATCTGGGTCTTTTACAGTAGACTCTATGTACCGTGCCCTCACGCATTCCGAGGTACCGGTGAGTAATAACAAAAAAATTGGAAGGCGAAGATTCCACTTAAAGTTAAAATCTTCATGTGAGTTGTGCTAACCAAAGACAACCTCGCACGATGCAAATGGCAAGGAAGTAAGAAGTGTTGTTTTTGTACTCATGACGAGACAATCAAACATCTCTTTTTCCAATGTAAGTTTGCGCGTTTTATATGGTCAATCATCCAAATAGCGTCAAATTTGTATCCGCCCACGAGTGTTGCCAATATTTTTGGTCATTGGCTGGACCGTATTTCAAATAGGTTGAAAAGACTAATAAGGGTGGGAGCGTATGCCTTATTATGGTCGCTTTGGCTATGTAGAAATGATTTGATTTTTAATAACAAAAATGTCTCTCCGCTGCAGTTTACTTTCCGTTGTGCGTACTTGCTTCGTACGTGGTCTACGCTACAACAAGCGAATTACCAACCATTATTCAAGGTGGTCTGTACGCGGTTGGAGCAGGTGGCTATGGAGGTTTTTGCACAACATGGGTGGCAGCGTAATCTCCGGATCGGTCCACCATCCATTTCGACATAGGCATAGTCTCAGTCTATAGGACTATTGTTGCCGAATTGTCGGCTTTTTACGTTCTTTTGTCAGACTATTGGTGTTTGGCTGTGTGCATCCTAATTATGCAGAGGCCGGATGATACTCTTAATATTTTGTATATCTTGATTCTACATTTGAAGTTAATAAAAGCGCCCTTTATCGAAGAAGAAAAAACAAAGTCGTTCAAGAGTATTTAGGAATACCTTGGCCATTGCTTTTTTTATAGATTTTCTTTCTAGATGTGTCATGCGATTATTCTCGTCTCTATATCCAGAATTCATTGATTCGGTTTTTTGCGGGCACACACTTTATAAATCTAGGACAGAAGCTTTTGAATTAATTAAGAAAAAAATAGAAAGTAGTAAAGCGGGTAGTGGAGAAGAGCCATCGAACCAGATTTTTCATTTGCTTTTCGTTTTGAAAACTTGACTTATCAGAGAGGGGCCAGGGGGCTGGAAGAGAAGAATTTGAATACTTAACGCTGGAAGAGAAGAACCTTAATACTAAACCAAGTTTCGGGAACTTCTTGGTGACTTGATTGGTTCCCTTTCCCCAATTTGCAAAGGATGATTCCCGTGAAGGTGATCTCGATCACCATTCTATGATATTTCTGGTTGCTTTTGAGAAGATTTTTCTTTTACTTAACGCCGGCTACCGGCAACTTACTTCATGCTATTACTAACACTTATGACTGAGCTAAAAATATAAGATCAGTAGATATGGAAAATAATGGCTGAGATTAAAATAATCTAATAATTACGCACAACAAAGTTTGTACTTTTTTTATCATCCGGCACGTACGCAAAATACATGCTAGAAGATGTATATGTCGGCCATAAAGAAATAGACATACAGTGTTGGAATCAAATACGGAAGAAATCAATCAACCTGCCGGCCGATCGGACTAGCCAGGAAAGGCAAGTAACAATCTCCAATACGGAACACAAGCGGACCAATCTTTACCTAATAACTAGAACAATGTCCATGCGTTGCAACGTGATATAAATATTCTAGTACGTTACCTTGTGGTTTACTACTTATCAATAAAAATGTGATTGTATAAATGATGTTAATTAAATTCTGCCCGTGAATTACCTTGTATTTCGTTTAGAAGTTTGGTAAGTAAATTAAAGTGAAATTAGTTTAGAATGTAAGTAAATTAATGTGATTGATTATCATATATATGGAAGGTTGAACGAAAGGGTGATGGGAAGAAAAATGAAATGGGAACCTTACGTTCTTTTTAAGTAGTAGAGATAAAGCAAATTGGGTTTCTTTCGTCCGTCATGGCATTTTTTCAGAAAAGTCCTTCTATTTCAGAGAAGTCAACCCGCAGTCCTGTTTTAAGTCAGAGCGAATTGTTTTTTCGTATTTTACACAAAAGTCCCTGTATTTTCTTGAAATCAACCCGCCGTCTGGATTTAAGTCACACCCGCACCGTTATTTTACGTTTTTCGAAAACCCCCCTGACGTTTTAGGTAATTCATCCGCGGATCATATGTAAGTCAAACAAATACTTTTTTTAAATCATCCATATCTTTTAAACCGTAACTCCGATTTAAACATGTTATATATGAAATTTGATTAGAAAAATATGTAGAATATGAATATGAGATTAGTTTTACCTATTAAGTATTATTAATATTATTTTGGAATATATTTAAATCAAACAAATGATTTTCTAAATTATCCATATCTTTTAAACCGTAACTTCGATTTTAACATATTATATATGAAATTTTATTAGAAAAATGTGTGGAATCTAAATATGATGTTAATTTTACCTTTTAAATATTTTTAAAATATTGTTTTGAAAGCAAGCTTATAATTTCTAGCTCAAGATCCGTTTTTCTTTCGTACCGGCGGCGATCCGGATTGCAAATAAACACCCCTAGTATAACCATATAGGCAAAAGAAAACATCAATAACTACACATGCATACCTCCGAAAAATGTCGCAGGGGAAAACAACAGATTTCTCATCGAGAATGAGAGAAAACAAGAGAGAGAGAGAGAGAAAGAGAGAGGCGAGGGAGGAGAGAGGGGGAGAGAGACGCCTTAGGATTAACCATATTCAAACACGTTTTTTTGTTGTTTTCTGTGAACACCGAGGCCATCGCCGGCGAGGGTGAGAAGGAGCATAAGCGGCAACACAAATATGATGCCTGGCAAATATAAAGGAGATGGACCTATTAAGTGATGGTTGTTGGGTTGTTTTTTCTCCCGTTGCAACGCACGGGCTCTTTTGCTATAATAATAAAGCAAATTGGGTTTCGGCGGTCCGTCACGCACTTTTGCAGAAAACCCCCTACATTTTTCATAAATTAACCCGCAGTACACACTTAAGTCATAACCGAACAGTTATTTTACATTTTTATGGAAACCCCCCTGACGTATTACATAATTCACCCGCCGATCATATATAAGTCAAACAAATGTTTTTCTAAATTATCCATATCTTTTAAACCGTAACTCCGATTTTAACATGTTATATATGAAAATTGATTAGAAAAATGTGTAGAATTTGAATATGATGTTATTTTGTTTGTTAAATGTTTTTTAAATATTATGTTGGGAGATATATAAGTCAAACAGATATTTTTCTTAATTATCCATATCTATTAAACCGTAACTCCGATTTTAACATGTTATATATGAAATTTGAACAGAAAAATATGTAGAATTTGAATATGATGTTATTTTTACCTATTAAATATTTTAAAATATTATTTTAAAAGCAAACTTGTAACCTATAGGGCACATCTGTTTTTCTTTCGTACCGCGACGATCTGCATTGCAAATAAACAACCACTAAAATCATAAAGAGACGAAAGAAAACATCGATAACCACACATGAGCACCTCTGAAAAAACTGGCAGGGGAAAAACAACATTCAAACACACTTTGGTTTGTGTGAACACTGAGGCCGCTGAGGGTGAGAAGGAGGATAAGCGGCAACATAAAAATGATGCCTCGCTAAAATAAAGGGCATGAACATATTATGGTTATTGGGTTAAAAGTGTGTGTTATTTTGTTCTCCCGTTGCAAAGCACGGGCTCTTTTGCTAGTCAGAAAAAAAGCTGCATTGATGTGGCTGAACCAATGAGAAAAGACCACGTATCCAGCTCAAAAGAAAAGGCACAGGTATGGCAGATTCTGCTTTTTTTCTTTTTTCTGAGACAAGTTTTTTTTTTGAGACAAGTATGGCAGATTCTGCTGCCCAAGTAGTACACACACATATTTATAAATGATGTCATATCTTGCATCCACAAACAAAGTCGGTCAAGAGTATTTAGGAATACCTTGGCCATTGTTTTTTTATAGCTTTTCTTTCTTGATTTGACATGCGATTATTCTGGTCTCTATATCTAGAATTCGTTGATTCTTTTTTTGCGAGCACACACTTGATAAATCTAGGACGGAAGCTTTTGAATTAATTAATGTATGAATTTTCATTACATTTTCACTATATTTATGCAAAATAAATCATACAATATATGAATATTGCTAAATCGTATGTTGTGGAAGCAAACCTAAATTGTTTGTACATTTCCAATAAATATTGCGGCCATATAAATAAACTTATTGGAAGAACCAAATCATATGAACTCAGATAGGGTCTACCAGGAAAAAAAAGCCACCACTGTACACAGACCACCCAATGATTCCATCTTAAAAACACATCGCTATCCATATTTAGTGAGATAACATGGACTAACAACCAGAGGACACTCATCAATATTTCAACACTCAAGTAGTCATCCAGGAAAAAAAAGACTCCAATTGTACAGCGCATAGAACGTTCATGTCTGTAATTTTTTCTGACGGCTGATACGTAGGACCAACATATGCCGATATAAACAGAACAGAGGCCAATAAGATCCAGGATTCATCACCATGGTAGAGTTCATGCTGTCTCAAAGTGATAGAGGAAAGTGGTATTAGGTGGAATCGAAGGGCATATATACATTTCCAAAATAGGGGGGGGGGGGGGGGGGGGGGGGGGGGGGGTATACATGTTTCTAGAAGGTAGTCACGGCTTCGTTTGGATCAGTACAGTGGTGCTCATGTGCTATGTGCGGAACTGAGAGTACTGCACAGATTAAAAACAAATGATATTGCACCTATATAAATACAAATATTGGAAGCAATAAATCATATCAATTATCAAATAAGACACATCGGCTGTCCCCGCAAAAAATAACGGTCGTTTCACTTGTGCCAAAAAAGTTAAACAAAAGACAACATGACATGATAAGAAAAGACAAAGTATGACCAGAAAATAAGAGAAATACTTTGTGGATTTGAAACGCGGTAGAAAACTAAGGAAATTTTGTTTTAGAATAAACCTATACCTTTTTGGAGAACATTTATTCATAGATCATGTTTTATTCTTTTTGAGATAGCCAACGACGCATATCATGCAGTTTATTTATAGAGCTTCTTAAAATACAACCAGTACCAGTGCAAAGTAGAAAAGAACAAATGCTTTATATATGAGTCATCTATTTTTTCTTTTGCAAAAAAACCATATAAAATATTGCCCGAAGAAAGAAAGTAGTAGATTAATACAAAAATCAATGGTTATGCAAAGCAGGCTACTGACGTCGGTGTCAAACAATCCAGCATATTCATCCCTATATATGGGATAACAATACGTCTATTTATCGCTAGAACAGCCACGCAAAAAATCTTCGCCATATAAACACAACATGTATATTATGACTATGTTTAAAAAAAATGCATCCTACGATTATGATTTGAACTTGCGGATTTTTGCTATAATTAGGATCTGCACTACATATAAGCAAGGTAGATATGAATCTGATTGTTCATAAATATAATCCAGAAAAGATTAATATTGAATGTATAACAAGTACTACTATCATAGACAATAAATTACTCCCTTCATTTGGAAAATAGATTATGCTTCGGATTTTGACATGGCTCAGTGTGCATGTTTGACATGGCTCAGTGGTCAAACATGGCTCAGTGTGCATTTTTAACCGCGTGCCCATGCCGGTTGAAATTTACAAATTTAATATTATGAACAAAAATCATAAAAATAGCCTCTCATGTTATTTTTACTTCACCAATTTAGCTATTTTTTGTCAACAAAGAAAAATTGTAACCGCGTGCTTTGCATAGAGTCATCTATTATGCAAACAAAAAGAGTACAAGTCATTATTAGATTTGGAACTAGGAATAAACATGAAAGTAAATTAGTAACTTTGTTAGAAAATTAGTTGTTGGAATTATATTTGTATTTCCAGCTATACTAAGATATGGTATATAGAATCAAATTAGATGATTTATTCCAAGTAGTGTGCAACATGCAATGGAACATGACTAATGCCAATGTAAGATGACATATGTAATATGTGGATTATGTAGACTTATAAATATGCATGATTCAACCAGTCCTGAAAAAGGATAAATGTGCTTATAACACCGACAAAAATGGCAAATGCATGATCAATCCGGAGTCATTGGAGGTTAACATTTTCCGAAGGCGAAAGAGAAGTGGTCATTTAGGAAGAAATGAAGTTTTGTAAGGATTAAATACATGGCTTACATGGCACTGTGTGAGAATGATAATAAAATTGATGTGAGTGTACTATGTGGGCCAGCGAGAATACAACACATAAGTAGCAAAAGGATGATGTGCGTGCAACATCGAAGGTTTGGAGAAATAAATCACGGCAAGTCTAAGTTGTTTTAATGTGTAGAACAATGTCCAATCATATGGAAGAACAAGTTGTTACAGATAGCGAGCTGACGAGAATGTTAGTAATTCAACACCAATATACACCAATGCACATTTTATTCGATGACCAAGCTTTTATGAAAGTAAACGCCAATAGATGAAGACAAGTGGAAGAGATAAAATGAGAACATAGAAGAACAATCTATTGATTGTAATGGCCACATGGTCTACTTAGACCAAGGTATTAACCAACAACTTAATACACTTGATTGAAATGTTTTAACTGAAGTTCAAGAAGGTTCCTTAATATGTAAATTATGATGGTAGATGGTTTTAGATTAACAATATGCACCTAATATGCAAACATATATAATTCATAAAAAATATCATCATAACAAATCTAGCCGCACAAGTGCGCGGGTCACAACGCTACTTGTGTAGTATTTAAGCAACCAATTGTTATTCCATTTTCTTCTCTATTCCTACCTACTAAATTCTAGTTACAAATACACTTTTCTATTGCCTTGTTTTAACTAAATATTCCCTGTACTCCCACTTCTAGCAGAAAGTGCCGCGGAAGAGGAGACTCTGGAGGTGGAGAACGGGGCTGCCAACAAGCGGAGGCGGGTCGAGCAAAGAACCACAAGCAACTCTGGCAGGCCTAGACTTCATCAGTAGACTCCCCGATGATATGTTGATAGTCATCATCTCCCTCCTCCCAATCAAATATGGGGCACGAACAACCGTCCTTTCCCTGCGATGGTGCCCCCTATGGCACTCCACCCCTCTTTACCTCATAGACATCCACAAGCTCTGCCATGGCTATCGCAGAAGCTTGGATGCATTCTCCCAGATCCTCGTCAGTCACCATGCATGGCCCAACCAGAGGCCTTAGCATTCTCCCAGATCCTTGGCAGTCACCATGCATGGCCCAACCAGAGGCCTTAGCATGGGCAAGTTCAGTTCCAACGGCATGGAGCGAGCCAAGCTTGACAAGTGGTTCCGATCCCTGATGTCTACTACGCAACCTTCTTCTTGTAGACAAGGTAGTCAGAATCCCGATTCGAGTCCTAGAATCCTACGACCTTACGACCCTACGTAAGCATGTCGATCCAAGTCCCACTATGAATCCGGATTAGGTAGAATCCGTGTTGAGTCGTGATCCAAATCATAGAATCATGTACAAAACTACAAAATCCCGACTATGTTATGGACTATGTCCGATTCTACTAATTTTTCTATGTCACTTGTTTGGTTGTAGCAGAATAGTATGCAATCCTCCAAACCCTTTTTCACATGTCTCATCGCCCTTTATTCCACTCCCAAGCCAAAACACTCAGCCGCTGACATCTTTGATCTGGCTCTCAGAAACCCTAGATCAAAATTGAGGATCAGGCTTGTCGACTAATTGAATTGGTGTGAGAAGGAGGGCGCGTCAAGATTGATTGGAGAAGGAGAGAAAGAGTCTTCAAGGTTCAGCACTGCGGGTTAGCTATACAAGTGATCGGCTATTCACGAACTCAAAAAAACTCCTATGAAAATTTCGTGCATTGAAGATTGAAATGTTCTATATATTTCCCTCTCATATGTGTTCCCTACATGCAAGCTAGACAGTAGGTTAGCCATGAAAAGAAGTGGAATACAACTAGCATTGATGTGTATGGTTTTTGCTCTATATTTAGTGTTAGAAATCTATAGAACCCATATAAATTTTTGGCGTGGATACAAAATATCTTATCTGAGTAAATCTAGTAGAATCCTCGATTCCACGACTCGATACTACGACTCGATTCTGTCTACAGGAAATCGACCCGACTACGAATCCTGACTCTGACTACCTTGCTTGTAGACTCGTGTTGGGCCTCCAAGCGTAGAGTTTTCTAGGACAGTATCAAATTTCCCTCAAGGGGGTGACCTAAGGTTTATCAATCCGTGGGAGGTGTAGGATGAAGATGGTCTCTCTCAAACAACCCTACAATCAAATACAAGAAATCACTTTTGTCCCCAACACACCCAATACAACGGCAAATTGTATAGGTGCACTAGTTCGGCAAAGAAATGGTGATACAAGTGTAGTATGGATAGTAGATATATGTTTTTTAATCTGAAAATATAAAAACAGCAAGGTAGCAAGTGACAAAAGTGAGAAAAAACGACATTGCAATGCTTAGAAACAAGGCCTAGGGTTCATACTTTCACTAGTGCAAAATATCTCAACAATGATAACATAATTGAATCACATAACAATCCCTCAACGTGCAACAAAGAGTCACTCAAAAGTTCCTATCGGAGAACGTAGGACGAAAACATGCATCAACCCCTATGCAAAGATTACCCCAATTTCACCTTGGGAATCCGTGAGTTGAGTGCCAAAACATACATCAAGTGAATCAATACAACATCCCATTGTCACCACAGATACCCCATCGCAAGACATACATCAAGTGTTCTCAAATCAAATACTCAATCCAACATAATGAAACCTCAAAGAGCAAGACTCAATTCATCACAAGAAGATAGAGAGGGAAGAACACCATATGATCCAACTATAGTAACAAGGCTCGCGATACATCAAGACCGTGCCAAATCAAGAACACGAGATAGAGATAGAGAGAGAGAGAGAGATCAAATACAGACCTACTAGAACATACCCTCAGCCCTGAGGGTGAACTACTCCCTCCTCGTCATGGAGACCGCCGGGATGGTGAAGATGGCCTCCGGTGGTGATTCCCCCTCTGGCAGGGTGCCGGAACGGGCTCCCGATTCTTTTTCATGGCTACAAAGGCTTATGGTGGCAGAACTTCCGATCTAGGTTTTTTTCCAAGGGTTTTGGTATTTATAGGAATTTTTGGCGTTGGTCTCACGTCAAGGGGGTCCACGAGGAAACGAAAAGCCCTGGAGCGCGCCCCCTGGCTTGTCGCTTCCTCATAAAGCTTCTGGTCCATATCTTGTGCTTTGGGGGTCCCTTTTGGTCCATAGAAAATCACAGTAAATTTTCAACCCATTCCAAGAACTTTTATTTCTGCACAAAAAACGACACCACGGTAGTTCAGCTGAAAACAACGTCAGTGGGATAGTTCTAATCAAATCATACCAAAACCATATAAAATTGATGTAAACATGGCATGAATACTTCATAAATTCTAGATACTTTGGATACGTATCAATCCCTCGCCCTAGTTCAGCTCGAGGAGCTCACTTTTGATGATGGGCATATGCGCTCGTTGCCAACGTCCGCGCTCTGCCTCGCGCCCACGCTGCGTGTCGCCACTTTCAGGAACTGCCATCCCCCCTAATGACGTGCCCGCTCTTATTTTACCACGACTGAAGCACCTCGAGCTCATCGTCGTCTGCCTCCCAAACGGTGACTTGGAGCGCCTGCTCCGTGACTATACTGCACTCGAGTACCTTCGTCTTCAGGCAATCAATGGGTTGAGTAGCTTCCACATAACCTCCATGACTCTCTGGACTATCTTTGTGTGTTGCTAGTGGTGCAAGAAGACATCACAAAATGTGCACCACGGTATGGTCATTGAGGACACACCTTCACTTGCGATATTACTTGTAGTTGATCAAGAAGGTCCAACAAGAATCAATGTCATTTCTGCGCCGAAATTGACAGTGGTGGGCTAATCGTCTGACAAATACTCTGAACTTGTTGGATCCACACCCATTCAGGTACAATAGCCGCCTTCTACCTTTCGTTCTACAAATTAACATTATTTATAATTTTGAAGATGTATGTCCGTATGTCATCCAAAAAATGATTCCAACAAGCTTGACCCTAAAACTGCGCACAGTGAAGGTCTTGGCACTAGAATCTATCGACCCCAACCTAGACCAAGTTGTCAGTTTCTTGAGATGCTTTCCGTGCCTGGAGAAGCTATATATCGAGGTGATGTTCCTTTCCTGTTAAATGTTAACCATAAGGGAGTTCAATTTTTGACACCTTTTTCCAAGTTTACAAAGACAATGTACTACGATTTCTGAAGGATTTTTGGAGGATTTCAGTACATACATGTTCCCCCCATATTGGTTGCTTGATCCATATGGTTACAATCCATAAGCATTTCTCCTTTGGATTCATCTGTACTAGTTTCTTAGGGAACTTTTCATCCACTCCAACCTCTTGTGAAGAAGGCTACATTTTTCTAGATTGTAATCAAATGCCCATGTTAATCATGTCGGATTAAAGATGGCACGTTAGTGCATTATACAAATCCTGCAAACCAAATATGCATGTAGTAGTGGTCAAAACTGCATGTAGGCACTAACACGTTTTCTTCTTTTGCAGATAAGATTAGGCCCGATGGTGGATAATGTGATACAATATAACAATCACATCGAATCCTAGATCTGCATCTCACAGAAATTACTTTGAACTCCTACCAAGGGACCTCACCGGATATTATATCCGCTAGGTTCTTTGTTGTCAGAGCAAGGGTGCTGAAGTTAATGAGGTTTGCCCTACATTTATTTCGCAAAAATGAATGGTTTGTTGATCAGCGCCAATGGCTGCGGCAGAATGGAATAGGCTCCAAAAAAGCTGAATTTCATTTTGGAACTTCAGATGACAGAGTAATCGGAAGTCATCATGTCAACCCCATACATGACTTCTCAGTGGCTGACCCCTTGACAAAAATTATGAGGTTTCGAAACCAGCCTTACAAGTGGTAATATTAGTTTGAACCTCTCTTATATCCATGTTCAGCGGCTCAGCGCGGGCGTTGTAGCTGATGAACTGAATTTCATTTCTAATATTAGTTTGAACCTTGTAATCTTTGAATTTGAGCCATATAACTCTGGAATTTGAACCTTGTAATATGTTAAGCTTTTGTGGTACAATCGTTGAAATGGCATCGTATGAGACTCGTATATTGGTAGCACTATTTCGACCTTAATATGCAATGGACTTAGATTTTATTAACCATTCTCGAATATGTTTAGCTTCTCGATCTCATAGCACACAATCTGTATAGCTAACTCGACTGCGATCTTCGACATAATTGCGTGGTAAACTACGCGTTGCGCAGGAACAGGCTCACCAATGATACATTTGGTGCCTCTTCGAGCTCACGCGTGGTCAAACAAAACGCATGCGGTGTTCTCTAGCGTGCACTGGAATCCTCTGCTATGAACGCGGTGACAAGACGTGACGGTTACAGGCCGGCCGGCCCCCATTTATTACAGCGGTCATTTAACCCTTGTGTCTCTTCAACCTTTCGATCCCGCCCCACTATTGCAAGAAGCACACCCACCACGACAAATTCTTAGAGGGTATCCTGCGCGGCTCCAATGGCGCTCATGAAGGAAATATGCCCTAGAGGCAATAATAAAGTTATTATTTATTTCCTCATATCATGATAAATGTTTATTATTCATGCTAGAATTCTATTAACCGGAAACATGATACATGTGTGAATACATAGACAAAACTATAGTCACTAGTATGCCTCTACTTGACTAGCTCATTAATCAAAGATGGTTATGTTTCCTAACCATAGACATGAGTTGTCATTTGATTAGTGGGATCACATCATTAGAAGAATGATGTGATTGACATGACCCATTCCGTTAGCCTAGCACTTGATCGTTTAGTATACTGCTATTGCTTTCTTCATGACTTATACATGTTCCTGTAACTATGAGAATTATGCAACTCCCGTTTATCGGAAGAACACTTTGGGTACTACCAAACATCACAACGTAACTGGGTGATTATAAAGGAGTACTACAGGTGTCTCCGAAGGTACATGTTGAGTTGGCGTATTTCGAGATTAGGTTTTGTCACTCCGATTGTCGGAGAGGTATCTCTGGGCCCTCTCGGTAATGCACATCACTATAAGCCTTGCAAGCAATGTAACCAATGAGTTGGTTACGGGATGATGCATTACGTAACGAGTAAAGAGACTTGCCGGTAACGAGATTGAACTAGGTATTGGATACCGACGATCGAATCTCGGGCAAGTAACATACCGATGACAAAGGGAACAACGTATGTTGTTATGCGGTTTGACCGATAAAGATCTTCGTAGAATATGTAGGAACCAATATGGGCATCCAGGTCCCGCTATTGGTTATTGACCGAGAATAGTTCTAGGTCATGTCTACATAGTTCTCGAACCCGTAGGGTCCGCATGCTTAACGTTACGATGACAGTTTTATTATGAGTTTATAAGTTTTGATGTACCAAAGTTTGTTCGGAGTCCCGGATGTGATCACGGACATGACGAGGAGTCTCGAAATGGTCAAGACATAAAGATTGATATATTGGACGACTATATTCGGACACCGGAAGTGTTCCGGGTGATTTCGGAGAAAACCGGAGTGCCGGAGGGGTTACTGGAACCCCCCGGGAGAGCATTGGGCCTTATGGGCCTTAAGGGAAAGGAGAGAGGGGCGGCCAGCATGGGCCGTGCGCCCCTCCCCCCTCTGGTCCGAATTGGACTAGGAGGGGGGGCGGCGCCCCCCTTTCCTTCCCCCTCTCCCCCTTCCTCCCCCCTCCTAGTAGGAGTAGGAAAGGAGGAGTCCCACTCCTACTAGGAGGAGGATTCCTCCTCCCTTGGCGCGCCCAAGGGGCCGGCCGGCCTCCCCCCCTTGCTCCTTTATATACGGGGGCGGGGGGGCACCCCATAGACACACAAGTTGATCTACGGATCGTTCCTTAGCCGTGTGCGGTGCCCCCTCCACCATATTCCACCTCGGTCATATCGTCGCGGAGTTTAGGCGAAGCCCTACACCGGTAGAACATCATCACGTCACCACGCCGTCGTGCTGACGGAACTCATCTCCGGAGCTCTGCTGGATCGGAGGCCGGAGATCGTCATCGAGCTAAACGTGTGCTGAACTCGGAGGCTCCGTACGTTCGGTGCTTGGATCGGTCGGATCGTGAAGACGTACGACTACATCAACCGCGTTGTGCTAACGCTTCCGCTTACGGTCTACGAGGGTACGTGGACATACACTCTCCCCTCTCGTTGCTATACCATCACCATGATCTTGCGTGTGCGTAGGAAATTTTTTGAAATTACTACGTTCCCCAACAGTGGCATCCGAGCCAGGTTTTATGCGTTGATGTTATATGCACGAGTAGAACACAAGTGAGTTGTGGGTGATACAAGTCATACTGCTTACCAGCATGTCATACTTTGGTTCGGCGGTATTGTGAGATGAAGCGGCCCGGACCGACATTACGCGTACGCTTACGCGAGACTGGTTTCACCGTTACGAGCACTCGTGCTTAAAGGTGGCTGGCGGGTGTCTGTCTCTCTCACTTTAGCTGAATCAAGTGTGGCTAAGCCCGGTCCTTGTGAAGGTTAAAACAGCACCAACTTGACGAACTATCGTTGTGGTTTTTGATGCGTAGGTAAGAACGGTTCTTGCTAAGCCCGTAGCAGCCACGTAAAACTTGCAACAACAAAGTAGAGGACGTCTAACTTGTTTTTGCAGGGCATGTTGTGATGTGATATGGTCAAGACGTGATGCTATATTTTATTGTATGAGATGATCATGTTTTGTAACCGAAGTTATCGGCAACTGGCAGGAGCCATATGGTTGTCGCTTTATTGTATGAAATGCAAACGCCCTGTAATTGCTTTACTTTATCACTAAGCGGTAGCGATAGTCGTAGAAGCAATAGATGGCGTAACGACAACGATGCTACGATGGAGATCAAGGTGTCGCGCCAGTGACGATGGTGATCACGACGGTGCTTTGGAGATGGAGATCACAAGCACAAGATGATGATGGCCATATCATATCACTTATATTGATTGCATGTGATGTTTATCCTTTATGCATCTTATCTTGCTTTGATTGACGGTAGCATTTTAAGATGATCTCTCACTAAAATTATCAAGAAGTGTTCTCCCTGAGTATGCACCGTTGCCAAAGTTCGTCGTGCCCAGACACCACGTGATGATCGGGTGTGATAACCTCTACGTCCATCTACAACGGGTGCAAGCCAGTTTTGCACACGCGGAATACTCAGGTTAAACTTGACGAGCCTAGCATATGCAGATATGGCCTCGGAACACGGAGACCGAAAGGTCGAGCGTGAATCATATAGTAGATATGATCAACATAGTGATGTTCACCATTGAAAACTACTCCATCTCACGTGATGATCGGTTATGGTTTAGTTGATTTGGATCATGTGATCACTTAGATGACTAGAGAGATGTCTGTCTAAGTGGGAGTTCTTAAGTAATATGATTAATTGAACTTAAATTTATCATGAACTTAGTACCTGATAGTATTTTGCTTGTCTATGTTTGTTTGTAGATAGATGGCTCGTGCTGTTGTTCCGTTGAATTTTAATGCGTTCCTTGAGAAAGCAGAGTTGAAAGATGATGGTAGTAGTTACACGGACTGGGTCCGTAACCTGAGGATTATCCTCATTGCTGCATAGAAAAGTTACGTCCTGGAAGCACCGCTGGGTGCCAGGCCTGCTGCTGATGCAACTGACGACGTTAAGAACGTCTGGCAGAGCAAAGGTGATGACTACTCTATAGTTCAGTGTGCCATGCTTTACGGCTTAGAACCGGGTCTTCAACGACGTTTTGAACGTCATGGAGCATATGAGATGTTCCAGGAGTTGAAGTTAATATTTCAAGCAAATGCCCGGATTGAGAGGTATGAAGTCTCCAGTAAGTTCTACAGCTGCAAGATGGAGGAGAATAGTTCTGTCAGTGAGCATATACTCGAAATGTCTGGGTATGATAATCACTTGATTCAACTAGGAGTTAATCTTCCGGATGATAGCGTCATTGATAGAATTCTCCAATCACTGCCACCAAGCTACAAGAGCTTTGTGATGAACTATAATATGCAAGGGATGAACAAGACTATTCCCGAGCTCTTCGCAATGCTAAAAGCTACGGAGGTATAAATCAAGAAGGAGCATCAAGTGTTGATGGTCAACAAGACCACTAGTTTCAAGAAAAAGGGCAAAGGGGAGAAGAAGGGGAACTTCAAAAAGAACGGCAAGCAAGTTGCTGCTCAAGAGAAGAAACCCAAGTCTGGACCTAAGCCTGAAACTGAGTACTTCTACTGCAAGCAGACTGGTCACTGGAAGCGGAACTGCCCCAAGTATTTGGCGGATAAGAAGGATGGCAAAGTGAACAAAGGTATATGTGATATACATGTTATTGATGTGTACCTAACTAGAGCTCGTAGTAGCACCTGGGTATTTGATACTGGTTCTGTTGCTAATGTTTGCAACTCGAAACAGGGACTACAGAATAAGCAAGCACTGGCCAAGGACGAGGTGACGATGCGCGTGGGAAACGGTTCCAAAGTCAATGTGATCGCGGTCGGCACGCTTCCTCTACATCTACCTTCGGGATTAGTTTTAGACCTAAATAATTGTTATTTGGTGCCAGCGTTGAGCATGAACATTATATCTGGATCTTGTTTGATGCGAGACGGTTATTCATTTAAATCAGAGAATAATGGTTGTTCTATTTATATGAGTAATATCTTTTATGGTCATGCACCCTTGAAGAGTGGTCTATTTTTATTGAATCTCGATAGTAGTGATACACATATTCATAGTGTTGAAACCAAAAGATGCAGAGTTGATAATGATAGTGCAACTTATTTGTGACACTGCCATTTGGGTCATATCGGTGTAAAGCGCATGAAGAAACTCCATACTGATGGGCTTTTGGAATCACTTGATTATGAATCACTTGGTAATTGCGAACCGTGCCTTATGGGCAAGATGACTAAAATGCCGTTCTCCGGAACTATGGAGCGAGCAACTGATTTGTTGGAAATCATACATACTGATGTGTGTGGTCCAATGAATGTTGAGGCTCGCGGCGGGTATCGTTATTTTCTCACCTTCATAGATGATTTAAGCAGATATGGGTATATCTACTTAATGAAACACAAGTCTGAAACATTTGAAAAGTTCAAAGAATTTCAGAGTGAAGTGGAAAATCATCGTAACAAGAAAATAAAGTTTCTACGATCTGATCGTGGAGGAGAATATTTGAGTTACGAGTTTGGTCTACACTTGAAACAATGTGGAGTAGTTTCGCAACTAACGCCACCTGGAACACCACAACGAAATGGTGTGTCCGAACGTCGTAATCGTACTTTAGTGGATATGGTACGATCTATGATGTCTCTTACTGATTTACTGCTATCGTTTTGGGGTTATGCTTTAGAGACGGCCGCATTCACGTTAAATAGGGACCATCAAAATCCATTGAGACGACGCCTTATGAACTGTGGTTTGGCAAGAAACCAAAGTTGTCGTTTCTTAAAGTTTGGGGCTGCGATGCTTATGTAAAGAAACTTCAACCAGATAAGCTCGAACCCAAATCGGAGAAATGTGTCTTCATAGGATACCCAAAAGAGACTGTTGGGTACACCTTCTATCACAGATCCGAAGGCAAAACATTCGTTGCTAAGAATGGATCCTTTCTAGAGAAGGAGTTTCTCTCGAAAGAAGTGAGTGGGAGGAAAGTAGAACTTGATGAGATAACTGTATCTACTCCCTTATTGGAGAGTAGTTCATCACAAGAACCGGTTCCTGTGACAACTACACCAATTAGTGAGGAAGCTAATGATATTGATCATGAAACTTCAGATCAAGTTTCTACTGAACCTCGTAGGTCTACCAGAGTAAGATCCACACCAGAGTGGTACGGTAATCCTATTCTGGAAGTCATGTTACTTGACCATGATGAACCTACGAACTATGAGGAAGCGATGATGAGCCCAGATTCCGCAAAATGGCTAGAGGCCATGAAATCTGAGATGGGATCCATGTATGAAAACAAAGTATGGACTTTGGTTGACTTGCCCGATGATCGGCAAGCCATTGAGAATAAATGGATCTTTAAGAAGAAGACTGACGCTGATGGTAATGTAACTGTCTATAAAGCTCGACTTGTTGCGAAAGGTTTTCGACAAGTTCAAGGGGTTGACTACGATGAGACTTTCTCACCCGTAGCGATGCTTAAGTCTGTCCGAATCATGTTAGCTATTGCTGCATTTCATGATTATGAAATTTGGCAAATGGATGTCAAAACTGCATTCTTGAATGGATTTCTGGAAGAAGAGTTGTATATGATGCAGCCAGAAGGTTTTGTTGATCCAAAAGGTGCTAACAAAGTGTGCAAGCTCCAGCGATCCATTTATGGACTGGTGCAAGCATCTCGGAGTTGGAATAAACGTTCTGATAGTGTGGTCAAAGCATATGGTTTTATATAGACTTTTGGAGAAGCCTGTATTTACAAGAAAGTGAGTTGGAGCTCTGTAGCATTTCTGATTTTATATGTAGATGACATATTATTAATTGGAAATGATATAGAATTTCTGGATAGCATAAAGGGATACTTGAATAAAAGTTTTTCAATGAAAGACCTCGGTGAAGCTGCTTACATATTAGGCATCAAGATCTATAGAGATAGATCAAGACGCTTAATAGGACTTTCACAAAGCACATACCTTGACAAAATTTTGAAAAAGTTCAAAATGGATCAGGCAAAAGAAAGGATTCTTGCTTGTGCTACAAGGTGTGAAGTTGAGTCAAACTCAATGCCCGACCACAGCAGAAGATAGAGAGAAAATGAAAGATGTTCCCTATGCTTCAGCCATAGGCTCTATCATGTATGCAATGCTGTGTACCATACCTGACGTATGCTTAGCAATAAGCTTGGCAGGAAGGTACCAAAGTAATCCAGGAGTGGATCACTGGACAGCGGTCAAGAACATCCTGAAATACCTGAAAAGGACTAAGGATATGCTTCTCGTATATGGAGGTGACAAAGAGCTAGTCGTAAATGGTTACGTCGATGCAAGCTTTGACACTGATCCGGACGATTCTAAATCGCAAACCGGATACGTGTTTTTATTAAACGGTGGAGCTGTAAGTTGGTGCAGTTCTAAACAAAGCGTCGTGGCGGGATCTACATGTGAAGCGGAGTACATAGCTGCTTCTGAAGCAGCAAATGAAGGAGTCTGGATGAAGGAGTTCATTTCTGATCTACGTGTCATACCTAGTGCATCGGGACCAATGAAGATCTTCTGTGACAATACTGGTGCAATTGCCTTGGCAAAGGAATCCAGATTTCACAAGAGGACCAAGCACATCAAGAGACGCTTCAATTCCATTCGGGACCAAGTCCAAGTGGGAGACATAGAGATTTGCAAGATACATACGGATCTGAATGTTGCAGACCCATTGACTAAGCCTCTCTCACAAGCAAAACATGATCAACACCAAGACTCCATGGGTGTTAGAATCATTACTATGTAATCTAGATTATTGACTCTAGTGCAAGTGGGAGACTGAAGGAAATATGCCCTAGAGGCAATAATAAAGTTATTATTTATTTCCTCATATCATGATAAATGTTTATTATTCATGCTAGAATTGTATTAACCGGAAACATGATACATGTGTGAATACATAGACAAAACTATAGTCACTAGTATGCCTCTACTTGACTAGCTCATTAATCAAAGATGGTTATGTTTCCTAACCATAGACATGAGTTGTCATTTGATTAGTGGGATCACATCATTAGAAGAATGATGTGATTGACATGACCCATTTCGTTAGCCTAGCACTTGATCGTTTAGTATACTGTTATTGCTTTCTTCATGACTTATACATGTTCCTGTAACTATCAGAATTATGCAACTCCCGTTTACCGGAAGAACACTTTGGGTACTACCAAACGTCACAACGTAACTGGGTGATTATAAAGGAGTACTACAGGTGTCTCCGAAGGTACATGTTGAGTTGGCGTATTTCGAGATTAGGTTTTGTCACTCCGATTATCGGAGAGGTATCTCTGGGCCCTCTCGGTAATGCACATCACTATAAGCCTTGCAAGCAATGTAACCAATGAGTTGGTTACGGGATGATGCATTACGTAACGAGTAAAGAGACTTGCCGGTAACGAGATTGAACTAGGTATTGGATACCGACGATCGAATCTCGGGCAAGTAACATACCGATGACAAAGGGAACAACATATGTTGTTATGCGGTTTGACCGATAAAGATCTTCGTAGAATATGTAGGAACCAATATGGGCATCTAGGTCCCGCTATTGGTTATTGACCGAGAATAGTTCTAGGTCATGTCTACATAGTTCTCGAACCCGTAGGGTCCGCACGCTTAACGTTACGATGACAGTTTTATCATGAGTTTATAAGTTTTGATGTACCAAACTTTGTTCGGAGTCCCGGATGTGATCACGGACATGACGAGGAGTCTCGAAATGGTCGAGACATAAAGATTGATATATTGGACGACTATATTCGGACACTGGAAGTGTCCCGGGTGATTTCGGAGAAAACCGGAGTGCCGGAGGGGTTATCGGAACCCCGCGGGAGAGCATTGGGCCTTATGGGCCTTAGGGGAAAGGAAAGAGGGGCGGCCAGCATGGGCCGCGCGCCCCCTCCCCCCTCTGGTACGAATTGGACTAGGAGGGGGGGCGGCGCCCCCCTTTCCTTTCCCCTCTCCCCCTTCCTTCCCCCTCCTAGTAGGAGTAGGAAAGGAGGAGTCCTACTCCTACTAGGAGGAGGATTCCTCCTCCCTTGGCGCGCCCAAGGGGCCGGCCGGCCTCCCCCCTTGCTCCTTTATATACGGGGGCGGGGGGCACCCCATAGACACACAAGTTGATCTACAGATCGTTCCTTAGCCGTGTGCGGTGCCCCCCTCCACCATATTCCACCTCTGTCATATCGTCACAGAGTTTAGGCGAAGCCCTGCGCCGGTAGAACATCATCATCGTCACCATGCCGTCGTGCTGACGGAACTCATCTCCGGAGCTCTGCTAGATCGGAGGCCGGAGATCGTCATCGAGCTGAACGTGTGCTGAACTCGGAGGCTCCGTACGTTCGGTGCTTGGATCGGTCGGATCGTGAAGACGTACGACTACATCAACCGCGTTGTGCTAACGCTTCCGCTTACGGTCTACGAGGGTACGTGGACATACACTCTCCCCTCTCGTTGCTATACCATCACCATGATCTTGCGTGTGCGTAGGAAGTTTTTTGAAATTACTACGTTCCCCAACAGCTCCGAGCGGCCGCCGCCGACGAGCAGCAGCTCACCATGCATGCCGTGGTGGACACCCATAGAAGGTTCACAGATCTCTCAGTGGTGTACACCAACAACCCGGTCTGGGTGGACGTGTACATAGTATAAATGCTAGTCCTCTCCCACCTCTTCGATGCATGCTATATACTCCCACCATAACACAAACAAAAAAGATTCTACCTTGCCGGTCAAATTAACCTCTCTGACGGCAATTGGTCAAAGTGATGGACGGCGACCTCGCGGGCCCACAGGAAGTGTCACATGCGAGTGAGGTGCCGTGTAGGACAACCACCGACTTCATGTGGCCAAAACATGTATGTATGAAAGGGTTGTGTAATGTCTTAAATAACGAATTCATGACTCTGATGTGGCACTGCCTCACAAAACGGCTAACCCACATGGTGGCTCACGACTCGTAGTGTACTGCCAGCCACCCACCAGACAGACACACACACCACACACACACACACACCATGCATCCACCACAACTACGATGCATGTTAAATTTTCCCGCGGTAAACATATGTTAGCAAAGGAGGGACATTTCAATTTTGAAAAAAACAAAGATCATTAAGACATTTCATACATTGATTGATTTTCTAGGGGTATAATGTGCAAAAATCAAATTTGAGCTACATGCATACGTGACAGTGCACCTAAATGGACCCGAAAAACACATGTGTCTCACTGGGTGCATAGTTTACTCCCCGTGCAAGAAATTTCAAACATTGAGAACCCTGAGTTTAAAAATCCAGTACATCCAAAACTTGTTTTAATTCATCAAACTTATCGTGTTGTCATATGGACACCAATACATAGTGGCATTGTACTTTTTTGTCAAATTTGAGACAAGTTTTGATGTAATCTTTATCTTCTTACAGATGGGATATTATTAATAATTGGGAACCAATATCGCAAACAGATTATTTATTCAAACCGTGGGCGTTAGACCAAGAATGGATACGTGTCATGCTTTGGTTCAGCAATAATGCGGCAGCATTAATCATCAAAATAGAAAAAAAAATATACGTGCCGCCACGCGACCCATGTGTCGTGCGAGCAGGCGTGAGTTGTCGGGACGCATGCAAGCAATCCGCCATGCAGGCAGACCGGGAGGAGTGCGTGCAGGTGTGTGAATTGATGGGAGGCATGCTCGCTGCATAGTGTCATCGGGAGGCGTGCGAATAGCTGTGTGAAATGATGGTAGGCATGCCAGCAGTCCAGTGCACAGGCTCACCGGGGAACAAGCCAGTGGTTTGACCGTCGCCCGCCTCTCTCCTACTACTCCATATTAATCGCACGCCCGAGCGGCCGCAGTCCCCATCTTCGCCACACACACAATCCTCTCTCTTCGAATGCATCCTCGACGCCGCTCTCAGTCCTCACCGTCGTATGTGTATGAGGATGCCGCCGAAGCGTCCCATCGGAGGGAGTGCCGACGCCTACGCTGCGGAAACACCGGAGTACGGCATGAAGATGGAGATAGAGGTTGTCGTCGCCACCGGCGAGGTATTGCTGCACCCTGACATCGTCGACGGCGTCGTTGAGGGAGTCCTGGATTATGGGGTCTGTAGCAATCTGAACATTGACCATACTTATGTAACTCCAAAAATGCTGAAAAATTGGAATAAACCAAAAAATTTGCATAGAAGTACTATGTAAAAAATTTAGAAACTTTTGACATTCCAGTAAAAAAAGCAAATTCATGGCCAAAATTTCTGTTTTTGCACCGCACATGGCAAACAAGCAATCTAATCTTCCTAAAGGCGAATCTTGGCACATTATTTATATAGTACAAAGGAGAAACTTCCATAAAAAATTCTACATTGTTTCCATGAGCTTGAACACAAGTGTTCAAGATGGGCCCTCACTTCTCCAATGCATAACCTTCCAATCATTTCTCTTTTTGAAAAAGTTTTTAGGCATAAGAGGCATGTAGAATTGTTTTGTATTTTGCATATTTTTTTGTTTGTTTCACCCACAACTAAAGAAAACAAGAACAAAAGGGGAAACAAAATCTACTTAGTGAAGAAAGGAAACAAGCACACACGAGAATATCAACCCCACGCTATTGCTCCCCGGCAACTGTGCCAGAAAAGAGCTTGATAATCCCCAAGTGCAAGGAATCATCGTAGTAATTTTCAAAGGTGGAAGTGATAAGTATGGAGTATCAAACCCACAAGGAGCTAAAGGTAAGATCAATACTCTCTCAAGTCATATCTGCCACTGATACGACTCTACGTGCACCAAACGTTTGCTTCCATCTAGAAACGAAAATTAAAACTACGTTGTGGGTATGAAGAGGATAACTTTGCATGATATCGAAGAACTAAAAATAATTAAATAGGTGTTGTTATCATAAAGTTAGAATACATCACAATATATTACAAATAGCGAGTGTCGAATAATGATGGAACGGTGTGCGGAATTGTCCTAGGCAATCGTTAACAAGACCAGTAATCATTATTGCAATTTTATATGAGGGAGAGGCATAAGCTAACATACTTTCTCTACTTGGATCATCTGCACTTATGATTGGGACTCTAGCAAGCATCCGCAACTACTAAAGATCATTAAGGCAAAACCCAACCATTTCTCTTTACTCCCATACGCAAACAACCCACTTAGTGAGGGTTTAATCTTCTGTCACTCTAGCAACCCACTATAAGCGAATCATGAACATATTGAAAACCCTACAGCGGGAATCCCTCACGTGTGTGAGGCACGGAGGGGCACCCTAGTACAACACCAAAATAAAGCATACAACTCAAACCAATCTAGATCATCAATCAACCCAAAGACAAAAGAAATCTTCTCAAAACATCATAGGATGGCAACACATCATTGGATCATAATATGTGGCATAAAGCACCATGTTCAATTAGGGGATTACAACGGGGTGTGGGAGAGTGGACTGCTTAAAAGAGATGAGGATGGTGATGAAGAAGCTGATGTTGATGAAGACGATCACCGCGGCGATGGTTCCCTTGGTGGCACTCCGACACCACTGAGAGAGAGGGGGAGAGTCTTCCCCTTGTGCTTCCTCCTCCATGCCCCCCTAGATGGGGAGAGGCTCTCCCTCTGGTCCTTGGCCTCAATGGTGATGATGGCCCACTCCGCCTTCCTCCTCCATGGCCTCCGGTTATGATGGCCCCCTCCGGCAGGGCGCCGGAGAGGCCTAGATTGATTTTTCGTGGCTACAGAGGCTTGCGATGGCGGAACTTACGATCTAGGGTTCTTTTCGGAGGTTTGGGTATTTATAAGAATTTTAGGCATTGGTCTCACGTCAAGGGGATTCCCGAGGGGCCCATAAGACCGGAGCACCCTCCCTGGGGGGTAGGGCACGCCTAGAGGGCTTTTGGCCTCCTCGTCCACTTCATGACCCAGCTCTTGTGTGCTTTGCGGGTCTCTTTTGGTCCATAAAAAATCACCGTAAATTTTCAGCCCATTCTGAGAACTTTTATTTCTGCACAAAAAACGGAACCATGGTAGTTCTACTAAAAACAATGCCAGTCCGGGTTAATTCTAATCAAATCATACCAAAATCATATAAAATTGTTGTAAAGATGGCATGAGTACTTCATAAATTATAGATACCTTGGAGATGTATTACTTCCCAGCAGCAAAAAGTCATTGTTCAATCCATCCTTGAATTCGCTTCCATAATCTATCTTTCAAATACATGAAAACCCCATTTTTTGACTTCCCCACCTCCGTTGGAATTCTGAGGTATTTTTTTAGATAGTGTTTCTGATTGTACCCCAAGAATCAATTTCACTTCACCCCTTAATTCATCTGGGCAACCTTTTTTATTTTGGCTCCTGTGAGCCGGATAATGCGTAACACTCACCTTCTTTTTTTTCTTTTCTATTTTATATACATTTATTTTTTTTCAAATCACAAACATGTTTTAAAAAGCAATGAACTTTTCTCAATTTTGATGAACTTTTTTTAAAAAAATTCAAATTTGATGACTTTAAAAAATGATGATTTTTTCCATTTTTTGTGAATTCAAAATCAATGAACTTTTTACAAGTTTGATGAACTTTTTTTCAAATTATATGAATTTTTTAAAAATCAATGGAGTTTTTTTCAAATTTTATGAAGTTTTCCCAAATTTGATGAAAATTTTCAAAATCGATGAACTGTTTTCAGAATTGATGGAATTTTTTCAAATCCATGAACTTTTTTAAGTTTGCAAACCTTTGTTATAACTTCGTGAAATTTTTTGAACTCGCCATTTCTTTCTTTTTTTAAAATTCAACTATTTACCGGGCAATTGGTCAACCGCAACCGGTCAAATGATTTTTCGTAGCAAAGGTAAATGGGGAGAGCTCCTCTTCCACACCCTCTACGCCATGTAAGGTAGTTGGCGCTCGAAGGAGCACGGTATTGGGCCGACCCAGCATCGCTCGCGCCAGATGCTCAAAAAACAAACCGGTTAGAAAATATGTACCACGAGGGATTCGAACTCACACGGCACAGATGACAGACTTGGCGCTTCAACTACTGCACCAAGATAACATTGTGTGTATGATGTACGAAAACAGTTCTATTTGACCCATGTTTCAGCCCTAGTACAAATTATTCAGAAAAAGGGAATAAAAATTTGAATATGAATAAGAATTCACAATTTTTTCATTTTTCTCTTAAAAGATAGACTTTGAAATAGGAGTCTTCGAATAATGCTTCAATTATGCACCGGTAACTTTTTTCCAAACAGTTCATCATTTTTGACAAAATGTTCACGGATTTCAAAGAAATGTTCACAAAAAATCAATATAAAAAAGTTAAAGGATTTGAAAAAGTGTTAATCAATCTTGATTAAAAAAAGTCCACAAATTTTAAAAAAGTTCACCGTATTTTTAAAAAAATTCACGGATTTAAAACATTTTCATTGCTTTTGATAAAAAAAGTTCAAAAATTTGAAAAAAATTCATGAAGTTTGAAACAAAGTTCATTGAGTTTGAAAAAAGTACATCAAATTTGAGAAGAAAGTTCATCGAGTTTGAGAAAAAGTTCACCAAGTTTGAAAAAATGTTCACCGAGTTTGAGGAAAAAGTTAATCGAGTTTCAAAGAAGTTCATGGCGATTGGAAAAAATTGATCGAGTTTCAAAAAAATCCATCGAATTTGAGAAAAAGTTCACCAAATTTGAAATATAAAGTTCATCAAATTTGAGAAAATGTTCATTGATTTGGCATTGAACCAGGAAGAAGGAAAAAAGAAAAAGAAAAGAAGAAAAATGGAAAAAGAAAAAATGAAAAAAGAAAAATACAAGGAAGAAAACAACGGGAAAGATGCATGTAATCACATTAGGCTTGGTGGTGTGGTGGTTAGTGCAGTGTACGACAAAGCAGGAGCTTTGCCTGTTTGAATCGCAGTGCACCCGCTTTTCTTTTGCTTTGCGTTTTCAAAAATAAAAATAAGTTTAAAGGGTCGGCACATATATAATCGATGAGAGATCGGGGGTGTGCGCCCTGTACGAATTGGCCTATATTCGATGCTTAAGGCGCCGTAAAGGATTTGCCGTAAACGGGATCAAGCGAACCAAACTAAAGTCGCTGCACGCTTCTGCTTGGGCTGGCCCACCAACGGAGGCGCGTGAGCACCGGGAAGGAATTCGGAGCGCCCAATAGGAGCCACCGAATCTATCTATCTACTACACCTATAAAAACACAAGAGCGGGCAAATCCAAATAACCAGAACCATCTACTCCCTCCGTTCCTAAATATTTGTCTTTCTAGAGATTTCAACAAATGACTACATACGAAGCAAAATGAGTGAATCTACACTCCAATATATGTCTACATACATTCATATGTTGTGTCCATTTGAAATGCCTAGAAAAACAAATATTTGAGAACGTGGAGGAGTATTTACTAGATCCAAGGGTCTAAAATATCTCCATGGTTAACCGCAACAAGCCACGGAATTAAGCCTGTCATCGTGCGTGGCCCTTCCTCGTTCCTCTTAACAAAAACTGCTCCGCCCGCCCGCACCACGATTTCCGCCCGTTCCTCCTGTGCGACCTCCACCCGCTCCACCTCCATTTCGCCCGCTACTCCTACGGCCTAGAGGATCTCATCCCCAAGCTATCCGCGCTGCCGCCCGACACTCCTCTTCTTCGTTGTCGTCGTTATCGCCGCCGCTCCTCCTTTTTGTTGTCACTTCCGCCGCTCGTCGCCTCTGTTTCCGCCCCATCCCCCGCTCCCTCCTAGTCGTCTGCACAGTCGCCTCACCCCTCGCGGCCCTCACCGTCGTCTCCTGCCTCCCAGCCCTGCCCCTCACATCCTCCCACCTCAGCAGCGACGCGGGTGCTGCCTCCTCAAGCGAGCCACCGCCTCCTCCTTGCCTGGTAGCGCTGAAGTTGCTGTCAAGGCCAGTCGTTGCCTCTTTGTGGATCTACAAGTGCATCCTGACTCTGCCTCCACTTAGACACCCCTCGAGCCATTGACTCGCTGCAATAGACGTCCCGAACATCCAATTTCTCCGAGTAAATAGCATAAAACTACTACTTTACAGGTTAGGGTTTCGAAAAACTGTCGATTTTTTTATTTTTCTCAGATAACTACCGACTCGGTGGTCGGCTGTTTCAAAAAACCCAAATTGCCGGGTGATTGACATATAATCAGGTTTATGATGGGTGGGACCCGCTCCTAAACAAACAGCTGATTTGACCGTCTGTTGACCGTCAACTTACACGTTTGGCTCACATGTAAGCTGACTCTTCTTCCTTTTCTCTTTCTTTCTCTCCCTCTACTCCCCTTCTCTCCCTCTCCAATTTCTCCGAGTAAATAGCATAAAACTACTACTTTACAGGTTAGGGTTTCGAAAAACTGCCGGTTTTTAATTTTTCTCAGATAACTACCAACTCGGTGGTCGGCTGTTTTAAAAAACCCAAATTGCCGGGTGATTGACATATAATCAGGTTTATGACAGGTGGGACCCGCTCCTAAACAAACAGCTGATTTGACCGTCTGTTGACCGTCAACTTACACGTTTGGCCCACATGTAAGCTGACTCTTCTTCCTTTTCTCTTTCTTTCTCTCCCTCTACTCCCCTTCTCTCCCGATAGATGCTGCCTGGAGCCGCACTCGCGCTCGACATCGACCTTGTCGGGATGGCCGAGTAACCCGACGCAGAGGGCATGAAGGCAGGGGCTGCCGGCGACGGGTGCTGCGGCCTGGCGACGACTGACACGACCACAACGGCTCTGCAACGCGCGACGCACGGGAAGGGCCGTTCCGAGGAGGCCGCCGTCATGAAGGGGCGCGCCGGGGAGAAGCTCGTCGGCGACCGCGCGTGGAAGGACGAGGTCGACGTGGCTTGCCGGATCTCGCCGCCTCAAGGCCGCCGATTCACGGCGTGGAGATGGAGCAGGAGAGGCATGGTGAAGCGGCGGCCACGGGCGAGGCACGTCGGGGCGGCGGCCGCAGGCAAGGCACGGCGAGGCGGCGGGACCCGACCGCTGCGGGATGCGGCTCGCCGGCCTCAGGTTGTGCACGTCGTGGATTCCACCGCCGCGGGCGCGGCTTGCCGGCCGGAGGAGACAACGTTGCCTTGCCTCGGGGACCCGATTGCTTTTTCAAAAAACTCACAAGGACCTGATTGCTTTTTCAGAAAACTTGTAGGGACCTGATTGCTTTTTTACAAAACTTACGTGTAGGACCCACATGTAAGTTAACGGTCAAAGTAAACGGTCAAACAAACGGTTATCTTACATGTGGGCCTCAATTGTCATAATCGTGATCAACTGATAAAGACTCAGGGATTTGGGTTTTTTGAAATAGCCGACGGCCCATCTGGTAGTTATCTGAGAAAAATTAAAAACTGATAGTTTTTTGGAACCCTAGCCTGTAAAGTAGTAGTTTTATGTTATTTACTCAATTTCTCCATCTATGAAATGGTTGGTCTACCACCTCCATTCTTTCATGTTATATATTAATCTACTGGTTTCTTGATTAAGCTGTGTCAATTTTTATTTGTTAGCATATACGTGGAATTGATCAAGATGGCCCTTAGGTCTTCAAACTGTGTGTTTCTTTGCGGGGATTCAACTTTTCCTTGTAGTTGTCGGGGTTAATGTCTCTTGTTGTGCATGATTGATGTTCCTGTGTGGGGGGATTCAGTTCCTGACTTGGTCACACCAATTGCAGAATCTAAATACAAGACACTATTTTGGATTTGTTTGTTTTTTTGGGCAAAGTTGTTCGTTTTATTTGCAACACAAAGTTAAGATGCTGGTGCAAAATACACTCTCCTCCAGTGTTGTTTCCATCTGGTTTACTTAATTAGCATTGGTGTGGCCAGGTCACAACTCATAATTTCTGATCAATGTATGGCTTGATGCTGATAGGACATAGATACACACATACACGAGGGGTTGGGGCGCCACACGGTGGCGCCTCCTGAGTGGATGTTTGTGCGGTGTCAGATTGACAAGCGATCCTTTCACCTCTTTTTTCTCTAATTGCTGACAAACATGCATATAGAAGCAAGGACTTGCAATAGAATTTACAGCTAATAACAAAACAACCTTCCCTTGAACAAACAATAATATCTTTGAGACATTGATCCCTTGGGTGGTGGATTATTCCCAATCAAATTAAACACTATATCCTACGAATAACAACAGAAAATTGTAAAACCAATCTGGATAGAACCAATCGTACACCTGAGGGGCTAGTAGGTTGAAGCTTGGCTAGCAGTGAAAATTTATGATGACAGATTCACTGGCCGAAGCTCTACTAGCAGCGGATGTTTACAGCGGTGCAAGAGATGCCATCTTTGCTACTCCTGTTCACCGTCTGCTCCTTTAGATGCTTCACAGCTGCATGTTCGTCCCTCTGGTGTCATTGATCTCATCAACAACCTCTTGGTTGGTCACACCTGAAACAACAACATCCACAACAACCCAGCTTAAGCACAAGATTTCAAATAAAAAGGAGACCTTGGAGATGACCCGACGCTGCACTCCACAATGAGCTTAGCGAGGAAGCACCCCCTCATCCCTTCAAACTGCAGCAACCAGCGGAGCAACTTCAAACAGGCCTTGTGAAGCACCAGATAATTAAAAATCCCATTAGGCATATCCCCATCAAACTCTTTTGTTGTACACTAGAAAGTTCCTAGATTAGCAATTGAATAATTATGTTAATAGCCTAGCGATAACAACTTTTCTTCACGATGTATAAACTTGAGACTGAGATAGCTAATATGAATTAGGAAAGGCTATACCCTAAACCTTATCATGTGTCAAAAATGATAATGTAAGCTAATATGACAGGATGGTCTTAAGTTGTACCAAGAACTAAAACAAATCAAAGTAAAGAAGAGGTCACAACAAATAATTGCTAGGGGACTTACTAATGTATAGATCGAAATGAAGTTACACACTGATCTTTAGTACTTGCAATACTACCTCTAAAACAACGTAGTAGTTGCAGAGTCACTGGCCCATTGTGCTAGGGTGCAGCGTTGGATGCCTCTCTCGGAAAAAGGGGGCATTGACGAATGAATGGATTTGATGCATCTTTTGCAGCTGAGGAGGAGAACATTTGCCACCTATTCTCATGACCCTTCAAATTCTGCACATCCAGAAAGAAAAATGATAGGTATACCATTTATAATGAAGACAATATTCAAAAAAAGAGAAAACATGGTGACAATCTATTTGAATCAGGAAATCATTTACTCCCTCCGTTTTTAAGTTAGATGAGATCTACACTATTAGGTAGAAGGGGGAAGACTTTTCCTAGGCTTTTTGCTTTGGTCGCAGGTTGATTGGTAGCTGGTAGCTGTGGTCTATGGAGTTTCGCGGTCCAGGTTTAGTTCAAAGCGGGTTAGAGTTTGCCCGACCCGTTTTTCCTGAAATAGGAAATGTATCGAAAAAGGGTTTCCCCCGCTTTGTATTCCAAAGCAAACCACCATAGTACATAATGCTGGGGCGAGCAGCACAACAAGCCCAAAGAGAAAGAAGAAGAAAAAAATGCCAACAGCGGCAGTTCGACAAAGTGCAGAAGACCAGCGACCGCTGCGCCCTCCAGAAACAAACCACCATAGCCCGAGGCTCCGGTCTACCGCGAACTAAGCAGCACCTCCAAGAAGGGATGCGACGCCGACGACGCTGCTGCCCGGACAAGTCCTAGGGTTTCCCCCAGTACGCGGAGGGAGGTGGGGGATAGCCACTCCCGACACCCTCAAAGAAGGGATAGTGGCACCCGCCGCTGTCACCGCATCGGAGCCGGACGAACCGGCAAGGATTTCTCCCGCACGCCAAACCCCACCAGCCAATCGGAGCCGACCAGCCAAACCACCGCCCAACTATGCGCCATCACGGTTGCGCCGCCACCCACGCCGTCTTGCTGCGAACACCACCACGAGGCCAAGAAGACCGGAGAGAAGATCCGAGCGACGGGAGCAGCAGCATCAAGGCCGAGTGGGAGGGAACCACCTCCACCGCCGTCGTGCGGGAGGCCCGCGCCTCCGGCACCGTCGCGGTAGCCGTCCGGACACGGCAGCGGGGCACACCAGGCCACCCCCGGCCCGGCCAGGCCCGAAACGGGCCCGCAAAGCCCCGTCGGCCACGCTGCAGCAAGCTGGCCTCGACGCCGCTAGCACCCCGCCGAGCATTGCCGCTCACCACCGCCTCCTGAAGGCCACGCTGACGCCACACGAGTCGCCGGCCCGCCCCGAAGGGCCCAGATCTGGGCCGGGCGGACGCCGCCAGCCCGTGCGGCCGCGCTGCCTCGCCGCCAACGGCGGCGCCGCCGCCCAGAGCTCGCCCCCGCCGCCGCGCAGGACCGCCGCCGCCTGAAGACACCGCCCGGAGCCGCTCCGTCCCGCGCCGGAGGAACCCTAGACGGGGAAATAGGAAATGTACAGTGAGGGGTGTAGCATTTTTGGTACATACGGGTGTCAATTCATTAATTGTCTATAAATTTGATTGTTGCTGAATTGAAAATAGTCGAGTGCTAAATAGACAGTCCCTTGTCTATTCTCGGCAAAGCTTGTAGCGAACAACCAGAGGGCCTTTGCCGAGAGCCTTTGCGCTGCTGTTATTTTGCGAGTGATCCCTCCAAATTATCTTTGACCGTGCTGACTGGGCAGGTGCCTGTATGACTGGTCGTTTGCCGCGGAGGATGAAGAGACCTCGTCAGAGCCGAGCGTCGCTCTATGGTGATGCTCGAGGACGTCACTGCCAGCCACCGCCGTGGCGCGTGGAGACATGCCATTGGATGCCGCTGCCGTTGGCCAGCCATGATGTGGGAGGCAGCGTCAGAAAATGCCGCTTCACCGAGCGCCGTAAGGAGCCACGCACGGTGGCCGTGCACCGCCGCCGCACCGGGAATGGGCCCATGGTGTGCCGAGCGCCACACAGCGCCCTGATCCAGGTCGAACAAACTCGCCGGAGCGGACGCTCCACGGGGCCACGCTCCTCGGTGGCGGTGACATCTCTGCAGTTGCAGGTAACAGACTCATTAAGTAGTTACTACACTAGGCATTGAGGTGTGTGAATCTGCTAATCCAGCTTCCTCCACTTATGAGCTTGATAAGCTTAGCCACTGAGATACACGAGCAAGAAGATACCAGGTTGGTTGATGATAAACTTTTTGCAGAAAAAGATCAATCATAATCGTGTTGGCCATTCGAACACAAGGTTTGGAGGGTGATGCCAATGAAAATGGATACTAAATTTGATTTTGATCCTGCAAACAATTTCATGGATTTCTTTAGAAAAAAGAAAGACTGTTGTCTGAGCCTTGGAGGAAGGCCGGCGAGTGTGCGTGCTAGCTGTTTGTTCCATGCCCTGACCAGAGAACATGCAATGTGAGATTGCTGCGGTAAGTTGTCGATGGACTGGCGTTGAATGGCTGAGACGAGTCTGACATGGCGTTGTTGAATTCTACAGAGAAAACAAAGCTAAGGTGTCGATTTCTTCAGTCAAGTTCCTTACAACGAGCGAGGCCGCACGGGCGTCGATGCGTGGCAGAGACGCGTAATCTGGTGCTCCCAGTGCCGGCCGCCCTAGCCGATGAACCGTGGACAGTGGCCGCGGCTCTTCGACTCTTCGTCACGGATGCATGCGACGCCTAGTGTGTGCAGTGGCCCTCGCCCAGACGCTGCTGCACAAGCGGCGGGGACTCGACCTCGGGACTGAGGACCGATATCTTCTTGCTGCACTCACTGCGGCAGCACACACCGAGGCCCGTCCATGGCTGTGCTTCTCACGACGGCTGTGGATCGACTGGTGGTGGCCGTGATGCACTCAGACGTGAGGGGCGAAGGAGGCGACATCTTCACCTGTCAGGGGTGGAGAACCTATCTCCCGTCGCGGCCCCCATTCCGCTGTCGTACCCGGGGAAGCAAGCGAGAGGTGGAGGGCTAGAGATAGACTAGGAGAGAGGAACATGGAGGAGAAGGCGCGAGAGAAGTGGCGGAGGCGGCGGCGGCGGGGGCGCGACACAGGGACGCGGGAGAGCAATGCTGAGGCGGTGGAGATTGCGTGCAAGAGAAGACGAGGCGATGCAGGGCGAAGGAAAACTAGAGGCCTTGCCTTCCTAGGGAATGAAGGGTCCACCGCTAGTTATTTTTATTTCGACACAGTAAAAACGGGACGTGGCACACACCAGGACGTGATTGGGCAGGCATAAATCTCTCTCTCTCTCTCTCGATTGAACAGTATCCTTGATGAGGTGGCTAGCACGAGGAGACGTCCTTTGCGTCGTAGCTTAATGTGTTTGATGAGATATCTCATGCTTTGCTTTGTTGTGTTATTAACTTTCTGTATCATATTCGCTGCGCTATTTATTCCATATTGTTTTGAACCCTAGTTGGTTATGCTCATCTTGATATATATCATTTGAGCACACGTGAACGTTCGTCCGTCGTGAGCCTCCCCATCGATTGATTTGATTGGCACGTACAACTAAATGCTAAAGTAATATTATGCTCTGAAGCATGTCATACCCCAGCAGAGCTCACAACATGTGATAATAATTTCAAATTTTTTATAGACTCAGAAGAAGAGCTACAGTATGGGGGTGGGATCATCTCCAGGTTTGTCATACCCAGCAGAGCTACAACATGTGAGAGTAATGCCAATTTTTTTGACAGATTCAGAAGAAGAGGTACAGTATGGGGGTGGGATCATCTACAGGTTTGTTAACCTACACGTTTGCAAATTGTGAAATCAACTGTTTTTTTGTCGACATACATGTTCTCAACTACTCCCTCCGTTCTAAAATAAGTGACTCGACTTTGTACTAGCTTTGCGCTGAAGTTAGTACAAAGTCGAGTCACTTATTTTGCGACGGAGGGAGTATTTTTTTTGTGAACCTATAGGTCTGCGAAGAGTGAAATCAAGTAATTTTTGGTTAACCTCGCATCTGGACAATGTCGTGACACCGGTCGTGCCTGTATGACGCAGTCTAGCTCGTGAAGGCACGAATCTTGCCACCTCGCGTGGACGGCGGCGGGACTCAAATGAATGTTGTTGTCAATCATCAGGGTCCAGGACGAGGCATATCATTCCATCCGTCCTCCTTTAGGTTCATATTTACATCCTTTTTTGTTTTTTTGTATGCCACACTAATCTTGTAAGCTATGTCATGGTCAAGTGGTATCTTAGTTCTCAAATTTGGAGCTGCTCCAAATAAGCCTGACCTAAAAGCAGAATACAATACATATTTAGGAACCAGAGTAAAGTGCATACCCATTGCGAATGGAGAATCCCTCAATATTTTATATTTTACTTGTTCCAAGCGGTTATAGTTGTAGATGTGCGTGCAACCACAGCAGCAGGATCAATGGCACTATATTAAGCTGTGACAAATGGAATCGCTTGTCTCAACAAGAAGTGGAACTAAGGACAGTTCCACCTAGGTCGAGGCAGCATGGTTTCCTCCTCTACATGTGCACGGTCTGCGCCTACGCTCATTACGACGACAAGGAGAAGGGTTGTAACACCTCAATAATCAAGCTACAAATGGTGCCATGTCATCACTTTTACTGTTGCTAAAAATTTGATTCAAACCGGTTTAAATTCAAATTTAAAATAATTAAAGTATTCAAATGTCAAAACTAATATGTTAAAAATGTGGCAAATAATCCATAGATAATATTGGTGGAGAAACCACATTTTTTATAAAGTATTTAAATGTACTAAAATAATTAAAATAGCAGCTAAAACAATTATTTAAATGCCTTTTAAATAATAAAAATATGCAAAGTAATTTATTTCGCACCAAACTTTTTGTGATGTGGACTAAATTGTAACACTAATTTAGATACTAATTATATATTTTATAAAAGTAAAAATATTAAAAAAATAAAAGAAAACAGTAAGAGAAAATCAAAAATTAAAAAGAAAACAAAAGGTAAAAGATACAAAAAAAAGGGAAAAGCACAAAAGGCCTTCCCCCTCCCCTGGACCTCGACCCATTAGGCCACCAGGCCAACCCAGCCTGCCCCTTGCGTCTTCCTTCCTGTTCACAGGGGAGGCGTGGACACCAGCGATAGCCGCCATGGCCGAGGCCGTCGCCGTGGCGCCCATCCACGCCCCGACGCCTATATCTCCCCCCGACGCCCTGAACCTAGCTCCTCCCCCATTTTCCCCCGTTCCCCTCTCCCTCCCGACGACGCCCGCTTGAGGACGGCAGGACGCGACCTCGCCCCGCCCTGCCTCGTCGCTGTCGCCGTGCTCATCCCCATCGCCAACAGTCGCCACCGCGCCATCGCCCGCCGTCGTCGACCATCTCCACCCCCATCGCCTCCTCGAGCCTCGCCGGCATACCCCTGCAACGGGGTGAGCTCCCCATCCCCCTACCTCCTCGTTGCCTTATTCGCCGTAGCCACTGCCTGTTTCCCTCCGTGGCAGTGCCTGGAGCACTGCTCCCGCGCGCGCTCGCGTACCGCCCGTCCCTGCAAGTCTGCAACCACCTGCGTGCGCTCGTCCGCGAGCGCCGCATCGCAGCCGCCCGCTCCAGCCGCGTCCTTGGCCTCGCGTTGCCCCGCTTCCAACCGCCCGCTCCAGCCGCGTCCTGGCCTCGCGTTGCCCCGCTTCCAACCGCCCGCTCCAGCCGCGTCCTGGCCTCGCGTTGCCCCGCTTCCAACCGCCCCTCCAGCCGCGTCCTGGCCTCGCGTTGCTCCACTCTACCCAGCCGAAGGCACCCACGCGCATGCCCACCGCAGCCGCTGTTGCTAGCGGCCACGGCCCTGGCTAGCCGCAGCCCGGGTCCGGCGCCCGCGCCCACTAGCCGCCAACCCTCGTGTGTGGGTGGCCCTGCCCCCTTGTAGTTAAAATAATAATATTAAATAACTAATTAAATAATTGTATTAATTAACTTAATTAACTACCAATTAGAATAAACAGTCTATGACAGCGGGCCCCACCCATGTCGACCAGTCAACTTTGACTTGTCAACTGGGACCCCTGGACCCACTGTCAGCCACAGTGTACCCGGCTGGGTACACTTTGTGGGTAATGATAGTAATTTTTTCGAATTAAAATAATTTTAGAAAATGATTAAAACTTTCAAAATTAACATAAACGGATGAAAATAATTTGTATATGAAAGTTGCTCAGAAAAATATGACGATTCCCAATATGCCCTCCGTTCGTACGTCACATGCCCCTAGCATAGGGAACATGGATCTGTCCCCTCTGATTCATCTGCCCGAAAAATGCCAAACTCTGGGAAAACATTCTCGGATGTTTTCCCCCTTCACCTGTATCGTGTAGCACTGCGTTAGGTCACCTCTAACACTGCATTTTGTCATGTCATGCATCGTGCTGCATCTGTTTGCATTATATTTATTGTTTCCTCCCAATCTTCTCTCCGGTAGACCCCGAGACTGCTGGCGGCCCCAATATGACTACGGTGTTGACGACCCTTCCTTCTCGGCACAGCTTCAAGGCCGGGCATGACCCAGGAAAGTGTGTCCGTCCAGAGTGATTGAGCATGTTGGGAGGTGCACCCCTACAGGTAAGTTGTTCTATTCGAATAGCCGTGTCCACGATAACAGGATGACTGCCGGTGTACAAAAGTATAGGTACTTCTATACCCCTTACTTGTGCACGGGCGGTCGCAGCCACACCTGCGAAAGGGCTTGACGAGACAGAGGAAGACAAAGCACAAAGACTACCAAGATAGATACTCGAAGCACAAGGAGCAGAGGGCGAGCTGGACCAACCCCAGCAAGGGTCTTGCTGGGGTGACCTGCACAGCACCAGCAAGCCCATCACCCTTGGGGCTGAGAGCTCTGACACCATCGACAACGTTAAGACCAAGATCTGAGAATGCATGCTTGGTAGCATGCAGATCCTCATAAAGATTGACAGCCCACAGATCCACGTGGGACCAGAAGACGAAGACCTCCGGCAAGACCCTTGCCGGGGACGACTCCAAGGCCCCCGGCAAGCCTTGCCGGGGACGATCGCTGGGCCGCGGCCAGACCCGCGCCTGGCAAGGTTTCGTCACCTCACCACCACTCTAGTGCGACGATCGGCGTGCCAACTAAGCAGATGCCTCAGTGGCGGCATGCAGATCTTCGTGGAAGCTTTACCATTGTGCCAACACAACAACTAGTTGGCCAGCATGGCGCTGCATGCCTCGTCAACCTGGACGCGTGTCGAAGCAAGGAGGAGCGGCGAAGGACGGGATGGCTTCTGTTGCCGTCCCCGATAAAGCTAGAGGGCACGTAGGCAGCGCATTAAATGCGTTTGACCTACGTTGCCGAGTGATAAGCTCGTGCACTGTAGCTTACCACCTCCTGTGTGCCACTGTGGCAACCCCTTTTTATATAAAAGGAGGCCCAAGGCACACAGAGAGAGGATTCAAACTTTTGGGCTAGGCACGCAGCATAGCTAGTTCAAAAGCTCAAGAACACATATATCCAAACAAGCAGGACTAGGGTATTACGAATCTTTGTGGCCCAAACCTGGGTAAAAATCCCCTGTGTGCTAACGGCTCGACCTGCTCTTCGTGCAACTAATCCCCCGCTAAACGTAGAAGGGATCCTTGTGACCCCATAGGTGTTCATTTTCCCCGACATCTTTGGCGCGCCAGGTAGGAGGAATTAGTTGTGAGAATCTGGTATGTTAGTTAGTACAGTAGTTTCTTCGTCGCCATGGCTCCGAAGAAGAATGCGATCGCAGTGATCGGCCCGTCCAGAGCCGCTCCGCCCGTGCCTGCGCGGGCGAGCGACGTGGCAGACGCCGGTGGTTGAAGAGACCAAGATCGTCCACATCATCCAAATACGAGAAGTCAGGCGAGTGGCATCCTCCGCAGCGACGACGGCGGTCGGCACGCCGCCGCTGCCAAGGATGGAGCTGTGCTACCTGCAGGTGGCACAGGGACCTCCAAGGGCAGGAAGACGTCCCCGCCAATGCACGCGTCGCGGTCTTCTCAGCTCATGTGTGACGAATAGCGCCACGATGTTGAAGACCCCAGGCGGCGCCGCGGCAAAAGCTTTCAGCGTCACTCTCAAGACATGCAGGGCCGACATGCACGCCACGATGCTGGCGAAAAGTACGCACGGCCGCAGAATCATGATGGGACTCCTTCTAACATGGTTAGAAGTACGAGTTCCTCCCATTCCTTGTGCTTGTCGCTGCCACCCACGCGACCAAAAGCATTGATGCGAGCGCAGCTACTCCTCGACTTTCCTCCTGCTCTGGAGAAGCAAGAAGAGTGGAGGGCTGCCATCCAAAGCCTCATCAACCATGCCAATAGGGATGGCCACAGAGAAGCAAGTCCCTCACGGCGTTGGGCCACCGAGCCGGCGCGCGTCGACAGTGGAAGGGTTGGAGGCGCCGCAACCACGGTGCACTCCCCTCCACCGCGGCCAGCCCGTCGGGTTGACGCCCGTGATAACGTGTCCACGACGTCATCAGACCCACGGACGCGTCGTGACCAAGGTCAAGTTCTCCGAGAGCGCCTCAAGGAGGACGCCCGGACCACCATCGAACGGCAACGGGATGCACGTCACCAGTCTAATAGGCATGCTGGGCCTACTGTGTACAAGCCTGCGCCAGGGGATGCTGGCGACTTGCCCTACGCAATAACTTGTCCAGCGTTCACCCATGAGCTACGTCAGTTCTAGTGGCCGAACACCCGCATGTTCAAAGCGGAGGTCCCGAAGAAGTACGACGACAAGACCCATCCGTCCGAGTTCCTGAGCGTTTACACCATTGCGATGCAAGCTGCCGGAGCACGAGACGGCAAGGTACTCGCCAACTATTTCCCGTTGGCACTCAAGCCCAACGTCAGGTCATGGTTGATGCATTTGCCGATAGACTCCATAGCCTCTTGGTCCGATCTGTGCCACGAGTTTGTTGGTGCATTCACGGGCGGCCACGTAGCTCCTGGGCAGGCAAGTGATTTGTATGTGATCCCCCAGAGGGATGGCGAATCCTTGCGCAAGTACATACAGATATTCAGCCGTGTGCAGTACAACATCCCCGATGTTCATCCTGCCGCCGTCATCAGCGCATTCCATTAGAGCGTGGTGCAATCGCAAGATGTGTGAAGAGCTGGCCATGAACAAGGTTGCAGGTGTTGCCGAACTATATGTTCTGGCCGATAGATGTGCCCGAGCTGAGGAAGGAAGGAAATACCCCGGCGAAGATGCCGACGCAAGAAGTGATTCTGAAGACGAAGCCGGCGTCGCCCTGGCAAAGAAGGGCCGACGACATAATAGGAAGCGCAAAGGAAAGACCATGCTTGCCGTCGAGGAATCCGGCGACCCCAACACCGCCAAGAAGGCCAAGGTTGATGACCCCGGCAAGGAGATTGTCGGGTGCAACACTTGCCGGGCCTTGGCAGCTGCCGGCAGTCAGAGGGCTCCTACAGGCAGTACTGCAAAATCCACCATACCAAGGGCCACGATCTCCAGAATTGCCGCTAAGTGGAGCTGCTGATGAAGAAGCAAAGGAGTGAGTACGAGAGACGGGACAAGGAGAAGGGCCAAGGTGGCGCTGAAGGATCCGACAAGAAGCACGGCGGTCGAGGAGGACGCGACAACAAGGAGAAGCAACAAGAGAGGCCTGCCCGAGGCCGCGATAAGAAAGAGGAGGATGACGATCACGATGATGATGATGAATCCACCGAGCATGAGTTTCGGAAGGCGGCAGAAGTCATGTGTGTTGACGGAGATGCTTCTTTGCATTCTTCCCACTGCCAACTAAAACAGTGGGCGCGTGAGATTAATGTAACGGAACCAATGGTCGATGCCCAGAAGCCGCTGAGGTGGTCCCACACGCCTATCATTTTTGACGCCGAGGATCACCCTGATCGCACAACCGCGGTCAGGTGTTGGCCGTTGTTGGTATCCCCAACAATACGCGGCCTCAAGGTGATGAAGATGTTAGTTGATGGTGGGGCCGTCCTTAACTTGATCTCTCCCAACGTGATCAAGAGGCTGCAGATCCCTGATGAAGATCTCGAGGAGACGGGTACTGTCGTGGATTTGTCACGGCAGATGTCCTTAGTGTCAGGACTTAGTCGCGAGGCCAACGCATCTATGCGGTAGCTTGAGACGGGTTGATCAGGACGAGAGACGCAACACACAAGACAAGGATTTAGACAGCTTCGGGCCCTGGGAAACATCATCCGGTAATAGCCCTACATGTTGTTTGTGGCTAGATCTCATTATGCTTATGAGAGAGTCGCCGGTAAACCGGCTCTCTTCTAGTTGTGTCTAGCCCTAGAGATTATTGCTTCTTGCATGTCCCTCTTTGGGGAGCCCTGCCCCTCCTTATATATGTTGAAGGGGCGGGTTACATGACTAGTCCTAGTAGGATTAGGATTACTCTATTACAAGTGGAGTCCTAGTCTTGCTTCCTTTGTAGGAGAATATTCCTTGTGCTTTCCTCATAAATTGGCCCACTATTAACATAAACCGGCCTTCTAGGCCTTGGGCTTTGTCATCTGTCTGCCGCCCACCGGGTTACCGGTGCATCATAATGTTCAGGCAGGTTGCTTGTAAACCGTCTGGTCAGGGCGGGTCGCCAGTGAATCGCCAAGTGTCAACCAGGTCTCAAGTAAACCGCCAAGCCCGCCCGGGTCATATTTCCGGCCGGTTCATACCGCGGGGCATATCCCCGACATTAGCCCCCAGTTTAGCTTGGATTTATCCATGGTAAACTGATCCTGCAAACAAACACAAGAAACAACTTTGACAAGTTGTACTCCGGGTTAAAAATTCTTGTAAGCCAGCACCTGATCATCCTTAAATCTTTGCCATTTCCTCCTTTTAGAAAATCCGGGTCAGTAAACCAGCTTCATAATCAATTTGCTTGTAGAAAAAGTATTGTAAATAAAGTATTCATCTGACTCGGCCATCAATGCTCTGACTTGACAAAAATATTGGTCTTCAAATATTCAACTGATATTCAGCCGGTTTGAAAATATAGAACTTGTCGATCTATGATTTCCAAAATCGCCGGGTTATAAAAACTGATAATTCCGGGTCATGATGTTGCACACCAGGCCATCATGATTGGTGACGCCGGGTCAATAGTTGTTGGTGACGCCAGGTCATAATTGTTGCAGACACGGGTCAATCCGGTTAGCTCAAAACTAAAAATTGGAAGATATTTCTCTCTTATATCCATATTACATATAGCCCTCAAGTCCTGAACAGAACAAATTAAGTGATGATTTGAGACTTGTTTCCATATAATTACTGCCACTTCGAAGAAATCCATCTTGTTCATCTCAGCACTAGTAAAAACTGAATACTCCATATTATGTAGCCCCCAAGTGCCGGGTTGTCATGCTTGCAGCAACCTAGGACTTGAAATTGCCTTATGCTCATAAAAACTTCAACCAGTGTAAATATAATCATGTAGACTTTGAACAGCAACGTGTAGCCCCCAAGGGCCGGCTCAGTAAGATGATATCGAGCTGGGACTTGATATATACTTCAATGAAAATAACATCATATGATGTAACCCCCATCATGGGGCTTGAATCGATGTCCACAAGGTTAAGAGATTTGTGCTTTACCAACTGAGCAGTGGACCCTTCAATATAATGGATAAAAAGCTTTGTACCTTGAATTATTGATAGGTGCAATTGGTAGCCCCCAAGGTCCGGCTCATTACGATGTGATGAGTCGGGTCTTCAATAAGGTGAGCAAACAATGACTTTGCATTAGCCCCCAAGTGTCATGGTGCATGCTTGCAGCGACATGAGACTTGTGTATTTGATGTAATCTCAACTTAAATAATGTAGCCCCAAGTGTCGGGTCGTAAGCCTGCAACGACTCGGGACTATTCCTTCCATTGTAGAATAAATCATATCCATTGATAAAATAATAGCCATTGCGCTGAAGCGACTTTGAAAACCTCAATCATAATACTGGTTATTGATAACCATAAAAATCCAGCCATGTTGGCTATTAAAGATTTGAATAATATAATCCAATGATTTATGAGCACATGGTTCCAATAGCGCAATCCAAATATATACTGGCAACTTATAGTCCAAAGCCAGGCTGGGTTAACAAATACCGGATAATTTCTCATCATATACTGGCGACTTATCGTCTTAAAGCCAGGACGGGTTAATAAACGCCGGTGATTTATAATTATGCTACATTCAACCTGTTTCTGCATACAACAAATTTAAAGTGTCCTGGTGGTTTACCGCCGGACGGGTCATAATGCCCAACATATAACACGGGTTTATAACCAAGGCTGCACTTAAGAATAATCAAATATGAAATATATCATACCTATGACATTGAATCACATCGTTGGTTTGCCAACTTTTTGTAGTAAGGGTGATAACCCAAATCTTGAGTACTGATAACTCCCACCATGCTGTGCTGGTTTATAAGAAGCCATGTCGGGTTATAATAAACACCGGATGATCATCCTGGCGACCTATAGTCAAAGCCAGGACGGGTTAATAAACACCGATTTATAATTGGTTGTGTACTAACAACTTATAGTTGAAAGCCAAGCCGGATTAATGAACACCGGGTTATATTGATGACCTATAGTCAGGCCGGGCCAATAGACGCTTGTTTACCTCAAAACCTTATCAAAAGAGAAAAACTTTGACAAATAAAAGTAAAATAAAGAACTTGTAGTTGAGGCTTTTCAAGGGCTGCCAGGCCCAAATTCGAGGCTTTTCATGGGCTGCCAGGCCGCTGAGTTAAACCATTTTACAAAGCCTTTTAATATGGACCTCACATTAACCAATTGTCGTTTTAACTTTGACAAGTTTAGGGTCTGTACAAGATTGACTTGTTAAACATTCGACGGGTCATACCAGGATTACCTGGACGGAGTGGCTTACTTGATGAAGGCAGGTTAACCCGGGGTTTTAGGTGAATACACCTGGCTTCCAAGCCTGGCTTGATAGCCTACTACAAGGGTCCTTTCAAACTCTTTGTTGCTGTGCACAAAGAGCCCCCAAGTAAAATTTTGAGCTGTGCTCAGTGGGTGCCTATGTTTGAGCTGTGCTTGGTAACAGACTCTCTTTGCCCCCCAAGTGATTTCCCTGGTGGCCTTACGCCGATCAAGAGGTGTAGCTATGGTTCAAATATGACCACGCCCTCAAATGATATTGTGAGTTGTGCTCAAGTGGCACCTATGTTTGAGCTGTGCTTTTGCAACAGACTCTCTTTGGTCCCTTTATGATAATATTGGCTTGATAGCCGGATCAATGGGTAATCAGAACTCCGCTTTATAAACAGAAGCCCCCATGTGTTTTGTAGGAATGGTATATAAGCCGAATTAAAGGGTAATCATAGCTTCGCTTCAATGAGCAGGAAAGCCCCCATGTGATCAATACTATGATAAGCCATTAAGGCAAGATACCTATGTTTGAACCACGCATCATGGCAACAGGTCCTCTTCGGCAACCTTTAAATAAGAGATGAATTCTTCTTGAACCGGGATTTAGAATCGGATATTGAGAGTGTCAAAGCTTTCTGGGAGACATCTTTCCCTTGAACCGGATTTTAAACCAGAATCTTCATTTTTAGCCGGAAATTTTTTGACGGCCTTTAAACTCGTACTTGCGAGAAATTAATTCTTTTTGAACCGGAATTTATTAAATCGGATTGAGAGTTTAGAGCTTTGTGGGAGACAGATTTCCCTTGAACCGGATTTTCAACCGAAATCTTTTCTGTTGACCCGGAACTTCTTCATTGAGCCTGGATTTTGTAACTGTCATATACTTTCTAAGCCGGAAATTTTTTGACGGCCTTTAAATTTTCATCAATATAACAGTAGCCTCCGGGACCGGGTTATCTTTCCCTCCATCGTCCTGGGGTTCTTAAATTTTCTGAAACCGACAAGATTTACTGAGTCATGTCATCGTAGCCCCCGAGTCTCAAGGTGACTCGAGGAGTTGGCTTGGGATTCTCCATATTTGACCGTGATATAAACCGGCATAAATTGTATATCATTGGTGTTGATAGCACGATGTGAATCCATAGAAGGATGAGGTGATTGCAGCGGGTTATAAATGATCACATATGGGCCATGTTAGCAACTCGGCCAATGGTTTCTTCCAACTGGCTATTTGAAGTTAACCAAACTGTAGTAGCAGTGACTTGTGCGCCTGCCTATTGAGCCACGAAGTACAGACGGCGGTTGATAGTATATGATAATTTGCCTCCATTTTATTAAAAGAAAACCGGGCTACCCAAGCTGTGACTTGCTCATACTCAATAAATAGCTCATGCAGACAGGTGCGGCCCGGTGTGTTGATATAGACCAGGCCGTGAGAGACGGATGGAAAAGACGACCACATCATCAGAGGTGGTACGGACAGATGATTCAGCTGCAGCATTGTAAGCCGGTGCGGACGGCGAGTCAATCGCAGGCGCGGCAAGCCGGACGGGCAAGTCAGCCACGTCGTGTTGATGTAGTGAACAATTGTCCTGCCACAAAAACATCACCAGACAGAGTAATTGTTCCTTGACAAAAATAATATGCGCTAATAAAATAGACCTTAGATGGATATCACCTGATATGTTAGGCCGGAAATTATCCGCCGCGGAGTTGATGGTCACCATGATGACGCTGAAATCAATCACGGCTGAGTCGGCCGCAGGAGTAGACAGATGGGTCGACCGCGGCGTTGTAAGCCGATGCGGAGAAACGAGAGAGCCGGCCGCAGCGTTGGAAACGGCACAGACACGGGCAAGTCAATTGCAGGCATGGTAAGCCGCGTGGATGGGCAAGTCAATCGCAGGCCCGGTAAGCCGCGTCGTGTTGATGTAGACAGGGCAGCGGGGCGACGGCTTGCATGCTTATCCGTCGAACAGTACGGCACAGATGAACGCCGGTGCAGAATGATACTGACGTGCACTCTGTCTCCGCGGTGTAACAACACCTGGAATTTTCGTCGGATAAACGCAAACGCTGGTCTGGATAATGCTGCACATAGTCGGACGAAAAAAGGATAGTAACTATACGTCCAACTCCGGTTGACCCTCAAAAATTCTGGACGCGTCTGATGATCGGATGTTGTACTGGCATCCACTTGGTCCTCTTTTGTCTTAATTTGATGATGAAGAATATTAGTACTAATTGTTGGGAGCAGTGTCCGACCTCGTCCTTGGTATTTGAAACGAGCAGCCAAAGGTACTCCGCGGCTGGTTTAAACAGGTAAACGAGGCAGCACGCGACGGGAATCCTGGAAGACTGGCGACACGCGGCGGCGGTTTTCTTTTCTCCAGCCCGAGTCCGATCAAGTGTCCAGACCGGTATACTGATGTAGGGAGTACTTGGCTTGGCCTTTTCACCAAGCATGCTTGGGACTTGGGCGTACATCTCCTTTATTTTTGTTTTGGTGTGCCGCTCTTGGAGGGCATGCATGCACAATTTCCAAGTATTGCTCAGGCTTCAGCCTTCGTATTCCGCCGGTCCCCTAGCAGCCGCATGATTGAAACAAATCGTGTCGTACGATTAGCTCTAAAAACCGTGTTCTTTCTCTTAGTCTGTTAACGAAACCGAAAAAAAGCCCTCTTCTGCCATTGACGTCCCTGCAGCAACCTCCCTTGCCATGGATACGGGAGCGCCCCCACCTTGAAGCACCGCCTGCTCGCCACCGCTCGCCGTCCCCGCCGGTTCCAGCAGGACGACGTCGCCCTCGTAGTAGTACTGTACGGTGTCGTAGAACGCATGATGCTTCTGTCCTTGTAGCAACTACTCGCCGCCGTCGTAACACGCCCGTCGCAGCACCACCATGCCGCCGGCCATAGCTCCCGGCATCGCCACTCATAGCATCGTCAGTAGACGGCGCCGTTTTGGAAGTTTCACGGTGGAAGCTTTTTTCACAACGGTTGAAGCTTTTTTACACACCGGATGAAGCTTTTTCTCATTTCGATCGAAGCTTTTCTTGTTGCCGGTTGAAACAATTTTTTCACGTTTGAAGTTTTTCCTCTACACCGGTTTGTAGCTTTTCTCCATGGTTGAAGCTTTTTTCTATGCCGGTAGAAACTTTTTTCAAAGCCGGTTGAAGCACCCTCGAGTAGGTGCCGGTTGCAGCTATGTACGTCGTCTCCAGCTCCGGCTGGTGCTGATTGCAACACCGCCGCCGGGTGGCGTCGTTGTAGCAGGAGGGTTGGGGGAGAACGCCATGGCTGGTAGAAGGGGAGGCGGCAGTCATGGCTGGTTGGTGAGAGGGGAGAAAGAAGCATGCAGACAATTCTAAGGAAGAAGATAAGGGAGTGGAAGAGATAAGGTGGGTCCCGTCAGGGCAAGTGGCCCGTGGTTTCTCCGGAAGAAAAAGAAAAAAGAATGCGCTCTAGCGACACGCTGGCCCAACGCTTGGCCGATCGACCGGGTATAAGCGTTTCCTTTCGTATTTAGCCACTTTTTTTTGACGAACAAGGATGATCTTATTCTTCTTTCCTTCTCTTCTTCTCTTGACCTCACCATGCAGATGATCCTGTTTGCTTCTTTCCTTCTCTTCTCTTCCGACTTTCACTTCTTCCGACTCGGAGGCTGACTCGGATGGATGTAGTAATTAAGGACAGAACACATCTGATCTAATAATACTCAAGTAGTACTAGCCCTCTTCCTAAAAAAGGAATAGTTGATGTTGGCTTTCACGTGGCAGAGTGCTAGTTTAAGCGGTACAATACTTTTGCTTTGGTCTTGCGTAACGAAGTGGTGGCCGGGTCCGAACAAAAATAGCCTTGGGACTTGAAAACGGCCAGCACTCTGCGCCGGTGCGCCGGCGCGAGTTTCGACCGGTCCAACCCGAGCCACTTGATCTGGACGTGCGGGACCGTCTGATCTGTCCCGCATCCCCTTTCGTCATCCTCCGCACAGGGAAAAAGGGGGAGAAAAAAGCGAGCGCCGCCGCCCGCGGGATCCCGCACGCTAGCCCCCGCTGCCCTCCTTTGGACCCTCGCTGCTTCTGCTTGCCGCCGGCGCTCATAGCCTAGCCGCCGTTGGCGAAGCAAAACATCACCCGCCTTCATCGCCACCTGCGAAGCAAAAAATTCCGGTTCCAGCGAAATCAAAAGACGGTTGAAGCAATTTTTAGGCTGGTTCCAACAAAATCAAAACAAAAACAAAGGGGTGGTAGCAAAAACTCCTGATGCTTCGAGCAAGACTTTGGTAGTAGCAAAATGACAACTCCTATAGTGGCAAAAATCCGAGACGGTTGCAGCAAAAAAGAAAGCCATCGCCGTCATCGACCAACACCGCTGTTGGTGGATGTAGCAAAAATTATCTGCGGTTCTAGCAAAATCAAAATATGATTGTAGGAAAAATTGTCTTCGTTTCTAGCAAAATCAAAGCATGGTTGTAGCAAAATCGACTAGAAAAAACAGGCGATGTCATGGAGATGGATGTAGCAAAAATTCACAAAACACCAGTAGTAACAAAACCCAAAACGGTTTTAGCAAAATGGTTCACTAGTTCCAGCAAAAAATCACCATGGTAGTAGATTTGAGGGGAGTGGGTGGTAGCAAAAACATGGGTTGGTTCCAGCAAAAAAACACATGGTTGGAGCAAAAATCTTATTGCGGCGGTCATGGAGAGGAGCACAACCAGCTGCGGGCGGCCATGGCGGCGAGCACTGGTTGCAGCACACTCCCAGTAAAACGGGGCGCCGGTTGCAGCTCCGCCGTAAGTGTGTTGTATCTAGTCACCGTGGTAACACCCGGTGATGGCTGGTAGTAGCTCCATCGATGAGGGGTGTTGGGGAGTAGGAAGGAGAGGGAGAAAAAAGTAGTTTAGGGGAGTCCGACGATGGCGAGGCTTGCCGGAGCTAAAGATGCGGTGGCACGGGTGAGAGACGAGGGCAGGCAGACGAGTTCTGGAGGGGAAAAGAGAAGGGAGATGAAGAAAAAGCTATGGAGATGGAGATTGCGTGGACGAGCAGTGCTGTTGTCTGCGGATAAGGACGAGCGGTGGACGTGGGACCGGGACGCGTGGGCGAGCGTGAAGGAAACAGAGCGAACGCGGACCGGCCGAAAGCTTCGCCGGCACACCGATCATAAACGTTTCCCAACATGTATATACAGCAGCAACGCAAACATGACGGATCGGACCGATGCTTGAGGTTAGTAATCAGACCCAGCCGCTGATTGTGAAAAACCCTTACAGGCTCGGTGGACTGGTAGAACGCTGACTTTGTAGAAAAAACTTCAGTCAATCTCGGCGGATCAAAAGTGATCAGGTGAATCGCCGGACGGTAGTAATGAAGAGACCGTAACCCTAACTTCTTTTGACTTGGACAAAATCTTGTATCCTGTCGCTATGACTGTTTGCCACTGAAACGTTAATTCTTCCGCCTCAGATCTTCTTCAACTAGTTAATCGCGAGCTTCTCGAACCTTAAAATAGATCTCTCCAAGAACTCATCACCACTGTGCGCGAGCCCCACGGTGGGCGCCAACTGTCGTGGATTTGTCACGGCAGATGTCCTTAGTGTCAGGACTTAGTCGCGAGGCCATCTATGCGGTCGCTTGAGAGGGGTTGATCGGGACGAGAGACGCAATACACAAGATAAGGATTTAGGCAGCTTCGGGCCCCGGGAAAAATCATCCGGTAATAGCCCTACATGCTGTTTGTGGCTAGATCTCATTATGCTTATAAGAGAGTCGCCGGTAAACCGGCTCTCCTCTAGTTGTGTCTAGCCCTAGAGATTATTGCTTCTTGCCTGTCCCTCTTTGGGGAGCCCTGCCCCTTCTTATATATGTTGAAGGGGCGGGTTACATGACTAGTCCTAGTAGGATTAGGATTACACTATTACAAGTGGAGTCCTAGTCTTGCTTCCTTTGTAGGAGAATATTCCTTGTGCTTTCCTCATAAATCGGCCCACTATTAACATAAACTGGCCTTCTGGGCCTTGGGCTTTGTCATCCGTCCGCCGCCCGGCGGGTTACCAGTGCGTCATAATGTTCAAGCAGGTTGCTTGTAAACCATCTGGTCAGGGCAGGTCGCCAGTGAATCGCCAAGTGTCAACCGGGTCTCAAGTAAACCGCCAAGCCCGGCCGGGTCATATTTCCGGCCGGTTCATACCGCGGGGTATATCCCCGACAGGTATGTTCCAAGGGATCAATCTGGGAAGGAGTCAGCCCAAGGGAAAGTCCATGCTACCAGTTACGTTTGGTGGCGACCTCAACTACAGGATTGAGAGAATCATTTTAGATGTTGCCGAGGTCCCTTTGCCATATAACGGGCCTTGGCCGCCCAGCGCTGGTCAAGTTCATGGCAGCGTCGCACCATGCATATAACAAGCTGAAGATGCCTGGCCCGATGAGCATCATCACCGTCGGCTTTGATAAGAAGGACGCGCTCATCTGCGTCGATCAGCTCTATCAAGAGGCGGTTGTAGTGTCTGCCGCCAAGGCACCTGCTCCCGCTGACGAGAAGAAGGCCAGTAAGGCCTCGGCCGCCGGCAAGACTCCTCGCTCCGGCAAGGGTTCCTGCACTCACTCCAGCAAACACGCCTCTACGGAGTGTTGTGTTCCCGCTGAGGACGTGAAAGAGAGCTCTACCGGCAAGAGCAAGAAGTCTAAGGTGGCCCCACCAGAAACCAACAAGGTGTCCGTCAAGGAGGATGACACGGGCGGAGCTTTTACAATAAGCTCCTCCCTTGACAGCAAATAGGAAAGCGCGCTCGTCGCCTTCCTGCGGGCGAATGTCGACATGTTTGCATGGCAAGCACCCGACATCCCCGGCGTTCCCACGGAGGTGATTGAGCACCATCTTGCTGTCTGCCCCCACGCACGGCCCGTCAAGCAGAAGGTCAGAAAGCAAGCTTTGGAGCGACAAGAGCTTATTATCGAGGAGATCAGGAAGCTGGAGGTGGCAGGTTTGGTCAAGGGAGTACTCCACCCGACGTGGCTGGCCAATCCAGTAGTAGCACGTAAGGCGAATGGGAAGTGGAGGCTATGTATCGATTATACTGATATCAATAAAGCCTATCCAAAGGATCCTTTCCCATTGCCACGTATCGACCAGATAGTGGACTACACTGATGGGTTCGACCTGCTATCGTTCCTTGATGCTTACTCTGGATATCATCAGGTCTTCATGATGAAGGAAGATGAAGAAAAGACCGCGTTCATCACCCCATGTGGCACGTACTGCTTCATACGGATGCCTTTCGGGTTGAAGAGCGCTGGTTCAACGTTCGCCCGAGCATTCCAAATCAGTTTTGAGCCCCAGCTCCATAGAAATATGGAAGCCTACATGGATGATATAGTGGCAAAACCAAAGACAAGGCCATGCTCGTGCAGGACCTGGAAGAAACCTTTGCAAATTTGTGTACGATCAACCTCAAGGTCAACCTAGAGAAGTGTTTGTTCGGCGTCCCGTCCGGCAAACTTCTTGGGTTCTTTGTGTCTCAACATGGAATCAAAGCGAATCTCGACAAGATCAAAGTCATTGAGCAGATTGAGGCGCCCCGATGAGTCAAGGACGTCCATAGGCTTGCCGGCTGCGTTGCCGCCCTGAGTAGGTTTATCTCTAAGTCTGTTGAGCGCGCCCTCCCCTTTTCCAAAATTTTGAAAAAGGCGGGTCCAATGAAATGGACTCCGGAGGCAGAGGCAGCGCTACAATATTTAAAGAGGTACCTCTCCTCTACACCAATACTAGTCGTGCCCAAACCACAAGAGCCGTTACTGCTGTACTTGGAAGCAACAAATCAAGTGGTCAGTGCTGTGCTAGTGGCGGAGAGAGAAGCTGATGAAGAGGCACCGACGATTGCAGAGCCATCGGATGAGGAACCAGGGCCGACAGGACCCGATGCCGGCAAGACAGAATCCCCGGCAGGACCCGGTCCCGACAAGATAGAATATGCGCAAATGAGTGAAGTAAAGTAGAAGAAGAAGGTGGTGCAGCACCTAGTCTACTTGCTCCCTCTTGCAGGGGCTAGGTTAAGGTACTCTGGCATGCAGAAGTTGCTTTTCGGTCTTCTTATGGCCTCGAGAAAGCTGCGCCACTATTTCCAAGCGCACGAGATCACCTCGTAACTCACCTCCCGTTGCAACAAATCTTGCACAACCAGGATGCAACTGGGAGGATTGTGGAGTGGGCGTTGGAGCTGTCGAGCTTTGGGCTCAAATTTGAAAGTACTTCGATGATCGAGAGCAGGGCTTTGGCAGAGTTCATAGTTGAATGGATGTCCACGCCCGACGAAGAAGTTCAAGAGACCACCCTTCCCGACAAAGAGGCAAGTAGTCATCGGATTATGTACTTTGATGGGGCCTTCTCTTTACAAGGTGCTGGTGCCGGTGTGCTACTCGTCGCACCCACCGGAGAGTGCCTCAAGTACGTAGTCCAGATGCACTTTCCCCAGGAGAGGTTGACAAACAACAGCGTAGAGTACGAAGGGCTGCTTGCCGGTCTCATGATCGCGACAGACCTCGTAATCAGGAAGCTTATTGTTAGAGGAGATTCACAACTTGTCATCAAGCAAGTTAACAAGGATTATCAAAGCCCGCTGATGGAGGCTTACATGGATGAAGTTAGGAAATTAGAAGAGCGCTTTGACGGTCTACAAGCAGAGCATGTTCCTCGAGCAGAGAACAGTATTGACGACGACTTGTCGAAGTGCACTGTCCTCAAGGTACCTGCGGAACCAGGTACCTTTGTGCTTCAATTAACTCAGCCATCTATTGAACCATCAACAGAGAAGAACAAGCGAAGGGAGGCATCCCCCGGCAAATACTTTCCCGCAGAGCTCCCAGGAGCCGCCGACAAGGAAGTTGCCGGGTACCCCAAGCTTGCCGGGGAGCAGCAGCCTCCGGCAAAGTCCCGAGCTCTTGCCATCGAGACAGCTGCCCTCGTGGTGGAAGACATGCCTTTAGTCCTTGTCGTTGAGCCTCAGGCTCCAGCACGGGCACAACATGAAGGAAATATGCCCTAGAGGCAATAATAAAGTTATTATTTATTTCCTTATTTCATGATAAATGTTTATTATTCATGCTAGAATTGTATTAACCGGAAACATGATACATGTGTGAATACATAGACAAACTTAATGTCACTAGTATGCCTCTACTGACTAGCTCATTAATCAAAGATGGTTATGTTTCCTAACCATAGACATGTGTTGTCATTTGATTAACGGGATCACATCATTAAGAGAATGATGTGATTGACTTGACCCATTCCGTTAGCCTAACACTTGATCGTTTAGTATGTTGCTATTGCTTTCTTCATGACTCATACATGTTCCTATGACTATGAGATTATGCAACTCCCGTTTACTGGAGGAACACTTTGTGTGCTACCAAACGTCACAACGTAACTGGGTGATTATAAAGGAGCTCTACAGGTGTCTCCGAAGGTACATGTTGGGTTGGCGTATTTCGAGATTAGGATTTGTCACTCCGATTGTCGGAGAGGTATCTCTGGGCCCTCTCGGTAATGCACATCACTATAAGCCTTGCAAGCAATGTGACCAATGAGTTGGTTACGGAATGATGCATTACGGAACGAGTAAAGAGACTTGCCGGTAATGATATTGAACTAGGTATTGGATACCGACGATCGAATCTCGGGCAAGTAACATACCGATGACAAAGGGAACAACGTATGTTGTTATGCGGTTTGACCGATAAAGATCTTCGTAGAATATGTAGGAGCCAATATGAACATCCAGGTTCCACTATTGGTTATTGACCGGAAATAGTTCTAGGTCATGTCTACATAGTTCTCGAACCCGTAGGGTCCGCACGCTTAACGTTACGATGACAATTTTATTATGAGTTTATGAGTTTTGATGTACCGAAGGAGTTCGGAGTCCCGGATGAGATCAGGGACATGACGAGGAGTCTCGAAATGGTCGATACGTAAAGATCGATATATTGGACGACTATATTCGGAGTTCGGAAAGGTTCCGAGTGATTCGGGTATTTTTCGGAGTACCGGAGAGTTACGGGAATTCACCGGGGAGTATATGGCTCTTATTGGGCCATACGGGAATAGAGGAGAGAGGCCAAAAGGAAGGAGGCCTGCGCCCCCCCTCTGGTCCGAATTGGACAAGGGGCGCAGCCCCCCTTTCCTTCTCCCTCTCCCCCTCTTTCCCCTTCTCCTACTCCAACAAGGGATGTGGAATCCTACTAGGACTAGGGAGTCCTAGTAGGACTCCACACTTGGCGCGCCCCCTCCTAGGGCTGGCCTCCTCCCCCCTTGCTCCTTTATATACGGGGGCAGGGGGTACCTCTAGGCACAACAACACAAGTTGATCTACGGATCCTTCCTTAGCCGTGTGCGGTGCCCCCTCCACCATATTCCACCTCGGTCATATCATCGCGGAGTTTAGGCGAAGCCCTGCGCCGGTAGAGCATCATCATCGTCACCACGCCGTCGTGCTGACGGAACTCATCCCCGACGCTTCGCTGGATTGGAGTCCGGGGGACGTCATCGAGCTGGACGTGTGCTGAACACGGAGGTGTCGTACGTTCGGTGCTTGGATCAGTCGATTCGTGAAGACGTACGACTACATCAACCGCGTTGTCATAACGCTTCCGCTTACGGTCTACGAGGGTACGTGGACGAACACTCTCCCCTCTCGTTGCTATGCCATCACCATGATCTTGTGTGTGCGTAGGAATTTTTTTGAAATTACTACGTTCCCCAACAGTGGCATCCGAGCCTAGGTTTTATGCGTTGATGTTATATGCATGAGTAGAACACAAGTGAGTTGTGGGCGATACAAGTCATACTGCTTACCAGCATGTCATACTTTGGTTCGGCGGTATTGTTGGATGAAGCGGCCCGGACCGACATTACGCGTACGCTTACGCGAGACTGGTTTTACCGCCGTGCTTTGCACACAGGTGACTAGCGGGTGTCTGTTTCTCCAACTTTAGTTGAACCGAGTGTGGCTACACCCGGTCCTTGCGAAGGTTAAAACCGCACTAACTTGACGAACTATCATTGTGGTTTTGATGCGTAGGTAAGAACGGTTCTTGCTCAGCCCGTAGCAGCCACGTAAAATTTGCAACAACAAAGTAGAGGACGTCTAACTTGTTTTTGCAGGGCATGTTGTGATGTGATATGGTCAAGACGTGATAAGATATAAGTTGTTGTATGAGATGATCATGTTTTGTTGAAGTTATCAGCAACTGGCAGAAGCCCTATGGATGTCTCTTTGTTGCATAAGATGCAAGTGCCAAATAATTGCTTTACTTTATCGCTATACGATAGCAATAGTTGCAAGAGCAATAGTTGGTGAGACAACCATGTGATGACACATTGATATAGATTAAGATGATGAAGATCATGGTGTCGTGCCGGTGACGATAGAGATCATGACAGTACTTTGGAGATGGAGATCAAAGGCGCAAGATGATCATGGCCATATCATGTCACATATTTTGATTGCATATGATGTTTATCTATTATACATCTTATTCTTGCTTTGATTGACGGTAGCATTTTAAGATGATCTCTCACTAATTATCAAGAGGTGTTCTCCCTGAGTATGCACCGTTGCCAAAGTTTGTCGTGCCCAGACACCACGTGATGATCGGGTGTGATAAGCTCTACGTCCATCGACAACGGGTGCAAGCCAGTTTTGCACACGCGGAATACTCAGGTTAAACTTGACGATCCTAGCATATGCAGATATGGCCTCGGAGCACGGAGACCGAAAGGTCGAGCATGAATCATATAGTAGATATGATCAACATAGTGATGTTCACCATTGAAAACTACTCCATCTCACGTGATGATCGGTTATGGTTTAGTTGATTTGGATCATGTGATCACTTAGAGGATTAGAGGGATGTCTATCTAAGTGGGAGTTCTTAAGTAATATGATTAATTGAACTTAAATTTATCATGAACTTAGTCCTGGTAGTATTTTGCAAATTATGTTGTAGATCAATAGCTTGCGTTATTGCTTTCATATGTTTATTTTGATATGTTCCTAGAGAAAATTGTGTTGAAAAATGTTGGTAGCAATGATGCGGATTCGATCAGTGATCTGAGGTTTATCCTCATTGCTGCATGGAAGAATTATGTCCTTAATGCACCGCTAGGTGACAGACCTATTGCAGGAGCAGATGCAGAAGTTATGAACGTCTGGCTAGCTCAAAATGATGACTACTTGATAGTTTAGTGCACCATGCTTAACGGCTTAGAATCGGGACTTCAAAGACGTTTTGAACGTCATGGACCATATGAGATGTTCCAGGAGTTGAAGTTAATATTTTCAGCAAATACCCGAGTTGAGAGATATGAAGTCTCCAACAAGTTCTATAGCTAAAAGATGGAGGAGAATCGCTCAACTAGTTAGCATGTGCTCAAACTGTCTGGGTACTTCAATCGCTTGAATCAAGTGGGAGTTAATCTTCCAGATAAGATAGTGATTGACAGAATTCTCTAGTCACCATCACTAAGTTACTAGAACTTCGTGATGAACTATAGTATGCAAGGGATGACGAAAACAATTCCCGAGCTCTTCGCGATGTTGAAATCAACAAAGGTAGAAATCAAGAAAGAGCATCAAATGTTGATGATTAACAAGACCACTAGTTTCAAAAAAGGGCAAAGGGAAAGAAAGGGAACTTAAAGTAGAATGACAAGCAAGTTGTCACTCCCGCGAAGAAGCCCAAAGCTGGACCAAAGCCTGAAACTGAGTGATTACACTGCAAAGGAAATGGTCACTGGAAGCGGAGAAGCCCTGAATATTTGGTGGATAAGAAGGATGGCAAATTGAACAAGGGTATATTTGATATACAGGTTATTGATATGTGCCTTACTAGTGTTTATAGTAACCCCTGAGTATTTGATACTTGTTCGGTTGCTAAGATTAGTAACTCGAAACAGGAGTTAGAATAAACAGAGACTAGTTGAAGGGGAAGTGACGATGAGTGTTGGAAGTAGTTCCAAGATTGATATGATCATCATCGCACACTCCCTATACTTTTCGGGATTAGTGTGAAACCTAAATAAATGTTATTTGGCGTTTGCGTTGAGCATGAATATGATTTGATCATGTTTATTGCAATACGATTATTCATTTAAAGTCAGAGAATAATTGTTGTTCTGTTTACATGAATAAAACCTTCAAATGGTCATACACCCAATGAAAATAGTTTGTTGGATCTCGATCGTAGTGATACACATATTCATAATATTGATGCCAAAAGATGCAAAGTTAATAATGATAGTGCAACTTATTTGTGGCACTGCCGTTTGGGTCATATCGGTGTAAAGGGCATGAAGAAACTCCATAAAGATTGATTTTTGGAATTACTTTGTTATGAATCATTTGATGCTTGCAAACCGTGCCTTTTGGGCATGATGACTAAAACTCCGTTCTCCGGAACAATGGAACAAGCTACTGACTTATTGGAAATAATACATACCGATGTATGCGATCCAATGAGTGTTGATGCTCGTGGCAAGTATCGTTATTTTCTGACCTTCACAAGATGATTTGAGCAGATATGGGTATATCTACTTGATGAAACATAAGTCTGAAATAGTTGAAAGGTTCAAAGAATTTCAGAGTGAAGTGGAAAAATCATCGTAACAAGAAAATAAAATTTCTGCGATCTGATCGCGGAGACAAATATTTGAGTTACGAGTTTGGTCTTCAATTAAAACAATGTGGAATAGTTTCACAGCTCACGCCACCTGGAACACCACAACGTTATGGTGTGTCCGAACGTCGTAACCGCACTTTATTGGATATGGTGCGATCTATGATGTCTCTTACTGATTTACCACTATTGTTTTGGGGTTATGCATTAGAGACAGCTGCATTCACGTTAAAAGGGCACCATCTAAAATCCGTAGAGACGACACCATATGAACTATGGTTTAGCAAGAAACCCAAGTTGTCGTTTCTTAAAGTTTGGGGCTGCGATGCTTGTGTGAAAAAGTTTCATCCTGATAAGCTCAAACCCAAATTGGAGAAGTGCATCTTCATAGAATACCCAAAGGAAACTGTTGGGTACACCTTCTATCACAGATCCGAAGGGAAGATATTCGTTGCTAAAAATGGATCCTTTCTAGAGAAGGAGTTTCTCTCGAAAGAAGTGAGTGGGAGGAAAGTAGAACTTGATGAGGTAACTGTACCTTCTCCCGAATTGGAAAATTGTTCATCACTGAAATCAGTTCCAGTGATTTCTACACCAATTAGTGAGGAAGCTAATGATGATGATCATGAAACTTCAGATCAAGTTACTACAGAACCTCGTAGGTCTTCCAGAGTACGGTCCGCACTAGAGTGGTACGGTAATCCTGTTCTAGAAGTCATGTTACTAGACAATGATGAACCTACGAACTATGAGGAAGCGATGATGAGCCCAGATTCCACAAAATGGCTTAAGGCCATGAAATCTGAGATGGGATCCATGTATGAGAACAAAGTGTGGACTTTGGTGGAGTTGCCCGATGATCGTCAAGCCATATTGTATAAATGGATCTTCAAGAGGAAGACGGACGTTGATAGTAGTGTTACTATCTACAAAGCTCGACTTGTCGCAAAAAGGTTTTTGACAAGTTCAAGGTGTTGACTACAATGAGATTTTCTCAACTGTAGCGATGCTTAAGTCTGTCCGAATCATGTTAGGAATTGCCACAATTTATGAAATCTGGCAAATGGATGTCAAAATTGCATTCCTTAATGGTTTTCTCAAAGAAGAGTTGTATATGATGCAACTAGAAGGTTTTGTCAATCCTAAAGGTACTAACAAAATGTGCATGATCCAGTGATCCATCTATGGACTGGTGCAAGCATCTCGGAGTTGGAATATACGCTTTGATGAGTTGATCAAAGCATATAGTTTTATACAGACTTGCAGTGAAGACTGTATTTACAAGAAAGTGAGTGGGAGCACTACAACATTTCTGATAAGTATATGTGAATGACATATTGTTGATCGGAAGTAATGTAGAATTATTCTGCAAAGCATAAAGGAGTATTTGAAAGGAGTTTTTTGAAGAAGGACCTCGGTAAAGCTGCTTACATATTGAGCATCAAGATCTATAGAGATAGATCAAGAGGCTTGATAAGTTTTTTCAATGAGTACATACCTCGACAAGATTTTGAAGTAGTTCAAAATGGAACAGTCAAAGAAAGAGTTTCTTGCCTGTGTTACAAGGTGTGAAATTGAGTAAGACTCAAATCCTGACCACAGCAGAAAATAGAAAGAGAATGAAAGTCATTCCCTATGCTTCAGTCATAGGTTCTATAAAAGTATGCCATGCTATGGACTAGACCTATTGTATACTCTGCCCTGGTTTGGCAAGGGAGTACAATAGTGATCTAGGAGTAGATCACTGGACATTGGTCAAAATTATCCTTAGTGGAATAAGGATATGTTTCTCGATTATGGAGGTGACAAAAGGTTTGTCGTAAAGGGTTACGTCGATACAAGTTTTGGCACTGATCCAGATGACTCTAAGTCTTAATCTGGATACATATTGAAAGTGGGAGAAATTAGCTAGAGTAGCTCCGTGCAAAGCATTGTAGACATAGAATATTTGCAAAATACATACGGCTCTGAATGTGATAGACCTGTTGACTAAACTTCTCTCACAGGCAAAACATGATCATACCTTAGTACTCTTTGGGTGTTAATCACATAGCGATGTGAACTAGATTATTGACTCTAGTAAACCCTTTGGGTGTTGATCACATGACGATGTGAACTATGGGTGTTAATCACATGGTGATGTGAACTAGATTATTGACTCTAGTGCAAGTGCGAGACTGAAGGAAATATGCCCTAGAGGCAATAATAAAGTTATTATTTATTTCCTTATTTCATGATAAATGTTTATTATTCATGCTAGAATTGTATTAACCGGAAACATGATACATGTGTGAATACATAGACAAACTTAATGTCACTAGTATGCCTCTACTTGACTAGCTCATTAATCAAAGATGGTTATGTTTCCTAACCATAGACATGTGTTGTCATTTGATTAATGGGATCACATCATTAAGAGAATGATGTGATTGACTTGACCCATTCCGTTAGCCTAGCACTTGATCGTTTAGTATGTTGCTATTGCTTTCTTCATGACTTATACATGTTCCTATGACTATGAGATTATGCAACTCCCGTTTACCGGAGGAACACTTTGTGTGCTACCAAACGTCACAACGTAACTGGGTGATTATAAAGGAGCTCTATAGGTGTCTCCGAAGGTACATGTTGGGTTGGCGTATTTCGAGATTAGGATTTGTCACTCCGATTGTCGAAGAGGTATCTCTGGGCCCTCTCGGTAATGCACATCACTATAAGCCTTGCAAGCAATGTGACCAATGAGTTGGTTACGGAATGATGCATTACGGAACGAGTAAAGAGACTTGCCGGTAACGAGATTGAACTAGGTATTGGATACCGACGATCGAATCTCGGGCAAGTAACATACCGATGACAAAGGGAACAACGTATGTTGTTATGCGGTTTGACCGATAAAGATCTTCGTAGAATATGTAGGAGCCAATATGAACATCCAGGTTCCACTATTGGTTATTGACCGGAAATAGTTCTAGATCATGTCTACATAGTTCTCGAACCCGTAGGGTCCGCACGCTTAACGTTACGATGACAGTTTTATTATGAGTTTATGAGTTTTGATGTACCGAAGGAGTTCGGAGTCCCGGATGAGATCGGGGACATGACGAGGAGTCTCGAAATGGTCGAGACGTAAAGATTGATATATTGGACGACTATATTCGGAGTTCGTAAAGGTTCCGAGTGATTCGGGTATTTTTCGGAGTACCGGAGAGTTACGGGAATTCGCCGGGGAGTATATGGGCCTTATTGGGCCATACGGGAATAGAGGAGAGAGGCCAAAAGGAAGGAGGCCTGCGCCCCCCCTCTGGTCCGAATTGGACAAGGGCGCAACCCCCCTTTCCTTCTCCCTCTCCCCCTCTTTCCCCTTCTCCTACTCCAACAAGGGATGTGGAATCCTACTAGGACTAGGGAGTCCTAGTAGGACTCCACACTTGGCGCGCGCCCTCCTAGGGCCGGCCTCCTCCCCCCTTGCTCCTTTATATACGGGGGCAGGGGGCACCTCTAGGCACAACAACACAAGTTGATCTACGGATCGTTCCTTAGCCGTGTGCGGTGCCCCCCTCCACCATATTCCACCTCGGTCATATCGTCGCGGAGTTTAGGCGAAGCCCTGCGCCGGTAGAACATCATCATCGTCACCACGCCGTCGTGCTGACGGAACTCATCCCCGACGCTTCGCTGGATTGGAGTCCAGGGGACGTCATCGAGCTGGACGTGTGCTGAACACGGAGGTGCCGTACGTTCGGTGCTTGGATCGGTCGATTTGTGAAGACGTACGACTATATCAACCGCGTTGTCATAACGCTTCCGCTTACGGTCTACGAGGGTACGTGGACGAACACTCTCCCCTCTCGTTTCTATGCCATCACCATGATCTTGCGTGTGCGTAGGAAATTTTTTGAATTTACTACGTTCCCCAACACAACATACAGTCTGTTTCCTCCAAACAGGGGAGCTCCCTGAGGAGTAACAAGAATCAGAGAAAGTAGCCCGTCGGTCTAGCATGTACCAGTTCGTGGATGATATCCTTTATAGAAGGAGGCCAAACGGTGTAAAATTAAAGTGTATTCCTCGGGAGGACGGACTGGAGCTGTTGGCAGAGATACATGGAGGCATATGTGTCTCCCACATAGGGTCAAGAGCCCTTCCCTGCAAAGCATTCCGGCAAGGTTTCTTCTGGCCCACTGCCCTCCGGGATGCGACGACACTCATGACCAAATGTGAAGCGTGCCCATTTCATTCAAAGAAGCTTCATGAACTGGCTCAAGCCCTTCAAACAATCCCTCTCTCCTAGCCATTTTCGGTCTGGGGGCTTGACATACTCAGCCCCTTTCCCCGTGCTGTCAGGGGCTTTGAGTACTTATATGTCGCGATTGACAAGTTCACAAAGTGGCCGCCGGTGGAGCCAGTGAGAAAGGTGACAGCACGGTCGGCCGTCAATTTCTTCAAAGGACTCATTTGCCGTTTTAGTGTGCCAAATAGAGTCATCATCGACAACGGCACACAATTCACGAGCCGCAAGTTCATGCAATATATCCAAGACCTTGGCAGCAAAGTTTGCTTTGCTTCTGTTGCTCACCCAAGAATCAATGGCCAGGTGGAAAGGGCAAATGCTGAAGTGTTGCGAGGCCTCAAAGCGAGAACTTTTGACAGGCTGCGCAAGTGCGGAAGGTGATGGATTGATGAATTGCCAACAATTCTTTGGTCAATCAGAATGACACCAAATCGAGCCACTATCCAGGCACCCTTTGCCCTGGTATACGGGGCAGAAGAAGTTCTCCCCATGGAACTCATATACGGGTAACCTTGAGTGCTCGCTTATGATGAGCTTGAGCAAGAGCAGTTGCGCCAAGATGATGCAACGTTCCTTGAGGAAGATCGTCTTCGAGCTGCTGTGCGAGCCGCTCGCTATCAGCAAGCCTTGCACCGCTATCATAACCAAAAGGTTCACGCCCGAAGCCTTGGGGAAGGCGACCTTGTCCTTCGATGTGTTCAGTCCACCAAGAATTCAAACAAGTTTACGCCAAAGTGGGAAGGCCCCTATCGGGTAATATGAGTCACCAGGCCCAGCGCAGTCTGCCTGGAGAGCGAAGATGGCATTCCAGTGAGCAATTCCTGGAATATCGAACATCTTCGCAAGTTTTACCCATAGGGCGCAGTTGCCGGAACTCTGACAACCCCCTTTTGTACTAGCCTTGCCGGCAAGGCATGCAACCCATTGTACAGAACCAGGCACAGATCCTGTGCGGAGCCAGATAGCTTTTAGTATGTACAGTTTCCTACTAGTTTCCATGTGTGTGTGTGTGTGTGTGTGTGTGTATATGTGTGTGTGTGTGTGTATGCATGCCTTGCTTGCCCAGGATATTGTGCTACTTTAAATTGTAACAGGTAGCGGGGAACCATCAAGGCTCCGTGCCCCTATCTTCTCCTCCTTTCGGCCGTAGCAACAATGCTCCGGCAAGAAATTGAGAAGATTACCTGGCACGTCGTCCCCGATGACATGACCAGAGAAAGTTCATCTCCTTCCCATTCATGTTTGTAACTTGTGACTTGTGCATTAGAAACCTCGCCACTCTGATTGGACTTAGGTGCTCCCATGCCCGACTCGGACGCTGCTTCGGCCGGGGTGGTTACAGTAACCTTTGGCAAAAAGAGATTAGCAGGGGGCTAGACCTTGCGTCTATAACCCGTCAGATGTGATTCTCCGGCAGGCACAGAGGACACCGACAAGGTAGCTTGCCGGGGAGACTCATTTATTTTTATTAAAGGGGCATTTCGCCTCTGCATGAACGTTTACGTGCAAGGGTTCCCGGCAAAAGCTTATCTTTTTCATTGATAGGTTGATACAAGTACAAATGTTACAGAACATAAGCATGGGCTCAGAAGATTACATTTTCTAGAAAGTTAAGATTTGGCAAGTGCTTACAAATTGAGAAAAAGATAAGTGCCCCGTAATCCCCATACTTGCCGCTTTCCTCTCCAGGCACGACAGTTGAAGAAAGGTGACAGGCATGGGGAACACGACGATGGAGAGCTTGGCGGGGAAGCCCATCGACCACCAATGCCAGAGCCAGCAGGACACGGAGTAGATGATGGTGCTGCCACTGATGGTTAGCTGGAGTTGGAGTCGTCGTCCTCCCGCCCGCTGCCGTCGTTGTCGCTGGCACTATCCTCCTCGCCACTGTCGTTCGAGGAGGAGCTTTCGTCGTTAGTAGAACTCTCCACGCAACACCCTAAGCGGATTCCTGATCTCCCGAAGACCTTGATGGAGAGCAGGCAGTTCTCCATTAACTTAAAATGGAGAATGTGCCCCTCCGACAAGCTGTGGGCGCGTGCAAAAGTTTTCCACCCGCGGCGGAGGTACATGACGTGAGGTCGCGGGAAGCCAACATTGACCCACGTGCTGCCATTCCCGCAGCCCCTCATGTGTAGTCTGAAAGCCTGCAGTGGATCCTGCTCCATCACCCGTGCGAACGGGGTAGGAAGACGGAGATGACCGCTCACGCGCTTATACAGGTGGATGAAGAACTCAAGGGGATGGTCTCCGATGTGGCCGTCCATGGGAAGAGGGGTCGCCGATGGAAGCACAGCCGGCGCGTCACCGCGCCCTCTTCTTCCCCGAGCACCACGGCGGCCTCGACCTTGTCCCCTTTCTGTCCCCCTCGCAGCAGGCTCTGCCGCTGGAAGCTCCGGGGGAGGAGGAGCACGCTGTCAAGAAGAAGCCCTCGTCGCCGCCGTCGAAGCGCCAACATGCCCTCTCACCATGGCGAATGGAAGAAAGATGTCAAGAAGAAGGAGGAGAGGAGGACGAGTGTGGAGAAACACCATCCCTTCCCCTTTTTACAGAATAACAAGGCCGGAGCCTGGCCACCCAGGCCAAGGGGCGGCCTCCCTGCACGACCAATGCGGCCTCCTGAAGTATAGGGAATTGGAACCGACCCACTGCTCCAATCAGCGACGCCTAGGTTTCCCGCCTCGGGGTTAATGCCCACGTCCATCGCCTGCCCTTCCCAAAGCATGCGGGAAACGTGGCGAGTGAGTCAGAGGCATGTGAACAGGTGGGGCGACCGTTTTCCACCCCGTGATCGTGGGGTGTGGCGCCATGCAAGTTACGACCTGAATCCACTTAAGTAAATGAGTAGCGCCCCTACAAATCCCTCTTCTTTAAAAATAAGGGAAGCACAGGACGCCTCTTTTCTATCGACTACAGGATGACGCGAGCATGCTGAGGCCATCCCACGCATGACCCCCACGTCACGCGCCAAACGCGGGTCGTGGGGAAGCGCAACTGACAGAAAGATCATGGTCATCCATCTCTGCCATGCCCCACCGCACACCGCTTTGGGCCTAGCCCAACTACGCCTTGCGCTTATGTGTGGCCCAGGCCCCAGGGCTCCTGTCGGTGTACAAAAATATAGGTACTTCTGTACCCCTTACTTGTGCATGGGTGGTCGCAGCCACACCTGCGGCAGGGCTTGGCGAGGCAGAGGAAGACAAAGCACAAAGACTACCAAGATAGATACTCGAAGCACAAGGAGTAGAGGGCGAGCTAGACCACCCATGACAAGGGTCTTGCCGGGGTGACCTGCACAGCACCAGCAAGCCCATCACCCTTGGGGCTGAGAGCTTTGACACCATCGACAACGTTAAGACCAAGATCTGAGAATGCATGCTTGGTAGCATGCAGATCCTCATAAAGATTGACAGCCCCCAGATCCACGTGGGACTAGAAAACGAAGACCCCCGGCAAGACACTTGCCGGGGACGACTCCAAGGCCCACGGCAAGCCTCGCCGGGCAAGGTTTCGCCACCTCACCACCACTCCACTGCGACGATCGGCGTGCCAACTAAGGAGACGCCTGCGTGATGCAGATCTTTGTGGAAGCTTTACCATTGTGCCAAGACAGCAGCTAGTTAGCCAGCATGGCGCTGCATGCCTCGTCAACCTGGACGCGTTTCGAAGCAAGGAGGAGCGGCGAAGGACGGGAGGACTTCTGTTGCCTTCCCCGATAAAGCTAGAGGGCACGTAGGCGGGCGCATTAAATGTGTTTGTCCTACGTTGCCGAGCGATAAGCTTGTGTACTTTAGTTTGCCACCTCCTGTGTGCCACTGTGGCAACCCATTTTCGTATACAAGGAGGCCCAAGGCACACAGAGAGAGGATTCAAACTTTTCGACCAGGCACGCATCATAGCTAGTTCAAAAGCGCAAGAACACATATATCCAGACAAGCAGGACTAGGGTATTATGCATCTTTGCAGCCCGAACATAGGTAAAAATCCCCTGTGTGCTAACGGCTCGACCCGCTCTTCGTGCAGCTAATCCCCCACCGAACGTAGAAGGGATCCTTGTGACCCCATAGGTGTTCGTTTTCCTCGACAAGGACTTGGAGTTGTATTCCGACCTCTGACAACTAAAACTGGATACTTAATAAAACACACCTAGATAAGTGATAGATACAACCCAGTGATCGCTCTCTCACTGGGTGACGAGAAGAGGATCATCGGGTAGGATTATGCTATACGATGATACTTGTTAACTTACCAGCTACTCTCTTCTACATGCTTCAAGATGGTGGCTGCCAGAAGCGCAATATTCGATTGGACTAGCTTCTCCCCCTCTTATTCTGGCATTTTATAGTTTAATCCATAGATACTACCCCTTTCATTGTTACAGATGAATATGTAGTATAGATATGATGTCAGACTTGTGAGTACTTTGGATGAGTACTCACGGTAGCTTTGCTACCTCTTTCCCCCATACCCGATTGTTGTGATTAGTTGAAAGAGCCCCAGAACCATCAGCCCCCGCTGATGATGACTACTACTACCCCGGCGGTGCCTACTACTATGTGCAGTCTGCCGACGACCAGGAGTAGTTAGGAGGCTCCCAAACAGGAGGCCTTGCCTTTTTGGTCGATGCTACTTTTGTGCTAGCCTTCTTAACGAAAACTTGTTTAACTTATGTCTATACTCAAATATTGTTGCTTCCGCTGACCCGTTTGTATTCAAGCCCTCGATGCCGCTGGTTTGTAATATAAATCTTCCTATGACTTTAATTTGTGTCTAGAGTTGTGTTGTGATATCTTCCTGTGAGTCCATGATCTTGATCGTACACTGTCGGATATCCGGTTCTGGAAAAACCCTTAAGGTTCGAACTCTGGGGTGCACACGAAGATCTACTCCCTACCGATCCACGCCCCAAAACCTCATCGTGAATCTAAGCTACACGATGAACAACACGAGGGACATGAGGTTTATACTGGTTCGGGCCATCGTTGTGGTGTAATAACCTAATCTAGTGTGTGGTGTGGTGGATTGCCTCTGGGGCTGATGATGAACAGTACAGAGGAAGAACAACCTCACGAGGGGTGTTCTTTTGGTGGTGTGCTTGGAGAGGAATTGCTCCGTCTCTGTTGGCTCTAGGTGAGATCTAGAGGCCGTCTACTGTGGTGGCTATCTCTATATATAGAGGCCCTGGTTCTCTTCCCAAATATTGAGTGGGAAGGGAGCCAACAACGGCCATTGTGAAGGGGGACAACTAGTACAAGCTATCCTGACTAAAGGTGGTCTTCGACTGCCAAAGGCACTGGTGATGACGCCGTCTTGGGCTCCATAGTGATCTCCGTCCTGCCATCCTGCTGGTCTTGGTCTCGGTTGCACCAATATGGTAACCTTTCCTGATGCCTCGGTACTCCACGCCTGTGCTTGCCCCCTTTGCACCAAAGAGGAAATGAGGACACTGCGCAGGCTGGCGCCCGCCTAGCGCCCGCCTGGTCTTGATCGTCATTGCTTGCATCACGAGCACCTCATGAGGTACTCCTTGCCTTGATCTCTCCACCTCCTCGCGAGCCTGCCTGATGAGGCCGCCCCTGAGGAAGCCTTGCATCGTCCGCCCCGCGAGGCTTGGTCTCTCGCAGGGGTCTCGAACTTGGGTTGATGAAGACGGGCCGTAATGGGCCACTTCTTGAGCCACACCGCAGGCCATAGGCAGGCAAGTCTGGGGACCCCTATTCCCAGAACGCCGACAGTAGCCCCCGGGCCCAAGGCACGCTCAGACTTGGCTTAGCAGCAAAGCCAAAGGGCAAGTGCGGAGCTCCGCGAGCCCCAACAGCCCGCGGCCTTGGTCGCTGCATGGCAGTTGATTGGACGTGGGCGTCTCCGCTTCCCCACGCTACCTCGGCAACTGCCCAACTGACAAAAGGCTGGCCTGGGTTAGGCTTACCTTCATTGCTCTCATTCGCCTTGCTTCAGATCCCCTTCCTTGCTCTTGCTCTCTTGCTTCCAAAATCTCCAGATCCACCGCATCCTTCCTCTTCCAGCGAGCAATGGCGCCCCGCAAGGCCGCGGGCAAGGCTCTGGCGGCTTGGTATTCACCGGCTCTGGATCGCCCCAACATGACGGAGAAGAATCTCACCGCTACGCTCCAGATGATAGCGGTGTAGGTCAACGAGATGGGGGAGACCGGGCTCCGGGCCGGCTCCGCCCAGCCGGAGGCCAAGGGGAGTACCTTCTACCCCTTATTCATGAGCACCGTCATCGCCGGCGTGGTGCCTCCTTTCTCCGAGTTCTTCTACGCCGTCCTCCGCCATTACAAGTTGCAGGCCCTTCATCTCCATCCCAACTCTGTCCTCCTTCTGTCGATTTTCGCCTACTATTGCGAGGCGCATGTTGGGGTGATGCCGTCCGTGGCCTTGATGCACCACTTCTTCTTCCTCCAAATCTCCGGCAGCCATACCTTGGCGTGCACTGGCTTCGTCGCATACTCCAAGGCCAACGCGATTTCGAAGACCGGGAAGAGGGTTGATGGCTTCTGGAGCAAGTGGGTCATGATGGACGCCAGATGCACCCACTCTCGGTTGGTGTTGCCCATAGAGCATCCCCAGGCTGACGAGGCGTGGTCTCGTGCGAAGCTTGACGACCGACGGGCGAAGTCGGTGCTGGAGAAGACGAACGCCAACCTGAGGCCGAGCAACATGAAGGCGGCGAAGCTGACCGGGGTCACGCTCCTAAGGGAGTTCCTGGCATAGCGGGTGGCTCCACTTCAGGCGCACTCGCACCCGCTGTGGAGGCTTGGAGGTGCGGACGACGATCTCCGCCTAAACTCAGAGGTCCTGGCTGATGAGAATCTAGTCGCAGCTCTCCGCCTCCTGGTTGGAGAGGACATGGAAGGCCTGGCGCTCCTGTCCCCTTGTTCCTTCGCGAAAACTGGCAACAAGTGGTGGAAGCCATGCCCAACTTCGATGGGAGCGGTCTGGTGCCAGAGGTGCCTCCTGAGGGCGAGGAGGCGGCGGCGCCGGTGGAATTGTCTTCCGATGATTCCCACGGATGAGGAGAGGAGACGACAAAGAAGAGGAGCACGACTCAGAGGCGACCACCGAGGGGACGGGGCAGACTTCCCCCCGACGCAGGGCCAACATCCTCCGCACCTTGCCGGATGATGACGAGGCCGACACCAGGCGAGGGGGAGAGGACCCGCCCGTGATCCCGAAGAAGGATAGGTCGGGGATGATCTCCCGAGGGGCTACCCCGGCCCAGGCACTACTCAAAGCCAGCTCCAGCCCTTCTGGTGCACCCTCCTCTGCCTCTGGACCTCCTGAGGCTGCGCCCCGGACCAAGAGGCTCACGGGCTTTAAGCTCGGCAAGAGACCGCCAGAATATTTCGCGATTGACTAGTAAGTGCTCGAACTATGTCTTGTTCTTGTTTTTGCTGTCAGGGCTTGACGTCCTCCATCATCTAGTTAGGCCGCCGCTTGCGGCAAAGAAGCTGAAGGGGGACACGGTGGCTCCGCTTGGGGCAGGCTCATCCGTTGTGGTCGCGCCTTCGTCTATGGGAAGGGGAGGCAGTGGAGCTCGCACCTCCCCTGCCCGGTCGTCCTCGTGAGGCCAGGAGGAGTGCCCTGGCGGGATGCCAGCCCCCGTGGCCCTGCTGACTCTGGAGATGCCGGTGCTTGATGCTATCGCTGAGGCTGCCAAGACTCAGGAGCTCCTAGTCTCCCAAGCTGTGGTCACGCTGCCGCCTTCTCCTCCTGCTCCACTGGTTCCTGACTCCTCTGACTCCTCCGCCGTCTTGGACCGTGCCCTTTCTGGGCTAGGCCGGCTATGAGAAGACCTCCAGGGCGCCAACCCCCACCTGATGTCCGGGCGCCTGGAGCTGATCTCTGGCTGGGTTCACTCCGACACCTCCTTCCGAGCGGTGCTGAGCCGGGTTGTGGCAGCTTCCGAGGAGGAGAAGCAAATCTCCACCCAGGCTGCAACCGCCCGTGATGCGGCGCTGAAGGATGCCTCGGTCGCCCAGGAGCGGTGCAAGGCGCTGGAGGACGAGCTGCAGGGTTTGCGTGATGAGCTCGTGAAAGAGGCTCGCGACCGCCAGGCAAAGGAGGAAGAGATGAAGGCTCAGGAGGCCGCCATCGGGGACCATGACGCCGAGCTGTCCGTTGATTGCAGTCGACTGAAGATGCTGGAGCAGAAGCTGAAGGCGGAGAGTGCCGAGCTGGACGCCAAGGCAAAGGTCCTGGCCGAGGATCGCATGGCCTTCGCGGATCTTGAGGAGAGATCTCGCAAGGCGCTGAAGACGCTCTACGATGGTGGCCTGGAGAAGCCGCTGGCCGGGGCCAAGGACGGCCCTGCCAAGCTGCTTCCCTTCTTGGTCGAAGCGCTTGAGGAAGTCGTGACCGGCGTCGGCCCCATGGCCGAGGTTAAAGCTCGCATACTTTCCTCTGTGGCGCTGACGCGGTTCCTCAGCCACGTCTACCTTCGCGACCCTGGCGCCAACCTCGACGAGCAACTGGAGCATGTGGACGCCAAGCACTCCGCCGCTGCTGCTGAAGCCGTGAAGGGCCGAGCAGAAGCCCTGCTGGCGAAGCTCCGCGCCTTTGCCACTGCGCCCATGGCGGGTACTGCTGGTTCCGCGGCCTTGGGAGGTGGAGCTGACAGGCGCAACACCACCACGGAGGCGGGGCTCCTGGCGAATGATGGCGCTGCCCAAGGGTGATCTTCTCGCGACTTCTTTCCTGTTTCAACTCCTGCAACATGCACCTTGCCTCGTGGACGTGTTTAAACTTGTGTTTGGTATCATGAGGACAATTTATGGTTTGTAATATTTGCTTCTGAATTTGCGAGATTTTGCAGTTTCTTTCCTATTTGCTTTGTGTTCTACGTCGGCAGGGCCCGGCCCCGTGCATACCTCAGCTGCCGTTAGCCCCGACCAGATCACCAGGACGGGACCATGGAGTGAGGGGCTAAGTGACAAGTTAGGCTCCTGATTCGCGATGCTCAGGAGTCCCCCTTGACGCGCAAACAGCAAATAGGGAGGGGGTGTAGGAGTAGATGTGTCGTTCTACGTCGGCAGGGCCCGGCCCCGCGCATACCTCAACTGCCGTTAGCCTTGCGGAACTAAGGACTGAGGGGCTACGTGACCAGTTAGGCTCCTGAGTCGCGATGCTCAGGAGTCCCCCTTGACGCTCAAACGGTCTTCATACCTTGGCTCCGCTCGGGGAGGGGTGCGCGACGACCAGGTCCGAGGGACCTAGCTGGGTGGCGTGCGCTCGGGCGTGACCTGGGCACAACCCCCGTGTCCAGTCCCCTCATGTGGCGCTCCCGAGGGGAGGCGTTGCGATGACGCCAGACACTGAGCTCTGGGCTCCCTGAAGTTGATACAGCCATGGGCTTCCCTCAGTTGTTTATCACCAGCGCGGAGCATAGCGCTTCCATATGTGTACGGGCATAGCCGCTACTCGGTAGTGTCGTCATCCAGCGCGGAGCATGGTGCTTCCACTGGTACGTGGGAGGCCCCCCCTCCGGGAGGAGCCCCCGGGGCATGTACAGCCCCGCCATGACATGTGGCTGGCACGGTAGGGCTAGATGAGGTGTATCTGGGCACTCGTGAGCCAGCGCGGGACTCTCAAGGCCCTACCTCAAGGCGGGTTGCGCCTGATCTTGAGCCTTGGGCGGCCGAGTGTTCCTGCGAGGTGGTTAGATGCAAATGCTCTATGTCCTCAGGTCCCGGCCCTCGAGCGAGCTCAGCCGCCGCTGGTATGCCAGGTCGTGATGCCGTGGACAAGGCTAGGGGTGAGGGCTGGAGAGCCAGTAAGAGCTCCTGAGTCGCGATCCTCAGGCGCCCCCTTTTAACGTGCAAGCGATTTGCATGAGGGAGAAAAAGGCCCGTGGTAGGCGGGAGATGATAATCATAGGCAGGTTAAGCATGAAAGGCAAATCAGCTTAGATAAAAGCAGGGAGGGTACATGCCACTGGGTCAGGCCCGAGCGGCTTGAGGATGATGCAGCCCGAGGGGCGCCCCCAGCAAGGTAAACTAAAGACATAAGAAAAAGGGATACATGCCGCAGGGACAGACCCACGCGGCCTAGGAATAATGCAGCCTTGAGGGCGCTCCCAGCTGAAATGAACTCGAAATATGTCACCTGATACCGTTGTAGAAGGGGTGTTGAAGTGGCTGTAGGTGCGCGTGAAGAGACCGACCCTCACGAGCCACCGGAACCCTAAGCTTCGGGAGGCTCTGGGGGTCCAGGTGATTCCTCGAGGACCATCTCCATCTCCACTAGGACCGCATGGTGCCTGGCCTCCTGAGCTGCTAGAATGCTCCGTAGATGACGCTGGTGGGTGGCAGCTGCGTTCGGCAGACCAAAAGGCATGCGAACATAGCTGTGAGGCGGACCCTCACAGCGTCCCATGCACGAAGGCCAGAGACATTCCTGAGACGCGACTCGGCTGAGCCCTAGGTAGTCGATGCAGACGCGCAACCCGCCATCCTCGCTTGGATGGGGAGCTACGCCAGGTAGGCGGCGATCGCCGCGTATGACTCTTGATTCTTGAAGCTCCTGAGTGGCCTTGGTGATGAACTCTTGAGGGTTGGGCCTTCCTTGCCCCATGCCTTCTTGAGGGAAACGTGCCGCGAAGCACGCCTCCAAGTGGTGCCCGAGCACCTCCCTCGCGATCTTGGTAAAGTCGGAGGCCCACCAGAAGAGAGCCCCCGAGCCCTGCCTGAGGAGGGCACCAGGCGCTCCATCCTATGCGATGGAGGGAGGCGCCCCTTGCACGGGCGCGGATCCTGATGCGACACCTCCGGAGATGCCAACCTCCTGAGGCCTTGAGCTGGGCGATGCCTTCTTCTTCTTGGGAACTGCCTCGGGAGGGTTCTCGCTCTTGCTGTCTGGGTCTTCGACTAATGCAGCTTGGAAGGCACGCTCGAGGGAGCACACTAGATCCTTCTCTTCCCAGGGGACTGTGATGATTCCGCCGCTCCCCAGCATCTTGAGGACATTGTAACCATGGTGAGTTACCACCATGAACTTGGCCAGGGCTGGATACCCGAGGATGGCATTGTATGTCAAGCGAATGTGGGCAACGTCGAAGTCGATGAGCTCAGTGTGATAGTTCTTGCGCTGTTCGAAGGTGAGAGGAAGGCGAACCTGCCCTATCGGAGTAGTGGAGCCATCAGTAACCCCTGAGAAAGGCTTGGTTGGCTGAAGTTGATCATAAGGCACTTGAAGGTTGTTGAACGTCTCGACAGACAGAACGTTGAGTCCTGTGCCGCCATCGATGAGGGTCCTGGTAACTTGCATGTTGCTGATGACTGGGGAGCAAAGCGTTGGGAGGATGCCAGCCGTAGCCGCACACTTGAGCTGATCCACTGAGCTGAAAGTGATGGCGCACGTGGACCACCTGAGAGGGCACGTGGCCTCGAGCTTGGGGAGGACTGCATTCACCTCGCGAGCAAACTGCTTGAAGATGCACTGAGAGGCTGGGGCCTGGGCGCCACCCAGGATGCAAGCAATATCACGTGGCTCCTGGAATCCCCCAGCCCCCTCGTCCTAGTGGTGGTCATCATTCCTTCTTGGCGGTGGTGGCAGAGGAGGAAGGCTTGCGTTGCCCTGCGGGCGATCCTCGCGAGGCTGATCCCTCCAAGCCCTCTCGCGAGGCTGGTCCTGCCAGCGATCCTCGCGAGGGCGGTCACGCCACTCCTGGCGAGGGCCTCGGTTGTCCCATCATCCTCCACCACTTCCTCCTCCACAGCCGTAGCCCCGGCCATTGTGCTCGGGGCGTCGACTGATGCGTCCTTCTTGAATGGCTCTGAGCTCCTGGCATTCGTTGGTGTTGTGGGTGTAGAGGTTGTGGTAGGCGCAGAATCAGCTACCCTTGGACGACTCTGGCTGGTCCCTGCCATGCTTCATGTCTGGTTCTGCTGCGAGCACATCTGCTCCTTTGCGCTTCACGCCCTTGGCCTTGTCTTTCTTCTCTTCTGGGTCAGCAGCTAGAAGCTCGAGGAGGGAGAGGCACCCCTCCTCAGCTCTTGCGCACTTGGTCGCCAGGTTGAATAGCTCCAGAGATGTGCACAGATCCTCATGGATGGCAAGCTCCTCCTTCATCTTGACATCGCAGATGCCGTCAGAGAATGCTGAGATGATGGCCTCCTCGGTCACCTTGGGAATCTTGAGGCGAGTGCTGTTGAAGCGCTGGATGTACTTCTGCAGGGTCTCTCCCGACTGTTACTTGATGCAGCGTAGGTCACCCACGACTGGAGTACTGTCGCGAGTGCCCTGGAAGTTGGCGATGAAACGGCTGCGCATCTCGTCCCAAGAGGAGATCAAGCTGGGAGGCAGGTTCAGGAGCCAGGTGCGGGCACCATCCTTGAGCGCCATGGGAAACCAGTTCGCCATGACCTATTCGTCTCCATTAGCCGCCTCGATGCCTAGCACATAGAGCTGCAGCAACTCTGCGGGGTCGGCCATGCCGTCGTAGTGAGGAGGCAGATTTGGCTTGAACTTGCCTGGCCAGGCGACACTGCGTAGCTCGATGGTGAAGGCACGTCAACCTGTTGTTGCCACCGGAGCTTTTTGCAGACACGGGGCCTGCTCTTGATGGTTCCCGCGCGTCGCTCCCAGGGGCAGCACGAGGTCTCGACGCATTGGCGCAGGGATGCGATCTTGACATGCCGAAGCAGGGAGCACGCGAGCGCCTTCTTGAGGTCGAGGGATTTCTTGGCAGCTCGTTTCTTGTCGCGCGGGCGCTAGACGCAGTGGATCTCATTCAGGGGCCGCGCGCCTTGGAGCCAGGGCGCCTTCTTGGGAAGGAGGTGGCAGAGGCACCTCCTGAGCTGCATCACCGATGCAGGACGGCGGGCGAGGCGGTGAGAGGGATGGCACAGGGGAGCCTCCTACGGCGCTGACGAGCTCGGTTGAAAGTGCAACTATCCCTAGGTGGTTTTGGTAATTCATAACAACATATAGCTCATTGAGCTAATGCTATTCCAAGACAAATATTTCAGGAAAGCTCAATGAATGGCATGGCATGGATGATGAAATTGGATCCCTCAAAATATTAAGGACAAAGGATTGGCTCAAGCTCAAAAGCTCAAGACTCTACATTTTACATTTTAGTGATCCAAGATCACATTGAGTCCATAGGAAAAGCCAATACTATCAAGGAGGGATGAGGTGTTGCTTAATGAGCCTCTTGCTTCAAGTGCTTAGTGATATGCTCCAAAAACCCTCAACTACTTTATCACATCCACATATGACGTAAACCTAAAGTCAAACTCGGCCACCGATTCTTTCTATCCGGCGCCACCGAGTTCAAATGTCATAGCCACTGCCACAAACCCTAGGCAAATCGGTCTCACCGATAGGGATCTCGGTCTCACCGAGATGGGATTGTAATCTCTCTGTTTCCCTTCGTAACGTTTTGGTCCAACCGAAGTGAGCGATCGGTCCCACCGAGATTGCAATGTAAACTCTCTGTTTCCCTTTCGTAACATTTCAGTCTCACCGAAAAGAGCAAATCGGTCCTACCGAGTTTACGTGACCAACTCTCTGGTTAGCTAATTACCAAAATCGGTCTCACCGAGTTTGTGTAATCGGTCTCACCGAGATTACATTATGCCCTAACCCTAACCATATCGGTCCTACCGAGTTGCATGTCGGTCCCACCGAAAATCCTAACGGTCACTAGGTTTACTGAATCGGTCCGACCGAGTTTGTTGATTTGGTCCCACCGAGTTTGGTAAATTGTGTGTAACGGTTAGATTTTGTGTGGAGGCTATATATACCCCTCCACCTCCTCTTCATTCGTGGAGAGAGCCATCAGAACAAACCTACACTTCCAACTTACCAGTTCTGAGAGAGAACCGCCTACTCATGTGTTGAGGCAAAGATATTCCATTCCTTCCATATGAATCTTGATCTCTAGCCTTCCCCAAGTTGCTTTTGAGGGAAATATGCCCTAGAGTCAATAATAAAGTTATTATTTATTTCCTTATTTCATGATAAATGTTTATTATTCATGCTAAAATTGTATTAACCGGAAACATAATACATGTGTGAATACATAGACAAACATAGTGTCACTAGTATGCCTCTACTTGACTAGCTCGTTAATCAAAGATGGTTAAGTTTTCTAACCATAGACATGAGTTGTCATTTGATTAATGAAATCACATCATTAGAAGAATGATGTGATTGACATGACCCATTCCGTTGGCTTAGCACTTGATCGTTTAGTATGTTGCTATTGCTTTCTTCATGACTTATACATGTTCCTATGACTATGAGATTATGCAACTCCCATTTACTGGAGGAACACTTTGTGTGCTACCAAACGTCACAACGTAACTGGATGATTATAAAGGAGCTCTACAGGTGTCTCCAAAGGTAAATGTTGGGTTGGCGTATTTCGAGATTAGGATTTGTCACTCCGATTGTCGGAGAGATATCTCTGGGCCCTCTCGGTAATGCACATCACTACAAGCCTTGCAAGCAATGTGACCAATGAGTTAGTTACGGAATGATGCATTACATAACGAGTAAAGAGACTTGCTGGTAACGAGATTGATCTAGGTATTGGATACCGACAATCGAATATCGGGCAAGTAACATACCGATGACAAAGGGAACAACGTATGTTGTTATGCGGTTTGACCGATAAAGATCTTCGTAGAATATGTGGGAGCCAATATGAGCATCCAGGTTCCGCTATTGGTTATTGACCGGAAATGTGTTTCGGTCATGTCTACATTGTTCTCGAACCCGTAGAGTCCGCACGCTTAAGGTTTCGATGACAGTTATATTATGAGTTTATGAGTTTTGATGTATCGAAGGAGTTCGGAATCCCGGATGAGACCGGGGACATGACGAGGAGTCTCGAAATGGTCGAGACGTAAAGATCGATATATTGGACGACTATATTCGGAGTTTGGAAAGGTTCCGAGTGATTCGAGTATTTTTCGGAGTACCGGAGTTACGGGAATTCGCCGGGGAGTATATGGGCCTTATTGGGCTTTAGGGGAAAGAGAGAGGAGAGGCTGGGCGCCCCCCAAGGCCTAGTCCGAATTGGACTAGGGGGAGGGGCTGCGCCCCCTCCTTCCTTCTCTTCTCTTCCCCCTTTCCTTGACTCCTACTCCTACTACTTGGAAGGGGGTGGGGGGGAGGGGGAATCCACCTCCCGGTGGGAGTAGGACTCCTCCTTGGCGCGCCTCCTCCTGGTCGGCCTCCCCCTCCCCCTTGATCCTTTATATACAGGGGCAGGGGGGCACCTCTAGGCAGAACAACAGTTGATCTCTTGATCTCTTAGCCGTGTGCGGTGCCCCCCCCCCACCATAGTCCTCCTCGATAATATTGTAGCGGTGCTCAGGCAAAGCCCTGCGACGGTAGAACGTCAAGATCGTCACCACGCCGTCATGCTGACGGATCTCTCCCTCGACACTCGGCTGGATCGGAGTTCGAGGGACGTCATCGAGCTGAACGTGTGCTAGAACTCGGAGGTGCCATAGTTTCGGTGCTTGATCGGTCAGGCCGTGAAGACGTACAACTACATCAACCGCGTTGTTCTAACGCTTCTGCTTTCAGTCTACGAGGGTATGTGGACACACTCTACCCTCTCGTTGCTATGCATCACCATGATCTTGCATGTGCGTAGGAAATTTTTGAAATTACTACGTTCCCCAACAGTGGCATCCGAGCCAGGTTTTATGCGTAGATGTCATATGCACGAGTAGAACACAAGTGAGTTGTGGGCGATATAAGTCATACTGCTTACCGGCATGTCATACTTTGGTTCGGCGGTATTGTTGGATGAAGCGGCCCGGACCGACATTACGCGTACGCTTACGCGAGACTGGTTTTACCGCCGTGCTTTGCACACAGGTGACTAGCGGGTGTCAGTTTCTCCAACTTTAGTTGAACCGAGTGTGGCTACGCCCGGTCCTTGCGAAGGTTAAAACAACACTAACTTGACGAACTATCATTGTGGTTTTGATGCGTAGGTAAGAACGGTTCTTGCTCAGCCCATAGCAGCCAGGTAAAATTTGCAACAACAAAGTAGAGGACGTCTAACTTGTTTTTGCAGGGCATGTTGTGATGTGATATGGTCAAGACGTGATGCTATATTTTATTGTATGAGATGATCATGTTTTGTAACCGAGTTATCGGCAACTGGCAGGAGCCATATGGTTGTCGCTTTATTGTATGAAATGCAAGCGCCCTGTAATTGCTTTACTTTATCACTAAGCGGTAGCGATAGTCGTAGAAGCAATAGATGGAGAAACGACAATGATGCTACGATGGAGATCAAGGTGTCGCGCCGGTGACGATGGTGATCACGACGGTGCTTCAGAGATGGAGATCACAAGCACAAGATGATGATGACCATATCATATCACTTATAATGATTGCATGTGATATTTATCCTTTATGCATCTTATCTTGCTTTAATTGACGGTAGAATTTTAAGATGATCTCTCACTAATTATCAAGAAGTGTTCTTCCTGAGTATGCACCATTGCGAAAGTTCTTCGTGCTGAGACACCACGTGATGATCGGGTGTGATAGGCTCTACGTTCAAATACAACGGGTGCAAAACAGTTGCACACACGGAATACTCAGGTTAAACTTGACGAGCCTAGCATATACAGATATGGCCTCGGAACACGGAGACCGAAAGGTCAAGCGTGAAACATATAGTAGATATGATCAACATAGTGATGTTCACCATTGGAAAGTACTCCATCTCACGTGATGATCGGACATGGTTTAGTTGATTTGGATCACGTGATCACTTAGATGACTAGAGAGATGTCTGTCTAAGTGGGAGTTCTTAAGTAATATGATTAATTGAACTTAAATTTATCATGAACTTAGTCCTGGTAGTATTTTGCAAATTATGTTGTAGATCAATAGCTTGTGTTGTTGCTTTCATATGTTTATTTTGATATGTTCCTAGAGAAAATTGTGTTGAAAGATGTTAGTAGCAATGATGCGGATTGGATCCGTGATCTGAGGTTTATCCTCATTGCTGCATAGAATTATATCCTTAATGCACCGCTAGGTGACAGACCTATTGCAGGAGCAGATGCAGACATTATGAACGTTTGGCTAGCTCAATATGATGACTACTTGATAGTTTAGTGCACCATGCTTAACGGCTTAGAATCGGGACCTCAAAGACATTTTGAATGTCATGGACCATATGAGATGTTCCAGGAGTTGAAGTTAATATTTCAAGCAAATACCCGAGTTGAGAGATATGAAGTCTCCAACAAGTTCTATGGCTAAAAGATGGAGGAGAATCGCTCAACTAGTGAGCATGTGCTCAAATTGTGTGGGTACTACAATCGCTTGAATCAAGTGGGAGTTAATCTTCCAGATAAGATAGTGATTGACAGAGTTCTCTAGTCACCATCACCAAGTTAGTAGAACTTTGTGATGAACTATAGTATGCAAGGGATGACGAAAATGATTCCTGAGCTCTTCGTGATTGAGGGAGTCCTGGACTAGGGGGTGTCCGGACAGCTGGACTATCATCGTCCGCCGGACTCCAAGACTACGAAGATACAAGATTGAAGACTCCGTCCCGTCTCCGGATGGGACTTTCCTTGGCGTGGAAGGCAAGCTTGGCAATACGGATATGTAGATCTCCTACCACTGTAACCGACTCTGTGTAACCCTAGCCTCCTCCGGTGTCTATATAAACCGGAGGGCTTTAGTCCATATGACACAACATACATTACAACAATCATACCATAGGCTAGCTTTAGGGTTTAGCCTCCTTGATCTCGTGGTAGATCCACTCTTGTACTACCCATATCATCAATATTAATCAAGCAGGACGTAGGGTTTTACCTCCATCGAGAGGGCCCGAACCTGGGTAAAACATCGTGTCCCTCGTCTCCTGTTACCATCCGCCTAGACGCACAGTTCGGGACCCCCTACCCGAGATCCACCGGTTTTGACACCGACATTGGTGCTTTCATTGAGAGTTCCTCTGTGTCGTCACCGATTGGCTCGATGACATCTTCAACCAACAACGCTGTCCTGGGTGAGACTTTCCTCCCCGGACAGATCTTCATATTCGGCGGCTTCGCACTGCGGGCTAATTCGCTTGGCCATCTGGAGCAGATCGAAAGCTACGCCCCTGGCCGTCAGGTCAGATTCGGAAGTCTAAACTTCACGGCCGACGTCCGCGGAGACTTGATCTTCGACGGGCTCGAGCCACAGCCAAGCGCGCCGCACTGTTACAATGGGCATGATCTAGCTCTGCCGCCGAACAGTGCCTTGGCGGCCGCACACGAATCCGCTTCGGCCCTTAGTCCGGAGCCGATCACCCAGATCGAGGATCGGTGGGTGGACACCGCCTCGGGGGCTTTAACTTCCACAGCGATGGAGCCGAACACTAATCTTGTCCCTTGCGAAACTCGTGATTCCGAGGTGCCGGACTCCTTGCCAGACTCCGGACCTCCCACGCCCCTACCAATCGAATCGGATTGGGCGCCGGTTATGGAATTCACCGCCGCGGACATCTTCCAATGCTCGCCCTTTGGCGACATCTTAAATTCGCTAAAGCATCTCTCGTTATCGGGAGAGCCCTAGCCGGACTATGGTCATGATGGTTGGGATACGGACGACGAAGAAATTCAGCGCCCACCCACCACCCACTTTGTAGCCACTGTCGACGATCTAACCGACATGCTAGACTATGACTCCGAAGACATCGACGGTATAGACGACGACGCCGGAGACGAACAAGAACCAGCGCCTACAGTGCACGGGAGAACCACCTCGTCATATGATGTATATATGGTGGATACCCCAAAAGAGAGCGATAACGAGGACCAACGGGCCGCGGCAGAAGACAACCCAGCCGCCAAACAACCTAAACGGCGGCGCAGACGCTGCCCTAAGTCCCGCCTCGACAACAACAACGCTCCTAAGGACCCCGCAATACAGCAGGGCACACAAGTGGACGACGAACATGCAGATAAGCAACCGTCCGAACAGGACGAGTCAGATAATCAGTCCAGGCCCGGCGAAAACGACAGTCCGGACGATCTCATGCCGGACACGCCGCCGGATAGTAAAAACCTTCGGAAACGACTCGTCAACACTGCAAGAAGCTTGAAGAAGGAAAAACGGAAGCTCAAAACAGCGGAAGACACACTCAGGATGAGGTGGAGCAAGGTGCTCAAAACCGCGGATAAATACGGCAATAGCCACCAATCCAAGAGCTATCCGAAGCGCAAGCTGTTACCAGAATTTGACGAGGAGGCCCTAGAGCCCCCACAGTCAAAACATGAAAAGGCCGCCTGGTTGGATAGACGGCCAGATGATAGGCCAAATTCTGAAAGCGGCGCCGCACATAAGCCGGCTAATGAACCTGGAAAGAAAGATGGCCTAGCCAGGTCCATTTACGGGCCAAATAAGAAGGCCCCAGGAAGCAAGGCAACACGTCAAGTGTCCGAAGATAATAGCACACCCAAATACAGGGGCGCCGCACACCCACTATGTTTCACCAATGAGGTGCTGGACCATGAATTCGCAGCAGGATTTAAACCCATAAACATAGAGGCCTACGATGGAACAACAGACCCTGGAGTCTGGATAGAAGATTATATACTACATATACACATGGCCAGAGGAGATGATCTCCACGCCATAAAATACCTACCCCTCAAGCTCAAAGGGCCAGCCCGTCATTGGCTTAAAAGCCTCCCAGAAAACACTGTGGGAAGTTGGGAAGAGCTCGAGGACGCGTTTAGAGCAAATTTTCAAGGGACTTATGTCCGCCCTCCGGATGCAGATGACCTAAGTCATATAACTCAACAGCCCGGAGAGTCAGCGCGCAAGTTCTGGAACAGGTTCCTCACCAAAAAGAACCAAATAGTCGACTGTCCGGACGCCGAAGCCTTAGCAGCTTTTAAACACAATGTCCGAGACGAATGGCTTGCCAGACACCTCGGCCAAGAGAAACCGAGGACAATGTTCGCGCTAACAAGCCTCATGACCAGCTTCTGTGCGGGAGAGGATAGCTGGCTAGCAAGATGCAGCACCAGCGACCCAAGTACATCCGAGATAAGAGATGGAAACGGAAAACCACAGCGCCGGAATAAAGAGAAAAGCCCAAAGAGCACGACAGTCAACGCCGGATTCAAAAGCTCGCGGCCAAACAACAAAACACCGCCTCTTAAGGATGACATCGATGATTTGTCCAACTTAAATAAGATTTTGGGTCGGACATGTCAAATCCACAGTACCCTCGGAAGGCCTGCAAACCATACCCATCGAGATTGTTGGGTTTTCAAACAGTCCGGCCGACTAAACGCCGAACACAAGGGGCTCGACGCGTCAAGCGAAGATGATAAACCCCACCAGCAGAGCACCGGAAAGCAAAAGACTTTCCCACAAGAGGTCAAAGCAGTAAACTCACTTCATGTGATAATACGGAAAAATAGTGCGGCACCTTCTAAAAAGAGCCTCGCACGGTCCAACCCAGCAGACCATAGAGATTGGATATCACAACCAATCACTTTTGACCACCTGGATTATTCCAGAAGCGTTCGAAATGCAGGACGGACTGCCCTGATATTGGATCCCATAATCGACGGACTACAATTTACTAAAGTCGTGATGGACGGAGGCAGCGACTTGAACCTGCTGTATTCAAACACAATCCGCAAGTTGGGGATAAACCCTACTAAAATTCGACACAGCCGCACTTCCTTCAAAGGAGTGACGCCAGGCCCTTACGCCAAGTGCATGGGACTGTGCCTTCAGGGCCGAGCGTGCCGCGTCGGATTAATGATTTATCTTCTGGATCAGACGAAGAAGGGATTGGTTACCCAGCTGGATGGGACGTAAATTATGTTCAATACGATACAGAAAATGACTAGGAATCTTAAATTTTGCAAGTGAATTAAATGTGAAACATTTCCACAACATAAGAACTGATGCGATGGATTTTCCTAACAAAGCAATCAAGTCTATTGGAAACTTCGGCTGCCAGCTAACAGTGACTGGGAACACTTTGGTCTACGCTTGTGGTTCATTGTGTCGATCATATCTGATGACTGCCGTGACAAGTCGCCGAGTATCCGCCCGCTGTGTGCAGGGAGCCCGCCATCTCCACCTCTCCATCGGTGTCTGCCGCTGGTTGTTGCCAAGCCAAAGCAGAGTGGCGTTGCTGTTAGCCTGGTAGTACAATTATCTCTGATGCTACAACGGTAAAACTGGGACATATCCGTTTTAATCTAGCCAAGCGAGAATGCCCCACAGAAACAATTGCAAACTGAACTGCACTTCTATTGGCACTGATGCTATTGAACAAGTACTTGCACTTCCATTTTCTTATAAGCTGAATTGCAAACTCTCCCAGGGCAAACAATAAAAAGGTCATTTTAGCACCACGTTACCTTTATTTTCTTACTCTACACACAGCATTTGACAGAACACGGAACTTGCTTCAGAACTACTTTACCGAGGACGGAAGCAATTTTTTTGTCATTGTTCTCATGGCCAAACATGGAACTAGAAGGTAAGCAACTGAGATATCCGCGGGAAGAGCTTTCAAGCATCAAGCAGTCTGCTACATTTCACTGAAACCGTAGACCAAATCAATTTTGACTGAAAAGGAATCAATTTCTAACTCCCTCACACCCAGCTTGAAGAAACAAACTTGGGCAAGGAACGGCTGGAAAAGTGGAGATATGGGATACCCCACTCGCAACCTCCCAAGAAGCAGCCAGAGTATATAACTGAACCGGATAAAGCTGAAGCGGGGAATTGGAAGGGAGGCACATTAGGAGGAGCAAGTGCAGAAGTAATTAAACTTACACACACACACACACACACACACACACACACACACACACACACACACTCAATCTTCAGTTCATCACAGAAAACGCATTCAAAGTACCATCATATTACACAGTACCAAACTACCAATCTTACAATTCTGTTGTAATGTCAAGCTCGAGGCCACTACAGAGGAGAAGGAGCTTCGCGACATTGATGGAGGAGGCCACCTTGAGGAGGAGCTGGGCCTACAATGGTTAGGAGGGCGCCATGCTGATGCTCGTTGGCCGCTTTGCCGGATCTGACTCCGTGGGAGGGGGTTGGGAGGTGGGAGCACGACGACGCCGAGCTTGAGGAGGAGCGCGGCTCCAGGAGCAGCATGGGTCGCCTGCACGTCGTCCATGACCACTGACGCAGGGCAGCTCCCTGGACGGCGCCCAAGAGACATAGACAGGCTAAACCAAAAAGGCGCCCACAAGAACAAAAAGTGTAATAAACAAAAGAGAAAAAAAGATGGAAGGTGCACCCTTGGCCGAACGGTTCTCGAGCAAATCTGAAACCCTTTGAACAGAACGCAGGAGGGCCCCTGCCTGACATGCTGCTGGACTGCCATCACGCCAGCCTAGTGCATGCGCATCACTGTGCTTGCGCAGGGAGCGTGGTCCATCTTCAGCTATAACAGGAAATAACCATCTAACGATTAATAACACGAAAATGCAAATAAGGAAAGGGGAGGGACCAGATCCCAACACGCACTAGCGCTCATGATTGCATCCGCCCCAGCGAAGTTTCATAAGTTTGCTTTCCCCCCTCTCTCATATATATATATATATAGAGAGAGAGAAGAAAGCAAATATATATACATACTAGCAAAAGAGCCCGTGAGAGGAAACATAACACACACTCTTAACCCAACAACCATCACCCAAGATCACAATAGGTCAATCTCCTTTTTTTTGCGAGGCATCATATTTGTGTTGCCGCTTATCCTCCTTCTCACCCTTGCCGGCGATGGCCTCGGTGTTCACGCAAAAAAAAAAAAAACGTATTTGAATATGTTTAATCCTAAGGCGTCTCTCTCTCACTCTCCCTCCCTCCCTCCCTCCCTCTCTCTCTCTCTCTCTCACTCTCGCGATGAGAAATCTGTTGTTTTTCCCTGTGACATTTTTCAGAGGTATGCATGTGTAGTTATTGATGTTTTCTTTTCCCTATATTGTTATAGTGGGGTGTTTATTTGCAATCCGGATCGCCGCCGGTACGAAAGAAAAACAGATCTTACGCTATAAATTATAAGTCTGCTCCCAAAACGATATTTTAAAAATATTTAACAGGTAAAATTAACATCATATTTATATTCCACATATTTTTCTAATAAGATTTCATATATAATATGTTAAAATCGGTTTAAAAGATACGGATAATTTAGAAAATCATTTATTTGACTTAAATATATTCTAAAGTAATATTTAAAAATACTTAACAAGTGAAAATAATCTCATATTCATATTCTATATATTTTTCTAATCAAATTTTATATATAACATGTTCAAATCGGAGTTACGGTTTAAAAGATATGGATGATTTAAAAAAATATTGTTTGACTTAAATATGATCCGCGGATGAATTACTTAAAACATCAGGGGTGTTTCAAAAAATGTAAAATAACGGTTCGGGTGTGACTTAAATCCGGACTGCGGGTTGATTTCAACAAAACACATGGACTTTTGTGTAAAATATGAAAAAACAATTAGTTTTAACTTAAAACAGGACTGCTGGTTTAATTCTCTGAAATAGAGGGACTTTTCTGAAAAATGCAATGACGGACGAAAGAAACCCAATTTGCTTTATTATTAGGTAAAGATAAAGAAAAGATCTCTACCTGATAATAAAACAAATAGGGTTTCTGGTCGTCCGTCAAAAAAAAATACCCTCAATGTTGCTATATATTACCCGCTATGCCACCCATAAGTCAAGAAAACGATTCGTTTTTTTCTTCAAAATCATCGTCGCGCATAGTTATTTTATAAAACTAATGCCTCATACATGCAATAGATGCGCTGCCAGCTTAGTGGTTGAAGCCTATTAGCTCCACCACGCAGACCAGGGTTCAATCCCCAGGGTCGTCTTATTTCCGTCCACCTTTTTCTCACGCACTTCCTCCCCCCCACATACACTTTCATGGGCCGGCCCGTGGGGCGTGACGCCCCTATTTTTTCATTTCGTTTTTCTTTTCTTTTATCATTTCTGTTTTGCTTTTCCTTTTTAAATTAATTCGAGATTTTTAAATTACAAAAGGTTGCGAGTTTTGAGAAAAAAATTCGAGAAATCGTAGAATGTTTATGAATTCAAAAAATGTGCGAGAAATCATTAATTTTCCGCTGTTTTATTTTTTTGGTGATTTACAAAACTGTTTGCAAATTATAAAAAAAATCAAAAAAATCTGCGAGAAATCATTAATTTTCTGTAGTTTTAATTTTTTTGGTGATTTACAGAACTGTTCGCAAATTATAAAAAAATCACAATTTTTCAAAATTTGTTCCCCAATTATATAAAAAAGTTCATTGATACAAAAAAGGTTTGCTACCTCAAAAATTGTTCATGAATTCAAAAATTAAGCATGCATTTCAAAAATGTTCGTATGAATAAAACAAATGTTCATGAATTCAAAAACTATTCATGCATTTCAAAAAATATTCGTCTGAACAAAAGAAATGTTCATGCATTTCAAAAAATGTTCGTCCGAACAAAAGAAATGTTCATGCATTTAAAAAATGCCCAAAATTTTAAAACAAATGTTTGTCGATTAGAAAAAATGTTCGTCGATTCAAAAGTCTTTCATGTCTAAGATTTGCGTAGTTTTTGGAAAGTCTTTTTATGTCTAGGCGCTAGGAGTAGTTTGTGGTCATGAAATTTGTTGTTAAAGTTTTAAACATTCTCTTGCACGGCACAATGACAAGTGTGTCATGCAGTGGAAAGCTCATTGCCTTGGGATTTATCACGTCGAATGCATTACGATCACATGGACATCGCGTACATCATCAACGCGGGTGGGAAGAAAGATAAGTGGAAACATGGTGAGCCACCGTATGAAAATAGAGGACGCTCATAATTTGGGGTATTGAGTCATACTTATTTGGCTGGCGTGTTACTTTTTTGTCTCCCATTGCAACGCACGGGCATGTTTGCTAGTAGAGATAAAGATATAGAAAGTCTATTGATACCTCCACGTCTAGGAATAGGTTGTTATTCACCCCAGTCGATTCCACCGAGCCGCCCACACCGTTCCACCCATCGAAAAAAGGCCAACGTCCCTCGCTATAAGATTACGAAGGGAGCGAGGTAATTTTACGTTTTTGGAGTTCACTCGAAGCCTGCCCACCTCCATTGGGGTGGAACGGTGTGGACGGCACAGGAGGAGGTGAGCTACCCAATTCTAGTGATTTTCGTTTCAAAATTCTAATTAGCTTCCACTCACGTTTTCAAATTGGTTTCAGTACATCTAGGCTCTCCCGATCTGCTCGCTCCATCGCCCCTCGAGGTCCCGATTTGACTGGGATCTCCCGATGGTGGAGTTGAAGGAGCCCTACTGTCTAAGGGCGTGACTGGCAAGCGGGAGTCCACCACAACCAGCGTCCTCGTGCTCTACCACTAATCATTCATCTAGCACACATCATCACGTGGGTTATGTGGGTGTATAGCCATCCTTGCCTGCTGCAATAATTTTCATTTCCGCCAATCCCCAATCTGGTTCGTAGTAGAAATACAGGTAGTACAATCTCGCCTACTGTTTGTAATTTTTTTTGTTGATTCATGCACTGCTTCACATCGTCAAACCATGGAATAATTTCAGATCCTTCATGGACTGAATTGTTGAATGTTTTCCTTCTTGTCATACATACATCACCATTTGTTTCTGAAACCAAAAATCCTATTTATGCAATTTCTATTTTTCAGAGTTTGCGGATAGTTATTTCAAGTTTAACAATTGGTTACAATTTTGGTTCATCAGCTGCATCATATGTAGAAACACATCTAGTATTAGGAAGAGTTTTTGTTCTGTCACTCAGGGTCATACTTACTGCAGGTAGTAGCTGTTCCAAATATTATTGTAATGTCACTTCAGTGATGTGATTGATTTCTGTTTTTTTTTTGTTGAGGAAGATTGATTTCTGTTTACAATGCATTAGTCTTTCCTATGATCTATGTGGGCTTTATGGGGAGAGGAGGTGGGCAACCCCAATCCAAATTCTTTCTGTTTCAGATATCTAATCAACTTCCATTTACACTTGTCTTTTGTCCTTCCCAAATTGCTAATTTGGTGCTTGGTTTTGTGGATGCTGCAGATTGGAGAGATTGCGAGGCCGAACATCCTGCCTAAGAGGTAATTTAGATTTTACTATATATGCTGGAATGTGTTCGATCAAACTAGAATTATTGCTGAAATTGTAAAAAGTAACACCGAATCTATAATATATAACTTCATAAAAGGAAAGATAATGCATGCCCAACTTTGCTACTATAATTAATGCATGCATGCTACAGATTGTCCAATTTTTCTGCTCTACTGGATTTACGTGGTATGAAAATACAACTTCTGGTTTATTTGTCAAGCCTGGTCATTTTGTCATCTGTACTCCCCCCACCAGCATTTAAATCATCTGTACTAACAGGAGGCGATTGCTTCTACAGTAAAAAATGTCACATGTACTAGGGGACTAACCCATAGGGCCATTGCGAATATGAGTGGACTGTTCCCTATTCTTGTTTGAGAATGGTGCTTGTTGATACTTGCAGAAAATCTGGCCTCCTCTTTTTTCCCATAGATTTTTAACTGATGAAAATTATGTATGAGCTAACAATGAAAAAAATAGGATCTGTTAAAGAAAGAAGTGCTTAATTAAGTATTCTAAATTAACTAGACTAATTTCAACTCACTTAATTTAACTGAGAATATATGGTTATGCATTCCAAAGCAACTTCATTTTAGTCCAAGGTTCTATGGATTTGTGTTCGTGGATGTAACACTCTGCAATTGTTTTTTTAATGACACTCTAACTTTTGTATGGTGGAGGGTGGTCTTTGGCCATTGTCATTCATGTTGAAGTAGTATGCATCTCCTTCCACCGCGACAGTCAGCAACTAGGCAGACTTACCGACTGTAATATATTTTTGCCTGGATTGTGTATGTTAAATCAGAAATCTTTTTGTTTCATAGATCATGTCATTTATAGTTTACCTTTACTCGTACCATGATCGAAGGAAGATTGTCAGTACTGTCACACTCTCATATTCCATGTACATGTTGCCTAGAGAGTTTGATTGCTCACTAAATGAAGCTCTGCAATCAGGAGTCTGCATTTAGTTTTTTGCTCCAGGTTTGAGTGTTTATTGACTTGTGAATTCTTGTCACTGTTGGTATCTGATTACTACTAACTTGTTGTAATCTAGACTATTGGCATGCATCCCCTTCATTACTGAATGAAATTCCCAGCTATGAACTAGCTGTATATTTCTATTTCTTATGTTCTTTCTAGAAAAGATGTTCTGTACAAATTTTGTCACGGATGTAAATTATGAGGTAAAATTTTAAGCACATAATCTTAGAGGTTTATGTTTATTCTTGGAATTGGGAATCAGAAGTTCATGGTTATTTTTCTTGTAAAATTTGCTCATTTTGACCATTTACATAATTCTTTACTTGTTGCGCTGTTTGGTTTACCGCTTTATTCAGTTACAGAAATTAAAAAGCTAATTTTTCAGTGCATACTACATAAATCTAGGATTGTTCTCATGATGATCTGGTAATGAGGTTTATTAAGGTCATATTGGCCTACTTAAGAAATCACAATGGATAATAGGAAGCTGAGCTCCGCTCTTTTTCTATCAAGGAGCGACTTTTTTGTTTAAAACCTGCATCTTTTACAGGTTTGTAGAGAAAGTGTCTGGCCCAATTGACCACTACTAGTACCATGGCATACCATTTTGGTTTGTACTGATCCGAAGGCAAGTTAATTGTAGGTTTTAGAGGAATGCTACTGTACTCACATATCTCATAGCTCATTTAGATTCTAGCGTAAGACTGACAAAATTACCTGAAAACACATTTATGCATTCACACGTCTCTTGGCATCTGACCTTGATTTATTTTCGAAATTCGGTTGGACAGGAACTAAATACATTTTGTATTCATTTGATGTAGAACTCACTTTTTTTTCATATCATATGTTGTCTAACTTGTTCTTCTCACTGATTGAATTTGCAGCATTTGAATCGCACTTAGAAGAGATAGAGGGCACTAGCTAACGCTGAAAATGCTAGTTCAATCTGGCCTTGCTTCTACCAACTTGAATGCCCAGGGCATGTCCTCACAAGCTTCTTCCTCTCTAAAAACATCAATCCTATAGGTGCTAGTGGAAGAGCATGTGTACTACAGCTCAGCAGAAGGGCAAAGAAGCATTTTCCACTGCTACTACAAGAAGATCAAGTAGAATAAGAAAAAAAAACTTGTTTTGGCTGTTGCTTAAATGCCACTGAGTTTGTTCATTTGTTCATGTCAGAATTGTTATGATTCTGCTACTTCAGTGACATTGTATTTCTCGTGTTTTCTACGAAGATTACATGCATCTTCAGGATACCATTCTTTCTATGAAGATTACATGCATCTTCATGATACCATTCTTTCTACCAAGATTACATGAATCTTCTGGCAATACTTAATCATAGATCATGGGGTACATCAATAGAGCCACAATTCAGAAACAAACTAATTAAAAGGCATATGCTCACAGAAGTTCACATGCCACTTGTGACATAGAAATCATGGGCGGACAGACATGGTTAACATTCAGCCAGCAGAATTAGTTGTCATACACATATATAGAATTCTGCCAAGGAACAACACAACACAAACGGACAGATTGAGAAGCCTCTACATCAGCATCCTGGCATCCTATGTTCCCAGCTTTGTCTCTCTGCTGCAGCCTTTTTGGTATTCTAGCAGGACATCTTCTGCTAGGTCCTGCAGGGCATTTGAAATCAGAAATCAATTCAGAACAGAATTATATTGTGTGAACAAACATGTAAAGATGATTCAGTACCTTCTGAATTTCCCTCCTATAGGAACCCCAGCCCAAAATCAACACGAACAATCAGAAACATGCGGCTTGCCCAGACGAGGCGCTTCTGTCGTGGCCTTCTCACGTGTGTCAAGGTACTCTGTGGAGGTGCCCCCATGCCGGGATGTTGGATCCACCTCACTGGGACGAGCTCTCCTGGTGGCCGCCGCCACGGATACTCGTGCGGGCTGAGTTCTCCCGTGGCGCTCCCTCGTACTGGATTGCCCGGCCGAGCAACGGTGTCATACGTGACATCGAACCAGAGACGCACATGCAGATTCAAAAGAAACGACATGTTGCTTACCTACTTTGTAAGATCATAAGATTAGATGGCTCAAACATACCTCGGTTTAGAAAGTGTAAGCTTTACATCAATTTGAGTTCAGCTCCAACCAGATCAGTGACTATCCAACAAGGAATGAACAGCAGTACCTTGGGGCTTGATCAGGCACCAAGAATGGAGAGACCCAAGAGATCTGAGAGGAGATGGGGCGGGTTTTGACAGATTTGATGGGGGCAGGTGGTGCAGACGTCTTCACAATAA